>CM045986.1:37575899-38825899 GCA_025175895.1 Wurfbainia villosa
AGAAGTTCATCTATGAACTTGATGTGGTCTCATCAATGATCCAAACATGTGCTTCGCCGCTATCATCTTATCAGAGAGATCATCAGTAGGAACGAAATACAAATCGAGAAAATTCCCACTGAAAGGAACTTAGTGGATCCTTTGACTAAGGCATTACCTCAAAGTAAGTTTGAGGGTCATGTTAGAGCTTATGGTATTGGATACCGTAGCGATTGGCATTAGGCCAAGTGGGAGTCTGTTAGTAATATATGAGAGATGTCCTAAGGCAATCGCCTTATGTATGAACCATTTATATGATAAATGAAGATTCACTATTTGAGTATACATGTTTTATGTATTTGATTGGATCTTAAACTCATTTACTGAATGTCCTTGATACGATTCACACCATGAGAGAATTTGTGATTGGATCACAACTAGTGAGTATCTCTACATGTATAATTGTGATGTATCGGAATTATCCCTAGTCGATGAATTGATGGATTTGGACACCATCAATTCTGTCAAGACTAGCACGAGATATACTCCTTGGTGTATCCAAGCAGCTGATTCTCACTGGCTGGAGACATTGTGATGTCCGGAGTTAATCGTGGATGCTAGTTATGGTAACTAGTTCATTGGAGTGACCAGCCGTAAGACTTCATATGGTTCTCCGCATATATAGATATGTCAATGAAGTTCTTACTGTGGCTTAAGTGCGATGTTCCTTTGACTTGCGGTATTCAAGTCATCTTGATCATAGAGACTTATGCTTTGACATCTTAAGCAAGCATCTCTAAGGAGATGTGGACCCTGGATGATTGGGAATAAGTCGAAGTGATTGAAGGTGTTTGAATAGCCTATAAAAGATTCACCACTCCTTGCGAGGAGATGTATACCCATGGCCTCTCGTCGAATTGTTACTAAAGTCTTTGGCCAAAGCATTACATGTTTAGAGTAAGGTACTCTTCGATACATGTGGAGTAACTAGAATCCGTAGGATGAGGAAATGATACTTGGGCTAGGTGTGGCGTGAAAGTCGACCTAGTGAGGTGACACAATAGACCATGTCTGAACCAAGTGGGTATAAGATGAGTGAAGGAATGGGGCACGAATCATTCGAGTCTTTGAAGGGTTTCGAAATAGTTACGGATCAACCGTTGATCTTTTCGGTTAATTGGGGATCATGATGTACTACTAGGTGTCACTCATGATTCTATAATTAATGGTTAATTATAGGCGACCAACATAAACCGAGAACCTATTTGGTCACACGCTGAGCGTAATCCAAAGGATTTAAAACGAGCTTGAGAATGGGATTCTCAGACCGAGAGAAACTAGGTTTGGTTGGACCAAACATAAAGCGAGCATGAAATCGTTTCAGTCGCAATGGAAGCGTGGATGGGTCGAGTCTTACGATGACGTAATGGATGAAACAAAATGGTTTGGTTCTAATCCAATGGATGAGAATAAACCAAAGGGTTTGGTTTATTTTAAACTAATGAACCAAAAGTTGGTTCGGTTCGTTTTAACTTAAAATAAACCATCATGGTTTGGTTTATTTTAACTTATCTTAATGGAGCGGGTTAACGGGCCTAATGGTTATGATCCAATAACCATTAAGAGAATTAGTTCTCTATAAAAGAGGGCTTAAGGGATAATTAAGCCCTAGCAAAAGTTGCCGCCCACCCCATTGAAGGAGTTTTTCGGCGCCAACCCTAAGCTTGCCGCCCAGCTCCTTGTGCCGCCGTCCAGCTCCTTGCCGCCGTCCAAGCTTCAGCCGGTGAACCCTCCGGTGACCCTCCGGTGATCTTCCTAGGCCTCGGTGAAAAGGTGAGCACTTGGCTTCCTTGTTTTGGCCGGCGCCTACTCCTCCACCAAGCTGTCCAGTTTTCTGGACAGCTTCTTCTCATCTCGTCGGAGCGTCGTTTGGACAACGGTTAGAGCTCCGACAGCAGCTAACTTACCGGGGATTCGATCTCCGGTAATCCTCTGAGGTGGAGGACGAAGGATTCGTCAATTGGTTGGCGAATACCTCTCCGGAGAAGCAAGTTTTGAGAACTCGTATTAGGATCCGAATTTGGATTCGGATCGTGATCATCTCTCGATCACGTCATCTTCAACACGAGGCTAGTAACCCATACGAAGACGAAGCTCGTGGCTTAGCGAAGTCATCCCGAGGAACTCCGCGTGGATACGGATAGAGACGATTCTAGCGAGGATCGTTCTGGTTGATGCCGTTCCCGCTACACGTCATATGAAAGGTATAATGTAGATAAATTTCCTTTTATTGCAAATTTAAATTTATGGTTATGTCTACACATGTTGAACTATGCATGCGTGTGATATGTGTGTTGTAATAAATGTAGATTTATTAATTTTATTGCTTCCGCTGTGTTCATGTTTACGAAACGTGATCGAACACACACACGCCGCGGTGCCGGAAACCCAACAAGCATTACATGTTTAGAGTATGGTACCCTTGGATACATGTGCAATAACAAGAATCTGTAGGACGAGGAAGTAAATACTTGGGCTAGGTATCACGTAGTCAGCCTAGTGGGGCTGCCACTATAGACCATGTCCTGAACTAAGTGGGTATAAGATGAGTGAAGGGAACGGGACACAATTCACTGTAGCTGCTGAAAGGTTTCAGAATATGTTCTGGGATCAACCGTTGATTTTCCAGTTAATTGGGGATCATGATGTACTACTAGGTGCCACTCATGATCATTCTATAATTAATGGTTAATTATAGACGACCAACATAAATCGAGAACCTATTTGGTCACACGTACAACGAGTGTAATCCGAAAAATTTAAAATGAGTTTGAGAATGGGATTCTTAGATCGAGAGAGACTTGGTTTGGTTGGATCAAATATGGAGCGAGCATGAAATTGTTCCAGTCGCATCAGAAGCATGAATGAGCCGAGTCTTATGAAGGCTTGATGGATGAACCAAATCAGTTTGGTTTTAATCCAATGGTGGAAAATAAACCAAAGGGGTTTGGTTTGTTTTAAACGAATGAACCAAAGTTGGTTCGGTTCATTTTAACTTAAAATAGACCAATGCGATTTGGTTTATTTTAACTTAAGTTATTGGACCGGGTTAACGAATTTTAGTCGTGAACCAATGATCATTAAAGTTTCTTAATGGTCAAGGAACATGTGTTCTATAAATAAGAGGGTGGAGAAATATTTCGTGGACGTATTAAGGTTTTGCAAAAAGCCTAGCCACCTCCTCTCCTCTCCTCCTCTCTTGCGCCTCCCACTCCAAGGGTTGCCGCCCACCCTTTAGTTGTCGTCACCCAAGCTCGAGTCGCCAGTCAGCCCACCACCTTCGGCCAACAGCCCCAGCCACCGGCCAGCAGCACCTTGTAGCCGCCGGCACTTCCGAGGAAACAAGTTCATGTAACTTGTTTTGTGATCGTCTCTCGGATCACAACGTCTTTGACGTGAGACTAGTATCTCTCGTCAAGACAAGGCTCATAGCTTGTGAAGCTATCCTGATGGTACTCGGCATGGATACGGATAGAGGCGATACTAGCGAGGGTTGCTACGGTTGATGACATTCCCACTATATGTGATTCGTCATGTATACCTAGATATAAAGTTTCCTTTATTGCAAACATTTTAAATATGTGATTATGTCTACACTTGTTGTATCCTGTATGTGTGTGGTGTAATAAATTAGTTTATTACTTATTTTAGCTTCCGCTATGTGTATGTTTACGAAACATGTTCAAACACACACCCACGTTGATGCTGAGGAAACCCAACATCTCTAGTGATGTACGATCCCCTACAAGTGGTATCAGAGTGGGTCGCTCTTCACCGGCTTCACAACCAAAGGAGCAAGGAGCTAGAGGGCAAGATGGAACAAAATCTTGGATTGGGGTGTGATATCAACACTCCAATTCCATATGCATTTTATGGATGAGAAGTCTTCAATCAATGGAAGGCAAGGATTGACGATTTCATGATGATGATGGACATCAAAGATTGGTCCACCTTAATGGAAGGATTTGAATATCCAAGAGGGCCAAAGGAGGTTTCCTCAAGATGAAGGAATGGACCGAGGAACAACTCCAAAGATTCGAGAAAAATAAGAAGGTAATAAAATTTTTGGTTGAATTGATTCCTAATGATATCTTGTGTAGATTAGGTGAATATAAGGATGTCAAGGAGCTTTGGAGCGAATTAGCAAAATTTCATGAGAAGCCCCACCCGGTCACAGAGGATAAGGAAGAATCAAAGGAGGAGGATGAAAGCTCATCCTCACATGAAAGTTAGGATTCGGAGGTTGAGAGGTGTTCGACATCCGAGGAGGAAGAAGAAGTGGAAGAATTGGATGAATCCTCCACCTCTAGGATTGAGGGGGAGGAGAGAATTCCCATACCAGAGCAAAATCACGAAGAACCATCTACCTCCGGTAGAGATGAAGAACCAACTCCGGCTTCCACTACCGACCTAGGTAACTCAAGCAGATTAATTAAAAATAAAAATCATATTATGTGTTTTGAGTGAAGGGAATATTGGCACTATAAGATCAAGTGTCTTAAGAAGATTAAGAAGGTTCAACCGGTGCCAAAATTCAAGGATGTTGGTGCCCCAATACATAAGAGCAAGGAGCATGTGGTGTGCTTCAAATGTCATCAAAGGGGTCACTATAGAAGCCAATTCCCTAGGGGGAGGAAGCAAGCTAAGGGCAAAGAAGGAGTCTCAAATATAGGGGGAGTTAAGGCAAACCCTAAGGTAGCCTTTAAGTATGCTTCTGCTTCAATTGATAGTCAAAAGCATGCTAGGAACAATTTTAATGCTATTGTTATTACTCATGAACTAAAGCATTCTAGAAATAATAGATTTTATTATCTAGGTGCTAAATCATGCAATATTAGGGCTATGGAAAAATCTAGAAACAATGTCCCAAAAAAAAATCTACCTAGGGAAACAATTAGAAAGGTAGAACACCCTTTAGGCATTAACCCTAAGAAGGGAAGGCATATGCCTAAAGGAAGAACTATGCCCAAAGACAAAATGAAGATTCAAAAATAGGGAAATTAGAGTTAGAGAATCACATTTTGAGATCAAAACTTGAAAAATTAGAAAAGACCCTTAGAAGCATGCAAAATCAAATGCACGGGTCAAATGACCAATATTTAGGGTCTAAGAGGCAAGGTGCTCCTAGGGGCAAGAAAGATTTGGGTTACAAACCTAAGCCCAAGGAGATCTACCAAAGTGTTCCATTTGATTATGGAACCATATCTAGGTCTAAGAAAACCAAGGTAACTAGGGAGGTCATCCCTAAGGTCAACCATGGTGTGTGTCTAGTTGCCAAGGTTTCAAAGAAACCTAGAGAAGCCACTAAAAAGGTAACAAGGGGAGTTACCCCTAGAGTTAACCTTAACATTGTTAGTGCAATCGGTTTTGATGTTTGTGGCAAAGGGTTTAAGTTAGGTTGTTATGATATTTGATTTGTCCGTTGGAGTCTTGCAGGACTTAGTAATTCGCACATGGAGCTTTGGCAAGTTTCACCTACTCACAACCTCGTGCTTGAGTCGGCGAAGGAGCATTGCGAAGCCGTGCGCTTGATGCATCCGAGGGACCGCCGGACGAGATGACTTGAAGTGAAGCCAAGGACGCATACTTCGAGGGCAAGAGAATCGATGGAGCATTGCAGAGTTGTGCGCTTGATGCTGCCGAGGGATGTGGCCGCGAACGAAGAGAGCTTCGGTGAAGGACTTCAAGTGAGATGAGAGAATGAGTGAAATGTAAGTAGCTCATTAGGTGAACTTGGCCAAATGGCTAAGTGTTGGAGGCTTGACCGCAAGGGTTGAGGTTTACTCGACCGTCGGATGCTCAAACGGATGTAAAGTTTGAGATTTACCCGGCATCAGTCGACTTCCATGTCATGGCAGTCGACTGCTCCAAGTCGATCGTAAATCGACTAGTGTTTGGCTGCGGAATCAAGTTGATCAGTCGACTGCTTAAAGAAAGCAGTTGATTGATCGCACTGTGCACGGGCACAAAAGCTAGTCGTCACTCGACTGAAGTCGACATCAGTCGACTGATGATCTGACTGTTGGAGAAAGCGGTCGCGGAACCCACGAATCTGGCCTGGTCAGAAGTCGTTGGAGTCAACATCAGTCGACTGATAGTGTGCAACGGGAAGATTTGCTTCCTCTCTATAAAAAGAGAGGGTGGGGGCTTTTGGATAGTTAATGTTCATGCTCTAAACATTCTATTAAGTGCCCCACAAAGCTGAAACTCCTTCTTTCACATCTATTGTAAAAGGAGTATTCTCATTGTTGTAAAGGTTTACCTCCACCTTGCTTGAGCTAAAGGGAAAGACCATATTGGAGTGGTTTTGGAGTGATTCACTGGGGAACAAATCTGACCGTGGATTAGCGGCGAGGGCATGAAGCATGTTACATATTGGTGTTAGCATTGCTTTGTCTTTGTGTTGTTTTAATTTCTTGTTTAGTTTTGTTTCTATTGCGCTAATATTTTTTATAGACAAGCAATTCAATCATATGATGATTGAGGGCTATTCACCCCCCTCTAGCCGGCCACCAACGTTCCTACAAGTGGTATCAGAGCCAAGGTAGCTTGTCGAGGACTAATCGTCGACACAAGCACTACATCAAGGATGGCTGGCTCTAATATTCATCCACTGAAGTTTGAAGGGGAATTTGCGTGGTGGAAGAAATGCATGGAGGTATTCTTTGAAACCGACTTTGAAATTCTATTAATAATGGAAAATAGTTTCGAGATACCTAGGGATGAAGAAGGGAAGCCAATCGAGATGTCTAGATGGACTAAGAAGCAAAGGGAAGAGTACTTGGCAAACTCAAAGGCCAAGCACCACCTCTTCAATGTGCTCCCCCAACAAGAAGTGAATCGGATAGGGGAATGTGCAAGCGCCAAGGAAATGTGGGAGAAACTCATAGAGCTTCATGAAGGCACTTCCGAGGCGAAGCTTGCGAGAAGAGATCTCCTCTGCTCCCAATTAAGAAACATCAAATTAGAAAAGGGAGAGAAGGTATTATCATTGCATTCACATTTTAAAGAGATAATAACCGGTTTATCTAGTGTAGGGGAGAAGCTCTCCAATAGGGACATGGTCATGAAGGCAATAGATGCCTTCCCTCGGTCATCAAGATGGAGCTCAATGGTAGACTCCTTCTACATATCCAAGAATCTAGAGATAACTACTCTAGAGGAATTCTTTTCCACCATGGAGTTGCATGAGACAAGGCTTGAAGGGATAATTGAAGAACCAAGCATCAAGCCAACAAGGGGAGTGACACTAATGGCCAACAAAGGGAAGAAGAAGATGGAGACTTCCTCCTCCTCCGATGAAGCATCCTCCTCATCCTCCATGAATAGCAATGAAGATGCTTATATGGTAAGGAAGGTAAGGCGTGCTTTAAGAAATTTAAAATTTAACAAATCTTATGATAGGAGAAGGCACAAGAGGAAGATCATTTACTACAATTGCCAACAAGAGGGATATATAAGAGATGAGTGTCCACTCTTGAACAAGAGCAAAGAAGAAAGGAGGAGAAAAGAGGAAAAGAAGAAGGGGAGCAAGAAAAAGGAAGAAGAGAAGAAGGCCAAGGAAAAGGGGAAGGCCAAGGCACTCAAAGCAAGGACATGGGATGATCCTTCCTCATCGTCATCATCGGAGGAAGAAAATGCTTTTTTCACAAACCTTGTCCTAATGACATTTGATGATCTAGACTCCACCTCCTCCGAAGGTGAAAAATCAAGCACAAGTGAAGAGAGCTCGAGTGAAGGGGGAGCTTCTTCTTCATCCTCATCATCGGAAGAGGATTTGGTAAGTGGGGTAATTAATCTACCTCCCAAGAAAATTATGTCAATGATTTCTAGCCTTACTAAGGAATTATTTAGGGCTAAGAAAAAGAACAAGAGCATGCTAGATGAAATTAAAGTCCTAGAAGAAAAATTAGAACAAGCATGTTTAAATATTAATGATGATAATGCATGCTCACATGATAACTACATGCCTTTTGATATTAATGATGCATGCATTGAGGAATATAGGACTTTAAGAGAAAAGGTAGATCATTTGACTAAAGCCCTAGAAAAATTCACAATTGGCTCTGTCATGCCCACCCTTTCAAAGGGTCCGGAGGGGCGGCGCGTGACACGGTCGTACATACGTACATTACAGCGGAAGACTACATATACTTCTTACAGCGGAAGACTTTAGACTTTTTTTTTCTTTTAAACATAAACATGCATCGTCATTTCATAGATACTTCTTCTTAAACATAGAGCATGCATCATTATTTCATAAGTACTTAGTGCTTAGTTCAAGTCCATGAAGAGAATCGCCTTAAGGCAAAAATATGCATAAGGAAACATAACATATCTCCTCCACCATGCCACTACCACACACACCTTGCCCCTCCTGCTGCTCCCTTTAGTTTAGCCACCCTTTACCCTTATCTGCAGTACAAGGGAACATAAACTATAAGCACATAGGCATAGTAAGATCCTGTCCTACTCACAAAACCATACGTCAAGCATTAAACATAGAGTAGTGACATGATCATATAACACATATAAGCATAACCTTCACTTAAACATACAAAGGCATATAATCAAACATAACATGCATATAACATACTGGAACAAAAGCATAACATTCGTATAAACATAAAAGATCATAAGCAAGCATATCATGAATTTAAATGTCATAGAACATAGGTAGGCATAATATGAATATAATAAGAACAAAAGCAGGCATATCATGAATATAAACGTCATAGAACATTGGCAGACATAACATGAATATAATAAGAACATAAGCAGGCATATCATGAATACAAACATCATAGAACATAGGCAGACATAACATGAATATAATAAGAACATAAGCAGGAATTTCATGAATATAATAAGAACATAAGCAGGCATATCATGAATATAAACGTCATAGAACATAGGCAGGCATAACATGAATATAATAAGAACATAAGCAGGCATATCATGAATACAAACATCATAGAACATAGGCAGGCATAACATGAATATAATAAGAACATAAGCAGGCATAAAATGAATATAATAAGAACATACGCAGGCATATCATGAATATAAACATCATAAAACATAGGCAGGCATAACATGAATATAATAAGAACATAAGCAGGCATATCATGAATACAAACATCATAGAACATAGGTAGGCATAACATGAATATAATAAGAACATAAGCAGGCGTAACATGAATATAATAAGAACATAAGCAGGCGTAACATGAATATAATAAGAACATAAGCAGACATATCATGAATATAAACATCATAAAACATAGGCAGACATAACATAAATATAATAAGAACATAAGCATGCGTAACATGAATATATTAAGAACATAAGCAGGCATATCATGAATATAAACATCATAAAACATAGGCAGGCATAACATAAAGATATATGCAGGATGCTCTTTGAAAACATATCTTATAGGTATTTAAACATAAATCTCAACATATAGGGCCCGACATTGTACCACATCATCATCATCATAGCGTGCATCCCTAATAGACCCGAGGTTGCTAATCCCGAACCCACTAGAGTACTAGGCCCGTACTAAGTCCGTCAGCCTAGGGGCAGCATAACAGAAGCCCATCCTAAGCCCGTACTTATGACCATTGGCCTAGGGCATCTGGGAGCCCATCCCGTACTGAGTCTGTACTACGACCGTCGACCTAGGGGCACGTAGGAGCCCATCCCTTAGGCCTTATTAGGGTCCTTGTACAAGCCATGGAGATAGTAAAATACATATCATGCTTCTTATCATAAGATATCATTTTTCATTTCATAAACATATCATGTTATCATGGAATATCATGTTTCTTCTTCATATCATAACATACTTCTTCTTCATAACATATCGTATTGCTTTTCATAACATATTTCTTCTTCATAACATATCATCCATCATAACATATTTCTTCTTCATAACATTACATATGGCTTTCATAACATATTTCTAACATATCATATTTGTTTTCATGCATATCATGTTCCTTCTTTATAAAACATCATACATTCATACAATCACAAAGTAATGAGCATAACATGATCATACATTTAACATGGTAATGTGAAGAAATTTATCATGCATCCCTACTATTGACGTAGACATATGGTAGTGACCTAACCAATTATTCTAAACCACTTGAGCAAGGACCCCTTAACATCATGTTAACATAACACACATATAGGGCATGACATAAGGCATAAACATCATGAACAAGTATGCAAGAAGTGACCTAAACTTCATAGAGCTCTTCAAAAGTTTTAAACCCTAACATCTTATATATGATCTAACTAACCACATATTAATTATGTCACATACAAACATGGCATGGGAGGGCACTTAGGGTTTTAGGTAAGCCTTGGCCGAGAGTTCCAAGACAACTTAAGATCCATTTCTTAAAATTTAGCTTAGCTTTCACATGTTGCCTATATCTACATTCAAAACATAACATGGTAATTTATAGATCATAGCATGATAGGCCTAAATGGGTCTTGGCCGAATGGCTTAAAAGGACTTAAGGGCTCAACCACTTAACTCTAGGTTAGCCAACAACATGTTATCTTCATCTAACATCAAATGTTATCATGAACTTATCTAAACATGGCATAGAAAACACATTAGGGGTCTTGGCCGAATGATTCAAAGGACTTCATGGATCAACCACTTAAATCTAGGCTAGCAAACATCATGTTATCTTCACCTACCATCAAAACATAGCATAAACTCATCTATAGCATGGCATAGAACATGTTATCTTCTTCTAACATCAAACATGGCATGAACTCATTTAAAACCTAGCATAGAGCATGTTATCTTCATCTAACATCAAAAGATATCATGAACTCATCCAAAACATGGCATAGAAAAACACCTTAGGGGTCTAGATGGACTTGGCCGAGAGTCTTAGAGGGTTTTGAGGATCAACCACTTAACCAAACCCATCTAGAAATCCATCATCTTCATATTAATACAAGGTATAGCATGGATCATCATGGAGAGCACAAGTTATGGTCTTGGCCGAGAGTTTCTTGGGGTTTTTAAGGTCAAACACTTAACCTAATCTATCTAGCATCCTATCTTCATCATATTCATACAAGGTATGGCATGGATCTTCATTGAAAACTCAAGTAAAGGCCTTGGCCGAATGGTTCATGAAGTGGTTGACACAATAACATCAATCGAAAAACTACTTGTATGCAGGTGAGGGGATACTTACTTCCTTCGCTTTTCTATTAGTTGGTAGATACCCTAAGGGATGCCAAACCTAGCCTTCTTCTTGCTTGGATAGATCTCGGAAAATGGAAGAAGAGAAGATAGGTTTTGGTGAGGAAGAAGAAGAGAAGGAGAAGAGAAGTGGAGAATGAGAATTTGCTTTTCTCTTGTCTCCTCATTCCCTATTTATTCTCTTGAAGTGTCCCTTAGCCTCCCTTAACCTTAACTATCATTTCTCATATTCCTCTAATAGCATAACCCTGTTGGGCTTCTTGTTATTGGATGCATCTTTAGGGCTTAGCTATCTACTAGAGGTTTGAGGTTCAATTCCTAGGCCATGCATCCTTTTTGACTCCATTCCTTTTATTTTTGAAAGAGCCCACATAAAGGCCATTATAATCATGCTAAAAATTCTTGTAAAATTGCTAGAAATTTTACGGGCGTTAAAATCCTTCATACCTTTTAAAAGTTTCATCCTCGAAACTTAGAACAACTCTGGGTAATTTTATTTCATGTCCTCCTCGCGTTCCCAGGTAGCTTCTTCGTATCGTTGATTTTTCCACAGGACCTTTACTAAGGGCACCTCTTTGTTCCTTAGCCTCTTGACTTTTCGGTCTAGTATCTGGATAGGCCGACTTTCATAACTCAGGTCCTCTTGAACTTGCACTGTTTGTGGCTTGATCACTTGGTCCGTACTAGAAATGCACTTCTTGAGCATTGAAACGTGGAACACGTTGTGAATAGCAGACATCTCTTGAGGCAGCTCCAACTTGTAAGCTACCTTGCCAACCCTATGAAATATCGAATACGGTCCCACATAATGCGGACTCAGCTTACCCTTCCTTCCGAATCTCATCACTCCCTTCATAGGGGCCACCTTGAGGAATACCAGGTCCCCGACTTTGAATTCTAACGGTCTACGCCGCATATCTGCATGGCTCTTTTGCCGGCTCTGAGCAGTCTCAATTCTTTGGCGGATGTTCTGTATAGCTCAGGTGGTGTCGTCAATGAAGTCTGTCTGGAGTCCCATCCCCTTCTTTTCACCACCCTCGTACCAGCATATAGGAGATCTACATTTCCTTCCGTATAGAGCCTCGTAGGGCGCCATTCCAATAGTAGCTTGGTAGCTATTGTTGTAGGCGAATTCTGCCAAGCATAAGTATCGGCACCAACTCCCTTTGAAATCCAAGGCGCAAGCTCGTAACATATCCTCCAGTACTTGATTTACCCTTTCAGTTTGTCCGTCCGTTTGAGGATGGAAGGTAGTACTGAACAATAGTTTCGTGCCTAGTGCCTTCTGAACACATTCCCAGAAATGGGAAACAAAACGACCATCTCTGTCAGAAATGATTGTCTTAGGAATCCCATGTAATCTGATAATTTCCTTAGCATATAATTGAGCTAGTTGCTCAGTCGAATAGGTCATCTTGATGGCTAAGAAATGGGCAGACTTCGTCAATCTATCCACAATTACCCATATAGCATCATATTCGTTTGTCGTCTTGGGAAATCCTGAGATGAAATCCATAGAAATATCCTCCCATTTCCATTCTGGAATCTAGATCGACTGTAGTGTTCCTCCAGGCCTCTGGTGTTCTGCTTTAACCCTCTGGCAGGTCTGGCAGGTACTGACATACTGAGTCACATCTCTTTTCATTCCGAACCACAAGAATTTTCCTTTTAGGTCTTGGTACATCTTGGTGGTTCCAGGATGCATCGCATAAGGAGTTCCATGAGCTTCCTCAAATATCTTCTTTAGTAATTTTGGATCCTCAGGAATACACAAGCGGTCCCTGAGATAGAGTATCCCACTATCAGAGATACGGAACCCATCATCCTTTCCTCCTAGGACCTCCTGCTTGATCCTCTGAATGCTCAGGTCATGGGTTTGCTTTTCCAATATATCGTCGAACAACGTCGATGCTATCGTCATGGTCGAGAGCTGTTCAAAAACGATTTCAACCCCATGACGCATAATTTCTTTTTCTAAGGGTCGAGATAATACCGATAGAGACATCAAGGTGGCGTAGGACTTCCTGCTGAGTGCATCGACCACCTTGTTCGCCTTTCCTGGATGGTAGAAGATCTCACAGTCATAATCTTTGACGAGCTCGAGGCATCTGCGTTGTCTTATGTTCAGGTCCTTCTGTGTGAAGAAATATTTCAGACTCTGGTGGTCTGTATAAATCCTACACTGAGCTCCATATAGATAATGCCTCCATGTTTTGAGAGCAAAGACCACGGCCGCTAAATCAGATCGTGAGTGGAATAATTCCTTTCATGTTCTTTGAGTTGCCTAGAGGCATAGGCAATGACCTTGCCGTTCTGCATGAGTACAACTCCAAGTCCCAACTTGGAAGCGTCGCTGTACATGTCGAAGCCTTTATTACTGTCCGGAAGAGCAAGGATTAGAGCGCTAGTCAGTCTCTTTTTCAATTCTGTGAAACTCTTCTTGCATGCATCCATCCATTCATACTTTTTGTTCTTTCTGGTGAGGACTGTCATAGGGGCTGCAATTCTAGAGAAGTTCTCTACAAATTTCCTGTAGTAGCTTGCTAGCCCAAGAAAGCTTCTGATCTCGCTAGCGTTCTTTGGTCGGTTCCAGTTACTCAAAACTTCAATCTTTATTGGGTCTACCATCACTCCGTGCTTGGATATAACATGACCCAAAAATGATACTTGATCGAGCCAGAATTTGCATTTGGAAAACTTTGCATACAGCTGCTTTTCTCGAAGAATCTGCAATACCATATTTAGGTATTCTGCGTGCTCTTCTGAGGTTCTCGAATATATCAGTATATCGTCGATAAAAATGATTACAAATTTGTCGAGGAATGTCGAGAATACCCGATTCATCAGATCCATGAACATAGCAGGTGCGTTCGTCACTCCGAAGGGCATAACTACGAATTCGTAATGTCCGTATCTTGTTCGGAAGGTCATCTTGGGTATATCATCTGGTTTCACCTTCACTTGATGATAGCCAGACCTCAGATCAATCTTAAAGAAGACGGTGGCACCCTTTAGCTGGTCGAACAGGTCGTCAATCCACGGTAAAGGGTATCGATTCTTGATCGTCACATTATTTAGCGCTAGGTAGTCTATGCACATTCGCATAGACTCATCTTTCTTCTTCACCAACAGCACTGGAGCTCCCCTTGGAGAGCGACTTGGGCGTATGAGTCCCTTGTCGAGTAACTCCTGTAGTTGTCCCTGAAGTTCCTTCAATTCAGCCGGCGCCATTCGGTAAGGTGCTTTAGAGATCGGGTTAGTACCAGGAATCAATTTGATCTAAAATTCAATTTCTTTATCTGGGGCTAATCCTGGTAGTTCATCTGGGATACCTCTGGGTAGTTGCATACAACTCTGACATCTCCTAGCTTCCGGTCCTCAGCTTGACTTGTGTCAACCACATGTGCTAGAAACTCAGTGCATCCACTGTCTAACATCTTGCACGCTTGTAAAGCTGATAGAAATTTATCGATTCTTCTCCTTGGCTCTCCAATAAATTCAAACATAGGTTCTGCCTCCGACTGGAAGACCACTTTTCTTTTACGCCACTCGATCGAAGCACCGTCCTTGCTTAAGAAATCCATGCCTAGTATGACATCATAATCATGCATGTCAAGTACTATCATATCACAATAGAGTTCTCTGTCTGCCTGCGATTCTGATGGGTGCGGCTCGCAGCATATGAGTGGAGGGCATTACTTCTCCCGAGGGCAGGGTGGTTAAGAACTTGCGATCCAAAGCTTGTGGTGGCATGTCTATCTTTTCTGTGAAGGGTGTAGAAACAAACGAATGTGTTGCCCCAGTATCAAATAATGCAGTAGCATGCTGATAGAAAATAAATATCTGACCTGTGACAACCGTGGAAGCGTTCGCCACATCTTCTTGGGTGAGAGAGAATACCCTGGTATCTGTCATAACTGGCAGGGCTTCCAATCTCCCTTGACTGATCGGGGTTCCCTCGATTGCAGCCTGCATCTAGTGTAGCTGTGGAGAAGCACCTCTGTACTGAGCATACTGCTAAGGAGGTGCCTGGACCTGAATAGGGCAGTCCTTGACTCTATGCCCTTCCCGTCCACAGTTGTAGCATCTATTTGTGCCTCGGTAGCATACTCTAGGATGTATCTTCCCGCATGTAGCACACAGAGGGATCTTGAGCTGCTTGTTCACTGGACCACCTTTAGAGTCATTCCATTGCTTTCTCTTACCAGTGTGGTTCCCATTCCAAATACTCTGGTTTCTCTGACCTCCTGACTGGGCTTGGTTCCTGCCTTCACTTAGTGCCTTCTTTTGCTGGTTAATATTGTTCAAATAATGTGTGGTAATTAGGGCACTACTGAACAGCTCCTCTGCGGTCTGCGGTCTATGAACTCCGCCAGCCACATTCAGAGCTATTTCAAGTCAGAGCATCTTCAGCATGAGTCTGACCCTTTCTCTTTCCGTGCTGACCAACTCTGGGCATAGGCGTGCGAGTCAGTTGAATCTCTTCAAGGCTTCACTAACTGATAGGTCACCTTGTCGGAACCCAGTGAACTCGTCGTAATGCTTGTTTGTCACCCTCATATGGAAGAATTCTTCGAAAAATTCATACTCGAAATCCATCCATCTCATCTGATTTACTTGCCTCTTTGCTTTAACCCGTTCCCACCACATCCAAGCATCTCCCGAAAGGCAAAATGACGCGCACTTAATCTTCTCGCATTTGGGCTAGTCCAGTAGCTCCACGATGCTTTCCACCGTCTTGAACCAGGTCTGGGCGTCCCATGGTTCAGCAGTACCAGAGAAATTTTCTGGCTTCAGCCTCTGCCACTGGATCAGGTAAGCTTCCTGTCGAACCATCGGGCTAGGGCCCACTGGTGGGGCGGTAGGGTTTCCTCGCTGATTCATTAAGGTATTTATTACTTGTTGCTGCTCTATGACTTGACGCTGGAGTTCAGTAACCACATGTGTAAGGTCATGTGGGGGTGCTATCTCGTCAACTCTACTACTGCGTATCCCAGCCATGTTTATCTTCACATATTAGAGTAAGGCTAGTATAAGGTTATCGTCCATTTATCTATGCATAGTTAAACTAAAAGCTAGCATAATGTTATCATACATATTTTAATGCATATTTAAGCTAGAGGCATTTCTTATCATACATGAAAAAAAAAATAGAGTAGGCATAGAAATTCTTACTTGGAGCGGCAGGATTTGGAGCTTGATGTGTGTGTAGTGGAAAGGCAGATCTGCTCTGATACCAACCTATCACGCCCGCCCTTTCCAAGGGTCCGGAGGGGCGGCGCGTGACGCGATCGTACATACGTACATTACAGTGGAAGACTACCTATACTTCTTACAGCGGAAGACTATAGACTTTTTTTTTCCTTTTAAACATAAACATGCATCGTCATTTCATAGATACTTCTTCTTAAACATAGAGCATGCATCATTATTTCATAAGTACTTAGTGCTTAGTTTAAGTCGATGAAGAGAATCGTCTTAAGGCAAAAACATGCATAAAGAAACATAGCAGATCTCCTCCACCATGCCACTACCACACACACCTTGCTCCTCCTGCTGCTCCCTTTAGTTTAGCCACCCTTTACCCTTATCTGCAGTACAAGGGAACATAAACTATAAGCACATAGGCTTAGTAAGATCCTATCCTACTCACAAAACCATATGTCAAGCATTAAACATAGAGTAGTGACATGATCATATAACACATATAAGCATAACGTTCACATAAACATACAAAGACATATAATCAAACATAACATGCATATAACATACTGGAACATAAGCATAGCATTCGTATAAACATAAAAGATCATAAGCAAGCATATCATGAATTTAAATGTCATAGAACATAGGCAGGCATAACATGAATATAATAAGAACATAAGCAGCCATATCATGAATATAAACGTCATAGAACATAGGTAGGCATAACATGAATATAATAAGAACATAAGCAGGCATATCATGAATACAAACATCATAGAACATAGGTAGGCATAACATGAATATAGTAAGAACATAAGCAAGCATATCATGAATATAACAAGAACATAAGCAGGTATATCATGAATACAAACATCATAGAACATAGGCAGGCATAACATGAATATAATAAGAACATAAGCAGGCGTAACATGAATATAATAAGAACATAAGTAAGCATATCATGAATATAAACATCATAAAACATAGGCAGGCATAACATGAATATAATAAGAACATAAGCAGGCGTAATATGAATATAATAAGAACATAAGCAGGCGTAACATGAATATAATAAGAACATAAGCAGGCGTAACATGAATATAATAAGAACATAAGCAGGCATATCATGAATATAAACATCATAAAACATAGGCAGGCATAACATAAATATAATAAGAACATAAGCAGGCGTAACATGAATATAATAAGAACATAAGCATGCATATCATGAATATAAACATCATAAAACATAGGCAGGCATAACATAAAGATATATGCAGGATGCTCTTTGAAAACATATCTTATAGGTATTTAAACATAAATCTCAAAATATTGGGCCCGACATTTTACCACATCATCATCATCATAGCACGCATCCCTAATAGACCCGAGGTAGCTAATCCCGAACCCACTAGAGTACTAGGCCCATACTAAGTGCATCGGCCTAGGGGAAGCATAACAGAAGCCCATCCTAAGCTCGTACTTATGACCGTCGGCCTAGGGCATTTGGGAGCCCATCTCGTACTAAGTCCGTACTACGATCGTTGACCCAGGGGCACATAGGAGCCCATCCCTTGGACCTTGTTAGGGTCCTGGTACAAGCCATGCAGAAAGTAAAATACATATCATGCTTCTTATCATAACATATCAATTTTCATTTCATAAACATATGATGTTATCATGGCATATCATGTTTCTTCTTCATATCATAACATACTTCTTCTTCATAACATATCGTATTTCTTTTCATAACATATTTCTTCTTCATAACATATCATCCATCATAACATATTTCTTCTTCATAACATATCAAATGGCTTTCATAACATATTTCTAACATATCATATTTCTTTTCATGCATATCATGTTCCTTCTTTATAAAACATCATACATTCATACAATCACAAAGTAATGAGCATAACATGATCATACATTTAACATGGTAATGAGAAGAAATTTATCATGCATCCCTACTATTGACATAGACATATGGTAGTGACCTAACCAATCATGCTAAACCACTTTAGCAAGGACCCCTTAACATCATGTTAACATCACACACATATAGGGCATGGCATAAGGCATAAACATCATGAACAAGTATGCAAGGAGTGACCTGAACTTCATGGAGCTCTTCAAAAGTTTTAAACCCTAACATCTTATATATGATCTAACTAACCACATATTAATTCTTTCACATACAAACATGGCATGGGAGGGCACTTAGGGTTTTAGGTAAGCCTTGGCCGAGAGTTCCAAGACAACTTAAGATCCATTTCTTAAAATTTAGCTTAGCTTTCACATGTTGCCTATATCTACATTAAAAATATAACATGGTAATTTATAGATCATAGCATGATAGGCCTAAATGGGTCTTGGCCGAATGGCTTAAAAGGACTTAAGGGCTCAACCACTTAACTCTAGGTTAGCCAACAACATGTTATCTTCATCTAACATCAAAAGTTATCATGAACTTATCTAAACATGGCATAGAAAACACATTAGGGATCTTGGCCGAATGGTTCAAAGGACTTCATGGATCAACCACTTAAATCTGTTGGGGATTTGACGCCGCTAGAGGGGGGGTGAATAGCGTAGATGACGTACGATGATGGAATTCTTTCGCATTTGATCGTCTACAATCTTGTTAGCACAGCGGAATAGTAATAACAAATAAATATAACAAGATACAATCACAACACGCACGATATAACGTGGTTCGGAACCGAACCGGTTCCTACTCCACGGATCGGGCTCAAATGAGCCCTAGCGATGCCAATCACACACCACTATCAAATAACTCCTTCTCGGAACAATCCGGAGGTGGAGAAACCTTGTACAATAGTGATTACAACAATAATCAAAAGCTACAAGCTAAGACAATGAAATACAAAGCAATACAAGTAAAGAAAACACTTTACAAATGCTCTTGGATGCTTGATTGCTTGGTTGCTTGATGTCAACTCGGAGACCCTGATTTGCAGCAGCAAATCGCCCCAAAAGCCTCAAGAAACCGATGCCAAAATCCTTCCCGTCGAGCTCCTTTTATCCTTGCGCGCGACCTGGATTTCCGCCTATCAGTCGACTGTCATAAGTCACCAGTCGACTTATGCCACTGTTGTCGTGAGACAACGGCTCGATCCACGCTGGAAAAACTCCAACGGATCTCTTGGCAGTCGACTGCCAACGCCCGTAGTCGATTGCCCAGTCGGCTACGGAGCGTTAATGTGACACTCGCGATCGTGCCATCCCTTAGCGATCACGCCAGAGCCATCGATCGGCTGCTCCATGAGCGATCGCGCAGAGCAATCCCAGCTCTAACCTGGCAGTCGAACTCAAGTCGACTCACGGTAGTCGAACCGGCCATAATGCCAGTCGACTGCCAACCTCAAGAATGAGGTTTTAACCCAAGTATGGTGCCCCCATACTTGCTAGACCACCCTTAGCCTAGACCTAAGCCTTCTAGCCACCTCCATCAGCCTCACGCCTCTCAGATCCCTCCAAGTCATCCATGACTTGTTCATCCATCGCGCTAGCTTCAGGTGCTTCCATCGGCTATGTCATGCTAACGGTGTCTACACCGCCAAGGCACATTGGACTTACGCCGCCAAGACTCCGCTTGGACTTTACGCCGC
The DNA here is from genome assembly GCA_025175895.1 of Wurfbainia villosa. Lineage (NCBI taxonomy): Eukaryota > Viridiplantae > Streptophyta > Magnoliopsida > Zingiberales > Zingiberaceae > Wurfbainia > Wurfbainia villosa. The sequence goes on from CM045986.1 coordinate 37,596,022, forward strand.
CAATATCAATCCCCTTGGACTTCTCAAATGCCAAGACTCAAGCTTGGACTTTCCCTTGCCAACCCATGTTGGACTTTCCATGCCAAGACCCATGCTTGGACTTTCCATTTGCCAAGACCCATGCTTGGACTTCTCATTTGCCAAGACCCATGCTTGGACTTTCCATGCCAAGTACCCATGACTTGGACTTTCCCATAAACACATGGTCAACCCTAGTCAACCACCAAAGTCTCCCTCGAGTCAAACTCGAGTCTGGTCAATTATAACCTGGGTCGATTGTATAAACAATCTCCCCAACATATTAACCGACATTAATGTCAAACATCAATGTCAATCCTATGTCTAACATACTTTGTCAAACATACTTTGTCAAACATCAAAACATCACTCGAGTCAAACTCGAGTCTGGTCAATCATGACCTGGGCCGATTGCACCAACAATCTCCCCCTTTTTGATGTTTGACAAAAACCAATCAAATCATGAGTTAGAACACTAACTCAAATCCCTTACCAATTATCCCAAATTGGTAAACACTCACCAAATGTTCTCCCCCAAACATTTAAGTGAAAAAGTAAATCAAATGTTCTTCCCCAAACATTCTCCCCCTTTTTGACTAACATCAAAAAGGTTTTCTCTCCAAGGAGATCAATGTCTCATGTCCCAATGAGATCTTACAATCTCCCCCTTGATCAAAAATACCTAGGATGCCTACCATCTTCCTAGTGATAAGTCCCATATCACTCAAGAGAGGCACTCCTATCTCACTCTCCCAATTTCCAAATTGGGTATCAAACACCCATCAATTTTCAATTGATAACATTCTCCCAAAAAAAAAAAAACATCCATCATCCCAAGATGGATACCTCCCCCTAAAGGCTTGCTCCCCCTTGACCATTGCACCAACAATGTCCTTGGAAAGCCCCTAAGCCAATAGGAACTCTAAACCATCAAAATTAAGGTTCTAAGTTCAACATAGAACTTTTACTCACCCTAAGTTTGATACTTTGACCTAACATAACTCCTAATCCATATCCAATGGATTTTCACCCTTCATAATGCTTCCCAAAGCATATCCTAGGGTTAGGAGTGGTTAGGAACCTTTACCATAGCTGAAGACGGGCTAAACAAACCTTGTTAACCCGAAATCAGACTGGCGATCGACCGGCGATTATCATCGATCACTCTCATCGATCAGCCACCAAGTGGCGATCGGTAGTGAAAATTCTCGAATTTCAATATCGTAACAAATTCAAAAATTCATAAATAATTATACGTACATCGAAAAATCACGAAATTTGATACGTATAATACTTATGACCAAAACAATGGGTGAAAAATGTTTTTAAAAATATTTTACCCATAAAATAGTGAGTTTGATACAAAACTCAAAACCATTGAAATTTTCAATGTTTTAGCCCTATTTTGTATCAACTTCATCAATGGTGATTGCTATCAAAAGATAGACTTCACCAAGATTTTTCAAAATGATTTTAAAATGTTTTCAAAACCTTATTTTGGATCATATTCCTTGGGCTCTATGTACATGACTTGTACACAAGCTTTCCCAATGATCCACCAATAAAATTAGATGAGTTTTGGTTCAACTAGATGCAAAAACTATGCACCTTGAACTCAAACCATATCCTAGCATCTCACATGTATCTAGGGTGTATAAATACACACACATGTCAATTGGATGTGAGATGTGGGTTTTGGTTCATTTAATCTAGGGTTTCATGCATTTTTCTAAGGCAACCCTACTTGATTCCCTTATAAATGGGACTTCAAGTCATGCCATTATCCTTAAATCAATTTCAATCAAAATATCTTAAATGCATGAATGATTATGGCATTAGAGATGATATAGATAAACACATGCTCATAATCATGATGTCATGGCATAAAATAAGATCTAAAACCACATGACATTTACCTCTATCCTAAACATGAACATGACATATAGAATGATTAAAAATAAGCATGATGTCATGGCATGTTATATGGCAAACAAAGCATGGCATATAAAATATATAGATATAGTAATACCTAAATTTTAATATTAATTGCCATTTCATATAATTAATTATATTTTGCCATATTTCTAGTTTTCTCCCAAGTGTGCCAAAAACCCAAAATGGCACACTAACCTCTAAACCTAAATTGTGCCAATTTTGATCATTTTATCAAACTTCTCAAGTAATATTGGCACATCCTAAAAACTTTTAGGATTATAGCTCAAATGTATTTCCAAGGTGACCATAACCTTGAAAATATCCTAAAGTGCCACCTTTATCATGGTTGAGTTAACTACCCATCCAATCAAGGTTGGCACACTCTAAACCCATCTAGCGTGAATCAATCACGCTCTTAGGAACCCAAAACCTATTTGAGCTCCTAGGGTTAATTAGGTATTCCCTAGGGATAACCTCCCTAGATACCTTCCTAATGACCCTCCTAGCCTTATTAGCCTTGGTCATTTGGGTCTCACCTAGGTTGAGTCTAGGGGTAACTCCCCTTGCAACCTTCTTAGTGGCCACCCTAGGTTTCCTAGAGACCCTAGCCACTAGACACACCCTTTGGTCAACTCTAGGGATGACTTCCCTATTGACCTTGGTCTTTCTAGACCTAGTTAGTGTTCCATAATCTAATGGAACACTATGGTAAGCCACCTTAGGCTTAGGTTTGTGACCCAAACCTTGTTTGCCCTTGGTTGACTTTTGACTCTTAGGTCCTTGGTGTTGACTTTGACTTTTGGACCTTGACATTTGATCTTTTGACCCTTTAAATTGATTTTGTATAATTTTAAGGGTCTTCTCAAGTTTTTCAAGCCTTGACCTCAAGACTTGATTCTCTAACTCTAATTGCCCAATTTTAGAATCTTGATTTAAATCTTGGGCATTTGACTTTCTTGGCATATGCCTAGTCCATTTTGGATTAAAACCTAGATGTTCTTGTATTTTCTTAATAGATTCACTAGGTATGGTTTTTCTAGGGACATTAGTCCCAAATTTCTCCTTATTACTAAAATGGACACTTTTAGCTCCTAAGCAAAAATATTTATTCCTATTAGCACGCTTTTCATAAATTGCAAGAGAATTTAAATTCCTAGCATGCCTTTGCCTATTAACTAAAGAAGGTGCATTATGGAAATATACCTTAGGGTTTGCCCTAGAGGCTCCCCCTACATGTGTAGCTCCCTCTTTGGTCTTTTTGCTTCCCCTAGGACATTGATTCCTATAATGTCCCCTTGAGTTGCACTTGAAGCATATGATATGCTCCTTGCTCTTGATATTTGGGGAACCGGCATCCTTGACTTTTGGAGCCGGAGGAGCTTTCCTAATCTTCTTTGGGCACTTGCTCTTATAGTGCCCGGTTTCCCTACACTCAAAACATATTATATGCATTTTATTATTAACACATATGTTTGAGTTACCTAGGTTAATGGAGACCGGAATTGGACTTTGGGCTTCTTCATCTTGACCGGATGTCGAAGCTTCTTCTTGATGTTCCGGTATGGAAGTTCTCTCCTCCCCCTCAATCCTTGAAGTGGATGCTTCTTCCACTTCCTTCACATCTTCCGATCCGGATGTTGATTCCCTATCAACCTCCGAATCCTCACTTCCTTGTGAGGATGATCTCTCTTCTTCACCCTCCTTATCTTCTTGAATTGATGGTGAACTTTCTTGAGCTTGAGAGGGTGAGCACTCCTCTTCTTCTTCTTCTTCTTGGACCATTGATGGGCTTTCATGGAGCTTTGCCAAATCGCTCCATAGCTCCTTAGCATCCATGCATTCACCTAGGCTACACAAGAATTCATTTGGAATTAAATCAAAAATGAATTTGATTACCTTCTTATTTTTCTCGAATCTTTGGAGTTGATCTTCACTCCATCTCTTCTTCTTGAGGAAGCCACCTTTTGGTCCTCTAGGATACTCAAATCCTTCCATTAATAGAGACCATTCCTCGAAGTCCTTCATCATCAAAAAATCTTCAATTCTTCTCTTCCAAGAATCGAAGCCTTCTTGTCCATATAATGAGTACGGGACCGGTGTGTTGATGTCCCATCCAAGCTTGTCTTGGAATTCCATCTTTACCCTCTAGCGTATTGCTCCCGGTTGTTAATCCGTTGAAGAGCCACCAGGCTCTGATACCACTTGTTGGGGATTTGACGCCGCTAGAGGGGGGGTGAATAGCGTAGATGACGTACGATGATGGAATTCTTTCGCATTTGATCGTCTACAATCTTGTTAGCACAGCGGAATAGTAATAACAAATAAATATAACAAGATACAATCACAACATGCACGATATAACGTGGTTCGGAACCGAACCGGTTCCTACTCCACGGATCGGGCTCAAATGAGCCCTAGCGATGCCAATCACACACCACTATCAAATAACTCCTTCTCGGAACAATCCGGAGGTGGAGAAACCTCGTACAATAGTGATTACAACAATAATCAAAAGCTACAAGCTAAGACAATGAAATACAAAGCAATACAAGTAAAGAAAACACTTTACAAATGCTCTTGGATGCTTGATTGCTTGGTTGCTTGATGTCAACTCGGAGACCCTGATTTGCAGCAGCAAATCGCCCCAAAAGCCTCAAGAAACCGATGCCAAAATCCTTCCCGTCGAGCTCCTTTTATCCTTGCGCGCGACCTGGATTTCCGCCTATCAGTCGACTGTCATAAGTCACCAGTCGACTTATGCCACTGTTGTCGTGAGACAACGGCTCGATCCACGCTGGAAAAACTCCAACGGATCTCTTGGCAGTCGACTGCCAACATTGGCGATCGCCAACGCGCGTAGTCGATTGCCCGATCGGCTCACGGAGCATTCTCGCTTGACACTCGACATCGCGCCATCGCCATCCCTTGGCCGCCAGAGCCATCACCGATCGCTTCCCATGAGCGATCGCCAGAGCAATCCCGGCTCTAACCTGGCAGTCGAACTCAAGTCGACTCACGGTAGTCGAATCGGCCATAATGCCAGTCGACTGCCAACCTCAAAACTGAGGTTTTAACCCAAGTATGGTGCCCCCATACTTGCTAGACCACCCTTAGCCTAGACCTAAGCCTTCTAGCCACCTCCATCAGCCTCACGCCTCTCGGATCCCTCCAAGTCATCCATGACTTGTTCATCCATCGCGCTAGCTTCCGTGTGCTTCCATCGGCTATGTCATGCTAACGGTGTCTACCGCCAAGGCACATTGGACTTACGCCGCCAAGACTCCGCTTGGACTTTACGCCAATATCAATCCTTTGACTTCTCAAATGCCAAGACTCAAGCTTGGACTTTCCCTTGCCAACCCATGTTGGACTTTCCATGCCAAGACCCATGCTTGGACTTTCCATTTGCCAAGACCCATGCTTGGACTTCTCATTTGCCAAGACCCATGCTTGGACTTTCCATGCCAAGTACCCATGACTTGGACTTTCCCATAAACACATGGTCAACCCTAGTCAACCACCAAAGTCTCCCTCGAGTCAAACTCGAGTCTGGTCAATTATAACCTGGGTCGATTGTATAAACAATCTCCCCAACATATTAACCGACATTAATGTCAAACATCAATGTCAATCCTATGTCTAACATACTTTGTCAAACATACTTTGTCAAACATCAAAACATCACTCGAGTCAAACTCGAGTCTGGTCAATCATGACCTGGGCCGATTGCACCAACAAAATCTAGGCTAGCAAACATCATGTTATCCTCACCTACCATCAAAACATAGCATAAACTCATCTATAGCATGGCATAGAACATGTTATCTTCTTCTAACATCAAACATGGCATGAACTCATTTAAAACCTATCATAGAGCATGTTATCTTCATCTAACATCAAAATATATCATGAACTCATCCAAAACATGGCATAGAAAAACACCTTAGGGGTCTAGATGGACTTGGCCGAGAGTCTTAGACGGTTTTGAGGATCAACCACTTAACCAAACCCATCTAGAAACCTATCATCTTCATATTAATACAAGGTATAGCATGGATCATCATGGAGAGCACAAGTTATGGTCTTGGCCGAGAGTTTCTTGGAGTTTTTATGGTCAAACACTTAACCTAATCTATCTAGCATCCTATCTTCATCATATTCATACAAGGTATGGCATGGATCTTCATTGAAAACTCAAGTAAAGGCCTTGGCCGAATGGTTCATGAAGTGGTTGACACAATAACATCAATCGAAAAACTACTTGTATGCAGGTGAGGGGATACTTACTTCCTTCGCTTTGCTATTTGTTGGTAGATACCCTAAGGGATGCCAAACCTAGCCTTTTTCTTGGTTGGATAGATCTTGAAAAATGGAAGAAGAGAAGATAGGTTTCGGTGAGGAAGAAGAAGAGAAGGAGAAGAGAAGTGGAGAATGAGAATTTGCTTTTCTCTTGTCTCGTCATTCCCTATTTATTCTCTTGAATTGTCCCTTAGCCTCCCTTACCCTTAACTATCATTTCCCATGTTCCTCTAATAGCATAACTCTGCTGGGCTTCTGGTTATTGGATGCATCTTTAGGGCTTAGCTATCTACTAGAGGTTTGAGGTTCAATTCCTAGGCCATGCATCCTTTTTGGCTCCATTCCTTTTATTTTTGAAAGAGCCCACATAAAGCCCATTATAATCATGCTAAAAATTCTTGTAAAATTGCTAGAAATTTTACGGGCGTTACAAGCTCCAATACTTTGAACATGATCATTATGAGCCAAAGGGCAAGCTTCAATAGAAATGGCCTAGGTTATAAGGGAAAAATAAATGAAAAGGCCTATAAATGTTTGATTGCTTGGGGTCAAGCCAAGAACAAGACAACAACTAGAAAATGGATCTCCAAGGAATATTTAGGAACCCCATAGGAAAGAACTTGTTTTGGGTTTTTAAATCCATTCTTAAGGGGTAGAAAAACCCTAGGTTAGTCAACCAAAAGGATTTAACTTATATCATATTATTTGGTTGACTTAGGATGGAGTGGACTAAATTTTTGAAATAGTTTTGGGTGATGATAATGCACCCATAAATAGTTTAAATCATGATTTAGGTGATACTTGACTTATTATCATGATTTTATACCTAATGCATGATTGCAAATTGATTGATACAATTTTTTCATGATCATAATGTGAAATCAATGCATATATGTCTTTATGATCATGTGGTATTTTAGGATGATACTTAACCATGGGTAGAATTGCATGAATTTGAAGGTTAAGTGTATGAATTCTTTTAGGAACATCTCACACTCACCATAAGGATAACCTTGATTGAAAACTTAGCATGGGTGAGATGTTAGGATGATACTAATGGTCCACTAATGCCTATGACATTTAGATGGTCATTTAAAGTATCAAAATATCAATAATACACCAATCATGGGGAAGGCTTATGTTTTATTCATAGACATATTGCCCAAAGATCATGGTTTGATATTTCATATGTTTTCAAAACCATTTCTTACTTTAAAATCTATGCTTTCATGTTTTGAAATAATCTAAAGCAAAACTAGGTGTTAAAATTGATACAAACTTGATCAAAACACTAGTTATTTTTGGAACTTTTGGATTTTTGGCAAATCATTGAAAATATAAGTAATTTTCATGAAAACTCATTTTTTCACTAATAAAGGACTTTAAAATAAATGTGTTTTCAAAATTTCATGATTTTCGAATTTTCTAGAATTTCTAGTGCATTTCTAAAATTGGTTCGAAAAATCAGAAATTCTGATCTTTGAGTGTCAGTCGACTGGTAGTCTGAACTAGTCGACTGATGTACTATGCACGAGAACAGTAACGTATTTTATTAGGTTTTGAGTTTAATTTTTGGTATTTTCTTCCATTATAATTGATGCCATGCGTGTATAACATTAGGATAATATTTTTGATGGTGTCAAAGGGGGAGAAATGGTTAGTTTAAGTGAATCATGCTAAGGGGAAGGATTAGCATGTCTTAAGGGAGAGTTGCATGTTTAAGGGGGAGTTTTGACACTCATGTTTATTACTTACATGCTGTCTTGCCTTGTGTTTATGATTATATTTTACCTAACTTAAACGGATTACCACACATCAAAAAGGGGGAGATTGTTAGTGCAATCGGTTTTGATGTGTGTGGCAAAGGGTTTAAGTTAGGTTGTTATGATATTTGATTTGTGCGTTGGAGTCTTGCAAGACTTAGTAATTTGCACATGGAGCTTTGGCAAGTTTCACCAACTCACAACCTCGTGCTTGAGTCGGCGAAGGAGCTTTGCGAAGCCATGCGCTTGATGCATTCGAGGGACCGCCGGACGAGATGACTTGAAGCGAAGCTAAGGAAGCAGACTTCGAGGGCAAGAGTCGTGCGCTTGATGGTGTCGAGGGGCGTGACCGTGAACGAAGAGAGCTTCGGCAAAGGACTTCAAGTGAGATGAGAGAATGAGTGAAATGTAAGTAGCTCATTAGGTGAACTTGGCCGAATGGCTAAGTGTCGGAGGCTTGACCACAAGGGTTGAGGTTTACCCGACTGTCGGACGAATGGATGTAAAGTTTGAGGTTTACCAGGCATCAGTCGACTGCCATGTCATGGCAGTCGACTGCTCCAAGTCGAATGTAAATCGACTGGTGTTTGGCTGAGGAATCAAGTCGATCAGTCAACTAATCGTACTATGCACGGGCACAGAAGCTAGTCGTCACTCGACTGAAGTCAACATCAGTCGACTGATTATCCGACTGTTGGAGAAAGCGGCCACGGATCCCACGAATCTGGCCTGGTCAGAAGTCGTTGGAGTCGATATCAGTCGACTGATGAAAGCATCAGTCGACTGATAGTGTCCAATGGGAAGATTTGCTTCCTCTCTATAAATAGAGAAAGTGGGGGATTTTGGATGGTTAATGTTCATGCTCTAAACATCCTATTAAGTACCCCACAAAGCTGAAACTCCTTCTCCTAGTTTTCTTTCACATCTATTGTAAAAGAAGGAGTGTTCTCATTGTTGTAAAGGTTTACCTCCACCTTGCTTGAGCTAATGGGAGAGACCATATTGGAGTGATTCACCGGGGAACAAATCGGACAGTGGATTAGCGGCGAGGCCATGAACCACATTACATATTGGTGTTAGCATTATTTTATCTTTGTGTTGTTTTAATTGCTTATTTAGTTTTGTTTCCGTTGTGCTAATATTCTTTGTAGACAAGCAATTCCATCATACGACGATTGAGGGCTATTCACCTCCCTCTAGCCGGCCACCAACGTTCCTATAAGTGGTATCAAAGCCAAGTCGCTTGTAGAGGACTAACTACCGACACAAGAATTACAAGATGGTCGGCTATAACCTCCAACCACCAAAATTCGAAGGAGATTTTCAATGGTGGAGAAGAAAAATAGAGGTATATCTAGAAACCGATTTTGACTTTATGCTAATCTTAGAAAATGGTTTCGAATTGCCTAGGGATGAAAGCAATAGGCAAATTGAGAAGTCAAGGTGGACCCAAGACCAAATCAAGGACTTTAAGACAAATCTCAAGGTAATCGAATTATTTAGTGATTTGATTCCTAACAACATTTGGTCTAGGCTAGGTAACTTTAGGGATGCTAAGGACCTATGGGACAAGGTGATAAGATTTCATGAAGAGTCCACATTGGTCCATGAAGAGGAAGAATGCCCATCAACATCTGGATCCGAGGATGTTGAAGAATTGCCCACCACATTCGAAGATGTTGATGATTTGGTGGGGACCTCCACCTCTAGCATTGAGCGGGAGGAGAGGCCTTCTATCCCGAAACAAGTTCAAGAAGAAGCTTCAACATCCAGGAGAAGCAAAAATTCACTAGGTAACTCAAGTGTTGTTATTATAAATAAAAATCATATAACTTTCTTTGAGTGTAGGGAACAAGGGCACTACAAAAGTAAGTGTCCTAAGAAGGTGAAGAAGGTTCAACCGGCACCAAAAGTCAAAAATGCCAGAGTCCCCATAATTAGAAGCAAGGAGCATATTGTGTGCTTCAAATGCAACCAAAGGGGGCATTATAGAAGTCAATGCCCTAGGGGAAGGAAGAGAGGGCAAGAAGGGGCATCTCATGTAGGGGGAGCTTCCAAAGCTAACCCTAAGGTAAATTTAGTTAATGCACCTTCAATTTCTAGGGTTAACAAGCATGCTAAAAATTATTTTAGCTCTCTTTCAATTATTAATGAAAAGCATGCTAGTAGAAATATAAGGTTTATTGTTTAGGTGCTAAGCATGTAAATTTATCTAAGGATAAACCTAGGACCAATAATACTAGAACTATTTTACCTAGGGAATCAATTAGGAGAATAGAAGAAAATTTGGGTATTAATCTCAAAAAGTCTAGGCACATGCCTAAGAAGAAGAGGTCTTCCCAAAAATCTAATGATAAATCAAAATTGGGAAAATTAGAATTAGAAAACCAAGTCTTGAGATCAAGACTTGAGAGAAATGCCCAAAAGTCAAGACCTAGGGTTCAAGAATGGTCTAAGGGCAAGGAAGGTTTGTGTCACAAACCTAAGCCCAAGAAGACTTATCATAATGTTCCATTTGATTATGGAACAACATCTAGGTCTAGGAAAACCAAGGCTAATAGGGAAGTTATCCCTAAGACTAGACATAGTATGTGCTTAGTGGCTAAGGACTTAAGAAAAATCAAGAAAGCCACTAAGAAGGTGATTGGGAGAGTTACCTCTAGAGTTGACCTAAGAAAGACCCAAAAGACTATGGTTTCAAAGCCCAAAAGGATCATTAGGAAGGTATCTAGGGAAGTTATCCCTAGTGAATACCTTGTTAACCCAAGGAGCTCAAATAGATATTGGGTTCCTAGGAGCGTGATCGATTCACGCTATATGGGTTAGGGTGTGTCAACCCTAAGTGGATGGGTAGTTAACCTAGTCATGGTGAGTTGACACATTAGGATGTGCCAATGTACTTGAGAAGTTGAAAAATGATTAAATTGGCACGATTAGGTCTTTGAGGTATGGGTGTGCCATTTTGAGTTTATGGCACACTTGGGAGATAATGGTATTAAGGAAAAATAGAATTAATTCCTAGAAATGGCAATTTGGATTTAACACTTAGGTATTTTATAACTTAGTATATTTTACTTGTCATGATTTGTTTGCCTTGCCATGACATGACATCATTTTTATTTTTATCTCTAAAAATGTCATGATCATGTTTTAGACTTATTTTTATATGTCATGTATGCTAACATTTCATTCACATGCCATGACATCATGATTTTGGCATATGCTTAGTTATATCATATATATGCCATAATCATATCGTGCATAAAATAAAATTGATTTAAGGACCATTGGCATGACTTGAAGTCCCATGCATAAGGGAATCAAGTAGAGTTGCCTTAGAATATGCATGTGACCATTGAAGAACAAAAACCCACATCTCACTAGATTAATTTGACTTGAATGTGTTTTGCACATTTAGATACAAGTGAGATGTTTAGGTAAAAGGAATTAAAGGTTTCAAAAACATTTTGAAAAACCTTGGTGAAGTCTATCTTTTAATATCTATCACTATTGAATGGGATGATACAAAGAGGGCTCATTATTGAAGCTTTTCTAAAACTTTTGAACTTTGTGTCAATCTCACTATTTTGTGGATAAAATAATTTTTCAATATTTTTCACCCATTATGATTGTAATAAGTAATATACATACAAAATTTCAAGATTTTCAACTTATGTATATTTACTTACGAATTTTAGAAATTTATTTCTGAAAATCAAAAAACTGCAAATGTAGTTATCAATCAACTGCCAGGGAGGCCAGTCGGCTGATGTGGGAAGGAGTCGACTGATATCTGATTCAGTCGACTGACACTGTTGATTTCGAGTAAAACATTATGGTTAGGCCCATGTTCAGCTAGGTTTTGGTCCCCTAACCACTTCTAACCCTAGGACATGCTTGGGAGAGCAGTAGAAAGGGTGGAAATCCATTGGATATGGATTAGGAGAAGTGTTTATGGTGAGTATCAATTTTAAGGTGGATGAGAGTTCATTGTTGAACTTTGCCTTAATTTTTATTGTTTTAATGTTTCTATTGGCTTAGGGACTCTCCAAGGACATTGTTGGTGCAATGGTCATGGGGGAGCAAGCCTTTAGGGGGAGGTATCCATCATGGGAAGATGGATGTGTATTTTTCCTCTTTGGAGGAAAAATGGGTTGCCTCTCTTGATATGGGACATATCACTAGAAAGATGGTAGGCATGTGTGTTCCTCCAAGGGAGATATTGTAAGATCTCATTGGGATATGAGATATTCATACCCTTGGGGAGGACCTTTTTTATGTTAGTCAAAAAGAGGGAGAAGTTACCACGTTACCAATTGGGTTTGGAATTCTCATTAGTGTTAGGGCAATCTCTTGCCATGATATGGTTTTGATGTGTGTGGCAAAGGGTTTAAGTTAGGTTGTTATTATGATTTGATATGTGCGTTGGAGTCTTGCAGGACATAGTAATTCGCACATGGAGCCTTGGCGGGTTCACCACTCAGAACCTCATGCTTGAGTCGGAGAAGGAGCATTGCAGAGCCGTGTGCTTGATACTGCCGAGGGACCACCGGACGAGATGACTTGAAGCGAAGCCAAGGAAGCAGACTTCAGAGGCAAGAGATGCGAAGGAGCATTGTAGAGTCGTGCCCCTGATGCTGCCGAGGGACGTGGCCGCAAACGAAGAGAGCTTCGGCGAGGGACTTCGAGTGAGATGAGAGAATGAGTGAAGTGTAAGTAGCTCATTAGGTGAACTTGGCTGAGTGGCTAAGTGTCGGATGAGATTTTCCGACATCAGTTGACTGTCATGAAATGGCAGTCGACTACTCTAAGTCGAATGAGTTCGACTGGTATCCGGTTGATGGGCTTTTGGCCCAAGTAGTCGACTGCCATGGACTAGCAGTTGACTGTTGTCGACATCAGTCGACTACCAAGAGATGGCAGTTGACTGATAGCACTGTGCACGGGCACAGAATGGAGTCGAGCTCGCGGAGCACTCGACTGATCGAGCATCAGTCGACTAATGGCAATATTAATCGACTGATGCCAGTGTCGTTGGATGAAATCCAACGTGGAAAGCAGCCGTTATTGGGCAACGACTATAGGACCAGTCGACTGATAGGGACATCAGTCGACTGCTCCTGTGTCAACGAGAAGAAACCCTCTTCCTCTCTAAAGAGGAAGGGTGTGGGGCTTTGGGAACCTAATTCTTCAACTCATAACATCTCCCAAAGTGCTCTAAGGGTTTTTCCACTCTTCTTCTTGTGCTAATTCTCATTCAATTGTAAGAAGAGGGATTGTAAAGAGGTTACCTCCACCTAGCTGTGTGCAAAGGAGAGACTTAGTGGATTTGGAAAAGGAGTGATTCACCTTGGACGAATCGGGATCGTGGATTAGCGGCGTAGCCGTGAATCACGTTACGTATTGTGTTAGTGTTTGTATTCTTGTCATTTCTATTTGCTTGTCTTGTTTTGTTTTTCCGCTTGCGCTAATCTTGTTTATAGAATAGAAAATACCATTATCCAACGTAAGAGGGCAATTCACCCCCCCCCCTAGCCGACCGATCGATCCCCTACAAGTGGTATCAGAGCCAAGGAAAGCTTGTCGAGGACTAACCGCCCCAACAAACACATTCAAGAAAGGCCGGGTCAAACATTCACCCACCAAAATTCGAAGGTGAATTCTCTTGCTGGAAAAAGAGAATGGAGGTATTCTTTAAAACCGACTTTGAAATTTTATTAATAATGAAAAACGGTTTCGAGATGCCTAGGAATGAAGAAGGGGAGCTATTGGAGAAATCAAGATGGAGTAAAAGACAAAGAGAGGAGTACTTGGCGAATTCAAAGGCCAAGCACCACCTCTACAATGTACTCCCCCAACAAGAAGTTAACCAGATTGGGGAATGCTCTAGTGCGAAGGAGATGTGGGAGAAGCTAGTAGAGCTTCATGAAGGCACCTCGGAGGCCAAACTTGTAAGGAGAGACCTCCTCCTCTCCCAACTATCCAACATAAAATTAGAAAAGGGAGAAAAGGTAACCTCATTGCATTCTAGGTTTAAGGAAATTTTGATTGGACTAACAAGTGTAGGAGAAAGGCTCTCCAACCGGTACATGCTCATGAAAGCAATTAATGCTTTTCCCCAGTCATCAAAATGGAGCTCAATGGTGGACTCCTTCTACATGTCCAAGAACCTAGAAGTGAGCACCTTGGAGGAGTTCTTCTCAATAATGGAGCTCCACGAAACGAGGCTTGAAGGAATACAAGAAGAGCCAAAGTTTCAACCTTCAAGAGGAGTAGCCTTGATGGCACACAAGGGAAAGAAGAAGATAGAGATCCCCTCCTCCTCCGATGAAGTGTCCTCCTCCTCCTCCATGGATAGCATGGAAGAAGACTATATGGTAAGAAGGGTAAGGCGTGTTTTAAAAGGTTTTCAATTTAATAAATCTAATGATAGGAGTAGAAGACCAAAGGGGAAAATAATTTGCTACAATTGCCAAGGAGAGGGACACATAAGGGACAATTTTCCCCACTTGAACAAAAGCAAGGAGGAGAAGAGAAAGAAGGAAGAAAAGAAGAAGAAGGGGAGCAAGAAGAAAAAGGAAGAAGAAAAGAAGGCCAAGGAAAAAGGGAAGGCAAAGGCATTAAAAGCAAGGACTTGGGATGACCCTTCTTCATCATCATCATCATCATCATCCGAGGAAAAAAATGCCTTTGTCACAAATTTGGCATTGATGGCGTTTGATGATCTCTCCACCTCCTCCTCCGATAGTGAAGAAGCAAGCTCAAGTGGAGAGAGCTCAAGTGAAGGGGGAGCCTCCTCTACATCCTCATCATCGGAAGAGGATTTGGTAAGTGAGGTAACGAATCTACCCCCTAAGCAAATAATGTCCATGATTTCTAGCCTCACTAAGGATTTATTTAGAGCAAAGAAAAGGAATAAATGCATGCTTGAGCAAATTAAATATTTAGAGAAAAAATTAGAAAAAGCATGTTTTAATGATAATGATGATGATGCATGCTCACATGATAACTATATGCCTTTGGATGTTAATGATGCATGCATAGAAGAAAATAGGGCTTTAAGGGAAAAGGTAGACCATTTGACCAAAGCCCTAGAAAAGTTTACAATAGGCTCCAATACCCTTAACATGATCATTGGGAGCCAAAGGGCAAGCTTCAACAAGAAAGGCCTAGGTTATAAAGAAAAGAAAAATGAAAAGGCCTATAAATGTCTAATTGCTAGGGGTCAAGATAAAAAGAAAGTAATAGCTAGAAAATGGATCCCTAAGGAATTTTTAGTGAACCCCATAGGCAAGAATTTATATTGGGTTCCTAAATCCATCCTAAAGGGTTAGAAAAACCCTAGGATAGTCAACCATATGGAATTCACCTATATCATATTTTTGGTTGACTTAGGATGTCGGGACAATATTTTTGAAATAGTGTTAGGTGATGATAATGCACCTATAAATAGATAAATCATGCTTTAGGTGATATTTGCTTTATTATCATCATATAATACATAATGCATGATAACAATTTGATGAATACATGTGTTTCATGATCATAATGTGAAATTAATTCATATACATCTTTATGATCATGTGGAATGATAGGATGATACTTAACCTTGATAGAATTGCATGATAATAATGGTTACATATATACAAATACCTTTAGGATACATCTCACACTCACCATAGGCTACCTTGATTGAAATTTTAGCATGAGTGAGATGTTAGGATGATACAAATGTCCACTAGTGCCTATGGCTTTTAGATGGTCATTTAAAGTATCAAAATAGCAATAATAGACCAATCATGGGGAAGGCTTATGTTTAATTCATAGACATATTGCCCAAAGATCATGGTTGGATATTTCATATGTTTTCAAAACAAATTCTTACTTTAAAATATGTGTGTTCATGTTTTGAAACAATCCAAAGCAAGACTAGGTGTTAAAATGGATACTAACATGATCAAAAACCTAGTGGTTTTTAAAGTTTTTGGATTTTTGGCAAAGACTTGAAAATATAATGATTTTTCATGGAAAACTATTTTTCATTGATAAATATACTTACAAGAAATATGTTCTCCAAATTTCATGATTTTTCAAATTTTATAGATTTTCTAGTGCATTTCTGAAATCCACCCTGAAAACCTGAAAAACCCAAAATGCACGTGCCAGTCGACTGGTAGTCAGAACCAGTCGACTGGTAGCCTAATAATATGCCCAATAACCTTTTGTATGCAATTTTAAGGCATGTTTTGGCTTTAGTTTACCTCTAGACTTGATGCCAAGCTTGTATAAACATTGTTTAAATATTTTTGATGGTGTCAAAAGGGGAGAAATGTATATGTTTAAGTAAGGGGGAATATATTTAGGGGGAATCTCATGTATAAAGGGGGAGAGTTGCTAATCATGTTTATTTACATGCTTTCCTTCCTTAATAGTTTTATCAAATGTTTTACCTAACTTAAACGGATTGCCACACATCAAAAAGGGGGAGATTGTTAGGGCAATCTCTTGCCATGATATGGTTTTGATGTGTGTGGAAAAGGGTTTAAATTAGCTTGTTATTATGATTTGATATGTGCATTGGAGTCTTGCAGGACTTAGTAATTCGCACATGGAGCCTTGGCGGGTTCACCACTCAGAACCTCGTGCTTAAGTCGGAGAAGGAGCATTGCAGAGGCGTGCGCTTGATGCTGCTGAGGGACTGCCGGACGAGATGACTTGAAGCGAAGCCAAGGAAGCAGACTTCGGAGGCAAGAGACGCGAAGGAGCATTGCAGATCCGTGCGCCTGATGCTGCCGAGGGACGTGGCCTCGAACGAAGAGAGCTTCGGCGAGGGACTTCGAGTGAGATGAGAGAATGAGTGAAGTATAAGTAGCTCATTAGGTGAACTTGGCCGAGTGGATAAGTGTCGGATGAGATTTCCCGACATCAGTAGACTGCCATGAAATGACAGTCGACTACTCTGAGTCGAATGGGTTCGACTGGTATCCGACTGATGGGCTTTTGGCCCAAGCAATCGACTTCCATGGACTGGCAGTCGACTGCCAAGAAATGGCAGTCGACTGATAGCACTGTGCACGGGCACAGAATGGAGTCGAGCTCACGGAGCACTCGACTGATCGAGCATCAGTTGACTGATGGCAATATCAGTCGACTAATGCCAGCGCCATTGGATGAAATCCAACGTGGAAAGCAGCAGTTATTGGGCAACGGCTACAGGACCAGTCGACTGATAGGGACATCAGTCGACTTCTCCTGTGTCAACGGGAAGAAACCCTCTTCCTCTATAAAGAGGAAGGGTGTGGGGCTTTGGGAACCTAATGCTTCAACTCATAACATCTCCCAAAGTGCTCTAAGGGTTTTTCCACTCTTCTTCTTGTGATAATTCTCCTTCAATTGTAAGAAGAGGGATTGTAAAGAGGTTACCTCCACCTAGCTTGGTGCAAAGGAGAGACTTAGTGGATTTGGCAAAGGAGTGATTCACCTTGGATGAATTAGGATCGTGGATTAGCGGCGTAGCCGTGAACCACATTACGTATTGTGTTAGCGTTTGTATTCTTGTCATTTCTTTTTGCTTGTCTTGTTTTGTTTTTCTGCTTGCGCTAATCTTGTTTATAGACGAGCAAATATCGTTATCCAACGTAAGAGGGCTATTCACCCCCTTCTAGCCGGCCGATCAATCCCCTACAATTGGGATGTGAGAATTGCCAATTAAGGATAATTGGTAGACTTGAGGGATAGTTTTGTCAATCATCAAAAAGGGGGAGATTGTTGGTGCAATAGGCCCGGGTTGACTCGAGTTTGATATGAGCAGTATTTTGATGATAGACAAAACTTATGACATGGGATTGTCATAGGAAAGTCCAACATGGAGTTGGCATGGAAAATCCAAGCATGGGGCTTGGTGTGGAAAAGTCCAAAGCATTGCGAAGTTGTGCGCTTGGTGCATTTGGGAAGTCTTGAGGACTTGGCAAGTTCACTAGGCTCAGGGTCCTTGAGTTGGTGAAGGATGGCATTGCGAAGTCGTGCACTTGGTGCATCCGAGGGACCGTCGGACAAGGAGAGAATGGAGTGAGGCCCAAGGGAAGCATACTTCAAGGGCAAGAGACGCGAAGAATGGTGTTGCGAAGCCGTGCACTTGGCGCATCCAAGAGACATAGGCCGAGGGAAGGGAGCTTCAGTGGGGAACTCCATGAGGGATGAGGTTAACTTGGCCAAGTGGATAAGACTGAGTGTCGGATGCTCAAACAACTTGAGTTTGAGGTTTTACCCGACATCAGTTGATTGGCATAGGTGTCAATCGACTACTCCAAGTCGACTAGGGTTCGACTGGTGTTCGACTGACCAGGGTCTGGCTGATCAGTCGACTGATAACACCATCAGTCGACTGATGAGGGAGATCAGTCGATTGATCGATGCATTTTCGACCACAAAATGGTTTCTAGTCGAGTGCTCGCGCTAGCACTCGACTGATGGGCATGATCAGTCGACTGATGATGGATCCGTTGGAGTTTTGCCAACGTGGATCAAGTCGTTGTGAGACAACGACTATAGGACCAGTCGACTGATGGTCACGATCAGTTGACTGATGAGTGCAAAATCAGCTTGATGCAGGTTATAAATGGAGCTCAAGATGGAGGATTTTGCCAAGTCTTTTGTGAAGCTTTTGGAGGGGAATTGCTATTGCATTCCAGACCTTCAAGAGCCATCTAAAGCAATCAACAAGCAAAGCTTTCAAAGCAAGCGTTGTAAAGTGTTCTTTACGTGTATTTCATATTTGTCTTTGTATTGCTTGTATTTTATATTACTTAGTCTAATTGCTTGTGAGAGGTTTCTCCACTCCGACGTGTTGTCGAGAAGGAGTGTTGTTAGTGTCGTGCGCATAACACGAGCTCGTTGAGCTCACCCCGTGGAGTAGGAACCATTCGGTTCCGAACCACATATATCTTGTGTATTGCATGTGATTGTATTATTGTCATTATTTCTATTGTTTCCGCTGCGTATATTAATGACAATTGTAGACAAGCACGCAAGAACGATCGTATTTCACTGTACGATGATTGAGGGCTATTCACCCCCCTCTAGCCGGCCACCAATGTTTCTACAAACATGACCCAATTGACCAAGGCTTCCAAGCCTAAAAGGATCATTAGGAAGGTACTAAGAGAGGATATCCCTAGTGAGTACCTAGTAAACCCAAGGAGCTCCAATAGGTATTGGGTTGCTAAGAGCGTGATTCTATCACGCTAAATGGGTTAGGATGTGTCAACTTGAATGGGTGGGTAGTTAACCCAACCATAGTAAAGTTGACACTTTAGGGCATTTTCAAAGTTATATGATACTTTTGAAATGACATTGAAACTTTATCCTAAAGGATTTTAGGATGTGCCAATGTAATAATAGAAGCTTGAAAAATTGATCAAATTGACACAATTAGGTTTAGTGGTCATGGTGTGTCATTTTGGGTTTTTGGCACACTTGGAAGATTGATCTATTAAGGTAAAATGTTTTAAATTTAGAAAAGGCACTTGGGCCTAACACTTAGGTATTATATACCTGGTATGTCATACACTTGTCATGCTTCATATGCCTTATCATATGTTTGCATGGACGGTATGTTTATATTGTATTGCATCTCACAAAATATAAGGGTCACCTTGATTGTGTATTTAAAACATTTAGAAAGGGTGAGATACTAGGAATAAAATTCTTGGATATTAATGCTTGTGGAAATAGGACAAAAAATATTAAAACATATTAACAGACACACAAATACAAGCATAATACTGGACTAATCGATACACATGCAATAAACACACTAAATGAAACAAAATTAAGTAAAGAAATCAAATTCACAAAAATTCCAAACAGATAATCAGATATCAGTCAACTGAATACCCTATAGCATGACATAGAAGATTTAGCAGTCGACTGAATATCCTATAGCACGACACAGAAGATTTAGCAGTCGACTGATGAACCCTAACAGTCGACTGCTGGTGTCGTGAACCGGTTGCCAAACCGCGAGCAATCGAATGCTGTGGCTCATTAGTTAATTGCTCGCAACAATTTTATAAGGTTGAACCCTAGCGGTTCGGCCTCTTCATGTGACTTCTTTTCTTCTATGACGCTCTCGAAACTTCCGACGACTTCTCCTTTCCTCGTTCGAGAGCTCCCTGGCATTTCTAGCCCTAGGTAAGGCTTGATTCTTGAAACCTAACCCTATTTCATCTTGTTTCCCCCTAATGGGTATCCCATTTCTTTCTTCCGTGCAAGTTAGGGCTTCGGCTGGTGTTCCGGCCATCTTCTCACTAATTTTCTCTCCAACACTTGCTGCTCCAGTCGCCTCTTAATGCTTCAAATCAATGGCACCTAAGTAACTTCTCTAACTAAAACCCTAATGATTTTACTTATGCAATACCTTGATTTAATCATGTTTTGTGCTATTTCATTGCATACATATCATTAATATAGACAACCACGTAGGACTGAGCCTAGTGAAGGATCTCAGGCTCTATCTCTCTCATACCAACCCATGTCGGTTAGGTATTTGGATGAGCCATTTTTCCAATCTTATTATGGGGACGTTATCCAACTCATAATGCATTACCAGTTAATGAAAATAGTTTTCTACATACATCTAATTAATGTTGACCTACTTAAGGAGTTTTACTCCAATTTGAGGAGGGTTGGCGATGGTTCGACATACTCCACTCGCGTTGTAAAATGCGATTTGGAGTTCACTCCTACGATTCTACAGGAGTTCTTAGAGTGTCGACCATCTGCCGACACCTTCATATTCTATCCTACTTTTGATGAACCCTTTCTAGTTCCTTTTGATCATATTTCTCTAGACTCCATGCATGACTTCTTTTTCTGTCGACCTCATCCTTTGGGCAAGAATCTATTTTCTATCAATGGCTTATCAACTCCTGATAATGTACATTACAAAGTCATTGTTGGATGCCTCTTGCCTATTGTGACCCAGGGTTAGGCCAAGATTTGGCGTCCTCATCTATTTCTCATGTATGTGATGCACCATTTATTGGATATTAATATCGCATCAAACATTTTTCATTGCATAGTCCACTTTGTGTCCCCTGTGCAAGGGAAAGTTCAAATGCCTTTTGGACATATCATCACTTCTTGGTTAGCATCCATAGGCATAGACATTTCCAGGGGACATTGAGGCCATTATCCAAGTCATACAATCGCATCACTATGTGGCATTTTGCACTAGTCGGCATGCTGATAGTCCCCGGGAGGATGGAGTGGCTAGGGCAACCTCAGCCAGCTGGGGAGTATGGAGAGCCAGCTGCAGAGCATGGCGAGGGAGTTGATGAGGAGGATGACTCCATGATACCAGATATACCAGAGGAGGGTCTCTCAGAGCGCCTTGCATGCTTGGAGACTAGATTTGAGGCCTACCATGAGGAGATGGACACTTGCCTTGAGGAGCTTAGTTTAGAGCA
This sequence comes from Wurfbainia villosa, assembly GCA_025175895.1. Taxonomy (NCBI): domain Eukaryota; kingdom Viridiplantae; phylum Streptophyta; class Magnoliopsida; order Zingiberales; family Zingiberaceae; genus Wurfbainia; species Wurfbainia villosa. Next base: position 37,617,506 of record CM045986.1, read on the forward strand.
TCCCTCTATGGCGTATCAGATGTCTTCCATGGGTCAACATCTCAGTCGGATAGAGCAGCGTTAGATTGACATGTTCGAGATGATGTGGAGCTGGACGCTGAGTCAGTAGCCACCACCACCTCCAACTGATGATACTAGTTGATGGTAGCTGGGTCTATAGCTATGTACATTGTCTTTATTTTCATAGTGAGGAGTGGTTGTCTAGACGTCTATTTGATGGGTGTAGAACTGACTTAAAGATAAATGAAATTTTTTTTTCCAAATTTTGTATCATTTATCTTCTATTATGTGTTTGATGTGTGTGTTGATTTGTATATTCTATCTTATTATGCCATGTCATGACATCATATCTCATCTTAATCATCTAAATGGCATGATAATGGTTAGGGTTAATTTATATGTCATGTTCAAGTTTAGATTGTATTCATATGTCATGCCATCATGATTATTGTCACATGTTTATTTATACTATCATTATATGTCATAATCATCATTCATGCATTTAAGGTTAATTAAAATTGATTTAAGGACAATGGCATGATTTGAAGTCCCATGTATAAGGGAATCAAATAGAGTTGTCTAGAAAATGCATGAAACCCTAATAACCCTAAACCCACGTCTCAAAAATACATTGACTTGTATGTGTTTTTATACACCTTAGATATATGTGAGATGTTAGGAAAATGAGTTAAGTTCAAGGTGCATAGATGCTAAATCTAGATGAACCCAAACTCATTTCAATCATAGGTATGAATCATGAGAAGAGCTAATGTACAAGTCATGTACATCTAGCCCATAGTCTATGGTTCAAAATAGGTTTTCAAAAAGATTTTAAAATCATTTTGGAAAACCTTGGTGAAGTATATCTTTTGATAGCAATCACCATTGAAGAAGTTGATACAAAGTAGGTCAAAAACATTGAAAGTTTCAATAGTTTTGAACCTTGTATCAATCTCTCATTTTAATGGGTATTTTATTTTAAACTATTTTTTACCCATTGTATTTCATGTAAGTAATGTGCTTATGAATTTTTAATATTTTTTTGAAATACATATATTTACTTATGTATTTTCAAAATTTGTTTCTTATTTCTAAAAAATAGCCATCAGTCGACTGTTTTAGATTGTCAGTCGACTAATGTTGATATCAGTCGACTGATGGCTGATCAAGTCAACTGTTGGGCTAATTTTGGGTAAACAAGGATGTTTAGCCCATGTTTTAGCCATGTTAGGCTACCCTAACTGCTCATAATCCTAGGATATGCTTTAGAAAGTATTGTAAGGGTGAAAATTCATTAGATATAGATTAGGAGAGTTGTTTAGGGTGAGAATCAAATTTTAAGGTGGTGAAAGTTCAAGTTTTTTCCCTTAATTTTGATGATTTAGTGTTCCTATAGACTTAGAGACTTCTCCAAGGACATTGTTAGTGCAATGGTCAAGGGGGAGAAAACCTTTAGGGGGAGCTTATCCATTATGGAATGATGGATGTGTTCTTCCTCATAAGGGAGAAAATTTTAAAAATTAGAGAATAAGGATTGCTTCTCATTTAGTGATATGGGACTTATCACAAGGAAGAGTGAAGGCATCCTAGATGTTTTTGGATCAAGGGGTAGATTGTAAGATCTCATTGGGATATGAGACATTGATACCCTTGGAGAGAGCCTTTTTGATGTATGTCAAAAAGGGGGGGAATTTGAGGATTGTCCAATTGGGAGAATTGGGAGAGTTTGTTTGGTTTGAGTTAGGTGGCCTAACTCAAATGTTTTGTGGTTTTTGTCAAACATCAAAAAGGGGGAGATTGTTGGTGCAATCGGCCTAGGTCATGATTGACCAGACTTGAGTTTGACGCGAGTGGTATTTTGATGTTCGACAAAATGTATGACAATGTGATTGTCAAGGGATGTCCAAGTCTTGAGTACTTGGCATGGAAAATCCAAGCATGGGTTTTGGCATTTGGAAAGTCCAACATGGAGTTGGCATGGAAAGTCCAAGGGTGTAGTCTTGGTCACTTAAGGCCAAGTGTGTAGTCTTAGCGATGAAAGTCCAATTCATGGGTACTTGGCAATTGGGAAGTCCGAGGGTATGCTATTGGCAGCATAAAGTCCAAGTGTGTGTCTTGGCAGCATAAGCCCAAATGTACCTTAGCGGTGTAGACTAGCTTAGCATGACAATAGCCAATGGAAACATCTGAAGGCTAGCCTATAGATGAACAAGTCATGGATGACATAGAGGGATCTGATAGGCATGAGGCTGATGGAGGTGGCTAGAAGGCTTAGTCTAGGCTAAGGGTGGTCTAGCAAGTATGAGGGCATCATACTTGGGTTAAAACCTCATGTTTGAGGTGTATCGGTCGACTGGGGTTATGGACCAGTCGACTAGTCGAGTGTTTTGAAACTTGACAACTTAGTCGACACTAAGCAGTCGACTGGGGTTACGATCAGTCGACTGGAAGGAGTCGAGTGATGCTAGACTGTGGTTGAGTGGCCTTAGCAGTTGACTGCCAGCATTGGCAGTCCACTAATGTGAAGCAGTCGACTGTCATGGATGGCAGTCAAGTGATGGATGCACCCACAAAAGTGAGGCAGGCTTGACCAACGCCTCGACTGCTATGCATCAGTCGACTGCTAGGGTATGGCAGTCGACTAATGTGCAGCAGTCCACTGCCATGGATGGCAGTCGATTGATGGATGCAACCACAGAAGTAAGGTAGGCTCGACCAGTGCCTCGACTGCTATGCATCAGTTGACTGCTAGGGTATGGCAGTCGACTGATGGGTTTGTCGTTGGAGTTTTTCAACGTGGATTGAGTTGTTGTGAGATAATGACTATAGGAGCAGTTGACTGCTAGGTATGGGTAGTCGACTGTTAGGCGAAAATTAGCTCGAGTTGTAGCTTTATAAGGAGCTCGAAGGGGAGATTTTTGGCAGCGATTTCTTGGGCGATTTGAGGTGATTGCTGATGCAAGTTAGGGTCTTTAAGTGCGGCTCAAGCAATCAAAAAAGCAAGCATTCAAAGAATTCTTTGTAAAGTTTTCTTTACTTTCATTTTATTATATTTGCTTGCATCTCTTGTATTACTTGTTTAATCATTTGTACGAGGTTTCTTCGCCTTCAGATTGTTCCGAGAAGGAGTTTTATTAGTGGTGTGTACATCACTAGAGCTCATTCGAACTCGACCCATGGAGTAGAAACCCTAAAGTTCCGAACCACGTTATATCTCATCTTATGCATGTGTTTGCTTGTATTCGTGTGTACTTGTGTTTGTACTCATATTGTATTTTCTATTATCACTGTGTACTAACGAATTGTAGAAACGATCACGAGCGAATTCCATCATTGACGCTATTCACCCACCCCCCCTCTAGCGACGTATGATCTCCTACAACTCCAAGACATCAGAAGGCTGTCAAGATGACTCGACAAACCAAACAGGGCGTATTTCTTCTATTTTAATTGTGGTTTGGGTATAATGATTGAGAATACAATGTCTTGTGTTCACCCTTCGATATTTATGGAGTAGAGACTTCGATTCTAAGATTAGGGAGTAGCTTGTGCTTGTTGGACATGTTAGAACAAATATATATTACTGTCTTTTAATTATGTTTGTGATTTATATTTTCTAGTTCAATCATAATTATGACTTGGTTTTGTTTCTACCGTGCTTAGTTGATATGGAGGTCAAAAGCCTCTATATTGAAACCTAGGAGAATCAAGGTGGAACTGAATGGTCATCCTCCCTCCCAAAACCGTGGACAATAGGTCATGAAAGAGTAGGGCATGAAACATGGTCCACCTGTTCATGGGGGTAACATAGGACATCTTAGAACTCCATGAACTTAGTTTATCTAGAGGCCGCAAAGTAGGAGAAATCAACTCAGTGGTTGTAGAACCCGTGACAGTGGCTACCCAGTGACAACAATCGTTTGAGCTCTGTGGATCCGAAAGAAATGCTCTAGAAAATTAGGTAAGTCTTGTGTAGAAGCAAAAGTTCACTGGGATTATACTTGATGATTCTCCCACACGAATGTAATTAGAGAACTTAGGAGCGTAAAATTTTGACACGTCCAACATAGCACAAGTGAAACCAAAATCCTGGAATCTCTTGATTGACCTTAAACACACTCCTTTTCCTTTCTCTAAGTGACACCGGACTTCAGCCTACCCACAGTCAACTACCTTAACTCGTGAAGAATTACTCCAAATGATCAATGTTCACCAGACACCCTAATAATCAAATCTCAGTACCTGTGGGATCGATATTTATTATTACTTGACGACAATTGTTCACTTGTGGGCATTGAGCACTAACCCGATTTTTGACTTTGCGGTTGTGGGCTTCGGTAAGTGTGCATCAAGTTTTTGGTGTCGTTGTCGGAGACTAATCGATTTGATATTGGTTCAAAGGTGAATAGATCGGATTGGACCTAGTTTAGATACTTTTCTCTAGTCTTTATTCATTTTTCAACACAATTTAGTTTTAATTTAGTTTTTAGTTTTTATTCTAAGTTTAGTTTCTTATCTGCAGTCTTTAAGTGGTTGTTATTTTTCCTTACTTGTTTTTCTTTCATAAGTAGCATAGATACTCTTACTTGGTTGTTGTGTTTTTCTTATGCATAGGCACACAAGAATAGAAAATCTACTTCCGATTAACCCAGAGATAGACCGTACTTTCCATCGTAGAAGAGCTGAACAAAGAGAGATGGAAGGGAATAGTGCCCCTCTAGTAAATACGGGTAATCATCTTCTAAGGGACTATCCAACTCCGAGTACTAGAGGACTCAAACCTAGCTTCATTGGACCAGTAATTACAACAAATAATTTTAAACTTAAGCCAGTGCTTATACACATGGTCCAGCAGAATTAGTTTGGAGGTGAGGCGATTGAAGACCCAAACCAAGACCTGAAGACATTCTTGGAAATATGTTCCACCCTGAAGTTCGATGGAGTACCTAAGGACGTGATTTGCTTGAGTTTATTCCCATTCTTACTAAAGGATAAGGCAAAGACCTGGCTGCACTCATTGCCTTAAGGAAGCATCACCACTTGGGAGCAGTGTGAGTTGTAGTGCTTGAACAAATTCTTTCCAACAAGAAAAACATCTCACATGCACCATCTGATTACTAGTTTCTGTCAGAATGAAGGAGAGTTATTGTTCGAAGCTTGGGATTGCTACAAGGGTTTGCTTCATTAGTGCCCCCACCATGGCCTAGAGAGATGGCTCGTGATTCACACATTCTACAACGGGATCATGTATGCCATGAAGGTCTCCTTGGATTCCACTACAAGCAAAGCCTTAATGAACAAGAAGATCGAAGAAGTCAAGGGTCTTATAGAAGAGTTGGCTCAAAACCACCACCAGTTGGCTTTTGAGCGCAGTCATCCAGCACATGCAGCAGAAAGATACTCGGTCAATTCCATCAATCATCTAGCAATGAGAATGGATGCATTAAATAGATGGTTTGACTCTTTAACCCTAAATATTGTTTGTGTGGCTAATTCTTTTAGTGGTGCATGTTGGTGCAAGGCACCATATAATCGAACCTAGGTTTTGATAATGGCAAAGATTCAAAGTTAAGCTATTTTGTTATCTTATATGTTATGATGAGTGTGCAAGTAATGTTTTAGGCTTTGCTAAGGTCGAAGACGCCAGGAGAATCTCGAGAAGTCAAAAAACCTCAATGGTCAAATGAACGGGCACCAAGAGAATCTCGATGAGACTAGAAACCTCGGTGATCGATTGACCAGGTCAAAAGACGCGAGGAGAATCTCATGATGTCAAGGAACCTCATGTTAGTAATATATGAGAGATGTCCTAAGGAAATCACCTTATGGTCATACCATTTATTTGATAAATGAAGATTCACTATTTGAATGTACATGTTTTCATGTATTTGATTGGATCTTAAACTCATTTACTGAATGTCCACAATACGATTCACAACATGAGAGAATTTGTGATTGGATCACAACTAGTGAGTATCTCTACATGTGTAATTGTGATGTATTGGAATTATCCCTAGTCGATGAATTAATGGATTTGGACACCATCAATTCTGTCGAGACTAGCACGAGGTATACTCCTTGGTGTATCCAAGCAGCTGATTCTCACTGGCTGGAGACATTGTGATGTTCGGAGTTAATCGTGGATGCTAGTTATGGTAACTAGTTCATTGGAGTGACCAACCGTAAGACTTCATATGGTTCTCTGCATATATAGATATGTCAATGAAGTTCTTACTGTAGCTTAAGTGCGATGTTCCTTTAACTTGCGGTATTCAAGTCATCTTGATCATAAAGACTTATGCTTTGACATCTTAAGCAAGCATCTCTGAGGAGATGTGGACCCGGGATGATTGGGTATAAGTTGAAGTGATCGAAGGTGTTTGAATAGCCTATAAAGGATTCACCACTCCTTGCAAGGAGATGTATACCCATGGCCTCTCGTCGGATTGTTACTAAAGTCTTTGACCAAAGCATTATATGTTTAGAGTAAGGTACTCTTCGATACATGTGCAGTAACTAGAATCCGTAGGACGAGGAAATGATACTTGGGCTAGGTGTGACATAGTCAGCCTAGTGGGGACTGACACTATAGACCATGTCCTGAACCAAGGGGGTATAAGATGAGTGAAGGGAATGGGGCACGATTCATTCGAGCTACTGAAGGGTTTCAGAAATAGTTCTGGATCAACCGTTGATCTTTTCGATTAATTGGGGATCATGATGTACTACTAGGTGCCACTCATGATCGTTCTATAATTAGTGGTTAATTATAGACGGCCAACATAAACCGAGAACCTATTTGGTCACACGCACAACGAGCGTAATCCGAAGGATTTAAAACGAGCTTGAGAATGAGATTCTCATACCTATAGAAACTAGGTTTGGTTGGACCAAACCTAGAGCGAGCATGAAATCGTTTCAGTCGCAATGGAAGCGTGGATGGGCTGTGTATTGTGAAGACATAATGGATGAACCAAAATGGTTTGGTTCTAATCCAATGGAGGAGAATAAACCAAAGGGTTTGGTTTATTTTAAACGAATGAACCAAAGTTGATTCGGTTCGTTTTAACTTAAAATAAACCATCATGGTTTGATTTATTTTAACTTAAATTAATGGAGCGGATTAACGGGCCTTATGGTTATGATCCAATAACCATTAAGAGAATTTGTTCTCTATAAAATAGGGCTTAAGGGTTTTTGTTAAACCCTAATTGAGGCAACCCTAGTTTTGGCCGCCCCCTCCTCTCCTTGGAGAAGTCGGCGCCAACACCTCCCTTTGCCGCCGCCCACCATTAAGCTCCTTGAACCGGCGTCCAGCTGCCATCTTCTCTACTTGCCGGCGTCGAGCTGCTGCCGAAGGAGCTCCGGTGATCTCCCTTGGGTTCGGTAATAAGGTGAGCTTCCACCTTTCCTTTTTGGCCGGCCCTACTCCTCCACCAAAGCTGTCCAGTTTTCTGGACAGCTTGTTTCCCTCTCGTCAGAGCATCGTTTGGACGACGTTTGGAACTCCAACAGTGGTAGCCTTTCCGGGGATTTGATCTCCGGTAATCCTCATAGGTGGAGGATGAAGGATTCGTCAAACGGTTGACGAATACCTCTCCGGAGAAGCGAGTTTTGAGGACTCGGTTTTTGGATCCGAATTTGGATTCGGATCGTGATCTTCTCTCGATCACATTGTCTTCAACATGAGGCTAGTAACCCCTACGAAGACGAAGCTCATGACTTGGTGAAGTCATCCAGAAGATACTCGGCGTGGATACGGATAGAGACGATTCTAGCAAGGATCGTTCCAGTTGATGCCTTTCCCGCTACACGTGATACGTAAGGTATACGTAGTTAAATTTCTTTTTATTGCAAAATTTAAATTTATGGTTATGTCTACACATGTTGTACTATGCATGCGTGTGATGTGTGTGTTGTAATAAATGTAGATTTATTATTTTATTTCTTCCGCTGTGCACATGTTTACGAAACATGTTCGAACACACACTCGCCGCGGTGCCAGAAACCCAACACCTCAGTGGTCAAGTGAACGAAAGCTAAGAGGTAGGTCAGGAGATCAAAGGTAAGGAAGGTAAGAACTTTGTGCGGAGAGAGCAGGTCGCATCCTCAATATAGGGACATTAGTAGGTGACCATCCGACTAAGACTTCCAGAGGAAGACATAAGTCGAGATCGGATGGTACAAGACCATCACATTGTTCACTGTATAGTTCTTGTACTAACCATGTGATGAAGTTGATTATTCAAGCCATCATTCGACTGGATCACCATCAGTCGATTGATGAAGCTTCGGCCGACTGCTAATGAATCTAGACACTTTGAGTAAAGTCAAGATAAGAGCCACAAAGTGAGGGATGAAATGCTTATTTGACTAAGATTTGGATCTCAACGAGCTAAGGTTTAGAAAAGCTATAAAAGAAGGGGTGAGGCACCCTTCATTGATTAACAAAAAACTCTCAAGTGCTCCATCAATACAAGTTTCACAACAACGTCGTAATGCCGGCAAAAGCTCTTCTCCTTTATATTCTTGTGTCGGTATATTGTTTAGTTTTATTTTCTTACTTATTACTTGCTAAGAGGAGAGGTAGGTTTGTTACCTCTTCCTCTACATCTTTTGTATTCATTTGTCTCTTACCTCCAATGAGGAAGAGATTTTTAGTGTTTGCCCTTCGGAAGCAATCAAGGATCGCAAAGCCTTGGATTAGCAGCCGATTAGCTGTGAACTAAGTAAAAGCAAAGTGTCTTATTGTTTTTATATTTGTATTGTGTTCTGTTGCATTTAACTCATTTTCAAACGAAAAGAAAGTTTTTAAAATATGCTATCCACCCCCTCTAGTGTATTTTCGATCCAACATTTGGTATCGGAGTAGGGGGCGCTCAGATTCGGTGCAACCATCGATCGAGCACTTTTTCTTTTTGTGTTTTTATCACTTAAAGTTACTTCTCACACTACTAATCCAAGACCAAGTCTTGAAATTTTTTTGTTGTTCGTGTTTTTGTGAGGTTTTTTAAATGACCCACCTTGAGGGGTATAGCACCGTTCGAACTCCGTTCTTTAACAGAGATGAGTTCTGCTATTGAAAGGGTCAAATGGAGTGTTTTTTAAAAACACAAGTCGAGATGTGGATTGTCATCCAAACCGGCTTTGCATTACCTACCAATGACAAAGGGGAACCATTGGAATACAACAAGTGGACCAACGCAATGAAGTAGCAAATCGAAGCCGATGCAAAAACAACTCAGATCTTATAATGCAGATTGTCCAAGGAGGAACTCAACCACATCAGCCCCTTCATTAGCACCAAGGACCTTTGGGATAGGCTCACCGAAGTACACGAAGGAACCATCGACACTAAGGTATGTAAACGGGACTTGCTTCTCAATAAATTGTTTAACTTAAAAATGCAATACAATGAGACGACCACATAACTTTGTTGGTGCAATCGACCCAGGTCATGATTGACCAGACTAGAGTTTGACTCGAGCGGTATTTTGATGTCAGACAAAATGTATGACATGTGATTGTCATGGGAAGTCCAACCATGGGGCTTGGCATTGGAAGTCCAACATGGAGTTGCCATGGGAAGACCAAGTGGGTAGCCTTAGCCACGTAAGTCCAAGTGTGTAGCCTTGGCAGTGAAAGTCCAACATGGGTTGGCAAGGGAAAGTCCAAGCTTGAGTCTTGGCATTTTGGTAGCTTGATAAAGTATTGGCAAGTTCATCGTCTCATGGTTCGGGTCTTTGAGTTAGTGAAGGATGACATTGCGGAGGTCGTGCGCTTGGTGCATCCGAGGGACAGTCGAACGAGGAGCATTAGAGTGAAGCAAAAGGAAGCAGACTTCAAGGCGAGATGCGAAGGATGACATTGTGAAGCCGTGCGCTTAGTGCACCCAAAGGACGTGACCGAACGAAGAGGGCTTTGGTGAGGGACTCCATTGGAGATGAGAGTTGAGCTGGCCAAGTGGTTGAGATTGAGTGTCGGATGCTCAAACATTGGTGTTTGAGGTTTACCCGATGATTGGATGCTTAAACAAGTATTTGTTTGAGGTTTTACCCGACACCAGTCGACCGCTATAGATAGCAGTCAACTGATCCAAGTTGATAGCAATCGACTGGTGTGCGACTGGTGGGTTCTAGCCCAGCAGTCGACTGCCAAGGGATGGCAGTCAACTGCCAGATCATCAGTTGATTGTCAAAGGATGACAGTCGACTAATGAAGGTGGTCATGGGCACAGAATGCTCGATAGCTGACTGATCAGTTGGTTACGAGGTCAGCAGTCGACTGATAGTATTGGGCAGTCGATTGTCAGTGTATCCGTTAGCTATATGCCGACGTGGAATAAGTCATTGTCTCACAACGACTATAGGAACAGTCTACTGGGGCCTTATAGTAGTCGATTGCTAGGCGCGGAATCAGCCCGAGACAAGCATAAAAGGAGATTGGGGAGGATTTCCACAGCGATTTTTGGGGCGATTATGGAGGGGAATTGCTACTGCATTCCAGACCTTCAAGAGCAAACCAAAGCAAACAACAAGCAAGCAAAGTGTTGTAAAGTTTTCTTTACTTGTATTCATATTGTCTTTGTATTTTAGCTTATACTTTTGTATTACTGTTGTAATTGCTTATACGAGCTTTCTCCACCTCCGATGTGTTGTCAAGAAGGAGCTTGAGTAGTGGTATGATCATCACTCGAGCTTGTTGAGCTCACCCCATGGAGTAGGAATCCTAAGGTTTCGAACCACGTATATCGTGTTGTTCTTGTGCTTGTGTATTTGTCTTTACATTCGCATTTGTATATTGCATTTCCGCTGCGCATATTAACCGAATTGTAGAGACGAATGAACGACTTCCTTCGTCATGCAAATTGGGCTATTCACCCCCCTCTAGCCAGCCAACGATCCTCCAACAAGTGGTATCAGAGCGAGGAGGTTGTCATCAGACTCACCGCCACGACAGTCAACAAGATGGTCGGCATCAACCTTCAACCACCAAAATTCGAAGGAGATTTTCAATGGTGGAAAAGAAAAATAAAGGTATATCTCGAAACCGATTTTGATATTGTTAGGGGAATTGCTTCCCACTTCTGTCGCTTGTGCATGATGATCCTATCACACATCCCTAGATTAAAATTTTATCAACTAAAACTAATCCGGATGGAGATGGATTATCCAAGCAACCGATCCATCATCGTGCTATTCGATTTGAGTAGTCACTTGAACAAACTTGTTGTTCAAGCAACCTAACTCTTTTTCTCAATTAGCCAAGGAATAGATGATGAACGGATTGCCGGTTTTTGTGTTTATCATCAGGGTCCATGTTAATCAATAACATATAAAATACAAGAGAACTAGAATCAAAACTAAACAAGATTATACCTCTTGTTTTACCTCTTAATCTTCTATTGTATTCCTATCCTCCTCTTGGACGTCGTGTGGGCAACGATCTTCCAAGAGTCAAAATCTCCTAGATCTCGTATCTTCCCTTCCTTGCTCACTCCGAACAAGGGAAGATAACCCTCCCTTCTTCTCCTTGCTTGTGCCGACAACCAAACACCAAGTAAGGTTGCCGCCGGGCCTAAAGAGAGGGAAGGATGCGCCGACCAAGAGATCTCTTGATGCCGCCGGCCAAGGGGAGAGGGTGAAGGGGTGCCGGCCAAGTGAAGGGAAGGGAAGGAAAAACCAAAACCCTAGCCACCCTTGTGTTGTCGCCGACGCTAGGAGAAAAGCCACCCAACCTTGCTTGTCGTCCAAGCCTCTTCCACTACCAACTCCAAACCCTAGCCAAAACTTTGCTTTTTCGCCCAAGGCTCTCCACATCCTTGTATAGATCTAGGCTTTATGAGGTATTTATAATAGGCTACAATAGGGACCATGAGGAGGAGTTTGATCTTGGCCACCCAATGGATCCGATCCACATAAAACCTGATCCATTAATGATGATCCATTCCACTAGAGGATCATCATTGATCTACCTCACCAACCCCCATAATTAAATATGGGCTCCACATATTATTTGTATAAAATATCTCTTCGTGTTTAAGATATCGAATGTCCATTAATTAATTAAATTACTGACAATTTAATTAATTAATATCTAACTCCATGAGCAGTACCACTCATCCTTATCATCATGTTGGGCCAAGTCCACCTGTAGGATTTATATGATGAACTTTATGAGCTCCTCAAGGGAACATCATCATCCTAGTGTATAGGACACAGTTTCCTCCTATAATCAATGGCACACCATGTAAATAATATTATTTTCCAACTTACCAGGCCTATCGATTTAATACATAAATCTTGCCCATTGGTAAATCAAAGAAATAAATACTAAGTATATGTGCACATTATTATATCAGGATTAAGAGCATGTACACCATAATATCTGAGGTCCGATTCAATTCTATAGTCAGTATAAATTGAATCACCTCTAAATTGGTCTTGCTTAATAGACACAAAGTGTATTAGTATAATTCTATGGTCAAGATGAACCAATACCAAATCACATTACAATCATGCCAATGGTTTGTCCAAAACCATCTTGGTTGTGAGCCTCTACTTATACTCTACAAGGAACTGATAACATGATCTTCTGTGTGACACCACAGACCATGTTATCTATAATGTAAAGTATCAGACAATATGCATAAATATAAAATGCAAACAATGATCATGTGATTCTTATTTCAAAATGAAGATGTTCATACAAAGGCTAGGCTTTCAGTATACATCCCAACAGATATAATGTTAATTTTAAAAAATGGTTTTGAAATTCCCTAGGGATAAAGAAAATAAGCTGATAAAGAAGTCAATATGGACCAAGGATCAAATCAAGGACTTCAAGACCAATATCAAGGTAATCAAGATGCTTAGTGATTTGATTCCAAACAATATTTGGTCTAGACTAGGAAATTATAGGGACGCAAAGGAATTGTGGAATAAGTGTTGGTGCAGGGGCACTAGATAATTGAACCTAGATTTTGATTATGGCAAAGATCCAAAGTTAAGGTCATATTGTTATCTCATGAGATGAATCAAGTGTGCAGGAATGCTAAGATAAGCTGAAGGTCGGGCAACATTAGGAGGACTTCTGAGGGAGCCGAAGAACTCAGGTGAAGACCGAAAGCGAAGCTTCAAAGGTAAAGATTGAGGTAAGCTCATGTGAATAAGAGATGGTAAGGTCGTGTCCTCTATACGGGGATAACCGTAGGCAGTGATCCGATTAAGACTTCCAGTGGAAGGTCTAGGTCGAGATTGGACAGTAAGAAATCATCATATTTATCATTTTTCGTGCTAACCTCTTACTGAAGAGAAGTGGTCAGGCTGGCAGTCGACTGCTGGTCATTGGGCAGTCGACTGATGGCGATGAATCAGCCTTTAGCGCTAGGTCAAAATGGATAATGTTTGATGCGACCACTTCGCGATAAGATAAGGTGCCACCTCATAATCAGTTCCAAAAGTTGGGGATTTCCATCAAGACTTATTTCAAGGCACAAATCTATAAAAGGAGGGGAGGACTCCAACCCAAACATCATCAATACTATTCTCAAGTGCTCCTACAATGCTAAAGTTCCAACGTCGTCATAATGCCAACGCAATGCCAAACTTACATATTCTTTGTCAATAACAGCAACAAGTTTGTTTCTATTTAGTTATTGTATTCATAATTTTAATAGTAACGAGGTGAGGTAGGCTTGTTGCCTCATCCTCGTGTTTTCGGTTTTTGTGATCGTTGTCTCCTACCTCCAATGAGGAGGAGAGTCTATAGTGAATTGCCCCTTCATACGTGATCAAGGATCGTGGGACCTTGGATTAGCAGCCGATGGGCTGTGAACCAAGTAAAAATAAATTATGTTATTTATTTTTCCCTTGCTTTTATCGAACGAACGAAAGAAAGTTTTACGCTCGCCATTCACCCCCTCTAGCGACGCTTCTCGATCCAACAATAAGGTGATAAAATTCCATGAAAATTTCAAACCGACACAGGTAGAGGAGGAGGCCGAGGAAGAATGTCCATCAACATTCAAGGATGTAGAGGAATTGGAGGAAACCTCCACCTCTAGCATTGAGGGGGAGGAGAGGTCTTCCATCCCGGAGCAAGAACAAGTAGAAGCATCTATATTCGGGAAAAGTGAAGAACAAGAAGAAAATTCCCTAGGTAACTCAAGCATTGTAATTGAGAATAAAAATCACATTATATGCTTTGAGTGTAAGGTAGTCGGGCATTACAAGAGTAAATGCCCAAAATTGGCTAAGGAGAAAGCACCAACACCAAAAGTCAAAGGATGTCGGAGTCCTCGATAAGAAGAGCAAAGAGCACATTGTTGGGATGTATACTGAAAAGTCTATCTTTTGTATAAAAATCTTTATTTTTGAAATAAGAATCGCATGATCATTGTTTGCATATTTATGGTTATGCATATTGTCTAATACGTTACATTGTAGATAACATGGTGTGTAGTGTCACATAGGAGATCATGTTATCGGTTCATTGTAAAGTATAAGTAAAAGCTCACAACCGAGATGGTTATGGACAAACCATTGGAATGGTTATAGTGTGATTTGGTATTGGTTTGTCTGGATCATAGAATTACACTAGTACACTTTATGTGTATTGAGCAGGACCGACATAGAGGTGATTCGATTTATTGCTAACTACATAATCGAATCGGACTACATATATTATGTTCTACATGCTCTTAATCCCGATATAATAACGGGCACATATACTTAGTATTCATTTCTTTGATTTACCAAAGGGCGATATTTATAGAGTAAATCGATAGGCTCGGTAAGTTGGGAAATGGTATTATTTATATGGTGTGTCGTTGATTATAGGAGAAAACCGTGTCCTATATATTAGGATGATGATGTGCCCTTGAGGAGCTCATAAGGTTTATCATGTAAACACTGCAGGTGGACTTGGTCCGGCATGATGATAAGGTTGAGTGGTACTACTCTTGGAGTTAGATGTTGATTAATTAATTGTCAGTAAATTAATTAATTGACGGACATTCGAGATCTTAAACACGGGGAGAAAAATGTACAAATAATATATGGAGCCCATATTAACTTATGGGGGTTGGTGAGGTAGATCAATGATAATCCTCTAGTGGATTGGATTATCATTAATGGATCGAACTTTATGTGGGCTTGATCCATTGGATGGCCAAGATCCAACTCATCCTCATGGTCTCTATTGTAGCCTATTAAAACCTCATGAAGCCTATATCCAATGATGGAAAACAAAACTCTAGATCCAACGGTAGAGATTAAATCTCTAGATCCGACGGTAGAGATTAAATCTCTAGATCCGACGGTTGAGATTAAATCTCCAGATCCGAAGGTTGAGATTAAATCCCTAGAACCAATAGTGGAGATTAAAACAAGGCTTATGCCTAACTCTATAAAAGGAGGCAAGGGGGTGGGTAGCAAGATTAATTGAAGAGGGGCTAGGGTTTGGGCGGCTAGGGTTTGGAGGTGGGCGACCACAAATAAGGAAATAGTTTCCTTCTTCTTCTTCTTCCTTAGTGGTCGGTGCCCATCTTCTTCTCTCATCTCCTTGGCCGGTGTCCAAAGCACTTCCTCCTCTTCTCCTTGGCCGGTGGAAATAAGGGTTAGGGTGATTCCTTGGAGCTCTTGGTCGGCGCCCACTTCCTCACCTCTTCTTCTTGTTGGCCGACGGCAAGCATCAAGGTTGGTGCTTGGTGGTTGGCTAAATGAAGGAGGAGAGTTTTAATTATATACTTCCTCTTGTTTGGGGCAAGCAAGGAAGGAAGATTGGTGATCTAGGAGGCTTCTACTTTTGGAAGATCGTCGCCCACACGACGTCCAAAAGGAGGAAGGAAATACAATAGAAGATCGAGAGGTATAACGCTTGTTTATATTCTTTTGTAACATGTTTATAATTGTTTTTCAATCATATACATGTTGTATGTTCTGTTTTATCGTTAAATATACTTGGACCCCGAATACAAATGCAAAAACCGGTGATCCGTACATCGTCTATTCCGCAGCTAATCGTAAAATAGAAGTTGGTTGCTTGAACAACAAGTTTGTTCAAGTAACCACTCTAATCGAATAGCACGGCGATGAAACGGTAGCTTGGGTAATCCCTAATTATCTTGGATTAATTTTTTTTAATCCAGGGACGAAGATGGGATCACCATGAACAAGTGACCAAGTTGAAGTGGGAAGCGAAGTTTCCTACCTTCAAGTGGTATCAGAGTCACGGTTTCCGATTTTGTGTGTTTAGGATTCGGTTACTTTTATGCACTTTTCATATATTATATGTGCCGAATAAAAGTATGATGTGCGTAGGTTAACTTTTTGGTTGCATGCATAGGATCCAACTATTATGGCCATATGTGTGTATGTGATTGTATGTGTGTAATTGTATATTTTGTTGAATCCTCGGGGTTGATGAGGCTAGTATTTAATTTGTGTAATTAGATACGGCATTGTTTAGCCACTCTTTTTATTTTAGTTTACTTTTGATCTAGATTTCATGTACACTCCCTCATGGAGTATAGGATCGATGGATGTAAATTAAAATAGTTTTTCTTGGCTCGGATCTCCGGATGGCTTGTACATGGCATAGGGAGGAGCGGATGAGATGGCGATACGACGGGAGACATATTGAAGACAAAAGCCATAATAGTTGGAAAATATTTGTTTTTCATATTTATTTCTTATTATTTGATATGCATGTCGTAGGCTAGAAAATTCCTCAATTTTAAATTACTAAGTGGGAGAGGGATATTTTTATAAATTCCCACGGCCTCCATTACGATTTGACATGTGATACAAACAAACTTGTGCATTGGCTCTGAGTGCCTTCCTCCACATCGGATGAGTTTGTTTGCGGATCACAAGGTTGAATATGGTTATAGGAAATTATTAAGGAGTCGTGTACTTCCCCATCGGAAGGCACATAACCCGAGATAATTAACTTGGTACCGAGTAATGGTGAACACTTAGATACAAATATAAGTATCCTCCTCATCGGAGTCACTGCTTTTATTTGTAGGGCTGAAGAGGAACCAACTATTAATTTTACTTGTCAAAAAGTTAGGTTGACAAGATAGTAAAATTAATGGGTAAAACATCCTCTTACAAATGTAGAATTCGTATACGTCCACACTATCGTGGCATAAGATATTCTCGGTGTTTTGAGGTGTTGGTTGATTTTAAAATTTTATTGTTTGAGGAATCAATAATTTTTTGAAATCTAATTTTTTTTATCTATGTGATTCTTAGGTTTTCTTTTAAAATGACTTTCAACCCGCTTGTTGTGATACTGAAAGAAAATAAACTTACTTGACCCAATTATGTTGATTGGAAGAGGAATCTTGACATTGTCTTGACTGCTGAGGAATACAAATATGTACTCCTCGAAGAGTGCCCTCCTAAGCCTACGGATGATTCTGGGGAAAAGGAGAAGGAGAGTTATAAGAAGTGGATCAAGGCCGATGAGATGGTGCGGTGTTACATTTTGGCATCTATGTCAAATGTACTGCAACATCAGCATCAAGCCATACCCACTTCTTATGACATGATGCTCAATCTCAAAGAGCTTTTCGGAAACCAGAATCGAGCTGCCAGGTAGGAAGTCATGATGAACTTGATGACGACCACCATGATCGAGGCAACACCCATAAGAGATCATGTTCTCAAGATGATGGCTCATTTGAATGAGCTGGAAGTCCTCAGAGTTGAGATCGATGGGGAAACCCAGGTCGATATCATTCTTCAGTCTCTACCTAGGAGTTTTGAGTAGTTTTGCCTGAACTACAACATGAACAAGAGGTTGTATTCATTGGCGGAGCTTTTGACAGAACTCCAGGAGGTAGAGGGGCTTTTTCGTCAGAGTGCTCAGGCACAAGCCATGGTTGCCCAAAAGGTTTCTACTTCTAAGCCGAAAGGCAAGAAGAAGAAGAAACAAGCTGGGGCAAAGGAGGTGGGAGGAACTCAGGGAGGAGTGAAGAAGTCGAAAGGCAAGTGCTTCACTTGTAAGCAGACTGGACACTGGAAGAAGGACTGCCCCAACCGCAAGTAGAACAAAGGTATATCTTTTGGTCTAGTCATTGAAACATGTTTAGTGGTGTTATCTACCGGCACCTGGTGTGTAGATACGGGAGCCACTGATCATGTCTGTAATACTTTGCACGGGTTCCAGGAAACTAGACGACTGGCTGAAGGGGAGATTATCGTATACTTGGGCGATGCCACAAAGGTGGCGGCTATTGCAGTGGGAGATGTTTATTTGTCTTTTGAGAGGAATAAAGTTTTAGTTCTTAAAAATTGCCTTTATGTACCTTTATTTAGAAAGAATTTAATTTCGGTTTCTAAATTGTTTATGGATGGATATTCTATTTCTTTTAATGATAGAGTTGTTATAAAAAGGAATAGGGAGATTATCTGTTCTGGTGCATTGATAGGAAATTTGTATACACTTGAACCAAAAGCTCCCACAATGCAAATAGAAGTTAATAACTCATCTTCTAATTCCAATAAAAGAAAAGAACCTTCGAAGATGAACCAAACATATCTTTGGCATCTAAGACTTGTTCATATTAACCTAAGCAGAATTCAAAGGTTGATAGCTGATGTACCTTTGGGTTCATTAGTGGTGGAAGATTTCCCAACCTGCGAATCTTGCTTGGAGGGTAAAATGACCAAGAGGCCTTTTAAGGCGAAGGGGTATAGAGTCAAAGATGTGTTGGAGTTGGTTCATTCTGATTTGTGTGGTCCTATGTCTATCCATGCAAGAGGTGGTTTTGAATATTTCATCTCCTTTATAGACGATTATTCGAGATATGGATACATTTACTTGATGTGCCGCAAGTTTGAATGCTTTGACAAGTTCAAAGAATTAAAGGCTGATGTGGAGAAACGTCAAGGTAAAAGTATCAAGACACTACGATCAGATCGTGGTGGTGAGTACCTCTTGGGAGAGTTTAGGAATTACTTATCAGAGGTTGGGATTCAATCCCAATTGTCTGCACCTGGCACACCCCAGCAGAATGTTGTAGCAGAGCGAAGGAATAAAACTCTTATGGAAATGGTTAGATCAATGATGAGTTATTCTGCGTTGCCAGATTCGTTCTGGGGATATGTGTTAGGAATATTGGAATGGCTAGAGGGGGGGTGATTAGCCTTTCTTCGTTTCTACAAGTAAGTTAGCGGAAGCAATACAAATACGAAAACGAATACAAATAAGAAATAAGAAACCAAACACTAACACCCGATGTACGTGGTACGGAGATGACACTCCTACTCCACGGCAATCCGTAAGGTGGATTAGTCCTAGCCAAGCTTCACTATCTTCTCCTTTGGATGAACCAAGGTGGAGAAACCTTTCTTACAATGCTCTCCTCTTCTTTACAATGATGGATGATCAAGAACAAGAGAAGAGGAGGTTTTGAATCACTAAAAAAACACTTGGAAAGCTTGGTGAGCACGAGGGTGTAGTTAGGAGCAAGAGCACTAGCTTCACCAAGCTCCCCATGGCCCCTTTTTATAGAAGAGGGGCTATTTTTCCCGTTGGGCTTGATGACCGATGCTTACCATCATCACGCCGCCAACGGCCAAACGCGATCTCTGCTGAGATTCGTAGCCGCAATCTCCAACGGCCAGGTGATCAGTCGACTGATCCCTCCATCAGTCGACTGACGGAGTGATCAATCGAGTGATCAAGGCAGCAGTCGAGTGAGACTGCATTCTGTGGCGATATTTTTCTTGATCGATCACGCCCTTGGCAATGATCGATCGCAACATCGGCCGATCCATGGCGGCAAAGGATCGGCGGCCGTGGTTTCACCCCGACTTAGTCGAACGCCTGACCAGTCGACTGATACATCGTATCAGTCGACTGATACTCATCAAGTATGAGTAATTCACACTTGATTTTATACCCTAGACCTAGACTCAACCTTCTAGCTCCTCATTAAGCCTTGCACCTTCAGGATACCTCCGAGTCCACGACTTGTTCATCCTTTGCGCTTTGCTTCCAGGAGCTTCCTTCGGTTTCGTCATGTCTTGGGTTTGCCAAATGCTTGGACTTTATGCCGCCAAGACTACAAACTTGGACTTATGCTGCCAAGACCTTACTTTGGACTTCCTTTGCCAAGGTTCACTTGGACTTTACGCTGCCAAGACTACAAGCTTGGTCTTACGCTGCCAAGTCCATCCCTTGGACTTTCCTTGCCAAGATCATACTTGGACTTCTCTTTTACCAAGTCTTCATCCTTGGATTTCCCTGTTACTTAAAAACATATTCGCAATTAGATCACAAGATATTGCCTAACTTAGATGATTATCCAAACATCAAAACATATAAATGCTTGGAGCATTGTTGCACCAACAATCTCCCCCTTTTTGATGTTTGACAATCATTTAAGTTAGGTCTTTTAAAGATACACACATAATCATCTAACTTAAACATCCCTTCTCCCCCTTTGACATACATCAAAAAGAGAAGGATTCAAAAATGAAGGAATCAAAGGTGTTGGATCTTGGACTAAGGTATAAAATTGAAATTAAAGCTCCCCCTTAATCCAAGATAAGCTTTATAATGTGTAAATAATATTTGAAGCAAAGCATAACAGAAATTTAAAAACATTAAGTCCTAACTTTGCACCAACAATGGATTTGGGGATGAAAAAGATACAATTTATGAAACTCCCCCTAAACCACTGCACTAAACAGTCCTAAACCTTTGTTTATACGCAATATTATCAAGCTATAGTTGTAGGACATCAAGGACACACTAAATACCATAAAATGGAGCTGTTTAGAGAAAATACGATGTATCGATCGATTGGTTTCGAACTCATCGCTCACACTAAATTGAAATTTCAGCCTTTTCAACCCAAATTTAGAAATGCGTTAGAAATTTCAGAAATCTCGAAAAATCACGAAATTTTGCGTACACATTTCTGAAATCATACTTTATTAAGGAAAAATAATTTAAAAAATATATATTTTCCATATTTCAAGATTGATACAAACTTAGAACCTAACAAAAGTTCTAAAGATTTGGCAAACTTTGTATCACTTTTGTGTTCCATTTGAAAACTGTTTTTCAAAATATGATGAACATAGTTTAATATATATATTATTTGGAATTTCCAACCATGTTCTTTGAGCTATGTATTCATTACTTGAATACAAGCCTTCCCAATGATTGGTCCATAAGGTTTTTATGTCTCTAGGTGTGTTATTGGCTCATAGTAATGCATCATAACAAGCATGACGAGCCAAGTACACCTTCCCTATCATCTCACATGGTTCTAATTTTCTCAATACAAAAATCAAGGTGTCTTAAGGCTTTTTGTGAGATGCATCAAGGTATAAAGTTACTATAAAAGTATAGGATCATGCAAACCTAGAGTTTTACTCTACAAAGCACATACCAAGCTCTCTCCTTAATGATGAAAATTCGGCTTCGGGAAGAGATTTGGTGAAGATATTGGCAAGGTTGGACTTAGATTCTACATAATTAAGTTCAATATCCCCTCTTGCCACATGATCTCTTATGAAGTGATGTTTCACTTCAATGTGCTTGGTCCTAGAGTGATGTACCGGATTTTTGGTCAAGTTGATGGTACTCACATTATCACAATAAACTTTAATGTTAGAGTAGTGTAGCTCATAGTCCACAAGAGCATGTCTCATCAAAGTAATTGAGCTATATAACCACCCATAGCCACATATTCGGCTTCGGTGGTTGATAAAGCAACACAATGTTGCTTCCTACTACTCCAACTAACGAAGGAGGACCCAAGAAATTGGCATCCACCACTAGTACTTTTCCTATCCAATTTGCACCCGGCATAATCGGAATCGGTATAACCAAGCAATTCAAATGACCTAGTCCTAGGATACCAAAGTCCTACATTTAGGGTGCCTTTAATATATCTTAATATTCTCTTAACGGCTACTAAATGTGATTCTTTGGAACAAGATTGGTATCTTGCACACATACCTACCGCAAATAAAATGTCGGGTCTACTAGCAGTTAGGTATAGTAGGCTACCAATCATACTCCTATAAAGTTTAAGATCAATTGATTTACCTTCATGATCACTATCTATTCTAGTGCTAGTGGCCATAGGAGTGGTTACAATTTTGGCATTTTCCAAACCAAATTTCTTGATCATTTCATTTGTATATTTGGTTTGATAAATATGAATACCCTCATTGGTTTGTTTGACTTGTAAACCTAGGAAAAAGGTAAGCTCTCCAACCAAACTCATTTCAAATTCATTTTCCATATTTTTTATAAAGTCTTGAAGAAGATCATCATTCGTTGACCCAAAAATGATATCATCAACATATACTTGAGCTATGAATATATCTTTTAATGTTGACTTAATAAACAATGTTTGATCTATTTGGCCTCTTCTAAAATCCTTAGAAATTAAGAAAGATGACAATCTTTCATACCATGCCCGGGAAGCCTGTTTTAACCCATATAATGCTTTCCTAAGCTTACATACATGATTTGAATAATCTATGTTCTCAAATCCGGGTGGTTGCTCTACATATACTTCCTCCTTAATATAACCATTTAAGAATGCCGATTTAACATCCATTTGGTAAAGTTTAAATCCCATGTAGGAAGCATACCCTAAGAGAATCCTAATAGATTCTAACCTCGCAACCGGGGCATAAGTCTCATCATAGTCAAGCCCCTCAACTTGATTGAATCCCCTAGCAACCAACCTAGCCTTATTTCTAGTGATATTTCCTTGATCATCTAGCTTATTCCTAAAGACCCATCTTGTAGTAATTATGGTGCTATCATTGGGTCTAGGTACTAATTCCCACACTTGACTTCTCTCAAATTGAGCCAATTCATCTTGCATTGCCAAAATCCAATCCGGATCATGTAATGCATCATTGATCGATTTGGGCTCAATTTGTGAGATAAGAGCTACTTGACTAGTAGGAGGTCTATGAAATGACCTAGTTCTTACTCCTTGAGATAGATCTCCTACAACTCGGTCAAGTGGATGATCTTGATGAATTCTTAGGTTTCTAGAAGGGGTTTCAATTTGATCATTGTTATCTTCCACCCTTCTTTCATCATCAGAGTCTCCTCTTCCTCCCCCTTGATCATTACCCCTAATGGTCAAATTTTGAAGTTTTTGGGTAATGTCTTGATTATTGTCATTAATATCCTTATCAATAGAGGACTTTCTAGGGTAGGTACTAGTAGCTTCATCAAATTGAACATTGGAGGACTCCTCAATCCCTTGGGTTCTCTTATTGTAGACTCTATATCCTCTACTTGTGGATGAGTATCCAACTAGGATTCCCTCATCCGCTTTGGATTCAAATTTTCCTAAGTTATCCTTGGTGTTTAGAATATAAACTTTACATCCAAAGACTTTAAAATAATGAATTGTGGGAATAGTCCCATTCCATAATTCAAAAGGTGTCTTTCCTAAAAACCTATGGATTTAAACCCTATTTTGGATATAGCAAGCGGTATTAACCGCTTCCGCCCAAAAGTAGCTAGGTAGAGAATATGCATTAAGCATAGTCCTAGCCGCCTCTTGTAGGGCACGATTTCTCCTTTCCACCAGCCCATTTTGTTGGGGTGTTCTAGGACAAGAGAACTCATGCTTGTACCCTTGCTCTAAACAAAATTATGAAAATTTTAAGTTTTCAAATTCACCACCATGATCACTACGGATCCGGTTGATTTTGAGACTCTTTTCATTTTCAACCCTTTTACTAAATCCTATGATTATTTCTAAGGTATCATCCTTATGTTTCATAAAGTAGACCCAAGTATACCTAGAGAAATCATCTACAATAACCAAACAATATTTGTTGCCATTTAAAGAAGGAGTACTATGACAATCAAATAGGTCAAGATGCAATAATTCTAATGGTAAGGAAGTATTAGTTAGGGTTTTATCTTTGTGTGATGCCTTTGTTTGTTTTCCCTCTTGACATGCATCACACATTTTATTCTTGACATACTTGATCTTTGGTAGTCCTTTGACCAACTCCATCTTGGCTACCTTGGCTATGTTTTTCATGTTGATGTGCCCCAATCTCCTATGTCATAGCCAACTTTCCTCTTCTTTTGCAACAAAGCACTTAGTAGAAATGTTAGAAACATATGAAAGATCAACATAATAGATATTTGATTTCCTATATCCAACTAACATGCAATCATTTAATTCCTTGTGCCTAATCACACATTTAGAGGATTCAAAAGAGACATGATAGTTTGCATCACAAAGTTGACTAACACTTAATAGATTAAATTTCATATTATCAACTAGTAAAACTTTGTGAATGACAATTTTGTGGGATACCTCAATTGTACCTCTACCTAATATCTTGAGTTTTCCACTATTCCCAAAGGACACCGCTCCCTTCTTCACATATTTAATTGTGGAGAACTTGCTCACATCCCCGGTCATATGTGTTGAGCAACCGCTATCCACAATCCACATACCTCGCTCTCCTACCTAAATCACATGAAAAACACAAGCTTTTAGTACCCAAACATTTGGACCGGTAACATTAAGTAAAAGCTTCTTAGGTACCCATGCTTTCTTAACTTTTCCCTTAATGGTTGCTTTCCTATTAATCAATGAAATATAAGCAACTTCTTTTTCTTTTGGCTTATATCCTAAACCGGCCATGTTATAAACGGCTCTTTGTCGACTAAGGATCATATCAAGACATTTTGAGCCATTTGAAAATTTCTCTAAATATGCTTTCAATTCACTAACCTCATCCTTAAGTTTGTCATTTTCTTCCTTAAGCATGCAAGAATCAACATGTCAGGGTTTTTCATTCCTAATAGCCTTTAGTTCTACCTTCATGCTCTTAACCTTAGATTTAGACTTATCTAGAGCTTCTTGAAGATAGGCAATTGATTTATAAAGAAGCGTAACTTTGGGAGAGTTCATTGCCTCATCGTCACTAGATGACGATTCATCACTTGAGGAGTCTTCTTGGCTTGATGTGCCGGAATCATCTTCTAATGCCATGAGTGCCACATGGCGTGTGATGTGGCAAAGCTCATCATCAGAGGAGGAGTCTTCAACACTTGGTGTGTCCCATGTGGTTTGAGCCACCATGGCCTCCTTCTTCTTCTTCTCCTTCTTGTCCTTCTTTTTCTTTTCCTTTTCCTCCTTCTTTAGCTCCGGGCAATTCGGCTTTATGTGCCCCTTCTTGTTGCAAGCATGGCAACTCACATTATTGCTAAAACTTGAATTACCACTAAATTTACCTTTTGTGGAATGAGACCCCTTCCTTGCTTCTATATTCTTGAACTCTTTTGACTTTCTATAAAGCTTCTTGACAAAATTTGCCATTTCACTAGATGAGTCTCCATCACTACTTGACTCATCCTCCGACTCGGATGATGATGATGCTTCTTTTCTTTCCTTCTTCTTCTTTTCTTTCTTATCCTTCTTTTCAACAAATAGAGCTAAACCCTTTTCCTTAGAGGACATGTTAGTTTGATCATGTAATTCAAACTCACAAAATAATTCATCAATTTTAATTTGAGAGAGATCCCTAGTTACCTTAATGGCATCAACTATAGAAGTCCATAAAGAATTTCTAGGAAATGCTTGAAGTATATACCTTACCAAGTCCCGGTTGTCGACTCGCTCACCTATGATGTGAACTCCATTCACAATCTCCTTGAACCTTCCATGCATTTGACTTACGGTTTCATGCATCTTCATTTGGAAGGCTTGAAGTTGTCCAATTAGTAGGTCCTTCTTGGCCCTCTTTGACTCCTTCGAACCTTCATTTAGCTCAATGAGCTTTTCCCATAGCTCCTTGGCAGATTTGAAAGGCCCCACCTTGTTGAGTTGCTCCATTGTAATGCCGCATTGGATGGTGAGTATGACTTTCGCATTTGGCTCGAACTTCCGGTTCATCTCCCTTGTCCAATCCTTGCTTGGAATAGGGTCTCCATGTTCATCCACCGGTTCCTTGAAGCCATCTACAATGCTATGCCAAATTTCAATATTACTCATAAGATAGTACTTCATCCTACCTTTCCAATACGCAAAATGACTCCCATCGAAGAGCGGTGGCTTGGCGGTGCTATATCCCTCTTGAAGAGCCATTGATTTCTTGGTTGATGGTGAGATCTTCCAAGCTATCCGGGCACTGATACCACTTGTTAGGAATATTGGAATGGCTAGAGGGGGGGTGATTAGCCTTTCTTCATTTCTACAAGTAAGTTAGCGGAAGCAATACAAATACGAAAATGAATACGAATAAGAAATAAGAAACCAAACGCTAACACCCGATGTACGTGGTTCGGAGATGACGCTCCTACTCCACGGCAATCCGTAAGGTGGATTAGTCCTAGCCAAGCTTCACTATCTTCTCCTTTGGATGAACCAAGGTGGAGAAACCTTTCTTACAATTCTCTCCTCTTCTTTACAATGATGGATGATCAAGAACAAGAGAAGAGGAGGTTTTGAATCACTAAAAAAACACTTGGAAAGCTTGGTGAGCACGAGGGTGTAGTTAGGAGCAAGAGCACTAGCTTCACCAAGCTCCCCATGGCCCCTTTTTATAGAAGAGGGGATGTTTTTCCGTTGGGCTTGATCGATCATTGGCCGAATCCAACGACGACCAAACGCGATCTCCACAGAGATTCATAGCCGCAATCTCCAACGGCCAGGTGATCAGTCGACTGATCCCTCCATCGATCGGCCCGGAGTGATCGGTCAGTGATCAAGCGGCGATCGAGTGAGGCGCATTGCACGGGCGATATTTTTCTTGATCGATCGGCTGCCCTTGGCGATCGGTCGCAACATCGATCATTGCCATGACCAAAGCGATCGGTGATCCAGTTTCACCACGACTTAGTCGAACACGACGGTCGGTGATACATCGTATCAGTCGACTGATACTCATCAAGTATGAGTAATTCACACTTGATTTTATACCCTAGACCTAGACTCAACCTTCTAGCTCCTCATTAAGCCTTGCGCCTTCAGGATCCCTTCGAGTCCGCGACTTGTTCATCCTTTGCGCTTTGCTTCCAGGAGCTTCCTTCGGTTTCGTCATGTCTTGGGTTTGCCTAATGCTTGGACTTTATGCCGCCAAAACTACAAACTTGGACTTATGCTGCCAAGACCTTACTTTGGACTTCCTTTGCCAAGGTTCACTTGGACTTCCCGCTGCCAAGACTACAAGCTTGGTCTTACGCTGCCAAGTCATCCCTTGGACTTTCCTTGCCAAGATCATACTTGGACTTCTCTTTTACCAAGTCTTCATCCTTGGATTTCCCTGTTACTTAAAAACATATTCACAATTAGATCACAAGATATTGCCTAACTTAGATGATTATCCAAACATCAAAACATATAAATGCTTGGAGCATTGTTGCACCAACAATCTCCCCCTTTTTGATATTTGACAATCATTTAAGTTAGGTCTTTTAAAGATACACACATAATCATCTAACTTAAACATCCCTTCTCCCCCTTTGACATACATCAAAAAGAGAAGGATTCAAAAATGAAGGAATCAAAGGTGTTGGATCTTGGACTAAGGTATAAAATTGAAATTAAAGCTCCCCCTTAATCCAAGATAAGCTTTATAATGTGTAAATAATATTTGAAGCAAAGCATAACAAAAATTTAAAAACATTAAGTCCTAACTTTGCACCAACAATGGATTTGGGGATGAAAAAGATACAATTTATGAAACTCCCCCTAAACCACTGCACTAAACAGTCCTAAATCTTTGTTTATACGCAATATTATCAAGCTATAGTTGTAGGAAATCAAGGACACACTAAATACCATAAAATGGAGCTGTTTATCAGAAAATACAGTGTATCACTGATCTGGTTTAAACAAGCGATCGCTACGCTGAAATCGAAATTTCACTTTTATTAACCAAATCGTTAGAAATTCAAAAAATCTCGAAAAATCACGAAATTTTGCGTACACATTTCTGAAATCATACTTTATTAAGAAAAAATAATTTGAAAAATATATGTTTTCCAGATTTCAAGATTGATACAAACTTAGAACCTAACAAAAGTTCTAAAGATTTTGCAAACTTTGTATCACTTTTGTGTTCCATTTGAAAACTGTTTTTCAAAATATGATGAACATAGTTTAATATATTTATTATTTGGAATTTCCAACCATGTTCTTTGAGCTATGTATTCATTACTTGAATACAAGCCTTCCCAATGATTGGTCCATAAGGTTTTTATGTCTCTAGGTGTGTTATTGGCTCATAGTAATGCATCATAACAAGCATGATGAGCCAAGTACACCTTCCCTATCATCTCACATGGTTCTAATTGTCTCAATACAAAAATCAAGGTGTCTTAAGGCTTTTTGTGAGATGCATCAAGGTATACAGCTACTATAAAAGTATAGGATCATGCAAACCTAGAGTTTTACTCTACAAAGCACATACCAAGCTCTCTCCTTAATGATGAAAATTCGGCTTCGGGAAGAGCTTTGGTGAAGATATCGACAAGGTTGGACTTAGATTCTACATAATTAAGTTCAATGTCCCCTCTTGCCACATGATCTCTTATGAAGTGATGTTTCATTTCAATGTGCTTGGTCCTAGAGTGATGTACCGGATTTTTGGTTAAGTTGATGGTACTCACATTATCACAATAAACTTTAATGTTAGAGTAGTGTAGCTCATAGTCCACAATAGTATGTCTCATCAAAGTAATTGAGCTACACAACCACCCATAGTCACATATTCGGCTTCGGTGGTTGATAAAGCAACACAATGTTGCTTCCTACTACTCCAACTAACCAGGGAGGACCCAAGAAATTGGCATCCACCACTAGTACTTTTCCTATCCAATTTGCACCCGGCATAATCGGAATCGGTATAACCAAGCAATTCAAATGACCTAGTCCTAGGATACCAAAGTCCTACATTTAGGGTGCCTTTAATATATCTTAATATTCTCTTAATGGCTACTAAATGTGATTCTTTGGCACAAGATTGGTATCTTGTACACATACCTACCGCAAATAAAATGTCGGGTCTACTAGCGGTTAGGTATAGTAGGCTACCAATCATACTCCTTTAAAGTTTAAGATCAATTGATTTACCTACATGATCACTATCTATTCTAGTGCTAGTGGCCATAGGAGT
Organism: Wurfbainia villosa; assembly: GCA_025175895.1. NCBI lineage: Eukaryota > Viridiplantae > Streptophyta > Magnoliopsida > Zingiberales > Zingiberaceae > Wurfbainia > Wurfbainia villosa. The sequence goes on from CM045986.1 coordinate 37,646,656, forward strand.
GGTTACAATTTTGGCATTTTCCAAACCAAATTTCTTGATCATTTCATTTGCATATTTGGTTTGATAAATATGAATACCCTCATTGGTTTGTTTGACTTGTAAACCTAGGAAAAAGGTAAGCTCTCCAACCAAACTCATTTCAAATTCATTTTCCATATTTTTTATAAAGTCTTGAAGAAGATCATCATTCGTTGACCCAAAAATGATATCATCAACATATACTTGGGCTATGAATATATCTTTTAATGTTGACTTTATAAACAATGTTTGATCTACTTGGCCTCTTCTAAAATCCTTAGAAATTAAGAAAGATGACAATCTTTCATACCATGCCCCGGGAACTTGTTTTAACCCATATAATGCTTTCCTAAGCTTACATACATGATTTGGATAATCTATGTTCTCAAATCCGGGTGGTTGCTCTACATACACTTTCTCCTTAATATAACCATTTAAGAATGCCGATTTAACATCCATTTGGTAAAGTTTAAATCCCATGTAGGAAGCATACCCTAAGAGAATCCTAATAGATTCTAACCTCGCAACCGGGGCATAAGTCTCATCATAGTCAAGCCCCTCAACTTGATTGAATCCACTAGCAACCAACCTAATCTTATTTCTAGTGATATTTCCTTGATCATCTAGCTTATTCCTAAAGACCCATCTTGTAGTAATTATGGTGCTATCATTGGGTCTAGGTACTAATTCCCACACTTGACTTCTCTCAAATTGAGCCAATTCATCTTGCATTGCCAAAATCCAATCCGGATCATGTAATGCATCATTGATCGATTTGGGCTCAATTTGTGAGATAAGAGCTACTTGACTAGTAGGAGGTCTATGAAATGACCTAGTTCTTACTCCTTGAGATAGATCTCCTACTACTCGGTCAAGTGGATGATCTTGATGAATTCTTAGGTTTCTAGAAGGGGTTTCAATTTGATCATTGTTATCTTCCACCCTTCTTTCATCATCGGAGTCTCCTCTTCCTCCCCCTTGATCATTACCCCTAATGGTCAAATTTTGAAGTTTTTGGGTAATGTCTTGATTATTGTCATTAATATCCTTATCAATAGAGGACTTTCTAGGGTAGGTACTAGTAGCTTCATCAAATTGAACATTGGAGGACTCCTCAATCCCTTGGGTTCTCTTATTGTAGACTCTATATCCTCTACTTGTGGATGAGTATCCAACTAGGATTCCCTCATCCGCTTTGGATTCAAATTTTCCTAAGTTATCCTTGGTGTTTAGAATATAAACTTTACATCCAAAGACTTTAAAATAATGAATTGTGGGAATAGTCCCATTCCATAATTCAAAAGGTGTCTTTCCTAAAAACCTATGGATTTGAACCCTATTTTGGATATAGCAAGCGGTATTAACCGCTTCCGCCCACAAGTAGCTAGGTAGAGAATATGCATTAAGCATAGTCCTAGCCGCCTCTTGTAGGGCACGATTTCTCCTTTCCACCACCCCATTTTGTTGGGGTGTTCTAGGACAAGAGAACTCATGCTTGTACCCTTGCTCTAAACAAAATTGTGAAAATTTTAAGTTTTCAAATTCACCACCATGATTACTACGGATCTGGTTGATTTTGAGACTCTTTTCATTTTCAACCCTTTTACTAAATCCTATGATTATTTCTAAGGTATCATCCTTATGTTTCATAAAGTAGACCCAAGTATACCAAGAGAAATCATCTACAATAACCAAACAATATTTGTTGCCATTTAAAGAAGGAGTACTATGACAATCAAATAGGTCAAGATGCAATAATTCTAATGGTAAGGAAGTATTAGTTAGGGTTTTACCTTTGTGTGATGCCTTTGTTTGTTTTCCCTCTTGACATGCATCACACATTTTATTCTTGACATACTTGATCTTTGGTAGTCCTTTGACCAACTCCATCTTGGCTACCTTGGCTACCTTGGCTACCTTGGCTACCTTGGCTATGTTTTTCATGTTGATGTGCCCCAATCTCCTATGCCATAGCCAACTTTCCTCTTCTTTTGCAACAAAGCACTTAGTAGAAATGTTAGAAACATATGAAAGATCAACATAATAGATATTTGATTTCCCATATCCAACTAACATGCAATCATTTAATTCCTTGTGCCTAATCATGCATTTAAAGGATTCAAAAGAGACATGATAGTTTGCATCACAAAGTTGACTAACACTTAATAGATTAAATTTCATATTTTCAACTAGTAAAACTTTGTTAATGACAATTTTGGGGGATACCTCAATTGTACCTCTACCTAATATCTTGAGTTTTCCACTATTCCCAAAGGGCACCGCTCCCTTCTTCACATATTTAATTGTGGAGAACTTGCTCACATCCCCGGTCATATGTGTTGAGCAACCGCTATCCACAATCCACATACCTCGCTCTCCTACCTAAATCACATGAAAAACACAAGCTTTTGGTACCCAAACATTTAGACCGGTAATATTAAGTAAAAGCTTCTTAGGTACCCATGCTTTCTTAACTTTTCCCTTAATGGTTGCTTTTCTATTAATCAATGAAATATAAGCAACTTCTTTTTCTTTTGCCTTATATCCTAAACCGGCCTTGTTGTAAACGACTCTTTGTCGACTAAGGATCATATCAAGACATTTTGAGCCATTTGAAAATTTCTCTAAACATGCTTTCAATTCACTAACCTCATCCTTAAGTTTGTCATTTTCTTCCTTAAGCATGCAAGAATCAACATGTGAGGGTTTTTCATTCCTAATAGCCTTTAGTTCTACCTTCATGCTCTTAACCTTAGATTTAGACTTATCTAGAGCTTCTTTAAGATAGGCAATTGATTTATAAAGAAGCGTAACTTTGGGAGAGTTCATTACCTCATCGTCACAAGATGATGATTCATCACTTGAGGAGTCTTCTTGGCTTGATGTGTCGGAATCATCTTCTAATGCCATGAGTGCCACATGGCGTGTGATGTGGCAAAGCTCATCATCGGAGGAGGAGTCTTCAACACTTGGTGTGTCTCATGTGGTTTGAGCCACCATGGCCTCCTTCTTCTTCTCCTTCTTGTCCTTCTTTTTCTTTTCCTTTTCCTCCTTCTTCTTTAGCTCTGGGCAATTCAGCTTTATGTGCCCCTTCTTGTTGCAAGCATGGCAAATCACATTATTGCTAAAACTTGAATTACCACTAAATTTACCTTTTGAGGAATGAGACCCCTTCCTTGCTTCTCTATTCTTGAACTCTTTTGACTTTCTATAAAGCTTCTTGACAAAATTTGCCATTTCACTAGATGAGTCTCCATCACTACTTGACTCATCCTCCGACTAGGATGATGATGATGCTTCTTTTCTTTCCTTCTTCTTCTTTTCTTTCTTGTCCTTCTTTTCAACAAATAGAGCTAAACCCTTTTCCTTAGAGGACATGTTAGTTTGCTCATGTAATTCAAATTCACAAAATAATTCATCAATTTTAATTTGAGAGAGATCCCTAGTTACCTTAATGGCATCCACTATAGAAGTCCATAAAGAATTTCTAGGAAATGCTTGAAGTATATACCTTACCAAGTCCCGGTTGTCGACTCGCTCACCTATGATGTGAAGTCCATTCACAATCTCCTTGAACCTTCCATGCATTTGACTTACGGTTTCATGTATCTTCATTTGGAAGGCTTGAAGTTGTCCAATTAGTAAGTCCTTCTTGGCCCTCTTTGACTCCTTGGAACCTTCATTTAGCTCAATGAGCTTTTCCCATAGCTCCTTGGCAGATTCGAAAGGCCCCACCTTGTTGAGTTGCTCCATTGTAATGCCGCATTGGATGGTGAGTACGACTTTCGCATTTGACTCGAACTTCCGGTTCATCTCCCTTGTCCAATCCTTGCTTGGAATAGGGTCTCCATGTTCATCCACCGGTTCCTTGAAGCCATCTACAATGCTATGCCAAATTTCAATATTACTCATAAGATAGTACTTCATCCTAACTTTCCAATACGCAAAATGACTCCCATCGAATAGCGGTGGCTTGGCGGTGCTATATCCCTCTTGAAGAGCCATTGATGTCTTGGTTGATGGTGAGATCTTCCAAGCTATCCGGGCTCTGATACCACTTGTTAGGAATATTGGAATGGCTAGAGGGGGGTGATTAGCCTTTCTTCGTTTCTACAAGTAAGTTAGCGGAAGCAATACAAATACGAAAATGAATACGAATAAGAAATAAGAAACCAAACGCTAACACCCGATGTACGTGGTTCGGAGATGACGCTCCTACTCCACGGCAATCCGTAAGGTGGATTAGTCCTAGCCAAGCTTCACTATCTTCTCCTTTGGATGAACCAAGGTGGAGAAACCTTTCTTACAATGCTCTCCTCTTCTTTACAATGATGGATGATCAAGAACAAGAGAAGAGGAGGTTTTGAATCACTAAAAAAACACTTGGAAAGCTTGGTGAGCACGAGGGTGTAGTTAGGAGCAAGAGCACTAGCTTCACCAAGCTCCCTATGGCCCCTTTTTATAGAAGAGGGGCTTTTTTTCCCGTTGGGCTTCGATCAATCGACTGATGCTTACCATCAGTCGACTGCCGCCAAAGCCAACGGCTTCTGAAACGTGATCTCCGTGGAGATTCGTAGCCGTAATCTCCAACGGCCAGGTGATCAGTCAACTGATCCCTCCATCAGTCGACTGACGGAGTGATCAGTCGAGTGATCAAGGCAGCAGTCGAGTGAGACTGCATTCTGTGGCAATATTTTTCTTGATCCGTCAACTGGTTCCCTTGGTAGTCGACTGATCACAACATCAGTCGACTACCATGACCAAGGCAGTCAACTGATGGCCAAGGTTTCACCCTGACTTAGTCGAACACCTGACCAGTCGACTGATACATCGTATCAGTCGACTAATACTCATCAAGTATGAGTAATTCACACTTGATTTTATACCCTAGACCTAGACTCAACCTTCTAGCTCCTCATTAAGCCTTGCGCCTTCAGAATCCCTCCGAGTCCACGACTTGTTCATCCTTTACGCTTTGCTTCCAGGAGCTTCCTTCGGTTTCGTCATGTCTTGGGTTTGCCAAATGCTTGGACTTTATGCCGCCAAGACTACAAACTTGGACTTATGCTGCCAAGACCTTACTTTGGACTTCCTTTGCCAAGGTTCACTTGGACTTTACGCTGCCAAGACTACAAGCTTGGTCTTACGCTGCCAAGTCCATCCCTTGGACTTTCCTTGCCAAGATCATACTTGGACTTCTCTTTTACCAAGTCTTCATCCTTGGATTTCCCTGTTACTTAAAAACATATTCGCAATTAGATCACAAGATATTGCCTAACTTAGATGATAATCTAAACATCAAAACATATAAATGCTTGGAGCATTGTTGCACCAACAATATGCTCTAGATACGTCAGTGTATATTCTGAACTTGGTACCATCTAAATCAGTGCCTTCTACTCCCACAGAATTGTGGACTGGGCGAAAGCCTAGTCTAAGACATATTCGGATATGGGGGAGTCCAGCACATGTACTGAAGGCAGATACTGGTAAGTTGGAACCTCGTACAAAAGTGTGCATGTTCATTGGCTATCCTAGTGGAATGAAGGTGGTTTGTTTTATAGTCCTAGAGATCAGAGGGTGATCATCAGCACGAACGCCAGATTTTTAGAGGAAGACTATGTGATGAACCACATGCCCATGAGTAAGATTGTTCTGGAGGAATTGAAAGGGGAAGTCATTACTTCAGTACCACCAGTACAAGAGGATATACCACAAGTCACTGCACCACGTGTCACAGAGGATACATAGGTGATACCTCATCGTAGTGGAAGGGTTGTGAGACAGCCTAATAGATTCATGTTCTTGGGAGAATCTTCTGATTTGGTCCTTGGCGAACATGAACCTGATCCCTGGACATATGACGAGGCAATCCAAGATAAAGATGTAGTATCTTGGCAAAGTGCAATGAATGCATAGATTGAATCTATGGATCCAAATCAGGTATGGAAGCTAGTAAAACCACCCGATGGTGTAAAAACCATTGGATGCAAGTGGATCTACAAAAGAAAGAGAGGAATAGACGGGAAGGTTGAGACCTTTAAAGTGAGGCTTGTTGCGAAAGGGTATACTCAGAAAGAGGGTATCGATTATGAGGAGACCTTTTCGCCGGTAGCCATGCTTAAGTCTATCCAGATTCTCTTATGCATTACTGCTCATATTGATTATAAGGTATGGTAGATGGATGTCAAGATAGATTTTCTTAATGGATGTCTTGAGGAAAACATCTATATGAAGCAACTAGAAGGATTCATTGAAAAGGGCAAAGAGCATCTTATTTTTAAGATTAATCGGTCCATTTATGGATTGAAGCAAGCTTCGAGGTCTTGGAACATCTGCTTTGATGAGGTAATCCAGTCTTATAGATTTATTCAAAGTCCGGATGAATCTTGTGTATACAAGAGATGTGATGGAAACATAGTGGTATTTCTTGTACTATACGTAGATGACATTTTGCTAATTGGCAACAATATCAAGGTGTTATCGGACGTAAGGGTATGGTTGTCCAAACAATTTGACATGAAGGACTTGGAAGAAGTGGGACACATCCTTGGGATCAAGGTTATAAGGGATCGCATGAAAAGGATGTTGTGCTTATCTCAAGCTTCATACGTAGACACAATTATGGATCGTTTTAGCATGCAGAACTCCAAGAAGGGTTTTCTACCCTTCAAGCATGGAGTTCCTTTATCTAAGGAGATGTGTCCTAGAACATCTTAGGAGATAGAGGAAATGAAGAAGGTTCCTTATGCTTCGGCCGTAGGAAGCCTCATGTATGCGATGCTATGTACGAGATCGGATATCTATTTTGTCGTGGGCATGGTCAACAGATATCAGAGTAATCCTGGACAAGGATATTGGACTGCAGTAAAGCATATATTGAAGTACCTGAGAAGGACTAAGGATTATATGCTAGTTTACCAGGCAGACAAATTTCTCCCTGTGGGTTACACAGATTCTGACTTCCAATCAGACAGGGATAACAATAAGTCTACCTCAGGTTTTGTTTTTACTTTGGGAGGTGGAGCCATTGTATAGAGGAGTGTCAAGCAGAAATGTGTGGTGGACTCCACCATGGAAGTTGAGTATGTGGTAGCCTCTAAGGCGGCCAAAGAAGTTGTGTGGCACAGGAACTTCTTGATGGACTTGGATGTGATTCCTGGTTTGCCCAGAACTATCACAATTTATTGTGATAATAGTGGTGTGGTTGCAAACTCGAAGGAACCATAAGCCCAAAAGGCAAGTAAACACATAAAGCACAAGTACCACCTGATATGAGAAATCATAAAGAGAGGAGAAGTTGCGGTGGCCAAGATTGCATCGGAGGATAACCTGGCAGATCCTTTCACTAAGGCCCTTCCGACGAGAGCTTTTGATAGGCATGTGGAGGGAATGGGAATCAGATGTATGGCAGTTTAAGGACAGCATAGTCTTTTAGTATAAGTGGGAGATTGTTGGGATGTATACTGAAAAGTCTATCTTTTGTATGAACATCTTTATTTTTGAAATAAGAATCACAGGATCATTGTTTGCATATTTATGGTTATGCGTATTGTCTGATACATTACATTGTAGATAACATGGTGTGTAGTGTCACACAGGAGATCATGTTATCGGTTCATTGTAAAGTATAAGTAAAAGCTCACAACCGAGATGGTTATGGACAAACCATTGGAATGGTTGTAGTGTGATTTGGTATTGGTTTGTCTTGACCATAGAATCACACTAATACACTTTGTGTGTATTGAGCAGCACCGACATAGAGGTGATTCGATTTATTTCTGACTACATAATCGAATCGGACCTTAGATATTATGTTGTACATGCTCTTAATCCCGATATAATAACGGGCACATATACTTAGTATTCATCTCTTTGATTTACAAAAGGGTGAGATTTATAGAGTAAATCGATATGCTCGGTAAGTTGGGAAATGGTATTATTTATATGGTGTGTTGTTGATTATAGGAGGAAACCATGTCCAATATATTAGGATGATGATGTCCCCTTGAGGAGCTCATAAGGTTCATCATGTAAACCCTACAGGTGGACTTGGTCCGGCATGATGATAAGGTTGAGTGGACCTACTCATGGAGTTAGATGTTGATTAATTAATTATCAGTAAATTAATTAATCGACGGACATTCGAGATCTTAAACAGGGGGAGAAAATGTACAAATAATATATAGAGCTCATATTAACTTTTAGGGGTTGGTGAGGTAGATCAATAATAATCCTCTAGTGGATTGGATTATCATTAATGGATCAGACTTTATGTGGGCTTGATCCATTGGGTGGCCAAAATCCAACTCCTCCTCATGGTCTCTATTATAGCCTATTAAAACCTCGTGAAGCCTACATCCAATGATGGAAAAAAAACTCTAGATCCAACGGTAGAGATTAAATCTCTAGATCCGACGGTTGAGATTAAATCTCTAGATCCGACGATTGAGATTAAATCCCTAGAATCGATGGTGGAGATTAAAACAAGGCTTATGTCTAACTCTATAAAAGGAGGCAAGGGGGTGGGCAACAAGAATATTGTTGGTGCAGGGGCACTAGATAATCGAACCTGTGTTTTGATTATGGCAAAGACACACAAAGTTAAGTTTATATTGTTATCTCACGAGCTAAATCAAGTGTGCAGAAAAGTACTAAAGCTGGAGCTGAAGGCTAGCGACACCCGGAGGAAGCCGTGGTGGTGGGGCGACACTTGAGTGAATTCGGAGGGAGCCGAAGGAATCGAGTGGAAGGCCGGAAGCAAGAGCTACTATCGAGGTAAGCTCGTGTGAGTGAGAGATTGTAAGGTCGTGTCCTCTTTACGGGGACGACCGTAGGCGACGATTCGACTAAGACTTCTTGTGGAAGGTCTAGGTCGAGATCGGACGGTTAGAAACTGTCGTATTTATCATTTTCCGAGCTAATCTCTTCCGCAGGAAGTGGCCAGCCGGCATCATCCCGGACATTGGCGCCGATCGTTATCGTCGATCGATGAGATGCATCACGATCATCATCATCGATCGATGAGAGGAATCGATCGATGGCGGCGATTCTTGCGCTAGGTCAAAGCGGATAACGCTTGACGCGCCACTTGCCGATAAAAATTTGGAAAAATTCATGATCCGTTCCAAAGAAATAGGAGACAAATTCAGAGGCTAAAGTCTATAAAAGGAGGGGAGGATTCATCTCCAAAGATCATCAATTATTCATCAAGTGCTCCTACAACGCCAACGCTTCAACACCGTCATAACGCCGACGCGACGACAACCTCAGATCTTCTTCGTCGGCAGCAGATTCAAGTAATATTTTTGATATTATATTCTGTGTTTTTTATCTTCATAACGAGGTGAGGTAGGCTTGTTGCCTCATCCTCGTGTATTCGGTTTTTGTAATCGTTGTCTCCTACCTCCAACGAGGAGGAGACGTTTTAGTGCTTTGCCCTCCGTACGCGGTCTAGGACCGATAGGGCCTTGGAGTAGCAACCGCTGGGTTGTGAACCAAGTAAAATAAACGTGTTCATTTATTTTCCGCTGTGCTTACTTTGCGTATTGAACGAACGAAAAAGAAAAGATTTACGATCGCTATTCACCCCCCCCTCTAGCGACGCTTCTCGATCCAACAATTGGTATCAGAGCGGGGGCGCTAAGATTTGGTGAAACCACCAATCTAGCACGTTTTGGTTTTCTTTTCGTATTTTTCGATTCGTATATTTCTTAGGTTTTGTTTCCCGCACTACTAATCCAAGACCAAGTCTTGGTACATAGTTTTTGGTTGTGTTTTTGCTAGTACTAATCTCCTTCGGAGTACCTCACGATCAAACGAGCATAACTTTTGCTACGAGTGGACTCACGAAACGATCTACCCACCAAATCGAAGCTCTCTGAAAGATCTACACTTTTTACAGGGGGTTTACCCCCGTAACTGTTGGAGTATTGGGAATACAATCAAAGTCCCACATTGGTAAGACATGGAAAAGATCATGTGCTTATAAGATGAAAAGATATCTCCATTGGTATGAGGCCTTTTGGGTAAAGCCCAAAAACAAAACCATGAGGGCTTGGGCCCAAAGTGGACAATATCATGCCATTGTGGAGATATGTGGAGCTTATAAGCACTAACAATTGGTATCAGAGCCATGGTCCATGTCAAGCCATGAACCTCGAACGAAGGAAGTTGAGCTCCCACGTCCGGATCAAGAGAACCAGACATTAGGAAGGAAGTCTAGTTGGGTCGGGGGGACCGAACAACTGGCAGGAAGTCCTGGTGGGTTGAAGATCGGACATCAAGCAGAGAAAATCCTCCGAGGAGGGAGGAGGGATAGGCTTGAGGGGGGGCCCAATGTGGTCCTTCGTTTGAGGGGGGGATTGTGGTGGAAACCGGCCAAGACACCAAGGGAAAGTCCTATATCTTGTTTCCACCACCTTAGGAGAAGGGGAAGAAGGAGTTTGGATGCCGGCCAATGTTAGAACCTCGAACGAAGGAAGTTGAACTCCCACGTCCGGATCAAGAGAACTAGAAATCAGGCAGGAAGTCTAGTTGGGTCGGGAGGACCGAACAACTGACAGGAAGTCCTGGTGGGTTGAAGATCGGACATCAAGCAGAGAAAATCCTCCGAGGAGGGAGGAGGGATAGGCTTGAGGGGGGGCCCAATGTGGTCCTTCGTTTGAGGGGGGGATTGTTGGAGTATTGGGAATACAATCAAAGTCCCACATTGGTAAGACATGGAAAAGATCATGTGCTTATAAGATGAAAAGATATCTCCATTGGTATGAGGCCTTTTGGGTAAAGCCCAAAAATAAAACCATGAGGGCTTAGACCCAAAGTGGACAATATCATGCCATTGTGGAGATATGTGGAGCTTATAAGCACTAACAATTGGTATCAGAGCCATGGTCCATGTCAAGCCATGAACCTCGAACGAAGGAAGTTGAGCTCCCACGTCCGGATCAAGAGAACCAGACATTAGGAAGGAAGTCTAGTTGGGTCGGGGGGACCGAACAACTGGCAGGAAGTCCTGGTGGGTTGAAGATCGGACATCAAGCAGAGAAAATCCTCCGAGGAGGGAGGAGGGATAGGCTTGAGGGGGGGCCCAATGTGGTCCTTCGTTTGAGGGGGGGATTGTTGGAGTATTGGGAATACAATCAAAGTCCCACATTGGTAAGACATGGAAAAGATCATGTGCTTATAAGATGAAAAGATATCTCCATTGGTATGAGGCCTTTTGGGTAAAGCCCAAAAACAAAACCATGAGGGCTTAGACCCAAAGTGGACAATATCATACCATTGTGGAGATATGTGGAGCTTATAAGCACTAACAATTGGTATCAGAGCCATGGTCCATGTCAAGCCATGAACCTCGAACGAAGGAAGTTGAACTCCCACGTCCGGATCAAGAGAACTAGAAATCAGGCAGGAAGTCTAGTTGGGTCGGGAGGACCGAACAACTGACAGGAAGTCCTGGTGGGTTGAAGATCGGACATCAAGCAGAGAAAATCCTCCGAGGAGGGAGGAGGGATAGGCTTGAGGGGGGGCCCAATGTGGTCCTTCGTTTGAGGGGGGGATTGTTGGAGTATTGGGAATACAATCAAAGTCCCACATTGGTAAGACATGGAAAAGATCATGTGCTTATAAGATGAAAAGATATCTCCATTGGTATGAGGCCTTTTGGGTAAAGCCCAAAAACAAAACCATGAGGGCTTGGGCCCAAAGTGGACAATATCATACCATTGTGGAGATATGTGGAGCTTATAAGCACTAACAGTAACAAGCTGTTTCCAGCCCCAAAATCCAGCGTTTAGTACCCTTTCGGGGACATCGAAGGTCGTAAGTTTCAAATTTTTTTAGTTTTTTATCCTCCTTATTTATTTCTGTTTTTTTTCTATTATTTCCCGCATTACTAATCCAAGACCAAGTCTTGGAATTCTCTTTGGTTTTTATTTGTGTTTTTGCAAGATACTTAATGGCTCACATTGAGGGATATAGCACCACCCGACCTCCGTTCTTTAACGGAGATGATTTCCGTTATTGGAAAGGTCGGATGGAGTGTTTCTTGAAAACACAAGTCGAGACTTGGATAATAATCCAAACCGGCTTTGCTTTACCCACCAATGATCAAGGAGAGCCCTTGGATTTCAACAAGTGGACAAATGCAACCAAGAGGCAAATCGAAGCCGATGCAAGAGCAACCCAAATATTGCAATGCGGCTTGTCCAAGGAGGAACTCAACCGCATCGGACCATTCATTAGCGCCAAGGACCTATGGAATAAATTAATTGAGCTACACGAAGGAACACCCGATGCTAAGGTATGTAAACGTGACCTTCTTTTCAATAAGTTGTATAACCTCAAGATGCAGGAACACGAGACGGCAACACAACTACACGCCCGCGTCCAGGACATTGTCAACGGCCTACACACCATCGGACACAAGGTCGAAAACCGTGACCTATTAAGGTACGTTCTTAATTCATTTCCTAGGACTACCTTGTGGGCATCCATGGTCGATGCCTACAAAGTCTCTAAGGACCTATCGAAGCTTAGGTTAGATGAATTATTTTCCGAGTTTGAACTTCATGAGCAAACTAACGTGATCCGGCCGAGAGAGGTATTGCTCTACTTGCAGACAAAGAAGCAAGCCACCTACTAGGCAAGTAGATGAACTTGAACCCAAGACGAATCCGAATCCAAGAGGAGGCCATAATAGTCAATATTGTGCGGAGAATAGTTCGACAAGAAAGAAGGAAATTGAAGAATGAGAACCAAAGGGAGCAAGGAAAGCCTTCCATGCAACTTGGGACAACAGAGAAGACATAGCTTACATGGCAAGAACGGAGGAGTCCGAGGAATCCGCCGAGTCCAACTTCACCTCCGACTCCGTCCCCCAAGAGTATTTCGAGAGAACACTCTCAGCCGGACCACTAGGGTAAGTTAAGGTTGATTTCTCATTAATTAGTTCACATTAGAGTACAATTAAACTGCTTAATAGGAAATTAACTAAGTCCGAGTCTAGGGTTGAGTCGTTACTTGAGGAGGTTGAAACCCTCAAGCAAGAGGCTACTCTAACCTCTTCAACTAGTCAAGTTCAAGAGGGAAACTCAACCCAAATTGAAAAACTTGAGAAGGAGAATTCTCTCTTGAAAGACCAAGTTCAAGAGGTCGAGGCTAGGTTGGAAAAGTTCACGTTGGGATCTAAGAACCTTAACCGACTACTTGGAACCCAAAGAGCCGTACAACAAAGCCGGACTCGGATTTAAGTCAAAGACTACGAATAGGTCTTATATGTCTATCGTAAATCGTAGTCATCAAAGAGTCCACGCATGGGTCCCAAAGGTTTTATTAAATTCACATATTAGGACTAATAAGTATTGGATTCCTCAGGGATCAAGTTCATTATTTGAATAGACCTTATTGGTTCAATGGTCTAGGGAGCTAACACTAAAATAGTATACCCGCTTACTTAGCAAAACCATTGCATGCTTAGAATTTTAACTTGTGAACTTACTTAGAATACGTACATAACCAACTAAAATCCTTGAAAAGATTGAGCCTCGGGAGCCTCTTTTCATAAATAACTAGTTAGTCAACTCTTGATAATATAGTATCGGACGCCAAGCAGATGATAGTACGTTAGGGAGACAAAGTCTCGTGTATTCGAGCTAGATAAGGCGTATCTAGCTTGGTGCACTTGACCGAGTGGAACTAGTCAAGCTACCTCGTATCCTAAACTAGTTAGACCAGAAGTAACCCTAAGTGACTTAAGTAATATTTTCTTGAATTTGGCTTTGTCTAAGGAAGTGGTCGTTGTTAGATCAAAGAAGGCCCTGTGCCTCGCCACGACCTGGAAGCCAGTTTCTCGAAAAGTTACTTAACGATCTAAAGGTTAAATCTGAATCTAACCCAAGGTTGACTATCTTTAATCAATTTAAAATCATCTCACAAAACATATAAGGTGAACAAATTATGAGACACATAGAATGGGTGAGATGTTAAGGATAATTGAAATATACTTGAAACAATCCTTCAAAATACTACTTATTTTCTCAACTATTGTACTTAACACCTCTGAGGCCAAAGTTTAGCGCCCCCTACATCTCTTATACTTCATATATTTGACTAAGGGGGAGAGCAAACTAATCTTAAGGGTTATATTATAAATCTTTAGATTATTGGTGCAGAGGGACACACCTCGAACCAATCTATCTAACTATTGCTAGACGCATGCTTGGACTCATATTTGATTTATCTAGATGCATTCATAAACGACATTGTTTTAAACCCCTATTTTATACAAAAACCCCAACACTCTTTTTGATTTATGGCAAAAGGGGGAGAAGAGCAAAAGTTAAGGGGGAGTAACACAAAATTTCATTTTGAAACACAAAATTTGCTTTTGAAAACTAAAGTATCTCTTTCAAAACTCACCTAGGGTTAAGGAGGAGTTTTGGTTAAGGGGGAGTTTTTGGGAATGGCATTCATCATCTACTATATGTGTTTTATGCTTTAATTTCCCTTAACTTTGTGTTGGTTTGCCATAGATCAAAAAGGGGGAGATTGTTGGTGCAGGGGCACTAGATAATCGAACCTGTGTTTTGATTATGGCAAAGACACACAAAGTTAAGTTTATATTGTTATCTCACGAGCTAAATCAAGTGTGCAGAAAAGTACTAAAGCTGGAGCTGAAGGCTAGCGACACCCGGAGGAAGCCGTGGTGGTCGGGCGACACTTGAGTGAATCGGAGGAGCCAAGGAATCGAGTGGAAGGCCGGAAGCAAGAGCTACTATCGAGGTAAGCTCGTGTGAGTGAGAGATTGTAAGGTCGTGTCCTCTTTACGGGGACGACCGTAGGCGACGATTCGACTAAGACTTCCTGTGGAAGGTCTAGGTCGAGATCGGACGGTTAGAAACCGTCGTATTTATCATTTTCCGAGCTAATCTCTTATTGCAGGGAAGTGGCGGTGGCTGATCATTGCTGGACATTGAGTCGATCGTATTATCGGTCGGTGATGAGATGCATCGATCGTATCATCGATCGATGATGAGGCATCGATCGATGGCGACGATTCAGCTTTTGCGCTAGGTCAAAACGGATAACGTTTGACGCGGCCACTTCGCGATAAAAATTTGGAAAAATTCATGATCCGTTCCAAAGAAATAGGAGACAAATTCAGAGGCTAAAGTCTATAAAAGGAGGGGAGGATTCATCTCCAAAGATCATCAATTATTCATCAAGTGCTCCTACAACGCCAACGCTTCAACACCGTCATAACGCCGACGCGACGACAACCTCAGATCTTCTTCGTCGGCAGCAGATTCAAGTAATATTTTTGATATTATATTCTGTGTTTTTTATCTTCATAACGAGGTGAGGTAGGCTTGTTGCCTCATCCTCGTGTATTCGGTTTTTGTAATCGTTGTCTCCTACCTCCAACGAGGAGGAGACGTTTTAGTGCTTTGCCCTCCGTACGCGGTCTAGGACCGATAGGGCCTTGGAGTAGCAACCGCTGGGTTGTGAACCAAGTAAAATAAGCGTGTTCATTTATTTTCCGCTGTGCTTACTTTGCGTATTGAACGAACGAAAAAGAAAAGATTTACGATCGCTATTCACCCCCCCCTCTAGCGACGCTTCTCGATCCAACAAATATTTGAAGAGGGGCTAGGGTTTGGGACGATAGGGTTTGGAGGTGGGCGGCCACAAATAAGGAAATAGTTTCCTTGGTTGTCGGTGCCCATCTTCTTCTCTCATCTCCTTGGCCGGCGTCCAAAGAACTTCCTCCTCTTCACCTTGGCAGGTGGAAACAAGGGTTAGGGTGATTCCTTGGAGCTCTTGGCCGACGCCCACTTCCTCACCTCTTCTTCTTGTTGGCCGGCGGCAAGCATCAAGGTTGGTGATTGGTGGTTGGCTAAAGGAAGGAGGAGAGTTTTGATTATATACTTCCTCTTGTTTGGAGCAAGCAAGGAAGGAAGATTGGTGATCTAGGAGGCTTCTACTTTTGGAAGATCATCGGCCACACGACGTGCAAAAGGAGGAAGGACATACAATAGAAGATCGAGAGGTATAACGCTTGTTTATATTCTTTTGTAACATGTCTATAATTGTTTTTCAATCATATACATGTTGTATGTTCTGTTTCATGGTTAAATATACTTAGACCCCAAATACAAATGCAAAAACCGGCGATCCATACATCGTCTATTCCGCGGCTAATCGTAAAATAGAAGTTGGTTGCTTGAACAACAAGTTTGTTCAAGTAACCACTCTAATCGAATAGCATGACGATGAAATGGTAGCTTGGGTAATCCCTTATTGTCTTGGATTAATTTTTTTTAATCCGCGGACGAAGATGGGATCGCCATGAACAAGAGACCAAGTTGAAGTGGGAAGCGAAGTTTCCTACCTTCACACATTGTGTGCTTCAAATGCAACCAAAGGGGATACTACCGAAGCCAATGCCCAAGGGGGAAGAAGAAGGGGCAAGAAGGAGCTATACAAGTAGGAGGAGCTTCCAAAGCAAACCCTAAGTTATATTTTAATGCACCTTCTAGTTCTAGGATTAAGATGCATGCTAGAAGTTATTTTAATTCACTTGCTATTGCCCATGAACATAAGCATGATAGTAGAAATAGATTTTATTGTTTAGGTGGCAAGCATGTTAAATTACCTAAGGACAAACCTAGGACTAATAACACTAGACCTATCTTACCTAGAGAGTCCATTAGGAAGGTAGAAAACTACCTAGGCATTAATCCCAAAAATCATAGACATATGCCTAGGAAGTGTCATTCCCAAAGAAAGAATGAAAAATCAAAATTTGGAAGACTAGAATTAGAAAATCAAGCCTTGAGGTCAAAGCTTAAGAAACTCGAAAAGACCCTAGCAATTATGACAAATTCATTTAAGGGGTCAAACGGTCAAAATATATGTCCTAGAAGGCAAGAACCGTCTAGGGGTAAGAAAAGTTTGGGTCACAAACCTAACCCAAAGAAGACTTTTCATAATGTTCCATTCAATTATGGGACTATTTTTAGGTCTAGGAAAACCAAGGTTAATAGGGAAGTTATCCCTAAGATTAGCCATGGTGTGTGTCTAGTGCCTAAAAATTCAAGAAAATCTAAGGTAGCCACTAAGAAGGTCAAAGTGGGAGTTACCTCTAGAGTTGACCTAAGAAAGACCCAATTGACTAAGGCTTCAAATCCAAAAAGGGTCATTAGGAAGGTATCTAGGAAAGTTATCCCTAGCGAATGCCTTGTTAACCCAAGGAGCTCCAATAGGTATTGGGTTCCTAGGAGCGTGATCGATTAACGCTAGATGGGTTAGAATGTGTCAACCCTAATTGGATGGGTAGTTAACCTAGACATGGTAGAGTTGACACTTTAGGATGTGCCAATTTGCTTTGAGAAGTTGAAAATTAATCAAATTGGCACAATTAGGGTTAGAGGTCTTAGAGTGTCATTTTGGGTTTTGGCACACTTGGTAAAGTTGGTTAATATGGCAAAATAAACTTAATTCTATCAAATGGCAACTAATGTTAAAATCTAGGTATTCCTATACCTTTACCTTTTATTTACCATGCTTTGATTACCATTTAACATGCCATGACATCATATTTACGTTTTATCATTGAAAATGTCATGCTTAGGGTTTATTTTTAATGTCATGATATGCTTAAATTAGAATCACATGCCATGACATCATGATTATTGGCACATGCTTATTCATGTTATCAATTATGACATAATCATCATTCATGCATTAATTTAAATTGAGTTAAGGACAATAACATGATTTGAAGTCCCATGCATAAGGGAATCAAATAGTGTTGCCTAGAAAAATGCATGAGACCCTAATTAACCAAAACTCACATCTCACTAGAATACTTGACTTGTATGTATTTCATACACTTAGATACAAGTGAGATGTTTAGGAAATTGAATTTAAAGATTTTAAAATCATTTTGAAAAACCTTGGTGAAGTCTATCTTTTGATAGAAATCACCATTGAATGAGGTGATACAAAGTAGGGCCAAACATTGAAAATATCAATGGTTTTGAACTTTGTGTCAATCTCACTAGTTTATGAGTATTTTATTTTTCTAATATTTTTCACCCATAATGTTTGTAATAAGTAATGTATGTATAAATTTTCAGGATTTTTCAAAATATGTATTTTTACTTATGAATTTCAGAATTTCATTTCTAAAAGTTGAACATTATTGTAGATCACGACCGCTGTATGGCAATGATCGGGCACCTAGGCGCAATTGATTACTGTAAGAAGTCGACTGCCAAAGTTGATTTCGAGTAAACAATGTTTGTTAGGCCCATGTTCAGCTATGTTTTGGTTCCCTAACTACTCCTAACCCTAGGACTTGCTTTGGAGAGCATTAGAAAGGGTGAAAATTCATTGACATGGATTAGGAGAAGTGTTTAGGGTGTGTATCGAATTTTAAGGGAGGTAAAAGTTCAATGTTTAATCTTTTCTCTTAATTTCGATAGTTTAGTGTTCCTATTGGCTTAGGGACTCTCCAAGGACATTGTTGGTGAAATGGTCAAGGGGGAGCAAGCCGTTAGGGGGAGGTATCCATCATGGGAAGATGGATGTGTATTTTTCCTCATGGGAGGAAAATTGGGAGATTGCCTTTCTTAAGTGATATGGGACTTATCACTAAGAAGATTGAAGGCATCCTAGATGTTTTTGTACAAAGGGGAAGATTGTAAGATCTCATTGAGATATGAGACATTGATACTCTTGGGGAGGACCTTTTTTATGTATGTCAAAAAGGGAGAGAAGTTATCAATTGGGGTTAGTTGGAATTCTCATTGAGATGTGAGAATTGCCAATTAGGGATAATTGGTAGACTTGAGTTTATGGTTTTGTCAAACATCAAAAAGGGGGAGATTGTTGGTGCAATCGGCCCAGATCATGATTAACCAGACTCGAGTTTGACTCGAGCGGTATTTTGATGTTAGACAAAACGTATGACATGTGATTGTCATGGGAAGTCCAAGCATGAGGCTTGGCATTGGAAGTTCAACATGGAGTTGGCATGGGAAAACCAAGTGGGTAGCCTTGGCCACGTAAGTCCAAGTATGTAGCCTTGGCGGTGAAAGTCCAACATGGGTTGGCAAGGGAAAGTCCAAGCTTGAGTCTTGGCATTTTGGTAGCTTGATAAAGCATTGGCAAGTTCATTGTCTCATGGCTCGGGTCTTTGAGTCGGTGAAGGATGGCATTGCGGAAGCCATGCGCTTGGTGCATCCGAGGGACCACCGATCGAGGAGCATTGGAGTGAAGCCAAAGGAAGCAGACTTCAGGGTGAGACACGAAGAATGACATTGCGAAGCTGTGCGTTTGGTGCATCCGAAGGACGTGGTTGGACAAAGAGAGCTTCGGTGAGGGACTTCATTGGAGATGAGAGTTGAGCTTGGCCAAGTGGCTGAGATCTAGTGTCAGATGCTCAAACATTAGTGTTTGAGGTTTACTCAACAGTCGAATGCTCAAACAAGTATTTGTTTGAGGTTTTACCCGACACCAGTCGACTGCTATAGATAGAAGTCGACTGATCCAATCGATGGCAATCGATTGGTGTGCGACTGGTGGGTTTTGGCCCAGAAGTCGACTACCAAGTGATGGGCGGACCATCGATCGATGCCAAGGGACGTAATCACGATGAAGGTGGTCACGCAGGCACGAGAATGCTCGAGCCGATCGATCGTCGACTACGAGGTCGTGATCGGATCGATTAGGCCGACTACCAGTGTATCCATTGGTTAGATATCGATATGGATTAAGCCATTGTCTCACACGACTACAGGAGCAGTCGACTGCTAAGCGCGGAATCAGCCCGAGACAAGCATAAAAGGAGGAGCTTGGGGAGGATTTCCACAGCGATTTTTGGGGCAATTTTAGAGGGGAATTGCTGCTGCATTCCAGACTTTCAAGAGCAAACCAAAGCAAGAAACAAGCAAGTGATCAAAGTAAAGTGTTGTAAAGTTTTCTTTACTAGTATTCATATTGTCTTTGTATTTTTTGCTTGTACTTTTGTATTACTGTTGTAATTGCTTGTACGAGGTTTCTCCACCTCCAACGTGTTGTCGAGAAGGAGCTTGAGTAGTGGTGTGATCATCACTCGAGCTCGTTGAGCTCACCCCATGGAGTAGGAACCCTAAGGTTCCGAACCACGTATATCATGTTGTTCTTGTGCTTGTGTATTTGTCTTTACATTTGCATTTGTATATTGCATTTCCGCTGCGCATATTAATCGAATTGTAGAGACGAACGAATGACTGTCTTCGTCAAGCAAATTGGGCTATTCACCCCCCTCTAGCTAGTCATCAATCCTCTAACAAACATCATGTTCGGATCCAAGACATCATGAACGACCTCCACTCTATTGGACAAAAGGTAGAAAATCGTGACGTTATAAGGTATGTTCTTAAGGCTTTCCCTAGGACTACTTTGTGGGCATCCATGGTTGATGCTTACAAAGTTTCTAGAGATCTTTCCAAATTTTGGTTAGATGAATTATTTTCAGAATTTGAATTGCATGAACAGTCTAACTTAGTCCCAGTCGAGAAAAGTATAACTTTAATTGTAGGTCAATGAAAAGGGAAAATCAAGCATCCACTCAAAGAAGATGAGTCCGACTCAGAGTTAGACGAAGAGGTGGAGACCGAACTAGTCAATCTAGTTCGAAAGATGATCAAGCGTAGGAGGCGACCAACCAAACCAACGATGGAGAAGAAACCCAACCCGAGTCAAAGCTACAAGTGCTACGAGTGCAATAAGAAGGGGCATTTCAAGTCTGATTGTCCAAAGCTAATGAACAAGAAACCACAAATCAAGAAAGCACTCAACGCAACATGGAAGGAATCATCGGAGGAAGAAGAATACCAAGTCAACAACTTGGCCTTCATGGCAAGACCGACAGATTCTGAGTCCGAGTTCGAACTCGAATCCGACAATGAGTCTGAGTCTAAGTCCGATTCTAGATCCAACACCGAGCCCGAATTCAAGACAAGCAACAGATCCGTATCCTGTTCAAAAGATTCAATCAAGGTGAGTCAGTCATTAATTAACACTTTATATGACACCATTAAATGTTTGGATAAGAAATTAGCTAAATCTGAGTCTAAAGTCGAGTCATTGCTTAAGGAGGTTAAACTCCTCAAGCATGAGGCTACCCTAACCTCTTCAACTAGTCAAGTTCAAGAGGGAAACTCAACTCAAGTTAAAAAACTTGAGGAAGAGAATTCTCTCTTGAAAGGGCAAGTTCAAGAGCTTAGTAAGTCATTGGAAAGGTTCGTGTTGGGATCTAAGGGTCTTGACCTACTTCTTGGATCGCAAAGAGTCGTGTACAACAAGGCCAAACTCAGGTTTAGGACAACAAATAGATCATATATGTCAATCATAAATTATGATAGTAGAAGAATCCAAGTTGGGTCCCTAAGAGCATTTTAACATCGCGACTAGCTTTAATTAAATATTGGGCTCCCAAAGATCAAATACACTATGTGGATAGACCGTATCGATTCAATGATCTAGGGGGAGCCAATACTAAATTTGTGTGCTCAATCACTTGATTAACTTAGTTTTACATGCCTAGTTAGTTACTACTTGCTTAATCTAAAACGATTAGATAGGACTAATGGTTAATTAATCTTGACAACATAGTATCAGAACGCAGTGAGATGATAGTATGTTAGGGAGACGAAGTCTCGTGTATCCGGGTTAGATAAAAAGTATCTAGCTTGGTGCACTTGGCTAAGTGGGACTTACTAAAGCTACCTCACCACATCCTAAACTAGTTAGATCAGGATTTAACCCTAAAGTAAATTAAGTGTACAATTTCTTAAGTTGGCTTTGTCTAAGGAAGTGATCGTTGTTCTTATCAAAGAATGCCTCTGTGCCTCGCCATGACCTGGAAGCCCTCTTTTGAAATGTTCACTTAACTAACTAAAGGTTAAATCCGAATCTAACCCAAGGTTAATTAATTTCCAAATCATTAAAATTAACTAAGTAAAATTGAAAGTCATCTCATAAAACATATAAGGTTAACATGATTAATCATGTAGAAAGGGTGAGATGAATCTTAGTTTAAAAACTTCTAAATCGATTTAAAATTCCAATATCCGATCCAACTATTATATGTGTAGGATCAATAGATGTTGGACAATGGTTGCTCCAAACACATGATCAAAGACCCACTAAAATTTACGAAGCTCAAATTCAAAAACCTAGGATCGGTAGCCTTCAGAAACAACGAAAAAATCAAAATCATCAGATCATGTGATATTGATCTAAAATCAAATTTTATAATACGCAAAGTCTTGTTAGTAGAAAATTTTGAGTTCAATCTTTTAAGTATTAGTCAATTATGTGATACTAGTTATAAAGTTATATTTTTACCAAATGAATGTTTAATTAAGAATAATAATTGCTCAAAAACCATACATAGGGAAATTAGGAATAATAATATTTACACAATAAATCTATCTAACTCCTCAACCAAATGTCTAATGATACAGCAAGAGAAATCGTGGTTGTGGCACATATGACTGGGCCACTCCCATCCAAGACTTATACATAATACAAGTCATAATGGTCTAGTTAGAGGTTTACCCAAATTAGGTAACCTAGAAAATAAAATATGTAATGCATGTCAACAAGGAAAACAAATTAAAACTTCACATAAATTAATTAATCAAGAGAGAACTAAAAATATACTTGAGCTCCTACACTTGGACCTTTTTGACTCACATGGAGCCAAGTCACTAAACGGTAGTCAATATTATTTAGTAATAGTAGATGATTGCTCTAGGTTTACTTGGGTAAAATTCTTAAAACATAAAAATGAAACCTTGGATCATTTTGCTAATATATGCAAGCTACTAGAAAATGAAAAGAACTTAAGGATTAAAAGAATTATAAGTGATCATGGTGGAGAATTCAAAAATCTTAAGTTTACCAAATTTCGTAATCAAAATGGATACCACCATGAATTTTCTTGCCCTAGGACCCCTCAACAAAATGGATTAGTTGAATGGAAAAATAGAACCCTACAAGAGGTTGCTATGACCATGTTGAACAAATATAGTTTACCTAATAGGTTTTGGGCAGAAGCAGTCAATACTGCCTTCTTTGTCCAAAATAGAACCTTAATAATTAAACAACACCAAAAAACTTCTTATGAAATATACTACAAAAAATTACCTAACATTAAGTACTTTAGAATCTTTGGATGTAGGGTACACATACTAAATACAAAAGATTACTTAGGAAAATTTACCTCTAAAACAACTATTAGCATATTTCTAGGATATTCAACCACGAGTAGAGCCTATAGAGTATATAACAATGAATCCTTAAGAATTGAAGAAACAATTAATGTAGTATTTAATTAAAAAGACAATCCTATGAAATCTGAAGTAAACATTGAATTAAATAATAAAGACTTAGAAAATGAAGTTAGACCTGAACCTAACCCACAATATATATCAAGCTTAATCCCTAATCCAAACCAATCTAGAGTACAAATTAATCATCCAATTAACCAAGTGTTAGGTGATCCAAATCTAGGAGTTAGAACTCGGGCATCCTATAGAAATGTAAGTCAATTTTCACTCATTTCTAAAATCGAACATAAAACCATAGAACAAGCTCTTCTTAACCCAGATTGGATCATTGCCATGCAAGAAGAGTTAGCTTAATTCATTAGGACTCAAGTTTGGGAATTAGTACCTCCACCTAAAGGAAAAACAATCATAGGAACAAGATGGGTATTTCGAAATAAACTTGATGACAAAGGTGAAGTTATAAGGAATAAAGCTAGATTAGTAGCAAAAGGATTTATTCAAGTAGAGGGGTTGGATTATGATGAAACTTATGCACCCGTAGCTAAACTTGAATCAATTAGAATGATGCTAGCCTATGCTGCACATTGAGGATTTAAATTATTTCAAATGGATGTCAAGTCAGCATTTCTGAATGGATTTATCAAAGAAGAGGTGTATTTAGCCAACCACTAGGATTTGAAAACTTAGACCAACCTAACCATGTACTTAAACTTAGGAAAGCCTTATATGGATTAAAGCAAGCACCTAGGGCTTGGTATGAAAGACTATCTATTTATCTAAAATCTAAAGGATTTAATCAAGGATTAATTGACCCAACTTTATTCGTAAAAAATGTAGGAAAAGAAATATTTATAGCACAAATCTATGTAGACGATATAATATTTGGAACAACAAACACAACACTTATAAATGAATTTATTTCACTAATGGAAAGTGAGTTTGAGATGAGTTTGGTAGGTGAACTCACTTTCTTCTTAGGCTTACAAATAAAACAATAAAGAGAAGGAATCTATATGCATCAACATAAATACGCTAAGGAGTTGAGTAAGTTCGGCATGCAAAATGCTAAAGAAAATAATACACCTAT
This sequence comes from Wurfbainia villosa, assembly GCA_025175895.1. Classification (NCBI taxonomy): domain Eukaryota; kingdom Viridiplantae; phylum Streptophyta; class Magnoliopsida; order Zingiberales; family Zingiberaceae; genus Wurfbainia; species Wurfbainia villosa. Next base: position 37,671,109 of record CM045986.1, read on the forward strand.
GGCAACTAAAGTAAACATTGGAGAAAATTTAGAAGTAAAAATTATAGATTTAAAATACTATAGGAGTGATAGATAGCCTTCTGTACTTAACTGCAAGCCGATCTGATATACTTTTTACAGTAAGTATATGTGCAAGATTTCAATCTTGTGCTAAAGAATCGCACTAACCTTAGTAAAAAGAATTTTTAGATATATAAAAGGAACACAAATGTAGGAATCTGGTACCCTAGGTCAAATGAGTTTGAACTATTCGTCTACTCTGACTCAGATTATGTCGGTAGTAAACTCGATAGGAAAAGTACAAGTGGTTGTTGCTAACTTCTAGGATCAAGTCTAGTTAGTTGGTGTAGTTGAAAACAATATTGTGTGGCTTTTGTCTACTACTGAAGAAGAATATATACCCATAGGTGAGTGTGTAGCTCAACTTCTTTCGATGAAGCACACTCTAAAAGATTTCCAACTAAACTTTAGTAATACTAAAGTCATGATTGATAATATTAGTTCAATTATTCTAACTAAAAATCCTATATATCATTCTAGGACTAAACACATAGAAGTAAAACACCAATTTATAGGAGAACATGTAGCTAATGGAGACGTGAAACTTGAATACATGGAATCAAAATCGAACATAGCAGATATTGAAGGATTTGCGGAACCGAAGCTCTGATACCACTTGAAGGGACGAAGCTTCGCTTCCCACTTCAACTCGGTCGCTTGTTCATGGCGATCCCATCTTCGTCCCCGGATTAAAAAAATTAATCCTTGACAAATTGGGATTACCCAAGCTACCATTCCATCGTCGTGCTATTCGATTAGAGTGGTCACTTGAACAAACTTGTTGTTCAAGCAACCTACCTCTATTCTTCGAATAGCCACGGAATAGACGATGTACAGATCGCCGATTTTTGTGTTTGTATTCGGGGTCCAAGTAAATTAGCCACATAATAAAGTATACAACATGCATAGAATAATAAAAGATTCATAAACAAGAATTATACCTCATGTTATACCTCTTGATCTTCTATTGTATGTCCTTCCTCCTTTTGGACATCGTGTGGGTGATGATCTTTCAAAAGTCGAAGTCTCCTAGAACACGCTCTTCCCTTCCTTGCTCGCTCTGAACAAAGGGAAGAATGAAACGAAACTCTTCTTCCTATCTAGAACCGGCCACCAAGTCAAAGGACTTAATGTTGCCACCGGCCAAGGAATAGATGATGGAGCACCGGCCAACCTTGAAGAAGGGTTGTCGTCGGCCAAAGGAGAGGAGAGGGCGCCGGCCAAGGATGAATAAAGGAAGGGGATGAGCACCGGCCAAGGATGAGAGGATAATGATGGGTGCCGGCTACACCTTAGGAAGAGAAATGAAGCAAACCTTAACCTTCCACCTAGTTGCCGCCCAAGCCAAAACCCTAACCCTAGCCGCCCAATGCTTGCCACCCCAAACCCTAGAAGCCTTGCCGCCCAACTCCAAAACCTAATCTCTCAATCTCATACACACCCAATCCTTGGTCCTCCTTTTATAGAGCTAGGCTTAAGCCTCCTTTTAATCTCCACCGTTGGATCTAGAGATTTAATCTCAACCGTCGGATCTAGAGATTTAATCTCCACCGTCGGATCTAGAGATTTAACCTCAACCATCGGATCTAGAGTTCCATTTTCCTCCATCGGATCTAGGCTCCATGAGGGTTTTAATAGGCTATAATAGAGACCATGAGGAGGAGTTGGATCTTGGCCACCCAATGGATCAAGCCCACATAAAGTCCGATCCATTAATGATAATCCATTCCACTAGAGGATTATCATTGATCTACCTCACCAACACCATAAATAAATATGGGCTCCATATATTATTTGTACAAATGTCTCCCCGTATTTAAGATCTCGAATGTTCGTCAATTAATTAATTTACTGATAATTAATTAATCAACATCTAACACCATGAGTAGTACCACTCAACCTTATCATCATGCCGGACCAAGTCCACCTACAGGGTTTACATGATAAACCTTATGAGCTCCTCAAGGGGACATCATCATCCTAATATATAGGACACAGTTTCCTCCTATAATCAATGGCACACCATATAAATAATATCATTTTTCAACTTACCGAGCCTATCAATTTACTCTATAAATCTAGCCCATTGGTAAATCAAAGAAATAAATACTAAGTATATGTGCCCATTATTATATCGGGATTAAGAGCATGTACACCATAATATCTGAGGTCTGATTCAATTATGTAGTCAGCAATAAATCGAATCACCTCTAAGTCGGTCCTGCTCAATACACACAAAGTGTACTAGTGTAATTCTATGGTCAAGACAAACCAATACCAAATCACACTACAACCATATCAATGGTTTGTCCAAAACCATCTCGATTGTGAGCCTTTACTTATACTCTACAAGGAACTGATAACATGATCTCCCGTGTGACACTACACACCATGTTATCTACAATGTAATGTATTAGACAATATGCATAACCATAAATATGCAAACAATGATCATGTGATTCTTATTTCAAAAATAAAGATGTTCATATAAAAGATAGACTTTTCAGTATACATCCCAACAGTTATTTTTACTAAACCATTACCTGAAGTAGAGTTTAGTTTGCTTAGATGAAAACTAGGTATGTGCATAGTAGAGTAGGAATTATTTTTACTTAATATTTATTATTTTCTTTTATGCTACATGGAACTAGCATAGGACTTAGCTTAGAAAGCATGAGCCTATAGTTTTAAGGAGCCAACACATCTCACAATACATAGGTTTAATGTAATTATGTACTAAGCCACGTAGATGGGCATGAGATGTTAGGACCTTTCTCCTGATTCTAGATGTAGAACAAGTGCATCGACATGAATCATGGAGTATAATTTTTTCAAAGTAAACAACTCTAACCAAGGATTATTGATTATCTAATATCAATTGAGTCAGGATAGACTTGAACATGCTCTTAAGGGAAATTTATTAGATGAGTTATTTTGAAAATATTACTTTACAAAAAGAACACAATGCTTGGATTCATAAAGGTATTTAATTATTTCTTTCATCATGTGAACTTATAGTGCTTTCTCGTAAGGCTAGTTAGAGTTTGAAATTTTACTAGATTCTTTTACTTTACATATGTGGTCAACATTAATCTTAGAAAAGAACCCCTCATAAAATTATTTTTGATATATGGAAAAGGGGGAGAGAGGTTAAAGTTTAAGAGGTTAACCATTTATTTTATTTTTTTAAAGTTAAGAACTTAGTATTTGTTTTTCAAAACTCACCTAGGGTTAAAGGAGAGGTAACCTTGAGGGGGAGGTTTTGAAAAATGTTAATGCTTACTATTCTCTTAACTTTGAATTGATTTGTCATAGATTAAAAAGGGGGAGATTATTGGTGCAGGGGCACCAGATAATCGAATCTAAGTTTTGATAATGACAAAGATTCAAAGTTAAACTATTTTGTTATCTCATATGTTATGATGAGTGTGCAAGTAATGTATTAGGCTTTGCTAAGGTCATAGACACCAAGAGAATCTCGGGAAGTCGAGAAACCTCGGTGGTCGAATGAACGGGCACTAGGAGAATCTCGATGGGATGAGAAACCTTGGTGGTCGGTTGATCAGGTCAAAAGACGCTAGGAGAATCTCAAAAAGTCGAGGAACCTCGGTGGTCAAGTGACCAAAAGTTAAGCGGCAGGTCAAAGGGACCAAAGGTAATGAAGGTAAGAACTTTGTGTAGAGAGGACATGTCGCGTCCTCAATATGGGGACATCCGTAGGCGATGATTCGACTAAGACTTCCAAGGGATGGCCTAAGTCGAGATCAGACGATACAGGATGGTCGCATTGTTCACTATATAGTTATTGTACTAACCATGTGATGCAAGTGATTATTCAAGCCATCAATCGACTGGAGAAAAAGGGTAGTCGACTGGATCACCATCAGTCGACTGATGGAAGTTTTAGTCAACTGCTAATGAATCTGGACACTTTGAGTAAAGTCAAGATAAGAGCCACAAAGTGAGGGATGATAAGCTTGTTTGACTAAGATTTTGATCTCAATGAGCTAGGGTTTGGAAAAGCTATAAAAGAAGGGGTGAGGCACCCTTCATTGATTAAGGAAAAGCTCTCGAGTTCTCCATCAATCCAAGTTCTCATAACAAGTTCGTAACACCGACAAAAGCTCTTCTCCTTCATATTCTTGTGTAAGCATATTATTTAGTTTTATTTTCTTACTTATTACTTTCTTAGAGGAGAGGTAGGTTTGTTACCTCTTCCCCTATATCTTTTGTAATCATTTGTATCTTACCTTCAACGAGAAAGAGATTTTTAGTCTTTGCCTTTCGAAAGCAATGAAGGATCGTAGGGCCTTGGATTAGCAGTCGGTTGGCTATGAACTAGGTAAAAATAAAGTTTCTTATTGTTTTTATCTATGTATTGTTTTCCACTATGTTTAACTCATTTTCAAACGAAAATAATGTTTTTAAAATATGCTATTCACCCCCTACCCTCCCTCCCCTCTAGCATCTTTTCTATCCAATAGTGGAATGACAGGGAATCAAGAAGACGACTACTCTGGGTAGCAGGATAACTCTGGAGGGGAGATTGAGCAAGTTGACATGAAGGGCAACTTCAATCAAAGGCCCAACAATCCCTATTCCAGAATGTACAATCCCAGATGGAGGAACCACTCGAACTTATCATACAAGAATAATAATAGAAACTTCTAATAATCAAGAAGGTACGGGTAGCAAAACAATGGTTAGCTACAACCTCCCAAATCCCACTAGAGCAGATGATGGAAGCTTCATCATCACCCAGACGAAGGCTAATGCAGAATTCTAGTAGTGACATCAAAGAAAAAAGGAAGTCCTAAAAGAACTGAAAACCTCTATAGATTGTCTTGCAAGCCATACCAAAATGCTGGAAACACAAGTAGCCCAATAGCCAGTGCATCATCACGAGCTGTGGAGGGTTTAATTGGGAAATCTGAGGTAGGCAATGTGGAACAATGAAAGTCGTGTACATAGCAGGACTACATCCTGAGCGTGAGGACCATGAGGAGTCAATCAGGGAGTCAAAGAATTCAAGAAATAGGACTATCAAAAGTTGTGTTGATGTAATTCGGATGCTTGAAAGCCCGATAGAAATCGAGGACAAATCTTTGGCCAAGATTAAGAACCCCAAAGAGTTCATCATCCCTTGTAGATCCATGGATTCAACTTTGACATCGCATTGTGCAACCTCGGTTCAGCTCTTAATCTGATGCCTTATGCCTTCTATAAGGAGATGGGATTGAACAACATTAAGCAAAGAGAAATGGCACTTTGATTAGCGGACGACACGATTAGGCGACCTGTTGGTATCTTGGAGGGTGTACCGATGACAATAGAGAACTTCATGATACCTATGGACTTTCTTGTATTAGATACAAGACAGGATCCTCAGACACCGTTGATTCGTGGTAGACCATTCCTAGCAACCGTCGGAGCTCAGATCGATGTGAAGAGACATAGGATCACCTTAGAAGTGGGAGGCGAGATCATACAGTTTGATCTTGCTGGGTATGAACATCCCCTATCTGAAGGCTATTCATCTTACAGAATAGCCAAGCTATCACAAAGAAAAATTGTCGACCTAACTATAAATGAATGGAGATTGATAGAACCACCGACGCCCAGCTAACATATGGGAGTATGGTCGAGCTAAAGGCCTTAAACATGCGCTTCTTGGGAGGCAACCCAAGTTTGTTTTAGTTTCCTTCAATTTTTACTTTCATTTATGCTAGTTTAAATTTTTAGTTGTTGCTTATCATCATGTTTTAAGTTTATAGTTTCATGTAGGACTTACCATGCACGAGAAGAAAAAGTTTGTTCGAAGCCACAGAACGAAGCATGGGCAGTCATGTGAAAGTCACATGGTCGTGTGCTATGGATGGAAGAAAGCACGGCAGGGTGTGTGGAAAAGTCATGGACCGTGTGCCAAAATAGTAATTTCAAGTGTGACACACGGTCAGTGGTATGAAATTCACATGACCATGCCTTTTCTGAAAAACTTCCCAAGCACAGGGTTCAGTGGTTGTTTGCCAAGATAGGATGGGAAGAACTAATGGGAGTTTGAAACCCAACCTATCCTAGGGTTGTTTTGGAATTTTTGAGTTCGATGGATGCAAAGATCTTGTTAGGAAGGGACCATAAATAGGGTAAAATTATGTTTAGATTGTTCAACATAGAGCATGAATGAACCCTCAATCAATGGAACCTTTGCTTTAGTTTGCCTAGTGGGGGAGAGAAGAAAACCCCTAGTGAGTTTAACACGGGTAGATTTTTGAAAGAATTGACTGGGGAAGTCTCCTATGACCCATCTAGAGCTAAAGCATCCTGATTGCAAAACTCGGTATTCCAATACATCCACCGGGTTATGGCGAGCACCATTTTTGGGAGAGGAGAGAGCGATTACGTAGTGAGAGTGAGTGAGATTTTTTTTCTTTGGAGTATGCTAGAAGGGAATAATATTGTAGATGTGGGATTGCATTTTATTCGACATTTGGTAAAGGTAGATAAGGCACCCAAGGGGGAGATAAATTTAGGGGCTTTGTTAACCCATATTTGTGAGAGTATATGGTATGATTGTGAGGGATTAGATAGAGTAAAAGGGAGCCCTAGCATTGACTTAGGGGTGTGCATGACCATGAAGATGATCATAAGGGAATGTAATTATTTTTGTTTTATAAGTAAGAGCATGGCACCCCTTAGGCTCTCTGACCCAAATAGTACTACCATCACCAACCCTTCCAACTAGCAGTTGGATAGGATATGGAGTCACCACCACACGAGGGACCCTCTACCCACGCACCCCCTTCACCAACTTCACATCATCATCATTCACCCTTAGATCCACCTAAAAAAAGGAGCCCTCCTAGTCCACGACCCGCGCCTACACCATATTCTTGTCCTTCTTTTAAGCAAGATGTAGGTTAGTCTACCTTCGATTTCTCAGAGGTTAGATCGCACCTCGACGACATTTTCATAGAGCGACAGACACAAGGGCAGCGATGGGAGGAGCATCGGATGTTTACTCAAGCAAAGTTTCAGGATTTGTGAGATCATTTTCACTAGACCGAGGAGTTCTATGACCAAACACAACATTATTTCTAGGAGGAGGCTTCCTATTGCCAGGAGATGTAGCAGTTCATGCTGGATGCACGCTCACAGTAGACCATGGAGAACCATAGAGCCGCCACTACGTCCACCGGCTCACAGGTCAACCACATGTATATGTGGTACCAGCGGTTCAACTCACGAGTCTCTCATGAGCCAAAGATGCTGAGACTACCAGATTTTCCACCTATACCACCACGCTAGAGGTACAGTCTCTTCTAAGTCTATATACATTTTTCTTCTGTTGTTTCAGTAGTTCTATCTTCATGTTTCTTAGGTCTAGTTGGTATTTTTGTTTCTGCATTTATTTCAGTTTGTCATGAATGTAGTTTTGTTTTAGGTTTCTTTCAGTACTTAGTTGTTTGTTCTTATGAGTTTCTTTAGTGATATTTTTTTTTAGAAAAACTTGATAATATGTTTCCTTATCGTAGGCAGTTTACTTTCTCTTATCTTTTAGTACTTTATTTTGAGATGCTATAATGAATGCTCTCAATGTCTCACTTTTTAGCTTTTACTTTCACTTATACTCATTTAAAATTCTGAAAGGGAGAACCTAGTACATACCTAGTTATGATTCATCCCGATAGTCTAGTACTTAAGAATCCATAGGTGACTCTAGGTTAGCATTTTAGTTACTGGAGATGCTCGGATCGTGTAATCTCAAAAATTAAAGAGAGAGAGAGAGAGAGAGAGAGAGAGAGAGAAAAGAATGAAAAGAACAAAAATAGAAAAAAAAATGTGAGGGTTTCAAAAAGAAGAGGATAAAAATATTGAGGGAGAGTATCGTGGGTGGAAATGGTTAGGTGTCCCTTTGAGATCGAGTTAGGTTACTAGGGAAACACCTACTAATTTTTGTCGATACCAAGCATGCTTTTGATACTTTGTGTTAAGTCTAGGGAACGATTCTCTTTTGGGGCAGGAAAGTGGCTAAAGGCCGGAAACCTTAGGAAAGCTATAAGATGACGTCTTGACTTAAATATGAACGTGAACCCCTTAGTAAACTTCTTGGCATATGCACGGAAAGCTAACCTAGTGAATTTAGAGAATATATCTATTTTCTTTGATTGAAAGTACCACTTGAAAAGTTTTAGTAAACATGCTAAGTATTGAAACACATCTTTTGAAAACCATAGCACTGAGGTTTGCTTGAGGACAAGCAAAGATCTAAGTCTGGGGAATTTTTATATGTGTAAATCATACAAGATTTTAGGAGTAGTTTTGGCACACATCTTATTGTATTTTGTGGTTGTTTCATACATGTTTCCTTTACTTTGCACTTATTTGCTATTTTCTAGTTCGGAGATATGCTTTCGTTACTTTTATGTGCAGGACGGAGTTTTTGGAGCTAAATGACATGCCAAACGAAGCAAGAGGAAGAAGAGTGTGCCTTGGTCGTGTTCCTGAGACATGAGCATGCTTCGGAATGAAAAGATGACATCCATACGGTGCTTCAGAGAAAGACACGGTCGACCATGTGAAATTCACATGGTCGTCCCTTTTTCCCAGATCCAATTTTCAAGTCGCAACTTCCAGCGCTTCACACGGCTGGTCGTGCGAATCCACACGACCGTGTGACGGCGACGTAGAATAAGAAATCTGATTTCATGGGGTAATAAGGAAAGCCAAGTTCACTCCTATATAAGGGAAGGTACACCTAACCCTAGGGGGAAACGATGGTTGGGACAGCAAAAAGGGGTGCCCTAAAAAGAATCGGAGGCTCGCAAATGGGGAGGAGGATGGTGACTCAAGGTTGATGACAAAGCTCCAATACACCAAAAGGCTACCAAGATGACTCGACAAACCTAACAGGGTTATTTCTTCTATTTTAATTGTGGTTTGGTTGTAATGATTAAGAATACAATGTCTTGTGTTTGTCCTTCGATATTTATGGAGTAGAGACTTCGATTATAGGATTAGAGAGTAGCTTGTGTTTGTTGGACATGTTAGAACAAATATATATTAATGTCTTTTAATTATGTTTTCTAGTTCAATGATAATTACGAATTGGTTCTGTTTCTACCGCGCTTAGTCGATATAGAGGTCAAAAGCCTCTATGTCAAAACCTAGGAGAATCAAGGAGGGACCGAATGATCATCCTCCATTCCAAAACTATAGACAATAGGTCGTAAAAGAGTAGGACATGAAACATGATCCACCTGTTGATGGGAGTAATATAGAACAGCTTAGAACTCCATGAACTTAGTTTATCTAGAGGCCACAAAGTAGGAGAAATCAACTCAGTGGTTGTAGAACCCGTGATAGTGGCTACCCAGTGACAACAACCGTTTGAGCTCTGTTGATCCTAAAGGGATGGTCTAGAAAATTAGATAAGTCTTGTGTAGAAGCAAAAGCTCACCGAGATTACACTTGATGATCCTTCCACAAGAATGTGTTGATGCAACAAGCCCCAGGTCAATGTTGACCAAACTCGAGTGGGGCTCGAATAGTTTTTTGATGTTTGACAATGGGTTTGACCATTGTTTGACAATATGGTTTGACCATATGTTGACCATATGACTAGTGGATGATTGGGATATCCAAAGTCATAAGGAGGAGATTATTTGGGGGAGATTGTTGGAGTCATCAACCTCAGAAGTCCAAGTTTGGATACTTCGGATGGAAATTCCAAGCATGGTCTTGGCATGGAAAGTCCAAGAATGGTCTTGGCATGGAAAAGTCAAAGCATGGTCTTGGCAATTGGAAAGTCCAAGAATGGTCTTAGCAAGGAAAGTCCAAGTCATGGGTACTTGGCAATGGTAAAGTTCAAATGTATAGTCTTAACGGTATAAGTCTAAGCATGTAGTCTTGGAGGCATAAAGTACAAGTGAACTTTGACAATTGGGAAGTCCAAGGGTAGCTTTAGAAGTGTAAAGTCCAAGCATGGGTCTTGGCAGTGTAATTCTAAATAGATCTTGGCAAGGAAGTCCAAGGGTGAGGTTTTGGCAACGTAAAGTCCAAGCATGTGGTCTTGGCAGCATAAGTTCAAATGAACCTTGGCAAAGGACCCAGTTAGCATGACATAGCCGATGGAAGCACCTGAAGGCTAACGCAAAGGATGAAGATGTTGGATCGTGAAAGAGCGCTAGAGGGGGGGGTGAATAGCGCAAAACAATCTTTTCTTTTCGTTCGATATAAAACACGAGTAGCAGTGGAAAATAAATAAGACAATTTTATTTTTACTTGGTTCACAACCTACCGACTGCTAATCAAAGGCCCTAACGGTCCTAGACTGCGTACGGAGGGCAATTCACTAAAACACTCCTCCTCGTTGGAGGTAGGAGTTGACGATTACAAAGATACAAGAAAACTCGAGGTAGAGAGACAAACCCCTCTCTCCTCGTTATGATAAAAGCTCAGAAATACAAACATAAATACAAGCAATATGAATTGACAACTTAAGATGTTACCGACGACTAAGGAGATGGAGGTTGAGCTCGAGTCGTTGGCATTTTGGCAGCGCTTCGTCGTCGTAGAGTTGTCGGAGAGTCACGACATTGTGGGAGCACTTTGGAAGCTTTGGAAAGATGGAAATGGTGAAGAACACTCCTTCTTTTATATCCTTTGAATCCCCCCAACATTCAGTTCCAGCTCATGGTCAAAGATCCTCATCTCCCCAAGATAAAGGGATGAGGTTTTTGTTAGTGAAAGTGTTAGAGCCAATCATGTGATGATTGTTGTATGGACTTTATTGTATCATATTCCTATTCATAAAGGCATGGTTATTATATTTACTTGTATTGGTGCCAAATAAACTAAGTATAATAACGTCCTTGAGTAGAAGGTTCTTATCTATATCAATCGATTGGTTGAATCGATAATGAGATGATATAGAGAATACTACTCTTAATCATTCCAAGTCAAGTATTAACATTCAGGGACAATGTTAATGCGTAGAGACTAACATGTAGGTCAACTCGATGACTTGATCTCACAAGTCATGGATATGAGATATCAAGTTGACACATGGGTATGCATTAGAGAATGTATACTGAATGACCCGCCATGAGAAAGTATCATGGATCATTATATGAGTGTCATATACTTTCTCATGTGACTATTAGTATGACTATTAGTCCTTGGACCTGAAGTCACCATGGTTCCCTACATAAGGAGTTGCATACTTTGGCTTCGTCAAACGTCACCCGTAAATGGGTGGACTATAAAGGCGACATCGGGTTTGTAAATAAATTATGCGGAGGGATGTGAGTGATGTAGATGGGATCTATCCCTCCTATATGACGGGAGTGACATCGTTATTCTTGATAGAGTGAGACCACGAAGTGCATGGCCATGCCCAAATGAGTCAATATGAGATATTGAGCTCATTTGATTAGAGTGAGTTTACTTAGAGTTCAAGATATAGATTGTACCGAGGATGACATGGTTTATGCCTCAATTGGTCAATTTAGATGTCAAGGATAGAGGGACATTGTCACATATTATGAGAGTCACAATTAGTAGTCACAAAGGTGATGTTGGATCTCAATATTCTTTTAACTTGGGTAGCAATGATGTGTTGCTATATACCGCTCATTGCTTATGTTCCTAAATCAGTTTAGGAGCATTGCCAACGTTACAAGAACCTATAGGGTCACACACAAAGGGCAATTAGATGGAGATTAGGTTCATATGATGAACCATGAGGATTAGGTTCATGGGATGAACCAAATTGGATTAAGAGTAATCTAAATTAAACTAATTGAGTTAGACTCAATTTGATTCAAGTGTTGAATGAGTCTAATTTAGATTTGATTCATTGAGTCAATTTAAATTAATGAATAGAGATTCATTAAATCAAATTGACTTAAATCAAGTGGTTAGATTTGATCAACCATGGAAGATAAGAGGTCAAGTTTGACTTGACTTGAGAGGGAAGATGAATGGTCAATATTGACTTGACCAATTGTCATGTCATGATGACTTGGCATGGGGGTCGGCCAATGATGATGTTCCACATCATCATGGACTTATCATAGGGTGCCACCTCATGAGGGAGACCAAGAGCCATTGGCTCTTGGAGTTAGATGCATACATGTAACCCCCACCCAAATAAGTGGCCGACCACTTTTCTTGATGGTGTGAAGTTATTTTTTGGTGAGTAACTCCATCTTCTTCTTCCTTACTCTTCCTCAAGCTCTCTCCCTCATCTTCTTTTGGCCGAAACTTCCAAGGAGTGCTAGCACACTCTATGTTATTTTTCTCCACCATTTGTCCGTGTGGATACTTATAGAAAAGTGTACACTTGACACTCTTGAGTTCCGACAAAGCATTTGGATGAGCGGGATAAGCGAAGGGCATCGCTACAAGGGTAACGCTCTCATCATATAGATATATGGTAGATCTAGGTTTTTCATAACATATACATGTATTTTTTATTTTTTATATCTTCGCACGGATCTGTGGCCGGGCTTTCGAGGTTTATGCAACGCAAAAAAAGCGGTTTTTACGGCTCGAAAAGTCCAACAGTGGTATCAAAGCCACGTGCGAAGCATGTATGTGTTTGAATTTTTGTAGTTTTTGTATTAGATATAAAAATAATATATTTTTAAGTTTCTGTAAATTTCCTATTTTTATAGATTTTTTGGGTATTTTTCTTGAAGAGTCGAAGCAACAAGTGTTGGGACACTTGTAGGCTTCAACTACCGAGAAAAACTCTCCGAAACGGCAAGTTCTCGCTTTAGGTTTTTGGGACAGTGACTTAAGTCACTGTAAGATCAAGTAAGGACACTCGCAAAGTTTATTTTTGTGAGTAGGGGCGCTTCCCCTATCCCCGAAAGGGGCCTTGTCCCGCGATCGTGCCCGGAAACCGCTTTGCGGGACCGTTACGGAGATGTGACTCATAAAATTGAAACAAAATAGGAAAAATTTTATAAATTTTCTGTAAAATATATAATTTATAATTATGTATAATTCTGTGATGGTCATGGCCCAAGAACCCCAATATGATTGGATGATAATGTGTTGTAATTCATAATACGGCCTGCGTGCCATTTTTGTAGTTGTGCATGTTGTATAGGGTATGCGACCTGCGCGTCGTGCCTCTTCTTTTAAAATTATAGTTGTAAATAGTTTTAGACTTGAATGTAACTTGAGTTTCATGTTTGTAATGTACAAAAATGGAGCGGTGGAAGGTCCACTTGTAGATGGAGTTACGAGGAGGGAGCCGACAACACATGGCGGTCAAAGGAGGCGCTTGGAGAAGCCACTAACCCTAGGTTGACCATCCGATATTCTCATTGGCTTGAGAAGATCATAGTAGGGCCATGACCTAATCACAATTAATTTATATATATATATATATATATATATATATATATATATATATATGTTTTGCTTGTATGTATGTGATGCATGCTAGTAAATTTTGCTTGTATGTATATGATGCATGCTAGGATATTTTTCTTGTATGTATATGATGCATGCTAGAATAATGCTTGTATGTATGTGATGCATGCTAGTGTAGGATAATAAAGGCCTTGATGCGTATATGATACACATTAACGATTAGATTAGATCCTAATCGAATCAACTCAAAAAATGCCTACCAAGTCTTGATACCCATCACTACCTCGATCATTTGTAGTTGTTGTTGGGTTTCCGGCACCGCGGCGTGTGTGTGTTCGATCATGTTTCGTAAACATGAGCACAGCGGAAGCAATAAAATAATAAATACTCCTATTTATTACAACACACACAACACACGCATGCTATTACAACAAGTGTAGACATAACCGTAAATTAAAATTGCAATAAAAGGAAATTAAACTACGTTATACCTTCCGTATGACGTGTAGCGGGAACGACATCAACCGGAACGATTCTCGTAAGAATCGTCTCTATCCGTATCCACGCCGAGCTCCTCGGGATGACTTCGCCAAGCCACGAGCTTCGTCTTCGTACGGGTTACTAGCCTCGTGTTGAAGACGACGTGATCGAGAGATGATCACGGTCCGAATCCAAATTCGGACCTAAAAACAAGTCCTCAAGACTTGCTTCTCCGGAGAGGTATTCGTCAACCGATTGACGAATCCTTCGTCCTCCACCTCAGAGGATTACCGGAGATCAAATCCCCGGTATGTTAGCCGCTGTCGGAGCACTAACCGTCGTCCAAACGACGCTCCGACGAGAGGAGAAGAAGCTGTCCAGAAAAACTGGACAGCTTGGTGGAGGAGATAGGCGCCGGCCAACAAAGGAAGCCAAGTGCTTACCTTGATGCCAAACCTAAGGAGGATCGCCGGAACTCTTCCGGCAGCAGCTCGACGCCGGCGAGGAGGAAGGAAGCAACCTTCTGGACGCCGGTTGGAGGACCTTTAGGCTGGGCGGCGGCAGCTTGGAGTTGGGCGCCGAATAGGAGAGGGAGGGGTTGGGCGGCCAAGTTTGATTGCCTCAATTAGGTTTTTACAAAAACCCTTAAGCCCTATTTTATAGAGAACCAATTCTCTTAATGGTTAATGGATCATATCCATAAAGCCCGTTAACCCGCTCCATTAAGATAAGTTAAAATAAACCAAACCATGATGGTTTATTTTAAGTTAAAACGAACCGAACCAACCTTTGGTTCATTCGTTTAATATAAACCAAACCCTTTGGTTTATTCTCATCCATTGGATTAGAACCAAACCATTTTGGTCCATCCATTATGTCTTCATAAGACACGGCCCATCCAAGCTTCCATTGCGACTGAAACAATTTCATGCTCGCTTTATGTTTGGTCCAACCAAACATAGTTTCTCTACCGAGAATCATCTCAAGCCTGCTTTAAATCCTTCGATTACACTCACAGCGTGGGTGACCAAATAGGTTCTCGGTTTATGCTGGCCGCCTATAATTAACCATTAATTATAGAACCATCATGAGTGGCACCTAGTAGTACATCATGATCCCCAATTAACCGAAAAGATCAACTGCTGATCCGTAACTATTTCAAACCCTTCAAGAGCTCGAATGAATCGCGGCCCCATTCCCTTCACTCATCTTATACCCACTTGGTTCAGTGACATGGTCTATTGTGTCGGGCCTCACTAGGTCGACTCACGCCACACCTAGCCCAAGTATCATTTCTCGCCCTACGGATTCTAGTTACTCCACATGTATCAAGAGTACCTTACTCTAAACATGTAATGCTTTGGCCAAAGACTTTAGTAACAATCCGAGAGGCCATGGGTATACATCTCCTCGCAAGGAGTGGTGAATCTTTATAGGCTATTCAAACACCTTCGATCACTGACTTATACCCAATCATCCCGGGTCCACATCTCCTTAGAGATGTTTGCTTAAGATGTCAAAGCATAAGTCTCCATGATCAAGATGACTTGAATACCGCAAGTCAAAGGAACATCGCACTTAAGCCACAAGAAGAACTTCATTGACATATCTATATATGCAGAGAACCATATGAAGTCTTACTACCGGTCACTCCAATGAACTAGTTACCATAACTAGCATCCACGATTAACTCCGACATCACTAATGTCTCCACCAAAGGAGAATCACCGCTTGGATACACCAAGGAGTATACCTGTATAGTCTCGATGTAATCTGATGGTGTCCAACCATCAATTCATCGACTAGGATAATTCCGATACATCACAATTACACATGTAGAGATACTCACTAGTTGTGATCCAATCACAAATTCTCTCATGCCGTGAATCGTATCGTGACATTCAAGAAATGAGTTTAAGATCCAATCAAATACATAAAACATGTATACTCAAATAGTGAATCTTCATTTATCATATAAATGGTTCATACATAAGCATTGCCTTAGGACATCTCTCATATATTACTAATAGACTCCCACTTGGCCTAATGCCAATCGCCACAGTATCCAATACCATAAGCTAACATGACCTCAAACTTACTTCGAGGTAATGCTTTAGTCAAAGGATCCGCTAAGTTCCTTCAAAGGGGAATTTTCTCGATTTGTATTTCTGCTCCTACTTATGATCTCTCCGATAAGATGATAGCGCGGCTACATGTTTGATCGCTGATGAGACCTTGGCTCTTTCGCTCAGGCAATTGCTCCATTGTTGTCGCAGAGACCCAGATTGCTTCAACAATGGCCGAATCACACCAAGTTCATGAACGAACTTTGATCCAAACCGCCTTTTGTCGCTTCCGGCCGCAATATATTCCCGCCTCGCAGAATCCGCTCTGCTTGTTTGGAACTTTTCCAACTCATCGCGCTTCATTCAAGGTGAACACGATCCGCATCGAGACCGAATCATCCTTGTCCGTCTCGAAGCCGCATCCGATACCCGTATCACCATGTCCCTTCTCCATATATTAGGAACACATCCTTAGTTCTTCTCAAGTACTTAAGGATCGCCTTAATAGCCTACCCAATGATCCATTCTCGATCGATCGTATCCGCCGTGACACTCGTGAGCATACGATACATCGGGCCTCGTACATAACATAGCATACATGATAGATCCTATCATGATGCATAGGGAATCTTACTCATGCAAATCCTCTCGCCTTCGGCGCGGACACATAGACTTCGAAAGGTGTACCCCATGCCTGATGGGCAGATAACCTTTCTTGGATTCCGACATGCTAAACCTCTTTAGCACTCGGTCTATATATGTAGACTGCGAAAGACCAAGCAACCGTTTCGATCTATCTCTATAGATCTTAATCCCAATGATGTAGGTTGCTTCTCCCAGGTCTTTCATGGAGAATGTCTTGGATAACCAAACCTTAACTGACTGTAAGATGGACACATCGTTTCCTATAAGTAATATGTCATCGACATACAATACTAGGAACACGACTGCACTCCCACTAACCTTCTTGTACACACAAGGTTCGTCTGGATTTTGTGAGAAATCAAACTTTTTGATCGTCTCATCAAAACGGATATTCCAGCTCCTGGATGCTTGCTTTAATCCATAAATGGATCGTCGCAATTTGCATACCTTGGTTTTATCAACTGATGTGAAACCTCAGTCGTATCATATACACGCCCCTCGAAAGGTTTCCATTAAGGAAAGCTTGTTTTCACATCCATCCGCCATATCTCATAATCATAATGAGCCGCTATGGCGGGAGCATCCGAATGGATTTAAGCATAGCTACAAAGTAATAGGTTTCGCCATAATCAACACCTTGTTTTTGACGATATCCTTTCGCCACCAATCTAGCCTTATAGGTAATCACATTACCATCCATGTCGGTTTCTTCTTGAAAACCCACTTGCACCCTATAGGCTTTATGCCTTCAGTGGGTCAACCAAGTTCCAAACTTGGTTTTCATACATGGAATCCATTTCACTTCATGGCACCAAGCCACTTATCCCTTTCGAACTTGTCAAGACTTCTTCATAACTGTAGGCTCCTCATCATCAATGAGTAACACGCTGCTCGATTCACTTACGAGAAATCCATATCTCTCGTGAATATTCTGTTCTACCGTGATCTACGAAGATGTGGTGTTACATAGGTCCAAATGATTGCTCATCACTATGAGTTGCCTACCGCTGTGCTTCACCTGTATCTCATTAATGTCTATTTGAGTCTCTCGAGCCTCCTCAAGCTCGACGACACTCCCACTGCTTTCTTGCAAGAGAAACTCTTTCTCTAGAAACACAAAGATGCCTTGAAACAAACACCTTTGTTCCACAGATGATAGAATTGGTAACCCCTTGTTTCCTTAGGGTATCCAATAAATAGACATTTATCGACTTAGCATCCAATTTGTCCGATACTCCGCTTCACATAAGCAGGACAACCCCATATCTTCAAGTAAGATACATGAGGTTTCTTACCATTCCATATCTCATATGGAGTAGTTGAGACTACCTTGGTAGGCATTCTGTTTAACAAGTAAACAGCTGTCTGAAGTGCATAACCCCAAAAGGACTTGGGAAGAGTTGCATGATTCATCATTTACCTGACCATGTCCAACAAGGTCCGGTTACGCCTCTCAGATACACCATTATGCTGTGGTGTATAGGGCGGAGTCCATTGAGACAATATGCCATTGTCTCTAAGATAATCAAGAAACTCTTGACTTAAGTATTCACCACCTCGATCCGATCGAAGTATTTTAATACTCTTGTCATGTTGTTTCTCCACTTCATTTCTGAATTCTTTGAACCTTTCAAAGGCTTCAGACTTGTGTTTCATCAAGAACACATACCCAAACCGTGAGTGATCATCGGTGAAGGTAATGAAGTAGCTATAGCCTCCTAATGCTTGAGTTGACATAGGTCCACATACATCAGTATGTACTAAACCTAGTAACTCTCCCACTCGTTCACCTTTTCCTGTAAAAGGTAACTTAGTCATCTTGCCTTTTAAGCATGATTCGCATGTATCGTATGAATCCAATTCAAACGATTCCAGAATTCCACATCGGTGTAATTCGGACATGCGTTTCTTGCTTATATGGCCAAGACGACAATGCCACATATAGGAGTCTATGTGATTATCCCTTCGAGCACGCGTGTTGCTCGCTTCGATATTGAAAATGTCACTGGATACGTCCCAACGATAAAATGCCATTACTCAAAGTTCCAGTTCCATAAAGTACGCCATTCAAAGTTATATAACAACAATTGTTACTAAACGTTAAATGGAAACCATTTCTATTTAAGCAGGAAATAGAAACAATGTTCTTTATTAGAGAAAGAACATAATAGCAATTGTCCAGTTCCAAGACTAGTCCACTAGGGAGCTTCAGCAAATAAGTTCCGATGGCGACCGCAGCAACCTTTGCTCCATTGCCAACTCGCAAATTTGACTCTCCTCTGACAAGTCTTCTTCTATTCCTTAGCCCCTGTATGTCATTACATATATGTGAGCTACACCCAGTATCCAATACCCAAGTGTCTAAGGAAATAGAATGACAATCAATAACGAAGATACCTGAAGAGGATGGGGCATCGGATGCCTTCTTCTTCTTCATGGACTCAAGATAAATCTTGCAGTTTCTTCACGGGCCTTCCTTGCAAAGTGATGGCAAGTGCCCTTTGCGCGGTTCCGCCTTCTTTGCCCTTTTCTTTCCTTTCTTGTTCTTTTGCCTTCCTCTTAGAACCTTTCTTTGAGGAATCAACTATGTAACCGCCTTCTCCTCATGCTTCACGAAGGCTCCACGGTCTTCAAAGATATTGAGGAGCTCGAATGGTGGATTCCAATTTGTTCATCCGATAGTTCATCACAAATCGAGAAACTCTTGGGCAAACAATGCAGAATTAAGTCAATACTTAACTCATGATCCATCACAAAACCGAGGGTAGCTAGCCGCTCGATGTACCCATTTATCTTTAGCACAAACCGTACTACAGACGAACCTTCTTGCATCTTCGTGGTGAAGAGGAGCCTAGAGACCTCGAACCTTTGATCTCGCTTGCTCATCGAACAACTCATGAAGATGGAAGACCATAGTGTTAGCATCCATATGCTCATGCCGCGCTCGGTACCATCGCCGCTAGCATGATGCAACTCGCCATTTCAGACCGCCACATGCTTCGATAGACCAACATTTGGTCTGAGTTGCATCGCCCTTAGGACGGAAGAGGCTCTTCAAGGACATATGCAAGCTTTTCCGCTTGAGAACAATTCTCGTGTTTCTAAGCCACCAGAAGTTAGGCCCACCACTTTGTTCGAATCCAAAATAGTGCGCAAATTCAAAGACGCCATGATCAATTTATTGACCTAGAAATACAAAACGAGCATATATGAGAAAATGATTTTAAAATGCATCAATATACATTTATAAATCCCATTCATTTTTCGAATTTCAAAACCCCAAAATCACTTCGAGATTGTAGGTCCATCTCCGAATGGTCGATATCCATCATAGTTATGAACAACCTTGGAGAGAGTCCAACAAGCCATTCATAACTACGATGGTAGGTATCATCTATACCGATTGCATATCGATATGCAACTATCACAATGTGCTATCAACTAATTGAATGTTCACACATACATCGGGTTGTTAACACATTAACAAGTATGCATCATATGCATAGCACCCAACTTCACCTCCCTTTACATCGACCTTTGAGAGAGTCCAACAAGCCGATGCTCCAGGTTAAAGACAACCCATTAATCAGCACATAGTTTTAATATGGTTAGAGCGCATTCAACCAATTAGCCCAGCTTGGAGAGAGTCCAACAACCAAAGCTAACGATTGACCTCTGACTCTTACCATATTAGTATTAAACTATTCCATGGTTTGAACATATTCAGGTTCGAGCCGGGCTTGGAGAGAGTCCAACAACCCAAACAAGAAACAGAACTCTGGTTCTAACCATATTAATGGAAGGTGTAGGCTTTAATATTGATTAAGGGTTTTTATGTCTCATCCTCTTTGCATGCAAATAACTATTATCTACATGGCATGGCATACATGGCATACATCTACATGTCACGACACGCATGGCATAATGTTATGCATCTAATGCAATTACATGGCATACAATTATGTCATGTATATAATTTCCTTATATGTCATAACTATTTATGTAAATAAAATATGTTTAAGATTTGATTCTCCAAATCAAATCATAATTAAATTAGGAAACAAATTTCCAAATCTAATCACATATTTTATTCATGGAATTATTTGATTAAGGAAAATCTATTTAGGAAACCAATTTCCTAAATCTTTAAAACTACTTATGGAAATAAAATATTTTAAGATTTGATTTCCCAAATCAAATCATGATTAAATTAGGAAACAAATTTCCAGAATCTAATCAAATATTTTATTTATGGAAAATATAAATTTCCATAAATACTTCCAACTTTCCAAAAGTGGAAGATTTCCATAAATACTTCTAGACTTTCCAAAATTGAAAAATTTCCATAAATACTTCTAAATTTCCAAAATTTAGAAAACTTCCAGAAATACATTATGACTATCGCAAAACCATTTTACGATTATGTCGAAACACAACCTGGGCTCTGATACCTTTTGTTGGGTTTCGCATCATGGCGTGTGTGTGTTCGATCATGTTTCGTAAACATGAGCACAGCGGAAGCAATAAAAATAATAAATACTCCTATTTATTACAACACACACAACACACGCATGCTATTACAACAAGTGTAGACATAACCGTAAATTAAAATTGCAATAAAAGGAAATTAAACTCCGTTATACCTTCCGTATGACGTGTAGCGGGAACGGCATCAACCGGAACGATCCTCGTAAGAATCGTCTCTATCCGTATCCACGCCGAGCTCCTCGGGATGACTTCGCTAAGTCACGAGCTTCGTCTTCGTACGGGTTACTAGCCTCGTGTTGAAGACGACGTGATCGAGAGATGATCACGATCCGAATCCAAATTCGGACCTAAAAACAAGTCCTCAAGACTTGCTTCTCCGGAGAGGTATTCGTCAACCGATTGACGAATCCTTCGCCCCTCCACTCAGAGGATTATTGTACTTCGTTCCAGTTACGTATTGCTAAATCTATGTCGTCGGAGCTCTTCCGTCGTAGCAGCGCTCCGGCGGAGGAAAGCTGTCAGAAAAACTGGACAGCTTGGTGAAAGAGATAAGCGCCGGCCAACAAAGAAAAAGTGCCTTGATGCCAAACCTAGGAGGATCGCGAACTCTTCCGGCAGCAGCTCGGCCTTGCGGGAGGAAGAAACAACCTTGGGGGCGCGGTTGGAGGACCTGGGCTGAGGCTGGCGGCTGGAGTTGGCGAATAGGAGGGAGGTTGGGAATTTGATTGCCTCAATTAGGTTTTTACAAAAACCCTTAAGCCCTATTTTATAGAGAACCAATTCTCTTAATGGTTAATGGATCATATCCATAAAGCCCGTTAACCCGCTCCATTAAGATAAGTTAAAATAAACCAAACCATGATGGTTTATTTTAAGTTAAAACGAACCGAACCAACCTTTGGTTCATTCGTTTAATATAAACCAAACCCTTTGGTTTATTCTCATCCATTGGATTAGAACCAAACCATTTTGGTCCATCCATTATGTCTTCATAAGACACGGCCCATCCAAGCTTCCATTGCGACTGAAACAATTTCATGCTCGCTTTATGTTTGGTCCAACCAAACATAGTTTCTCTCGGTCTGAGAATCCCATTCTCAAGCTCGTTTTAAATCCTTTGGATTACACTCGTTGTGCGTGTGACCAAATAGGTTCTCGGTTTATGTTGGCCGTCTATAATTAACCATTAATTATAGACGATCATGAGTGGCACCTAGTAGTACATCATGATCCCCAATTAAGAAAAGATCAACGGTTGATCCAGAACTATTTCTGAAACCCTTCAGCAGCTCGAATGATTCGTGCCCCATTCCCTTCACTCATCTTATACCCACTTGGTTCAGGACATGGTCTATTGTGTCAGTCCACACTAAGCTGACTACGTCACACCTAGCCCAAGTATCATTTCCTCGTCCTACGGATTCTAGTTACTCCACATGTATCGAAGAGTACCTTACTCTAAACATGTATTGCTTTGGCCAAAGACTTTAGTAACAATCCGACGAGAGGCCATGGGTATACATCTCCTCGCAAGGAGTGGTGAATCCTTTATAGGCTATTCAAACACCTTCGATCACTTCGACTTATACCCAATCATCCGGGTCCACATCTCCTTAGAGATGTTTGCTTAAGATGTCAAAGCATAAGTCTCCATGATCAAGATGACTTGAATACCGCAAGTCAAAGGAACATCGCACTTAAGCCACGAGAACTTCATTGACATATCTATATATGCAGAGAACCATATGAAGTCTTACGGTGGTCACTCCAATGAACTAGTTACCATAACTAGCATCCACGATTAACTCCGGACATCACTATGTCTCCAGCCAGTGAGAATCAGCTGCTTGGATACACCAAGGAGTATACCTCGTGCTAGTCTCAACAGAATTGATGGTGTCCAGATTCATCAATTCATCGACTAGGGATAATTCCGATACATCACAATTACACATGTAGAGATACTCACTAGTTGTGATCCAATCACAAATTCTCTCATGCTGTGAATCGTATCGTGGACATTCAGTAAATGAGTTTAAGATCCAATCAAATACATAAAAACATGTATACTCAAATAGTGAATCTTCATTTATCATATAAATGGTTCATACATAAGGCGATTGCCTTAGGACATCTCTCATATATTACTAACAGTTGTTGAATCTACCAAAGCAGAGCAACGCATATTATCTTGGTAGGGTGTAGAGGGACAATCTTGTTCCTGCCTATCATGGCTTGGGTTAGAGTAAGCTCAATTAGATTGAGTAAAACTAGTTAACTCAATTGGATCGAGTAGAACTATAGGCATATTCCAACCGTTGGAAAGATAGGATAAGATCACATTTACACTAAATCTTGGGTGATTTAGACAAAGCTAACTCAAGGTCTTTTGTAAATGTGGGTCTTGATCCTATAAACAAGAGTTGCATTGAGATGTAATCGGTAATGTGTTACCTACCGATCATACTAAGTCTTGGGCAATTTAGCCAAAGCTAACTTAAGTCGTAGTATGATGTGGATCTTGTCCCGCAAGAATTATAGCTAGTTTGTATGAATCAAGTAATGTGGTTTGACCACATCCATAACTCGATTCTACAAAAGTTCTATAATTCAGTGGGAGCATCATGTTGGTGCAATCGGCCCAGGTCACGATTGACCAGGACTCGAGTTTGACTCGAGTGATGTTTTGATGTTCGACAAAAATATATGACAATGTAATTGTCGTGGGAAAGTCCAAGTCTTGGGTACTTGGCATGGAAAGTCCAAGTGGGACACTTGGCATTTGGTAAAGTCCAAGCATGGGTCTTGGCATGAAAAGTCCAACATTGGTTGGCAAGGGAAAGTCCAAGCATGGGTCTTGGCATAAAAAGTCCAACATGGGTTGGCAAGGGAAAGTCCAAGCTTGAGTCTTGGCATTTGAGAAGTCAAAGGGTTTGATATTGGCGGCGTAAAGTCCAAGCGGGAGTCTTGGTAGCATAAGTCCAATGATTGGCGGCATAAAGTCCAAGAGGGAGTCTTGGCAGCATAAGTCCAATGGTTGGCGGCGTAAAGTCCAAGCGGAGTCTTGGCGGCATAAGTCCAATGTGCCTTGGCAGTGTAGACACCGTTAGCATGACATAGCCGATGGAAGCACCTGAAGGCTAGCGCAATGGATGAACAAGTCATGGATGACTTGGAGGGATCCGAGAGGCGTGAGGCTGATGAAGGTGGCTAGAAGGCTTAGGTCTAGGCTAAGGGTGGTCTAGCAAGTATGGGGGAACCATACTTGGGCTAAAATCTCATGTTTGAGGTGTGCCAGTCGACTGGTGCCATGTGGCAGTCGACTGGACCGAGTCAACTAGGGTTTGACTGCGGGAAGTGGCCTAGCAGTCGACTGCCAGAGGTGGGCAGTCGACTGATGGCTCGAGTAGTCGACTGATCGTGTGATCAGTCGACTGGTGCTCGAAAAATCGGCCACAGAATGGAGTCGAGACTCAACTGGTCGAGTGAGGACTCCATCAGTCGACTGATGGGTATGATCAGTCGACTGATAGTAGATCCGTTGGACTTATCCAGCATGGATCTAGCCGTTGTCTCACGACAACAGTGGCATCAGTCGACTGATGGTCCCAATCAGTTGACTGATCGACTTTTTTCCAGCATAGGTTGAAGATTTATAAGGAGCTCGTGATGGAGGAAATTGGCATGGTTCTTTGAGGCGATTTGGGGCGAGTTTCTGCTGCAATTCAGGGTCTCCAAGTGCTACTCGATCAACCTGGCGATCAAGCATTCAAGAGCATTTGTAAAGTGTTATTCTTTACTAGTCTTGCTTTGTATTTCATTGTATTTTATTGTAGCTTTTGATTATTGTTGTAATCATCTTGTACGAGGTTTCTCCGCCTCCGGATTGTTCCAAGAAGGAGTGTTTTATAGTGGTGTGTGATTGGCATCGCTAGGGTTCGTACGAACTCGATCCGTGGTGTAGGAACTGTGCGGTTCCGAACCACGTTAAACAATTGTGTTCATGTGTGATTGTTTATTTCGTTATTGCTTTCATTACTATTCCACTGTGTACTAACGAAATTGTAGAGACGATCACGATCGAATTCCATCAATGAACTCTACGCTATTCACCCCCCCCCCCTCTAGCGGCTTCAAATTTCCTACAAGTGGTATCAGAGTCTGGGGCTCTTCTATGTACTAACCGCCGGGAGCTAAGACAAAAGGCTAGAGGGTGAAGATGGAAGAACCATTGGGATGGGATATCAACACCCCAATTCCCTATTCCTTCTATGGACAAGAAGGATTTCGACAATGGAAGGCGAGAATTGAGGACTTCCTAATAATGAGAGACCTTGAGGAGTGGTCCGCTTTGATGGAGGGATTTGAATATCCTAAGGGACCAAAGGGAGGGTTTCTCAAGAATAATAAATGGAGTGAGGAGCAACTCCGACAATTCAATAAAAACAAGAAGGTAGTTAAACTCATTTTTGATTTAATTCCTAATGACCTCTTGTGTAGCCTAGGTGACTGTGGGGATTGTAAAGACGCCAAGGAGGTATGGAACAAATTGGCAAAATTCCATGAAGAGCCTCATTCAATCCAAGAAGACAAGGAGGATGAAGAAGAGAGCTCATCCTCAAGTGAAAGTGAGGAATCGGAAGTTGAGATGGAGTCAACTTCCGGATTGGAGAAAGAAGAAGTGGGAGAAGTGGAAGAAGCATCCACCCCTAGGATTGAGGGGGAGAGACCATCCACACCGGAGCCGGAACCAATTCAAGAAGAAGCCTCAATCTCCGGGAGGAATGAAGAATTCACTCCGGCACCCACCACAAATACCCTAGGTAACTTAAGCAATTTAGATTTAAATAAAAATCACATAACTTGTTTTGAGTGTAGGGAAATTGGGCATTACAAGAGCAAATTCCCAAAGAGAGTAAGAAAAGCTCCACCGGCGAAGATGTCGGTCCCTCAATACAAAAGAACAAGGAGCAAGTGATTTGCTTCAAATACCGGCTATCGGGACATTACCGGAGTCAATGCCTAAGAGGGAAGAAGAAGGAGCAAGAAAGAGCTACACAAGTAGGGGGAGCCAAGGCTAACCCTAAGGTATATTTTAGTAATGCTCTTTCTAGTTCTTATAGTCAAAAGCATGCTAGAAATAATTTTAGCAATCTAGCTATTTATCAAAAAGAGCATGCTAGAAATAGAGAATATTGCTTAGTTGCTAAGTATGTCCACTTAGATAATAAGAAGAAATTTGGAACTAATGTCCCTAAAAACAATTTATCTAAGGACAAACCTAGGTTAAATAACTCTAAGAAAATTTTACCTAGGGAGAACATTAGAAAGGTGCAAGAGAACCTAGGTTTTAATGCAAAATGGACTAGGCATATGCCTAGAAAGTCTCATGCCCATGAGTTAAATCAAAATTCTAAAATTGGGCAATTAGAATTAGAGAATCAAGCCTTGAGGTCAAGGCTTGAAAAATTAAAAACCTAAATAAGATCCAAAATCAACTTCAAGGGTCTAATGGTCAAAGTCAAAGGTCTAGGACTCAAAGTCAACACCTAGGACCTCAAAGTCAAAAGTCAACCAAGGGTAAGCAAGGTTTGGGTCACAAACCTAAGCCTAAGGTGGCTTACCATAGTGTTCCATTTGATTATGGAACACAAACTAGGTCTTGGAAGACCAAGGTCAATAGGGAAGTCATCCCTAGAGTTGACCAAAGGTTGTGCCTAGTGGCTAAGGTTTCTAGGAAACCTAGGGTGGCCACTAAGAAGGTTGCAAGGGGAGTTACCTCTAGAGTCAACCTAGGTGAGACCAAAATAACCAAGGCTAATAAGCCTAGAAGGGTCATTAGAAAGGTATATAGGGAGGTTATCTCTAAGGAATACCTAATTAACCCTAGGAGCTCAAATCGGTTTTGGGTTCCTAAGAGCGTGATTGATTCACGCTAAGTGGGTTTAGGGTGTGTCAACCTCGATTGGATGGGTAGTTAACTCAACCATGGTAAAAGTGGCAATTTAGGATATTTTCTAGGTTATGGTTACCTTGGAAATACATTTGAGCTTTAATCCTAAAAGATTTTAGGATGTGCCAATATTATTTGAGAAGTTTGATAAAATGATCAATTTGGCACAATTTAGGTTTAGAGGTTGGTGTGTCATTTTGGGTTTTTGGCACACTTGGGAGAAAAGTAGAAATATGGCAAAATATGATGAATTATATCAAATGGCAATTAATATTAAGATTTAGGTATTATTATACCTATATATTTTATATGTCATGCTTTGTTTGCCATATAACATGTCATGATATCATGCTTACTTTTATTCATTGTATATGTCATGTTCATGTTTTAGGATTAAGGTTTTAAATGTCATGAGTTTTTAGATTTTATCATATGCCATGACATCATGATTATTGGCCATGCTTAATTATTGCTATCTTTATTCCATGATCATTTCATGCATTAAATTGATTAAAATTGAACTAAGGACAATGGCATGACTTGAAGTCCCATTTATAAGGGAATCAAGTAGGGTTGCCTAGGAAATGCATGAAACCCTAGATTTAATGAACCAAAACCCACATCTCACATCCAATTGACATGTATGTGTATTTATACACCCTAGATACATGTGAGATGCTAGGATATGAGTTAAGTTCAAGGTGCATAGTTTTTGCATCTAGTTGAACCCAAACTCATCTTAACTCAACATGTGGATCATTAGGAAAGCTTGTGTACAAGTCATGTACATAGAGCCGAAGGAATATGATCCAAAATAGGGTTTTGAAAACATTTTAAAATCATTTTGAAAAACCATGGTGAAGTCTATCTTTTCATAGCAATCACCATTGATGAGATTGATACAAAGTGAGCTTAAACTTTAAAGTTTTTAGTCACTTTTGGATTTTGTATCAATTTCACTATTTTATGGGTAAAATATTTTTCAAACATTTTTCACCCATTGTATTGGTCATAAGTATTATACGTATCAAATTTCGTGAATTTTCGATATATGTATAATTAGTTATGATTCTCCAAAACTCATTTCTGATAACTGAAAATCGAGATTTTTCGGTAATCGATCGGCCTTACAGGTGGCAATGATCGATGATGCGTGTCGATCGATTGATTTCGAATCACTCGCGTAGCTGATTTCGAGGTAACCAAGGTTGTTTAACCCGATTTCAACTGCGGTTAAGGTCCCTAACCAACTCCTAACCCTAGGATATGCTTTGGGAAGCATGATGAAGGGTGAAAATCCATTGGATATGGATTAGGAGAGGTGTTTAGGGCTTGTATCAATTTTAAGGTGTTGGAAAGTTCGATGTTGAATTTCTAACCTTAATGGCTTAGAGTTCCTATTGGCTTGGGGACTTCCCAAGGACATTGTTGGTGCAATGGTCAAGGGGAGCAAGCCTTTAGGGGGAGATATCCATCTTGGGATGATGGATGTGTTTTTCTCCTTGAAGAGGAGAAGTTATTGGGAGAGTATCATCAATTGGGAAAATTGATGGGTTTTTGATACCCAATTTGGAAATTGGGAGAGTGAATAGGATTGCCTCTCGTGAGTGATATGGAACTTATCACTAGGAAGATGGTAGGCATCCTAGGTATTTTTGGACCAAGGGAGAGATTTTAAGATCTCATTGGGACAGGAGACATTGACCTCTTTGGAGAGAAAACCTTTTTGATGTTAGTCAAAAAGGGGGAGAATGTTTGGGAGAGAACATTTGGAGAATGTTTAAGATTACCAATTTGGGATAATTGGTAAGGGATTTGAGTTAGTGTTCTAACTCAATGTTTTGTTTGGTTGTTGTCAAACATCAAAAAGGGAGAGATTGTTGGTGCAATCGGCCCAGGTCACGATTGACCAGGACTCGAGTTTGACTCGAGTGATGTTTTGATGTTCGACAAAAACATATGACAATGTAATTGACGTGGGAAAGTCCAAGTCTTGGGTACTTGGCATGGAAAGTCCAAGTGGGACACTTGGCATTTGGTAAAGTCCATGCATGGGTCTTGGCATGAAAAGTCCAACATGGGTTGGCAAGGGAAAGTCCAAGCATGGGTCTTGCCATAAAAAGTCCAACATGGGTTGGCAAGGGAAAGTCCAAGCGTGAGTCTTGGCATTTGAGAAGTCCAAGGATTTGATATTGGCGGCGTAAAGTCCAAGCGGGAGTCTTGGAAGCATAAGTCCAATGATTGGCAGCGTAAAGTCCAAGCGGGAGTCTTGGCAGCATAAGTCCAATGGTTGGCGGCGTAAAGTCCAAGTGGTGTCTTGGCGGCAGAAGTCCAATGTGCCTTGGCGGTGTAGACACCGTTAGCATGACATAGCCGATGGAAGCACCTGAAGGCTAGCACGATGGATGAACAAGTAATGGAATGCTTGGAGGGATTCGAGAGGCGTGAGGCTGATGGAGGTGGCTAGAAGGCTTAGGTTTAGGCTAAGGGTGGTCTAGCAAGTATGGGGGAACCATACTTGGGCTAAAACCTCATGTTTGAGGTGTGCCAGTCGACTGGTGCCATGTGGCAGTCGACTGGACCGAGTCAACTAGGGTTTGACTGCGGGAAGTGGCCTAGCAGTCGACTGCCAGAGGTGGGCAGTCGACTGATGGCTCGAGCAGTCGACTGATCGTGTGATCAGTCGACTGGTGCTCAAGAAATCGACCACAGAATGGAGTCGAAACTCGACTGGTCGAGTGAGGACTCCATCAGTCGACTGATGGGTATGATCAGTCGACTGATGGTAGATCCGTTGGACTTATCCAGCGTGGATCTAGCCATTGTCTCATGACAACAGTGGCATCAGTCGACTGATGGTCCCGATCAGTCGACTGATCGACTTTTTTTAGCACAGGTTGAAGCTTTATAAGGAGCTCGTGATGGAGGAAATTGGCATGGTTCTTTGAGACGATTTGGGGCGAGTTGTTGCTGAAATTCAAGGTCTCCAAGTGCTACTCGATCAACCTAGCGATCAAGCATTCAAGAGCATTTGTAAAGTGTTTTTCTTTACTAGTCTTGCTTTGTATTTCATTGTATTTGCTTGTAGCTTTTGATTATTGTTGTAATCATCTTGTACAAGGTTTCTCCGCCTCCGGATTGTTCCGAGAAGGAGTGTTTTATAGTGGTGTGTGATTGACATCGCTAGGGTTTGTACGAACTCGATCCGTGGAGTAGGAACCGTGTGGTTCCGAACCACGTTAAACAATTATGTTCGTGTGTGATTGTTTATTTCGTTATTGCTTTCATTACTATTCTACTGCATACTAACGAAATTGTAGAGATGATCACGATCGAATTCCATCAACGAACTCTTCGCTATTCACCCCCCTCTAGCGGCTTCAAATTTCCTACACATCATTTGATTAAAGGCCTAATTAAATGATAAAAGGAATATGATATTAATTTTCTGTATTGTGTATGTTGTAGATTACTATGTTGATAAACACGAACACTCTCTCCCTACATTCTGTCCTTGAGAAGGATAAGCTCAATGGAGCAAATTTCCTGGACTGGTACAGAAACCTGAGAATTTTTCTCACCCAAGAAAGGAAACTTTACGTCTTGGAGCAACCCATTCCGAAGGCACCTCCTTCCACTGCCTCGTGAACTAACAAAGATGCTTACAAGAAGCATCAAGATGATGCATTAGATGTGTCATGTCTCATGCTCGCGACCATAAACTCTGAGCTTCAGAAGAAACACGAGTTCATGAATTCTTATGATATGATTGAACATCTTCGTCAACTATATCAAGGACAAGCAAGGCACGAGAGATATGAGGTCTCTAAGGCATTGTTTCAGTCAAAGATGCAAGATGGGACTCCCGTAGGTCCATATGTACTCAAGATGACTGGGTACGTAGAAAACCTACAGAGATTGGGATTCCCACTTAGCCAAGAGCTGGCCACTGACTTGATCTTGCAGTCTTTGCCACAAAGCTACAATCAATTTGTCATGAATTACAACATGAATGAAATTAATAAGCCACTGCCTGAGATGCTCAGCATGTTGAGAACTATTGAGCTCAACCTTAAGAAGGGAAAATTTGACTCCATTTTGATGGTGTAAAAGAAGAAAGGCAAGGGCAAGCCTAAAGGCAAGGGAAAGTCCCAAGCCAAGGGAAAAGGCAAAGAACTGAAACCCAAAGGAGGGGTGGGCAAAGAAGGGGCTTGCTTCCACTGCAAGGAAGCTGGACACTAGAAGCGTAACTGCAAAGCATACCTGAAAGATCTTAAGAAGAGGAGAAGTGAGACTTCTACTTCAGGTATAAATGTTATAGAAGTCAATCTATCTATTTCTTCATCATGGGTATTAGATACCGGATGTGCATCTCACATTTGTACCAATGTGAAGGCGTTGAGAAATAGCAGGGTATTGACAAAGGGCAAGGTAGACCTACAAGTAGGCAATGGAGCAAGAGTTGTTGCTGTTGTTGTAGGAACTTATGATCTATCTATGCCCACTGGGTTTGTACTAGAACTAGATGAATATTTTTATGTGCCTGCTTTAACTAAGAACATAATTTCGGTTTCTTGTTTGGACAAGAAAGGATTTACATTTATAATAAAGAATAAATGTTGTTCAATTTATTTAAATGATATGTTCTATTGTAGTGCACCTCTAATGAACGGACTCTACTTTCTAGACTTAAAGAGCCTCATCTATAACATAAGTACCAAAAGGTTCAAGTCAAATGAGTTGAACCAAACCTATCTCTGGCATTGTCGCTTAGGTCACATAAATGAGAGTCGCTTATCGCAGCTCTATAAGGATGGGCTGCTGGACTCATTTGATTTTGAATCATATGAGACATGCGAATCTTGTCTTTTAGGCAAGATGACTAAGACTCCCTTTAGTGGACACAGTGAAAGAGCAACAGACTTGTTAGGACTTATACATAGTGATGTATGTGGCCCTTTCAATGTTGCTACTAGAGGTGGTTACAGGTACTTCATTACATTTACTGATGAGTTCAGTAGATATGGTTATGTGTATCTCATGACACAAATCAAAATCCTTTGAAAAATTTAAAAAATTCAAGAATGAAGTACAAAACCAACTTGGCAAGAGTAATAAGATACTTCGATCAGATCGAGGTGGTGAATACCTTAGCCATGAGTTTCGTGACTATCTAGCTGAGTGTAGGATTCTATCCCAATTCACTCCTCCTGGAACACCACAGTGGAATGGTGTATCCGAAAGGAGGAATCGTACCCTATTAGATATGGTACAATCTATGATGAGTCATAGAAATCTTCCTATATCCTTTTGGAGATATGCTCTAGACACAGCAGCCTTCACACTTAACTGTGTACCATCCAAGGCTGTGATAAAGACACCATATACGATATGGACAGGGAGAAATCCCAAGATGTCTTTCATGAGGATTTGGGGTTGTGAGGCTTACGTTAAACGTCAAGTCTCAGACAAACTAGGACCCAAATCCGATAAGTGCTATTTTGTTGGATATCCCAAGGACACGAAGGGATATTACTTCTACATTCTCAGTCAGCACAAAGTGTTTGTGGCAAAGACTGAGGTTTTTCTAGAAAGGGATTTTGTTTCTAGAAAAACTAGTGGGAATACATTCGATCTTGAAGAAATTCAAGATAAGGACCATAGCACTGAGGCCTTGATGGAGGTTGAAAAGGAACCACAAAGTGTTGTGGGTGATTAGATTGTTGCACAAAGAGTTGTGGAACAACCACCTGTTCAGGTAGACCTACCTCTTCGCAGGTATGATAGGGTACGTCGTCAGCCTGAGAGATACTCATTTCTCTTGTCTGACCATGATGACGTTATGCTCATTGAGAATGAGCCTACCTCCTATCAGGAAGCTGTGATGAGCCCAGACTCTGAGAAATGGCTAGAGGCCATGAGATCCGAGATGGAATCCATGTACACCAACCAAGTATGGACTTTGGTTGATCCACCTGAAGGGGTCAAACCCATTGGGTGTAAGTGGGTCTTTAAGAGAAAGACTGACATGGATGGACTTACGCATACCTATAAGGGTCGATTGGTGGCTAAAGGTTTCAAGCAAATTCATGGTATTGACTATGATGAAACCTTTTCTCCAATGGCGATGTTTAAGTCCATTCGGATCATGCTTGCTATTGCAGCATACCACGATTATGAGATCTGGTAGATGGATGTCAAAACAGTGTTTCTGAATGGAAACTTGCTTGAGGATGTGTACATGACACAACCTGAGGGTTTTGTGGATCCACAGCATACTGGGAAAGTATGCAAGCTGTAAAGGTCCATTTATGGGCTAAAGCAAGCTTCTCGGAGCTGGAATCTTCGATTCGATAATGCAATCAAATAGTTTGGTTTTATCAAGAATGAAGATGAACCCTGTGTCTACAAGAGGGTTAATGGGAATACAATTGTCTTCCTTGTATTGTATGTGGATGACATACTACTCATTGGGAATGACATCCCTTCGCTACAGTCTGTGAAGACTTGGCTGGGGACGTTCTTCTCAATGAAGGAGTTAGGTGAAGTAGCTTGTATTCTAGGCATCAAGATCTATAGAGATAGATCTAAGATATTGCTTGGCCTAAGTCAGAGTACATATATTGACACGATATTACTATGATTTTCTATGCAGAATTCCAAGAAGGGACTTCTGCCGATGTCACATGGTGTGAGTCTTTCGAAGACTCAAAGTCCCTCTTCTAGAGAGGAGAGAGACCGCATGGATAAGATCCCTTACGTATCTGCTATAGGATCTATCATGTACGCCATGCTATGTACTCGTCCTGATGTCTCGTATGCTTTGAGCATGACGAGTAGATACCAGTCAGATCCAGGTGAGCATCACTGGATAGTAGTCAAGAATATTCTTAAGTACTTGAGAAGGACTAAAGAATATTTCTTGATATTTTGAGACGATGAGGAGCTAGCTGTAAAGGGTTACAGCGATACCAACTTCCAAACTGACCAAGATGATTATAGATCACAGTCAGGGTTCATGTTTTGCTTGAATGGTGGCACTGTGAGCTGGAAGAGTTCGAAGCAGGACACAGTTACTGATTCTACAATAGAAGCCGAGTATATCGCTGCATCTGAGGCAGCAAAGGAGGCAGTTTGGATCTGCAAGTTCATTACTGAGCTTGGGGTGGTTCCTAGCATAGCAGATCCCATAGAGCTCTATTGTGACAACAATGGAGCGATTGCATAGGCTAAGGAACCTCGCTCACACCAGCGGACCAAACACATACTACGACGCTTCCATCTCATTCGAGAGATTAACGATAAAGGAGATGTGAAGATTTCCAGAGTACCCACAAAGGCTAACATCGCAGATCCCTTGACCAAGGCTTTGGCACAGAAAAAGTATGATGGTCACACTAGGTCATTGGGTATTAGATACTACGGTGATTGGCACTAGTGATAGTGGGAGATTATTAGTGAAAGCCCTAGAGCCAATCATGTGATGATTGTTGTATGGACTTTATTGTATCATATTCCTATTCATAAAGGCATGGTTATTATATTTACTTGTATCGGTGCCAAATAAACTAAGTATAATAACGTCCTTGAGTAGAAGGTTCTTATCTATATCAATCGATTGGTTGAATCGATAATGAGATGATATAGAGAATACTACTCTTAATCATTCCTAGTCAAGTATTAACATTCAGGGACAATGTTAATGCGTAGAGACTAGCATGTAGGTCAACTCGATGACTTGATCTCACAAGTCATGGATATGAGATATCAAGTTGACACATGGGTATGCATTAGAGAATGTATATTGAATGACCCACCATGAGAAAGTATCATGGATCGTTATATGAGTGTCATATACTTTCTCATGTGACTATTAGTATGACTATTAGTCCTTGGACCTGAAGTCACCATGGTTCCCTACATAAGGAGTTGCATACTTTGGCTTCGTCAAACGTCACCCGTAAATGGGTGGACTATAAAGGCGATTACTGGGTATGTAACAAATTATGCAAAGGGATGTGAGTGATATAGATGGGATTTATCCCTCCTATATGATGGGAGTGACATTGTTATTCTTGATAGAGTGAGACCACGAAGTGCATGGCCATGCTCAAATGAGTCAATATGAGATATTGAGCTCATTTGATTAGAGTGAGTCTACTTGGAGTTCAAGATATAGATTGTACCGAGGATGACACGGTTTATGCCTCAATTGGTCAATCTAGATGTCAAGGATAGAGGGGCATTGTCACATATTGTGAGAGTCACAATTAGTAGTCCCAAAGGTGATGTTGGATCTCAACATTCTTGTAACTTGGGTAGCAATGATGTGTTGCTAGATACCGCTCATTGCTTATATTCCTAAATCGGTTTAGGAGCATTGCCAACGTTACAAGAACCTATAGGGTCACACACAAAGGGCAATTAGATGGAGATTAGGTTCATATGATGAACCATGAGGATTAGGTTCATGGGATGAACCAAATTGGATTAAGAGTAATCCAAATTAGACTAATTGAGTTAGACTCAAATTGATTCAAGTGTTGAATGAGTCCAATTTTGATTTGATTCATTGAGTCAATTTAAATTAATGAATAGAGATTCATTAAATCAAATTGACTTGAATCAAGTGGTTAGATTTAATCAACCATGGGAGATAAGAGGTCAAGTTTGACTTGACTTGAGAGGGAAGATGAATGGTCAATTTTGACTTGACCAATTGCCATGTCATGATGACTTGGCATGGGGGCCGTCCAATGATGATGTTCCACATCATCATAGACTTATCATGGGGTTCCACCTCATGAGGGAGACCAAGAGCCATTGTCTCTTGGAGTTACATGCATGCATGTAACCCCCACCCAAATAAGTGGTCGACCACTTTTCTTGATGTTGTGAAGTTATTTTTTGGTGAGTAACTCCATCTTCTTCTTCCTTGCTCTTCCTCAAGCTCTCTCCCTCATCCTCTTTTGGCCGAAACTTCCAAGGAGTGCTAGCACACTCTAGGTTGTTTTTCTCCACCATTTGTCTGTGTGGATACTTGTAGAAGAGTGTACACTTGACACTCTTGAGTTCCGGCAAAGCATTTGGACGAGCAGGATAAGTGAAGGGTGTCGCTACAAGGGTAATGCTCTCATCATATAGATCTATGGTAGATCTAGGTTTTTCATAACACATACATGTAGTTTTTATTTTTTTATATCTTCGCACGGACCCGTGGTCGCGCTTCCGAGGTTTTTGCAATGCAAAAAAAGCAATTTTTGCGGCTCGGAAAGTCCAAAAGTTTTGACTATCCTCAAAGCTGGAATTTGAACAATAGTTGAACTAGCCGATTGAACTGATGCCCAGGATTTTCAACTGCATCAAGAGTTAGCTCGAAAATGACATTGAAATAAGTGTTTTCAATGGCTACCATCCATCCGATCTCGACATAGACCTTCCATGGGATGTCTTAGTTAGATCGTCGCCTAAGGGCGTCCCCATACCGAAGACTCGACCTTACTTACACTTACTCATACGAGCATACCTCAAGCTTTACCTTTGTAGCTTTTGCTTTTGGTTTCCACTTGATTTCTTCGACTCCCTCTGAAGTCCTTCCGGTGTCGTCTGACCACCACGGTTTCTCAACACGAGAACCTCTAGGTGTCGCCAGACCTTTAGCTTTAGCTTAGCATTCCTGCACACTTCATTCAGCTCGTGAGATAACGATATAAGCTTAACTTTATGTCTTTTCCATAATCAAAACATAGGTTCGATTATCTGATGCCCCTGCACCAATAATCTCTCCCTTTTTTATCTATGGCAAATCGATGCAAAGTTAAGGGAAATTTAAAGCATAAGACATAAAACAAGTAAAGTAAATGATATGATAAACTCACTTTAAAGAACTCACCCATAACGCTAGGTGAGTTTTGAAAGAAATACTTTAATTTTTTAAATTTTATGTTACTCCCCCTTAACTTACACTCTTCTCCCCCTTTTTCCATGAATCAAAAATAAGGTCGGGGGTTTATATATAAAAAATAGGAGTTTTAAAAACATAATATTATAGCATGCAAAAAAAAATGAAATTGAGTATGAGTCCAAACATGCGTCTCTAACTGATTAAATAAATTGGTTAGAGGTATATCCCTCTACACCAACAATAAGTTTTTGAAGGAAAAAAATACTTATAAGTTTATTTTCAAAAAGGACTTTTTGTAGTATAATTCTTAGGGTTAGTTTGCTCTCTCCCTTAGTCAAATGTATGAGGTATAAGAGAGTTAGGGGGTGCTAAACTTTACCCTAAAGAGTTGTATATTTAGTATTGGTTGATTATAATTATTTTTTTAAGCGTAATAGTTGAAAGAATAGACATCTTTTTGTAAAGGTTATGTATTTTATAATTATTCATTAATCATCTCACCCATTCTATGTGTCTCAGAATGTTCTTGCCTTATATGTTTTGCGAGATGATTTTTACTTAATTAAATTTAGTCAACCTTGGGTTAGATTCGGATTTAATCCTAAGCTCGTCAAGTAACCTTTTCGAGAAATTGGCTTCTAGGTCGTTGCGAGGCACAGGGGTCTTCTTTGATCAGAACAACGACCACTTTCTTAAACATAGCCAAGTTCAGGAAAATGATAACTTGAGTCACTTAAGACTACTTCCTGGTATAACTAGGTTAAGATATGGTGAGGTAGCTTTAGCAAGTTCCACTCGGTTAAGTACACCAAGCTAGATATGCCTTATCTAGCTCGAATACACAAGACTTTGTTTCCCTAATGTACTATCATCTCGCCGGATCATGATACTATGTTGTCAAGAGTTGACTAACTATTTTCCCTATCTAGCTGATCTAAAAGGTAGAACAAAAAGATTGATGATGCTAAGGTATCGGGTATACTATTTTGGTATTACCTCCCCCTGGACCATTGAACCAATATGGTCTATCCAGAAAGTGGACTTGATCCTGGGGAATCCAATACCTATTGGTCCTTATATGTGAGTTTAAGAGAATTTTAGGGACCCAAGCTTGGACTTATTGATGACTATGATTTACGATAGACATATACGAGCTATTCGTAGTCTTTGAGCTAAACCCGAGTCCGGCTTTGTTGTACATATCTCTTTGAGTTTCAAAAAGTCGATTAAGATTCTTGGATCCTATTGAGAACTTGTCCAACCGAGCCTCGAGCTCTTGGACTTGTCCTTTCAAGAGTGAGTTCTCACCTTCAAGTTTTTCAACTCGAGTTGAGTCCTTCTCTTGAATTTGACTAGTCGAAGAGGTTAGGGTGGCCTCTTGCTTGAGGGTTTCAACCTCCTCAAGCAAGGATTCGACCCTAGACTTGGACTTAGTTAGTTTCCTATTTAGCATTTTAATTGTATGATAAAGCGTATTAATTAAAGAACGGCTAACCTTAACTTTCTTTTTCGGCCCGGCTTTGAGTCTCTTCTCGAAGTAGTCTTCGGGGTCGGAGTCGGAGTTGTAGATAGATTTGACTTCGGACTCTGACTTGGACTCTTCCGGTCTTGCCATGTACGCTATGCCAACGCCTTCTTCTTCATTGTCCCAAGTTGCATGAAAAGATTTCCTTGCTCCCTTTTGCTTTGGTTTAAATTGCCCCCTCTTCTTGTTCTTCAATTGCCCCCTTTCTTGTCGAATTATTCTCCGCACTATATTCACTATCGTGACCTCCTCTTCAGATTCGGACTCAGATTCATCTTCTTGCTCGGGAGGTGGCTTGCTCTTTCCCTTTCTTCTATGACCTTCAAGCAAGGCAACTCCTTTCTCGGCCCGGACCGCGTTAGTTTGTTCATGAAATTCAAATTCCAAGAGTAGTTCATCTAATCTAATTTTAGAAAGGTCCTTAGAAACCTTGTAGACATCAACCATGGATGCCCACAAGGTAGTCCTAGGGAATGTGTTTAGAGAATACCTTATTAGATCTCGATTTTCGACCTTCTGTCTGATCAAATGTAGGCTATTGACGATATTTTGTATGCGAGCGTGTAATTAGGTTGCCATCTCGTGTTCCTGCATCTTAAGATTATACAATTTATTAAACAATAAATCACGTTTACATACCTTAGCGTCGTCGGTTCCTTCGTGTAGCTCTACGAGCTTGTTCCATAGGTCCTTCGCACTAATGAAGGGGCCGATGCGGTTGAGCTCCTCTTTGGACAAACCACTGTTGGAATGTTCGGTGACCACTAGAGGGGGGTGAATAGCGTCGTCACTTGTTGATAGATTATCGTTCGATCGTGCTTGCTACAAAATGTTAATATGCAGCGAAAATACAAAATATACAATGAATATAAATACAAGCACAATCACAACACAAGATGTAATGTGGTTCGGAACCGAATAATTCCTACTCCACGGATCGAGCTCAAATGAGCTCTAGCGATGCGTACAACACCACTAATCAAATAAACTCCTTCTCGGAACAATCCAGAGGTGGAGAAACCTCGTACAAGTGATTACAAAAGTAATACTAAGCAAATACAATCAAATACAAATATGAAATGCAATACAAGTAAAGAAAATAACTTTACATGAGATTTTGATTGCTTGCTTTTGGTTGCTTGAAGAGTAGTCTTGGAGACCCCGAATTTCAACAGCAAATCACCCCAAAGAAGATCAAGAACCATGCCAAAAATCCTCCCCATGAATAGCTTTTATAACCTGCAACTCGAGCTGATTTTTCGCCTAGCAGTCGACTGATTGGGACCATCAGTCAACTGTCCCTGTAGCCGTTGTCTCACAATGGCATGAACCACGTCGAATAAGTCCAACTGATAGACCATTAGTCGACTGATAGCTCAATCAGTCAAATGCTCGCGCCGATCACTCAACTGAAGAGCATTCTGTGCTAAATGTAGGGGATCGAACGGCCGGCTAGAGGGGGGTGAATAGCCCTCTTACGATGGATGTCGGAATTCTCTCGTTCATTTGCTCGTCTACACAATCGTTAGCGCAAGCGGAAGCATAAACAATAA
This sequence comes from Wurfbainia villosa, assembly GCA_025175895.1. NCBI lineage: Eukaryota > Viridiplantae > Streptophyta > Magnoliopsida > Zingiberales > Zingiberaceae > Wurfbainia > Wurfbainia villosa. Next base: position 37,711,169 of record CM045986.1, read on the forward strand.
AGACAAAGCAAAAAATGAAAATACAAACACTAATAAGAAGATGTAACGTGGTTCACGGCTACGCCGCTAATCCACGGTCCGATTCGTCTAAGGTGAATCACTCCTCCAAAGCCAATCACTATTGGTCTCTCCTTTGCACCAAGCTAGGTGGAGGTAACCTTTACAATCAAGATCACTCTTCTTACAATAAGAATGGAGTAAAAACAAGTAAGAAGAGTTTAGAGCTTGTGGGGCACTAGGAAGATCACTTAGAGCATAAGCATTAGCCTCTCAAAGGCTCACACCCTCTCTTTTTATAGAGAGGGCTGATTTCTTCCCATTGGCCGCCACCAGTCGACTGCTGCCCTTGGCAGTCGACTGCCGTCACTACAACGACCTCCAAACACGTCGGATCCCGACCGTTATAGTCCAACTGAACTCTTGGCAGTCGACTGATGGACCTCACCACGATGCAGCCTCGTAGTCGATCGCCTACCACCTACGAGCGGCTCTGGCGCATATCCTCTGGCAATGATCATTCCATGGCGATCGATCGCCAATAAACCCATCGATCGGATACGGTCGAACTCACTGACTCGGAAGCGATCGCCATTCCATGGCAATGATCGGGTGTCGTGTGAAACTCAAACTTAACATAAGTTTGAACTTCCGGCAGTCGGGTAAACCTTAACCCTTGCGGTCAAGTCTCCGACACTCATCCATTCGGCCAAGTTCACCTAATGAGCTACTTACATTTCACTCATTCTCTTATCTCACTCGAAGTCCCTCGCCGAAGCTCTCTTCGTTCGCGGCCACGTCCCTCGGCAGCATCAGGCGCACGGCTCTGCAATGCTCCTTCGCGTCTCTTGCCTCCGAAGTCTACTTCCTTGGCTTCACTTCAAGTCATCTCGTCCGGTGGTCCCTTGGATGCTTCAAGCGCACGGCTTCCGCAAAGTCATCCTTCACCGACTCAAGGACCGAGGTTGTGAGGGTGAACCCGCCAAGGCTCCATGTGCGAATTACTAAGTCCTGCAAGACTCCAACGCACATATCAAATAACAATATCATCCTAACTTAAACCCTTTGCCACACACATCAAAACCTTATCATAGCAAGAGATTGCCCTAACAATCTCCCCCTTTTTGATGTGTGGCAATCCGTTTAAGTTAGGTAAAAACATTTGATGAAAATTCTAAGGTAAGAAAGCATGTAAACATAAACATGATATAGCAACATGCAACTCCCCCTTAATCCATGAAACTCTCTCTACAAATTCTCTCCCCCTATCATAAGCATAATCATTTCTCCCCAAAATATATTCCCCGTTACTTAAACATACATTTCTCCCCCTTTGACACCATCAAAAAGATTAATCCTAATTTATAAACTCATGGCATCAAGTATAATAGAAAGAGAACACCAAAAACATGATTAAAATATGAAATCAGAAAATATTGGGCTATTTTTCAGGTGAGCAGTCGACTTCTATCAGTATGGCAGTCGACTGGCACAAAGGATTCTGAAATTCTGATTTTCTGGGTGAAATTCAGAAATGCATTATAAATTCCAAAAAATTCGAAAAAATCATGAAATTTGAGGAACATATTTCTTTTAAGTATATCTATCAATGAAAAATAGTTTTTCAAGAAAAATCATTATATTTTCCGAGATTTGCCAAAAATCCAAAGGCTTTAAAAACCACTAGGTTTTTGATCATTTTAGTATCAAGTTAACTATCTAGTTTTGCATCCAATTGTTTCAAAACATGAATACATAGATTTTAGGGTAAGAAATTGTTTTGAAAACATATGAAATATCCAACCATGATCTTTGGGCAATATGTCTATGAATTAAACATAAGTCTTCCCCATGATTGGTCTATTATTGCTATTTTAATACCTTAAATGACCATCTAAATGCCATAGGCATTAGTGGACATTTGTATCATCCTAACATCTCACCCATGCTAAGTTTTCAATCAAAGTAGCCTATGGTGAGTGTGAGATGCATCCTAGGGGGTATTTGTATATACTTAACCATTATATTCATATAATTCTATCAAGGTTAAGTATCAACCTAACAATCCTCATGATCATAAAGGCATATCTCAATTAATTCTACATTATGATCATGAAACACATGTATTCATTGAATTGTTATCATGCATTAGGTATTATATCATGATAATAAACAAATTATCACCTAAGGCATGATTTAAACCCTATTTCTCATGATGATGTGCCAAATTTCAAAATCATAAATCATGATTGCACATATACATAGCAATTACATTGATTATCATGATTTAAGCATTATTAACTATTTATAGGCACGTCATCATCACCTAACACTATTTAAAAATGTTGTCCCGCCATCCTAAGTCAACCACAATATGATATAGGTCAATTGTATATGGTTGACTACCCTAGGGGTTTTCTAACCCTTAAGGATGGATTTTGAAACCCAAAATAAGTTCTTGCCTATTGGGTTCACTAGATACTCCTTGGGGATCCATTTTCTAGCTATTACCTTCTTTTTATCTTGTCCCCTAGCAATTAGGCATTTATAGGCCTTTTCATTTTTCTTTTCTTTATAACCTAGGCCCTTTTTGTTGAAGCTAGCTCTTTGGCTCCCTAAGATCATGTTCAATGTGTTGGAGCCAATTGTGAATTTTTCTAGGGCTTTTGTTAAATAATCTACCTTTTCCCTTAAGGCCCTATTTTCATTTATACATGCATCACTTACATCTAATGACATATAATTATCATGTGAGCAAGCATCATCATCATTATCATTAAAACATGCTTTTTCTAATTTTTGCTCCAATTCATTAATTTGGTCAAGCATGCTTTTGTTCTTTTTCTTGGCTCTAAATAGATCCTTAGTTAAGCTAGAAATCATGGAAACTATCTTATGGGGTGAAAGATTCGTTACCATAGTTTCCATGTCCTCTTCTTCTTCGGATGATGAGGATGTCGAAGCTCCCCCTTCATTTGAGCTCTCCCCACTTGAGCTTGATTCTTCATTTTCGGTGGAGGAGCAATCCAAGTCATCAAAGGCCATCAAGGCCAAATTGGTGACAAAGGCATTCTCCTCATCCGATGATGATGAGGAGGATGAGGATGGGTCATCCCAAGTTCTTGCCTTTAGAGCTTTGGTCTTCCCCTTTTCTTTTGTCTTCTTCTCCTCTTCCTTCTTTTTCTTGCTCCCCTTTTTCTTCTTCTTTTCTTCTTTCTTTTTCTTCTCTTCCTTGCTCTTGTTTAGGAGGGGACAATTATCCCTTATGTGCCCATCTCCTTGGCAATTGTAGCATATGACCTTCCCCCTTGGTCTTCTATTCCTATCATGAGATTTATCAAATCTAAAATTCTTAAATGCACGCCTTACCTTCCTTACCATGTAGGCTTCTTCCGTGCTATCCATGGAGGAGGTAGAGGCTTCATCAACGGAGGAGGAGGGGATCTCTATCTTCTTCTTCCCCTTATTTGCCAACAATGCTACTCCCCTTGAAGGTTGTATTTTTGGCTCTTCTTGTATTCCTTCAAGCCTAGATTCATGCAATTCCATAGTGGAGAAAAATTCATCTAGATTACTTACCTCTAGATTCTTTGAAATGTAAAATGAGTCCACCATTGAACTCCACTTAGATGATCGGGGGAAAGCATCTATGGCCTTCATTATCATATCGCGATTGGAGAGCCTTTCTCCTACACTTGTTAGTCCATTTAAGATTTCTTTGAATCTAGAATGCAAAGAAGTTACCTTTTCTCCCATTTCTAATTTAATGTTGGATAGTTGGGAGCAGAGGAGATCTCTCCTTGCTAGCTTCGCCTCGGATGTGCCTTCATGAAGCTCAATTAGCTTCTCCCACATCTCCTTGGTGCTTAGGCATTCTCCTATTCGGTTGATTTCTTGTTGGGGGAGCACATTGAAGAGATGATGCTTGGCTTTTGAATTTGCAAGGTGCTCTTCCCTTTGCCTTTTGGTCCACCTAGATTTCTCTATTGGCTTCCCCTCTTCATCCCTAGGCAAAACGAAACCGGATTCCATTGTAATCATAATATCAAAATCCGTTTCGAAAAATACCTCCATTCGCTTCTTCCACCAAGCGAATTCTTCTTCAAACTTCGGAGGATGGATGTTGGAGCCGGCCATTTTGAAAGTTGCTTGTTGTGGTGGTTAGTCCTCGACAAGCTTTCCTTGGCTCTGATACCACTTGTAGGGGATCGAACGGCCGGCTAGAGGGGGGTGAATAGCCCTCTTACGATGGATGTCGGAATTCTCTCGTTCGTTTGCTCGTCTACACAATCGTTAGCGCAAGCGGAAGCATAAACAATAAAGACAAAGCAATAAATGAAAATACAAACGCTAACAAGAAGATGTAACGTGGTTCACGGCTACGCCGCTAATCCACGGTCCGATTCGTCCAAGGTGAATCACTCCTCCAAAGCTAATCACTATTGGTCTCTCCTTTGCACCAAGCAAGGTGGAGATAACCTTTACAATCAAGATCACTCTTCTTACAATAATAATGGAGTAAAAACAAGTAAGAAGAGTTTAGAGCTTGTGGGGCACTAGGAAGATCACTTAGAGCATAAGCATTAGCCTCTCAAAGGCTCACACCCTCTCTTTTTATAAAGAGGGTTGATTTCTTCCCGTTGGCCGCCACCAGTCGACTGCTGCCATTGGTAGTCGACTGCCGTCACTACAACGGCCTCCGAACATGTCGGATCCCGACCATTGTAGTCCAACGGAACTCTTGGCAATGATCGATGGACTCACCACGATCACGCCTCCGTAGTCGATCGGTCTAATGGCTACGAAGCGTTCTCAGGTTCGCTGATATCCTTCGGCAATACCGCCATTCCATGGTAAATGATCACGGGCATAAACCCATCAGTCGGATACCAGTCGAACTCACTCGACTCAGAGCAGTTGACTGCCATTCCATGGCAGTCGACTAGTGCTGTGTGAAACTCAAACTTAACATAAGTTTGAGCTTCCAGCGGTCGGATAAACCTTAACCCTTGTGGTCAAGTCTCCGACACTCAGCCATTCGGCCAAGTTCACCTAATGAGCTACTTACATTTCACTCATTCTCTTATCTCACTAGAAGTCCCTCACCGAAGCTCTCTTCGTTCGCGGCCACGTCCCTCGGCAGCATCAGGCGCACGGCTCTGCAATGCTCCTTCGCGTCTCTTGCCTTCGAAGTCTGCTTCCTTGGCTTCACTTCAAGTCATCTCGTCTGGCGGTCCCTCGGATGCTCCAAGCGCACAGCTTTCGCAAAGTCATCCTTCACCGACTCAAGGACCGAGGTTGTGAGGGTGAACCCGCCAAGGCTCCATGTGCGAATTACTAAGTCCTGCAAGACTCCAACGCACATATCAAATAACAATATCATCCTAACTTAAACCCTTTGTTAGTAATATATGAGAGATGTCCTAAGGCAATCGCCTTATGTATGAACCATTTATATGATAAATGAAGATTCACTATTTGAGTATACATGTTTTATGTATTTGATTGGATCTTAAACTCATTTACTGAATGTCCACGATACGATTCACAAAGATGAGAGAATTTGTGATTGGATCACAACTAGTGAGTATCTCTACATGTGTAATTGTGATGTATCTAATTATCCTAGTCGATGAATTGATGGATGGACACCATCAATTCGCTGAGACTAGCACGAGGTATACTCCTTGGTGTATCCAAGCAGCTGATTCTCACTGGCTGGAGACATAGTGATGTCCGGAGTTAATCGTGGATGCTAGTTATGGTAACTAGTTCATTGGAGTGACCAGCCGTAAGACTTCATATGGTTCTCTACATATATAGATATGTCAATGAAGTTCTTACTGTGGCTTAAGTGCGATGTTCTTCGACTTCGGTGATTCAAGTCATCTTGATCATGGAGACTTATGCTTTGACATCTTAAGCAAACATCTCTAAGGAGATGTGGACCCGGGATGATTGGGTATAAGTCGAAGTGATCGAAGGTGTTTGAATAGCCTATAAAGGATTCACCACTCCTTGCAAGGAGATGTATACCCATGGCCTCTCGTCGGATTGTTACTAAAGTCTTTGGCCAAAGCATTACATGTTTAGAGTAAGGTACACTTCGATACATGTGGAGTAACTAGAATCCGTAGGACGAGGAAATGATACTTGGGCTAGGTGTGACGTAGTCAGCCTAGTGGGGACTGACACTATAGACCATGTCCTGAACCAAGTGGGTATAAGATGAGTGAAGGGAATGGGGCACGATTCATTCGAGCCATCAAGGGTTTCGTAAATAGTTCTCGATCAACCGCTGATCTTTTCTGCTTAATTGGGGATCATGATGTACTACTAGGTGCCACTCATGATCGTTCTATAATTAATGGTTAATTATAGACGGCCAACATAAACCGAGAACCTATTTGGTCACACGCACAACGAGTGTAATCCAAAGGATTTAAAACGAGCTTGAGAATGAGATTCTCAGACCGGGAGAAACTATGTTTGGTTGGACCAAACATAAAGCGAGCATGAAATTGTTTCAGTCGCAATGGAAGCGTGGATGGGCTGCTTCTTATGAAGACGTAATGGATGGACCAAAATGGTTTGGTTCTAATCCAATGGATAAGAATAAACCAAAGGGTTTGGTTTATTTTAAACGAATGAACCAAAGGTTGGTTCGGTTCGTTTTAACTTAAAATAAACCATCATGGTTTGGTTTATTTTAACTTATCTTAATGGAGCGGGTTAACGGGCTTTATGGATATGATCCATTAACCATTAAGAGAATTAGTTCTCTATAAAATAGGGCTTAAACCCTAACCCTAAAACTAATCCAAAACCTAGCCGCCCAACATGTTGTTGCCGCCCAACACATTGTTGCCGCCCAGCTTATGGTGGCGCCGTCCAGCTCCTTGCCGGCGTCCAAGCTCCAGCCGGTGAACCTCCGGCGACCCTCCGGTGATCTCCTATAGGTTCGGCATCAAGGTGAGCCTTTTCTCTCCTTGTTTTGGCCGGCGCCTACTCCTCCACCAAGCTGTCCAGTTTTCTGGACAGCTCCTCCTTCTCCCGGAGCGCCGCTTGATGACGGTTAGTGCTCCGACAGCGGCTAACTTACCGGGGATTTGATCTCCGGTAATCCTCTGAGGTGGAGGACGAAGGATTCGTCAAACGGTTGACGAACACCTCTCCGGAGAAGCGAGTTTTGAGAACTCGTTTTGGATCCGAATTTGGATTCGGATCGTGATAATCTCTCGATCACGTCGTCTTCAACACGAGGCTAGTAACCCGTACGAAGACGAAGCTCGTGACTTAGCGAAGTCATCCCGAGGAGCTCGGCGTGGATACGGATAGAGACGATTCTTACGAGGATCGTTCCGGTTGATGCCGTTCCCGCTACACGTCATACGGAAGGTATAACGTAGTTTAATTTCCTTTTATTGCAATTTTAATTTACGGTTATGTCTACACTTGTTGTAATAGCATGCGTGTGTTGTGTGTGTTGTAATAAATAGGAGTATTTATTATTTTTATTGCTTCCGCTGTGCTCATGTTTACGAAACATGATCGAACACACACACGCCGCGGTGCCGGAAACCCAACACCCTTTGCCACACACATCAAAACCTTATCATGGCAAGAGATTGCCCTAACACTAAATATCCCGACCAGCAGTCGACTGATCTCCAGATCAGTCGACTGCCCAATGCTGGCAGTCAACTGCTAGGCCATCTTCCAACAATCAAACCCTAGTTGACTCACATCAGTTGACTAATCATAGTCCCAGTCGAATGATACACCTCAAACTTGAGGTTTTAACCCAAGTATGGTGCCTCCATACTTACTAGACCACCCTTAGCCTAGACCTAAGTCTTCTAGCCACCTCCGTTAGCCTCACGCCTATCGGATCCCTGCAAGTCATCCATGACTTGTTATCCATACGCTAGCCTTCAGGTGCTTCCACCAGCTATTGTCATGCTAATGTGGTCTACACTGCCAAGGCACATTAGACTTACGCTGCCAAGACTCCGCTTGGACTTTACGCCACCAACTATTATACTTATGCTGCTAAGACTTCACCCTTGGACTTTACGCCACTAATATTCCCCTTGGACTCCTCAATTTCCAAGACTCAAGCTTGGACTTTCTCTTGCCAACTCATGTTGGACTTTCCATGCCAAGACCCATGCTTGGTCTTTTCCTTGCCAAGACCCATTCTTGGACTTTCCTTGCCAACCCATGTTGGACTTTCCATGCCAAGACTCAAGCTTGGAGGTTTCATGCCAAGTACATAAGACTTGGACTTTTCCATGACAATGGTCAAACCATCATTAAACATCAAGTATGACCTGGGTCGATTGCATAAGCAATCTCCCCAACACATGTCAGACATCAATGTCAAACATCAAACACTACTCGAGTCTAACTCTAGTTTGGTCAATCGTGACTTGGGCCGATTGCACCAATAATATCCCCCTTTTTGATGTTTGACAAAAAACACCCTTGAGTTAGGCCCCTAACTCAAATTCCCTTACCAATTTTCCCAAATTGGTAATTCTAACATTCTTCCCCTTTTTGACATACATCAAAAAGTTCTCCCAAGGAGGTCAATGTCTCATATCCCAATGAGATCTTACAATCTCCCCCTTGGTCTAAAAGCATCTAGGATGCCTTCACTTTTCCTAGTGATAAGTCTCATATCACTCAAGAGAAGCAATCCTATATACTCTCCCAATTTTCAAATTGGGCATCTCAAATTCCCATTTCTCCCCCTCATGAGGAAAAATAACATCCATCATCCCATGATGGATACCTCCCCCTAAAGGCTTGCTCCCCCATGACCATTGCACCAACAATGTCCTTGGAAAGTCCCTAAGCCAATAGGAACTCTAAACCATCAAAAATAAGATTAAAAGTTCAACATTGAACTTTACCACACCTTAAATTGATACATCACCCTAACAACTCTCCTAATCCATATCCAATGGATTTTTCACCCTTTCCAATGCTACCCAAAGCATATCCTAGGGTTAGAAATGGTTAGGGAACCCTAACATAGCTGAAATTGAGCTAAACAAATCTTGTTTATCCAAAATCAACCTGGGAGTCGACTTTATCAGGCAACAGTCAACTGTCACTCATCATCAGTCGACTAATAACTGAAAATTCTGATTTTCAGTTATCAGAATCGAATTTCAAAAATTCATAAGTAAATATACAATGTTCAAAAACCAATACAATGGGTGAAAAATGTTTGAAAAATATTTTACCCATAAAATAGCAAAATTGACACAAAGTTCAAAAGTGAAGAAAAACTTCAATGTTTTAGCTCACTTTGTATCAACTTCATCAATGGTGACTTCTATCAAAAGATAGACTACACCTAGGTTTTTCAAAATGATTTTAAAATATTTTCAAAGCCTTATATTGGATCATATTCTTTGGGCTTAATGTACATGACATGAACATAAGCTTTCCCAATGATCCATCACTAATATAAGATAAGTTTGAGTTCATCTAGATGCAAAAACTATGCACCTTGAACTTAACTCATATCCTAGCATCTCACATGTATCTAGAGTGTATCAATACAAATACATGTCAATGTAATGTGAGATGTGGGTTTTGTTCATCCTAATCTAGGGTTTCATGCATTTTCTAGGGCAACACTATTTGATTCCCTTATACATGAGACTTCAAGTCATGTCATATGTCCTTAATTCAATTCTTATTAAATGCATGAATGATTATGGCATTAATTATGAAATAAATAAGCATGTGCTCATAATCATGATGTCATGGCATAAAATGGAATCTAAGCATACATGAGATTTAGCCTTAATCCTAAGCATTATCATGACATATTAAAAGATTAAAAGAATATATGATGTCATGACATGTTATAAGATAAATTAAGCATGGAAAATAAAATATAAAGGTATATAATACCTAAATTTCGATATTAGTTGTCATTTGTTATTATTAAACCCATTTTTCCATATTTCCATCTATCTCCCAAGTGTGCCAAAAATCCAAAATGGCACAGCTCAACCTCTAAACCTAAATTGTGCCAATTTGATTAATTTTTTAACTTCCATAAATAATATTGGCACATCCTAAAATCCTTTAGGATAATAATTCAAACCTATTTCCAAGGTATCCATAACCTTGAAAATGACCTAAAGTACCACCTTTACCATGGTTAGGTTAACTACTCATCCATTTAAAGTTGGCACACCTAAACCCATTTAGCATGAATCAATCATACTCCTAGGAACCCAATACCTATTGGAGCTCCTTAGGTTTACTAGGTATTCGCTAGGTATAACTTCCCCAGATACCCTCCTAATGACCCTTCTAGGCTTAGAAGCCTTGGTCATTTTTGTCTTGCCTAGGTCAACCCTAGAGGTAACTCCCCCTTTGACCTTCTTAATGGCTTCCCTAGGTTTCCTTGAAATCCTAGCCACTAGTCACAGCCTTGGTTACCCTTAGTAACCTAGGTCTTTCTAGACCTAGGTTGTGTTCCATAATCGAATGGAACACTATGATAGGTCTTTTTGGACTTAGGCTTGCCCTTTAATGGTTCTTGTTTCCTAGGCCTTTGACTTTGACCATTTGACCCCTTAAATTGATTTTGTATATTCCTAAGGGTCTTTTCCATTTTCTCAAGCCTTGACCTCAAGACTTGATTTTTATTTTCTAATATCTCAATTTTTGATTTTTCATTTGCTCTTGAGATATTTTTATTTCTAGGCATATGTCTAATCCATTTAGGGTTGATGCCTAGGTGGTCCTCAATTTTCCTAATACTTGCCTTAGGTAAAATATTTTTAGGGATATTAGTCCCAAATTTCTCCTTATTCTTAAGGTTGGCATTCTTAGCTCCTAAACAATGCTCCCTATTTCTAGCATGCTTGTTATGATAGATTGCAAGATTGCTAAAATTATTTCTAGCATGCTTTTGCCTATAACTTAAAGAATGAACATTATTAAATTTTACCTTAGGGTTTACCTTAGAGGCTACCCCTACTTGTGATGCTCCTTCTTTGACCTTCTTGCTCCCCCTAGAGCATTGACTCCTATAATGCCCTCTTTGGTTACATTTGAAGCATATGATGTGCTCCTTTCTTTTAATGGTGGGGGCATCGGCATCCTTGACTTTTTCATTGACTTTTGGTGCCGGAGGACTTTTCTTGACTCTTTTAGGACATTTACTCTTGTAATGTCCTACTTCCCTACACTCAAAGCATATAATGTGATTTTTAATATTTACCGAAATGCTTGAGTTACCTAGGTCATCGGTGGTGGAAAGGGCCTCTTGAGCTCGTTCATCACTTCTCCCGGAAGTAGATGGCTCTTCTTGCTCTTGCCCTTGATCCGGAGATCTAATCTTCTCCCTCTCAATCCTAGAGGTGGAGGCTTCTTCCACCTTTTCTTCCTCTTCCGATCCAGATCCGAATGTTGATTCTCTATCAATTTCCGAATCCTCACTTAATTGTGAGGAAGAGCTTTGTTCTTCGGCCTCCTCTTCTTGAGCCGGTGATGGGTCTTCATGGAATCTTGCCACTTGGCTCCATAGCTCCTTAGCATCCATATAGTCCCCTAAACTAGACACAATATTATTAGGTATTAAATCAATCACAAATTTCATTACCTTATCATTTTTCTTGAAGGCTTGGATTTGCTCTTCGGTCCATCTCTTCTTCTTGAGGTATCCACCTTTTTGTCCTCTTAGATATTCAAATCCTTCCATAAAAATGGACCATTCTTCAAAATCCCTCATCAAGTTGAAGTCTTCAATTCTTCTCTTCCATGAATTGAAGCCTTCTTGTCGATAAAGCGCATATGGGACCGGTGTGTTGATGTCCCATCCTAGTTGTTCTTCAAATTCCATCTTTCCCTCTAGCAGTGCTCTCTTGGTTGTTAATGCATAGAAGAGTCGCCTCGCTCTGATACCAATTGCTGGAATGTTCGATGACCGCTAGAGGGGGGTGAATAGCGTTGTCGCTTATTGATGGATTATCGTTTAATCGTGCTTGCTACAAAATGTTAATATGCAGCGGAAATACAAAATATAAAATGAAAATAAATACAAGCACAATCACAACACAAGATGTAACGTGGTTCGGAACCGAATGGTACCTACTCGACAGATCGAGCTCAAACGAGCTCTAGCAATGCGTACAACACCCCTAATCAAATAAACTCCATCTCGGAACAATCCGGAGGTGGAGAAACTTCGTACAAGTGATTACAAAAGTAATATTAAGCAAATACAATCAAATACAAATATGAAATGCAATACAAGTAAAGAAAACAACTTTACAAGAGCTTTTGATTGCTTGCTTTTGGTTGCTTGAAGAGTAGCCTTGGAGACCCTGAGTTGTAACAGCAAATCACCCCAAAGAAGCTCAAGAACCATGCCAAAAATCCTCCCCACGAATAGCTTTTATAACCTGTAACTCGGGATGATTTTTTGCCTAGCAGTCGACTAATCGGGTTCATCAGTCGACTGCCCCTATAGCCATTGTCTCACAACGACAAGAACCACACCGGATAAGTCCAACGGATAGACCATCAGTCGACTGATCATACCCATCAGTCGACTAATAGCTCAATCAGTCGAGTGCTTGCGTTGATCACTCGATTAAAGAGCATTCTGTGCTTGATATCCAGATGAGCAGTCGATTGATCTCTAGATCAGTCTACTGCCCAATGCTAGTAGTCGACTGCTAGGCCATCTTCCCATAGTCAAACCCTAGTTGACTCACATTAGTCGACTAACCATAGTCTCAGTCGACTGATACACCTAAAACATGAGGTTTTAACCCAAGTATGGTGCCCCCATACTTGTTAGACCACCCTTAGCCTAGACCTAAGCCTTCTAGCCACCTTCGTCAGCCTCACGCCTATCGGATCCCTCCAAGTCATCCAAGACTTGTTCATCCATACACTAGCCTTCAGGTGCTTCCATCAGCTATTGTCATGTTAATGTGGTCTACACTGCCAAGGCACATTAGGCTTATGTTGCCAAGACTCCGCTTGGACTTTACGCTGCCAACCATTGGACTTATGCTGCCAATACTTCACCTTTGGACTTTACTCCGCCAATATTCTCCTTGGACTTCTCAATTGCCAAGACTCAAGCTTGGACTTTCCCTTGTCAACCCATGTTTGACTTTCCATGCCAAGACCCATGGTTGGACTTTTCCTTGCCAAGACCCATGCTTGCACTTTCCTTGCCAACCCATGTTGGACTTTCCATGCCAAGACTCAAGCTTGGACTTTTCATGCCAAGTATGTTAGGAACATTACGCCCGCTAGAGGGGGGGTGAATAGCGTCGTCACTTGTCGATGGAGGAATTCGATCGTGCTTGCTACAAAATGATTAGTGCGCAGTGGAAATAGAAATATACAATACAAATATACACAAGCACGATAACAACACAAGGATATAACATGGTTCATAACCGAATAGTTCCTACTCCGCTAATTGGGCTCGTAAGAGCCCTAGCGATGCCAATCACACACTAGTAATCAAATAACTCCTTCTCAAAACAATCCGGAGGTGAAGAAAACTCGTACAAGTGATTACAAAAGCAATACAAAGAAATACAAGCAAAATATGAATGAAATGTAAAGAACACTTTACAAACTAGGGTTTGAGTGCTTTGCTTGTTGGTTGCTTGGATGAGCTTGAAGGACCCTAAATGCACCTGCAATTCGCCTTCAAATTGCCTCAACAAAGCTACCAAAAGACCAAATGCCAAAATCCTCCTCGAGCTCCTCTTTGTAACCTGCATTGGGCTAGATTTCTGCCTGACAATCGACTGCCATAAGGCCCTAGTCGACTGCCAACACTGTTGTTGTGAGACAATGGCTCGATCCACACTAGAAAAACTCCAATGATACTCTCATCACCAATATCGCGCTGAGTTGCCCGATCGGCTCTTGGCCATCAACATTCGCGGTGAACCATCGATTGATTGCATCATCCATGGCGGTGATCACTCAAGAATGATCGCCCTAATGAGCAGTCGACTGCCAAAGCCTTTTCAGCCCTTAAACGGTAGTCGAACTCTAGTCGGCTCACGATAGTTGAACCGACCATAATGTCAGTCGATTGTCAACCTCAAACATGAGGTTTTAACCCAAGTATGGTGCCCCCATACTTGCTAGACTACCCTTAGCCTAGACCTAAGCCTTCTAGCCACCTACATCAGCCTCGTGCCTATCGGATCCCTCCAAGTCATCCATGACTTGTTCATCCATATGCTAGCCTTCAGGTTCTTCCATCAACTATTGTCATGCTAACGGTGTCTACACTGCCAAGGCACATTGGACTTACACTGTCAAGACTTCCGCTTGGACTTTACACTGCCAACTATTGGACTTTTGCTGTCAAGACTTCACCCTTGGACTTTTCACTACCAACCATTCCCCTTGGACTTTCCAAATGCCAAGACTCAAGCTTGGACTTTCCTTTGCCAACCCATGTTGGACTTTCCATGCCAAGACCAATGGTTGGACTTTTCCCTTGCCAAGATCATGCTTGGACTTTCCTTGCCAACCCATGTTGGACTTTTCCTTGCCAAGAACCATGCTTGGACTTTACATGCCAAGTACTCAAGACTTGGACTTTCCCAATGCCAAGTGTCCCACTTAGACTTTTCATGTCAAGTACTCATGACTTGGGCTTTACCATAACAATCACATTGTCATATATTTTTTTCGAACATCAAAACATCGCTCGAGTCAAACTCAAGTCCGGTCAATCGTGACCTGGGCCAATTGCACCAACAAAGTACACAAGACTTGGACTTTCCCATGACAATGGTCAAACCATCGTCAAACATCAAGTATGACCAGGGTCGATTGCATCAACAATCTACCCAACACATGTCAGACATCAATGTCAAACATCAAAACACTACTCGAGTCCAACTCGAGTCTGGTCAATCGTGACCTAGGCCGATTGCACCAACAACCACATTGTAGAATTTGGGTAGCCTTGGCATCGGCTTCCACTTGTCTTTTCATGACATTCGTCCATGGATCGTAATCCAATGATTCACTAACTTCATTAGTAGGAAGTGTGAACCCGGTTTGGATTACGATCCACATCTCTTTTTGAGTTTTAAAAAAGTACTCCATCCGACATTTCTAGTAACGGAAGTCATCTCCATTGTAAAACGGAGATCGGATGGTGCTAAACCCTTCGAGATAGGCCATTTAGAAAAAAAAAAGAAAAAGAAACACCTCGCAATGACAAAAACAAAAAGAAGGTACCAAGACTTTTGTCTTGGATTAGTAGTGCGGAAGTAAGGAAATTAACGAAACTAAAAGTATTAAAGCTTTGAATCAAAAAACCAAAAATGAAAAGAAAACTTTAAAATGATTGCTAGATTGGTGGTTGCACCAAATCGTAGCGCCCCCGCTCTAATACCAATTGTTGGATCGTGAAAGAGCACTAGAGGGGGGTGAATAACGCAAAACAATCTTTTTGTTTCGTTCAATATAAAACACGAGTAGCAGTGGAAAATAAATAAGACAATTTTATTTTTACTTGGTTCACAGCCTACTGGCTACTAATCCAAGGCCCTAGCGGTCCTAGACTGCGTATGGAGGGCAATTTACTAAAACACTCCTCTTCGTTGGAGGTAGGACTTGACGATTACAAAGATACGAGAAAACTCGAGGTAGAGAGACAAAACCCTCTCTCCTCATTATGATAAAGGCTCAGAAATACAAACTTAAATACAAGCAATCTTAATTGACAACTTAAGATGTTACCGATGAATAAGGAGATGGAGGTTGAGCTCGAGTCGTCAGCGTTTTGGCAGCGCTTCGTCATCGTAGAGTTGTCGGAGAGTCACAGCATTGCGGGAGCACTTTGGAAGTTTTGGAATGATGGAAATGGTGAAGAAAATTCCTTCTTTTATAACCTTTGAAGCCCCCAATGTTCAGTTCCATCTCATAGTCAAAGAGCCTCATCTCCTCAAGATAAGTGGATGAGGTTTTGCCTATCCTCGAAGCTAGAATTTGAACAGTAGTTGAACTGGCTGGTTGAACTAGCCGGTTGAACTGATTGTTGGTGCAGGGGCACTAGATAATCGAACTTAGGTTTTGATTATGGCAAAGATCCAAAGTTAAGGTCATATTGTTATCTCACGAGCTGAATCAAGTGTGCAAGAATGCTAAGTTAAGCTAAAGGTCAGCGACACTCGGAGGGAACCGTGGTGGTCAGGCGACACCGGGAGGACTTCGGAGGGAGCCGAAGAACTTAGGTGAAGACTAGAAGTGAATCTTCAAAGGTAAAGGTTGAGGTAAGCTCATGTGAGTGAGAGATGGTAAGGTCGTGTCCTCTGTATGGGGATGACCGTAGGCGCGATCCGACTAAGACTTCTAGTGGAAGGTCTAGGTCGAGATCGGATGGTAAGGAACCGTAATATTTATTATTTTCCGTGCTAACCTCTTACTGCAGTGAAGTGGCCAGGCTGGCAGTCGATTGCTGGTCATTGGGCAGTCGACTGATGGAAGGCATCAGTTGACTGATGGCGACGAATCAGCCTTTTGTGCTAGGTCAAAACGGATAATGTTTGACGCGGCCACTTCACGATAAGATAAAGTGTCACCCCATGATCAGTTCCAAAAGTTGAGGATTTTCATCAAGACTTATTCAAAGGCACAAATCTATAAAAGGAGGGGAGGATTCTAACCCAAAAATCATCAATACTATTCTCAAGTGCTCCTACAATGCCAAAGTTCCAATGCCGTCATAACGCCGACGCAACGCCAAGCTTACATCTTCTTCGTCGATAGCAGCAGCAAGTTTGTTTCTATTTAATTATTGTATTCGTGATTTTAATAGTAAAGAGTTGAGGTAGGCCTGTTGTCTCATCCTCGTGTTTTCGATTTTTGTGATCGTTGTCTCCTACCTCCAACGAGGAGGAGACTCTATAGTGGATTTCTCCTTTGTACGCGGTCAAGGATCGCGGGACCTTGGATTAGCAGCCGGTGGGCTGTGAACCAAGTAAAAATAAATTGTGTTATTTATTTTTCCACTGTGCTTGCTCTTATCGAACAAAAGAAAGTTTTACGCTCGCTATTCACCCTTTCTCTAGCGACGCTTCTCAATCCAAAAATTGGTATCAGAGCGAGGGCGCTAAAATTTGGTGAAACCACCAATCTAGCAGTTTTTGGCTTTCTTTTCATATTTTTTGATTCGTGTTTTTTTTAGGTTTTTTCTCCTGCACTACTAATCTAAGACGAAGTCTTGGTACTCTTCTTTTGGTTGTGTGTTTGCAATATTCGCTTTTGGAGTAGCAGATGGTAAAACGGTCATAACTTTTCGTACAATTGGACCCACGAAACGTGCTACCTACCAAATCGAAGCTCTCTGAGAGATCTACACTTATTAGGAGGGTTTACCCTCGTAACAAGCTTCTTCATCCCCAAAAACTAATGTTTAGTACCCTTTCGGGGATATCGAATGTCGTAAGTTTCTAGCTTTTATTTAGTTTCTTATTTTTTTTATTTATTTCTATTTATTTTTTATTATTTCTCGCATTACTAATCCAAGACCAAGTCTTGGAATTCCTTTTGGTTTTTATTCGTGTTTTGCAAGATAATTAATGACTCACATTGAGAGGTATAGCACCACTCGACCTCCGTTCTTTAACGGAAATGATTTCCTTTATTGGAAAGGTCGGATGGAGTATTTCTTGAAAACACAAATCGAGACTTGGATAATAATTTAAACCAGCTTTGCTCTACCCACCAATGATCAAGGGGAGCCCTTGGATTTCGACAAGTGGACCAATGCAACCAAGAGGCAAATCGAAGCCGATGCAAAAGTAACCCAAATGTTGCAATGCAGTTTGTCAAAGGAGGAGCTCAACCGAATTGGACCATTCATTAGCGCCAAAGACCTCTGGAAAAAATTAATTGATCTACACGAAGGAATGTCTGCTGCTAAGGTATGTAAAAGAGATTTACTTTTAAATAAATTGTATAATCTAAAGATGTAAGATCACGAGACCACTTCACAACTCCATGCGCAGATCCAAGACATCTTGAATGGTCTACATGCCATTAGACAAAAGGCAGATAATCGAGACATAATAAGGTACGCACTCAGTGCATTTCCTAGGACCACCTTGTGGGCATCCATGGTTGATGTTTATAAGGTATCTAAGATTAGGTTAGATGAATTCTTTTCGGAATTTGAGTTACATGAACAAACTAATGCGGTCTCAGTCGAGAAAGGTGTAGCGTTGTTTGCAGGACGAAGATGAAAAGCAAAGAGCCCCGAGGAAGAAGAATCCGAATCGGAATCCGAAGAGGAGATGGAGGTCGAACTAGTCAATCTAGTTTGGAGGATCATCAAAAAGAAAAGGGAGCAATTGAAGAGCAAGAAACCCCCACAAACATACACATGCTATGGGTGCAACAAGAAGGGCCATTACAAGTCGAAGAGCTCAAGACTCAAGAACAAGTCATCTCAATCCAAGCAAGCATTTCATGCAACATGGGAGGAAGGAGAAGATCAAAATAATGACTTGGCATTCATGGCGAAACCAGTAGAGTCCGAGTCTGAGTCCGAAGTCGACTACAAATCCAACTCCGACTCTGAGTCTAAAGATGAATTCAAGTCAAGACTCAAAGTCGGAGAAAAAGAAAAGGTTAAGGTAAGTCGTTCATTAATTGGAAACTTATATCATGCAATTAAGTTGCTAAATAGGAAATTGACTAAGTCCGAGTCTAGAGTTGAGTCGTTACTTGAGGAGGTTGAAACCCTCAAGCAAGAGGCTACTCTAACCTCTTCAACTAGTTAAGTTCAAGAGGGAAACTCAACCCAAGTTGAAAAACTTGAGGAGGAGAATTCTCTCTTGAAAGACCGAGTTCAAGAGGTTGAGGCTAGGTTGGAAAGGTTCACGTTGGGATCTAAGAATCTTAACCGGCTACTTGGAACCCAAAGAGCCATGTACAACAAAGCTGGACTCAGATTTAGGTCAACGACTACAAATAGACGTTACATGTCTATTGTGAATTGTAGTCATCAAAGAGTCCAAGCATGGGTCCCAAAGGTTTTATTGAACTCACATATAAGGACTAATAAATATTGGATTCCCCAGGATCAAGTCCACTTTGTGGATAGACTATATTGGTTCAATGGTCCAGGGGGAACTAACACTAAAATAGTATACTCGCTTCCTTAGCAAAACCATTGCATGATTAGTTATTTTATTTTGATTTTTAGAATGGCTAGATAGGGCAAATAGTTAGTCAACTCTTGATAACATAGTATTAGGATGCGGCGAGATGATAGTACGTTAGGGAAACAAAGTCTCACGTATTCGAGCTAGATAAGGCGTATTTAGCTTGGTGCACTTGACCGAGTGGAACTAGCTGAAGGTACCTCGCCGTATCCTAAACTAATTAGACCAGGAAGTAATCTTAAGTGACTCAAGTAATCAATTTCTTGAATTTGGCTTTGCATAAGGAAGTGATCGTTGTTCCAATCAAAGGATGCCCCTGTGCCTTGCCACGACCTAGAAGTTAATTTCTTGAAAGGTTTACTTGATGAACTAAGGGTTAAATCCGAATCTAATCCAAGGTTGACTAACTCTAATTAGGTTAAAATTATCTCACAAAACATATAAGGTGAACACATTCTGAGATACATAGAATGGGTGAGATGTTAAGGATAATTGAAATACACTTAGGCTACGTTTGGTACGGGGTAATCAGGCTTGTAATATAATTAGGATTATATTACAAGATGATTTACTTTGTTTGGTAACATTTCAAAGATGTAATGTAATGTAATTGCATTATAAAATAAGAACCAAGATTCGTAATCTCGATTATGAAGGAAAAGCTATGTAATCCGATTACATTACGGACTCAATATTTATCATGACAAATATATCCTTCTTTTATTTTTCTCATTGCTTCTCAACGCTCGTCGACGACGACCACTAGCCACCAGCGGCGACGATTGTCAACCGGTGATGATTGTCAGCCGACGGTCGGCGATCAACCGGAGACCGACGATCGGCAACCGACCAGTGATCGATGACTGACGATCGGTCGACGATCGATGACCGGTTGACAATCGATCGGTGACCGACCAATGACCGACGGCAACGACGATTGACGATCGACGGCCGATCGCGACGATGACGATAGATGATGACGATGATGGCCCGATCGTGATCGATGATAGTCGATAGTCGACGATCGACGATCGGCCAGCAACGATCGATCGATCGACGACGGTCGATGACGACGATCGATCGACGATCGGTAATTATATTACCTTAAGAAGAAATTATAAAGATATTTTTGTCATTTTATAATAATACGAATTACATTTCTCATAACAAATATGGATACCAAACAAATGAATGTAATCACTTTTGTAATCGAAGATTACACACCAATCACTGATCAAACACAGTAATGTAATACCCATTACATTACATTACATTACAAACTTGATTACATTACCAGGTTGATTACATTATCTCATACCAAACGTAGCCTTAACTTTTTCAAAATTCTACTTATTTTCTTGCACTTAACGAATAATTATAACTTTGATTGGCCAATACTCAGTATACAACTCTCCAGGTCAAAGTTTAGTTCCCCCTAAATCTCTTATACTTCATATATTTGATTAAGGGGGAGAGCAAACTAACCCTAAGGGTTATATTACAAACCTTTGAAGTTGGTGCAGAGGGATGTACCTTGAACCAATCTATCAAACTAATGCTAGACGCATGCTTGGACTCATAGTTGATTTATCTAGACGCATGCATATACGATGTTGTTTTTAAACTCCTATTTTATATAAAAACCCGAACATTTTTTTTATTTATGGAAAAAGGGGGAGTAGAGTGAAAGTTAAGGGGGAGTAACACAAAATTTTATTTTGAAAATTAAAGTATCTCTTTCAAAACTCACCTAGGGTTAAGGGGGAGTTTTTGAAAATGGCATTCATCATTTACTCTACTTGTTTTATGCTTTAATTTCCCTTAACTTTGTGTCGATTTGCCATAGATCAAAAAGGGAGAGATTGTTGGTGCAGGGGCACTAGATAATCGAACCTAGGTTTTGATTATGGCAAAGATCCAAAGTTAAGGTCATATTGTCATCTCACAAGCTGAATCAAGTGTGCAGGAATGCTAAGCTAAGCTGAAGGTCAGCGACACTCGGAAGGAACCGTGGTGGTCAGGCGACACTGGGAGGACTTCGGAGGGAGCCGAAGAACTCAGGTGAAGACCGGAAGTGAAGCTTCATAAGTAAAGGTTGAGATAAGCTCGTGTTAGTGAGAGATGGTAAGGTCGTGTCCTCTGTACGGGGATGACCGTAGGTGGCGATCCAACTAAGACTTCCAATGGAAGGTCTAGGTCAAGATCGAACGGTAAGGAATCGTCATATTTATCATTTTTCGTGCTAACCTCTTACTGCATGAAAGTGGTCAGGCTAGCAGTCAACTGCTGGTCATTGGGTAGTCGACTGATACATTTTAGTCGACTGATGGCGACGAATCAACCTTTTGCACTAGGTCAAAATGGATAATGTTTGACGTGGCCACTTCACGATAAGATAAGGTGTCACCTCGTGATCAGTTCCAAAAGTTGAGAATTTCCATCAAAACTTATTCCAAGGCACAAATCTATATGTTGGATCGAGAAGCGTCACTAGAGGGGGGGGTGAATAGCGATCGTAAATCTTTCGTCGAATTCGTTCGTTGAGACACATGTAAATAAGTAAGCACAGTGGAAAATAAAATGACACGTTTATTTTACTTGGTTCACAACCCAGCGGTTGCTACTCCAAGGCCCTATCGGTCCTAGACTGCGTACGGAGGGCAAAGCACTATAACGTCTCCTCCTCGTTGGAGGTAGGAGACAACGATCACAAAATCCGGGAATACGAGGATGAGGCAACAAGCCTACCTCACCTCGTTACGAATAAAAACAATGAATACAATATTAAAATAAATTACTAGATGTTGTTGCCGACGAAGAAGATCTGAGGTTGTCGTCGCGTCGGCGTTATGACGGTGTTGGAGCGTTGGCGTTGTAGGAGCACTTGATGAATAAACTTGATATGTTTGGAGTGGAATCCTCCCCTCCTTTTATAGATTTTGACCTCTGAATTTGTCTCCTCTTTTTTCGAAACGGATCATGAAGTTGTCCAAATTTTATCGCGAAGTGGCCGCGTCAAACGTTATCCGTTTTGACCTAGCGCAAAGTCGATCGTCGCCATCACGATCGATGCCTCCCATCACGATCGATGGGCATCACGATCGCTTCCATGTCCAAAGCAATGATCCGCCATCTTGGACACTTCCCTGCAATAAGAGGTTAGCTCGGAAAATGATAAATACGATAGTTTCTAACCGTCCGATCTCGACCTAGACCTTCCACAGGAAGTCTTAGTCGAATCGCCGCCTACGATCGTCCCCGTAAAGAGGACACGACCTTACAATCTCTCACTCACACGATCTCTCACTTCCGGCCTTCCACTCGATTCCTTCGGCTCCCTTCGAAGTCACTCGAGTGTCGTTAGCCTTCAGCTCCAGCTTTAATACTTTTCTGCACACTCGATAGCTCGTGAGATAACGATGTAAACTTAACTTTGTGTCTTTGCCATAATCAAAACACAGGTTCGATTATCTAGTGCCCCTGCACCAACAATCTCCCCCTTTTTGATCTATGGCAAACCAACACAAAGTTAAGGGAAATTAAAGCATAAAACAAGTATAGTAAATGATGAATGTCATTTTCAAAAACTCCCCCTTAACCAAAACTCCCCCTTAACCCTAGGTGAGTTTTGAAAGATATACTTTAGTTCAAAATTAAATAAATTTTGTGTTACTCCCCCTTAACTTTCGCTCTTCTCCCCCTTTTGCCATAAATCAAAACAAATGTTGGGGTTTGTTATGTAAAAATGAAGTTTGTTATATAAAATAGGGGTTTAACGACAATATGGTATATGCATGCATCAAGATAAATCAACTATGAGTCCAAACATGCGTCTAGCAATAGTTAGATAGATTGGTTCGAGGTGTGTCTCTCTGCACCAATAATCTAAAGGTTTATAATATAACCCTTAGGGTTAGTTTGCTTTCCCCCTTAGTCAAATATATGAAGTATAAGAGATGTAGGGGGTGCTAAACTTTGGCCTAAAGAGTCATTAAGTACAATAGTTGAGAAAATAAGTAGTATTTTGAAGATTGTTTTAAGTATATTTCAATTATCCTTAACATCTCACCCATTCTATGTGTCTCAGAATTTGTTCACCTTATATGTTTTGTGAGATGATTTTAAATTGATTAAAGATAGTCAACCTTGGGTTAGATTCGGATTTAACCTTTAGATCGTTAAGTAACTTTTCGAGAAACTGGCTTCCAGGTCATGGCGAGGCACAGGGGCCTTCTTTGATCGGAACAACGACCACTTCCTTAGACAAAGCCAAATTCAAGAAAATATCACTTAAGTCACTTAGGGTTACTTCCTGGTCTAACTAGTTTAGGATACGGCGAGGTAGCTTCAGCTGGTTCCACTCAGTCAAGTGCACCAAGCTAGATACGCCTTATCTAGCCTAAATACACGAGACTTTGTTTCCCTAACGTACTATCATCTCGCTGCGTCCTGATACTATGTTGTCAAGAGTTGACTAACTATTTTTCCTATCTAGCCATTCTAAAAATTAAAGTAAAATATTCAATGATTTTGCTAAGTAAGCGGGTATACTATTTTAGTGTTAGCTTTCCCTGGACCATTGAACCAATATGGTCTATTCAAATAATGAACTTGATCTTGAGGAATCCAATACTTATTAGTCCTTATATGTGAGTTCAATAAAACCTTTGGGACCCATGCTTGGACTCTTTGATGACTACGATTTACGATAGACATATATGACCTATTTGTAGTCGTTGACCTAAATCCGAGTCCGGCTTTGTTGTACACTGCTCTTTGGGTTCCAAGTAGTCGATTAAGGTTCTTAGATCCCAACGTGAACCTTTCCAACCGAGCCTCAACCTCTTGAACTTGGTCTTTCAAGAGAGAATTCTCCTCCTCGAGTTTTTCAATTTGAGTTGAGTTTCCCTCTTGAACTTGACTAGTTGAAGGGGTTAGAGTAGCCTCTTTCTTGAGGGTTTCAACCTCCTCAAGTAACGACTCAACCCTAGACTCGGACTTAGTTAATTTCCTATTAAGCATTTTAATTGTATTGTAAAGCGTATGAATTAGTGAGCGGCTAACCTTAATTTTCTCTTTTGGTCCGGCTTTGAGTTGCTTCTCGAAGTAGTCTTCGAGTTCAGAGTCGGTGTTGTAATTAGATTCGGATTCGGACTCTGACTCGGACTCTTCGGGTCTTGCCATGCATGCTATGCCGCCGCCTTCTTCGTTGTCCCATGTTGCATGAAAAGCCTTCTTTCGATTTGATTTGAATTGTGCCCTTTTTTGATTCTTTAGTAGTCTCCTTTCCCTCCGAACGATCTTCCGCACTACATTCACTATTGCTTCCACCTTTTCCGATTCGGACTCCGATTCATCTTCGGGTTCGAGTTCATCTACTTGCCTAGTAGGTGGCTTGCTTCTTTGTCCTGCAAGTAGAGCAATACCTCTCTCGGCCCGGACCACGTTAGTTTGCTCATGAAGTTCAAACTTGGAAAATAATTCGTCTAACCTAAGCTTCGAAAGGTCCTTAGAGACCTTATAGACATCAACCATGGATGCCCACAAGGTAGTCCTAGGGAAAGTATTTAAAGCATACCTTACAAGGTCTCGGTTCTCTATGGCTTGCCCGATCGAGTGAAGACCGTTGACGATGTCTTGGATCCGCGCATGTAATTGGGTGGCGGTCTCGCGATCCTGCATCTTTAGATTGTACAATTTATTTAAAAGTAAATCTCTTTTACATACCTTAGCATCGGGCATCCCTTCATGTAGATCAATCAATTTGTTCCAGAGGTCTTTGGCGCTAATGAATGGACCGATGCGGTTGAGCTCCTCCTTGGACAAGCCACATTGTAATATTTGGGTTGCTCTTGCATCGGCTTCGATTTGCCTCTTGGTTGCATTTGTCCACTTGTTGAAATCCAAGGGCTCTCCTTGATCATTGGTGGGTAGAGCAAAGCCGGTTTGGATTATTATCCAAGTCTCGACTTGTGTTTTCAAGAAACACTCCATCTGACCTTTCCAATAACGGAAATCATCTCCGTTAAAGAACGGAGGTCGGGTGGTGCTATATCCCTCAATGTGAGCCATTAAGTATCTTGCAAAACACGAATAAAAACAAAAGGAAATTCCAAGACTTGGTCTTGGATTAGTAGTGTGGGAAATAAATAGGAAATAAACAGAATTAAATGAGAAAAATAAAAAACTAACAAAAACGAACAACTTACGACCTTTGATGCCCCCGAAAGGGTACTAGACGTTGGATTTTGGGGCTGGAAATGGCTTGTTACGAGGGTAAACCCTCGTAAAAAATGTAGATCTCTCAGAGAGCTTCGATTTGGTACGTAGATCGTTATGTGAGTCCACTTGTGCGAAAAGTTATGGCCGTTTTACCGTCAGCTACTCCAAGAGAGAAAAACTTGCAAGCACACAACCAAAAGAAACGTACCAAGACTTCGTCTTGGATTAGTAGTGCGGGAGTGAAAAGAGCTAAAAAAAATATGAATCGAAAAATACGAACAGAAAACCAAAACGTGCTAGATCGGTGATTTCACCAAATCTGAGCGCCCCCGCTCTGATACCAATTGTTGGATCGAGAAGCGTCGCTAGAGGGGGGGTGAATAGCGATCGTAAATCTTTCGTCGAATTCGTTCGTTGAGACACAAGTAAATAAGTAAGCACAGTGGAAAATAAAATGACACGTTTATTTTACTTGGTTCACAACCCAGCGGTTGCTACTCCAAGACCCTATCGGTTCTAGACCGCGTACGGAGGGCAAAGCACTATAACGTCTCCTCCTCGTGTGAGGTAGGAGACAACGATCACAAAATCCGGGAATACGAGGATGAGCCAACAAGCCTACCTCACCTCATTACGAATAAAAACAATGAATACAATATTAAAATAAATTACTAGATGTTGCTGCCGACGAAGAAGATCTGAGGTTGTCGTCGCCGTTAGGTTGGCGTTAGGGAGCACTTGATGAATAAACTTGATATGTTTGGAGTGGAATCCTCCCCTCCTTTTATAGATTTTGGCCTCTGAATTTGTCTCCTCTTTTTTCGGAACAGATCATGAAGTTGTCCAAATTTTATCGCTGGCGGCGCGATCAAACGTTATCCGCTTGACCTAGCGCAAAGCCGAATCGCCGCCATCACGATCGATGATGCCTCCCATCGATCGATGAGCATCGATCGACCGCTACCTGGCTACTTCCGCAATAAGAGGTTAGCTCGGAAAATGATAAATCTGACAGCTTCTAATCACCTAGACCTTCCATAGGAAGTCTTAGTCGAATCGCCGCCTACGATCATCCCCGTAAAGAGGACACGACCTTACAATCTCTCACTCACACGAGCTTACCTCGATAGTAGCTCTCGCTTCCGGCCTTCCACTCAATTCCTTCGGCTCCCTTCGAAGTCACTCGAGTGTCGCTAGCCTTCAGCTCCAACTTTAATACTTTTCTGCACACTCGATAGCTCGTGAGATAACGATGTAAACTTAACTTTGTGTCTTTGCCATAATCAAAACACAGGTTCGATTATCTAGTGCCCCTGCACCAACACTATAAAAGGAGGAGAGGATTCCAACCCAAATATCATCAATACTATTCTCAAGTGCTCCTACAACGCCAAAGTTCCAACGTCGTCATAACACCGACGCAACGCAAAGCTTACATCTTCTTTGTCAATAGCAACAGCAAGTTTGTCTCTATTTAATTATTGTATTCATAATTTTAATAGTAACAAGGTGAGGTAGGCTTGTTGCCTCATCTCGTGTTTTCGGTTTTTGTGATCGTTGTCTCTTACCTCCAACAGGGAGGAAACTCTATAGTGGATTTCCCCTTCGTATGCGGTCAAGGATTGCGGGGCCTTGGATTAGCAGCTGGTGGGTTGTGAACCAAGTAAAAATAAATTGTGTTATTTATTTTTCCGCTGTGCTTTCTCTTATTGAACGAACGAAAGAAAATTTTACGCTCACTATTCACCCCCCCCCTCTAGCGATGCTTCTATATCCAACCATAGGTTCGATTATCTAGTGCCCCTACACCAACACTAATGCCCAGGATTTTCAACTACATCAAGAGTTAGCTCAAAAATGACATTGAAATAAGTGTTTTCATTGGCTACCAATCGTCTGATCTCGACATAGACCTGCCATGGGATGTCTTAGTCGGATCATCGCCTAAGGATGTCCCCGTACAGAGGACTTGACCTCACTTACACTTACTCACACGAGCTTACCTCAAGCTTTACCTTTGTAGCTTTTGCTTCCGGTCTCCCCATGATTTCTTCGGCTCCCTCCGAAGTCTTTTCGGTGTCGCCTGACCACCACGGTTTCTCAACACGAGAACCTCCAGGTGTCGCTGAATCTTCATCTTTAGCTTAGCATTCCTGCACACTTCATTCAGCTCATGAGATAACGATATAAGCTTAACTTTGTGTCTTTTCCATAATCAAAACATAGGTTCGATTATCTAGTGACCTTGCACCAACAGAAGAGTCGCGAACTCGAGGGATCCGAGAGGTATGAGGCAGATGGAGGTGGCTAGAAGGCTTGGGTCTAGGCTAAGGATAGTCAATCAAGTATGAGGGGATAATACTAGGGTTAAACCTCATGTTTGAGGTTTACCAGTCTACTAGGATTGTGGACCAGTCGACTGGTCAAGTTTTTGTCACTCAGGAATCTAGTTGATTCAGAGTAGTCAACTGGGGTTATGACCAGTTGACTGGTCGAGGAGTCGACTGAGGCTCGACTGCTCAGCTAAGGTTATGGTAGTCGACTGCCATGTATGGGTAGTCAACTGTCCTTGAGCAGTCGATTGCCATGGATGGGTCATCGACTGATGGCACTGTAGTAGTGCATAGATTGTTGCATAGTCGACTGACCAGTCGACTACGAAGCAGCAATTGACTGTTAGTAAGGGCAGTCGACTACTGATGTATCCATTGGACATATTTCATCATAGATAGAGTCGTTGTGTTACAATGGATAGACTAGCAATCAACTAGTGTCTTTTGGTAATCGACTGCTGGGTACGAAATCAGCCAACTGTATGCTATAAAAGGAGCAGCTCATGGAGGATTTTGGCCAAGATTTTTGTGGCGATTTTGAAGGGGAAGTATTGTTGCATTCCAGACCTTCAAGAGCAATTCAAAGCAATCAACAAACAAGCAATCAAGTTTTTGTAAAGTTTTCTTTACTTTTGTTTTTACAAAAAGAGTCAAGAAGACGACTCAAGTGCCCAAGGCCAAGGAAAATATCAATGAGGTCGGAGCCCCAATTTGAAAGAGCAAGGAGCATATAGTATGCTTCTGGTGCAACAAAAGGGGGCACTATAAGAGTCAATGTCCGAAGGGGAGAACCTCAAAAAAGGATAAGTTAGAGAGCTCGAGTGTAGCGGAAGTTCCAAAGGCAAAGCCTAAGGTAACTTTCAATAATAAAATTCTAATTATTAATGACAAGAAGCATGCTAGGAATGTTTTTAATTCACTTGCAATTCATCATGATAGAAAGCATGCCAATAATAAATATTATTGCTTAGGTGCTAAATATGTTAATTTGCCTAAAGACAATTCTAGGTCAATCCCACCTAAAGATAACAAGAACCTAGGTATTAACCCTAAGAAGGGTAGGCATATGACTAGGAAGAAATATGGCCAAGGAATTAATGAAAAATAAAAAATTAGAAAATTAGAAATGAAAAATCAAGTCTTGAGGTCAAGGCTTGAGAAATTGGAAAAGACCCTTAATGAGATGAAAAATTCAATTCAAGGGTCTAGTGTGCAAGCACTAGGTGTCAAGAGGCAAGAACTATCCATGGACAAGAAAGGCTTAGGTCACAAGCCTAAGTCCAAGGTAGATAGGCCAACCTACCCTAGTGTTCCATTTAATTATGTAACATATACTAGGTCTAATAAAGCCAAGGTCACAAGGGAAGTCATCTCTAGAGTTGACCGTGGTAAGTGTCTAGTGGCTAAGGTTTTGAAGAAACCTAGAAAAGTCACTAACAATGTTACAAGGGGAGTTTCCCCTAAGGTTAACCTAGCTAAGACCCAAATTGCTAAGGCTTCAAAGCCTAGGAGGGACATTAGGAGGGTATCTAGGAAAGTCATTCCTAGTGAGTACCTAGTTAACCCAAGGAGCTCCAATAGGTATTAGATTCCTAGGAGCATGATTCCATCATGCTAGATGGGTTTAGTTGTGTCAACCCTAAATTGATGGATAGTTAACTTAATCATGGTAGAGTTGACACTTTAAGGTATTTTTAAGGTTAAGTGATACCTTAGAAATGAGTTTAGAAATGTATCCTAAAATATTTTAGGATGTGCCAATAGAATATGGAAGTTAAAAAAATTGATTAAAATTGGCACAATTATGTTTTAGAGTCATAGTGTGTCATTTTGGGTTTTTGTCACACTTGAGGAAATTTAGGCATTATGGTAAAATTGTTATAATCTTAGTAAATGGCAACTAGGCTTGAAATCTAGGTATTCTTGTACCTTTATATTTTATTTGTCACGCATTGTTTGTCATATGTGTCATGACATCATGCTTTATATTAATCATATAAATTGTCATGAAAATATTAAGTTAATATGTCATGTTTGTACTTAGGTATATATTTATGCTACGATGTCATGATTATTAACAAATGGTTTAATTTATACTATCATTATATGCCATAATTATTTCTCATGCATTTAGGATAATTAAAATGATATTAAGGACAATGACATGATTTGAAGTCCCATGATAAGAGAATCAAAAAGAGTTGCCTAGATAAAATGCATGAGACCTTAGATAAGGAAGAACAAAAACTCACATCTCACAAAAATATTAAATTGACATGTGTGTGTATTGATGCACCCTAGACACATGTGAGATGTTAGGAAAATGAGTTAAGTTTAAGGTGCATAGTTCTTACATCTAGATGAACTCAAACTCATAATATGGCATTGATGAATCATGAGGAAAGCTAATATACAAGTCATATACATCTAACCCATAGACCATGGTTCAAAATAAGATTTTAAAAATCATTTTAGAAAATCTTGGTGAAGCCTATCTTTTGATAGCAATCACCATTGAACAAGTTGACACAACGTTAGACAAAAACATTGATGTTTTCAATGGTTTTGAACTTTGTATCAATATTACAATTTAATGGGTATTTTTATATAAAATTATTTTTCACCCATTGTATTTGATGCAAGTAATATACATATAAAGTTTCATTATTTTTCAAAATATGTATATTTACTTATGAATTTTTAAAATTCAATTTCTGAAACTGATTTCTGCATTTTGCAAAAACCAGTTGATTATTGCTTGGAGCAATTGACTAGTGGTAAGACAGTTGACTGATTTCTAATTTTAGTTAGTTGTTGAAGTTGATTTTAGCTGAACAAGGTTTGTTTAGACATTTATCAACTATTTTATGGTACCATAATGTCTCCTAACCCTATGATATGCTTTGGAAAGTATTGAAAGGATAAAATAATCATTGTGAATGATTATGAGAGTTTTTAGGGTGGAGTATCAAATTTTAAGGGAGGTTAAAGTTCAAGTTTGAACTTTTACTTTTATTTTCAATGGTTTAAGTTTCCTATAGGCTTAAGAACTCTCCAAGAATATTGTTGGTGTAATGGTCAAGGAGGAGCAAGCCTCTAGGGGAGTGTGTCCATCTAGAGATGATGGATGCAATTTTGACCAAAAGAGAGAAGTGAGGGTTTGGTAAACCTTCATTATGGTTTTCCTCTCATTTAGTGATATGTGATTTATCATTAGGAAGAGTGAAGATATCCTAGATATTTTTGGACTAAGGGAGAGAATGTAGGATCTCATTGGGAGATGGAACATTAGAAAACCCTTGGTAGTCTTTTTGATGTATGCCAAAAGGGAGAAGTGAGGTTTAAGTTAGGTAAACCTTCACTATGCTTTGGCATTGGAAGAGTTAAGTTGGGTTATTATTAGCCTAACTTAAAGGTATTGTCAAACATCAAAAAGGGAAAGATTGTTGGTACAACAAGCCCCGGGTCATTATTGACCAAACTCGAGTGAGGCTCGAATAGTATTTTGATGTTTGACAATGGGTTTCACCATTGTTTGACAATATGATTTGACCAAATGTTGACCATATGAGTAACGGATGATTGGGATATCCAAAGTCATATAGGGGAGATTGTTGGAGCAATCAATCTCAAAAGTTCAAGTTTGGATAATTGGCATGGAAAGTCCAAGCATGATCTTGGCATGGAAAGTCCAAGAATGGTCTTGGCATGGAAAAGTCCAAGCATAGTCTTGGCAATTGGAAAGTCCAATAATGGTCTTCTCAAGGAAATTCCAAGTCATGGGTATTTGGCAATGCTAAAGTCCAAAGGTATAGTCTTAGCGGCATAAGTCCAAGCATGTAGTCTTGGCAGCGTAAAGTCCAAGGGTAGGTTTGGTGGCGTAAAGTCTAAGCATGGGTTTGGGTGACGTAAGTCCAAATAGATCTTGGCAAGGAAGTCCAAGAGTGAGATTTTGGCAGGTTAAAATCCAAGTATATGGTCTTGGAGGCATAAGTCCAAATGAACCTTATCAAAGGACCCGATTAGCATGACATAGCTGAGGGAAGCACCTGAAGGATAACATGAAGGATGAAGAGTCACGAACTTGAGGGATCCGAGAGGCGTGAGGCTGATGGAGGTGGCTAGAAGACTTAGGTCTAGGTAAGGGTGGTCAATCAAGTATGAGGGGATCATACTTGGGTTAAACCTCATGTTTGAGGTTTACCAGTCTACGGGGGTTATGGACCAGTCGAATGCCTGAGTATTTGATACTTGGGAGCCTAGTTGACTCAGAGTAGTCAACTAGGATTATGACTAGTCAACTGGTCGAGGAGCCGATTGAGGCTCAACTGCTTGGCTAAGGTTGTGGCAATCGATTGCCATATATGGGCAGTTGACTAATGGAACTGTAGCAATGCATAGATTATAGCATAGTCGACTGGCTAGTCGACTACGGCACAGTAGTAGACTGTCGATAAGGATAGTCGACTAATGACATATTCGTTGAGCAGATTCTAGCGTGGATGGAGTCATTGTGAAATAATGGATAGGCTAGTAGTCGACTGGTGCATTTAGCAGTCAACTGCTAGGCGCAAAATCAGCCCATTACAAGTTATAAAAGGAGCATCTCATGAAGGATGTTGGCCAAAAATTTTGGGGTGATTTTGAAGCGGAAGTGTTATTGCATTTCAGATCTTTAAGAGCAATCCAATGCAATCAACAAGCCAACAAGCAATCAAATTTTTGTAGAGTATTTTTTACTTTTGTTTTTTTCCTTCATCCCTG
The DNA here is from genome assembly GCA_025175895.1 of Wurfbainia villosa. Taxonomy (NCBI): domain Eukaryota; kingdom Viridiplantae; phylum Streptophyta; class Magnoliopsida; order Zingiberales; family Zingiberaceae; genus Wurfbainia; species Wurfbainia villosa. The sequence continues at coordinate 37,743,690 of CM045986.1, forward strand.
TATTTGGTTGTATCTTCTTGTTCATTGTTATAAACACTTATTGTACGAGATTTCTTCACCTCCGATGTCTTACCAAGAAGGAGAAGTTTGATAGTGGTGGTGTGCAACACTAGAGCTCAATTAGAGCTCGTCCCATGAAGTAGGAACCCTAGTTCCGAACCATGTTAAATGCTATTCACCCCCTTTAGCACGATGACCAATTCCTCTACATAATGTAATTAGAGAACTTAGGAGCATAAAATTTCGACACGTTCGACATAACACAAGTGAAATCGAAATCCTAGAATCTCTTGATTGATCTTGAACACACCCCTTTTCCATTCTCCAAGTGACACTAAACATGAGCCTGCTCACATCCGACTACCTTAACTCATGATGAATTTCTCCGAACAATCAACATTCACTGAACACCCTAATAATCGAATCTCAGTCCCTGTAGGATCGATATTTATTATTACTTGACGACAATCGTGCACTTGAGGGCATTGAGCGCTGACTTGGTCTTCGACTTCGTGGTTTAGGGCTTCAGTTGACGAGCATCAAGTTTTTTATAGGCAATGAGTGCAACCACGTCTTTGCCTTATCCTTTAGCGATAATGGGAATAAACTCAAGCGAATCGCATCCCCAGGTACTCCGTTGAACTTTAGGGTGGAACATATTTTCAAGAACGTCTCCAGGTGTTGGTTTATGTCTTCAATCGCCACACCTCCAAACTAGTTCTATTGGACCATGTGTATAAGCATAGGCTTAAGTTCAAAATTATTTGTTGTAATTATTGGTCTAGCGTTGTTAGGTCTGAGTCCTCTAGCACTTGAAGCTGCATAGTCCCTCAGGGGATGACTACCCGCATTTACCAAAGGGGCACCATTCCCTTCCATCTCTCTTTGTACAACTCTTCTACGGTGGAAAGTACGGTCTATCTCTGGGTCAATCGGAAGTAGATTTCTTGATCTTGTGTGCCTATGCATAAGAAAAACACAACAACCATATAGGAGTATCTATGCTACTTACGAAAGAAAAACAAGTAAGGAAAAATAACAACCACTTAAAGACTGTGGATAAGAAACTAAAGTTAGAATAAAAACTAAAAATTGAATTAAAACTAAATTGAGTTGAAAAATGAAAAATGACTAGAGAAATGAATCTAAACTAGGTCCAATCTGATATATTCACCAATATCAAATCGATCAATCCTCGACAACGATACCAAAAACTTGATGCTCAATGATCGAAGCCCTCAACTACGAAGTCGAAGACTGGGTCAATTGCTCAATACCCATAAGTGTATGGTTGTCATCAAGTAATAATAAATATCGATCTCACATGGACTGAGATTCGATTATTTGGGTGTCCGACGAATGTTGATTGTTCGGAGAAATTCTTCACGAGTTAAGGTAGTCGATTTTGGGTAGGCTCAAGTACGGTGTCACTTAGACAAAGGAAACGGGGTGTGTTCAAGGTCAATCAAGAGATTCTAGGATTTCGGTTTCACTTGTTCTATGTCAAACGTGTCAAAATATTATGCTTCTAAGTTCTCTAATTACATTCTTATGGGAGGAGCATCAAGTGCAATTTCGATGAGCTTTTGCTTTTATACTAGACTTACCTAATTTTCAATAGCATCCCTTTCAGATCCACAAATCTCAGGAGGTTGTTGTCACTGGTAGCCCCAATCACGGGTTCCACAATCACTGAGTTGATTTCTCCTACTTTACGGCCTCTAGATAAACTAAGTTCATGGAGTTCTAAGATGTTCTATGTTACCCCCATCAATAGGTGGATCATGTTTCATGTCCTACTCTTTCACGACCTATTGTCTACAGTTTTGGGAGGGAGGATGACCATTCGGTCCCTCCTTGATTCTCCTAGGTTTTGATATAGAGGCTTTTGACCTCTATATCGACTAAGCACGGTAGAAATAGAACCAAGTCATAATTATCATTGAACTAGAAAATATAAATCACAAACATAATTAAAAGACACTAATATATATTTGTTCTAACATGTTCAACAAGCACAAGCTACTCCCTAATCCTAAAATCGGAGTCTCTACTCCATAAATATCGAAGGACGAACACAAGACATTGTATTATTAATCATTACAACCAAACAACAATTAAAATAGAAGAAATATGCCCTGTTTGGTTTGTCAAGTCATCTTGGCAGCCTTTCAGTGTATTGGAGCATTGTCGGCGACCTTGAGTTGCCTTCCTCCTCCCCGTTTGCAAGCCTCTAATGCTTTTTAGGCCACCCCTTTTTGTCGTCCTAGCCGTCGTCTCCCCCACCCACCCTAGGGTTAGGTGTGCCTTCCCTTATATAGGATTGAACCTAACTTTCCTTATTCCCACCACACGATCAACCGTGTGAAGCGCTAGAAGTTGCGACTTGGAAACTGGATATGGGGAAAGGCAAGACTGTGTGAATTTCACATAGCCGTTCGTTTCTTCCTCTTAAGTGTCGTATGGATGCCGTCTTTTTGTCTTGAAGTGTGCCCGTGTCTTGGGAACACAGCCAGAGCATGCTCTTCTTCCTCTTGCTTCGTTTGGCATGTCATTTATCTCCAAAAACTCCGTCCTATGCATAAAAGTAATGAAAGCAGATCTTCGAACTAGAAAATAGCAAATAAGTGCAAAGTAAATGGAATATGCATGAAGCAATCACAAAATGCAATAAGATGTGTGCTAAAACTACTCCTAAACCCTATATGATTTGCACACTTCAATTGGTCACCAAGCTTATAGACTCGTCGACACTCTCCTGATTCAGATTGAGCATTCTCCAACCATCTGGGATGGATTTTCTCAAATATATTAGGGACAGACTTGCCAACACTTTTCTGATTCAGATTGAACATTTTCCAACCGTCTGGGATGGATTTTCTTCAATCTATCTAGGATAGACTCGTTGACACTCTCCTGATTTAGATTGAGCATTCTCCAACTATCTAGGATGACTTTTTCCAATCTATCAGGAATAGACTAGTCGACCCTCTATTGATTCAGATTGAGCATTCTCCAATCGTTTGTGATAGATTTTTTTCCAATCTGTCAAGGAAAGACTCATCGACGCTCTCCTAATTCATATTGACCATTCTCTAACTGTCTAAGATGGATTTTCTCCAATCTATCAGGAACAAACTCACCAACTCTCTCTCGACTTAGATTCAGCATTCTCCAACCGTCTAGGATGGATTTTCTCCAACCTATTAGAGATAGACTTGTCGATACTCTCTTGATTCAGATTTAGCAACTCCAACTGTATGGGATGGATTTTCTCTAATCTAACAGGGATGGACTCTTTGACGCTCCCCAGACTCAAATATAGTCAAGGATTAAGCATACTTCATCTGGGATGGATTTGCTCTCAACTCATTGGGAGCTAACTCTTTTTCACTCTCATATCTTAGACATCTGATGCACACAAACCAAGTCCCTGACAACGACGCTAAAAACTTGATGTGTGAAATCGCAAGTGCATGGTTATTATCAAGTAATAAAAAGTATCAATCCCACAGGGATTGGTAAATCAAGTAATGATTTACTAAGTGAATGTAGATTGTCTAGACCAAATCAATTGGCTAAGAAATTAAAGCATTATGAAGGAGAAGGATCAAACATATTGAGAAAGAGAGAGATGAGAATTTAGATGAAGGATCAGAGAATGGAGAGTTGGAGAGCAGAAGGAAGGGGAAAATTTAGAACGACGAGATGATTCTAGGATATCGGTTTCACCTAAATGATTGTAAACATGTCTATGTCTTGTTCCTAATTTTTAATTCTCGTAGGTAGGATATCCTATTTTATCCTATGTGAACTTTTGGAACTACACCAGCGTATCTACTCCAATCGACGTCTACTTTCAGAGCTAAGGGATTGCTTTCACTAGGAGACCCCTGTCACATGGTCCCATAATCCCCGACTTGCCTTTTCCTACTATGTGGCCTCGGCTTACAATAAATTCATTAAGTTCTATGATACTCTATTGGTCCTCATGGCGGATCAATCTACTTTTGTAATTGATTCCTCCACGTCATGGTTCTCTATAGATCGAAGGATTGAGTTCTCCTTTCGGTACATCCCCTCATCGCTAAAATATGACCTAGTACTTTTAGCAGCTAACTTGATAAATCCAATAGATCTAGAACACTAACAAACATATCATTAAACTAGAAGAGAAAATAGATCTATAGACAAAGAAATAAATGTAAGAAAACATCATGTCATTTCATATTGATGTTTACATATCAAGGACTCTACTCCTTCATCCTAGAATCTCAGAATCTACTCCATAAAGATGGAGTTGCAACTACAAGACTTCATGCAAGTAAAAAATTATAATCGAAACTTTAAGAGAATTTAGAAAGGAAGGCTTAGTCTTGATCGGGATTGAGTCCTAGCTACTAATCGCATTCAAAGCTGGAGTTGTGGAGATGATTCCCACTTCCAATCCAATCTCTGGCATTGAAGAGGCCTTTGGATGCCCCCCCCCCTTTCAAGGGTTTGGGAGCCCTAGGGTGGCTCCCTTTGCGATCCCTCATCCTATCACCGTCTTTCCTTTATATAGATGCCCAATAGTCCCTAATTTCTTAAAATAGTGGTGCCACCACACGGTCATGCCTTAGAGGCATGGCCCGACCATGCTTTGGCTTGGAATTGGAAAAATCGAACGAAATCCCATGGGACACAGTCGTGCCTCAAAGACACACTCCCCTTCCCAACCATGGGGAGAAACACAATCATGCTTCAAGGCACATCCTGCCCATGTGTCACCATAGAGCTTGATTTTGATTCGTTTCACTTTGAGAAACACACCTGTGTTTTGAGATACAGTCAAAGTATGTTTCCTACAATTCATACTCCATAGACAGCTTCATTTTGCTTCGAATATTCGTCCCTATCAAGACAAATAAGAAAAGTAGGTCTCCGAACAAAGATAATAGTAAAATGATGTAAAACAAAGATAATATATAATGAATATCATAAAAAAGAGATAAGACGTGTGCCAAAACGATAACTAAAACTCTATTAAAATATGCACATAAGCATCCTCATGGGTCATATGCACTAGGCTACTGGTTTCTTCCCTCAACAAGAAGGCCATAGTGCAGGGGTAAAATGCTAATGGAGTTGGCAGGTATCTGCCAAAGGTCAAGGGGTTATATAGCTACCAACCTATCTCATACATAAGCCAAGCTGCATGATTAGCAAAAAGAAAAAAGAAACATATATATGAAATACCAGGAAGAAAGCTTTATCGAGTTATAGTTAGAGTCACCCTAAAATATAAGAGTAGCCTTCCTGGATGTCCTCAAGGCATCGTTGGACCAACCCATCCACATTGCAATATAATTAATGAATATCCTCATTTGGTACATTATTAAGTACCTTCTGCAAATTTAAAAATCTAACGAGGTAGCCCACCTCTTTGAACTGCGATACAGCGCCTCAAAGCCTTTCTCCAAGAAGGAAGCCACCAGCTTGACTCCTAGTAAGTTGTAGAATTCTGACAATCAGAATAGTTCTTCCTTCTTCAAATCCCATCGCGTGTCCTAGTGCCTCTTATATCCTTCAAGTTCTGCCCTAAGAACCTCTTGCTCTCGTTGTGTCATCGCCGCTTGCCCCTGCAAAGATTGCACTTGCTCTCCAGCAACCCACTCGCGCTCTTCCTGGGCACGGAGCTTATCATTTAATTCTGACAAACTATCATAATATATAATGGCCTCCTACCGGAATAGGTGAATATCAGCGTCGGTTGTTTGCAGATGCTACTCCATTTGGACCATTCGTAACAGGTGCTCCCATTTCCCCTGATGAAGTTGGTCAATCTCTTCCAAGAGGCAGGGAAGTCGAGCCATCAACTTCTCTTGTGCTGCAAGGTGCTGAAGAAATTCCCCCTTTTCAACACCAGTCCGTGTAGAAAAAGGGATTAAGAAAACATGTACCTTTTTCTGGAGGTTGGCATAGCCTCTAATAGCCCTGGTATAGAGAGCTTGTGGGGGGACTCCGCCTCTGCTTGTGTGAAAGAGGGAGGAACAAGATGAGGCAGAGGTGAAGGAGTGGACGTTATGGGACGCTCGATGGAGTGGAAGCGGTTGCCTCAGAGAAAGGGCACTTGCTGAAACACACTCTCTTGAAGGGGTATGCAGAATCACCAACCTCTTGGAAATCAGCGGAAAGGATGGGGGAATCTTGTTGAAGGGAGAGGGAGCCTGAATCGTCAGGAATTACAACGCCAGAAGTTCCTTTCTCACCGGATCTTCGGAGGTGGTGAAGAATGGAGTCCTTCAACATTCTATCACCTGGGAATGGAGAGTGAGATGGCAGTCGGTTAGAAATCACAAGCAAGAAACAGCGGTAAGGAAATTACGTATGTTAGTGAGTAGAGGTGTTTGTTTGGTACTCAACCCAAAGTGGTGGAAGATATCTTAGATTAAGAAGGAGGTGTCATACACCCGCTCGCCCAGCAAATTAACCATGGAAATATATTTGGGTGACTCTTTGAAATATGCAAGAATCGAGATAGGGCCCTAAAAATCTAAGGGGAAGGCGAGTGCCAAAATAAAACATCCTATTATCTAAACGCTTGAGGAAAAAGTAGTAGTGAAAGTGAAGGGGAGTAATAGGAACCCCAATAAAGGAGTTTAAAGGGGTTAGTAGTACATTAGCTAACGGGGACTCGAAAGTAGACAGAGATATCGCCATTGCAAAGTTACTCCAAGAAAAAGGTGATGTATCTCAGAAGGGGAGCGTGCGGTCGTTGATGAGGGTTTTGAAAATATAATCCCATGGTTGCAAGGGATCCCGAAAGTAGAACACAAGAGCTCTTTTTTATGTCTGATAGCGTCGAGAAAACTTATGTATACCAAATGGAGGAAGAGAAAGAATCCATTGTACCTACTCTAGGAGATTGAGACAAAAGGTCGGATGAGCAGCGCAATAGGAAGAGCAAGGGGGAGAAATACGTGGGGGGAGGGGGAGGGAATACATGCACACCGTCAGATTTAGGGAAAAAGATGATAAAAAATTGTGTTAAGACTCTATCAGATTGGTTCGTACCCGATCACTTCTTAATAACCTATCCTTATGATTGGAAAACTTATGATAAGGACTAGGTTAAATAAAATTTTTGGAAAGTCATATGCATCTTAAGAATTTGGCTCTTGATGTGAACATTTTATATAGGATTTCAGCTATCACTTTAGTATATATTTTACTTCGTTTTTAGGGTATTCATTACATATTATCTTTGTTTACTCTACTTTTCTATATTTTTCATTCGGAGATTGATGCAGACACATCCAACATCTTGATCAATTTTTATCATAAATGTGATCTCGTCTTTCTCTAAATCATGACAAGAAGGAATTGAGCCCTAAAATAAAGATTTTGATGCCTTTTTGACCCCTGACATGGATATCCTTCATTTTGAATCACAATGAGGTGTAAAGGAGTTCCTAGAGACGACCACGGCCTACTTGTGGTTACCACCATGAGCGTGGATCATTTCATGGCTCACCACAGGACCTCCAGTAGGAACCACGACCTGTCTGTGTGCCCTACCACAGTCATGGTCCTCACCATGGCATAATTGTGGACCAGTCTACGACCGTAGTTCCCACCACAACCTAACCGTGGACCAGACCACAACCATGATGCACTGCCGCCACTATTTACAATTTCATTAATATTTTATTATTTATTTTAAATTTTTATTTAATTTTAATTTTCAATTGCTATTTAGAATTTCAATAATATTTTATTATTAATTTTATTTTTTCATCACTACTTAGAATTTCATTAATATTTTATTATTAAATTTATTTATTACGATTTTTCATTTAATTTAATTTTTTTAGTTTTAAAATTTTTATATTTACTTTTCTTTTCCGTTAAAAAAAATTTGTTAAAGTTAATTTATTTTTTTTAATATTAAGAAACATTCTCTTTCTAAACATATTTAAACATAGGTTTAGACTTTGTAACATATTTAATTTTTTATTAATAATATTTCTTTTCATTTAAACTAAGAGGTGTCCCTCTTTTGTTTATGAATTTCCTCTTCTCCTTCGATTCTCTCTGCCCCCTCTATTCTAACCTCATGCATGGAAGGTTTTTAGCGTCGCCCTGCTGCCCCACCTACGTCAGTTGGTATCAGAGCCCTAGATCTATGGAAGGTCGATGAGGACGTGGTTATGGTCGTGATTGGCAGGTTCCGATTGAGGAAGTCACACCCCATGATCAAAGTACCCGCGAGTTCATCGATCTACATAGACCAATGACGGAGTTATCTCGGCAATCCATGAATGGTTATTATGATCATGGTTATGGACGTAATCGACAGGTTCTAATTGAGGAAGTCACACCCCAAGATCGATGTTCCCAAGAAACCATCAAGGATCTACAGAGACAAGTCGCAGAGTTATCTCGACGTCTATATCTTTTGGAATTGAATGGCCGGCTAGAGGGGGGTGAATAGCCCTCGTTCGTTGGATGTCGGTATTTGCTCGTCTACAAAACTAATTAGCGCAAGCGGAAGACTAATAAAGACAAGCAAATAGAAATTACAAGAAAGCAAACGCTAACAAGAAGATGTAACGTGGTTCACGGCTACGCCGCTAATCCACGATCCTGATTCGTCCGAGGTGAATCACTCCTTCAAAGCCAATCCAATATTGGTCTCTCCTTTGCACCAAGCTAGGTGGAGGTAACCTTTACAACCAAGATCACTCTTCTACAATGGAATGAAGATTAAAGCAAGTAGAAGAGTGGAAAAACATTTAGGGCACTTTGGGAGTAGTTGGGCGTTCAAGCATTAACCCCCCCAAAGCCCCAACCCTTTCCTTTTTATAGAGGAAGAGGGTTTCTTCCGTTGACAGAAGCGATCGTCGATGGCACCCATCGATCGGCCGAGGTCTTTGAAGCGTTAATAACGGCCGCTTTCCACGTTGGATTCCATCCAGCGGTATTGCATCGATCGGTCGTGATGGCACCCATCGATCGGCCCGATGTCAACGGTCGAGTCCTCAACGAGGTCGACTCCATTCGTGCCCGTGCGGTGACATCGATCGCCGTCCCTTAGCGATCGGTGATCAACTATCGATCGGCGCCCATTCGCGGTCGGTGATCAACTTGATTCAGCCACATTAGACTAGTCGATCGAACCATCGACTCAGAGCAGTCGACTGCCATGACATGGCAGTCGATTGGTGTCGGGAAAACTCATCCGACACTTGGCCAAATGGCCAAGTTTCGCTTACAATCGCTCACTCTCATCCCTCGGAGTCCCTCGCCTTCGAAGTTCTCTTCGTTCGCGGCCACGTCCCTCGGCAGCATCAGGCGCACGACTCTGCAATGCTCCTTCGCGTCTCTTGCCTCGAAGTCTACTTCCTCCGGCTTCACTCCAAGCTCCTCGTCCGGCGGTCCCTCGGATGCTCCAAGCGCACGGCTTCCGCAAAGCTATCCTTCACCGACTCAAGGCACGAGTCATGAGATGTGAAACTCGCCATGGCTCCATGTGCGAATTACTAAGTCCTGCACGACTTCAACGCACATATCAAATCAACATATCAAACTAACTTAAACCCTTTGCCACACCATCAAAACTATATCACGGCAAGAGATTGCCCTAACAATCGACAGGTTCTAATTGAGGAAGTCACACCCCAAGATCGATGTTCCCAAGAAACCATCAAGGATCTACAGAGACAAGTCGCAGAGTTATCTCGACGTCTATATCTTAAAGATCATAAGGTATTTAATTGACACACTACTTTAATTTTTAAACAACTGTATTATCGAGATAATCGTAATCGTGAAGAACAATATGAAGGCCTTATTTTTAAGATAAAGCTTCCCGAGTTTTCTGGCACATTACACACAGAAAATATTCTTGATTAGATTGATGAAGTCAAACAGATTTTTTATTTCGAAGAAGTTCCCGATCATGCTAAAGTAAAGTTGGTAGCCATGACGCTTAAGGGAGAAGCCTTCGCTTGGTGGTTACTATTGCGGCACTCCCGAAAGAAATAGGTTAAGTCCAAGATTACTGATTAGGAGAAAAAAAAAAAAAAAAAAGAAAGATGAAAGGTCATTTCCTTCCTCTTAGTTATACACAGTAATTATTTCATCTTTCTATCTTGAGACAGGACACCCGAACAATCAAGGAGCAATCTCTATTGATAAATGAAGCAAGAGGTCGTGCACAGATAATGACCCCGACTCGAACTCGAGGTCGAGTTCTTTCCAAAATGGGGCGAAGGATGGAGGAGTATTACTTGATTAAAGAAGACATGGGAGACTCCATCTACGATGAGGATGAAGATATTGAAACTAAAGAAGATGTAGAAGACCCCGTCTATGATGATGATAACATAGATGAGGAAATCAAAGTAAATATGGAAGACCCTATCTATGACATTACCGAGGTCATAGGCGATCCCATCTATGATGAGTACGATGATGATAAAGTACTTTGCGAAGATGATCACGAGACATTGCTTGTCCTCTTGCCCAAGGATGAAATGAGGTATGATTTGTCAATGACGACAAGCACCCATATTGGAGGACAAAACATTGTACTAGCACCCCGACAAGAGGATTTCACTTCTCTTTTAGTACATTCCTCTCATTTCCTTTCTATGTCAAAGCAACAGGTGATAAAGCTAGTCCATCAAGGATACACCCAAGAGAGCATGATTCCTTGTGCCAAAAAGGGAGATAGCATTGGTTCAAACTCGAGGTCGAGTTCGAACCAACCCTAGATGACTGATGCAGGAGCATCGAGCATCTTGATCAGCTTTTATCAAAAGATGTGATCCTGCCTTCCTCTAAATCATGACAAAGAGAAATTGAGCCATAAAATAAAGATTTCAACACCTTCATGACCCCCTGACATAGATATTCTTCATTTTGGATCACGACGAGGTATAAAGGAGTTCCTAAAGGCAACCACGGCCTACCTGTAGTCACCACCACGAGCGTGGATCATTCCATGGCTCAACACGGGACCTCCAGTAGGAACCACGACCTGCTTGTGTTCCTTACCACAGTTGTGGTCCTCACCATGGCATAACTGTGGACTAGTCCATGACCGTGGTTCCCACCACAGCCTAATCGTGGATCAGACCACAATCATGACGCACTACCGCCGCTATTTAGAATTTTATTAATATTTTATTATTAATTTTATTTATTTTGAATTTTCATTTAATTTTAATTTTCAATTGCTATTTAGAATTTTATTAATATTTTATTTATTTCGAATTTTCATTTAATTTTATTTTTTTTCCGCTATTTAAAATTTCATTAATATTTTATTATTAAATTTATTTATTATGAATTTTCATTTAATTTATTTTTTTTTAGTTTTAAAATTTTTATATTTATTTTTCTGTTTCGTTAAGAAATTTTTTATTTAGTTTATTTATTTTTTTAACTTTCTAACTTGTTAAAAAATTTATGTTAAAATTAGTTTATTTTTTTTAGCATTAAGAAACATTCTCTTTCTAAGTCTATTTAAATATATGTTTAGGCATTATAAGATATTCAATTTTTGATTAATAATATTTCTTTTCATTTAAACTAAGAGGTGTCTCTCTTTGTTAGCGAAACTCCTCCTCCTACGACTCTTTCGCTCTCCCTCTTTTTTAACTACGCATAATTAGCGGCCAATCCGCTATCCGCCTTCATCAAAGATCTACTTTTGTTAATTTATGTGTAGGATGATGTTTTTGGAGCAAAAAAATGAAGCATTTTATAGAGCACAGACTTTAGGGAACATGCTTTGGTCATGTCCAAAGATATGGGCATGTTCCTGAAGCAAAATTGATCAAAACAGAGGCTCTAGAGTGACACACGACCGACCGTGTGAATTAACACGATTGTGTGTTTTTTTAACTCAATTTTCAGCCTAGATTTCAACTATTTTCAGTCTTACACATGCCCGATCGTGTGACGATGCAACAAATTCGACGAAATAGGATTTTCCGAGCATTTATGGTAAGCCGAAGCCACTTATATATATAGGAAACCCATCTAAGAGGCGAAAAAAGGAGGAGGACGAGGATCAAGAGGGGAGCCCCCCTAAGGCTCCCAAGCCCTGAAGGGTGGTCGTCCAAGGGCCCCTAACTCGTCGGAGGCTCCTGTTCTAGATCTTCTCTATCTGCCGAGATCAGATTGATGCAGATTTCTTTGCCGTGACTCTAGTTCTGAATGTGAGACGCATCCCAAGACCTTATGCACATCGAGACTAAGCCTTCGTTTTTCCTTTTATGTAATTTCTTTCGGTTTATTCTTGGTTTGTCGATGTCTTGTTGTTGGATCTCCATCTTATGGAGTAGATTCCTATGATTCTTTGATTAGAGAGTAGCCTATCTTTACTTGTAAACATACGTATGCAATGAATTCATGTTATCTTACAATGCTTTCATTATATATGCTTGCTTTTTATTCTATGATATAATTGTTCATGGTTCGACTTTATTGTGTTAATCCGATTTAGATGCCAACAGCACTAGGTCATAATTTAAAGGCATGGGGAAGGACCAAAAGGAGAATCCAATCCTCCAAACCATAGAGAATCGAGACGTAGGAGAATCGACTATGAGTGAAGAGTTAATCTGTTGGGGTTCTAATGATTGGTTCCTTGTGCGACTTGTTATGTTTGAGAGGTGTCCTAAGGCAATCGCTATAGGAACTTCGGTGAGCGCTAGAGGGGGTGAATAGCGCATTTTCATTCTCTTGATGAAATTCGATCGTCACTTGATCGCTTGCGTGCTCGTCCTACACAAACTTGTTAATGCACAATGGAAATAATAATAACACAAAACAAATAAAGATAAACACGCAACACACAAGCACAAACGATGTAACATGGTTCGAAACCTTAGGGTTTCTACTCCACGGATTGAGCTCAAGTGAGCTCTAATAATGTACACACCACCAATAATCAATAACACTCCTTCTCGGTGACACATCGGAGGTGGAGAAATCTCTTACAATGATTACAAAAGTAATACAACGGAATACAAGCAATTATAAGTGAAATACACAAAAATATGTAAAGAAAACTTCACAAATGTGAGCTTGAATACTTGCTAGTTTGGTTGCTTGGGCTGCACTTGAAGACCCTGAATTGCACCAACAAATTGTTCCAAATCACCCTAAGAATCATAGCCAAAAATCTCCCCTTCGAGCTCCTTATAAAGTTGCAACTCGGGCTGATTTTTGTCTAGTAGTCGACTGCTCATACCCATCAGTCGACTGCTCCTGTAGTCATTGTCTCATAACGACTTAATCCACGTTGGAAAAACTCCAACGAATTCCTCATTAGTCGACTGCCCTTATCAATAGTTGACTGATGCTTTGGCAGTCGACTGATCAGTCATCTATCGAAGGTTCTGAGTCTGTGACCACAACCAGTAGTCAACTGCCCTCTATGGCAGTCGTCTACTCAAGGGTAGTCGAGGCACCTCCTCGAAGGAGTCTCCAGTCGAGGTGCCTTACGTCTACTCGGCCACAGTCGAGGCGCCACCTCGACTGGGACTCTAGTCGAGGCGTCGGTTGAGTCATCTTGTGTCTATGGCCATAACTCGGTCGCAGTAGATTACCAGTCGACTCCCATCAGTCGACTAGTCATAATCCCAGTCGATTGCTCAGTGTCGACTCGGCTACCAAGTGTCAAAACACTTGACCAGTCAACTGGTCTATGACCTCAGTCGACTGATACACCTCAACCATGAGGTTTAACCCAAGTATGATACCCTCATACTTGCTAGACCACCCTTAGCCTAGACTTAAGCCTTCTAGTCACCTCCATCAAAGATCTACTTTTGTTAATTTATGTGTAGGACGATGTTTTTGGAGCAAAAAAATGAAGCATTTTATGGAGCATAGACTTTAGGGAACATGCTTTGGCCATGTCCAAAGATACAGGCATGTTCCTGAAGCGAAATTGATCAAAACGGAGGCTCTAGAGTGACACATGGTCGACCGTGTGAATTAGCACGGTTGTGTGTTTTTTTAACTCAATTTTCAGCCTTGATTTCAACTGTTTTCAGTCTTACACATGCTCGATCATGTGACGACGCGACGAATTCGAGGAAATAGGATTTTTTCGAGCATTTATGGTAAGATGAAGCCACCTATATATATAGGAAACCCATCTAAGAGGCGAAAAAAGGAGGAGGACGAGGATCAAGAGGGGAGCCCCCCTAAGGCTCCCAAGCCCTGAAGGGTGGTCGTCCAAGGGCCCCTAACCCGTCGGAGGCTCCTGTTCTAGAGCTTCTCTATATGCCGAGATCAGATTGATGCAGATTTCTTTGTCGTGACTCTAGTTCTGAATGTGAGAAGCATCCCAAGACCTTATGCACATCGAGACTAAGCCTTCGTTTTTCCTTTTATGTAATTTCTTTCAGTTTATTCTTGGTTTGTCGATGTCTTGTTGTTGGATCTCCATCTTATGGAGTAGATTCCTATGATTCTTTGATTAGAGAGTAGCCTATCTTTACTTGTAAACATACGTATGCAATGAATTCATGTTATCTTATATTGCTTTCATTATATATGCTTGCTTTTTATTCTATGATATAATTGTTCATGGTTCGACTTTATTGTGTTAATCCGATTTAGATGCCAAAAGCACTAGGTCATAATTTAAAGGCTTGGGGAAGGACCAAAAGGAGAATCCAATCCTCCAAACCATAGAGAATCGAGACGTAGGAGAATCGACTATGAGTGAAGAGTTAATCTGTTGGGATTCTAATGATTGGTTCCTTGTGCGACTTGTTATGTTTGAGAGGTGTCCTAAGGCAATCGCTGTAGGAACTTCGGTGAGCGCTAGAGGGGGTGAATGACACATTTTCATTCTCTTGATGAAATTCGATCGTCACTTGATCACTTGCGTGCTCATCCTACACAAACATGTTGATGCACAATGGAAATAATAATAACACAAAATAAATAAAGATAAACATGCAACACACAAGCACAAACAATGTAACATGGTTCGAAACCTTAGGGTTTCTACTCCACGGATTGAGCTCAAGTGAGCTCTAATAATGTACACACCACCAATAATCAATAACACTCCTTCTCGGTGACACACCGTAGGTAGAGAAATCTCTTACAATGATTACAAAAGTAATACAATGGAATACAAGCAATTATAAGTGAAATACACAAAAACATGTAAAGAAAACTTTACAAATGTGAGCTTGAATGCTTGCTTGTTTGGTTGCTTGGGCTGCACTTGAAGACCCTGAATTGCACCAACAAATTGTTCCAAATCGCCCTAAGAATCATAGCCAAAAATCTCCCCTTCGAGCTCCTTATAAAGTTGCAACTCGGGCTGATTTTCGTCTAGTAGTCGACTGCTCATACCCATCAGTCGACTGCTCCTGTAGTCATTGTCTCACAACGACTTAATCCACGTTGGAAAAACTCCAACGAATTCCTCATCTGTCGACTGCCCTTATCAATAGTCGACTGATGCTTTGGCAGTCAACTGATCAGTCATCTATCGAAGGTTCTGAGTCCGTGACCACAACCAATAGTCAACTGCCCTCTTTGGCAGTCGTCTATTCAAGGGTAGTCGAGGCACCTCCTCGACGGAGTCTCCAGTCGAGGTGCCTTACGTCTACTCGGCCACAGTCGAGGCGTCGCCTCGACTGGGACTCTAGTCGAGGCATCGGTCGAGTCGTCTTGCGTCTATGGCCATAACTCGGTCGTAGTAGATTACCAGTCGACTAGTCATAATCCCAGTCGATTGCTCAGTGTCGACTCGACTGCCAAGTGTCAAAACACTTGACCAGTCGACTGATCTATGACCTCAATCAACTAATACACCTCAACCATGAGGTTTAACCCAAGTATGATGCCCTCATACTTGCTGGACCTCCCTTAGCCTAGACTTAAGCCTTCTAGTCACCTCCATCAGTCTCACGCCTATAGGATCCCTCCAAGTCATCCATGACTTGTTCATCTATACGCTAGCTTTCAGGTGCTTCCATCGGCTATTGTCATGCTAACAATGTCTAAACCGCCAAGGCACATTGGGCTTATGCTGCTAAGACCCAAGCTTGGACTTTAGGCTGCCAACCATTGGACTTATGCTGCCAAGACTCAACCCTTGGACTATACGCCGCCAATATCAATCCTTGGACTTCCCAATTGCCAAGTACTCATGACTTGGACTTTCACTGCCAAGACTACACACTTGGACTTACATGACCAAGACTACACCTTTGGACTTTCCATGCGAACTCCATGTTGGTCTTTCCAAATACCAAGACCAATGCTTGGACTTTCCATTGCCAAGTACCCAAGACTTGGACTTTACCATTGCCAAGACCCATGCTTGGACTTTCCATGCCAAGTGTCCCACTTGGACTTCTCCATCATATGGTCAACCCCATGTCAACCATATAGTCAACCCATTGTTAAATAATGGTTAACTCATTGTCAGTCATCAAAACACTACTTAAGTCAAACTCGAGTCTAGTCAATCGTGACCTGGGCCAATTGCACTAACAATCGCCTTATGGTTGTACTATTTAGTTGATAAATAAAGATTCATTATTTGAGTGCACATGTCATATGTGTTTAATTGGATCTTAAACTCATTTATTGAATGTCCGCGATATGATTCATAACATGAGAGAACTTGTGATTGGATCACAACTAGTGAATATCTCTACATGTGTAATTATAAATGTATTGAAATAAACCCTAGTCAATGAATTGATGAGTTCGAACATCATCGATTCTGGGAGACTAGCACATGTTATACTCCTTGGTTTATCCAACCAGATGCTCCTCAGTGGCTAGAGACATTGAGATGTTGAGAGTTAAACGTGGATGCTAGTTATGGTAACTAGTTCATTGGAGTGACTTGTTGTAAGACTTCACATGATTCTCTGCATATAAGATATGTCAGCGAAGATCTTACTGCAGCTCAAGTGCAAGTTTCCTTCGACTTGAGGTATTCAAGTCATCTTGGTCATGGAGACTTATACTTTGACATCTTAGTCGATACATCTCTATGGAGGTGTGATACGGGATGAGTGGGTATAAGTCGAAGTGCCCGAAGGTGATTGAATAGCCAACAAAGGATTCACCACTCCTTGAGAAGAGATGTATACCTTATGGTCACTCGTCAAGATTGTTACTCAAAGTCTTTGGCCAAAGCATTGCATGTCAAGAGTAAGGTACTCTTGGATACATGCCAAAGTAATTAGAATCCACTAGACGAGAAAGTAAGACTTAGACTAGGTGTGATGTAGTTAGCCTAGTAGGGACTGACACATAGATCATGTCCTAAACTAAGTGGGTATAAGATGAGTGAAAGGAACGAGGCACGATTCACTGTAGATGTTGAAGGGTTCAAAAATGGTACCGAGATCAACCATTGATTTTTCGATTAATTGGGGATCAAGATGTACTACTAGATTCCACTCATGATTGTTCCATAATTAAAGGTTAATTATGGATGGCTAACATAAACCGAGAACCTATTATGTCACACGCACTATGAATCCTTTAAAGAGACTTAAAACGAGTTTGAGAATTGGATTCTCAAGATCGAGAGAGATCAAGTTTGGTTGGACCAAACTCATGACAAATATGGAAATATTTGTCAAGTTGGAAACACGAAAGGAGCACGTCTTAAGAAGACGGGTTGGACCTTAAAAGGTTTAATTATAAACCAAACCCATTTGGTTTTAATTAAAAGGACCTTCTTTTGGTTAAGGGTCCAATTAGGGTTTAATGAATGAGATTAAGCCTTAATGGTTATGGGCTTAGGGATTTGATCCACTAACCTATATCCCATTATTATTAGTGCCTATATAAAGGGTTATAAAGGCTAAACCTAAAGAATAGAAGTCCTTAAAGCCCTCTTCCTCAACCTAGCAGAACCTAGTAGAATTAGGATTTGGTGTTCCGCCGGCCATCAAGGAAACAAGGGTTGTTTCCACCTCTTTAGAGGTCGGTCACTCTAGGTTTTAGGGTTGTTATTATCGCTTATTGAAGTTCAAAAACAGCGGCTAATTCCGACAAGAATCGACAACCTTATGAAGGTTGTTCGAGGACTCGTTTGTGTCGCAAAATGAGTCGGCGATTGCTCTTTGATCACCCGACCTTCTTGCTTCATCTAGTAGCGAAGTGAAGGTCAAACTCGCGGTTTTGAGAAGTCGTCCCTTCGAAGATTCGGCGTGGATATGAGAAGAAACGAAGCTCCACAAGCATCGTACGGTTGATGCTCTTCCGAATCGCCATCATCTGAAAGGTATACCTAGAGTAAAATTTATTTTATTATTGTTGTATGTAAAATTTTAATTGGTGGATATGTCTGCACGTGTTATAATCCTGCGTACATGGGTGTGAGTGTTGTAATAATTTAGCAAATTATTATGTTTTTCTTCCGTTGCATTCGTTTGTGAAACGATATAAGCATATCTATGCGTCGGCCGTAACCCACCTGTGGTATCAGAGCTTGACCGTCCTTCAACATATTCGTAAAATAGATTTTACGAAGTCGTAGTTGGTCGTAGAATTATTTTGGAAATTTTCCTATTTTGAAAAAAATTCTATTTTTGAAAAGTTTTCTAATTTGTTAGAAAAAAATTCAGATTTGGAAAATTTAGAAATAATTTAGAAAATTATATTTCTGGAAATATTTGATCAAGAAATACTAATATGAAAAATGTCTCATAATTAATTGGATTTTCTTGATAGGTATTTATTTCCTTAAATAAAGTATATGATTAAATTAGAAATTATTTCCTAATTTAATTATAGGATTTTGATTTATGGAAATCAATATTCTATAATATATTTTATTTCTAAAAAATATTTACCAAATAAAATATAAAATTAAATTCTGAATTAATTCCTTATTTAATTAGAGAATCATGATGTATGGAAATCAAGATTCTAAATTATATTTTATTTCTAATATATTTCCTAGATAAAATATGATATTAAATTAAGATTTAAATACTTATTTAATAAAAGAATAATGATTTATGAAATCTAGATTCTAAAATATATTTTATCTTTAATATATTTCCCAAGCAAAATATAAGATTAAATTTGAAAATTATTTCATAATTTAATCAAAGGAATGTTGATTTATGGAAATCAAATTTCTAAACATATTTTAATTCCAAAATAATATAATGACAACTATGATATAATCATATCATATCATATGTCATGATTAGATGCATTTTTGTCATGTGTGTGTTATGATATGTCATCATATATGGCATTTGTGCGATGTCATATAGGTAGAATATATGCATGAGGATGAGACCTAAAACTCTTATACAAATTTTAAAACTTACACCTACCGTTAATATGGTAAGAACCAAAGTATAATTCCTTGTTTGAGTTATTGGCCCAAGTCAAGCTTAACCTGAAATTAGATATGTTCGAACCATAGAGATGTGATCTCATGATTAATGGGTTGGCTTTGAAGCATTGGCTTGTTGACCTAACGCCAAGATCAACGTGGATAGAGGTGAAGTCGGGCGATATACATTTGATGTACACTTGTTAATGTGTTAACAACCCGATGTTTATGCGAACATTCAAATAGTTGATAGCATAATGTGATAGTTACATATACGTGATATGTAATCGGTATACTTGATACCTACCACTATAGCTAAGAATGACTTGTTGGCCTAACGTCAAGGTTGTTCTTATCTATAATGGATATCAACCCACTCGGAGAAAAACCTACGATCTCCCAAATTCAAAGTAAGAGCTCTTGAATTCGAAAAGTGAGTGGGAGCCTAATATGTAAATTGTTTACATATCAAATCATCTCTCTCACATTCTCGATTTTGTATTTCTAGGTTAATCATTTGATAATGTCATATGTTAATCTGTGTTCGATTTTGGAATCGAACAAACTGACTGGGTCTAACTTCTTAGATTGACTTTGAAACTTGAGAATCGTTCTCAAGACTAAGAAACTTGCTTATGTCCTTGAAGAGCCTCTTCCCACCAGTCTTGATCATGATGCAACTCCGGACCAAATGTTGGCCCATCAGAAGCATACGACTGATTCTGAACTTGCCAGTTGCATAATGCTAGCGATGATGACTCCTGAGCTGCAAAAGCAACACAAGCATATAGATGCTTACACAATCATTTACCATCTTCGTAAACTCTTCGATGAGCAATCGAGATCCAAAATATTCGAGGTCTTGAAGCTTCTCTTTAGCTCGAAGATGGAGGAGAGTTCATCTGCAATACAGTTTGTACTGAAGATGAATGGGTACATCAAGCGGCTAGGATCACTAGGGTTTGCGATGGATCACGAATTAAGTATTGACTTAATTCTGCATAGTTTGTCCAAGAGTTACTCACAATCTGTGATGAACTATCAGATGAACAATCTTGAATCCAGCATTCCCGAGCTGATCAATATGCTCAAGACTGTAGAACATTCTATGACTAAAGAACATAAGATGATGATGTTGGTTGACTCCTCGAAGAAAGGTTCTAAGAGGAAGTCAAAGCAACAATCAAAAGGGAAGAAAAAGAAGGCCAAGATTGGAGAGTTAGCTCCAAAGGGCACATGCCATCACTGTGGCAAGATGGGTCATTAGTGAAGGAACTGCAAAATCTATCTTGAGTCCATGAAGAATAAGCTGGCATCTAATGCCCCATCCGCTTCAGGTATCTTCGTTATTGATTGTCATGTTATTTCCTTTGATGCTTGGATATTGGATATTGGGTGTGACTCACATATATGTAATGACATACAGGGGCTAAGGGATAGCAGAAGACTTGTCAAGGGAGAAGCGAATCTACGAGTCGACAATGGAGCAAACATTGCAGCTATCGTCGTCGGAACATATTCGCTGAAGCTTCCTAGTGGACTTGTCTTAGAACTGGACAATTGTTATTTTGTTCCTGCATTAATAAAGAATATTGTTTCTATTTCTTGTTTAAATAGAAAGGGTTTCCACTTGACGTTTAATAACAATTGTTGTTATATAACCTTGAATGACATTCTTTATGGCACCGAAACTTTATGCAATGACATCTATGTGTTAGATACATCCAATGTTGCATTCAATATCAAAGCGAGCAATAAGCATGCTTAAAAGGATGATCAGTTAACCTCCTACACATGACATTGTCGCCTTGGCCATATAAGCAAGAAGTGCTTGTCAGAGTTACACAAGAGTGGAATTCTAGAATCATTTGAATTGGATTCATTTGATACATGTGAAACATGGTTACAAGGCAAGATGACAAAGTTGCCCTTTTCTGGAAAGGGTAAAGCCAGTTGAAGAGTTATTTGGTCTCATACATATTGATATATGTCGACCAATGTCAATTTTGTTGGGGATTCTGGGATCATGCGCAGCAGAATAAGAGAATAAAATAATTTTTATTTCATCCCAGACATCCCCTGGGGCTAGGAAAATTTGTTTTGATATAATCACATGAAAACACGCAAGGAGAAAGAGAAGTTATACCTTCGGGATTCTTTTGAATCCGTCGAAACCACAAGCAAGACCAACGGGCCTTGCCTCTATCAGTATCCATGTCGGGATCACCTGAGACAACTCCTAGAGCAGCAAGTCTTTGTCTCCGATTGGTGCTAGCCAACCGGCGGAGACAAGGGAAGAGGAGAGAGGAAGGAGCAACGATGACTACCAAGGGAGAAAACCTAAACCAAAACCTTAGCAAAAGATTATCAAGGGATATCTTTATATATCTCTTGATTAGGTCATCTTATGAGGCTTAAACGGAACATATCTTACCATAATTATCCCATAATTAAGGTAAGAACAACCTAGGAAATTTCTATAAAGAGAAATCTCCAAAATCGACAGAGACGTGACACAGCCGTGTGGATTCACACGGCCTGGTCGTGTGGATTCACATGGTCATGTGTTTTCACATGGCCTGGTCGTATGGATTCACATGGTCGTGTGAAAACACATGGCCTAGCCATGTGTCTCTCTGGGGTAGCCCAGACTTTGCCAATTTACGGCCAGAGCTAGGCACGACCCATGTCAAGTTAGGCACGGCCGTGTGAGGCTTTGTATGGTCCGTTTGACTTCGTTTAAGTGCGATATGGCCATGTTAAGTCCAACAAAGCCATAGGAGGTTCCATAGCCTTCGTTTCGTAGCCCTTTGGTCTGGTCCAACCAGACATATCCTCTCTCAACGAGAATCTCATTCTCAGACTTGTTTTACATCTCGAGATCACCCGTAGTGTGTGTGACTCAATAGGTTCCTAGTTATGTTGGTCATTCATAATTAACCCTTTAATTATGAATAAATCATGAGTGACACTTAGCAGTACATCATGACCCCCAATTGACCTGAAAGTCTAAATCGACTCTAAAACATTTTCTAAACCCTTCAGCAGCTACAGTTGTTCATGCCTTATTCCTTTCACTCATCTTATACTCACTTGGTTCAGGACATGGTCTCTGTGTTCGTCCCCACTAGGCTGACTACGTCACACCTAACCCAAGTTAATTTCCTTGTCCTGTGGATTCAATTTACTCATACATGTTCCCAAGAAGACCATCTTCTTAACATGCTTGCTCTGGTCAGAGACTTCTGAGTAACAATCCTGACAAGAGGCCTAGGGTATACATCTCCTTTATCAGTAGTGGTGAATCCTCTGTTGGCTATTCAAACACCTTCGATCACTTTGGCTTATACCCAATCATCCTGGAGTTACACCTACTATGTAGATGGCTGTGAAGAAGTCAAAGTACAAGGTGTCATGATCAAGGTGACTTGAATACCTCAAGTCTAAGGAAGCTCGCACTCAAGCCGCAATAAGATTTTCAACGACATATAGAATCATATGAAGTCTCATAGTAGGTCACTCCAATGAACTAGTTACCATAACTAGCATCCACATATTCCCTCTCAGCATCCCTATGCTTCCATTCAGTGAGTACTAAATGCTTAGATAAATCAAGGAGCACAACATGTGCTAGTCTCACAGAATTGATGATGTCCAATCTCATCAATTCATCGACTAGGGATAGTTTCAATACTTGCATATTTACACATGATGAGATACCCACTAATTGTGATCCAATCACATTTTCTCTCATGTTATGCATCGTATTGTGGACTTCAGTATATGAGTTTAAGATCCAATCAAATACATAGATAATGTATACTCAAATAGTGAATTTTATTAACAACTTCTAAGGAGATTGCCTTAGGACACCTCTCAATTACATCAAACTCCCACTTGGCCTACAGCCAATCGCCTTGGTATCTAATACCATAGGCCTCTATATGCCTCTCAAACTTTTCTTGGGGAAGAGGCTTTGTCAAGGGATCTGCTAGAGTCCTATCAGTGGAAACTTTCTCTATTTGTACGTCTCTTCTACCAATGATCTCTCTGATCAAATGGTAACGGCGTAGTACGTGTTTGGATCGCTGATGAGACCGTGGTTCCTTTGCCTGTTCAATGGTGCCATTGTTGTCGCAGTAAACCGGTAATGCTTCAATAATGCTCAGAACTACTCCAAGTTTAGTAATGAACTTCTTGATTCAAACCGCCTCCTTTGTTGCTTCAGAAGTTGTAATGTACTCTGCCTCCGTAGTAGAATCAACAATGGTATCTTGTTTAGAAATCTTCCAACTCACCGCACCTCCATTCAAGATGAATATGTATCCAGACTGAGATTTGGAATCATCTTTATCTGTTTGGAAGATGGCATCAGTATACCCGCTTACTACCATATCACCTCCTCCATATACCAAGAACAAATCCTTAGTCCTTCTCAAGTACTTAAGGATTGTCTTGACAAATACCCAATGGTCCATACCAGGATCTGACTAGTATCTGCTCATAACGCTCAAAGCATATGATACATCGGGCCTCGTACATAACATAGCATACATGATTGATCATATAGCTAATGCATATGGGATCTAACTCATGCGAATCCTCTCGTCTTCAATGCGCGGGCACATAGACTTCGAAAGGTGAATCCCATGCCTCATGGGAATAAAACCTTTCTTGGATTCTTCCATGCTAAACTGTTTTAGCACTTTGTCTATGTATGTAGACTGTGAAAGACCAAGCAACCGATTCGATCTATCTCTATAGATCTTAATCTCCAAAATATAGGTTGCTTCTCCCATGTCTTTCATGGAGAACATTTAATACTTCGTTCAGTTACGTATTGCTTCTCCCGTATTTAAGATAAACATGTGCAGCCGATTAATTGATTTCTGACCCTTGATTAATAAGAATCTAATAAGGTCCACCTATTAACACACAGAGAGTCATAGTACAAAGGTGGAAGAATAATTCATAGTGACTTCGGAAAGGTCTTGATTGCCTCATCAAAACAGATATTCTAACTCCTGGATGCCTACTTCAATTCATAAATGGAATGTTGAAACTTGCATACTTTGTTCCTATCAATGGATGTGAAACCCTCAAGTTGTATCATATATACATCCTAAGACATGTTTCCATTAAGGAAAGTTGTTTTTACATCCATATGTCATATCTCATAATCAAAATGAGTTTCCATGGCTAGGAGTATCCGAATGGATTTAAGCATAGCTATTGGTGAAAAGGTTTCGTCATAGTCAACACCTTGTCTTTCACGATGGCCTTTTGCCACTAATTTAGCTTTATAGGTAATAATATTACCATCCATATCAGTTTTCTTCTTGAAAACCCACTTGCACCCTATAGGCGTTATGCCTTCGAGTGGGTCTACCAAGTTCCAAACCTGGTTTTCATACATGGAATTTATTTCCGATTTCATAGCTATTAGCCATCTATCCTTGTCTGAACTATTCAGTGCCTCTTCGTAATTAGTAGGTTCCTCATCATCTATGAGCAACATGTCATTAGATTCACTTATGAGAAATCCATATCTCTCAGGAATCCTTCGTGTCCTACTAGATCTACGAGGAAGTTGTGTATCATCAGGTTCAACTATTACCTCATATGAATGAATAATCAGCTGTGGTTCTTGACTAGGCATCTCTTTTATGTCTACTGGAGCCTCTTGATCTACACTTAGTTCAACCTCACTCCCACTGTTTTTTTGTAAGAGAAACTCCTTCTCTAGGAATACAACATGCCTTGAAACAAACACTTTTTGTCCCAAGGGATGATAGAATTGGTAACCCCTTGTTTCCTTAGGGTACCCAATAAATAGACACTTATCAGACTTAGCCTCCAGTTTGTCTGATACTGTCCTCTTCACATAAGCAGGACAATCCCATATCTTCAAATAAGATAAATGAGGTTTTCTACTTTTCCACATCTCATATGGAGTATTAGAGATTGCCTTAGTCGGAACTCTATTTAATAAGTAAACAGCGGTCTCGAGTGCGTAACTCCAAAAGGTTTTTGGAAGACATGCATGCTGCATCATTGACCTAACCATGTCCAACAAGGTTCGGTTTCGCCTTTCAGCCACACCATTATGTTGTGGCGTGTAAGGTGGAGTCCTTTGGGACAAGATGCCATTGTCCCTTAGATAATCTTGAAACTCTTGGCTTAAATATTCACCACCTCGATCCGATCGAAGTACTTTAATACTTTTCCCAAGTTGTTTCTCTACTTCCTTTCTAAAATCTTTAAATTTTTCAAAGACTTCAGACTTGTATCTTAACAGACACAAATACCCATATTGTGAATAATCATCGATAAAAGTAACGAAGTAGCTATAACCTCCTATGGCATGAGTTGACATTGGTTCGCATACATCGGTATGTATAAGGCCCAATATCTCAACTACTCGTTCACCCTTTCCTCTGAAAGGTAGTTTAGTCATCTTTCCTTTTAAGCATGAAACACATGTGTCTAATGAATCTGATTCATAAGACTCCAGAATGTCAAGCCTCTGCAGTTTGGACATGCATTCATTGCTTATATGGCCAAGACGACAATGTCATAATTGCGAGGTTAATTGATTATCTAACTTAGTTCGTTTGCTATTTGATTTGATATTGAATATCTCGTTGGATGTATCTAACGTGTAGATCCCATTATTTAATATTCCAGTAGCATAAAGAACGTCATTTAACATAATATAACAACAATTATTACTAAACGTCAAATGATAACCTTTTTTATTCAAACATGAAATAGAAACAATGTTCTTTATTAATGCAGGAATATAAAAAAAATCATCCAATTCTAAAATTAGTCCCGTAGGAAGTCGCAACATATAAGTACCCTTGACTACTGCAGCAACCTTTGCTCCATTGCCAACCCTTAGATCTACTTCTCCCTTAACTAGTTTTCTTCTGTTCCTTAGCCCATGTATGTTATTACATATATGTGAGCCACACCTGGTATCCAATACCCAAGTGTTAGAAGAAATAGTATGACATTCAATAACAAATATACCTGAAGTAGATTGGGCATCAGATGCCTTCTTCTGTTTCAGTGACTCCATATACTGCTTGCAGTTTCTCTTCCAATGTACATCCTTGCCACAATGATGGTAGGTGCCCTTGGGAGTTATTTCTTTCTTCTTTGCCTTCTTCTTCTCTTTAGCTTTTATTTTTGACTTCATCTTAGAACCTTTCTTTGAGGAGTCAACCAACATCACCGCCTTCTGTTCCTTCGCAACAAATGACTCCACTATTTTGAGCATATTGATCAATTTAGGAATCATGGACTCAATCTTATTCATCTGATAGTTCATCACAAATTGTGAATATCTACCAGTCAAATTGTGAAGAATTAAGTCAATACTTAATTCATAGTCCATGAAGAACCCTAATGATCCTAATCGCTCAATATAGCTATTCATCTTTAGTGCAAACTGCACTGCAGATGAACCCTCCTGCATCTTCAAGCGAAAGAGGAGCTGGGTGACCTCGAACCTTTCAGATCGTGCCTGCTCCTCGAACAACTCTTGAAGATGGAAGACAATTGTATTAGCATCCATATGCTCATGTTGCTTCTGCTGCACACAAGACATTGACGCTAGCATAATGTAGCTCGCCATCTCAGAGTCAGCAACATGTTTCCGGTAAGCCAACTTTTGGTCACCATATGCGTTGTTTGCAGGAGATTAGGGAAGAGCCTCTTCAAGAACATAAGCTAGCTTTTCAGCCTTGAGAACAATTCTCAGGTTGCAAAGCCAGTCCATGTTAGATTGAAGCGGATCGCTAGAGGGGGGGGGTGAATAGTGATAAACCTTTTCTTTTTCGAATTGGTTTTAAAACACTTATACGCAGTGGAAAGATAAATGTAAAGTAAATGAGACAAGAGAATTTTACTTGGTTCATAGCCTTCGGCTACTACTCCAAGGCCCTAGTAGTCCTTAACCATGTACGGAGGGCAAAACACTAAAGAACTCCTCCTCGTTAGAGGTAGGAGTTAATCGATACAAAAGAAACACAAAGCTTGAGGTAGAGGGACACTCCCCCTCTCCTCCTTACGATAAAAGCTCCGAGAAAGTAATGTACTTAAATAAAGCTTATACCGATGTAACAAAAAATGAAAGCAATTTAAACCTAGACGTCGGAGAAGAAGCACTTCATTGTCTGAGAGTTGTAGCTTGACAGAGGATTTTGGAAGCTTAGAATTGATGATGAACCCCTAGGATAGACCCTCCTTTTATAGCCTTTGAGCCCCTTTTCGAGAGGAACTTTAGCCAATCACAATTGAGCACCACTCCCCTTGATATGAGGTGATAAGCGTTGACTCCTCGGAGCTGATCCTTGACCATCAGTCAACTGATAGCCATCATCAGTCGACTGATGGTAGCATCAGTCGAATGATGACCACAGACAATCAACTGATTGACAGCAGTCGTGTCCTCCAAGCTGGCAGTCGACTGATGCTAGCTGAAATGACAAGTTAGTTGAACAATAACATTATTTCGACGCCCTCCGACCGTCCAATCTTGACCTAGACCACCGATGAGATGTCTTGGGTCGGATTTACGCTTAAGTCTATCCTCGAAAAGAGGATACGACCTCACTTACACTCGCACACACACGAGCTTACCTCGATACTTACTGTGTCGCTTTTGCTTTCGGCCTTCCACTCGATTCCTTTGGCTCCCTCCGAAGTCACTCGAGTGTTGCCCGACCACCGCGGCTTCCTCCAGGTGTCGCTAGCCTTCAGCTCCAACTATAACAATTTTCTGCACACTCGATTCAGCTCGTGAGATAACGACATGAGCTTAACTTTGTATCGTTTGCTATAATCAAAACTCAGGTTAGATTTAGGTGCCTGCTACACCAACAATCTCCCCCTTTTTGATTTATGGAAAACCCACATACAAAGTTAAGAAAATAGCATGCATGAAGAATAATAATGTGCACGAGAAACAATAATAATAAAGATTAGTAGGAGTAGTAAGGATTTTCTTCAAGTACTCCCCCTTGAGAAAACTTCCCCCTTGACCGAGGGTGAGTCTTGAAAGAAAGACCTTACTCCTCCCCCTTGAGGGTTGCTATCTAGAAAGAGTTTAAGTAATTAACATTACTTAAAGTTGGCCTTAGTGAAACATTTAAGTTAAGAAAACTTCTTAACTTAGCCTTTACTTTCGTTTAGTTAACAAAAATGAGTTAAGTGAATTTTCAAGTTAAGTAAATTTACAAAACTTAAAGTTAAGTTTTCATAAATATGAAGTGAGTTAAGTTATTAAAAAAAATTGATCCCTTAACTTTGGCCTTAAAACAAAGAATTGATCCCTTAACTTTGGCCTTTTTCTCCCCCTTTTGCCATATATCAAAAAGAGTGGGGGTGTGTGAAAGACAAAAATAAGTATTAAATTTAAAGTCCAAGCATGTTCCATATTATTTTGAAAATAATATACTGAAAATAAGCTCATCTATAAAATGTTCGACTCATATTTGGCTTGATTGATATGAAAGATCAACCAGTCCTGGTCAGAGTTAGTTAGTATGTATTATTATACTCCGTGGTTCATGGCGATGCACTAGCTCTACATCTGGAACAAGAAGTAAGGTCCTAACATCTCACGCCCATCTACATGGCTAAGTACACAAACACATTAGTCCTATGTGTTGTGAGATGTATTGGCTCCTTAAATCTATAGGTGCATGATATCTAAGGTATGTCCTATGCTAGTTCCATGAAAATGAAAAGTAAGAAATAGTAGTAAGAAAATATAGTTTGTAAGTTCCTATTCTATTACGCACATGCCCAATTTTCATCTTAATAGACTAAATTTGGCTTCGAGTAGGGGTTTAGTAAATAGGTCTGCCAAATTAGACTTCGATTCGACGTATTCGAGTTGTATGGCTCTGTTGGCCACATGTTCTCGAATGAAATGGTGTTTAACCTCTATATGTTTGGTCCTAGAGTGACATATCGGATTTTTAGTAAGGTTAATTGAACTAATGTTATCTACGTGAAGTTTAGTATTTGTAAAGTCTAACTTAAAGTCACGGAGAGTGTGCTTCATCCAAAGAAGCTGAGTGACACACTCACCCATCGCGATGTATTCGGCTTCGGTGGTAGATAAGGCAACACAGTGTTGCTTTCTACTGCACCAACTCACTAGACTCGAACCGAGAAGTTGACAACAACCACTCGTACTCTTTCTATCGAGGTTACTTCCGGCATAGTCCGAATCGGAGTAGTCGGTTAGTTCAAATTCGATAGATCTAGGGTACCAAATACCGACATTAAGTGTACCCTTTAGATATCTAAGGATACACTTTACTAGAGTTAGGTGAGACTCTTTGGCACAGGTTTGGAACCTTGCACACATACTTACTGCAAATAAGATATCAGGTCGGCTTGCAGTTAAGTAAAGAAGACTCCCTATTATGCTTCTATAGTATTTTAAATCAATTGAGTTTCCGATTAAATCTTCTTCTATATTCACGGTAGTTTCCATTTGGGTATTAATAATTTTAGCATCTTGCATTCCAAAGCATTTAATTAATTCCCTAGTATATTTGCGTTGATGTAGGTATATTCCATCTTTAGTTTATTTAATTTGTAGACCTAAGAAGAAACTCAACTCGCCTACTAAATTCATTTCAAATTCACTTTCCATAAGTGAAATGAATTCATTCAGTAGGATCGAGTTGGTGGTTCCGAAAATAATATCATCTACGTAGATTTGGGCTATGAATATGTCTTTACCTAATGTTTTTACGAAAAGGGTTGGGTCAACTACACCCTGGTTAAATATTTTGGACTTAAGATACACCGAAAGTCTCTCGTACCAAGCTCGAGGAGCTTTTTTTAAGTCCATAGAGGGCTTTCTTTAACCTAAGGACATGGTCGGGTTTATCTAAACTTTTGAAATCGGGGGGTTGACTAACATAAACCTCTTCTTTAATGTATCCATTCAAAAACGCAGATTTCATATCCATTTGAAATAACTTAAATCCTCGATGTGCAGCATACGCTAATAACATTCGAATGGACTCTAATCTAGTACTGGGGCATAGGTCTCGTCGTAATCTAAACCTTCGACTTGACTAAACCCTTTAGCGACTAGTCTAGCTTTATTTCTAACTACTTCACCTTTATCATCAAGTTTATTTCTAAACACCCACCTTGTTCCAGCGATTGTTTTATCTTTAGGTGGTGGCACTAATTCCCATACTTTGTTCCTAGTGAATTGAGCCAGCTCTTCTTGCATTGCAATAATCCAATCGAGATCAAGAAGAGCTTGATCAATAGCTTTGGGTTCAATTTTAGAAATCAAGGAGATTTGACTAAGGTTTCTGTATGAGGCTCTAGTTCGAACTCCTAGACTTGGATCACCTATCACTTGGTCGATAAAATGATTCGTTTGAGTCTTAGTTGGATTTGGGTTTGAGTCTACCACTTGATCAATAGGATGACTCATTTGAGTTCTAGTTTGGTTAGAGTCATCTATCACTTGGTCGATAGGCTGACTTGGTTGACTTAGGTTAGGATTACCACTAGACTTGACCTCCGAATCAGAGTTGAGTCTGGTATGAATCGGCTCGCTAATTGGGGTTGCCGAGGGATTTGTAGGTTCGTGTCCTTCATCAAATACTACATTGATAGTCTCCTCGACTCTAAGGTTTTCATAATTATATACTCTATATGCTCTACTCGTAGTAGAGTATCCTAGAAAGATTCTGGTCGAGGTTTTGGAAGTAAATTTCCCTAGGTAATCCTTAGTGTTTAGGGTATGTACCTTACACCCAAATACCCAAAAGTACTTGATGTTTGGTATTTTATCATGATAAATCTTGTATGAGGTCTTAAGGTGCCTCTTTACCATAAGAATCCTATTTTGGACATAGCATGTCGTACTCACGGCTTCCGCCCAAAACCTATGGGGTAGGTTATACTCGTTTAACATTGTCCTAGCGGCTTCTTGTAGGGTTCTATTCTTATGTTCTACTAGGTCATTCTGTTGTGGGGTTCTAGGATAAGAGAACTCATGGTGGTGTCCATTTAGGTTACAGAATTCTGTAAACCTATGGTTCTCGAATTCACCACCATGATCAGTCCTAAGTCTCTTGATTTTAATGTTTTGTTGATTTTCTATTAGTTTAAATAGGTTGATTAATTGATCTAGGGTGTCACTTTTGTGTTTGATGAACCTAACCCAAGTAAATCTAGAGTAGTCATCAATTATGTCTAAACAGAATTTACTTCCATTAAGTGACTTAGCTCCGTGTGAATCAAATAGATCCATGTGAAGGAGCTCAAGAACACTTTTGGTTCGTTCTTGATTAGTTAGTTGATGTTGTGTCCTAGATTATTTACCTTGTTGACAAGCATTACATATTTTATTATTCAAATTATTGAGGTTAGGCAAACCTCTGACTAAGTCACTCTAACTCATCTTGTGGATGAGTCTTGGGTGTGAGTGATCGAGTCGTCGGTGCCACAACCATGATTCCTCTTGCCGTGTCATAAGACACTTAGTTGAGGAGTTAGTTAAGTTAATAGTGTTCCCTTAAGGATTTTTTTAGAGGTTTCATTTGTATTAATTACGCATTTATTTTCTAGAAATATAACATTATAGTTGTTATCACACAATTGGCTTACACTAAGTAAATTATATTGAAAATTTTCTACCAATAAGACATTTTGAATAATAAAGTTAGAGTTGAGATCAATATCACCTGATCCGATGATTTTGAGCTTGTCGTTGTTTCTGAAGGCTACCGATCCTTGCCGTTTGAATCGAAGCTTCGAAAACTTGAGTTGATCCCCGATCATGTGTCGGGAGCAACCACTGTCCAACATTTATTTATCCTACACGCAAGGTAGTTGGATCGGATATTGGATTTATTAAAGATTGGCTGAAGATTATTAACCTAAATCATCTCACCCATGTCTACATGATCAAACATGTTAACCCTATATGTTCTTGTAAGATGACTTCCAATTTTACTTGATTTAAATTTAATGAATTGAACACTTGTCAACCTTACGTTAGATTCGGATTTGACCTTAGGCTCATCAAGTCACCTTTTCAAGATCATGACTTTCAGGTCGTGGCAAGGCACAGAGTCCTTCTTTGATCGGAACAACGACCACTTCCTTAGACAAAGCCATTTTCAAGAAAATAGAAACTTGACTTACCTAAGAACACTTCCTAGTCTAACTAGTCAAGGATACGGCGAGGTAGCTTCGGCTAGTTCCACTCGGTCAAGTGCATCGAACTAGATACGCCTTATCTAGCCCGAATACACAAGACTCTGCTTTCCTAGCATACTATCATCTCGTTGCGTCCTGGTACTATGTTATCAAGTATTGACGAGTTATAGTCCTATCTAGCCATTCTAAAAAGAAAAATCAAACTAAATAAAGAACCTAAGCATGAAATTTTCTAAGTTAAAATACCAACAAGTTTCGTACTAGCTCCCCCTGGACCATTGAATCGGTTCGGTCTCTCCACATAGTGGATTTGGTCCTTGGCAACCCAGTACCGGTTAGATCCTAAGTTTGAAATCAAGGTGGTCTTAGGGACCCATGCTTGGACACGTTTTTTATGTCGACTTACAATCGACATATACGACTTGTTGGTCGTGTTTGAGCTAAACCCTAGCCCGGCCTTGTTGTACACGGCCCTTTGTGATCCAAGTAGGAGGTCAAGTCCTTTGGATCCCAAAGTAAACCTTTCCAATGTGTTCCTAAGATCTTCGACTTGACTCTTCAAGAGTGAGTTCTCAACTTCGAGTTTTTCAACCCGAGTTGAGTCCTCCTCTTGAACTCGACTAGTCGAAGAGGTTAGGGAGACCTCGTGTTTGAGGAGTTTAACTTCCTCAACCAGGGTCTCGACCTTGGACTCGGACTTAGCTAATTTTCTAGTTAAAAACTTAATTGCATTATAAAGTGTACTAATGAGGGATCGACTTACCTTGAGTGTATCTTTTGAACCGGATGTGTATCCGTGGCTTGTCTTGAATAGTGCTTCGTAGTCCGACTCGTCTTCGATTTTCGATTCATGTTCCGGTTCTGACTCCGTCTCCGATTCCATCGGTTCAGCCATGAGAACACGATCATTATCTTCTTCCTCGGATGCTTCTTCCCAAGTAGCGTTGAGTGCCTTTTTGTGTTTTGGTGCTTTTCTCTTGAGTTTTGGGCTTTCGAACTTGATGTGTCCAAACCTGTTGCATTCGTAACATCTAATATTCGAACTTTTAGGCTTACCTTCGTTGGGTCGAGTGACGGTTCATTTTTGGCCCTTGACTATCCTCCGAACTAGGTTGACTAGTTCGGCCTCCATTTCCGAGTCGACCTCCGAATCAGACTTATCCTCTTCTTCCTTCAGGGGTGGCTTGCTTGTGGTTTTCTTCCTTGAACCTGCAAAAAGTGCTATACCCTTCTCGGGTTCTGAGTTAGACTGCTCATGAAGTTCAAAATTGGAAAATAATTCATCTAACCTAAGTTTCGAAAGATCCTTGGAGACCTTGTAGCCATCGACCATGGATGCCTACAGGGTAGTCCTCGAAAAGGAGTTAAGAACATACCTTATAAGGTTGCGGTTTTCGACCTTTTGCCACATCGCGTGTAGATTATTGACTATGTCTTGAACGCAGGCGTGAAGTTGCGTCGCCATTTCGTGTTCCTGTATTTTTAGATTATATAATTTATTAAACAAAATTTCGCGCTTACATACCTTGGCTTCATCAGTCCCTTCGTGTAGCTCTATTAGCTTTGTCCAAAGGTCCTTTGCACTGATAAAGGGGCCGACGCGATTAAGCTCCTCCTTGGACAAGCCACATTAGAGGATTTGAGTTGCCTTGCCATCAGCTTCGACTTGTCTTTTTGTCACAATGGTCCATTGGTCATAATCCAAGGATTCACCCACTTCGTTAGTCGGAAGTGTGAATTCCGTTTGGATTATGATCCACATCTCGATTTGAGTTTTAAGAAAGCATTCCATCCGACCCTTCCAATAACGGAAGTCATCTCCGTTGTAAAACGGAGGTCGGACGGTGCTAAAACCCTCGATATGGGCCATTAAAGCAAAAGAAACAAGGAGATGAAAACGAAAAACCTAGCAACGACACAAACACACGAAATGTACCAAGACTCATGTCTTGGATTAGTAGTGCGGGAGGAAAACTAACCAAATGAAATAAATTCGAAATAAACAGAATTAAAAAGGAAAAAAATCTGTAAAAATCTAGATCGGTGGTTTCACCAAATCTTAGCAACCCCGGCTCTGATACCAATTGATGGATCGAAGCGGATCGCTAGAGGGGGGTGAATAGCGATAAACCTTTTCTTTTTCGAATTGGTTTTAAAACACTTATACGCAATGGAAAGATAAATTTAAAGTAAATGAGACAAGAGAATTTTACTTGGTTCGTAGCCTTCGGCTACTACTCCAAGGCTCTAGTAGTCCTTGACCACGTACGGAGGGCAAAACACTAAAGAACTCCTCCTCGTTAAAGGTAGGAGTTAATCGATACAAAAGAAACACAAAGCATGAGGTAGAGGGACACTCCCCCTCTCCTCGTTACGATAAAAGCTCCGAGAAAGTAAAGTAATGAACTTAAATAAAACTTATACCGACGTAACAAAAAATGAAAGCAATTTAAACCTAAACGTCAGAGAAGAAGCACTTTGTTGTCGGAGAGTTGTAGCTTGATGGAGGCTTTTGGAAGCTTAGAATTGATGATGAAACCCTAGGATAGACCCTCCTTCTATAGCCTTTGAGCCCCTTTTCGAGAGGAACTTTAGCCAATCACAATTGAGCACCACTCCCCTTGAAATGAGGTGATAATCCTTGACTCCTCGAAGTTGATCCTTGACCATCAGTCGACTGATAGCCATCATCAGTCGACTGATGGCAGCATCAATCGAATGCTGACCGTAGACAGTAAACTGATTGACAGCAGTCGAGTCCTCCAAGCTGGTAGTCGACTGATGCTAGCTGAAATGACAAGTTAGCTAAATAATAACATTATTTCGATGGCCTCCGACCATCCGATCTAGACCTAGACCACCGATGGGATGTCCTGGGTCGGATCTACGCTTAAGTCTATCCCCGTAAAGAGGATACGACCTCACTTACACTCGCACACACACGAGCTTACCTCGATACTTACTGTGTCACTTTTGCTTCCAGCCTTCCACTCAATTCCTTTGGCTCCCTCCGAACTCACTCGAGTGTTGCCTGACCACCATGGCTTCCTTCGGGTGTCGCTAGCCTTCAGCTCTAGCTATAGCAATTTTCTGCACACTCGATTCAGCTCGTGAGATAACGACATGAGCTTAAATTTGTATCGTTTGCTATAATCAAAACTCAGGTTCGACTTAGGTGCCTGTTGCACCAACAGTCCAAGAAGTTTGTGTTGGAATGTATACTGAAAGCCTAGCTATTTTTGTATGAACATTTTTATTTTGAAATAAGAATCACATGATCATTGTTTGCACTTTATATATTTATTATATGTGTGCATATTGTCTAATATTTTACATTGTAGATAACATGGTGCTTGGTGTGGCACAGAAGATCATGTTATCAGTCCCTTGTAGAATATAAGTAGAGGCTCACAACCAAGATGGTTTTGGACAAACCATTGGTATGGTTGTAGTGTAGCTTGGTATTGTTTTGTCTTGAACATAGAGTTACACTAGTACACTTAGGTGTATTGAGTAGGACCGACATAGAGGTGATTCAATTTATTACTGACTACATAATTGAATCGGACCTCGGATATTATGTTGTACATGCTCTTAATCTTGATATAATAATGGGCACATGTACTTAGTATTTATTTCTTTGATTTACCAGAGGGTGAGATTTAGATGGATTAAATCAATATGCCCGGTAAGTTGGGAAATGATATTATTTACATGGTGTGCCATTGATTATAGGAGGAAACCGTGTCCTATATATTAGGTTGATGATGTCCCCTTGAGGAGCTCATAAGGTTCATCATGTAAACCCAGCTGGTTGACTTAGTCAACATGATGATAAGGTTGAGTGGTACTACTCGAGGAGTTAGATATTAATTAATTGATGGTCAGTAAATCAATTAATTGACAGACATTCGATATCTTAAACACGGGGAGATGAATGTACAAATAATATATGGACCTCATATTAATTTATGGGGGTTGGTGAGGTAGTTCAATGATGATCCTCTAGTGGAATGGAATATCATTGATGGATCAAGTTTGTGTGGTTCCGATCCATCGGGTGGCCAAGATCCAACTCCTCCTTATGGTCCCTATCGTAGCATAATATAATCCTCATGAAGTCTAGATCCAAGGATGTAAAACAAAACTCTAGAACCAACGGTTGAGATTAAATCCCTAGATCCGATGGTTGGGATGAAACCCTAGAACCAACGGTTGGGATTGAATCCCTAGATCCGATGGTTAGGATGAAACCCTAGAATCGACGGTTGGGATTAAATCCCTAGATCCGACGGTTGGGATAAAACCCTAGATCCGACGGTTGGGATGAAACCCTAGATCTGAAGGTTGGGATGAAATCCTAGATCCGACGGTTGGGATGAAACCCTAGATCCAACGGTTGGGATAAAACCCTAGATCCTACGGTGGAGATTAAATCCCTAGATCCGATGGTGGAGATTAAAGGAGGCTTAAGCCCAATTCTATAAATAGAGGGCTTAGGTTGGGCGGCAAATAATGGTTCAATTGGAGTTAGGGTTTTAGGTGGGGCGGCTAGGGTTTGGAAGCTTTGGCTTGGGCGGCAACTCTTCGACAAGAAGCCGGCGCCCATCTTCTTCCAACAAAGTGTGGCCGGCGCCCATCTTCTTCCATCAAGTTGTGGCCGGCGCCCATCCTCTTTGTTCCCTCTCTCATTCCTTGGCCGGCGGCAACCTCTCTTCAAGGTTGGCCAGCGTTCATTCCTCCATTCTCTCCAAGGTGGCCGGCGGTTCTCCATACATTGGTGGTCGGCGCTTCATCCATTCATTCCTTGGCCGGCGGTTACATCAAACTCCCTTGCTTGGTGGCCGGTTCTAGAAAGGAAAAGTTTTGTTGGTTCTTCTCTTTGTTCGCAGCGAACAAGAAAGAGAAGAACGCGATCTAGATGCCTTCTACTCGTGGAGGATCTTCGCCCACACGTCGTCCACGAGGAGGATAGGACATACAGTAGAAGATCATGAGGTATAAAAGTTTTACAACTTTATTTTCTGATCTTAGCATGTTCTTTTATGTGTTGATTATACAAGTGTGCATATGTATATATTTTGTTTAATCATGGACCCCGAAGACAAACACAAAAACCGGCGATCCGTCCGTCGTCTCTTCCGCGGCTAACCAACTAGAAG
The DNA here is from genome assembly GCA_025175895.1 of Wurfbainia villosa. Classification (NCBI taxonomy): domain Eukaryota; kingdom Viridiplantae; phylum Streptophyta; class Magnoliopsida; order Zingiberales; family Zingiberaceae; genus Wurfbainia; species Wurfbainia villosa. Next base: position 37,781,421 of record CM045986.1, read on the forward strand.
AGTTGTGTTGCTTGAACAACCAGTTTGTTCAAGCGATCACTCAAGTTGTTAGCACGATGACGAATTGGTTGTGCTAAGGAAACTCATCCCATCCGGATTAGTTCTTTCATTAGTGAAAATTTTAATCCGGGGACATGGGAGCCAATGAGCCTCCGAAGCGACTCCCTACAAGTGGTATTAGAGCCACGGTTTCCGGTTTTGTGTGTTTTGGATTCGGTTACTTTCATGCACATATCATATATTGAGTAAGCTGGATAATAGTAGTATGTGCGTAGGCTATCTTTTTGGTTGCAGGCATAAGATCCGACTATTATGGCTATTTGGTTGTATGTGATTATTTTGTGTCTGATTGTATGTATATTATTTGAATCCTCGGGGTTGACGAGGCTAGATTAGTATTTAATTTTTGTAATTAAATATGGCATTGTTTAGCCGCTCATTTTAGTTTACTTTCGATCTAGATTATTTGTACACTCCTTCGTGGAGTATAGGATCGATGGATGTAAATTAAAATGATATATCTCAACTCGGATCTCTTTGGTGACTTGCGCACGGGAAAAGATGGAGCGGACGAGGTGGCGACACGACGGGATGCGTATTGGAGAACAATGCCATAATAGTTTGAAAAATTCTATGTTTTCCATATTTATTGCTTATTTGTTTAATATGCATGTTGTGTATGCTTTAAAATTCCTCAGTTTTAATTTACTAAGTGGGAGAGGGATATTTTAATTAATTCCCGCGGCCTCCATTACAATTTGACATGTGATGCAACAAACTTGTGTGTCAGCTCTGAGTGCCTTCCTCCCTGCGGACGGGTTTGTTTGCAGATCACTAGGTCAAATAATGGTTATAGGAAATTATCTAGGAGCATGTGTACTTCCACAGCGGTAAGGCACATAATCCGAAATAATTCCCTTAGTATCGTGTAATGGTGCACACTTAGATGCAAATAAAAGTATCCTCCCCATCGGAGTCACTGCTTTTATTTGTAGGGCCAAAGAGGAACCAACTATTAATTTTATTTGTCAAAAAGTAAGGTTGACAAGATAATAAAATTAATGGGTAAACCTCCTCTTACAAATGTAGAATTCGTATACGTCCACACAGCGTGACATGCGATATTCTCGATGATTTGAGGTGTTTGTTGATTTCGGAATTTTATTATTTTGAGGAATCAATAATATTTGAAATCTAATATTTTGATCATTGTGATTTTTAGGATTTTCAAATGGCTTTCAACCCACTTGCTGTGATATTAAAAGAAAATAAACTTACTGGACCAAACTATATTGATTGGAAAAGAAATCTGGATATTGTCTTAACTGCGGAGGAGTACAAATTTGTACTCTTCGAGGTCTGTCCTCCTAAGCCCACCGATGACTCTGATGAAAAGGAGAAAGAACGTTATAAGAAATGGATCAAGGCAGATGAGATGGCGCGGTGTTACATTTTGGCATCTATGTCAAATGTGCTGCAACATCAGCATCAGGCCATGGCCACAACTTATGACATGATGTTCAATCTCAAGGAACTTTTCGAACATCAGAGTAGGGTGGCTAGACAGGAGGCGATGAGAAATTTGATGACGACCACCATGATCGAGGGAACACCCGTTAGGGATCATGTTCTCAAGATGATGGCTCATCTTAATGAGATGGATGTCCTCGGAGCAGAGATCGATGGGGAAACCCAGGTCGATATCATTCTCCAGTCTCTGCCTAGGAGTTTTGAGCAGTTCTGCCTCAACTACAACATGAACAAGAGGTTGTATTCGTTGGCGGAGCTTCTGACAGAACTCCAGGCGGTAGAGGGGCTTTTTCGTCAAAGCGCTCAAGCCATGGTCGCTCAGAAGGTTTCTTCCTCTAAACCGAAAGGTAAGAAGAAGAAGAAGCAAGGTGGAGCGAAGAAAGTGGCAGTGGGACCTCAGGCAGGAGTGAAGAAGCCGAAAGGCAAGTGCTTCACTTGCAAGCAGACTGGACATTGGAAGGCGGACTGTCCTCGCCGAAAGAACAAAGGTATATCTTCTTGTTTAGTTGTTGAAACATGTTTAGCGGTGTTATCTACCAGTGTCTGGTGTGTAGATATAGGAGCCACTGATCATGTCTGCAATACTTTGCAGGGGTTCCAGGAAACCCGACGACTAGCTGAGGGAGAGATTACCGTCTTCATGGGCAATGCTTCAAAGGTGGCGGCTATTGCAGTGGGAGAAGTTTATTTATCTTTTGATAGGAATAAAGTTTTGGTTTTGAGAAATTGTCTTTATGTACCTACTTTTAGAAAGAATTTAATTTCAGTTTCTAAATTGTTCATGGATGGATATTCTGTTTCTTTTAATGACAAAGTGGTTATAAAAAGGAATAGGGAGATTATCTGTTCTTGTACATTGGTTGGCAATTTATAAACTCTTGAACCGAAAACTCCCACGATGCATATAGAAATCAATAACTCATCTTCTAAGTCTAATAAGAGAAAAGAACATTCGCAAATGAACCAAACATATCTTTGGCATCTAAGGCTTGGTCATATTAACCTAAGCAGAATTCAAAGGTTGATAGCTGATGGACCTTTGGGTTCATTAGTGATGGAGGATCTCCCAACCTGCGAATCTTGCTTGGAAGGTAAAATGACTAAGAGGCCTTTCAAGGCCAAGGGGTATAGAGCCAAAGATGTGTTAGAATTGGTTCATTCTGATTTGTGCGGTCCTATGTCTATCCAGGCAAGAGGTGGTTTTGAATATTTCGTCTCTTTTATAGATGATTATTCAAGATATGGATACATTTACTTGATGCGCCGCAAGTCTGAAGGCTTTGACAGCTTCAAAGAATTCAAGGCTGATGTGGAGAACCATCAAGGTTAAAGTATCAAGACATTACGATCTGATCGTGGTGGCGAGTACCTCTTGGGAGAGTTTAGGAATTACTTATCAGAGGCTGAGATTCAATCCCAATTGTCTGCACCTGGCACACCCCAGCAGAATGGTGTAGCGGAGCGAAGGAATAGGACTCTTATGGAGATGGTCAGATCGATGATGAGTTATTCTGAGTTACCTGTTTCATTCTGGGGGTATGCGCTGGATATGACAATGTATACTCTGAACTTGGTTCCATCTAAATCAATACCTTCTACCCCTATAGAATTTTGGACTGGGCGAAAGCCTAGTCTGAGACATATTCGGATATGGGGGAGTCCAGCACATGTGCTGAAGGCTGATGCTGGTAAGTTGGAACCTCGTACAGAAGTGTGCATGTTTGTTGGCTACCCTAAGGGAACGAAAGGTGGTTTGTTTTATAATCCTAGAGATCAGAGGGTGATCGTTAGCACGAACGCCAGATTTCTAGAGGAGGATTATGTAATTAACTACAAGCCCAAGAGTAGGATTGTTCTTGAGGAGTTGACAGGGGAAGTCCCAACTTCAGTACCACCGGTAGAAGAGGAGATACCACAAATCACTACACCGTGTGTCACAGAGCATACACAGAAGGCACCTCATCGTAGTGGGAGGGTTGTTAGACAACCCGAGAGATTCATGTTTTTGGAAGAGTCTTCGGACTTAGTCCCTGGTGAACATGAACCTGATCCCTGGACATATGACAAGGCACTCCAAGATAGAGATGCGGTATCTTGGCAAAGTGCGATGGATTCAGAGATAGAATCTATGGATTCTAATCAGGTCTGGGAGCTAGTAGAGCCACCCGATGGTGTAAAAGCCATTGGATGCAAGTGGATCTACAAGAGAAAGAGAGGGGTAGACGGGAAGGTTGAGACCTTCAAAGCTAGGCTTGTTGCGAAAGGGTATACTCAGAAAGAGGGCATCGATTATGAGGAGACCTTTTCGCCGATTGCTATGCTTAAGTCTATCCAGATTCTCTTATCTATAGCTGCTCATATGGATTATGAGATTTGGCAGATGGATGTCAAGACAGCTTTCCTTAACGGAAGTCTTGAGGAGAACATCTATATGCGGCAACCAGAGGGATTCATTGCTAAAGGCAAAGAGCATCTTGTATGTAAGCTTAATCGGTCCATTTATGGATTGAAGCAAGCTTCTAGATCTTGGAACATCCGCTTTGATGAGGTAATTCAGTCATATGGATTTATTCAAAGTCTGGATGAGCCTTGTGTATACAAGAGATGTGATGGAAACGTAGTGGTATTTCTTGTACTATACGTAGATGACATTTTATTAGTTGGCAACAATATCAAAGTATTATCAGACGTAAGGGTATGGTTGTCCAAACAGTTTGACATGAAGGACTTGGGAGAAGTGGGACACATCCTTGGGATCAAGGTTATAAGGGATCGCAAGAAAAGGATGTTGTGCTTATCTCAAGCTTCATACATTGACACTATCCTTGCTCGTTTTAGCATGCAGAACTCCAAGAAAGGTTTTCTACCTTTTAGGCATGGAGTTCCTTTATCTAAAGAGATGTGTCCCAAAACATCAAAGGAGATAGAAGACATGAAGGCGGTTCCTTATGCTTCGGCAGTAGGAAGCCTTATGTATGCTATGCTATGTACGAGACCAGATATCTGCTTTGCCATGGGCATGGTTAGCAGATATCAGAGTAATCCTGGACAGGGACATTGGACTGCGGTAAAGCATATATTGAAGTACCTAAGAAGGACTAGGGATTATATGCTGGTTTACCGGGCAGATCAATTAGTCCCTGTGGGTTACACGAATTCAGATTTCCAATCAGATTGGGACAAGAGTAAGTCTACCTCGGGGTTTGTGTTTACTTTTGGAGGTGGAGCCATAGTATGGAGGAGTGTCAAGTAGAAATGCGTGGCGGACTCTACCATGGAAGCTGAGTATGTGGCAGCCTCTGAGGCAGCCAAGAAAGCTGTATGGCTCAGGAACTTCTTGATGGACTTGGATGTGATTCCTGGTTTGCCCAGAACTATCACAATTTATTGTGATAACAGTGGTGCAGTTGCAAACTCGAAGGAACCACGAGCCCATAAGGCGAGTAAACACATAGAGCGCAAGTACCACCTTATACGAGAGATCATAAAGCGAGGAGAAGTTGCTGTCGCCAAGATTGCATCAGACGATAACCTGGCGGATCCATTCACTAAGGCCCTTCCAGCGAAAGCGTTTGATAGGCATGTGGAGGACATGGGGATCAAATGTATGGCAGTGTGATGACAACATAGTCTTTTAGTATAAGTGGGAGATTGTTGGAATGTATACTGAAAGTCTAGCTCTTTTTGTATGAACATTTTTATTTTGAAATAAGAATCACATGATCATGGTTTGCACTTTATATATTTATTATATGTGTGCATATTGTATAATATTTTACATTGTAGATAACATGGTGCTTGGTGTAGCACAGAAGATCATGTTATCAGTCCTTTGTAGAATATAAGTAGAGGCTCACAACCAAGATGGTTTTGGACAAACAATTGGTATGGTTGTAGTGTAGCTTGGTATTGTTTTGTCTTGAACATAGAGTTACACTAGTACACTTAGGTGTATTGAGCAGGACCGACATAGAGGTGATTCAATTTATTGCTGACTACATAATTGAATCGGACCTCGGATATTATGTTGTACATGCTCTTAATCCCGATATAATAACGGGCACTTGTACTTAGTATTTATATTTTTGATTTACCAAAGGGTGAGATTTAGATGGATTAAATCAATATGCCCGGTAAGTTGGGAAATGATATTATTTACATGGTGTGCCTTTTATTATAGGAGGAAACCGTGTCCTATATATTAGGTTGATGATGTCCCCTTGAGGAGCTCATGTTAGTTATAGCCCTAGAGCCAATCATGTAATGGTTAAAAAGGGAACATTTTGTATCATATTCAATAAAGGCAAAGGATTAGTTATTATATTTACATCTTGCTTCTGCCAGCTAAATTAAATATAATAATGCCCTAGAAAAGTAGGTTCTTATCTACAGCACATCAATTGGCAGAATTGATTATGAGAGGCTGTAGAGAATACTTTCCTAAATGTTCCTAGTCAAGTGTTAATATGCAAGGGCAATATTAATTCATAAAGACTAGCATGTAGGTCGATTGATGACTTGATCTCACAAGTCATGGATATATGATATCAAGTTGACACATGGGTATATATTAGAGAATATATACTGAACTGACCCGCCATGAGAAAGTTTCATGGATCGTTATATGAGTGTCATAAACTTTCTCATGTGACTATTGGTATGAATAGTCCTCGAACCTGAAGTCACTACGGTTCCCTACATAAGGAGTTATGTACTTTGGTATCGTCAAACGTCACCCGTAACAGGGTGGACCATAAAGGCGATTACTGGGTATATAACAAATTATGCGGAGGGATGTGAGTGATGTAGATTGGATCTATCCCTCCCATATGACGGGAGTGATATCTGTGGGCCCCTTGATTGAGTAGAACTACTAAAACGCATGGTCATGCTCGAATGAGTCAATATGAGATATTGAGCTCATTTTTTTTAGTTAGTTTACTCAGGGATCAAGAAACACATAGATTGATCGAGGATGACACGGTCTATGCCTCATTGGTCAATCTGATATCAAGGATAGAAGGACATGGTCATACATTATAGTAGTCACGGAAAGGTTAGTCGGATCTTGACTTATTTCGTAACTTGGGTAGCAATGATGTATTGCTAGATGCCGCTCATTGCTTGTGTATCTAAAAGAGTTTAGATCCACTGCCAACGTTATGAGAGCCTATAGGGTCACACACAAAGAGCATGATGATTAGAAGAATTAGTGCATTCTAGTTTGACTAGAGTAATTTGGGAATAAGCTTAAGTACAAAATGGTTTTTGGACTTTAAGCTTAATGAGAATTTTAGCTTATTGATTTAATGAGATTAATTCAATATGTTACCTTATTGATTTAATGAGATTAATTCAATATGATAACATAAGCTTATTGAATTAATAAGATTAATTCAACATGCATGAATGCCACACAAGCATGCCACATAAGCATGCCACCTAAGCTAGATGAGGTGGAAGGAGACAAAGTGGTTTTTGTCTCCTTAAGTGGCCGGCCAAACAAGGAAGCCAACTCCTTTTTGATTGTGTCTCAATGCAATGGATTGCATTGAATGTTAGGAGGTGAAAGGGTTTTTCCAACCCTATAAAAGACTCCATGGAGTGGCCGGCCAAAGCAATTGTGGTTGTTGGGAGCTTGAGGCTTGGAGAGAGCTTTGTGTGAGAAGCTTTTGTTGTGTGGCATTTGTGAGTGTAGCAAGAAGAGTAGTCTTCTTCTTCCCTTCTCCTTTTTCCCTAGCTTCCTCTCCTTTAGGGACTTCTCTAGCAAGAAGGAAAGGAGAGCTCTTCTAGTTTTTCTTTTGTGAGACAAGAGCTTGCTCGTGTGGATACGTATAGAGGCACGGACATTTGAACGTGCTAAAGATCCAACAAACCAAAAGGAAAAGTGGGATTAACAAGGGCACGCAACAAAGGTAATCCTCTCCTATAAGATAGGTTTGGTTTTAGAGAAATTTATTTTGTACGAGGTTTTCTTTCGCAAGGATCACTAGGAAGGGATCCTAATTTTTCCGTTGCGCATATGCTATTTGGCATATAGAATTCCCTACAGCTCATAAGGTTCATCATGTAAACCCAGCTGGTTGACTTAGTCAACATGATGATAAGGTTGAGTGGTACTACTCGAGGAGTTAGATGTTAATTAATTGATGGTCAGTAAATCAATTAATTGACAGACATTCGATATCTTAAACATGGGGAGATGAATGTACAAATAATATATGGAGCCCATATTAATTTATGGGTGTTGGTGAGGTAGTTCAATGATGATCCTCTAGTGGAATGGAACATCATTGATGGATCAAGTTTGTGTGGTTCCGATCCATCGGGTGGCCAAGATCCAACTCCTCCTTATGGTCCCTATCGTAGCCTAATATAATCCTCATGAAGTCTAGATCCAAGGATGTAAAACAAAACTCTAGAACCAACGGTTGGGATTAAATCCCTAGATTCGATGGTTGGGATGAAACCCTAGAACCAACGGTTGGGATTAAATCCCTAGATCTGATGGTTAGGATGAAACCCTAGAATCGATAGTTAGGATTAAATCCCTAGATTCGACGGTTGGGATAAAACCCTAGATCCGACGGTTGGGATGAAACCCTAGATCTGAAGGTTGGGATGAAATCCTAGATCCGATAGTTGGGATGAAACCCTAGATCCGATGGTTGGGATAAAACCCTAGATCCGACGGTGGAGATTAAATCCCTAGATCCGATGGTAGAGATTAAAGGAGGCTTAAGCCCAATTCTATAAATAGAGGTCTTAAATTGGGCGGCAAATAATGGTTCAATTGGAGTTAGGGTTTTAGGTGGGGCGGCTAGGGTTTGGAAGCTTTGGCTTGGGCGGCAACTCTTGGACAAGAAGCCGACGCCCATCTTCTTCCAACAAAGTGTGGCCGGCGCCTATCTTCTTCCATCAAGTTGTGGCCGGCGCCCATCCTCTTTGTTCCCTCTCTCATTCCTTGGCCGGCGGCAACCTCTCTTCAAGGTTGGCCGGCATTCATTCCTCCATTCTCTCCAAGGTGGCCGGTGGTTCTCCATACATTGGTGGTTGGCGCTTCATCCATTCATTCCTTGGCCAGCAGTTACATCAAACTCCCTTGCTTGGTGGCCGGTTCTAGAAAGGAAAAGTTTTGTTGGTTCTTCTCTTTGTTCGCAGCGAACAAGAAAGGAAAGAATGCGATCTAGAAGCCTTCTACTCGTGGAGGATCTTCGCCCACACGTCGTCCACGAGGAGGATAGGACATACGGTAGAAGATCGTGAGGTATAAAAGTTTTACAACTTTATTTTCTGATCTTAGCATGTTCTTTTATGTGTTGATTATACAAGTGTGCATATTGTTGGGAGTATGGGGAATACAATCAAAGTCCCACATTGGTAAGACATGGAAAAGATCATGTGCTTATAAGAAAAAAGATATCTCCATTGGCATGAGGCCTTTTGGGTAAAGCCCAAAAATAAAACCATGAGGGCTTAGACCCAAAGTGGACAATATCATGCCATTGTGGAGATATGTGGATCTTATAAGCACTAACAATTGGTATCAGAGCCATGGTCCATGTCAAGCCATGAACCTCGAACGAAGGAAGTTGAGCTCCCACGTCCGGATCAAGAGAACCAGACATCAGGAAGGAAGTCTAGTTGGGTCGGGGGGACCGAACAACTGGCAGGAAGTCCTGGTGGGTTGAAGATCGGACATCAAGCAGAGAAAATCCTTCGAGGAGGGATAGGCTTGAGGGGAGGCCCAATGTGGTCCTTCGTTTGAGGGGGGGATTGTTGGGAGTATGGGGAATACAATCAAAGTCCCACATTGGTAAGACATGGAAAAGATCATGTGCTTATAAGAAAAAAGATATCTCCATTGGCATGAGGCCTTTTGGGTAAAGCCCAAAAATAAAACCATGAGGGCTTAGACCCAAAGTGGACAATATCATGCCATTGTGGAGATATGTGGATCTTATAAGCACTAACACATATGTATATATTTTGTATAATCATGGACCCCGAAGACAAACACAAAAATCGGCGATCCATCCGTCGTCTCTTCCGCGGCTAACCAACTAGAAGAGTTGTGTTGCTTGAACAACTAGTTTGTTCAAGCGATCACTCAAGTTGTTAGCACGATGATGAATTGGTTGTGCTATGGAAACTCATCCCATCCGGATTAGTTCTTTCATTAGTGAAAATTTTAATCCGGGGACATGGGAGCCAATGAGCCTCCGAAGCGACTCCCTACAGTTTGACCCTGTCAATTTGTTGTTGTCCAAAATCGAACGTAAATTAATGGAGGTCGACATGCTGTTCTAATTAGTACCTAGACATACAAAAAAAGGTTTATAAGAGAGATGAATTAATTGTAATGTAAACAATTTACAATAACAAGAAACTCCCACTATTTTATCAAATTCAATAGCCCTCACTTTGAATTGGAGAGATGGTAGGTGATCTCTTAGTGAATTGATATCTTTTATGACTAAGAACAACCTTGGAGAGAGTCCAACAAGTCATTCATAGTCATAATGTTAAGTATCAATAGTACCCATTATATATCAAATATATAACTATCACTTTATGATATTAACTAATTGAATGTTCACATATATATTAGGTTATTAACTCATTAACATATACACATCCAATGCATATCACCTAATTGCACCTCTGTCCATATTGACCTTGGAGGGAGTCCAACAAATCAATGCTTTCAGTTATGGCCGACCCATTAATCGTGAGATCGAATTTAAATGATTTAAACACATCCAACTTACAAGCCAGGCTTGAAGAGAGTCCAACAACCCAAACTTGAAATTGACCTCTGGTCCTTACCATTTAAAATAAATATCGAATCTCATATGAATTGAACATGCTCGATGTCATTCCAGGTTTGGAGGGAGTCCAACAACCCAAACATGAAAAAGAACTCTGGTTCAACCATATTATGGAAGTTGTTAACCCTAATATTTGCACGAGGGATTTCACATTATTATGGGTCTCATCTTAAAAGGAAATTAACCTAAATATGGAAAAACCTAGGTCACATTAGGAAATGAATTTCCCGACGTGAACGTGAGTCTATGCTTAGGCTCTAACGATGCGGCCAACACCTTCGGTGTTTCCAGGCGCATCCTCGGTAATTCCTTTTAGGTTACAAATATATCCTATATGTAAAACAAGCATACTCTAATCTATCATATAGATAAACTTGGCACAAGTATATTAAAACATCAAACATACTTTAAAATTTCTCCTACAACATGCAATCTATGCCAAAAGAACAAGGTGGCTCTGATACCACTTATTGGGGATTCGAAATCATGCGCAGCGGAATAAGAGAATAAAATAATTTTTATTTCATCCCAGACATCCCCAGGGGGCCAGGAAAACTTGTTTTGGCAAATCACATGAAAACACGCAAGGAGAAAGAGAAGTTATACCTTCGGGATTCTTTTGAATCCGTCGAAACCACAAGCAAGACCAACGGGCCTTGCCTCTATCAATATCCACGCCGGGATCACCTAAGTCAACTCCTAGAGTAGCAAGTCTTTGTCTCCGATTGGTGCTAGCCAACCGGTGGAGACAAGGGAAGAGGAGAGAGGAAGGAGCAACGATGACTACCAAGGGAGAAAACCTAAACCAAAACCTTAGCAAAAGATTATCAAGGGATATCTTTATATATCTCTTGATTAGGTCATCTTATGAGGCTTAAACGGAACATATCTTACCATAATTATCCCATAATTAAGGTAAGAATAACCCAGGAAATTTCTATAAAGAGAAATCTCCAAAATCGGCGGAGATGCGACACAGCCGTGTGGATTCACATGGCCGTGTGTTTTCACATGGCCTGGCCATGTGGATTCACATGGCCTTGTGAAAACACATGGCCTGGCCGTATGTCTCTCTGGGGTAGCCCAGACTTTGCCAATTTACGGCTAGAGCCAAGCACGACCCGTGCCAAGTTAGGCACGCCCGTGTAAGGCTTTATATAGTTCGTTTGACTTTGTTTAAGTGTGATATAGTCATGCTAAGTCCAACAAAGCCATAGGAGGTTCCATAGCCTCAGTTTCACACCCCTTTGGTCTGGTCCAACCAGACATATCCTTTCTCAATGGGAATCTCATTCTCAGAATTGTTTTACATCTCGAGATCACCCGTAGTGCGTGTGACCCAATAGGTTTCCGATTATGTTGGCCATTCATAATTATGAATAGATCATGAGTGGCACCTAGCAGTACATCATGACCCCCAATTGACCGAAAAGTCTAAATCGACTCCAGAACATTTTCTGAACCCTTCAGCAGCTACAGTTGTTCGTGCCTTGTTCCTTTCACTCATCTTATACCCACTTAGTTCAAGACATGGTCTTTGTGTTCATCCCCACTAGGCTGACTACGTCACACCTAACCCAAGTTAATTTCCTTGTCCTGTGGATTCAAGTTACTCCTACATGTTCCCAAGAATACCATCTTCTTAACATGCTTGCTCTGGCCAGAAACTTTTGAGTAACAATCCTAACAAGAGGCCTAGGGTATAGATCTCTTTTATCAGCAGTGGTGAATCCTCTGTTGGCATAGATCGACTAGGGATAGTTTCAATACTTGCATATTTACACATGATGAGATACCCACTAATTGTGATCCAATCACATTTTCTCTCATGCTATGCATCATATTGTGGACTTCAGTATATGAGTTTAAGATCCAATCAAATACATAGATAATGTATACTCAAATAGTGAATTTTATTAATAACTTCTAAGGCGATTGCCTTAGGACACCTCTCAATTACATCAAATTCATGCTCAAGGAGATTACAACTACTTGATTACCTTTATCGATGATCACTCACGATTTGGGTATGTATATCTTATGAGATATAAATATGAATCATTTGAAAAGTTCAAAGAATTCAGAAATGAAGTAGAGAAACAACTTGGTAAAAGTATTAAGATACTTCGATCTGATCGAGGTGGTGAATACTTAAGCCAAGAGTTTCAGGATTATCTAAGAGACAATGGTATATTGTTTCAATGGACTCCGCCTTATACACTGCAACATAATGGTGTTTCTAAAGACAAAATCAAACCTTGTTGGACATGGTGAGATCAATGATGAATCATGCAAGCCTTCCCAAATCGTTTTGGTGCTACGCACTCGAAACAGCTATTCACTTGCTGAATAGAGTCCAGACCAAGGTAGTCTCTTCTACTCCATATCGAATATGGAATCGTAAGAAACCCCAGTTGTCTTATTTTAAGACATGGGGATGTCCTGCTTATGTGAAGAGGACTACATCAGACAAGCTGGATGCTAAGTCTGATAAGTGTCTATTTATTGGATACCTCAAGAAAATGAGGGGTTACCAATTCTATTATCCCTTAGAACAAAAGGTGTTTGTTTCAAGAAATGTTGTATTTTTAGAGAAAGAGTTTCTCTTACAAGAAAACAGTGGGAGTCAAATTGAACTTTGCTAGGACCTGTACGCCCACTAGAGGGGGGGGGGGTGAATAGCATTTCGTCGTTTGTTTGGAATTTGATCGTGTGCTGTTCTACAACACTTGTTATACACAGCGGAAATAATAACAATAAAACAAATACAACAAGAACACAAGCACAACACCAAATATAATGTGGTTCGGAACCGTATGGTTCTTACTTCATGGATTGAGCTCAAATGAGCTCTAGTGATGCACACGCAACCACTAATCAATAATACTCCTTCTCGACAACAAGTTGGAGGTAGAGAAATCTCGTACAATGAATTACAACAGTAATAAAGATGAATACAAGCGAATATAAGTAAACTACACAAATACAAGTAAAGAAATACTTTATAATTGTGAACTTGGATGCTTGCTTTGTGATTGCTTGAACTTCACTTGAAGACCCTGATTTGCACCAACAAATCACTTCAAATCGTCCAAGAAATAGATGGCAAAAACCTCCTCTATGAGCTTCCTTTAAAGCTTCTCCTTGGGCTGGATTCCGCCTAGCCGTTGACTGATCAGAACCATCAGTCGACTGCTCCTGTAGCCGTTGTCTCACGACGGCATGAGCCACGTTGGATAAGTTCAAATGGATAGACTATCAGTCGACTGATCATGTCCATCAGTCAATTGATCGAGTTATCACTCGACTATCAAACCCTAATAGTCGATTCAGAAATATTCTGTCCTCGAAAACTCGAACAGCAGTTAACTGATCTCCAGATCAGTCGACTGCTCAGGCCATTAGTTGACTGCCCAATGCTAGCAGTCGACTACTAGGCATATTCTAGCAGTCGAACTCTAGTCGACTCTCATCAGTCGACTGACCATAACATCAGTTGATTGATAACCTTATCCATGAGGTTTTAACCTCAAGTATGGTGTCCCCATACTTGCTAGACCACCCTTAGCCTAGACCTAAGCCTTCTAACCACCTCCGTTAGCCTCACTCCTATCGGATCCCTCAAAGTCATCCATGACTTGTTCATCCATACGCTAGCCTTCAGGTGCTTCCATCAGCTATTTGTTGGTGCAGGGGCACTAGATAATCGAACCTGTGTTTTGATTATGACAAAGACACAAAGTTAAGTTTATATTGTTATCTCACGAGCTAAATCAAGTGTGCAGAAAAGTACTAAAGCTGGAGCTGAAGGCTAGCGACACCCGGAGGAAGCCGTGGTGGTCGGGCGACACTTGAGTGAATTCGGAGGGAGCCGAAGGAATCGAGTGGAAGGCCGGAAGCGAGAGCTACTATCGAGGTAAGCTCGTGTGAGTGAGAGATTGTAAGGTCGTGTCCTCTTCTGAGGGACGGCCGTAGGCGGCGATCGACTAAGACTTCTGTGGAAGGTCTAGGTCGAGATCGGACGGTTAGAAACCGTCGTATTTATCATTTTCCGAGCTAATCTCTTACTCAGGAAGTGGCGGTGTGATCATTGCTGGACATTAGGCGATCATTATCGATTGATCGATGAGATGCATCGATCGTATCATCGATCGTGATGAGAGTCATCGATCGTGATGGCGATCGACTTTGCGCTAGGTCAAAACGGATAACGTTTGACGCGGCCACTTCGCGATAAAATTTGGAAAAATCCATGATCCGTTCCAAAGAAATAGGAGACAAATTCAGAGGCTAAAGTCTATAAAAGGAGGGGAGGATTAATCTCCAAATCACATCAATTATTCATCAAGTGCTCCTACAACGCCAACGCTTCAACACCGTCATAACGCCGACGCGACGCCAAGTTTTGATCTTCTTCGTCGGCAGCAGATTCAAGTAATATTTTTGATATTATATTTTGTATTTTTATCTTCATAACGAGGTGAGGTAGGCTTGTTGCCTCATCCTCGTATATTCGGTTTTTGTAATCGTTGTCTCCTACCTCCAACGAGGAGGAGACGTTTTAGTGCTTTGCCCTCCGTACGCGGTCTAGGACCGATAGGGCCTTGGAGTAGCAACCGCTGGGTTGTGAACCAAGTAAAATAAACGTGTTCATTTATTTTCCGCTGTGCTTACTTTGCGTATCGAACGAACGAAAAAGAAAAGTTTTATGATCGCTATTCACCCCCCTCTAGCGACGCTTCTCGATCCAACACTATTGTCATGCTAATGTGGTCTACACTGCCAAGGCACATTGGGCTTACGCTGCCAAGACTCCGCTTGGACTTTACGTCGTCAACCATTGGACTTATGCTGCCAAGACTCCCTCTTGGACTTTATGCTGCCAATATTCCCCTTGGACTTTCCAATTGCCAAAACCCATGCTTGGACTTTCCATGCCAAGTACCCAAGACTTGGACTTTCCCATTGCCAAGTGTCCCACTTGGACTTTCCCATTGCCAAGTGTCCTACTTGGACTTTCCATACCAAGTACACAAGACTTGGATTTTCCCTTGCCAAGACCCATGTTTGGACTTCTCATGCCAAGTACTCAAGACTTGGACTTTCCTATGACAATCACATTGTCATACGTTTTTGTCGAACATCAAAACATCACTCGAGTCAAACTCGAGTCTGGTCAATCGTGACCTGGGCTGATTGCACCAACAATCTCTCCCTTTTTGATGTTTGACAAAAACCACAAACAAATCATTGAGTTAGGCCACCTAACTCAAAACTCCTTACCAATTCTCCCAAATTAGTAATTCTAACATTCTCCCATAACTTCTTCCATTAATTCTCCCCCTTTTTGACATACATAAAAAAGGTTCCCCTAACGAGGTCAATGTCTCATATCCTAATGAGATCTTACAATCTCTCCCTTGGTCCAAAAACATCTAGGACGCCTTCACTCTTCCTAGTGATAAGTCTCATATCAGTTAAGAGAGACAATCCTTACTTCTCCAATTTCCAAATTGGGTATCTCATATTCCCAATTCTTCCCCCTCATGAGGAAGAACACATCCATCATCCCATGATGGATACCTTCCCCTAAAGGCTTGCTCCCCCTTGACCATTGCACCAACAATGTCATTGGGAAGTCCCTAAGCCTATAGGCACTCTAAACCATCAAAAATAAGGTTAAAAGTTCAACATCGAACTTTCACTCACCTTAAATTGATACACACCCTAAACAACTCTCCTAATCCATATCCAATGGAATTTCACCCTTTCTAATGCTTTCCAAAGCATATCCTAGTGTTAGGAGCAGTTAGGGTAGCCTAACATAGCTGAAACATGGGCTAAACATCCTTGTTTATCCGAATCTATGGCAATGACTTATCACCAACAATGATCGCTATACATCACGATCGCCATCAAGCGGCAGTCAACTGATAATTGAAAATTCTGAATTTTAATTGTCAGAAACAAATTTTGGAAATTCATAAGTAATTTTACGTATTTTGAAAAATCATGAAAATTCATAAGTAATTCTTCGTTATTGATTGTCATTCTATTTCCACAGACACTTGGGTATTAGATAATGGGTGTGGCTCACATATATGTAATGACATACATGGGCTAAGGAATAGAAGAAGACTCGACAAGGGAGAGTCAAATTTACGTGTTGGGAATGGAGCAAAGGTTGCTGCACTCGTCATCAGAATGTATTTGTTGAAACTCCCTATAGGACATGTCTTAGAACTGGACAATTGCTTTTATGTTCCTTCGCTGATAAAGAACATCATTTCTATTTCTTGTTTAAAAAGAAATGGGTATCATTTGACTTTTAGTAACAATTATTATTACATAATTTTGAATGGCGTTCTTTATGGGATTGGAACTTTAAGCAGGTGTATTTATACGTTAGACGTATCCAGTGACATTTTCAATATCGAAGCGAGCAACAAGCGTACTCAAAAGGATAATCAATTAGACTCATACATGTGGCATTGTCGTCTTGGCCATGCAAGCAAGAAACGTATGTCCGAATTACACCGATGTGGAATTTTGGAATCGTTTGAATTGGATTCATACGATACATGAGAATCATGCTTAAAAGGTAAGATGACTAAGTTACCTTTTACAGGAAAAGGTGAACGAGTGGGAGAGTTGCTAGGTCTAATACATACTGATGTATGTGGACCTATGTCAACTCAAGCTATGGGAGGCTATAGCTACTTCATTACCTTCACCGATGATCACTCACAGTTTGGGTATGTGTTCTTAATGAAACACAAGTCTGAAGCCTTTGAAAGGTTCAAAGAATTTAGAAATGAAGTAGAGAAACAACATGACAAGAGTATTAAAATACTTCGATCGGATCGAGATGGTGAATACTTAAGTCAAGAGTTTCTAGATTATCTAAGAGACAATGGTATATTGTCTCAATGGACTCCACCATATACACCATAGCATAATGGTGTATCTGAGAGGCATAACCGGACCTTGTTGGACATGGTCAGGTCAATGATGAATCATACGAATCTTCCCAAGTCCTTTTGGGGCTATGAACTTCAAATAGTTGTTTACTTGTTAAATAGAATGCCAACTAAGGTAGTCTCTACTACTCCATATGAGATATGGAATAGTAAGAAATCTCATGTATCTTACTTGAAGATATGGGGTTGTCCTGCTTATGTGAAGCGGACTGTATCAGACAAATTGAATGCTAAGTCTGATAAATATCTATTTATTGGATACCCTAAGGAAACAAGGGGTTACCAATTCTATCATCTTGTGGAACAAAAGATGTTTGTTTCAACGCATGTTGTATTTCTAGAGAAAGAGTTTCTCTTGCAAGAAAACAGTGGGAGTGTCGTTGAACTTGAGGAGGTTCAAAAGACTCCAATAGACATTGAAGAGATACTTGGTCAAGCACCTCGACTGATGACTCATAGTGATGAGACATCGGTTGAACCTATTGTGACACCACATCTTCATAGATCTAGTAGGACACGCAACATTCCTGAGAGATATAGATTTCTCGTAAGTGAATCGAATGACGTGTTACTCATTGACGATGAGGAGCCTACCAATTATGAAGAAGTTTTGAAAAGTTCAGAAAGGGACAAATGGCTTGAAGCCATGAAGTCAGAAATGGTTTCCATGTATGAAAATCAAGTTTGGAACTCGGTTGATCCACCTGAAGGCATAAAGCCTATAAGGTGCAAGTGGGTTTTCAAGAAGAAAACCGACATGGATGGTAATGTGATTACCTATAAGGCTAGATTGGTGGCGAAAGGATATCGTCAAAAGCAAGGTGTTGATTATGACAAAACCTATTCACCTGTTGCTATGCTTAAATCCATTCGGATGCTTCTGGCCATAGCGGCTCATTATGATTATGAGATATGGCAGATGAATGTGAAAACAACTTTCCTTAATGAAACCTGCTCGAGGATGTGTATATGATATAGCCTGAGGGTTTCACATCGGTTGATAAAACCAAGGTATGCAAATTGCAACAGTCCATATATGGACTGAAGCAAGCATCCAAGAGCTGGAATATCCATTTTGATGAGACAATCAAAAAGTTTGATTTCTTACAAAATCCAGATGAACCTTGTGTGTACAAGAAGGGTAATGGGAGTGCAGTTGTGTTCCTAGTATTGTATGTCGATGACATATTACTTATAGGAAACGATGTTTCTATCTTACAGTCGATTAAGATTTGGTTGTCCAAGACATTCTCCATGAAAGACCTGAAAGAAGCAACATACATCCTCGGGATTAAGATCTATAGGGATAGATCGAAACGGTTGCTTGTTCTTTCACAGTCTACATATATAGACTGAGTGCTAAAGAGTTTTAGCATGTCAGAATCCAAGAAAGGTTTCTTACCCATTAGGCATGGGATACACCTTTCGAAGTCTATGTGTCCGCGCACAAAAGACGAGAGGATTTGCATGAGTAAGATTCCCTATGCATCCACAATAGGATCTATCATGTATGCTATGTTATGTATAAGGCCCGACGTATCATATGCTCTGAGTGTCACAAGCAGATACTAGTCTGATCCAGGAATGGATATTGGGTGGCTGTTAAGACGATCCTTAAGTACATGAGAAGAACTAAGGATGCATTCCTAATATATGGAGAAGCAGACAAGGTGATACGTGGGTATATGGATGCCAACTTCCAGATAGACAAGGATGATTTCAAGTCTCAGTCTGGATATGTATTCACCTGGAAAGGAGGAGCAACAAGTTGGAAAGGTTCTAAGCTTAACACTATAGCAGATTCTGCCATTAAGGCAAAATACATTGTAGCTTCGGAAGCAACAAAGGAAGCGGTTTGGATCAAGAAGTTCATCTTTGAACTTGATGTGGTCTCATCAATGATCCAAACATGTTCTTCACCTCTATCATCTGATCAAAGAGATCATTAGTAGGAAGGAAATACAAATTGAGTAGATTCCCACTGAAAGGAACTTAGCGGATCCTTTAACTAAGGCATTACCTCAAAATAAGTTTGAGGGACATGTTAGAGCTTATGGTATTGGATACCGTAGCGATTGACATTAGGCCAAGTGGGAGTTTGTTAGTAATATATGAGAGTTATCCTAAGGCAATCGCCTTATGGTTGTACCATTTATTTGATAAATGAAGATTCACTATTTGAGTATACATGTTTTCATGTATTTGATTGGATCTTAAACTCATTTACTGAATGCTCACAATACGATTCACAGCATGAGAGAATTTGTGATTAGATCATAACTAGTGAGTATCTCTATATGTGTAATTGTGATATATTGGAATTATCCCTAGTCGATGAATTGATGGATTTGGACACCATCAATTCTGTCGAGACTTGTACGAGGTATACTTCTTGGTGTATCCAAGCAGTTGATTCTCACTGGCTGGAGACATTGTGATGTCCGGAGTTAATCGTGGATGATAGTTATGGTAACTAGTTCATTGGAGTGACCAGCTGTAAGACTTCATATGGTTCTCTGCATATATGGATATGTCAATGAAGTTCTTACTGTAGCTTAAGTGTGATGTTCCTTTGACTTGCAGTATTCAAGTCATCTTGGTCATGAAGACTTATGTTCGTTTCAGTTACGTATTGCTGTGATGTTTCACTTCAATGTGCTTTGTCCTAAGTGATATGGATTTTTTGGTCAGATTGATGTCCTACTCACAAGTTCACCACTCCTTGTGAGGAGATGTATACTCATGGCCTCTCGTTGGATTGTTACTAAAGTCTTTGGCCAAAGCATTACATGTTTAGAGTAAGGTACTCTTGGATACATGTGCAGTAACTAGAATTCGTAGGACGAGGAAATAATACTTGGGCTAGGTGTGACGTAGTCAACCTAGTGGGGGCTGACACTATAGACCATGTCCTGAACCAAGTGGGTATAAGATGCGTGAAGGGAATGGGGCACGATTCATTGTAGCTGTTGAAGGGTTTCAGAAATAGTTCTAGATCAACCATTGATCTTTTCAATTAATTGGGGATCATGATGTACTACTAGGTGTCACTCATGATCATTCTATAATTAATGGTTAATTATAGACAGCCAACATAAATCAAGAACCTATTTAGTCACACGCAAAACGAGCGTAATCCGAAGGATTTAAAACGAGCTTGAGAATAAGATTCTTAGACCGAGAGAAACTAGGATTGGTTGGACCAAACAAGGATCGAGCATGAAATCGTTTCAGTCGCAATGGAAGCGTGAATGGGCCGTGTCTTATGAAGACATGATGGATGAACCAAATTGATTTGGTTCTAATCCAATGGTGAAGAATAAACCAAAGGGGTTTGGTTTGTTTTAAACGAATGAACTAAAGGTTAGTTTGGTTCATTTTAACTTAAAATAGACCAACTCGGTTCGGTTTATTTTAACTTAAGTTATTGGAGCGGGTTAACAGGTTTTGGTTATGAACCAATAACCGTTAGGAGAATGTGTTCTTTATAAAAACATGGCTTAAGGGTTTTTCGTGGATAACTTTTGGTGTTGAAAAATCCAAAGTTGCCGCCCGTCTCCCTCCTCTCCTCTTGTGGTCGGCGCCCAAACCCTAGTCGCCGCCCACCTCTTGTGCTGCCGTCCAAGTTATTGTCGGCGTCCAAGCTTTAGCCGGCGATCCTTCGGCAACCCTCCGGTGATCTTCCTTGGCTCCGGCGACAAGGTGAGCATCTATCTTCCTTATTTAGCCGGCGCTAATCCTCCACCAAAGCTGTCTAGTTTTCTGAACAGCTTGTTTACTTCATGTCGGAGCATCATTTGGACGACATTTGGAGCTCTGACAGTGGCTTCCTTGCCGGGGATTCAATCTCCAGTAATCCTCATAGGTGGAGGACGAAGGATTTGTCAAACGGTGGGCGAATACCTCTCCGAAGAAGCAAGTTTTTGAGGACTCGTTTTGAATTCGAATTTTGATTCAGATTGTGATATTCTCTCGATCACATCATCTTCGACACAAGGCTAGTGACTCGTACGAAGACGACGCTCGTGACTTTGTGAATTCATCCCGAAGATACTCGGCGTGGATACAGATAGAAGCGATTCTAGCGAGGATCGCTCTGGTTGATGTCTTTCCCGCTACACGTGATACGTCAGGTATACGTAGAGTAATTTCCTTTTATTGCAAAATTTGAAACTACGGTTATGTCTACATATGTTGTACTATGCATGCGTGTGGTGTGTGTTTTGTAATAAATTAGATTTATTATTTTTATTTCTTCCGTTGTGCATATGTTTACGAAACATGTTCGAACACACACTCGCCGCGGTGTCGGAAACCCAACACTTAGTGTATGGAGAAGGTGATATGGTTACACGCAGGTATACAAATGCTAGCTTCCAGACCGATAAGGATAACTCCAAGTCACAGTCTGGGTACATATTCACACTGAATGGTGGCGCAGTGAGTTAGAAAAGTTTCAAACAAGACAGTTGCTGATTCTACCACAGAGGCAGAATACATTGCAACTTCTAAAGCAGCAAAGGAGGCAATTTGGATCAAGAAGTTCATCTCCGAACTTAGGGTGGTTCAGTCCATTGTTAAAGCATTATCAGTTTACTGCGACAACACTGGAGTTATCGCACAGGCAAAGGAACCCAAGTCTCACCAACGATCCAAACACGTGCTTCGGTGATATCATCTGATCAGAGAAATCATCAGTTGGAAAGAAATACAAATTAAGAAGATTCCCACAAAAAGGAACCTAGTGGATCCTTTGACAAAGGCTCTATCACAAAGTAAGTTTGAGAGTCACGTCAAGGACTATGGTATTGGATACCATAGCGATTGGCTTTAGGCCAAGTGTGAGTCTATTATGTTTGAGAGGTGTCCTAATGCAATCGCCTTATGATTGTACTATTTAGTTGATAAATAAAGATTCACTATTTGAGTGCATATGTCATATGTGTTTGATTGGATCTTAAACTTATTTACTGAATGTCCGTGATACGATTTATAGCATGAGAGAACTTGTGATTGGATCACAACTAGTGAGTATCTCTACATTTGTAATTATTAATATATTAAAATAATTCCTAGTCGATGAATTGATGAGTTCGGACATCATCGATTCTAGGATACTAGCACGGGTTATACTCCTTGATTTATCCAAGCAACTGCTCCTCACTGGCTTGAGACATTGAGATGTCGAGAGTTAAACGTGGATGCTAGTTATGCTAACTAGTTCATTGGAGTGACTTGTTGTAAGACTTCATATGGTTCATTGCATATAAGATATGTTAGTAAAGCTCTTACTGTAGCTTGAGTGCAAGTTTCCTTCGACTTGAGGTATTCAAGTCATCTTGGTCATGGAGATTTATACTTTGACATCTTAGTCGATACATCTCTACGGAGGTGTGGGTACGAGATGATTGGGTATAAGTCGAAGTGTTCGAAGGTGATTGAATAGCCAACAAAGGATTCACTACTCCTTATGAGGAGATGTATACCCTATGACCACTCGTCAAGATTGTTACTCAAAGTCTTTGGCCAAAACATTGCATGTCAAGAGTATGATACTCTTGGATACATTTCGAAGTAATTAGAATCCACTGGATGAGGAAGTAAATCTTGGGCTAGGTGTAACATAGTCATCCTAGTGAGGACTGACACATAGACCATGTCCTGAACCAAGTGAGTATAAGATGAGTGAAAGGAACGAGACATGATTCACTATAGTTGCTATAGGGTTCGGAAATGGTATCGAGATCAACCATTGATTTTTTGATTAATTGAGGATCATGATGTACTACTAGGTGTCACTCATGATCGTTCCATAATTAATGGTTAATTATGGATGGACAACATAAACTGAGAGCCTATTATGTCATACGCACTACGAATCCTTCAAAGAGACTTAAACGATTTTGAGAATTGGATTCTCAAGATCGAGAAAGATCAAGTTTGGTTGGACTAAACACATGACAATTATGGAAATATTTGTCAAGTTAGAAACGCGAAAGGAGCATGTCTTAAGAAAAATGGGTTGGGCCTTAAAAGGTTTAATTATAAACCAAACCCATTTTGTTTTAATTAAAAGGGCCTTCTTTTGGTTAAGGGCTCAATTAGGGTTTAAAGGATGAGATTAAGCCTTAATAGTTATGAGCTTAGGGATTTGATCCACTAACCTATAACCCATTAGGATTAGTTCCTATATAAATGGTTATAAAGGCTAAACCTAAAGAATAGAAGTCCTTAAGGCCCTCTTCCTCAACCTTGCCGAACCTAGGAGAATTAGGGTTTGGTGTTCCGTCGGCCATCAAGAAAACAAGGTTGTTTCCACTTCTTTAGAGGTCAGCCACTCTAGGTTTTAGGGTTGTTATTGTCGCTTATTGAAGCTTCAAAAAGAGCAACTAATTCTGACACGAATCGACAACTTTACGAAGGTTGTTCGAGGACTCATTCGTGTCCTAAAATGAGTCGGTGATTGCTCTCCGATCACCCGACCTTCTTGCTTCATCTAGTAGTGAAGAGAAGGTCAAACTTGTGGCTTTGAGAAGTCATCCCTCCAAAGATTTGGCATGGATACGAGCAGAGATGAAGCTCCGCGAGGGTCGTACGGTTGCCCTTTCGACTCGCCATCATCCGAAAGGTATACCTAGAGTATTTTTTTTTTATTTTTGTTATATTTAAAATTTTATTTGATGGATATGTCCGCACGTGTTGTAATCCTACTTGTTCTTGTAGTTCGGTGCAGAGACATTTTATTAGGTCGATCTGTTTGGCTTCCCTCTCAGTTTCTTTCTTCGTTTACTCAGCAGAGAAGGGGAGGCGCTTAAAAAAAATGAATTGATTGGATAACACCTAGGGGGCATTACCCCAATAGTGAGAAGCAAGTGAGGTTGTTCAAAGAAAATCTCTAGGGGATGGGAAACTACCTCCATGGTTGTCATAGCCATAAATTCAACAAGTTCAAGGCCAGTTCATTTATTGTCCGCCTCTAGAGCAGTTAATTGGACAACACCTCGATCAAAAATTAAAAAGGACACAAAGTCATGGAGTATTTGAAGCTCACCTACTAAAAGGGAAGGAGTAGTGAGGGGTGTCAACACTGCCTTCGGAGGAGCTAGGGGATCAACACTATTAGTCGGAAGAGGAAGAGAAGAAGACGTGATGGAAGGATTAGGGGAAGTGTAAGGGTGACTTTGGATGGACTGGTCCGGAGAGTAAGGGTCGACTTTTTTTCTTATGTATGAGCTACTGTTCAGTAGGCTTAGACTCCTCTGATACATTGATGGGTGGTGCAGATTTATCACCCTCTTGGGGAGCAAGGAAGGTCTGGGGGAGGAAGCAAATTAGAATTCAGGTCAAACAAGGCCCATATATGATGTGTCATAGCGCTTCAGGTTTTCCTCATGGAAGACCTCCACATCCTCATTTATGTGAATACGACCAAGTTAGAGTGTCGACGGGTAAAAGAAGGACTAAAAGGCCTACCGATTACCTAGAGGATAGTCTAGAGTTGTCTCCATAGGGCATAACCTATAGTAATGCAAAAGGTCCTCCTCTATAAGACGATTGACGCCAAAAGGGTGTTCCTCCAAGAACTCCTGTAGGGAGGCATAGACCGTGTTCTCTCTAAAGCAACCTAGGAATGGGTGTGTGGGGAGATCGATCTTCCAGTGGGTGGGCCAATCTTAAGCCGAAGGGAGACAAACAAAGAAGTAATGGGTCTTCTAGAATTTGTTGACCGAAGGGAATTTCTTCATAAATTGGGTGGAAGGGCGAGTGGTGAAGAAGAAAACTCCTATTTCACTCCTCATCGGTAGAAAAAAATAATGGAAGATTATAGGGGTAATAGGTAGATGGTAGTAAGAAAAAGCGATGAAGAACCCACATAGTAATCGAAAGGAATTAGGAGATAACTATTGTAGTGGAATGTCAAAGTAATGGGAAATCTCTCCAAAAAAGGTGGTAATAGGAAAATGCAGGTCTGGGCTAGTTGACCATAAAGAAGGTGATAAAACCTCCCGAGGAATGGTGGGGTTGTTGATTAGCGGATTGCATGCGAATAAGATAGTCTTCTAGAATATGGAACGTCGCTCAAAAAGCGAAGTCATTGTTCTCCATGTAAAGAGTAGGGGTGGAGTTGAACCACAGAGAATCGTCCATGGCAGAATGTGTTGGGTTTCCCCGGTACCGCGGCGGGTGTGTGTTCGAATATATTTCGTAAACATGCATACAGCGGAAGCAAAAACAAGTAATAAACTCATTTTATTACAACACACACATCACGTGTAGCGAACGTATCACGTGTAGCGAGAATGACATCAACCGTAGGATACAACATGTGCAGACATAATCATAATTTCAAATTTTGCAATAAAAGAAAATTTATTCTAGTTATACCTAATGTATCACGTGTAGCGAGAATGACATCAACCGTAGTGACCCTCGCTAGAATCGCCTCTATCCGTATCTATACCGAGTATCATCGGGATAGCTTCACAAAGCCATGAGCCTCATCTTTACAAAAGTCACTAGCCTCGAGTCGAAGACGATGTGATATGAGAGACGATCACAATCCGAATCAAATTCGGATCTAAAAATGAGCTCCATGAACTTGCTTCTCGGAAGCAGTTTTCGTCAACCAATTGACGAAACCTTGGTTCTCCACCTATGAGGATTGCCGGAGATCTAATCCCCGGCAAGTAAGCCGCTATCGGAGCACAAAACACCAACCAAATGACCTCTCCACGAGGAGAACAACAAGCTGTCCAGAAACTGGACAGCTTATTTGCGGTGGAAGAGATGGTCGGCCAATCAATGGTCGGCTGCTCCTTGGTCGCCGGCAGCCAAGAGAGGATGGCCGGAGGAGTTTTCGGTGGCTGGTGGGTGGCCGGCGGCAAAGAGGAGAAGGAGCAGCTCCAATGGGTGGCGTCCAAGGTTGGGAGGCAACTCCATGGGCGGCAAGGAGAGGAAGAGAAGAGGAGGTGGGTGGCTAGGGTTCAAACTTCTTAAGTCGTCTACGAAAAAACCCTTAAGCCATGATTTTATAGAAAATACATTCTCCTAACGGTTATTGGTTCATGACCAAAATCCATTAACCCGCTTCAATAACTTAAGTTAAAAATAAACCAAACCGTGTTAGTCTATTTTAAGTTAAAACGAACCGAACCAACTTTGGTTCATTCATTTAAAACAAACCAAACTACTTTGGTTTATTTTCCACCATTGGATTAAAACCAAACCAATTTGGTTCATCCATCATGTCTTCATAAGACTCGACCCATCCATGCTTCCGATGCGACTGAAACCATTTCATACTCGTTCTTTGTTTAGTCCAACCAAACCTAGTCTCTCTTGATCTGAGATTCCTATTCTAAAACTTGTTTTAAATCCTTCGGATTATGCTCGTTGTGCGTGTGACCAAATAGGTTCCTGGTTTATGTTGGCCATCTATAATTAACCATTAATTATAGAATGATCATGAGTGACACCTAGTAATACATCATGATCCCCAATTAACCGAAAAATCAACGGTTGATTCCATAACCTTTTCTGAAACCCTTCAGCAGCTACAATGAATCGTGCCCCATTCCTTTCACTCATCTTATACCCACTTTGTTCAGAATATGATCTATTGTGTCAGTCCTCACTAGGCTAACTACGTCACACCTAGCCTAAGTATTACTTCCTCGTCCTCTGGATTCTAGTTACTGCACATGTATCCAAGAGTACCATACTCTAAACATGTAATGCTTTGGCAAAAGACTTTAGTAACAATCCGACGAGAGGTCATAGGGTATACATCTCCTCACAAGGAGTGATGAATCCTCTGTTGGCTATTCAAACACCTTTGACCACTTCGACTTATACCCAATCATCCCGGGTCCACATCTCCTCAGAGATGCTTGCTTAAGATGTCAAACCATAAGTCTTCATTACCAAGATAACTTGAATACCATAAGTCGAAGGAACATCGCACTTAAGCTGCTATAAGAACTTCATTGACATATCCATATATGCAGATAACCATATGAAGTCTTACAACTGGTCACTCCAATGAACTAGTTACCATAACTAACATCCACGATCACCTTTGGACATCTCAATGTCTCCAGCCAGTGAGAAACAGCTTCTTGGATAAATCAAAGAGTACACCTCGTGCTAGTCTCAACAGAATCGATGGCGTCTGAATGCATCAATTCATCGACTAGGGATAATTCAAATACATCACAATTACACATGTAGAAATACTCACTAGTTGTGATCCAATCACAAGTTCTCTCATGCTATGAATCGTATTGCGGACATTCAATAAATTAGTTTAAGATCCAATCAAATACATGAAAACATGTATACTCAAATAGTGAATCTTCATTTATCAAATAAATAGTACAACCATAAGACGATTATCTTAGGACACCTCTCATATATTACTAACAAACTCCCACTTGGCCTAATGTCAATCGCCACGGTATCCAATACCTTAAGCTCTAACATGACCCTCAAACTTACTCTAAGGTAAGACCCTAGTTAAAGGGTCTACTAAGTTCCTTTTAGTGGGAATCTTCCCTATTTGTATTTCCTTCCTACTGATGATCTCTTTGATTAGATGATAGCGGTGAAGCACATGTTTGGATCATTGATGAGACCACATCAAGTTCATAGATGAACTTCTTGATCCAAACCGCTTTCTTTGTTGCTTCTGAAGCTGCAATGTATTCTGTCTCAATGGTAGAATCCGCTATAGTGTCTTGCTTGGAACCTTTCCAACTTATTGCACCTCCATTCAAGGTGAATAGGTACCCAAACTGAGATATGGAATCATCTCTGTCTATCTACAAGCTGGTATCCGTATACCCACGTATTACCATATCACCCTCTCCATATATTAGGAACACATCCTTAGTTCTTCTCAAGTACTTAAGAATTTTCTTAACAGCTGCCCAATGATCCATTCCTGGATCAGACTAATATCTGCTCGTGATACTCAAAGCATACGATACATTGGGCCTCGTACATAACATAGCATACATAATAGATCCTATTGCGGATGCATAGGGAATATTATTCATGCAAATCCTCTCGTCTTCTATGCGCGGATACATAGACTTTGAAAGGTGTATCTCATGCCTAATGGGTAGGAAACCTTTCTTGGATTCCGACATGCTAAACCTCTTTAGCACTCGGTCTATATATATAGACTGCGAAAGACCAAGCAACCTATTCGATCTATCCCCATAGATCTTAATCCCGAGGATGTAGGTTGCTTCTCCTAGGTATTTCATGGAGAATGTCTTGGATAATCAAATTTTAACTGACTGTAAGACAGAAACATCGTTTCCTATAAGTAATATGTCATCGACATACAATACTAGGAACACGACTGCACTCCCACTAACCTTCTTGTACACACAAGGTTCGTCCAAATTTTATGAGAAATCAAACCTTTTGATTGGCTCATCAAAATGGATATTCTAGCTCCAAGATGCTTGCTTCAATCCATATATGGACTGTCGAAGTTTGCATACCTTGGTTTTATCAACCGATGTGAAACCCTCAGGTTGCATCATATACACGTCCACGAGTAGATTTCCATTAAGAAAAGATGTTTTTACATCCATCTGTCATATCTCATAATCATAATGAGCCACTATAGCCAGGAGCATCCGAATGGATTTAAGCATAACAACTAGTGAATAGGTTTCGTTATAATCAACACCTTGCTTTTGACGATAGCATTTTGCCACTAATCTAGCTTTATAGGTAATCACATTACCATTCATGTCGGTTTTCTTCTTGAAAACTCACTTGCACCCTATAGGCTTAATGCCTTCAGGTGGGTTAACCAAGTTCCAAACTTGATTTTCATACATGGAATCCATTTCCAACTTCATGACTTCAAGCTATTTGTCCCTTTCTGAACTTTTCAGAACTTCTTCATAACTGATAGGCTCCTCATCGTCAATGAGTAACACATCTTTTGATTCACTTACAAGAAATCTATATCTCTCAGGAATATTGCGTGTTCTACCAGATCTTTGAAGATGTAGTGTCACAATAGGTTCAGCCAATGTCTCATCACTATGAGTTATCGGTTGAGGTGCTTGACCATGTATCTCTTCAATGTCTATTGGAGTCTCTTGAACCTTCTCAAGTTCAATAACACTCCCACTGTTTTCTTGCAAGAGAAACTCTTTCTCTAGAAAAACAGCATGCCTTGAAACAAAATCCTTTTGTTCCATAGGATGATAGAATTGGTAACCCCTCGTTTCCTTAGGATATCCAATAAATAGACATTTATCAGACTTAGCATCCAACTTGTCTGACACAATCCACGTCACATAAGCAAGACAATCCCATATCTTCAAGTAAGATAAATGAGGTTTCTTACTATTTCATATCTCATATGGAGTAGTAGAGACTACCTTGGTCGGAACTCTATTTAGCAAGTAAATAATAGTCTGAAGTGCATAGCCCTAAAAAGACTTGGGAAGATTCACGTGATTCATCATCACCCTAACCATGTCCAACAAGGTTCGGTTTCGCCTCTCAGATACACCATTATATTGTAGTGTATTGGGAAAATATACCATTGTCTCTCAGATAATCTAGAAACTCTTGACTCAAGTATTCACCACCTCGATCCGTTCGAAGTATTTTAATACTCTTGCCAAGTTGTTTCTCTACTTCACTTCTAAATTTTTTTAACCTTTCAAAGGATTCAGACTTGTGTTTGATCAAGAACACATACCCAAACTGTGAGTGATCATCGGTGAAGATAATAAAGTAGTTATATCCTCCTAGAGTATGAGTTGACATTGGTCCACATATATCAGTATGTATTAGACCAAGCAACTCTCTTACCAGTTCACCTTTTACCGTAAAAAGTAACTTAGTCATCTTTCCTTTTAAGCATGATTCCCATGTATCAAATGAATCAAATTCAAATGATTCTATAATTCCATATCAGTGTAATTTGGACATGCGTTTCTTGCTTACATGGCTAAGACGACAATGTTACATGTAGGAGGCTAATTGATTATCTTTTCGAGCATGCTTGTTGCTCACTTCGATATTGAAAATGTCACTAGATATGTCCAATGTATAAATACCATTGCTTAATGTTTCAATCCTATAAAGAACTCCATTCAAAGTTATGTAATAACAATTATTACTAAAAGTTAAATGGTACCCATTTCTATTTTAAAAAGAAATAGAAATGATGTTCTTTATCAATGAAGGAACATAAAAGCAATTGTCCAGTTCTAAGACAAGTTCTGTAGGGAGTTTCAACAAATATGTTCTGATGGCGAGTGTAGCAACCTTGCTCCATTCCAACACGTAAATTTTGACTCTCCCTTGATGAGTCTTCTTCTATTCCATAGCCCATGTATGTTATTACATATATGTGAACCACACCCGGAATCCAATACCCAAGTGTCTAAGGAAATAGAATGATAATCAATAACGAAGATATGTGAAGAAGATGGGGCATCAGATGTCTTATTCTTCTTTACAGACTCAAGATAAATCTTGCAGTTTCTTCGCTAATGGCTCTTCTTTCCACAATGATGGCAAGTGCCCTTTTGAGCTGGTTCTGCCTTTTTCTTCTTCCCCTTCTGCTATTCCTTTGACTTCCTCTTAGAACCTTTCTTTGAGGAATCAACTAACAACACCGTCCCCTGCTTATGCTTCACAGAAGGCTCCACAGTCTTCAGCATGTTGAGCAATATCACAAATGAACCTTCTTGCATCTCAGAGGTGAAGAGGAGCTTGGAGACTTCGAACCTTTCGAATCTCACTTGCTCATCAAACAACTCATAAAGATGAAAGACTATAGTATGAGCATCTATATGCTCATGCTGCTTCTGCAGCTCTGGCACCATCGCAGCTAGCATGATGCAACTCACTAGTTCATAATCTCTCACACATTTTTTATAGGGAAACAATTGGTCCGAAGTTGCGTCATCATTAGGACGGGCGGGAAGAGGCTCTTTGAGGACATACGCAAGCTTTTCAACCTTGAGAACAATTCTCAAGTTTCTAAACCAACCCAAGAAGTTTGACCCAGTTAATTTATTCGAATCCACAATAGATCGCATAGTCAAAGACGTCATGATCAAGCGATTAACTTAGAAATACAAATCGAGAATATATGAGAAAAATAATTTAAAATGCATCCACATGCATTTACAAAATCCCATTCATTTTTCCGAATTCAAAAACCCTCAAAATCAATTTGGGAGATCATAGGTCCATCTCCGAATGGGCTGATATCCAACATAGATAAGAACAACCTTGGAGTGAGTCCAACAAGCCATTCTTAGCTATGATGGTAGGTATCAAGTATACCGATTACATATCACGACTATCACAATGTGCTATCAACTAATTGAATGTTCACACATACATTGGGTTGTTAACATATTCACAAGTATACATCATATGCATAGCACCCAACTTCACCTCTCTTCACATCGACCTTGGAGTGAGTCCAACAAATCGATGCTCCAAGTTAGAGCCGACCCATTAATCGTGAAATAGTTTTAATATGGTTAGAGCGCATTCAACCAATTAGCCAGGCTTGGAGTGAGTCCAACAACCCAAACTAACGATTGACCTCTGACTCTTACCATATTAGTGTTAAACTATTCTAATGATTTGAACATGTTTAGGTTCGAGTCAGGCTTGGAGTGAGTCCAACAACCCAAACAAGAAACAGAACTCTGGTTCTAATCATATTAATGGAAGGTGTAGGCTTTAATATTGTGTAAGGGTTTTAAAGTCTCATCCTCTTTTTCATGCAAATAACTATTATCTACATAGCATGTCACACATGGAATACATCTACATGTCACGACACGCATGACATAATGATATGCATCAAATGCAATTACATGGCATACAATTATGACATGTACAAATAGTTTCCTTATTTGTCATAACTATTTTGGAAATAAAATATGTCTTAGATTTGATTTCTCAAATCAAATCATGATTAAATTAGGAAATAAATTTCCAAATCTAATCACATATTTTATTTATAGAAAGTGCTAATTAAGGAAAGTCAAATCTAATTTAGGAAACAAATTTCCTAAATTGTAATTTCCTAATTATATTAGGAAACTTTCAATTTGAATTTCTTTACAAATTAAAATTTCCATAAATACTTCTAAACTTTTCAAAAGTAGAATATTTCCATAAATACAATTATGACTATTGGAAAACAATTTTACGATTATGTCGAAACACAGTCGGCTCTGATACCACTGTTAGGTTTCTCCGGTACCATGACGAGTGTGTGTTCGAACATGTTTCGTAAACATGCAAACAGCGGAAGCAAAAACAAGTAATACACTAAATTTTTTACAATACACACATCACACACATGCATAATATAACATGTGTAGACATAATCATAATTTCAAATTTTACAATAAAAGGAAATTTATTCTAGTTATACCTGACGTCTCACATGTAGCGGGAATGAATCAACCAGAGCGACCCTCGCTAGAATCTCCTCTATCCGTATCCACGCTGAGTATCATCGGGATAGCTTCACAAAGCCACAAGCCTCATCTTCACAAAAGTCACTAGCCTCGAGTCGAAGACGATGTGATATGAGAGACGATCACAATCCAAGCCAAATTCGGATCTAAAAATGAGCTCCACGAACTCGCTTCTCGGAAGCGGTTTTCGTCAACCAATTGATGAAACCTTGGTCCTCCACCTATGAGGATAGCCAAAAATCCAATCCCCGGCAAATAAGTCACTGTCGGAGCACAAAATGTCGACCAAATGACGTCTCCATGAGGAGAACAACAAGCTGTCCAGAAACTGGACAGCTTGTTTACGGTGGAAGAGATGGTCAGCCAATCAATGGTCAGCTGCTCCTTGGTCGCCGGCGGCCAAGAGAGGATGGCCGGAGGAGTTGCCGGTGGCTGGTGGGTGGCCGACGGCAAGGAGGAGGAGAAGCAGCTCTAATGGGCGGTGTCCAAGGTTGGGCGGCAACTCCTTGGGCGGCAAGGAGAGGAAGAGAAGAGGAGGTGGGCAGCTAGGGTTCAAACTTCTTAAGTCATCCACGAAAAAAATCCTTAAGTCGTGTTTTTATAGAGAACACATTCTCCTAACAGTTATTGGTTCATAACCAAAATCCGTTAACCCGCTCCAATAACTTAAGTTAAAATAAACCAAATCACGTTGGTCTATTTTAAGTTAAAACAAACCGAACCAACTTTGGTTCATTCGTTTAAAATAAACCAAACCACTTTGGTTTATTTTCCACCATTGGATTAAAACCAAACCAATTTGGTTCATCCATCATGTCTTCATAAGACTCAGCCCATCCATGCTTCTGGTGCGACTGAAACCATTTCATACTCATTCTTTGTTTGGTCCAACCAAATCTAGTCTCTCTCAATCTGAGAATCCTATTCTCAAACTCGTTTTAAATCCTTCAGATTACGCTCGTTGTGCGTGTGATCAAATAGGTTCCCGGTTTATGTTGGTTGTCTATAATTAACTATTAATTATAGAATGATCATGAGTGACACCTAGTAGTACATCATGATCCCTAATTAATCAAAAAATCAACGGTTGATACCAGAACCTTTTCTGAAACCCTTCAGCAACTACAATGAATCATGCCCCATTCCTTTCACTCATCTTATACCCACTTGCTTCAGGACATGGTCTATTGTGTCAGTCCCCTCTAGCCTGACTACATCACACCTAGCCCAATTATTACTTCCTCATCCTCCGGATTCTAGTTACTGCACATGTATCCAAGAGTACCATACTATAAACATATAATTCTTTGGCCAAAGACTTTAGTAACAATCCGACGAGAGGCCATAGGGTATACATTTCCTAGCAAGGAGTGGTGAATTCTCTGTTGGCTATTCAAACATCTTTGACCACTTTGACTTATACCCAATCATCCCGGGTCCACATCTCCTCAGAGATGCTTGCTTAAGATATCAAAACATAAGTCTTCATGACTAAGATGACTTGAATACCGCAAGTCGAAGGAACATCGCACTTAAGATGTTGTAAGAACTTCATTGACATATCCATATATGCAGATAACCATATGAAGTCTTACAACTGGTCACTCCAATGAACTAGTTACCATAACTAGCATCCACGATCAACTCTGGACATCCCAATGTCTCCAACCAGTGAGAAATAGTTGCTTGGATAAACCAAAGAGTACACCTCGTGCTAGTCTCAATAGAATCAATGGCGTCCGAATGCATCAATTCATCGACTAGGGATAATTCCAATACATCACAATTACACATGTAGAAATACTCACTAGTAGTGATTCAATCACAAGTTCTCTCATGCTGTGAATCGTATTGCAAACATTTAGTAAATTAGTTTAAGATCCAATCAAATATATGAAAACATGTATACTCAAATAGTAAATCTTCATTTATCAAATAAATGGTGCAATCATAAGGCGATTGCCTTAGGACACCTCTCATATATTACTAACAGAATGCTTAACAAAGAGAAAAGAGAAGAGACTTACTATGTATCCTACAAAAAAGGCGAAGAGGAAGAAGGCGACGTGAAGCCTATCATAGGAGATAATACATGATGTGGTCATTTTATATAGAGTTTTAGTTATCATTTTGGCACACATCTTATCTCAATTTTATGACATGCATTGCATATTATCTTTGTTTCATATCATTTTCCTATTATCTTTGTTCAGGGATCTACTTTAGTTTATTTGCCTTGATAGGAATGAAGGTTCGAAGCAAAATGAAGCCCTCTATGAAGGATAGAATGAAGGGAAGCATGCTCTGGTCGTGTCCCCAAGACACGGGCATGTTCCTAGATGAAGGAAATAGAGTTCCAGGAATTTCTAGAGAGGAACAAGGTGAGCCGTGTGAAATTCATACGGTCGTGCCCCATTTTTCTACGAAGACTGCCTATCGTGGGTTCTCAACATGATGGGCCTTTTTCTCTTGAGGGACACATAGTCGGTCGTGTGTTTTACACATGATCGTGCCTTTTCCAAATGAGTTTCCAGAGTGACACATGGCTCGATCATATGAAATTCACACGGTCATGTGGCGGCGCCACGATTTCGAGTAATTAGGTATTTTGCACATTTATAGAAAGCCAGAGTCAACTCTATATAAAGGAAACTCGTTTAATAAGTTAGGGATCATGAGGGGAGACTCCCTAGGGCTCCCAAGCCCTGAAAGGGGGTTGTCCAAGGACCCCCAAACTACCGGAGGTAGCCGTCCGATGACTTATCCACCTCTATAGATGCATTAGAAGGGTTTTCTTTGCCACCGCTCCGGATCTTAACATGAGTTGCAGCTGGAGACTCACCTCACATCGAGACTAAGCCCTATTTTCTTCTTTGTAAATTTCTTTGGGTTTGATCTTGTTTAGATTGATGTCTTGTGGTTGTATCTCCATCTTTATAGAGTAGATTTCTATTATTTTTTGATTAAGAAGTAGCTTCTTTGATATGTAAACATTATTATGCAATGAATCAATGTTATTTTACATTGTTTTCATTTTTTCTAAATAGTTATGCTTGCTCTTTATTCTATGATATGATTGTTCATGGTTCAGGTCTATTGTGTTTATCCGATTTAGATGCCAAAAGCACTAAGTTATATTTTGGAGGTGTGGGGAAGAACCTAAAGGAGAACCCAATCCTCCGACCCATAGAAAATCGATACATGGAGGAATCAACTACAAGTAAGGATTTAAGTCTAGCTAGAATTGATCCACAGGGATTCTTGTGACAGGTTCTCAATGCGACTAAGGTCATCTACGCACAAACATCCTGAAAGTAGATCCATTTATCGTGAGGACCCATAGGTATCATAGAATGTAATAAACTTATTCCAACACAAGCTTGCGAAGTAGGAGCAAGACATATGTTTGCAATCATTTAGGTGAAACCGAAATCTTAGAATCATCCCTTCGATCATGATAGGGACCCTGTGACAAGAGTGTCCCTGTGAAAGTGATCTCTCATCTCTCTTGCTCTCCCATCTATCTTTCAAGTCTCTATTTTCACAACCAACTGATTCAGTCTAGATAATCTACATTCACTTAGTAACCTAGTACTTGATTACCAGTCCCTATGGGATCGATATTTTATTACTTGATGACAACTGTGCACTTGTGGGGGTTGAGTACAAATATGATCTTTAGCCTCATAGTTGAAGACTCATTTGCGTGCATCAAGTTTTTGTCATCATTGTCGGGGACTAATTTAAATTGATATTGATTCAAAAGTGAATTGATTAGATTAGACCACTTCCTTTTCAGTTTTTCATTGTTTTCCTTTTTCTAGTATGGTTGATGTGAGCAAAATATATAGGGTCTTAGGAGTAGTTTTAGCACCATCTCATTGCATTTCATACTTGTTTCATGCATCTTTTTCCATGTTTTGAATTCATTTCCTATTTTCTAGTTCAAAGTGTTAGTAATATATGAGAGATGTCCTAAGGCAATCGCCTTATGTATGAACCATTTATATGATAAATGAAGATTCACTATTTGAGTATACATATTTTATGTATTTGATTGGATCTTAAACTCATTTACTGAATGTCCACGATACGATTCACAGCATGAGAGAATTTGTGATTGGATCACAACTAGTGAGTATCTCTACATGTGTAATTGTGATGTATCGGAATTATCCCTAGTCAATGAATTGATGGATTTGGACACCATCAATTCTGTCGAGACTAGCACGAGGTATACTCCTTGGTGTATCCAAGCAGCTGATTCTCACTGGCTGGAGACATAGTGATGTCCGGAGTTAATCGTGGATGCTAGTTATGGTAACTAGTTCATTGGAGTGACCAACCGTAAGACTTCATATGGTTTTCTGCATATATAGATATGTCAATGAAGTTCTTACTGTGGCTTAAGTGCGATGTTCCTTTGACTTGCGGTATTCAAGTCATCTTGATCATGGAGACTTATGCTTTGACATCTTAAGCAAACATCTCTAAGGAGATGTGGACCCGGGATGATTGGGTATAAGTCGAAGTGATCGAAGGTGTTTGAATAGCCTATAAAGGATTCACCACTCCTTGCGAGGAGAAGTATACCCATGGCCTCTCGTCGGATTGTTACTAAAGTCTTTGGCCAAAGCATTACATGTTTAGAGTAAGGTACTCTTCGATACATGTGGAGTAACTAGAATCCGTAGGACGAGGAAATGATACTTGGGCTAGGTGTGACGTAGTCAGCCTAGTGGGGACTGACACAATAGACCATGTCCTGAACCAAGTGGGTATAAGATGAGTGAAGGGAATGGGGCACGATTCATTCAAGCTACTGAAGGGTTCAGAAATAGTTCTGGATCAACCGTTGATCTTATCGGTTAATTGGGGATCATGATGTACTACTAGGTGCCACTCATGATCGTTCTATAATTAATGGTTAATTATAGACGGCCAACATAAACCGAGAACCTATTTGGTCACACGCACAACGAGTGTAATCCAAAGGATTTAAAACGAGCTTGAGAATGGGATTCTCAGACCGAGAGAAACTATGTTTGGTTGGACCAAACATAAAGCGAGCAAGAAATTGTTTCAGTCGCAATGGAAGCGTGGATGGGCCGTGTCTTATGAAGACATAATGGATGGACCAAAATGGTTTGGTCCTAATCCAATGAATGAGAATAAACCAAAGGGTTTGGTTTATATTAAACGAATGAACCAAAGGTTGGTTCGGTTCGTTTTAACTTAAAATAAACCATCATGGTTTGGTTTATTTTAACTTATCTTAATGGAGCGGGTTAACGGGCTTTATGGATATGATCCATTAACCACTAAGAGAATTAGTTCTCTATAAAATAGGGATTAAACCCTAACCCTAAACCTAATCACAATTGGCCGCCCAACATAGTTGCCGCCCACCCTTGTTGAAGGTTTTCGGCGCCCAACACCTTGTTGCCGCCTAGCTTGTGGTGCAGCCTTCCAACTTGTTGCCGGCGTCCAAGCTTCAGCCGGTGAACCTCCGGCGACCCTCCGGTGATCTTCTATAGGTTCGGCATCAAGGTGAGCTCCTTCTCTCCTTGGTTTTTGGCCGGCGCCTACTCCTCCACCAAGCTGTCCAGTTTTCTGGACAGCTTCTTCCCCCCTCGTCGGAGCGTCGTTTGGACGACGGTTAGTGCTCCGACAGCGGATAACATACCGGGGATTTGATCTCCGGTAATCCTCTGAGGTGGAGGACGAAGGATTCGTCAATCGGTTGACGAATACCTCTCCGGAGAAGCAAGTCTTGAGGACTTGTTTTAGGTCCGAATTTGGATTCGGACCGTGATCATCTCTCGATCACGTCGTCTTCAACACGAGGCTAGTAACCCGTACGAAGACGAAGCTCGTGGCTTGGCGAAGTCATCCCGAGGAGCTCGGCGTGGATACGGATAGAGACGATTCTTACGAGAATCGTTCCGGTTGATGCCGTTCCCGCTACACGTCATACGGAAGGTATAACGTAGTTTAATTTCCTTATATTGCAAATTTTAATTTACGGTTATGTCTACACTTGTTGTAAAAGCATGCGTGTGTTGTGTGTGTTGTAATAAATATAGATTTATTATTTTTATTGCTTCCGCTGTGCACATGTTTACGAAACATGATCGAACACACACACGCCGCGGTGCCGGAAACCCAACAGTGGTATCAGAGCCCAGGTTGTGTTTCGACATAATCGTAAAAATGGTTTTGCGATAGTCATAATATATTTCTGGAAGTTTTCTAAATTTTGGAAATTTAGAAGTATTTATGGAAATTTTTCAATTTTGGAAAGTCTAGAAGTATTTATGGAAATCTTCCACTTTTGGAAAGTTGGAAGTATTTATGGAAATTTATATTTTCCATAAATAAAATATTTGATTAGATTCTGGAAATTTGTTTCCTAATTTAATCATGATTTGATTTGGGAAATCAAATCTTAAAATATTTAATTTCCATAAGTAGTTTTAAAGATTTAGGAAATTGGTTTCCTAAATAGATTTTCCTTAATCAAATAATTCCATGAATAAAATATGTGATTAGATTTGGAAATTTGTTTCCTAATTTAATTATGATTTGATTTGGAGAATCAAATCTTAAACATATTTTATTTCCATAAATAGTTATGACATATAAGGAAATTACATACATGACATAATTGTATGCCATGTAATTGCATTAGATGCATAACATTATGCCATGCGTGTCGTGACATGTAGATGTATGCCATGTATGCCATGCCATGTAGATAATAGTTATTTGCATGCAAAGAGGATGAGACATAAAAACCCTTAATCAATATTAAAGCCTACACCTTCCATTAATATGGTTAGAACCTGAGTTCTGTTTCTTGTTTGGGTTGTTGGACTCTCTCCAAGCCCGGCTCGAACCTGAATATGTTCAAACCATGGAATAGTTTAATACTAATGTGGTAAGAGTCAGAGGTCAATCGTTAGCTTTGGTTGTTGGACTCTCTCCAAGCTGGGCTAATTGGTTGAATGCGCTCTAACCATATTAAAACTATGTCCCGATTAATGGGTTGGCTTTAACCTGGAGCATCGGTTTGTTGGACTCTCTCCAAGGTCGATGTAAAGGGAGGTGAAGTTGGGTGCTATGCATATGATGCATACTTGTTAATGTGTTAACAACCCGATGTATGTGTGAACATTCAATTAGTTGATAGCACATTGTGATAGTTGCATATACGGGATATGCAATCGGTATAGATGATACCTACCGTCGTAGTTATGAATGGCTTGTTGGACTCTCTCCAAGGTTGTTCATAACTATGATGGATATCACCGATTCGGAGATGGACCTACAATCTCCCGAAGTGATTTTGGGGTTTTTGAAATTCGAAAAATGAATGGGATTTATAAATGTATATTGATGCATTTTAAAATCATTTTTCTCATATATGCTCGTTTTGTATTTCTAGGTCAATAAATTGATCATGACGTCTTTGAATTTGCGCACTATTTTGGATTCGAACAAACTGACTGGGCCTAACTTCCTGGACTGGCTTAGAAACCTGAGAATTGTTCTCAAGGCGGAAAAGCTTGCATATGTCCTTGAAGAGCCTCTTCCTGACCGTCCTAAGGACAATGCAACTCCAGACCAAATGTTGGTCTATCAGAAGCATGTGGCAGATTCTGAGCTGGCGAGTTGCATCATGCTAGCGGCGATGGTACTCGAAGCCGCGTGCGATGGATGCTAACACTATGGTCTTCCATCTTCATGAGTTGTTCGATGAGCAAGCGAGATCCGAAAGGTTCGAGGTCTCTAGGCTCCTCTTCACCACGAAGATGCAAGAAGGTTAAATCTGTAATGCGATTTGTGCTAAAGATGAGCACGGGTACATCAGCGGCTAGCTACCCTCGGTTTTGTGATGGATCATGAGTTAAGTATTGACTTAATTCTGCATTGTTTGCCCAAGAGTTTCGCAATTTGTGATGAACTATCGGATGAACAAATTGGAATCCACCATTCGAGCTCCTCAATATCTTTGAAGATGTGGAGCCTTACGTGAAGCATGAGAGAAGGCGGTTACATTAGTTGATTCCTCAAAGAAAGGTTCTAAGAGGAAGGCAAAAGAGCGAGAAGAAAGGAAAGGAAAAGGCAAAGAAGGCGGAACCAGGAAAAGGGCACTTTGCCATCACGTGGCAAGGAAGGCCACCTGGCGAAAAGCTGCAAGATTTATCTTGAGTCCATGAAGAAGAAGAAGGCATCCGATGCCCCATCCTCTTGTATCTTAGTTATTGATTGTCATTCTATTTCCTTAGACACTTGGGTATTGGATCGGTGTGGCTCACATATATGTAATGACATACAGGCTAAGGAATAGAAGAAGACTTGTCGAGGGGAGTCAAATTTGCGAGTTGGCAATGGAGCAAAGGTTCTTGCGCGCCATCGGAACTTATTTCTTTGAAACTCCTAGTGGACTAGTCTTGGGAACGGACAATTGCTATTATGTTCCTTCTCTAATAAAGAACATTGTTTCTATTTCACCTTAAATAGAAATGGTTTCCATTTAACGTTTAGTAACAATTGTTGTTATATAACTTTGAATGGCGTACTTTATGGAACTGGAACTTTGAGTAATGGCATTTATCGTTGGGCGTATCCGGTGACATCTTCAATATCGGCGAAGCGGCAACACGCGTGCTCGAAAGGATAATCACATAGACTCTATATGTGGCATTGTCGTCTTGGCCATATAAGCAAGAAACGCATGTCCGAATTACACCGATGTGGAATGCGGAATCGTTGAATTGGATTCATACGATACATGCGAATCATGCTTAAAAGGCAAGATGACTAAGTTACCTTTACGGGAAAGGTGAGCGAGTGGGAGAGTTACTAGGTGCAGTACATCTTGATGTATGTGGACCTATGTCAACTCAAGCATTAGGAGGCTATAGCTACTTCATTACCTTCACCGATGATCACTCACGGTTTGGGTATGTGTTCTTGATGAAACACAAGTCTGAAGCCTTTGAAAGGTTCAAAGAATTCAGAAATGAAGTAGAGAAACAACATGACAAAAGTATTAAAATACTTCGATCGGATCGAGGTGGTGAATACTTAAGTCAAGAGTTTCTTGATTATCTAAGAGACAATGGCATATTGTCTCAATGGACTCCGCCCTATACACCACAAAGATAATGGTGTATCCGAGAGGCGAATCTAGGACCTTGTTGGACATGGTCAGGTCAATGATGAATCATGCAACTCTTCCCAAGTCCTTTTGGGGCTATGCACTTCAGACAACTATTTACTTGTTAAACAGAATGCCTACCAAGGTAGTCTCAACTACTCCATATGAGATATGGAATAGTAAGAAACCTCATGTATCTTACTTGAAGATATGGGGTTGTCTCACCTTATGTGAAGCGGATCAGACGACAAATTGGATGCTAAGTCCGATAAATGTCTATTTATTGGATACCCTAAGGAAACAAGGGGTTACCAATTCTATCATCCTGTGGAACAAAAGGTGTTTGTTTCAAGGCATGCTGTGTTTCTAGAGAAAGAGTTTCTCTTGCAAGAAAACAGTGGGAGTGTCGTCGAGCTT
Organism: Wurfbainia villosa; assembly: GCA_025175895.1. Taxonomy (NCBI): domain Eukaryota; kingdom Viridiplantae; phylum Streptophyta; class Magnoliopsida; order Zingiberales; family Zingiberaceae; genus Wurfbainia; species Wurfbainia villosa. Next base: position 37,823,839 of record CM045986.1, read on the forward strand.
GAGGAAACTCGAGATACTCAAATAGACATTGATGAGATACGGTGAAAGGTAGATAACTCATAGTGATGAGCAATCGGTGGACCCTCAGTAACACCACATCTTCGTAGATCCGGTAGAACGCAACATTCTGAGAGATATGGATTTCTCGTAAGTGAATCGAACGACGTGTTACTCATTGATGATGAGGAGCCTACCAGTTATGAAGAAGTGCTGACAAGTTCAGAAAGGGATAAGTGGCTTGGTGCCATGAAGTCGGAAATGGATTCCATGTACGAAAACCAAGTTTGGAACTTGGTTGACCCACCTGAAGGCATAAAGCCTATAGGGTGCAAGTGGGTTTTCAAGAAGAAAACCGACATGGATGGTAATGTGATTACCTATAAGGCTAGATTGGTGGCGAAAGGATATCGTCAAAAGCAAGGTGTTGATTATGACGAAACCTATTCGCCTGTAGCTATGCTTAAATCCATTCGGATGCTCCTGGCCATACCGGCTCATTATGATTATGAGATATGGCAGATGGATGTGAAAACAGCTTTCCTTAATGGAAACCTGCTCGAGGACGTGTATATGATACAGCCTGAGGGTTTCACATCGGTTGATAAAACCAAGGTATGCAAATTGCGACGATCCATTTATGGATTGAAGCAAGCATCCAGGAGCTGGAATATCCGTTTTGATGAGACGATCAAAAAGTTTGATTTCTCACAAAATCCAGACGAACCTTGTGTGTACAAGAAGGTTAGTGGGAGTGCAGTCGTGTTCCTAGTATTGTATGTCGATGACATATTACTTATAGGAAACGATGTGTCAATCTTCTGATCGATTAAGGTTTGGTTATCCAAGACATTCTCCATGAAAGACACAGGAGAGAAGCAACCTACATCCTTGGGATTAAGATCTATAGAGATAGATCGAAACGGTTGCTTGGTCTTTCGCAGTCTACATATATAGACCGAGTGCTAAAGAGGTTTAGCATGTCGGAATCCAAGAAAGGTTATCTGCCCATCAGGCATGGGGTACACCTTTCGAAGTCTATGTGTCCGCGCACAGAAGATGAGAGGATTTGCATGAGTAAGATTCCCTATGCATCCGCAATAGGATCTATCATGTATGCTATGTTATGTACGAGGCCCGATGTATCGTATGCTCTGAGTGTCACGAGCAGACTAAATCGATCCAGAATGGATCATTGGGCTATGCTAAGACGCATCCTTAAGTACTTGAGAAGAACCAAGGATGTGTTCCTAATATATGGAGAAGGGGACATGGTGATACGCGTATACGGATGCCACCTTCCATTGCATAAGGATGATTCCGTGTCTCACCGATACGTTCACCTTGAATGGGGGCGCAGTGAGTTGGAAAAGTTCCAAACAAGAGATCAGAGCGATTCTACCATCGAGGCGTAATATATTGCGCCTTCAAGCAAAGAAAGGAAGCGGTTTGATCAAGAAGTTCGCTCATGAACTTGGTGTGATTCCGCCATTGTTGAAGCAATACCGGCCCATCGCGACAACAATGGAGCAATTGACAAAGTAAAAGAGCCAAGGTCTCATCAACGATCCAAACATGTGCTTCGCCTCTATCATCTTATCAGAGAGATCATCAGTAGGAACGAAATACAAATCGAGAAAATTCCCACTGAAAGGAACTTAGCGGATCCTTTGACTAAAGCATTACCTCAAAGCAAGCTTGAGGGTCATGTTAGAGCTTATGGTATTGGATACCGTAGCGATTGGCATTAGGCCAAGTGGGAGTCTGTTAGTAATATATGAGAGATGTCCTAAGGCAATCGCCTTATGTATGAACCATTTATATGATAAATGAAGATTCACTATTTGAGTATACATATTTTATGTATTTGATTGATCTTAAACTCATTTATCAATGTCCACGATACGATTCACAAAGATGAGAGAATTTGTGATTGATCACAACTAGTGAGTATCTCTACATGTGTAATTGTGATGTATCTAATTATCCTAGTCAATGAATTGATGGATTTGGACACCATCAATTCGCCGAGACTAGCACGAGGTATACTCCTTGGTGTATCCAAGCAGCTGATTCTCACTGGCTGGAGACATAGTGATGTCCGGAGTTAATCGTGGATGCTAGTTATGGTAACTAGTTCATTGGAGTGACCAACCGTAAGACTTCATATGGTTCTCATATATAGATATGTCAATGAAGTTCTTACTGCGGGCTTAAGTGCGATGTTCCTTTGACTTATGATTCAAGTCATCTTGATCATGGAGACTTATGCTTTGACATCTTAAGCAAACATCTCTAAGGAGATGTGGACCCGGATGATTGGGTATAAGTCAAGTGATCAAGGTGTTTGAATAGCCTATAAAGGATTCACCACTCTTGCGAGGAGATGTATACCCATGGCCTCTCGTCTGGATTGTTACTAAAGTCTTTGCCAAAGCATTACATGTTTAGAGTAAGGTACTCTTCGATACATGTGGAGTAACTAGAATCCGTGAGGACGAGGAAATGATACTTGGGCTAGGTGTGACGAGTCACCTAGTGGGGATCGGACACAATAGACCATGTCCTGAACCAAGTGGGTATAAGATGAGTGAAGGGAATGGGGCACGATTCATTCAAGCCATCAAGGGTTTCGTAAATAGTTCTCGATCAACCGCTGATCTTTCTGCTAATCGGGGATCATGATGTACTACTAGGTGCCACTCATGATCGCTCTATAATTAATGGTTAATTATAGACGGCCAACATAAACCGAGAACCTATTTGGTCACACGCACAACGAGTGTAATCCAAAGGATTTAAAACGAGCTTGAGAATGGGATTCTCAGACCGAGAGAAACTATGTTTGGTTGGACCAAACATAAAGCAAGCAAGAAATTGTTTCAGTCGCAATGAAAGCGTGGATGGGCCGTGTCTTATGAAGACATAATGGATGGACCAAAATGGTTTGGTCCTAATCCAATGGATGAGAATAAACCAAAGGGTTTGGTTTATATTAAACGAATGAACCAAAGGTTGGTTCGGTTCGTTTTAACTTAAAATAAACCATCATGGTTTGGTTTATTTTAACTTATCTTAATGGAGCGGGTTAACGGGCTTTATGGATATGATCCATTAACCACTAAGAGAATTAGTTCTCTATAAAATAGGGATTAAACCCTAACCCTAAACCTAATCACAATTGGAACATAGTTGCCGCCACCCTTGTTGAAGGTTTTGGCGCCCAACACCTTGTTGCCGCTTAGCTTGTGGTGCAGCCTTCCAACTTGTTGCGGCCCAAGCTTCAGCCGGTGAACCTCGGCGACCCTCCGTGATATTCTATAGGTTCGGCATCAAGGTGAGCTCCTTCTCTCCTTGGTTTTGGCCGGCGCCTACTCCTCCACCAAGCTGTCCAGTTTTCTGGACAGCTTCTTCTCCTCTCGTCGGAGCGTCGTTTGGACGACGGTTATTGCTCCGACAGCGGCTAACATACCGGGGATTTGATCTCCGGTAATCCTCTGAGGTGGAGGACGAAGGATTCGTCAATCGGTTGACGAATACCTCTCCGGAGAAGCAAGTCTTGAGGACTTGTTTTAGGTCCGAATTTGGATTCGGACCGTGATCATCTCTCGATCACGTCGTCTTCAACACGAGGCTAGTAACCCGTACGAAGACGAAGCTCGTGGCTTGGCGAAGTCATCCCGAGGAGCTCGGCGTGGATACGGATAGAGACGATTCTTACGAGAATCGTTCCGGTTGATGCCGTTCCCGCTACACGTCATACGGAAGGTATAACGTAGTTTAATTTCCTTATATTGCAAATTTTAATTTACGGTTATGTCTACACTTGTTGTAAAAGCATGCGTGTGTTGTGTGTGTTGTAATAAATATAGATTTATTATTTTTATTGCTTCCGCTGTGCACATGTTTACGAAACATGATCGAACACACACACGCCGCGGTGCCGGAAACCCAACACAAAGATCTAATCTTGTTGTTTTTATGTGTAGGATGACATTTTGGAGGTAAAACGACACACTTTTGGATCCAAAGGAAGGCGAGCATGTATAGTCGTGTTTCTCCAAAAACACGGGCATGCTCCAGAGCAAAAGAAGGCATTCACCATATAGTTTATAGGAGGACACAGCCTGGCCATGTGAATCTCACATGGTCATGTCCAACCCTCGAAGCTAAAATTAAACAAAAATTCCAGCGCCCCACATGGCTGACCATGTGGATTCCACACGGTTGTGTGGCACTAGGCTGACTTGACACAACTAGGGTTTTGTGGGGATTTACGGAAAGTCGACTTCACATCAATAAATAGGAAGGCACGCCCAAACCCTAGGGAGGAGGCCCGACGGCTAGGACGTGAAGAAAGTGCCCTAAAAAGCCCTGAAGGCTCGCAACGGGGAGAGAGGAAGGTCTCAAGGATCGAAATCTATGCTCCAACACCAAGTAGAACGACCAAGAGTACTGCGTTTTATTCTTACATACTTTTGCATTGTAATGATTCACTTTATGATGTTTTGTGTCCGTTCTCTATCGTCTATGGAGTAGATACATCAATTCTAGGATTAAGGAGTTGCTTAGGTACATTGGATATGCTAGTTTGAATATATATTCTCTGCTCTTGAATTTACATTTGCAATTTATGTTGTTTAGATCGATGAGAATTATATCTTGATTCTATTTCTACTGTACTTATGTTGGTACAAAGGTAGAAAACCTTTGTATCAAAATCTAGGAGAACCAAGGAGGAACCTTGCGGACATCCTCCCTCCGATAACCGTAGAAAGTATAATATGATAGAGTAGGAAATGAAATACATTCTGTCTCCTTATAGGGATAACTAGGGCATCCTCGTACCTTGATAACCTATCTTAGCAGAAGGCCCAAAGTAGGTGACATTAACTCTAGAAGGATTAAGGGACCTTAGTGACAGAGGGCTCCCAATGGTATCTGTAGGATCGAAAAGCTCCAAGAGAGGGGGTGAATCTCGGAGGTTACAAATTTTCTTTAGATTTTAAAAACTTATTTTGAAACACGAGTATGCAGAGGAATAAATAAGATATAAAGACAAGCATTTTTTTACTTGGTTCATAACCCTAGCCGGGTTGCTACTCCAAGGCCCATAGCTCATCCGAGAGCTACCTCGATGGGCAATCACTATAAGACCCCCCCCCCCCCCCCCGACTCGTGAACTCTCGACTTCGGAGGGGTTCACTTTTTACAAAAATGAGAGATAGGTAACACTCTACCTTCTCTTTTGAAATTAAGAACACAATGTGAAAATGAATACAATCAAATAATAACTAAAGTATACTGACACTTTTAGGACTATCGAAGTAGGCTCGGAGTGTCAGAATTTCATCTTCGTGAAGGTATGGATCTCTTGTGGATGACGATGAATAGTAGTAGCACTTGGACATAGTAGATGAGTTATTTTCAGAGCTGGTCATGAATTTATTTTATAAATCTTTTCCAATCGATTGGAATACCCTCCAGTCGACTCCACATCATCCCGTCGATATGGTACTTCGAGTCTTCCAGTTGATTGAACATGCCCCAGTCGACTCCAGGTCACTCGGCTCCGCATCGGGAAGTTTGCCTCTCCAGTCGACAGAAACTCCCCAGTCGACTGAAAATCTTTCCATCTGTGCTGCCAGATCATTGATCAATCACCAGCTAATCCTGTCAACTAGGTATCTAATCGACTAACTTGTACCCAGTCCACTGGACTTCAGTCGACAGGAATCCATTCAGTCGACTGATCCCTGCAAAATGAGATCAGCACAAGAAAATAATATAAAACATGATAGCAGTAGTAAAACTGCTCGATCTCGACTTCTAAGTCCCACGCGGACTATCCGTCGGATCGACGCCTAGCTTTGTCCCTCTACAGAGGACTCGACCTTGTTGGGATGTATATTGAAAAGTCTATCTTTTGTATGAACATCTTTATTTTAAAATAAGAATTACATGATCATTGTTTGCATATTTTTATGGCTATGCATATTGTCTAATACATTACATTGTAGATAACATGGTGTGTGGTGTCACACGGGAGATCATGTTATCGGTTCCTTGTAAAGTATAAGTAAAGACTCACAACCGAGATGGCTTTGGACAAACCATTGGTATGGTTGTAGTGTGATTTGGTATTGGTTTGTCTTGACCATAAAATCACACTAGTACACTTTGTGTGTATTGAGCAGGACCGACTTAGAGGTGATTCGATTTATTGCTGACTACATAATCGAATCGGACCTCAGATATTATATTGTACATGATCTTAATCCCGATATAATAACGGACACATATATTTAGTATTCACTTCTTTGATTTAACAATGGGCGAGATTTATGGATTAAATCGATAGGCTCGGTAAGTTGGGAAATGATATTATTTATATGGTGTGTTGTTGATTATAGGAGGAAACCGTGTCCTATATATTAGGATGATGATGTCCCCTTGAGAAGCTCATAAGGTTCATCATGTAAACCCTGCAGGTGGACTTGGTCCGGCATGATGAAAAGGTTGAGTGGTACTACTCATGGAGTTAGATGTTGATTAATTAATGGTCAGTAAATTAATTAATCGACGGACATTCGAGATCTTAAATACGGGGAGAAAATGTACATATAATATATGGAGCCCATATTAACTTATGGGGGTTGATGAGGTAGATCAATGATAATCCTTTAGTGGATTGGATTATCATTAATGGATCGGACTTTATGTGGGCTTGATCCATGGGTGGCCAAGATCCAACTCCTCCTCATGGTCCCTTTTGTATCCTATTAACACCTCATGAAGCTTAGATCCAATGGATAGAAACAAAACTCTAGATCCAAAGGTAGAGATTAAATCTATAAGATTCGAAGGTTGAGATTAAATCTCTAGATCCGACGATTGAGATTAAATCCCTAGAACCAATGGTGGAGATTAAAACAAGGCTTATCCCTAAAACTCTATAAAAGGAGGCTTAGGGTTGGCGTGGAGAACAATTAGAGAAGCTAGGGTTTTTGGAGGTTGGCGGCAAGAAGCAAGGGCTAGGGTTTGGAGCATTGGTGGCACCAAATAAGGAAACAACTTCCTTATTTTTCTTCTTCCTCAAGCTTGCCAGCACCCATTGAAGCCCTTCCAGCCCTTGGCCAGTGTCAAAACTCCCTCTTCTCCTTCTCCTTGGCTGGTGGAAACAAGATTTAGGGCTTTCCCTTGGTGTCTTGGCCGGTTTCCACCCTAATCTCCTCTTCCTTCTTGGCCGGCGGCAAGCTCCAACATTGGATGTTGGTGGTTGGTTGAAAGAAGAAAAGGAGCTTTGTTTCTATTCTTCTTCTTGCTCGGAACGAGCAAGGAAGGAAGATTGGCAATCTAGGTAAAAGTTTTACAACTTTTATTGATCTTTGCATGTTCTTATCTTTATGTTAGTATGTGTTGATTATACTAGTTTGCATTTGTATGTATTTGTATAATCATGGACCCCGAAGACAAACACAAAAACCGGCGATCCGTCCGTCGTCTCTTCCGCGGCTAACCAACTAGAAGAGTTGGGTTGCTTGAACAACTAGTTTGTTCAAGCGATCACTCAAGTTGTTAACACGACGACGAAATGGTTGTGCTTAGGAAACTCATCCCATCCGGATTAGTTTTTTCATTAGTGAAAATTTTAATCTGGGGACATGGGAGCCAATGAGCCTCTTAAGCAATTCCTACAAAATGGTATCAGAGCCACGGTTTCCGGTTTTGTGTGTTTTGGATTTGGTTACTTTCATGCACATATCATATATTGAGTATGCCGGATAATAGTAGGATGTGCGTAGGCTAACTTTTTGGTTGCAGGCATAAGATTCGACTATTATGGCTATATGTGTGTATGTGATTGTTTGTGTGTGATTGTATGTATATTATTTGAATCCTCAGGGTTGACGAGGCTAGATTAGTATTTAATTTTTGTAATTAAATACGGCATTGTTTAGCCACTCATTTTAGTTTACTTTCAATCTAGATTATTTGTACACTCCTTCGTGGAGTATAGGATCGATGGATGTAAATTAAAATAGTTTATCTCGGCTCGGATCTCTTTGGTGACTTGCGCACGGGAAAAGGTGGAGCGGACGAGGTGGCGACACGACGGGACGCATATTGGAGAACAATGTCATAATAGTTGGGAAAATTCTGTTTTTTTCATATTTATTGCTGATTTGTTTTATATGCATGTTGTGTGTGCTTGAAAATTCCTCATTGTCAATTTACTAAGTGGGAGAGGGACATTTTAATTAATTCCCGCGGCCTCCATTACAATTTGACGTTTGATGCAACAAACTTGCGCGTCGGCTCTGAGTGTCTTCCTCCCCATCGGATGGGTTTATTTGCGGATCACTAGGTCAAATGATGGTTATAGGAAATTATTTAAGAGCGTGTGTACTTCCACATCGGTAAGGCACATAATCCGAGATAATTCCCTTAGTATCGTGTAATGGTGCACACTTAGATGCAAATAAAAAGTATCCTCCCCATCGGAGTCACTGCTTTTATTTGTAGGGCCAAAGAGGAACCAACTATTAATTTTATTTGTCAAAAAGTAAGGTTGACAAGATAATAAAATTAATGGGTAAAACCTCCTCTTACAAATGAAGAATTCATATACGTCCACACTATCGTGGCATGCGATATTCTCGGTGTTTTGAGGAGTTGGTTGATTTCAAAATTTTATTGTTTGAGGAATCAATGATATTTGAAATCTAATATTTTGATCATTGTGATTCTTAGGTTTTTCAAATGGCTTTCAACCCACTTGCTGTGATATTAAAAGAAAATAAACTTACTGGAACAAATTATATTGATTGGAAAAGAAATTTGGATATTGTCTTAACTGCAGAGGAGTACAAATTTGTACTCTTCGAGGTCTGTCCTCCTAAGCCCACCGATGACTCTGATGAAAAGGAGAAAGAAAGTTATAAGAAATGGATCAAGGCAGATGAGATGGCGCGGTGTTACATTTTGGCATCTATGTCAAATGTGCTGCAACATCAGCATCAGGTCATGGCCACAGCTTATGACATGATGTTCAATCTCAAAAAACTTTTTGGACATCAGAGTAGGGCGGCTAGACAGGAGGCTATGAGAAACTTGATGACGACCACCATGATCGAGGGAACACCCGTCAGGGATCATGTTCTCAAGATGATGGCTCATATTAATGAGATGGAAGTCCTCGGAGCTGAGATTGATGGGGAAACCCAGGTCGATATCATTCTCCAGTCTCTGCCTAGGAGTTTTGAGCAGTTCCGCCTCAACTACAACATGAACAAGAGGTTGTATTCATTGGCGGAGCTTCTGATAGAACTCCAGGCGACAGAGGGGCCTTTTTGTCAAAGCGCTTAAGCCATGGTTGCTCAGAAGGTTTCTTCTTCTAAACCGAAAGGTAAGAAGAAGAAGAAGCAAGGTGGAGCAAAGAAAGTGGCGAAGAGGACCTCGTGCAGGAAGAAGAAGCCGAAAGGCAAGTGCTTCACTTGCAAGCAGACTGGACATTAGAAGGCGGATTGTCCTCGCCGAAAGAACAAAGGTATATCTTCTTGTTTAGTTGTTGAAACATGTTTAGCGGTGTTATCTACTAGTGCCTGGTGTGTAGATACAGGAGCCACTGATCATGTCTGCAATACTTTGCAGGGGTTCCAGGAAACCCGACGACTAGCTGAGGGAGAGATTACTGTCTTCATGGGCAATGCTTCAAAGGTGGCGGCTATTGCAGTGGGAGACGTTCATTTATCTTTTGATAGGAATAGAGTTTTTGTTTTGAGAAATTGTCTTTATGTACCTACTTTTAGAAAGAATCTAATTTCAGTTTCTAAATTGTTTATGGATGGATATTCTGTTTCTTTTAATGACAAAGTGGTTATAAAAAGGAATAGGGAGATTATCTATTCTGGTACATTGGTTGGCAATTTGTACACTCTTGAACCGAAAGCTCCCACGATGCATATAGAAGTAAATAACTCATCTTCTAAGTCTAATAAGAGAAAAGAACCTTCGAAAATGAACCAAACATATCTTTGGCATCTAAGGCTTGGTCATATTAACCTGAGTAGAATTCAAAGGTTGATAGCTGATGGACCTTTGGGTTCATTAGTGGTGGAGGATCTCCCAACCTGCGAATCTTGCTTGGAAGGTAAAATGACCAAGAGGCCTTTCAAGGCCAAGGGGTATAGAGCCAAAGATGTGCTAGAATTGGTTCATTCTGATTTGTGCGGTCCTATGTCTATCCAGGCTAGAGGTGGTTTTGAATATTTCGTCTCTTTTATAGATGATTATTCAAGATATGGATACATTTACTTGATGTGCCGCAAGTCTAAATGCTTTGACAGGTTCAAAGAATTCAAGGTTGATGTGGAGAACCATCAAGGTAAAAGTATCAAGACACTACGATCTGATCGTGGTGGCGAGTACCTCTTGGGAGAGTTTAGGAGTTACTTATCAGAGGCTGGGATTCAATCCCAATTGTCCGCACCTGGCACACCCCAGCAGAATGGTGTGGCGGAGCGAAGGAATAGGACTCTTATGGAGATGGTTAGATCGATGATGAGTTATTCTGAGTTATCTGATTCGTTCTGGGGGTTTGCTCTAGAAACGGCAGCACACATTCTGAACTTGGTTCCATCTAAGTCAGTACCCTCTACTCCCACAGAATTGTGGACTGGGCGAAAGCCTAGTCTAAGACATATTCGGATTTGGGGTAGTCCAGCACATGTGCTGAAGGGAGATGCTGGTAAGTTGGAATCTCGTACAGAAGTACGCTTGTTTATTGGCTACCCTAAGGGAACGAAGGGTGGTTTGTTCTATAGTCATAGAGATCAGAGGGTGATCGTGAGTACGAATGCCAGATTTCTAGAGGAGGACTATGTGATGAACCACAAGCCCACGAGTAGGATTGTTCTTGAGGAGTTGACAGGGGAAGTCCCGACTTCAGTACCACCGGTACAAGAGGAGATACCACAAGTCACTGCACCGCGTGTCACAGAGCATACACACAAGGCACCTCGTCGTAGTGGGACGGTTGTTAGACAACCTAAGAGATTCATGTTCTTGGGAGAATCTTCTGATTTGGTCCCTGGCGAACATGAACCTGATCCCTGGACAGATGACGAGGCACTCCAAGATAGAGATGCGGTATCTTGGCAAAGAGCGATGAATTCAGAGATAGAATCTATGGATTCTATTCATGTCTGGGAGCTAGTAGAACCACCCGATGGTGTGAAAGCCATTGGATGCAAGTGGATCTACAAGAGAAAGAGAGGAGTAGACGGGAAGGTTGAGACCTTCAAAGCTAGGCTTGTTGCGAAAGGGTATACTCAGAAAGAGGGTATCGATTATGAGGAGACCTTTTCGCCGGTAGCTATGCTTAAGTCTATCCAGATTCTCTTATCTATAGCTGCTCATTTGGATTATGAGATTTGGCAGATGGATGTCAAGATAGCTTTCCTTAACGGAAGTCTTGAGGAGAACATCTATATGCGGCAACCAGAGGGATTCATTACTAAAGGCAAAGAGCATCTAGTGTGTAAGCTTAATCGGCCCATTTATGAATTGAAGCAAGCTTCCAGATCTTGGAACATCCGTTTTGATGAGGTAATCCAGTCATATGGATTTATTCAAAGTCTGGATGAGCCATGTGTATACAAAAGATATGACGGAAACGTAGTGGTATTTCTTGTACTATACGTAGATGACATTTTGTTAGTTGGCAACAATATCAAAGTGTTATCAGACGTAAGGGTATGGTTGTCCAAACAATTTGACATGAAGGACTTGGGGGAAGTGGGACACATCCTTGGGATCAAAGTTATAAGGGATCGCAAGAAAAGGATGTTGTACTTATCTCAAGCTTCATACATAGACACGGTTTTAGCTCGTTTTAGCATGCAGAACTCCAAGAAGGGTTTTCTACCTTTCAGGCATGGAGTTCCTTTATCTAAAGAGATGTGTCCTAAAACATCAAAGGAGATAGAGGAAATGAAGGTGGTTCCTTATGCTTTGGCAGTAGGAAGCCTCATGTATGCTATGCTATGTACGAGACCAGATATCTGCTTTGCCGTGGGCATGGTTAGCAGATATCAGAGTAATCCTAGATAGGGACATTGGACTGCGGTAAAGCATATATTGAAGTACCTAAGAAGGACTAGGGATTATATGGTGGTTTACCGGGCAGATCAATTAATCCCTGTGGGTTACACGGATTCTGATTTTCAATCAGATAGGGATAACAGTAAGTCTACCTCGGGGTTTGTGTTTACTTTTGGAGGTGGAGCCATAGTATGGAGGAGTGTCAAGCAGAAATGCGTGGCGGACTTTACCATGGAAGCTGAGTATGTGGCAGCCTCTGAGGAAGCCAAGGAAGCTGTATGGCTCAGGAACTTCTTGATGGACTTGGATGTGATTCCTGGTTTGCCTAGAACCATCACAATTTATTGTGATAACAGTGGTGCAGTTGCAAACTTGAAGAAACCATGAGCCCATAAGGCAAGTAAACACATAGAGCGCAAGTACCACCTAATACAAGAGATCGTAAAGCGAGGAGAAGTAGTTGTCGCCAAGATTGCATCAGAGGATAACCTGGTGGATCCATTCACTAAGGCCCTTCCAGTGAAAGCGTTTGATAGGCATGTGGAGGACATGGGGATCAGATGTATGGCAGTGTGATGACAGCATAGTCTTTTAGTATAAGTGGGAGATTGTTGGAATGTATACTAAAAGCCTAACTCTTTTTGTATGAACATTTTTATTTTGAAATAAGAATCACATGATCATTGTTTGCACTTTATATTTATTATATGTGTGCATATTGTCTAATATTTTACATTGTAGATAACATGGTACTTGGAGTGGCACAGAAGATCATGTTATCAGTCCCTTGTAGAATATAAGTAGAGGCTCACAACCAAGATGGTTTTGGATAAACCATTGGCATGGTTGTAGTGTAGCTTGGTATTGTTTTGTCTTGAACATAGAGTTACACTAGTACACTTAGGTGTATTGAGCAGGACCGACATAGAGGTGATTCAATTTATTGCTGACTACATAATTGAATCGGACCTCGGATATTATATTGTACATGCTCTTAATCCCGATATAATAACGGGCACATGTACTTAGTATTTATTTCTTTGATTTACCAGAGGGTGAGATTTAGATGGATTAAATCAATATGCCGAAGTTGGGAAATGATATTATTTACATGGTGTGCCGTTGATTATAGGAGGAAACCGTGTCCTATATATTAGGTTGATGATGTCCCCTTGAGGAGCTCATAAGGTTCATCATGTAAACCCAGCTGGTTGACTTAGTCAACATGATGATAAGGTCGAGTGGTACTACTCGAGGAGTTAGATGTTAATTGATTGATGGTCAGTAAATCAATTAATTAACGGACATTCGATATCTTAAACACGGGGAGATGGATGTACAAATAATATATGGAGCCCATATTGATTTATGGGGGTTGGTGAGGTAATTCAATGATGATCCTCTAGAGGAATGGAACATCATTGATGGATCAAGTTTGTGTGGTTCCGATCCATCGGGTGGCCAAGATCCAACTCCTCCTCATGGTTCCTATCGTAGCCTAATATAATCCTCATGAAGTCTAGATCCAAGGATGGAAAATAAAACTCTAGATCCGACGGTTGGGATGAAACCCTAGATCCGACGGTTGGGATGAAACCCTAGATCCGATGGTGGAGATTAAATCCCTAGATCCGACGGTGGAGATTAAAAGAGGCTTAAGCCATGCTCTATAAATAAAGGGCTAAGGCTTGGGCGGCAAAGAGGTGGATGCTTGGGAGATTAGGGTTTGCCTATCTAAAAGTGGGCGGCAACAAACCCTAGAGGAGTTAGGGTTTTGGGCGGCTAAGCTTTGTTGTCCATAGGGTTTTGGCCGGCGCCCCTCTTCCTCTTCTCATCCTTTGTCGGTGCTCTTCCCTTCTTCCTTTTCTCCTTGGCCGGTGGAAACAAGGGCTAGGTTTTATCTATAGAGTATGGCTTAAGCCTCCTTTAATCTCCACCGTCGGATCTAGGGATTTAATCTCCACCGTCGGATCTAGGGTTTCATCCCAACCTAATTTTAGAAAGAATCTAATTTCAGTTTCTAAATTGTTTATGGATGGATATTCTATTTTTTTTAATGACAAAGTGGTTATAAAAAGGAATAGGGAGATTATCTGTTCTGGTACATTGGTTGGCAATTTGTATACTCTTGAACCGAAAGCTCCCACGATGCATATAGAAGTAAATAACTCATCTTCTAAGTTTAATAAGAGAAAAGAACCTTCGAAAATGAACTAGACATATCTTTGGCATCTAAGTCTTGGTCATATTAACCTGAGTAGAATTCAAAGGTTGATAGCTGATGGACCTTTGGGTTCATTAGTGGTGGAGGATCTCCCAACCTGCGAATCTTGCTTGGAAGGTAAAATGACCAAGAGGCCTTTCAAGGCCAAGGGGTATAGAGCCAAAGATGTGTTAGAATTGGTTCATTCTGATTTGTGCGGTCCTATGTCTATCCAAGCTAGAGGTGGTTTTGAATATTTAGTCTCTTTTATAGATGATTATTCAAGATATGGATACATTTACTTGATTCGCCACAAGTCTGAATGCTTTGACAGGTTCAAAGAACTCAAGGCTGATGTGGAGAACCGTCAAGGTAAAAGTATCAAGACACTACGATCTGATCGTGGTGGCGAGTACCTCTTGGGAGAGTTTAGGAGTTACTTATCAGAGGCTGGGATTCAATCCCAATTGTCCGCACCTGGCACACCCCAGCAGAATGGTGTGGCGGAGCGAAGGAATAAGACTCTTATGGAGATGGTTAGATCGATGATGAGTTATTCTGAGTTACCTGATTCTTTCTGGGGGTTTGCTCTAGAAACGACAGCTGCTTAAGAGGCTCATTGGCTCCCATGTCTCCGGATTAAAATTTTCACTAATGAAAAAACTAATCCGGATGGGATGAGTTTCCTAAGCACAACCATTTCATCATCGTGCTAACAACTTTAGTGATCACTTGAACAAACTAGTTGTTCAAGCAACCCAACTCTTCTAGTTGGTTAGCCGTGGAAGAGACGACGGACGGATCGCCAATTTTTGTGTTTGTCTCTCGATCTTCTATCGTATGTTCTATCCTCCTCGTGGACGTCGTGTGGGCGAAGATCCTCCACGAGTAGAAGCCTCCTAGATCACGTTCTTCCTTTCTTGCTCTATCCGAATAAAGAGAAGAACTAAACAAAAACTCCTTCTCCTTATCTAGAACCGGCCACCAAGCCAAGGAGCTTGATGTAACCGCCGGCCAAGGAGTAGCTTCTTGAGCGCCGGCCAACCTTCAAGAAGAGTTGCCGCCGGCTACCAAGGAGAAAGCAAGAGGGCGCCGGCCAAGAACTCCAAGGATAAAACCTAGCCCTTGTTTCCACCGGCCAAGGAGAAAAGGAAGAAGGGAAGAGCACCGGCAAAGGATGAGAAGAGGAAGAGGGGCACCGGCCAAAACCCTAGGGAGAACAAAGCTTAGCCGCCCAAAACCCTAACTCCTCTAGGGTTTGTTGCCTCCCACTTTTAGATAGGCAAACCCTAATCTCCCAAGCATCCACCTCTTTGCCACCCAAGCCTTAGCCCTTTATTTATAGAGTATGGCTTAAGCCTCCTTTAATCTCCACCGTCGGATCTAGGGATTTAATCTCCACCGTCGGATCTAGGGTTTCATCCCAACCGTCGGATCTAAGGTTTCATCCCAACCGTCGGATCTAGAGTTTTGTTTTCCATCCTTGGATCTAGACTTCATGAGGATTATATTAGGCTACGATAGGGACCATGAGGATGAGTTGGATCTTGGCCACCCGATGGATCGGAACCACACAAACTTGATCCATCAATGATATTCCATTCCACTAGAGGATCATCATTGAATTACCTCACCAACCCCCATAAATCAATATGGGCTCCATATATTATTTTTACATCCATCTCCCCGTGTTTAAGATATTGAATGTCCGTTAATTAATTGATTTACTGACCATCAATCAATTAACATCTAACTCCTCGAGTAGTACCACTCGACCTTATCATCATGTTGACTAAGTCAACCAGCTGGGTTTACATGATGAACCTTATGAGCTCCTCAAGGGGACATCATCAATCTAATATATAGGACACGGTTTCCTCCTATAATCTACGGCACACCATGTAAATAATATCATTTCCCAACTTACCGGGCATGTTGATTTAATCCATCTAAATCTCACCCTTTGGTAAATCAAAGAAATAAATACTAAGTACATGTGCCCATTATTATATCGGGATTAAGAGCATGTACAACATAATATCCGAGGTCCGATTCAATTATGTAGTCAGCAATAAATTGAATCACCTCTATGTCGGTCCTGCTCAATACACCTAAGTGTACTAGTGTAACTCTATGTTCAAGACAAAATAATACCAAGCTACACTACAACCATGCCAATGGTTTGTCCAAAACCATCTTGGTTGTGAGCCTCTACTTATATTCTACAAGGGACTGATAACATGATCTTCTGTGCCACACCAAGCACCATGTTATCTACAATGTAAAATATTAGACAATATGCACACATATAATAAATATAAAGTGCAAACAATGATCATGTGATTCTTATTTCAAAATAAAAATGTTCATAAAAAAAGAGTTAGGCTTTCAGTATACATTCCAACACTAGGAGCTTCAACTTTTGGTAGATCGTCGCCCACACGACGTCCGAAAGGAGGAAGGTCATACATTAGAAGATCGAGAGGTATATCGATTCTCTATTCTCTTTTGTAACATGTTTGTTTTTTTTTCAATTATGAGCATGATATTTTCTATTTGTGGCTAAATAATACTTGGATCCCGAACATAAACACGAAAGCCGGCGATCCGGACATTGTCTATTCCATGGCTACTCTTAGAATAGAGGTTGGTCGCTTGAACAACAAGTTTGTTCAAGTGACCTCTCTAAACGAATAGCACGACGATGACTTGGTTGTTTGGGCAATCCCTTTTGTCTAGGATTAAATTTTTTTTAATCCGGGGACATCGATGGGATCGCCATGAACAAGCGACCGATGTGAAGTGGGAAGCGAAGTTTCCCCTCACGGATCAACCCAACAATTGGTATCAGAGCCAAGGTTTCTGATTTTGTGTGTTTAGGATTCAGTTAATTTTTATGCCCTTTTCTTATATTATATGTTTCGGATAATAGTAGAATATGCGTAGTTTAACTCTTTGGTTGCAGGCATAAGATCCGACTATTATGGTCATATGTGTGTATGTGATTGTATGTGTGTAATAGTATATTTTGTTGAATCCTCAGGGTTGACGAGGCTAATATTTGATTTTTTGTAAATTAGATATGGCATTGTTTAGCCACTCTTTTTATTTTAGTTTACTTTCGATCTAGATTTCATGTACACTCCCTCGTGGAGTATAGTGTTGGTGCAATCGGCCCAGGTCACGATTGACTAGACTTGAGTTTGACTCGAGTGATATTTTGATGTTTGACATAGTATGTTTGACATTAATGTTTGACATTGATGTCGGTTAATGTTTTGGGGAGATTGTTTATACAATCGACCCAGGTTATAATTGACCAGACTCGAGTTTGACTCGAGGGAGTCTTTGATGGTTGACTAGGGATTGACCATGTGATTATGGGAAAGTCTAAGCATGGGTCTTGGCAAGGTAAAGTTCAAGTCATGGGTACTTGGCATGGAAAGTCCAAGTGGGACACTTGGCATTTGGGAAAGTCCAAGTCTTGAGTACTTGGCACAAGGAAAGACCAAGCATGGGGCTTGGCATGGAAAGTCCAACATGGGTTGGCAAGGGAAAGTCCAAGCATGGGTCTTGGCATGGAAAGTCCAACATGGCTTGGCAAGGTAAAGTCCAAGCTTGAGTCTTGGCATTTGAGAAGTCCAAGGGGTTTGATATTGGCGGCGTAAAGTCCAAGCGGAGTCTTGGCATCATAAGTCCAATGTGCCTTGGCGGTGTAGACACCGTTAGCATGACATAGCCGATGGAAGCACCTGAAGCCTAGCGCGATGGATGAACAAGTCATGGATGACTTGGAGGGATCTGAGAGGCGTAAGGCTGATGGAGGTGGCTAGAAGGCTTAGGTCTAGGCTAAGGGTGGTCTAGAAAGTATGGGGGAACCATACTTGGGTTAAAACCTCAATTTTGAGGTTGGCAGTCGACTGCCATTATGGCCTGTTCGACTGTCGTAAGTCGACTTGAGTTCGACTATTATTTAAGAGCTGAAATTGCTCTGGCAGTCGACTTCTCATTGGAGCAGTCGACTGATATCAACTGCCAAGGGATGGCAGTTGACTGCCAGTTGAGTTATGAGCACAGAATGCTCCATAGCCGACTGGGCAGTCGGCTACGGGCATTGGCAGTCGACTACCAATGTTGGTAGTTGACTGGTGAGAGTACCGTTGGAACTTGTCCAACATGGATTGAGTCGTTGTCTCACAACTACAGTGTTGGCAGTCGACTAATGACTTATGGCAGTTGACTGCTAGGCGGAAATTCAGCCCGATGGAGGATAAAAGCAGCTGTTCGTGGAAGGCTCAAGCAGCGGTTTTCTTGGGCGATTTGAAGGGGAATTATTGGTGCTCTTCCAGTCCTTCAAGGCTAGTCCAAGGCAACCAAAGTGCTCTTGTAAAGTGTTTTTCTTTACTTGCATTTTATTTCTTACTTGTATTAGCTTGTATCTTTTGTATTACTTAGTGTAATCTTTGTACGAGGTTTCTCCACCTCTGGATTGTTCCGAGGAGTTATTTGTGATTAGTGAGTGCGTGTGCATCACTAGAGCTCTTTAGAACTCAATCCGTGGAGTATGAACCATTCGGTTCCGAACCACATTATATGACCGTGTTGTGATTGTGTATCTTATTGTATTTATTTGTTATTACTATTCCGCTATGCTAACAAGATTGTAGACGATCAAACACGAAAGAATTCCATCATCGTACCATCACGCGACGCTATTCACCCCCCCCCCCCCCCGCCCCTCTAGCGGCCTCAAATAACCTACATATAGGATCGATGGATGTAAATTAAAATAGATTTTAGTCTCGACTCGGATCTCCGGAAGGCTCGTACATGGCATAGGAGGAGCGGACGAGAAGGCGATGCGACGGGAGACATATTGAAGACAAAAGCCATAATAGTTGGAAAATAATTTATTTTTCATATTTATTGCTTATTGTTTGATATGCATGTCGTAGGCTAGAAATTTCCTCATTTTTCAAATTACTAAGTGGGAGAGGGATATTTTTATAAATTCCCATGCCTCCATTACTATTTGACAAGTGATGCAAACAAACTTGCGCATCGGCTCTGAGTGTCTTCCTCCCCATCGGATGAGTTTGTTTGCGGATCACAAGATCAAATATGGTTATAGGAAATTATTAAGGAGCGTGTGTACTTCCCCATCGGAAGGCACATAACCCGAGATAATTACCTTGGTACCCAGTAATGGTGAACACTTAGATACAAATATAAGTATCCTCCCCATCAGAGTCACTGCTTCTATTTGTAGGGCCAAAGAGAAACCAACTATTAATTTTACTTGTCACAAAGTTAGGTTGACAAGATAGTAAAATTAATGGGTAAAACCTCCTCTTACAAATGTAGAATTCGTATACGTCCACACGATCGTGGCATACGATATTCTCGGTGTTTTGAGGTGTTGGTTGATTTCAAAATTTTATTGTTTGAGGAATCAATAATTTTTTGAAATATAATGTTTTGATCTATATGATTCTTAGGTTTTCTTTCAAAATGACTTTCAACCCACTTGCTGTGATACTGAAAGAGAATAAACTTACTGGACCCAACTATGTTGATTGGAACAGGAATCTTGACATTGTCTTGACTGCTGAAAAATACAAATATGTACTCCTCGAAGAGTGCCCTCCTAAGCCTGCGGATGATTCTGGGTAAAAGGAGAAGGAGAGTTCTAAGAAGTGTATCAAGGCCGATGAGATGGCGTGGTGTTACATTTTGGCATCTATGTCAAATGTACTGCAACATCATCATCAAGTCATGCCCACTGCTTATGACATGATGCTCAATATCAAAGAGATTTTCGGACACCAGAATCGGGCTGCAAGGCAGGAAGCCATGAGGAACTTGATGATGACCACCATGATCGAGGGAACACCCGTGAGGGATCATGTTCTAAAGATGATGGCTCATTTGAATGAGTTGGAAGTCCTCGGAGCTGAGATCGATGGGGAAACCCAGGTTGATATCATTCTCCAGTCTCTACCTAGGAGTTTTGAGCAGTTTCACCTGAACTACAACCTGAACAAGAGGTTGTATTCGTTGGCGGAGCTTCTGATAGAACTCCAGGCAGTAGAGGGGCTATTTCGTCAGAGTGCTCAGGCACATGCCATGGTGACCCAAAAGGTTTCTACTTCTAAGCCGAAAGGCAAGAAGAAGAAGAAAAAAACTGGGGCGAAGGCGGTGGGAGGTACTCAGGGAGGAGTGAAGAAGCCGAAAGGCAAGTTCTTCACTTGTAAGCAGACTGGACACCAGAAGAAGGATTTCCCCAACCGCAAGCAAAACAAAGGTATATCTTTTGGTCTAGTCCTTGAAACATGTTTAGCGATGTTATATACCAGCACCTGGTGTGTAGATACAGGAGCCACTGATCATATCTGCAATACTTTGCAGGGGTTCCAGGAAACCAGACGACTGGCTGAGGGAGAGATTACCGTGTACTTGGGCGATGCCACGAAGGTGGCGGCTGTTGCAGTAGGAGATGTTCATTTATCTTTTGAGAAAAATAAAGTTTTGGTTCTTAAGAATTGCCTTTATGTACCTTTATTTAGAAAGAATTTAATTTCGGTTTCTAAATTATTTATGGATGGATATTCTATTTCTTTTAATGATAGAGTTTTTATAAAAAGGAATAGGGACATTATCTGTTTAGGTGCATTGATAGGAAATCTATACACACTTGAACCAAAACCTCCCATGATACAAATAGAAGTTAATAACTCATCTTCTAATTCCAATAAGAGAAAAGAACCTTCGAAGATGAACCAAACATATCTTTGGCATCTTAGGCTTGGTCATATTAACCTAAGCAGAATTCAAAGGTTGATAGCTGATGGACCTCTGGGTTCATTAGTGGTGGAGGATTTCCCATCCTGTGAATCTTGCTTGGAGGGTAAAATGACCAAGAGGCCTTTAAAGGCCAAGGGGTATAGAGCCAAAGATGTTTTAGAATTGGTTCATTCTAATTTGTGTGGTCCTATGTCTATCCAGGCTAGAGGTGGTTTTGAGTATTTCGTCTCTTTTATAGACGATTATTCGAGATATGGATACATTTACTTGATGCGCCGCAAGTCTGAATGCTTTGACAAGTTCAAAGAATTCAAGGCTGATGTGGAGAAACGTCAAGGTAAAAGTATCAAGACACTACGATCTGATCGTGGTGGCGAGTACCTCTTGGGAGAGTTTAGGAACTACTTATCAAAGGCTGGGATTCAATCCCAATTGTCTGCACCTAGCACACCCCAGCAGAACAGTGTAGCAGAGCGAAGGAATAGGACTCTTATGGAGATGGTTAGATCGATGATGAGTTATTATGAGTTGCCAGATTCGTTCTGGGGATATGCTCTAGATACGACGGTGTACATTCTGAACTTGGTTTCATCTAAATCAGTGTCTTCTACTCCCACAGAATTGTGGACAGGGCGAAAGCCCAGTCTAATACATATTCGGATATGGGGGAGTCCAGCACATGTGCTGAAGGCAGATGCTGGTAAGTTGGAATCTCGTACAGAATTACGCATGTTCGTTGGCTATCCTAGAGGAATGAAGGGTGGTTTGTTTTATAGTCCTAGAGATCAGAGGGTGATCATTAGCACGAATGCCAGATTTCTAGAGGAAGACTATGTGATGAGCCACAAGCCCAAGAGTAAAATTGTTATGGAGGAATTAAAAGGGGAAGTCACTTCTTCAGTACCACCGGTACAAGAGGAAATACCACAAGTCACTGCACCGCGTGTCACAGGAGATACCTCGTCGTAGTGGGAGGGTTGTGAGATAGCCTGATAGATTCATGTTCTTGGGAGAATCTTCTGATTTGGTCCCTGACGAACATGAACCTGATCCCTGGACATATGACGAGGCAATCCAAGATAAAGATGCAACATCTTGGCAAAATGCGATGAATACTGAGATTGAATCTATGGATTCAAATCAGGTCTGGGAGCTAGTAAAACCACCCGATTGTGTAAAAACCATTGGATGCAAGTGGATCTACAAAAGAAAGAGAGGAATAGATGGGAAGGTTGAGACCTTCAAAGCGAGGCTTGTTGCGAAGGGGTATACTTAGAAAGAGGGTATCAATTATGAGGAGACCTTTTTGCTGGTAGCCATGCTTAAGTCTATTCGGATTCTCTTATACATAGCAGCTTATATGGATTATGAGGTGTAGAAGATGGATGTCAAGACAGCTTTCCTTAATGGAAGTCTTGAGAAAAACATCTATATGAAGCAACCAGAGGGATTCATTGCGAAGGGCAAAGAGCATCTTGTATGTAAGCTTATTCGGTGCATTTATGGATTGAAGCAAGCTTCGAGGTCTTGGAACATCCGCTTTGATGAGGTAATCCAGTCTTATGGATTTATTCAAAGTCCGGATGAGTCTTGTGTATACAAGAGATATGACGGAAACGTAGTGGTATTTCTTGTACTATACGTAGATGACATTTTGTTGATTGGCAATAATATCAAGGTGTTATCGGACGTAAGGGTATGGTTGTCAAACAGTTTGATATGAAAGACTTGGGAGAGGTGGGACACATCCTTGGGATCAAGGTTATAAGGGATCGCAGGAAAAGGATGTTGTGCTTATCCCAAGCTTCATACATAGACCCGATTATGGATCGTTTTAGCATGCAGAACTCCAAGAAGGGTTTTCTACCTTTCAGGCATGGAGTTTCTTTATCTAAGGAGATGTGTCCTAGAACGTCTGAGGAGATAGAAGAGATGAAGGTGGTTCCTTATGCTTCCGCGGTAGGAAGCCTCATGTATGCAATGCTATGTACGAGACCAGATATCTACTTTGCCGTGGGCATGGTCAGCAGATATC
Source organism: Wurfbainia villosa (assembly GCA_025175895.1). Lineage (NCBI taxonomy): Eukaryota > Viridiplantae > Streptophyta > Magnoliopsida > Zingiberales > Zingiberaceae > Wurfbainia > Wurfbainia villosa. The sequence continues at coordinate 37,846,983 of CM045986.1, forward strand.
AGAGTAATCCAGGACAGGGACATTGGACTGCGGTAAAGCATATATTGAAGTACCTGAGAAGGACTAGGGATTATATGCTGGTTTACCAGGCACACCAATTACTCCCTATGGGTTACACGGATTCTGACTTCCAATCTGATAAGGATAACAGTAAGTCTACCTCAGGTTTTGTGTTTACTATGGGAGGTGGAGCCATTGTATGGAGGAGTGTCAAGCAGAAATGCGTGGCGGACTCTACCATGGAAGCTGAGTATGTGGCAGCCTCTGAGGCTGCCAAAGAAGTTGCGTGGCTCAGGAACTTCCTGATGGACTTGGATGTGATTCCTGGTTTGCCCAGAACTATCACAATTTATTATGATAATAGTGGTGCAGTTGCAAACTCGAAGGAACCACGAGCCCATAAGGCAAGTAAGCACATAGAGCGCAAGTACCACCTGATACGAGAAATCGTAAAGAGAGGAGAAGTTGTTGTGGCCAAGATTGCATCGGAGGATAACCTGGTAGATCCTTTCACTAAGGCCCTTCCAGCGAGAGCTTTTGATAGGCATGTGGAGGGAATGGGGATCAGATGTATGGCAATTTGAGGACAGCATAGTCTTTTAGTATAAGTGGGAGATTGTTGGGATGTATACTAAAAAGTCTATCTTTTGTATGAACATCTTTATTTTGAAATAATAATCACATGATCATTGTTTGCATATTTTTATGGCTATACATATTGTCTAATACATTAGATTGTAGATAACATGGTGTGTGGTGTCACACGGGAGATCATGTTATCGGTTCCTTGTAAAGTATAAGTAAAGGCTCACAACCGAGATGGCTTTGGACAAACCATTGGTATGGTTGTAGTGTGATTTGGTATTGGTTTGTCTTGACCATAAAATCACACTAGTACACTTTGTGTGTATTGAGCAGGACTGACTTAGAGGTGATTCAATTTATTGCTAACTACATAATCGAATCGGACCTCAGATATTATATTGTACATGCTCTTAATCCCGATATAATAACGGGCACATATACTTAGTATTCACTTCTTTGATTTACCAATGGGCGAGATTTATGGATTAAATCGATAGGCTCGGTAAGTTGGGAAATGATATTATTTATATGGTGTGTCGTTGATTATAGGAGGAAACTGTATCCTATATATTAGGATGATGATGTCTCCTTGAGGAGCTCATAAGGTTCATCATGTAAACCCTGCAGGTGGACTTGGTCCGGCATGATGAAAAGGTTGAGTGGTACTACTCATGGAGTTAGATGTTGATTAATTAATGGTCAGTAAATTAATTAATCGACGGACATTCGAGATCTTAAACATGGAGAGAAAATGTACATATAATATATGGAGCCCATATTAACTTATGGGGGTTGGTGAGGTAGATCAATGATAATCCTTTAGTGGATTGGATTATCATTAATGGATTGGACTTTATGTGGGTTTGATCCATGGGTGGCCAAGATCCAACTCCTCCTCATGGTCCCTATTGTAGCCTATTAACACCTCATGAAGCTTAGATCCAATGGATAGAAACAAAACTCTAGATCCAAAGGTAGAGATTAAATCTCTAAGATCCGACGGTTGAGATTAAATCTCTAGATCCGACGGTTGAGATTAAATCCCTAGAACCAATGGTAGAGATTAAAACAAGGCTTATCCCTAAAACTCTATAAAAGGAGGCTTAGGGTTGGCATGGAGAACAATTAGAGAAGCTAGGGTTTTTGGAGGTTGGCGGCAAGAAGCAAGGGCTAGGGTTTGGAACATTGGTGGCACCAAATACGGAAACAACTTCCTTATTTTTCTTCTTCCTCAAGCTTGTCGGCGCCCATTGAAGCCCTTCCAGCCCTTGGCCGGTGTCAAAACTCCCTCTTCTCCTTCTCCTTGGTTGGTGGAAACAAGATTTAGGGCTTTCCCTTGGTGTCTTGGCCGGTTTCCACCCTAATCTCCTCTTCCTTCTTGGCCGGCGGCAAGCTCCAACATTGGATGTTGGTGGTTGGTTGAAAGAAGAAAAGGAGCTTTGTTTCTATTCTTCCTCTTGCTCGGAACGAGCAACGAAGGAAGATTGGCGATCTAGGAGCTTCAACTTTTGGTAGATCATCGTCCACACGACGTCCGAAAGGAGGAAGGTCATACATTAGAAGATCGAGAGGTATATCGATTCTCTATTCTCTTTTGTAACATGTTTGTTTTTGTTTTTCAATTATGAGCATGATATTTTCTATTTGTTGCTAAATAATACTTGGATCCCGAACATAAACACGAAAGTCGGTGATCCGAACATCGTCTATTCCGCGGCTACTCGTAGAATAGAGGTTGGTGCTTGAACAACAAGTTTGTTCAAGTGACCTCTCTAAACGAATAGCACGACGATGACTTGGTTGTTTGGGCAATCCCTTTTGTCTAGGATTAATTTTTTTTTTAATCCGGGGACATCAATGGGATCACCATGAACACGCGACCGAGGTGAAGTGGGAAGCAAAGTTTTCCCTCACGGATCAACCCAACAGACCTCACCTCTCCACTCGAGGATTACCTATCGGCTACCTTGATGGGCTTACCATTCTTGACATCTGATCTAACCCACCAGGGATTCTACCAGCTGTCCGGTCTTCCTGACCCAGCTGGACTTTTTGTCGATTATCTAGTCTCTTAACCCAACTGACCTTCATGCCAAATGTCCGGTCCACTCGACCCATCTGGACTTCATGCCTGGTGTCTGATCCTTATGATCTATCAAGACATCTACCTAATATCCGGTCAACACAATCTACTAGGACTTCCTATTAAGTTTGCACACTTAACACTCATATCATAACACAAGTAAATCCTAACTTTACTATGATTCATACATCAAAATTTAGGAGTGGTGTTCTCTGCACCAACAATCTTCCCTTTTTCGATGTATGATAACACATCAGTTAAAGTTAGGTAAATCAATTTGCAATATTCAAATTTAGCATATATCAGGAATGCATTTGAGCTAAAAATGTATATGCATGAGATGCTCATATGTAAGAAAAGTTTTACTTTAAATTTTTCTAACTTTAACCCTTTTTCTCTCAAATCTAACTTTAACCTTTCTCTCTCTCTCTCTCTCTCTCTCTCTCTCCCCCCCCCCCTTTGGCATACATCAAAAGCATTATTTAACAAATGCCACAATTTAAAGATGAGGACTAAAGTTTTTCAAACACAACCAAAGATTATAAACATTCTTGACAAGTTCACCAAAAATGCCAAAGATTTACGAAATTTTGAAAATAATTTATAAATGCTCCCCCTAAATCAATGCAATAAGATTTTCTTTTAAAAATAGGATCTCTGCCTTAATCTTTGGGTTTCAAAATTTTCAAAATTATTTAACCTTTAAATATCTAAAATTTTCAAAATTTGAACAAATTTATGAAAATACCCAAAAGTGAAAGTTTTCAAAACTCTTAATATTTCAATTTTCAAAACTCCCCCTTAAAAAATATTTTTGAAATTCTTAAGATTTTCAAAACCTTTGAAACTCCCCCTTAATATTTTTAAAATTTTTCAAATTATCTTATCTTTTAAAAACTTTTTTTAAAAACTCTAGCTTAAAAAATATTTTTGAAAATTTTCACATGATCTTAATTTTTAAAACTTTTAAATTTTCAAGGCTTTTCAAGACTCCCCCTCAATAAAAATATTTTTAAAATTTTCAAAATTATAAATTTTCAAAATCTTCAACATTTGTTCTAAGATTAAATTAAGATGATGCAAATGAGATAGAAAAATACCCAAGCATGAATTCCTAAATTTTATTTTTATACTTAAAAATACACATCTAAAAATCATCCTTAAAGCAAATATCCAACTCTTTATTGGCTCAAGTGATATAGAATTATCATCAAGCTTTAAATTAGAGTTAATCACCGAAGTGATTGATTTGCTCTTGTAAACCCCGTGTTGGTCCATGTCAATGCACTGAATCTACATATGGAACCTAGGGTGCAGTCCTAACATCTCATGCCCATCTTCGTTGCTCAATGCACAAAAAGATAATCCTAGGTGTTTGTGAGATGTGAAGGCTTAACTAATCTATAGGATCATGAAATCTAAATTGAACTAGGCTAGACTGATTTTTAATTTTCCTTTAAGAAAATAATATAATATTACTTAACAAAATAAATTTTGAGTAATGAACATGAAAGCATCCTAGTCTACTAAGGATAATCCAAATCACAACCAAGGTTTAAAAGTTATCAAATCGATTATTTAAGTTCAAATAGTAACAACTAAAATAGTCCTAGTCAGAAGAGGGAGGTGGAGGAGGAGGTGGATGACCCATGCTCCAGGACCTAAAGAACTCCATCATCTCTCGATGATCCTCTCTCTGCGCCTGGAACATCTGCTTCATCTCAAGATGATGAGCCTGATGCTGCTGCTCCTAGTGCTGCATCCCATCCTTTAATCTGGATAATCTCTCTACTAGAGTAGGAGGTGTTGGAATCCCAAGAAAAGGTGATAGATTGTCGAATCCTGGTGCATCCTGATGCTCGGACTCGGAGTGGTGCTCTAGGTCAACCTCAGGCTTAGGCTTAGGCTGATGTTGGGGCTGAGGACCATCTCTCTTCTATGGTAGGACATTATTTTCATCTAAATCTATTTTGGCTAAACCAAACTATCTAGACCCTATCATGTCATACTCAGAAAGTTATTTGATGTTACCTGTGGTAACATCAAACCTTAATGTGGCTAGAAAAGATGGGATTGTTGGTGCAGTAGGCACCTAAGTCGAACCTAAGTTTTGATTATAGCAAACGATACAAAGTTAAGCTCATGTCATTATCTTACGAGTTGAATCGAGTGTGCAGAAATGCTAAGCTAAGCCGAAGGTCAGCGACACTCGGAGAGAACCGTAGTGGTCGGGCAACACCGGGAGGACTTCGGAGGGAGCCGAAGGAATCAAGTGGAGACCGAAAGCAAGGCTTTAAAGGTAAATGTTGAGGTAAGCTCGTGTGAGTGAGTGTAAGTAAGGTCGAGTCCTTCATACGGGGACATCCTTAGGCGACGATCCGACCAAGACTTCCCATGGAAGGTCTATGTTGAGATCGGACGGCAAGTGGTCGTCGAATTCACTTATATTTCGAGCTAACTCTTTATTACAGTTGAAAAGTCTGGAATCAATTCAACCGGCCAAGGATCAGTTCAACTGCTGAGCCATCAGTTCAACCGGCCAAGAAATCAATTCAACCGATGGTCAAAAATCAGCCTCGAGGAGTCAAGATTTATCACCATTTTTCAAGGAGTCTTGTGCCCAATTCCTATTGGTTGAAGACCCATTCGAAAAGGGGCTCAAGGGATATAAAAAGGAGGGCCTCTCCTAGGGTTTTTCATCAATCTCTAAGTGCTCAAAAGCCTCCGCAACGCTACGACTCTAAATCTTAACTCTACAACGACAATTTATATTTACTAGTTGTTGGTATAATTTTATTTTGTCATCTCTTTTATACTGCAATTCTTTATTGAGGTTTTCTATCGTTGCATTTTACATTAATATAAGAGAGGGTGTGTCTCTCTATCTTTTGCTTTCGAAGGTTTTTGTAATCGTCTAACTCCTACCTCCAACGAGGAGGAGTGTTTTAGTGTTTTGCCCTCCGTGAGTGGTCAAGGACCACTAGGGCCTTGGAGTAGTAGCCGAAGGCTACGAACCAAGTAAAAATATTTGTCTCTTTTTATTTATTGCTTATCTTTCCGCTGCAATTAATTATCTACTCGGGTTTTAACGAACGAACAAAAAAAAAGTTTTTATCGCTAATCGCCCCCCCCCCTCTAGCGATCCGCTTCGATCCAACAATTGGTATTAGAGCCGGGGTGCTTAGATTTGGTGAAACCACCAATCTAGCATTTTTTTACAGATTTGTTTTTTCGTTCGTTTAAATTTTTCTCCCGCACTACTAATCCAAGACGAAGTCTTGGTACTCTTCGTTTGGTTTTGTTTTGCAAGTATTCGCTTTTGGAGTAGCCGACGGTAAAACGGGCATAACCTTTCGTACAAGTTGACCCACAAAATGGGCTACCTACAAAAATGAAGCTCTCGGAGAGATCTGCACTTCTTACCAGGGTAAACCCTCGTAACAAGTTGTATTCATCCCCAAAACCATCATTTAGTACCATTTCTGGAACATCGAAGGTTGTAAGTGCTCATCTTTTATTTTAGTTGGTTATTTCTCATTTATTCCTTTTGTTTCTTTTCATTTCCTACATTACTAATCCAAGGCGAAGTCTTGGAACCTTTTTCGTGTTTTTTTTGGTATTTTTTGTGCAAGGTTGCCCATCTAAATGGCCTATCTCGAGGGGTTTAGTACCGTTCGACCTCCGTTTTACAATGGAGATGATTTCCGTTATTGGAAAGGTCGGATGGAATGCTTTCTCAAAACCCAAATTGAGATGTGGATCATAATCCAAACGGGATTCACACTTCCGACTAACGAAGTGGGTGAATCCTTGGATTATGACCAATAGACCATTGCGACAAAACGACAAGTCGAAGCCGACGCTAAGGCAACTCAAATCCTTCAATGCAGCTTGTCCAAGGAGGAGCTAAATCGCGTCGGCCCCTTCATAAGCGCAAAGGACATTTGGACAAAGCTAGTGGAGCTACACGAAGGGACCGATGAAGCCAAGGTATGTAAGTGTGATCTTTTATTTAATAAACTATATAATCTAAAAATGCAGGAACACGAGTCCGCGACGCAACTTCACGCCCGCGTCCAAGACATAGTCAACAATCTACACGCGATCAGGCAAAAAGGAAGGTATGTCCTAAACTCCTTTCCGAGGACTACCTTGTGGGCATCCATGGTCGATGCCTACAAGGTCTCCAAGGATCTTTCAAACTTAGGTTAGATGAACTATATTTTGATTTTGAACTTCATGGCGGTCTAACTTCGGAACCGAGAAGGGTATAGCACTTTTGCGAGTTGAGGAAGAAAACACATAAGCAAGCCACCCCAGAAGGAAGAAGAGGATGAGTCAGTCTTAGGTCGACTTCGGAAATGGAGGTCGAACTAGTCAACCTAGTTCGGAGGATAGTCAAGGGCCGAAAATGAACCATCACTCGACCCAACGAAGGTAAGCCTAAAAGTTTAAATATTAGATGTTATGAATGCAACAGGTTTGGACATATCAAGTCCGAATGCCCAAAACTCAAGAGCAAAGCACCAAAACACAAAAAGGCACTCAACGCTACTTGGGAAGAAGCATCCGAGGAAGAAGATAATGATCGTGTTCTCATGGCTAAACCGGTGGAATCGGAGGCGAGTCGGGCGAACAAACTCGAATCGACCAAGATGAGCCTGATTTGCTAAGCACTATTCAAGACAAGCCACGGATATGCATCCGGTTCAAAATATACACTCAAGGTAAGTCGGTCTCTCATTAGTACACTTTATAGAGCAATTAAGTTTTTAACTAGAAAGTTAGCTAAGTCCGAGTCCAAGGTCGAGACCCTGGTTGAGGAAGTTAAACTCCTCAAACATGAGGTCTCCCTAACCTCTTCGACTAGTCGAGTTCAAGAGGAGGACTCAACTCGGGTTGAAAAACTCGAAGTTGAGAACTCACTCTTGAAGAGTCAAGTCGAAGATCTTAGGAATACGTTGGAAAGGTTTACTTTGGGATCCAAAGGACTTGACCTCCTACTTGGGTCACAAAGGGCTGTGTACAACAAGGTCGGGCTAGGGTTTAGCTCAAATACGACCAACAAGTCGTATATGTCGATTGTAAGTCGACATAAAAAACATGTCCAAGCATGGGTCCCTAAGACCACCTTAATTTCAAACTTAGGATCGAACCAGTATTGGGTTCCCAAGGACCAAATCCACTGTGTGGAGAGACCGAATCGATTCAACAGTCCAGGGGGAGCTAGTATGAAACTTGTTTGTGTTTTAACCTAGAAATTGCATGCTTAGGTTTTTATTTAGTTTGATTTTCCTTTTTAGAATGGTTAGATAGGACTATAAATCGTCAATACTTGATAACATAGTACCAGGATGCGGCGAGATGATAGTATGCTAGGAAAGCGGAGTCTTGTGTATTCGGGCTAGATAAGGCGTATCTAGTTCGGTGCACTTGACCGAGTGGAACTAGCTGAAGCTACCTCGCCGTATCCTAGACTAGTTAGACCAGGAAGTGGTCTTAGGTGAGTCAAGTTATTATTTTCTCGAAAATGGCTTTGTCTAAGAAAGTGGTCGTTGTTCCGATCAAAGAAGGCCTCTGTGCCTCGCCACGACCTGGAAGCCATGATCTTGAAAAGGTGACTTGATGAGCCTAAGGTCAAATCCGAATCTAATGCAAGGTTGACAAGTGTTTAAGTCATTAAATTTAAATCAAGTAAAATTGGAAGTCATCTCACAAGAACATATAGGGTTAACGTGTTTGATCATGTAGACATGGGTGAGATGATTTAGGTTAATAATTTTCAACCAATCTTTAATAAATCCAATATCCGATCCAACTACCTTGCATGTAGGATCAATGGATGTTGAGGCGATGGTTGCTCCCGACACACATGGCCGGGATCCAACCTGCCTTCAAGCTCGATTCAAACGACAAGGATCGGTAGCCTTCGGAAATAACAACAAGCTTAAAATCATCGGATCAGGTGATATTGAGCTTAACTCAAATTTTGTTATTCAAAATGTTTTATTAGTATAAAATTTTCAATATAATTTACTTAGTGTAAGCCAATTGTGTGATAGTAACTATAAGGTCATATTTCTAGAAAATGAATGTGTAATTAATACAAATGAAACTTCTAAAACAATTCTTAAGGGAACTAGAAATAACAATATTTACACTATTAACTTAACTAACTCCTCAACTAAGTGTCTTATGACACGGCAAGAGGAATCATGGTTGTGGCTTGGTCACTGACTGACACCCAAGACTCATCCACAAGATGAGTCAGAGTGACTTAGTCAGAGGTTTGCCTAACCTCAATAACTTGGATAATAAAATATGTAATGCTTGTCAACAAGTAAACAATCTAGGACATAACATCAACTAACTAATCAAGAATGAACCAAAAGTGTGCTTGAGCTCCTACACATGGATCTATTTGATTCACACGGAGCTAAGTCACTTAATGGAAGTAAATTCTGTTTAGTCATTATTGATGACTACTTTAGATTTACTTGGGTTAGGTTCATCAAACACAAAAGTGATACCCTAGATCAATTAATCAACTTATTTAAGTTAATAGAAAATCAACAAAACATTAAAATCAAAAGACTTAGGACTGATCATGGTGGTGAATTCGAAAACCATAGGTTTACATAATTCTGTAACCTAAATGGATACCACCATGAGTTCTCTTGCCCTAGAATTCCACAACAAAATGGCCTAGTAGAACGCAAAAATAGAACCCTACAAGAAGCCGCTAGGACAATGTTAAATGAGTATAACCTACCCGATTGGTTTTGGGCGGAAGCCATGAGTACGGCATGATATGTCCAAAATAGGATCCTTATGGTAAAGAGGCACCTTAAGACCTCATACGAGATTTATCACGATAAAATACCTAACATCAAGTACTTTAGGGTATTTGGGTGTAAGGTACATATCCTAAACACTAAGGATTACCTAGGGAAATTTACATCCAAAACCACGACCGGAATCTTTCTAGGATACTCGACTACAAGTAGAGCTTATAGAGTATATAACCACGACACCCTTAGAGTCGAGGAGACTATCAATGTAGTATTTGATGAAGGACACGAACCTACAAAACCCCCGGCAATCCCAATTAGCGAGCCGACTCATACTAGACCTAACTCTAATCCGGAGATCAGGTCTAGTGTTAATCCTAACCTAAGTCAACCAAGTCACTCTATCGACCAAGTGATAGATGACTCCAACCAAACTAGAACTCAAACGAGTCATCCTATGGATCAAGTTGTAGACTCAAACCCAAATCCAACTAGGACTCAAACAAATCATCCTATCGACCAAGTGATAGGTGATCCAAGTCTAGGAGTTCGAACTAGAGCCTCATACATAAACCTTAGTCAAATCTCCTTAATTTCCAAAATTGAACCCAAGACTATTGACCAAGCTCTTCATGATCCCGATTGGATTATTGCAATGCAAGAAGAGTTGGCTCAATTCACTAGGAACAAAGTATGGGAATTAGTACCACCACCTAAAGATAAAACAATCATTGGAACAAGGTGGGTGTTTAGAAATAAACTTGATGATAAAGGTGAAGTGGTTAGAAATAAAGCTAGACTAGTCGCTAAAGGGTTTAGTCAAGTCGAAGGTTTAGATTACGACGAGACCTATGCTCCAGTAGCTAGATTAGAGTCCATTCGAATGCTATTAGTGTATGCAGCACATCGAGGATTTAAGTTGTTTCAAATGGATGTGAAATCTGCGTTCTTAAATGGATACATTAAAGAAGAAGTTTATGTTAGTCAACCCCCCGGTTTCGAAAGTTTAGACAAACCCGACCATGTCCTTAGGTTAAAGAAAGCTCTTTATGGACTTAAACAAGCTCCTCGAGCTTGGAACGAGAGACTTTCAATTTATCTTAAGTCCAAAGGTTTTAACCAAGGTGTAGTTGACCCAACTTTTTTCGTAAAAACCTTAGGTAAAGACATATTCATAGCCCAAATCTACGTAGATGATATTATTTTCGAAACCACCAACTCAATCCTACTAAATGAGTTCATTTCACTTATGGAAAGTGAATTTGAAATGAATTTAGTAGGTGAGTTAAGCTTCTTTTTAGGTCTACAAATTAAACAAACTAAAGATGGAATATTCCTACATCAACGCAAATATACTAGGGAATTAATTAAACACTTTGGAATGCAAGACGCTAAAATTATTAATACCCCAATGGCAACTAATGTGAATATGGAAGAAGATGTAATCGGAAATTCAATTGATTTAAAATACTATAGGAGCGTAATAGTGAGTCTCCTTTACTTAATTGCAAGCCGACCCGATATCTTATTTACAGTAAGTATGTGCGCAAGGTTCTAAACCTGTGCCAAGGAGTCTCACCTAACTCTAGTCAAGCGTATCCTTAGATATCTAAAGGGTACACTTAATGTCGGTATTTGGTACCCTAGATCTACCGAGTTCGAACTAACCGGCTACTCCGATTTGGACTATGCTGGTAGTAAGTTCGATAGAAAGAGTACGAGTGGTTGTTGTCAACTTCTCGGCTCGAGTCTAATGAGTTGGTGCAGTAGGAAGCAACACTGTGTTGCCTTATCTACCACCGAAGCCGAATACATCGCGATGGGTGAGTGTGTCACTCAGCTTCTTTGGATGAAGCACACTCTCCGCGACTTTAAGTTAGACTTTACAAATACTAAACTTCACATAGATAACATTAGTTCAATTAATCTTACTAAGAATCTGATATGTCACTCTAGGACCAAACATATAGAGGTCAAACACCATTTCATTCGAGAACATGTGGCCAACAGAGCCATACAACTCGAATACGTCGAATTGAAGTCTAACTTGGCAGACCTATTTACTAAACCCCTACCCGAAGCCGAATTTAGTCTATTAAGATGAAAATTGGGCATGTGCGTAGTAGAATAGGACTTTGCAAATTATATTACTACTATTTCATACTTTTCATTTTCACGGAACTAGCATAGGACATACCTTAGATATCATGCACCTATAGATTTAAGGAGCCAGTACATCTCACAACACATAGGACTAATGTGTTTGTGTACTTAGCCACGTAGATGGGCATGAGATGTTAGGACCTTACTCCTGGTTACAGATGTAGAGCTAGTGCATCGCTATGAACCACAGAGTATAATCATACATACTAACCGACTCTGACCAGGACTGGTTGATCTTTCATATCAATCAAGCCAAATATAAGTCAAACATTTTATAGATGAGCTTATTTTTAGTATATTATTTTCAAAATAATGTGGAATATGCTTGGACGTTAAATTTAATACTTATTTTCCACGCACCCTTCCACTTTTCGATATATGGCAAAAGGGGGAGAAAAAGGCCAAAGTTAAGGGATCAAAAGTTTTCATGGCCAAAAGTTAAGTAAATGTTTACTTAAATTTAAGTTTTACTTAAAAGGAAGTAAAGGCCAAATTAGAGAATTCTTAACTTAAACTTATTATTTTTTTTAAACACTATGGTCAAATGCTAATGCTTTACTTAAGAAAGAGGGAGAAAGGGCCAAGTTAAGAAGTCTTCTTAACTTAAATATTTTACTAAGGCCAACTTTAAGTAATGTTAATTATTTAAACTATTCCTAAATAGCAATCCTCAAGGGGGAGGACTAAGGTCTTCTTTCAAGACTCACCCTCGGTCAAGGGGGAGGTTTCCTCAACGGGGAGTACTTGAAGAAAATTCTTACTACTCCAACTTAATCTTTATTTTTGTTTTTCATGCACATTATTGTTTTTCATGCATGATATTTTATGCGCATTATTATTCTTCATGCATGCTATTTTTATTCTTCATGCATGCTATGTTCTTAACTTTGTATGTGGGTTTACCATAAATCAAAAAGGGAGAGATTGTTGGTGCAGTAGGCACCTAAGTCGAACCTGAGTTTTGATTATAGAAAATGATACAATGTTAAGCTCATGTCATTATCTCACGAGCTGAATCGAGTGTGCAGAAATGCTAAGCTAAGCCGAAGGTCAGCGACACTCGGAGAGAACCGTAGTAGTCGGGCGACACCGGTAGGACTTCGGAGGGAGCCGAAGGAATCAAGTGGAGACCGAAAGCAAGGCTTCAAAGGTAAATGTTGAGGTAAGCTCGTGTGAGTGAGCGTAAGTAAGGTCGAGTCCTTCATACGGGGACATCCTTAGGCGACGATCCAACCAAGACTTCCCATGGAAGGTCTATGTTGAGATCGGACGGCAAGTGGCCGTCGAATTCACTTATATTTCGAGCTAACTCTTTATTACTAAAAGTCCGGAAATTAGTTCAACTGCCAAGGATCAGTTCAATGGCGAGCCATCGAACCGGCCAAGGATCGCTTCAATCAGCTGAGCCATCAGTTCAACCGGCCAAGAAATCAGTTCAACCGATGGTCAAAAATCAGCCTCGAGGAGTCAAGCTTTATCACCATTTTTCAAGGAGTCTTGTGCCCAATTCCTATTGGTTGAAGACCCATTCGAAAAGGGGCTCAAGGGCTATAAAAGGAGGGTCTCTCCTAGGGTTTTTCATCAATCTATAAGTGCTCAAAAGCCTCCGCAACGCTACGACTCTCCGACGACTCTACAACGACGAAGTGCTGCCAACAACCCTAGCTTAATTTATATTTACTAGTTGTTGGTATAATTTTATTTTGTCATCTCTTTTATACTGCAATTCTTTATTGAGGTTTTCTATCGTTGCATTTTACATTAATAGAAGCGAGGGTGTGTCTCTCTATCTTTTGCTTTCGAAGGTTTTTGTAATCGTCTAACTCCTACCTCCAACAAGGAGGAGTGTTTTAGTATTTTGCCCTCCGTGAGTGGTCAAGGACCACTAGGGCCTTGGAGTAGTAGCCGAAGGCTACGAACCAAGTAAAAATATTTGTCTCCTTTATTTATTGCTTATCTTTCTGCTACAATTAATTATCTACTCGGGTTTTAACGAATGAACAAAAAAATGTTTTATCGCTATTCACCCCCCCCCCTCTAGCGATCCGCTTCGATCCAATAGGGATAACATGGTAGTAAGGCAAATGTGCCTTCCTGCTAGTAACTATCCTAGAATGATGGATGATGAAATGAAACATCTGTAAACTAATGTCTAAATCTAATTTATGACTAAGTACATAGAGTAGAAATGAATGATAGGGGAGCATCATAGCGATGTCCCTAGTGGTGAGTGGCAAAATACAGTTCACTATTACTCGGTACAGGGCATAGTCCTGCACTCTGAATCTAGTTGAACTGAAGATGCTCACAGATGGAGTCCTCTCATCCCCCAAATAGATGCAAATGTATCATACATAATGTGATGTGCGAGTAGGGGTCACCGTACAGTAACTCCATAAATGGAAAACATGCAACTAGACATGATGAATGCATGAGTCCTAGATGCTCTCTCAACATAAAGGGGGTAAAAATAAAATCCTTACCCTACACTCTAGTGGAGTATGCAAGATCATCAATTATAGTAAAATTATTGAAAAACACTCCACATAAATCTATGTTAATAGAGTTTTTTCAATAAACTAATTTTCCTAACCCGTAATGTGCTATGACTTCCATACTAGGTATGCATGATCTACTAAAAAATGATCTACAAATATATCTAGTAGTCATGGGAGTATAAAGAGTGTTTTCAAATCTAATCCTATGCCCTTCAGTAGAAAACCTAATGTCCATACACGGAGTAGTAGATGTCTCAACCTCAACGGCTTTTCTTTTACCCCCAATTAAATTATAATTATTTAATATCTATTGAAAAAATAATTGAAATTAGAGTTTAGAATCATTACCTCGGCATTATAGATGATGTTATGAAAGAAATATGATGACCTAGATGCTTCAAAGGGTTGAAAAGAAGGTTTTCGTAGTTGGTTGAGATGGTTGTGAGTCAACTTTGCGCTACCCTAGCGCTGGTCTTATAGACGGAATCCAATCATCTGGAAATATTTCTGTCGACTGGACTTGGTTCAGTTGACTGTAATAAATTTACCATTTACTACCACCGCCTAACCATTACATTCCAGTCGACTGAAATAGTTTCAGTCGACTGAAGTCATTTTTTACGTTTTTGAGGTTTGGAGGCAACTGAAGTTGATTCAGTCGACTCTTTTTGAGTCAACCGGAAGTACTCCAATCGACTGGAATCGATTTTGGTTAATTTTGATTTAGTTGATTGATTAAATTCATTAGGATGGTTAAGTTCAATTAGGTTATAACTTAAATTGTGTAAATTTGTTAAGTTTAGTTAAGTTGAGTAATTTAGTTAAGTTTAGTTAAGTTTAGTTAGGTTAAGTAATTTAGTTAAGTTTAGTTTAGTTTAGTTTAGTTTAGTTAAGTTTAGTAATTTAATTAAGTTTAGTTAAGTTTATTAATTTAGATAAGTTTAGTAATTTATTTGAGTAAATTAGTTGAGTTAAGTTGAGTAAATTCATTAAGTTTAATTGTGGGAAGCTTATTTAAACTATTTAAACTTGATTAAGTCCTAATTCATCTCACCCAAGCAAGGTTTTCAATACACTTTAATCCTATGGGTTTTTGTGAGATGAAGATTTCTTTTTATCTTAATTAATTTTAATGAGAAATTTTAAAGTTTTTAAACTTTGTTAGATTCAAGCTTAGCTTGAGCTAATCAAGTAGATCTTTCCAGCATTGACTTCTAGGTCATGGCAAGACATACAACCTTCTTGGATATCGGATGGACCACTTCCTAAACAAAGTCAATGAAGGAATCAGGTACTTGACTCACTTTGGACTAAGCCTTGGTCTAACCAGTTAAAGACTTAGTGAGTTAGCTTCGGTCAGTTCAACTCGACTTAGTGCACTAGGTCGTGGCAAGGCATACGACCTTCTTGGATATCAGATGGACCACTTCCTAGACATGCATTTCGAAGAGCTTCCCCAACTTACTATCAGTTCACTTCGTCCTAGTACTAGGTTCTTTAAGTTTAAACTACTTTATTTCCTATCTAGTCCATTCTAAATTAAGCAAGTAAAGTAAACTAATACATGTAAGAATTTAACTAAACAAGGAAACAAGCAATGTGTTAGCTCCCCCTAAGTGATAATTTGGTTGAGTTTTGTTCACTAAGTGAACTTGACTCTTGGGAACCCAAAATTGATTTGGTCCAACTTGGTTGACTAAGCTAGACTTAGGAACCCATTCTTGGACTCGATTCTTAGCGTTTTGGCTAAGTAGTGACATGTGTGATTTGTATGTGGATTTAGCTTTGTGTCTCGAGTCCGGACTTGTTGTACACGGCTCACTGAGATCCAAGCATCATGTTGAGATACTTGGAGCCCGAAGTGAACCTTTCCAACGATCCGATTAGATCTTCTACTTGCCTTTTTAGGACTGAGTTCTCTTCCTCAAGCTTCGCAACTTGAATTGAGTCTCTATCCTTAATTTGGCAAGTTGAAATCTTCGAGTTGACTTGCTCCTTAAGTACTTGGACTTCCTTAAGAAGCGAGTCAACTCGATTCTCGGACTTAGCTAATTTCCTTCCTAAGCGTGCAATTATATTGTAAAGTTTATCTTCTAAAGGAGAAGTTACCTCATCTAGTCCTTCAGAAATGGATGCGGATCCATGGCTTCTCTTAGACTTGGACTCATACTCGGACTCGGAACTTGACTCGGCTCCGGAGCTTGATTCGACCATGAACACCACGAAACTTCTTTTCATCTCTTCTACGTTCGATTCTTCCGAGGATGATTTGTCCCATGTTGCCTTAAAGTGCTTTATTCTTCTTTTCCATCTTGGGATTTTCTTCCTTTTTTAGATTCGCACATTCCGACTTGTAGTGTCCTTTTTTGTTGCACTCGTAGCAAGTTACTTCCGATCGGGCTCTCGGCTTGTTGTCAACGACCTTCCTAGCATCCTTCTTTGTAAACTTCTTTCTCCGGTTGAACATTTTCTGAACCATATTTACGATTTCCTCTTCTCCATTTAGGTTCAACTCCGACTCATCTTCGGACTCACTTTTCATTTTTCTTTCCTTTTTGGTCGAATATGCCATTAAAGCAATACCATTCTTGGTTTGACCTAAGTTAGCTTGTTCGTGTAGTCCAAGTTCGCAAAATAATTCATCTAGTCTAATCGTGAAAAGATCTCTAGAGACCTTATAGGCATCAACGATGGATGCCCATAAGGCATTCCTCGGGAATACCTTAAGTGTATACCTAATTACGTCCCTATTTTATTTTTGATGTCCGATTAAATGCAATCCATTTAGAATATCTTTTATTCTTGTGTGAAGTTGACTAGCATTTTCATTTTCGTTCATTGTACAATTAAAAAGTTTGTTAAGTAATATATCTCGTTTAACTATTCTAGTGTCATTAGTGCCTTCATGCAATTCAATTAATTTGTCCCATAATCCTTTAGAGTTTTCGAAGAGACTGACTCTATTGAGCTCTTCTTTGGTAAATCCGCATTGCAAGGTGTTAAGGGTCTTGTAATTGACTTGAGCTCGTTTCCTAACATTCGCAGTCCATTTCTCCGATTCTAACAACTCGCTGGAGTCGTCTACCAGAGAGACGAAATCTTTCCTAATCAAAAACCACACCTCTAGGTCAGTTTTCAAGTAGCACTTCATTCACCTCTTCCAATAGGAAAAGTCCTCTCCGTTGAAGAGAGGAGGGCGAACGGTGTTATACCCTTCTAAGTGCGACATTACTAAATAAATTTTTAAATTTTTTATTAAACTAATTAAAATTCAGAATTATTCCTAGAGTTATTTAAATTAAACTATATTGTGCAAAAATTAAATTTATACTAAAGCACTATTAAAAATTTATTCTAATGCAAAAGCAAATATTATTCTAAGACAAAACTAAAAATTAATGAAAAATTATTCTAAGACAAAAATAAATATTATTGTAGAAATTAATGAAAAATTATTCTAAGACAAAAATGCAAAAAATAATGAAAATTTATTCTAAGACAAAAATGAAAAAATTAATGAAAATTTATTCTAAGACAAAATGCAAAAATTAATGAAAAAAATATTCTTTGGCAAAAACTAAAGAAAATCCTAAATCTCTCGATGGTGGTTCCACTAAATTCGGAGTGCCCCTGCTCTGATACCAATTGTAGGATCGAAAAGCTCCAAGAGAGGGGGTGAATCTTGGATCAGGTTACAAATTTTCTTTAGATTTTAAAAACTTATTTTGAAACACGAGTATGCAACAGACTAAATAAGATATAGAGACAAACATTTTTTTACTTTGTTCACAACCGTAGTCGAGTTTCTACTCCAAGGGTCATAGCTCGTTCGAGAGCTACCTCGATGGGCAATAACTATAAGACCCTCCGACTCGAGAACTCTCGACTTTGGAGGGGTTCACTTTTTACAAAAATAAGAGATAGGTAACACTCTACCTTCTCTTTTGAAATTAAGTGTACAAAGCGAAAATGAATACAAGCAAGTAAGAACTATAGTATACCGACACTTTTAAGATTATTGAAATAGGCTCGGAGTGTCGGAATTTTATCTTTGTGAAGGTATGAAGCTCTTGTGGATGACGACGAATAGTAGCAGCACTTTGACATAGTATATGAGTTGTTTTCTGAGTTGGTCATGCATTTATTTTATATAGTGTTCTAAAATTTGACAATTTTACCCGATTAGGCGGCGCATAGGCGGTGGATGCTCATCCACCGACCCAACTTTTACATAGGTGACGTCGCTAG
The DNA here is from genome assembly GCA_025175895.1 of Wurfbainia villosa. NCBI lineage: Eukaryota > Viridiplantae > Streptophyta > Magnoliopsida > Zingiberales > Zingiberaceae > Wurfbainia > Wurfbainia villosa. The sequence goes on from CM045986.1 coordinate 37,865,351, forward strand.
GCATCGCCGCATTAATCGGTGCCCAGGCCGATTAATCGGTGCCCAGGTCGATTAATCGGTGACCAGGCCAATAAATTGGTGCCCAGGCCAATTAATCGGTGCCCACGCCAATTAATCAGTGCCCAGGCTGATTAATCGGCACCCAGGCTCATTAATCAGTGATGGCTCGCTTCGATTAATTGGGGGCGATAAGCCGATTAAGCAGCAACGAGATCCCGATTCGCAAATCGTGATTGAAATCCCTAATCGCAATTTCTGAATCGCGATCTCGCGTGCAGCCTAATCAAGCCAAATTCAGAATCCCTAATCCTGTACAGCCTCTCCGTCTCCGCTGTGCCCATGCTTCAACTTCACGCATGCTGCCTCTCCGGGAGCTGAGTCTCTGCTGCCGTCCGCGTCGCCAAGACCTAAGTAGACCCACGGCGTGTAGGAAGCTAGGCACCCGGAGTTGAGAAAGCCATGGAACGACAAAAGCCAGGCACCTGATCTGGATCTCCAGCCTCGTCGACACCCTTTCGGCTTTCATCGCCTACCTCCTTCATCCCTGGATAGGTCATCGGCTGCTTTGTTGCCCGCCCTCCACTTCCTCACCCTCTCCGTCATCGACAACAATGTTTTTGGCCCCATTCCCCCTCTTTGCCCTCCCTTCGCTGCACACCGTAATCCACACTCCGCACTGAGACTAAGGTAAGTAGGCAAAATCTAAATCAATTATATTGAATCGCCAAACAAAATTCCCAAGTCATTCCACTAGATTTCCAACTAAGGAGATATCATAGAGAACTATACTTTTATAACATCACAGCAAGAAGTTAATGATTATTGAATCTCTTGAATGATGAATCTTTGTTTTAGAATTTTATTTGAATTTCGAAACTGTTGTTTCCTGTTGAATCTAATTTATTTATATTTTTAGGATAATTTTTCATTTTTATCCTTTGTAGTGCAGTAAAATGTCAGGTACTATATCTTCTGAAGCATCTAATTCAATGTCGGAGATTGATTTTCGTTTGAAGCGTAATTCAAATGATATTGGATGGGAATTTGCGGAATTGGTGGATCCTAAAAGTTTGGATAAGTTGAAATGTAAGTTGTGTGGAAAAATTATTAGTGGTGGAATTTATAGGCTCAAACAACATGTTGCCAATATCAAAGGAAATGTTGCCCTGTGTAAGAAGTCTTTGGATGAGGATAAAGTGAAGTGTAAGAATGCTATTGAAGATGCAAGAACAAAAAAGAAACAAAAGAATATGAATGAAATGGAGGTGAGAGAAGAAGTTTTTCTTGAAGAATAGAGGCAGACGAAGGGAGTCTAGGGACAAAAAGGAATCTGTGTACTCTTGGGCCTATGGACCAATTTGCATCCGTCATTGATCCTGATTCTTCATTGAGTGAAAGTAAGAAGACAAAACAACAACAAAATATTATTGATGCACTTTGGAAGCAAAGGACACATAGTGTGCACCAATATTTAGCTTGATGGGTGAATGAGTCTAGTATTCCTTTTCATGCCATTGGCAATGAAAGCTTCAAGAGGTTTGCAAAAGTGGTTGGTCAATTTGGCCCAGGTTATCGTCCTCCAACTCAATACCTATTAAGGGAGTCCTTATTGAAAGAAGAGGTAGATAGAACTAAAAATCAATTAAAGAAGCAAGAAGAAGAATGGGCTTTGAATGGTTGCTCAATTTTGACTGATGCTTGGACTGATCGAAAAAGAAGAAGTATCATGAATTTGTGTATCAATTGTAAAGAAGGCACAAATTTTCTTTCTTCTAGGGAAGCATCGAATGAAGCACACACCAGAAATTATATATTTGAATATGTGGACAAGTGTATTGAAGAAGTTGGACCCAAAAATGTAGTTTAAGTGGTAACGGACATTGCTTCGAATAATATTGCAGCAAAAGATTTGTTGAAAGAGAAGAGACCACATATATTTTGGACTTCATGTGCAACTCACACAGTGAATCTTATGCTTCAAGGAATTGGGAATCAACCTAAGTTCAAAGGGGTGATTGAAAAGGCAAAGAGCTTGACAATATTTATTTATGCACATCACAAGACATTGTCAATGATGAGAAAGTTTACCAAAAAAAGAGACATAGTGAGGCCCGGAGTAACACGATTTGCAACCGCCTTTTTAACTTTGCAAAGCTTGATAGAGAAGAAAAGTGAACTAAGAGCTATGGTTGCTAGTGAAGAATGGAATACATGCAAACATTCAAAGAGTGCAAAGGGGAAGGCGGCATATAATATCGCTTTGAGTACCTATTTTTGTAATGGGGTAAGTTTTTGCTTGAAGGTGTTTGCCCCTTTAGTTAAGGTGCTTGGTCTTGTTGATGGGGATAATAAACCATCTATGGGTTTTGTGTATGGAGAATTACTTAGAGCGAGAGAGGATATTGAAGTGGCATTCAACAACCAAGAGCTTCACTATCATTCGCTTATTGATATTATTGATGAAAAAAGTCGTAATTGGCTTGATAGTCCACTACATTTGGCGGTCTACCTCTATTACTCCTTCAATGACCGGAGCATAGGAAGTGAAGAAGTGGTCATGAATGGATTTTTCACTTGTGTTGAAACATTCTTTCCTAATGATATTGATAGTCAAAGTGACATAGTAAATGTGGAGTTGTTGAAGTATATCAACAAAGTGGGGGGTGGAGGGGGGAGGGGAGTTGGAAGAGCATTGGCTATAGTGGGGTGCACAAAAAATGATGAGAAATATGATCCGGGTAAGAACTGAGAACTAAGAATTGCTTACTTTATTTTGTAATTTTTAATCTTTATTGCTTGTTTCTTGATTTTGCTTATTGTTATTAACTTATTGTTGGATTTTTTTTATTTAGTTGGATGTTGGAATCTTTTTGGAAATGGTGTGCCTAAATTGCAAAAGATGGCTAATAGAATTCTTTCTTTAACTACGAGTTCTTCCGGTTGTGGAAGAAATTGGAGTACTTTTGAGGGAGTAAGTATTTAATTACTTATACTAAATGTCTAAATATGTATTCAATAATCAATATTAATATTTTTCTTTAATGTAGATCCATACAAAGAAAAGAAATAAATTAGATACCGGAAGGTTGAACAATTTAGTCTATGTTCAATTCAATGCCAAGATCATAAACAAAAAGAGAAGACTAGAAGAAAAAGGAGTTGATGTGCTACTTGCTAGTGAAGCAACTATGGCACAAGGATGGATTGTTGATGGTGGAGATGAAGATGTTGAGACAAATATTGAAGATGTAAGAGAACTTCATGAAGAAGAATTTGTATTGGATGAAGAAGAGGAAGATGCCATGGATTTTGAGTTTGAATCCGATACAGAGGAAGTGTTGGAGAAATATGGAGATGAACTAGAAGAAGTTGAAGAATTATGGTAAAATCTAGATTGCTCTGTAAGGTAAATGATATTTTATTTATTGGTTAAGATGATATATAAGTATGCATCTCTGTCGGAAAATTGCATGATGGCTCTAACTTGTAGGTAGGCTCTGCAACTTTGTCAATGGCGTAAGTATGCATCTCTATTTTTGAAGATGTAGTTTGTATAGTATGGCTTCAAATCCTTGCTTACTAATGTATACCCTGATTGGAGTGTTGAAACCATTAATACCTTTTCTACATATTTTGTTTAGAATCTAGACCTTCTACATCTTAGAAATCATTGTTGGTTGATGCCTTTCACAACCAACAATGATGTTCTAGCATGTGCCAAAGCCAGTTTCCAGCCGATCCCCTCCACTTGGCTAGGATACTAGCTCTGGATAGCATCTAGCATGATCCCTCTGTTTGTCATAGCAAAACAATAATCTAAGTTTGAATTCCATCATTTCATTGCTGTGTTTTTCCACTATATTGCCTTTTCTTTGTTCCACCCTGATTGGGAACATCCTTCTTGAGCTGATAACAATATAAGTAGTCAATGTTTAGATGATTTTTATTTGTTTCATTGTTTTGCATTCCATAGAGAAGTATTTTTTTTATAGAATTTATATTGCACCAACTATCATACTGATGGAAATCATTGGTAGATAAGATGTACAATTTTTTTTACACAATTTCAAACTGTTGATTCAAACCGTCGATTCTGGATGTTATTGAATATTGAACAAAACTGGAAAATTGCATATAAACTCATTCTCAGAATTATTTTTCTGGACATGCAATTGATGCTGCAGCCTTTTTTTGTAGGTAGGCTGGATAGATTAAAATGTTGATAAGTGATAACAATATCCCACTTTAACATTCTGATCATGTATCTACAAATTGATCTCCTTCCTAACAGTTTTTACTTTTAGGAATTAGATAATCATTGTGTCTTTTGTTTCAGTTTTAATAGCATTTTTGAACTTGAATTTTTCAGGAAATATTTCAATTGATTGGTCATGGCTTTGAAAAATTGGATGATATGTCAAATCGCTCATTTCTCAAGAGAGTCTCAATGCTGGAAATTGTTGCAAAAGATTCATAGTTACTGATGTTGTTAAGTGTTAATGTACGCTGCAGATTTCAAACACAAGTTTTATGTTGATGATTGTCACCTTTCTGCATCTGAAGAATCCACTTTATTGTTGATGTAGTCTTTGGTCTTGCTTTTGGGAGAGAGGATCTTTTTCATCTAAACATTCACAATATGTAGGAATGTGTTTTTCTTCATTCTGTTGTGTTGGGTACGTTGCTTGTTGTCAAATATTCTTAATGTTTTTTTTAATCCGTTAAATCTGTTATTGTGTCGTGCTTCATTGCGTGCTCTTGTTGTTTGCAATTCTTATTGTTGCAATGTTGCTTGATGTGTAAATTGGGTAAATTGTTGTTTGTTGTCAAGTAATCTTGTTGTTTGCAATTCTTATTGTTGCAATGGATTTTTAATATTTTTTGCAATTACGTCTTTAATTCTTATATTTTGCAATCCTAAACGTTTTTAATATTCTTGTAACTTGTTGTTACTTGTTACATGCATGTGGAGGCTACAAAGTGAGTTTTGAGTGCCCCCTAATGAAAATTTTTCATATAGGAAAAATATTGATTTACTGAGAGAATATTTAAAAAAATTATATATTTAAAATATTAAAAAAATCAGCCCCTAGAAACCGCCTAGGCGCTAGGTGGCGAGTGACCGCCCCCCCTACCGCCTAGTACTTTTTAGAACATTGATTTTATAAAGCTTTTTCAGTCAACTGGAATACCCTCCAATCGACTCCACATCAGTCCGTCGATATGGTACTTCGGGTCTTCCAGTTGACTGAACAGGCCCCCAATTGACTCCAAGTCACCCGGCTCCACATCGGGAAGTTTGCCTCTCCAATCAATTGAAACTCCCCAATCGACTGAAAATCTTTTCATCTGTGCTGCCAGATTTTCGATCAATCACTAGCTAATCCTGCCAACTAGGTATCAAGTCAACTGACTCGTACCCAATCGATTGGACTTCAGTTGACTGGAATCTATCCAGTCGACTGATCCTTGCAAAACAAGATTAGCACAAACAAACAATATGAAACATGATAACAGTAGTAAAATTGCTCGATCTCGACTTCTAAGTCTCACATGGACTATCCGTCGGATCGATGTCTAGCTTTGTCCCCCTATAGAGGACTCGACCTCACCTCTCCACTAGAGGCTTACCTATCGACTGCCCTACCAGACTTACCATTCTTGATATCCGATCTGACCCACCAGGACTTCCACCAGTTGTCTGGTCTGCCTGATCTAGTTGGACTTTTTACCGACTGTCTGGTCTCTTGACCCAACCGGTCTTCATGCCAAATGTCTGGTCCACTCGACCCATCTGGACTTCATGCCTAGTGTCCGGTCCTTCTGATATGTCAAGACATCTTCCTAGTATCCGGTCAATATGACCTATTAGGACTTCCTGTTAAGACTGCACACTTAACACTCATATCAGAACACAAATAAATCCTAACTTTAACTATGGTTCATACATCAAAATTAAGGAGTGGTGCTCTCTACACCAACAGTATCAACCCCCTGAGCTCTGATGATCCGAAAGGAAAACTTGCTTAGGAATAAGTAGTTCTCGGTTGAAGCAAAAGTTCATTGGGCAATTACATGATGATGCTCCCACAAGATCATAATTAGAGATCCTTATGGCATTAAATTGATAGCATATTCAACAACGCACAAGTGAAACCAAAGTCCTGAAATCCTTTTTAAGGAACTTGAGACCACCTTCGCTTTATCCGAGTGACACCGTAACTGAGTCAGGACTACCGTCAACCTTGAACACCTTACTCTTAGAAGATTCACTCCGAACAATGACATCCACTGGACAAACTGTATTCGAATCTCAGCCCTTGTGGGATCGATAAATCTTTTATTACTTGACTGTTAGGACCTGTGCGCCCGCTAGAGGGGGGTGAATAGCGCGTGCTAGTATGTCGATGGAAATCGTTCGCGTTTGCTTGCTACAATTCTTGTTAGTATGCAGCGGAATAAACAATAATGAAAATACAATAAGAACACAAGAACAACACAAGAATATAACGTGGTTCGGAACCGAATGGTTCCTACTCCACGGATCGAGCTCTAAAGAGCTCTAGCGATGCCACAAACACCACTAAGTAATAAACTCCTTCTCGACACACGTCGTAGGCGGAGAAACCTCTTACAACAAATTACAAAAGTAATATACGAAGATACAAGCAAAATACAAGGAAATGTAAAGAACACTTTACAATCTAGGGTTTTTGAGCGCTTGCTTGTTGGTTGCTTGGATGAGCTTGAAGGACCCTGAAATGCACCTGCAAATCGCCTTCAAATCGCCTCACCAAATCTCCCAAAGAACCAATACCGAAATCCTCCACGAGCTCCTCTTTTTAACCTGCATTGGGTTGGATTTCCACCGATCAGTCGACTGCCATAAGTCACTAGTCGACTGATGCCACTGTTGTCGTGAGACAACGGGTCGATCAACACTGGAAAAATTCCAACGGATCTCTTGGCGCGATCCCAGAGTCGATCATCGCACCGGCCACGAGCATTTTGTGCTCGCACTAAACTAGAAGTCGATCGTCGTCCCTTGGGGATCGTCATTTATTACATTAGTCGACTACTCCAATGAGCAGTCGACTGCCAGAGCCATTTTAGCTCTAAACCGACAGTCGAACTCTAGTCGACTTATGGTAGTTGAACCGGCCATAATGTCAGTCGACTGACAACCTCAAACATGAGGTTTTAACCCAAGTATGGTGCCCCCATACTTGCTAGACCACCCTTAGTCTAGACCTAAGCCTTCTAGCCACCTCCATCAGCCTCACGCCTCTCGGATCCCTCCAAGTCATCCATGACTTGTTCATCCATCACGCTAGCCTTCAGGTGCTTCGATCGGCTATATCATGCTAACGGTGTCTACACCGCTAAGGCACATTGGACTTACGCCGCCAAGACTCCGCTTGGACTTTACGCCACCAACCATTGGACTTATGCTGCCAAGACTCCACCCTTGGACTTTATGCCGCCAATATCAAACCCCTTGGACTTCTCAAATGCCAAGACTCAAGCTTGGACTTTTCCTTGCCAACCCATGTTGGACTTTCCATGCCAAGACCCATGCTTGGACTTCCCTTGTGCCAAGTACTCAAGACTTGGACTTTTCCAAATGTCAAGTGTCCCACTTGAACTTTCCATGCCAAGTACCCATGACTTGGACTTTTCCTTGCTAAGACCCATGCTTGGACTTTCCCATAATCACATGGTCAACCCTAGTCAACCATCAAAGTCTCCCTCGAGTCAAACTCGAGTCTGGTTAATTATAACCTGGGTCGATTGTATAAACAATCTCCCCAAAATATTAACCGACATCAATGTCAAACATACTATGTCAAACATCAAAATATCACTCGAGTCAAACTTGAGTCTGGTCAATTGTGACCTGGGCTGATTGCACTAACAATCTCCCCCTTTTTGATGTTTGACAAAACAAACCTTAAGTTAGGCCCCTAACTCAAATTCCCTTACCAATTTTCCAAATTGATAATTTAACCTTCGCCCCCTTTTTGACATACATCAAAAAGATTATCTCTCCAAGGATATCAATGTCTCATGTCCCAATGAGATCTTACAATCTCCCCCTTGATCCAAAAATACCTAGGATGCCTACCATCTTCCTAGTGATAAGTCTCATATCACTCAAAAGAGGCAATCCTATATTCTCTCCCAATTTCCAAATTGGGTTTCTCAAAATCCCATCAATTTTCCCAATTGATGTCCTTCTCCCAATAACTTCTCCCCTTCAAGAAGAGAAAAACACATCCATCATCCCATGATGGATACCTCCCCCTAAAGGCTTGCTCTCCCTTGATCATTGTACCAACAATGTCCTTGGGAAGTCCCTAAGCCAATAGGAACTCTAAACCATCAAAATTAAGGTTCTAAGTTCAAATATGAACTCTTCCACCCTTAAATTTGATACTTTGACCTAACACCTCTCCAAATCCATATCCAATGGATTTTCACCCTTTATAATACTTCCCAAAGCATATCCTAGGGTTAGGAGTGGTTAGGGACCTTTACCATGGCTGAAAATGGGCTAAACAACCTTGTTTTACCCGAAATCAGCTTGGCAATCAACTACTTATAGTAATCAGTCGACTGCCACTAAGAGCAGTCGACTGATAACTGAAAATATCGATTTTCAGTTATCAAAAATGAGATTTAAAAAAAGCATAAATAATTATACGTAATTCGAAAAATCATGAAATTTGATACGTATAATACCTATGACCAATACAATGGGTGAAAAATGATAGAAAAATATTTTACCCATAAAATATCGAAATTGATACAAAATTCAAAAGTGAATAAAAACTTTAAAGTTTTAGCTCACTTTGTATCAATCTCATCAATGGTGATTGCTATCAAAAGATAGACTTCACCAAGGTTTTCTAAAATAATTTTAAAATGTTTTCAAAATCATATTTTGGATCATATTCCTTGGGTTCTATGTACATGACTTGTACACAAGCTTTCCCAATGATCCACTTATGATTTTAGATGAGTTTTGGTTCAACTAGATGCAAAAACTATGCACCTTGAACTCAACTCATATCCTAGCATCTCACATGTATCTAGGGTGTATAGCATACACATACATGTCAATGTGATGTGAGATGTGGATTTTGTTCTCCTAATCTAGGGTTTCATGCATTTTTCTAAGGCAACCCTACTTGATTCCCTTATAAATGGGACTTCAAGTCATATCAATTGTCCTTAACTCAATTTTAATCAAATGCATGAATGATTATGGTATTAATGATCATATAAATAAGAATATAATCATAATCATGATGTCATGGCATAATATGAAATCTAAAAACACATGACATTAATCCTTAATCCTAAAACATTATCATGACATATAAATGATAGAAATAAATATGATATCATGGCATGCCATATGGCAAACAAAGCATGGCATATAAAATGTATAGGTATAATAATATCTAAATTTTAATATTAGTTGTCATTTGATATGATTAAGTATATTTTGCCATAATATTACTTTTCTCCCTAGTGTGCCAAAAACCCAAAATGACACACTATGACTCTAAACCCTAAGTTGTGCCAATTTGATTGATTTATCAAACTTCATAATTAATATTGGAACATCCTAAAAACCTTTAGGATTCAAATCAAACCACATTCCCAAGGTAATCATAACCTTGAAAATGACCTAAAGTGCCACCTTTACCATGGTTAGGTTAACTACCCTTCCATTTAAAGTTGGTACACCCTAACCCATTTAGCATGAATCTATCACGCTCTTAGAAACCCAAAACCTATTTGAGCTCCTAGGGTTAATTAGGTATTCCTTAGGGATAACCTCCCTAGATACCTTCCTAATGACCCTCCTAGGCTTGGTAGCCTTGGTCATTTGGGTCTTACCTAGGTTGACTCTAGGGGTAACTCCCCTTGCAACCTTCTTAGTGGCCATCCTAGGTTTCCTTGAAACCCTAGCCACTAGGCACACACCTTGGTCAACCTTAGGGATGACTTCCCTATTGACCTTGGTCTTCCTAGACCTAGATTTAGTTCCATAGTCAAATGGAACACTATGGTAGATCTTTTTGGGCTTAGGCTTACCTTTGAATGGTTCTTGATTTCTAGGTCTTTGACTTTGACTCCTAGACCTAGATTTTTGATCACTTGACCCTTGAAATTGATTTTGCATAATCCTAAGGGTCTTCTCTAATTTTTCAAGTCTTGATCTCAAGACATGATTTTCCAACTCTAATTGCCCAATTAATTTTTGATTAAGTTTTTGGGCATTACTATTTTCTTTAGGCATATGCCTACCCTTCTTAGGGTTAATGCCTAAGTGGTTTTCTATTTTCCTAATGCTTTCCTTAGGAAGAGTTTTTCTAGGGACATTAGTCCCAAATTTCTCCTTATTTGAAAAATTGACCCTCTTAGCACCTAGACAATATTCCTTATTTCTAGCATGCTCTTTATGATAAATAGAAAGACTATTAAAATTATTCCTAACATGCTTTTGACTATAAGAATTAGAAAGAGCATTACTAAAATATACCTTAGGGTTAGCCTTAGCTCCCCCTACATGTGATGCTCCATTTTGCCCCTTCTTTTCCCCCTTTGGGCATTGATTCCGGTAGTTTCCCGGTTGCTGGCATTTGAAGCAAATGACTTGCTCCTTGCTTTTCTTGGCAGGAACACCGGCTTCATTGACTTTTGGAGCCAGTTGAGCCTTCTTTACCCTTTTTGGACACTTACTCTTGTAGTGTCCGGATTCCCTACACTCAAAGCAAATTATATGTTTTTTTATTTAAAACCATATTGCTTGAGTTACCTAGGGTGGTTGTAGGTGCCGGAATCAGATTTTGAGCTTCTTCATCTTGACCGAATGTCGAAGCTTCTTCTTGATGTTCCGGTGTGGAAGTTCTCTCCTCCCCCTCAATCCTAGAGGTGGATGATTCTTCCACTTCTTCCACCTCTTCCGATCCGGATGTTAATTCCCTATCAACCTCCGAATCCTCAAGCTCTTTGGATGACGATGTACTTGCTTCTTTTTGAGCTTGAGAGGGTGAGCACTCTTCTTCTTCTTCTTCTTCTTCTTGAATTGAGTGAAGATCTTCATGGAATTTTGCCAATTTTTCCCATAGCTCCTTGGCATCTAGATATTCACCTAGCCTAGACAAAACATCATTAGGTATCAAATCTTCTAAAAGTTTTGTTACCTTGGCTTCGGTCTTGAATTTTAGCCTTTGCTCTTGGGTCCATTTCTTTAACTTGAGGACTTCTCCTTTCTTGTCCCTAGGAGGCTCAAAGCCTTCTACGAGGATGAACCAATCATCTATGTCCATCATCAAGAATGTTTCCATTCTTGCTCTCCACGCCAGAAAATCTTCTCGGTCGTATGGCGGTGGAGTGTTGATATCCCATCCAAGCTTGTCTTGGAATTCCATCTTCCCTCTAGCTTCTTTAGCTCTCGGCGGTTAGTCCGTAGAAGAGCCCCAGGCTATGATACCACTTGTTAGGACCTGTGCGCCCGCTAGAGGGGGGTGAATAGTGCATGCTAGTATGTCGATGGAAATCGTTCGCGTTTGCTTGCTACAATTCTTGTTAGTACACAGTGGAATAAACAATAATGAAAATACAACAAGAACGCAAGAAAAACACAAGAATATAACGTGGTTCGGAACCGAATGGTTCCTACTCCACGGATCGAGCTCTAAAGAGCTCTAGCGATGCCACAAACACCACTAAGCAATAAACTCCTTCTCAACACATGTCGTAGGCAATGAAACCTCTTGCAATAGATTACAAAAGTAATATACGAAGATACAAGCAAAATACAAGGAAATGTAAAGAACACTTTACAATCTAGGGTTTTTGAGCACTTGCTTGTTGGTTGCTTGGATGAGCTTGAAGGACACTGAAATGCACCTGCAAATCACCTTCAAATCGCCTCACCAAAGCTCCCAAAGAACCAATACCGAAATCCTCCACGAGCTCCTCTTTTTAACCTGCATCGGGCTGGATTTCCGCCGATCAGTCGACTGCCATAAGTCACCAGTCGACTAATGCCACTGTTGTCGTGAGACAACGGGTCGATCCACACTGGAAAAACTCCAACGGATCTCTTGGCAGTCGACTACCAACATTGGCGCTGATCGCTAGCGCAGTAGTCAATCGCCCCGGCCACGCGAGCATTCAGACTGGCTAAACTAGCAATGATCGTCGCCCCCTTGGCGATGATCGTGCCCGACATCGACCGATCGCAGAGCCATTTTAGCTCTAAACCGGCAGTCAAACTCTAGTCGACTCACGACAGTCGAACCGGTCATAATGCCAGTTGACTGACAATCTCAAACATGAGGTTTTAACCCAAGTATGGTGCCCCATACTTGCTAGACCACCCTTAGCCTAGACCTAAGCCTTCTAGCCACCTCCATCAGCCTCACGCCTCTCGGATCCCTCCAAGTCATCCATGACTTGTTCATCCATCGCGCTAGCCTTCAGGTGCTTCTATCTTCTATGTCATGCTAACGATGCCTACACCGCCAAGGCACATTAGATTTACGCCACCAAGACTCCGCTTGGACTTTACGCCGCCAACCATTGGACTTATGCTGCCAAGACTCCACCCTTGGACTTTACGCTGCCAATATCAAACCCCTTAGACTTCTCAAATGCCAAGACTCAAGCTTGGACTTTCCCTTGCCAACCCATGTTAGACTTTCCATGCCAAGACCCATGCTTGGACTTCCCTTGTACCAAGTACTCAAGGCTTGGACTTTCCCAAATGCCAAGTGTCCCACTTGAACTTTCCATGCCAAGTACCCATGACTTGGACTTTTCCTTGCTAAGACCCATGCTTGGACTTTCCCATAATCACATGGTCAACCCTAGTCAACCATCAAAGTCTCCCTCGAGTCAAACTCGAGTCTGGTCAATTATAACCTGGGTCGATTGTATAAACAATCTCCCCAAAATATTAACCGACATCAATGTCAAATATACTATGTCAAACATCAAAACATCACTCGAGTCAAACTCGAGTCTGGTCAATCATGACCTGGGCCGATTGCACCAACATTGATGACATCCATGCACTTGCATGCATTGAGCGCGAGCACGTGCATCTAATCCTTGACGATCCTCGTCGAAGATTTGAAGTCGTGCTTGTGTGCATCAAGATTTTAGCATCGTTGTCGGGGACTGTTGATTCGATATCGAATCCAAAGTGGATAGTTTGGATCGAACATAGGCTAGATTTGTTTTCTTATTTTATTTCACTTCAGTTTATTAAGTTTTAGATTTTTGTTATTCATATTCAGTTTAGATTAATTCTAGTAGTCATATTACATCTTTCTTTAGTTCAATTTTTAGGTTTTCTTCATTTGACTCAGTACTTTAAGTTATTTGATTTCCTTTTAACAAGTAGTATATATACTCCTGATTGCATAGCTTAGTTCATCGTATGCATAGACGTTTAGAATCGGAAATCTGCTTCCAATTGACCTAGAAATAGAAAGAACCTACCATGGAAGGAGGGTTGAACAAAGAAGTATGGAGAAGCAAGACACCCCTTTGACAAATATAGGTAGCCGACCTCTGCGGGATTATGCAGCTCCCAGTGCTAGAGGGTATAGGGTGAGCATAGTTGGACCATCCATCACAGCTAATAATTTTGAATTAAAACCTGCACTCATACACATGGTCCAACAAAGCCAATTCGGAGGAGCCACAACTGAAGACCCTAACCGACACCTAGAGGTGTTCTTAGAGATAAGCTCGACTCTAAAATTCAATGGAGTACCCGCTGATGCGATCCATCTAAGACTATTCCCATTTTCATTGTGGGATAAGGTGATGATATGACTTCACTCCCTTCCTTTAGGAAGCATCACCACTTGGGAGCAGTGTGAGCAACAATTTATGAATAAATTCTTCCCACCAAGTAAGATGGCTCACATATGCCACCTTATCACTAGCTTTTGTCAAAAGGAAGGAGAGTCCCTATTTGAAGCCTGGGATCGCTACAAAGGTCTACTCTATCAATGCCCCCATCACGGTCTCAAGAGGTGGCTGGTGATCCACATATTCTATAATGGAATCACATATGCCATGAAGGTTTCCCTCGATTCTATTATATGAGGAGCATTAATGAACAAGACCATCAAGGAAGTGGAAGAGTTGATCGAGGAGGTGGCCCAAAACCACCACCAATGTGGTTCTGAGTGTGGTCACCCAGCACTTGCAGCTGGAAGATATGTTGTTAACTCCATCGATCATCTAGCCGCAAGAATGGACGCACTAAGTAGACGGTTTGACTCTCTAACCCCTGCTTCTGTATGTGCAACCAATTCCTTTGGTGATGGAGCAGCAACATATTAGGAAAACTATTGTGGAGAGCAGAGCATATCTGAAGACCATTTTGAGCACGTAGATGTGGTGGGCGAGTATAATCAAAGGCCCAACAATCTTTATCCTAGCACGAACAATCTCGTATGTAGGAACCACTCGAATTTTTCCTACAAGAATAATTCATGAAATTTCCAACAGTCAAGAGGGTACAGACAGCAGGGCAATGAGCCACAACAACCACCCAACTCCCGACTAGAGAAAATGATAGAAAACTTTATTCAACCACAACAAGAGGCGAACACCAAATTCCAGTGTCGACATTCGCAAGCAGAAATGATGATTGAAGAATTAAAATTATCTGTGAATGATCTCGCTAGCCGACAAAAGACACTAGAGATTCAGATAGCACAAATCGCCAACCAGTCTTCCAAAACACCGGGTCGATTACCAAGAAAATCTAAAGACAATCTAGTGGACCAATGCAAGGTTGTGAAGCTACGAAGCAGGAGGGTTATGAAGGAACTACTGAGCAAATTAGCGGTCGAGCCAGAACAAGGCGCAGAGGTAAAAGAACCTCCTAAAGAGATCGTAAGGGAAGAAGCCGAACATACAGAGTGTGAACCTACCATAAGGACTCAACTCCCCGTGATAGTACCATTTGCCCAGCGGCTAACCAACGCAAAGAAAGATACTGAATTTGGAAAGTTCTTGAACATGTTGAAATCAATCTCATTAGAAGTACCGATACTTGAAGCTTTACACCAAATGCCTCAATTTGCAAAGTTTATGAAGGATATTTTAGCACACCATAGAAAGGTTGAGTGGTCAGAGACAGTGGCCCTTACAGAGAAATCTAGCACTTATCTTCAGAACGGGGCCACTCAAAAGCTAAAGGATCTGAGGAGTTTCTATATTCCATGTCATATAGGGACGACTCTGATTAGTAAGGCATTTTGTGACTTAGGTACCAGTGTGAGCTTGATGTCATACACACTATGCCAAAAATTAGAGCTAGGAAATTTAAAGTTGACCGCTATGACATTACAGTTAGCTGACCACTCATACTGATACCCATTGTGGATCTTGGAAGATGTTCCTGTCAGGGTAGGGGATTTGATACTGCCCACGGATTTTGTAGTTTTGGAGATGGAAGAAGATCCAAAAATACATGTGATTCTTGGATGACCATTTTTAGCGACAGTCAGGATGGTCATAGACGTCAAGAATCATAAGCTAACCCTGACAATGGGAGACAATAATTTAGAGTTTAAGCTTGCTAGCATAGCAAACCTAGAACCCGTATTGGGTAAGTATGTTATTCCTGCAAGGGCTAAATCACAGAGAGAAATCAAGAATTTGGACAAAGATGAATGGAGGTTCACGGAACCACCTGAGCCAAGTTGAAACGTAAAAGTGTGGTAGAGCTAAAGACCTTAAACAAGTGCTTCTTGGGAGGCAACCCAAGTTTTAACTTTACGAGTTGTTAGCCTTTTGCATCCATGAATATTAGTTTAGACTTTAATTTTTTGTTCATCGGAAGTTTCACAAGTGTTTTAGGGTCAGATAGAACTTGCTAGGTAGAAAGGAGATACTTTTTGAACCCTCAGTAAGAAGCACAGGCGACCCTGTGGATTCCACACGGTCGTGCCCCATGATCAAAGGCGCACACGGTAGGGCATGTGGATAAATCTCAGACCATGTTATGCTCTGGGAGAAGACCAGAGCTGCATACAGTCGTGTCAATTCCCGAACCTTTTTCGAAGCACCGGGACAACATCCCACACGGTCGGTCATGTGAATTTCGCACGGTCGTCTCACGTCCCCTTAAATGGACATAAGACGTGCGATTTTGCCCTAAACCTGCCATGCAACTCAAATTTCTTGCCCTAGGTCATGCGAAATCCTCTTCTCCATCCCCTACGGAGCCTCTCCAACCTCCAAGGAGCCTTCAAGAAGTCACGATGAGGAGGACAAAGCTTGTGGTCATGCGACATGCTTATTCGGAGCCAAGATCAAGAAGAAGAAACGCTCCATAAGCTCTGGAGGAAGGTAATGCTCCTCCAAACATTATATTTCGAAATGATGAACATAGAAATAGATTTAATATGCTTTCCAACTGCAAAAAATCACTGCTACTAGGTATTTAGATGTAAATCTTTTGGTAACCCTAGGGTTGCTAGAGGATGTTCAATGGGTATTTGCGAAAATGGGTTGGGGAGAGATTATGGGGATAAGATGTCCAACTTACCCCAAGGTAGTTTTAGAGTTTTTAAGCTCAGTAGATGCGGAGATCTTGATAAGGTTAGATAGCCAAGATGGAAAGATTACTTTTAGGCTATTTAACATTGAACATGAATGGACCTTGCACCATTGGAACTCATGTTTTGGACTGCCTAGTGGGGGAGAGTGAAGGACTCCTATTGAGTTTAGTGCACGGACCTTTTGGTCCAAATTGATGGGGGAATGCATATGACCCTTCTAGGGATAAAGCCTCACACCTCTAAAATCCAATTTTCCGATATATTCACCGGGTTATGGCGAGCACTATTTTTGGGAGAGGGGAGAGAGATGGAGTGGTGAGGGTGAGCAAGCTCCTTAGTCTTTGGAACATGTTACAAGAGAGAAACATTATTGATGTAGGGTCTCATTTCATCAGGCACTTGGTGAAGATGGGTAAGGCAGCCAAGGGAGAGATTATTTTAGGGGGATTAATCACCCACATTTTCAATAGGATGGAGTATGATTGCACCGCCTTGGATAGAGTAGAAGGGAGCCCTAGTATCGATTTAGGGGTGTGCATGACTATGAAAATGATAGTGAGAGAGAGGTATTATTTTTGTTTTGTGAGGAAGAGCTTGGGACCCCTTCGGCTCCCCAACACCAATCGTACCACCATCACCAACCGTGCCAACTGGCGATTGGATCTCATAGTGGAGTCCCCACCACATGTTGAGACTTCCACTCATGCTCCCCTTACCTCCTACCCATCACTCACCTGTAGATCCACCCATGTATAGAAGCCCCCTAGGCCACGTCGTGAACCTACACCTACACCTCCTTCTTTTTCCACTTTTGAGCAGGATGCAGGTACGTCAACTTATGACTTCTCCGAGTTCCGATCGTGCCTCGACGATATTTACGCCGAGTAGTAGACACAGGGGAAGCAATGGGAGGAGCTCATCGCCTACATGCATGTGGAGTTTCAGGACCTACAAGAGCATTTTTAGTGGGCCAAGGAGTTTTACGGCGAGGCTCGAGCCTATTTTCGGGAGGAGGCTACCTATTGTCAGGAGGTTCGGCAGCACATGCACATTGCACAGTCACTGTGGGTCAGGGAGGAGGAGCACAGAGCCGTCGCTGCATCCACCAGTTACCAGATTGACCACATTTACATGTGGCATCAGCAGCTAAGCCCTAGATTCTCCCAGGAGCTTGATATTCCTAGACTGTCAGACTTCCCACCTCGAGCACCATATTAGAGGTACAGTCTCATTTAAGTCTGGGAGGGACCCCAAATTTTGATAAATTTTTCTACCAGTGTTAGTTTCTTTCTTGACATCTAGGTTTAGTTGTTTGCATTTAGGTGTCCATGCATACAGTATTTAGTTTTCTTTCAGCGCCTAATTGTTTGTTACTTTAAACTGCCCTAGTAATATTTTCAAAATTCTTCACGATTTGCTTCCATACCATAGATAGCTTAACTTCATTTATCTTGTGGTATTTTATTTTTGGTTTCTTTGATGGATGTTCTAGATTTACATTTGTTAGCTTTTATCTGTCACTTACACTTGACGAATATTCTGAAAGGGAAAATCTATTAAATACATAGTTATGTTTCATCCTAGTAGTCTAATACTTTGGAATCCATATGTGACTCTAGATTTAGCATTTTAGTTACTAGAGATGCTCGGATTGTGTAAGCCCAATTGGAAAAATCAAAATACCAGTGAGCTAGAGAGAAACAAAGTTCCTTGAAAAATAAAAAAAAATAAAGGAAAAAAAAGAGAGAAAAAAAAAGAGAGTTAAAAATAGTTGTCGTGGGTGGAAATGGTTAGGTGCCCCTTTGAGACAAAGTTCGGTTACTGGGAAAACACCTATCAATTTCTCTCAATACCGAGCACATCTTTGATACTTTATGCTAATTCTAGGGAACGACCCTCGCCTAGGGCAGGTAAGTGCCTAAAAGTCAAAGACCTTAGGAAAGCTATAGGATGACGACTTAACTCATTGTGGAACAAGTATCCCTTAAAAAAATTCTCTCAGCACATGCACGAAAAGCTAACTTAGTGAACTTTTAGAACATATCTATTTGCTTTGATTGAAAATACCACTTGATAATTTAGTTAACATGCTAGGTATGGGAATAATATTTTTAAATTTCATGGCACTGAGGTTTGCTTAAGGACAAGAAAAGATCTAAGTCTGGGGAAATTGATGTGAGCAAAACATATAGGATTTTAGGAGTAGTTTTAACACATATCTCATTGCATTTCATACGTGCTTCATGCATCTTTTTCCATGTTTTGTATTCATTTCCTATTTTCTAGTTAAGAGATCTGCTCTTGTTGTTTGTATGTGTAGGATGACATTTTGGAGGTAAAACGACACACTTTTGGAGCCAAAGGAAGGCAAGCATACTCTGGCCATGTTTCTCCCAAAACACAGGCATGCTTCAGAGCAAAAGAAGGCATTCACCAGATAGTTCAGAGGTGGAAACGATCGTGTCCAACCCCTGAATCCAAAATCAGACAAAAATTCTAGTGCCCCACACGGCTGACCGTGTGGATTCCACACGGTCGTGTGGCATTAGGCCGACTTGACGCAACTAGGGTTTTGTGGAAATTTATGAAAAGTTGGCTTCACATCTATAAATAGGAAGGCACACCCAAACCCTAGTGAGGAGGCCCAACGGCTAGGATGTGAAGAAAGTACCCTAAGAAGCACCGGAGGCTCACAACGGGGGGGAGAGGAAGCAGCTCAAGGACCGAAATCTACACTCCAGCGCCAAGTAGAACGTCCAAGAGTACTAAATTTTATTCTTACATACTTTTGTTTTGTAATGATTCACTTTATGATGTCTTGTGTCCATTCTCTATCGTCTATGAAGTAGATACATCGATTCTAGGATTAGAGAGAAGCGTGTGTACGTTGGATATGCTAGTTTGAATATATATTCTCTGCTCTTGAATTTATATTTGTAATTTATGTTGTTTAGATCGATGAGAATTATATTTTGATTCTATTTCTACTGCACTTATGTCAGTACAAAGGTAGAAAACCTTTGTATCAAAATCTATGAGAACCAAGGAGGAACCTTGCAAACATCCTCCCTCCGATAACCATAGAAAGTATAATATGATAGAGTAGGAAATGAAATACGTTCAGTATCCTCATAGGGATAACTAGGACATCCTTGTACCTTGATAACCTATCTTAGCAGAAGGCCTAAAGTAGGTGACATTAACTCTAGAAGGGTTGAGGGACCTTAGTGACAGTGGGCTCCCAATGGTATCAACCTCTTGAGTTCTGATGATCCGAAAGGGAAACTTGGTTAAGAATAGGTAGTTCTCGGTAGAAGCAAAAGTTCATCGGGTAATTATATGATGATCCTCCTGCAAGATCATAATTAGAGACCCTTAGAGAATTAAATTGATAGCATATTCAACAACACACAAGTGAAATTGAAGTCCTGGAATCCTTTTTAGGAACTTGAGACCACCTTCGCTTTCTCCGAGTGACACTGTAACTGAGCCAGGACTACTGTCGACCTCGAACACCTTACTCTTAGGAGATTCACTCTTAACAATGACATCCACTGGAAAAATGGTATTCGAATCTTAGTCCCTGTGGGATCGATAAATCTTTTATTACTTGATGATATTCGTACACTTGCAGGCGTTGAGCGTGAGCGTGCGCATCTAATCCTTGGCGATCCTCATCGGAGATTTGAAGTCATGCTCGCGTGCATCAATGGTCCATTCTTTTTTTGTTTATTTTGTTTATTACTTCATTTTTCTTTTCCATTTTACTACTTTATTTTATTCCTTTTTCAGGTGACTAATGGTACACGTGAAAACACATATTGTTTTAACTACCTCATATCTCTCCATGACTTATCAATTGCTCCACCTGCAGAAGTATATTCCAATGTAAATCTAGGGGGGAGGGGGGGAGAGAATTTCATTTTGATATGATTGCTCGTGTGCTAATTTAGTTTTCTTACCTCGTAGCTTAGTTGTTTGGTCTTATAATTTTTAGGGTTAGTTTTATTGTTTCTTTAGCATGCATTATGTTTAATTATTTTCTTATCATATTCATGCATTGTCATTTTTGTTTTTATTTCACGCATCTACTTGTCTTTTTAGTAGGCTTCAATGTGTACTATTTTGATGGTATCATGTTGATATGCTTCATTGTTTTTAGTAATTCATATTCTTCTATCTTATGGTGCAACTTTTTAAATCCTATATGAGTGTTTACCAAGTTCTACTAGTTAGTTTTTAATTCTCACATACACTTATCCTAAATTTCAAAGAGTTGATTTAGTACATAATTAGTCATGATTCATCTCATTGGACTAATACTTTGGAATCCATAGGTAATTTTCAATTAGCATTTTAGTTACTGGAGATGCTTGGATTGTACGTGCCCAATCAAAAAAATCAAGATGCTAGTGAGGATGAGAAGATAAGAAACTTTCTTATTAAAGAGAAGAAAAAAATAAAAAAAAAAAGGGAGAGCTTAAAAATAATTGTCATTGGTAGAAATGGTTTGGTGTTCCTTTGAGACCGAGTCAGGTTACTGGAGAAACACCCAACAATTTCTCTCAATACCAAATACGCCTTTAAGACTTTGTGTTAGTTTGGAAGGATGAACCTCGCTAAGGGTAGGTAAGTGCCTAAAGCTAGAAACCTTAGGAACACTATGAGATTGCGACTTCACTTAACTTGGAATTTGAAAACTATAGGATAAAATTCTACACTTGCACAAAATACTTTCTTTGTAGACTTGGTGAACTCAATTATTTGATTTGATTGCAGTACCGTTTGATAGGATTAGATGAACATACTAGATAATGAAGCTATTAATTTATATGCATTGAGCTGAACATGGGAGTTTGCTAGAGGACAAGCAAAGGTTTAAGCCTGAGGGATTTTGATGTGTGCCTTTTATATAGAGTTTTAGTTATCATTTTGACACACATCTTATCTCAATTTTATGGCATTCATTGTATATTATCTTTGTTTCACATCATTTGCCTATTATCTTTGTTCGAGAATCTGCTTTTGTTTATTTTTCTTGATAGGGATGAAGGTTCGAAGAAAAACGAAGCCCTCTGTGAAGCATTAAATGAAGGGAAACATGCTCTAGTCATGTCCCCAAGATACGGGCATGTTCCCGGATGAAAGAAATAGTGTTCTAGGATATTTAAGAGAGGAACACAGCAGTCTATGTGAAATTCACATGGACATGCTCCATTTTGTTGTGAAGACAGTCGATTGTGGGTTCTCAGCACGACGTGCCTTTTTCTCCCGAGGGATACACGACTGACCGTGTGTTTTATTTATGGTCGTGCCTTTCTCCGGATGAGTTTCCAGAGTAACACATGGCTTAGTTGTGTGAAATTCACACGACAATGTTGCGGCACCACAATTTCAAGGAATCTCTATATAAAAAAAAACTCATCTAAGAGGTTAGGGATCGTGAGGGGAGCCGCCCTAGGGCTCCTAAGCCCCGAAAGAGGGTTGTCCAAAGGCCCCCAAACCTCTAGAGGCAGTCGTTCGATGACTTCACCACCTCTATAGATGCATCAAAAGGACTTTATTTTCCACCGCTGCAGATCTTAATGTGAGTTGCAGTTGGAGACTCACTACAAATCGAGACTAAGCCCTCTTTTCTTCTTTGAAAATTTCTTTAGGTTTGACCTTATTTAGATTGATGTCTTGTGGTTGTATCTCCATCTTTATGGATTATATTTCTATGATTTTATGATTAGGGAGTAGCCTCTTTGATATGTAAACATTATTATGCAATGAATCCATGTTATTTCACATCATTTTCATTATCTAAATATTTATGCTTGCTCTTTATTCTATAATATGATTGTTCATGGTTCGGGTCCATTGTGTTTATCCGATTTAGATGCCAAAAGCACTAGGTTATATTTTAGAGGTGTGGGGAAAGCCCAAAGGAGACCCAATTCTCCGCCCCATAGAAAACCGAGAAGTGGGGGAATCGACTACAAGTAAGGATTTAAGTCTAGAATTGATACTGGGGTTCTTGTGACAAGTTTAGAATGTGATTAAGGTCATCTATGCATGAATATCTTGAAAGTAGATCGATTTACCATGAGGACCCATAGGTATCATAGAATGTAATGAACTTATTCTATCACAAGGACGTGAAGTAGGAGAAAATAACTCCGGAGGGAATGTTGGACCTGTAGGATCGAGTAAGCCGAGAGAGGGGGTGAATCTTGGTGTTTAATAATTTTAATTAATTTTAATACTAATTTTCTAATATGAATACGCAGTGGAAATTAAATGCAATTACAGACACAAGCAATTTACTTGGTTCACAACCCTGACTGGGTTGCTACTCCTAGGCCCATAGCTAATCCAAAAATGGTGTTGGAAGCCCAAGAAATGGTGATAGACTATCAAATCCAGGGGCTTCCTGATGCTCGGGCTCAGAGTGGTGGTCGGAGTTGATCTCTGGCTCAAGCTCCTACTCTGGATCAGGCTGGGGCTAGGGCTGAGGCTGAGGACCATCTCTCTTCCATGCAAGGATATTATTGTCATCTAACCCTATTTTTGCTAAACCAAACTGTCTAGACCCTATCATGTCGTACTCAATAAGGTGTTTGATGTTACTTGTGATAACATCAAATCCTAATGTAGCTAAGAAAGATGTGATGACATGGCAATAAGGCAAATGTGTCTTCTTGCTAGTGACTGACTTAGAATGGTAAATAATGGAATGAAACATCTATAGACTGATGTCTATATCTAGCCTATGACTAAGTGCATAAAGTAAAAATGAGTGATAAGGGTGCATCATGGTGATGTCCCTAGTGGTGAGTGGTAGAATGCAGTTCACTATGACTCAGTACAGGGCATAGTCCTGTACTCTGAGTCTAGTAGAACTAAAAATACTCACAGACAGAGTTCTTTCCTCACCAAAAAGATGCATATGTATTCTATCTAATGTAATATGAGAATAGGGGTCACCGTATGGTAACTCCGTGGATGGAAAACATGCAACAGGACATGTCGAATGCATGAGTTCTAAATGATCTCTCAACATAGAGGGGGTAAAAACAAAGTCCTTACCCTGTACTCTAGTCGAATATGAAATGTCATCAATTTTACTAAGATTATTGAAAAACTTTGCACATAAATCTATGTTCATATAGTTTTTGCAATAAACTAATTTTTCTAATCCATAGTGTGATATGACCTCCATACTAAGTATGCATGCATTACTAAAGTATGATTTACTAATATACCTAGAAGGCATAGGAAGGTAAGTTGTAAAATACCGGAAAAAAAAAATTTGTACTCTAATTAATACTTAAGCTAGGTATTAATTTGGAGGGGCTAATTAAACCTAGGGTTGGTCTTATAGGGTAAGAACCCAACAAACATTTTTGCCCAACCCGTTAGATTCACCCGACCCGCTAAACCATTAACACCACAGTTTCTTTCTTCCCTTCAGTTTCTCGCTGATGAAATCTCCTTGTGCGAGTGTTTCACGCACACCGCAAGTTACTCGCCGCCCGACACTGCTCCTTCCCAAGCTCCTCTCTTCCTCTTCTTCTTCACACGTGACCACCTTTCCCTCTTTGCGCGATCTCGTCTCCATGGACCGCACAATTGACGGATGCCATCTCCTCTTAACACACGACCTCCCTGCTCCGTCGCTCAAGGGGTTCTGGGCAGCAGATCTATCACCGTTCGCACGATCTCTCTCTGCCTCTCATGCCCTATTCTTCTCTGAAGCAGTCGGCTGTCGACGTTGTAACGTTCTCGGTGGAAGGTTCGACTGGAGGGGAGTGTGGAGCTTGAGCTGGGTGGAAGTTTTCCTTGAAGAAAGGGGGAGTTTTCTCACTGCCGATCAGCACCGAAGCTAGGGCACAAGAGATCTTGGCAGGCGAATAGGGCAGGTGAGCTTGGATCTCTCCATCAGTAGGTTTCTTCTTCCCCATCTACGATGAGTTTCATCTCTGACCAATTTCGTTCCTTTTTTGGTTATAGCCATCTTCAAGTTTTCCTCGCAATTATTGATCTCCATTGCCAATCAGCACTGGAACTAGGTGTTGGTGTCGGCAAACAGGGGATAGGGGAAAAGGGGGCTACCAGTTTGTTGGGGATTTTGCTGCCGACGAGGTTCAACTTCGAGTAAGCAAGATTAATTTCCTTTTTGTCTATGAATTCCTTTCAGTAGAAATTGCTGTAGTGTTGGCTGTTGGACAGTGTAGCTGTTAGGGTTAATGGAGTACCAATGTGTTGATTTGTTTTGTGAATTCCATTCGGCTGAAATGGCTGTGAATGGAATATACAGTGGAAATTCTGGTCGATTGTGGGCAGATGTGTTGTTGTATTGGCTGTGAGCGAGAGGATAGGATGTGTGTGGCCTGTCCTAGTGAATAAAATAGGTTGGGATGGTTGTGCATGGGTTGTGCATGGGCTGTGATGCTTTGTGTTGGAGTTGGGAATGAATAAATGGGTTGTGAATAGCTATAAATAGGGTTGTCTTTGGCCACGAAGGGGTAAGATTTGTATCCTTTGTTCTAGCTGTTGGATGTGGATATTCGGTAAGTGTGGTAATGTATGGGTTATTGGTGATGTTCTATTGGTGAAACATTGGTTATGTCGTGTGGATAGAGAGAATTGGGTTGGGAGAATCGATCCAGGATGGATGTAGATCTGGGGTTACGAGAGGTGTGTGTTCGAAGTTCTAACTCGTAGACGAGGAAAGAATGAGAACCTAGAAATGACGTAGTAGTTAAGTTGTGTATTTGTTTAACACTTGTGCTTAAACATAGTTGTTATTATGTGTAGGTTTGGGATACAAAGCATGTCCACAGCCGTGAGGATTATTTTGAGCTTCATATCAGGTGGGTAATTTCCTACCCTGGTCAGGTAGATGTAATTACATTCAGATTTAGTCGTAGATATGAGCATGTTAGGTGTTCATATTATCTTGACCCTGCTCTTATTAATCTTATGCTTGATACTTGTCGTTGGCTATATTTACTCAAAGGTTGATATCACATTTCCTTTATTATGATTTAGGGTTATAGATGTGATGTAAATAGGCCTAGATGTTTAGTAGGGTGTAGATGTTAGAGTACGGGTGATGACCCAATTTATAAATTGGCAAAAAGGTCATCCATGGGTAGGTAATGTCCTAAATGTAGGAGTTATTCCAATACCCGTATGTTGCATACTTATTTACCAACCATGTGTTGTGTAAATAGTCAGGTGAGTCATGAATAGTGTGTCGCTATGGACCAGTGGTCCTAGCTTGCCATGATCAGTTGAGTACGACTCTCTACATGATAGAGAGTGTACTGATCAAAGGGATATGACTCTTTGTTGAACAGAGAGTCTGTGGTAGATGTCTGTATGTGAGACAGTACCTTCATGTCATTGCATGAATTCGGATGACATAGCCTCCCTTGGGGTTGAGAGAGTCGTCAGTCATCCTGCCTCCCAGGTTACTCCAAGAGGAGTAACTGGTGTGAGGGCAAAGCATTTGTTATGCCACACTCTACCATTATATATGATGGTAGTTGGAGTGCGTGCAATTGTCCTGGGTACTTGGCACTCGACCACTCATTGGTAGTGTCAGTCAGAGTGGCCAGCAGCATGGAACCCCATTGTGTAGCGAGCTCTTTACGCGCATATGATACTTGATCATATTGCCCACTTGGCTACTCTAGAGCAGTGGTTGGTGTGGGTTGGGACAGTTGTCATGTCGTGCCACCTAGGCCACACTGGGGTCGTGGTAGCGAGTAGGGGTGCGCAGGCATGACCATGCATGCTACATTACCATATCATACGGTGTTTTGCATATTGCTATATATATATACATACATGCTTTATATATATATACATGGATGATGGTGATTAGTATATATACAGATGCAGTTTATATGTATACTCACTTTGATGATGCATTTGTATGTACTATGTTTGTTGCATTTGTTTGTACATATTCATACATGCTATTGCATTTTCTGTAGGGTAGTAGGTCGGGTACTTGTATACCTGTTGGTTGTTCACTGTGATACCCTCGACCCATATCATGATGTAGTGTGAGTTAGTGTTATTCTTGATTCCTTATGTTGTGGATATATGCCTAGGTTGGATGAGGATAGAGTAGCTGACTGTCAGGTATGTTAGCATCGTTTGTTTGTTCAGCTTGTTTAGTGTATGCATGTATGTATACTTGTTATGCTAATGTATACCTGTTGTACGAGTATATTAAATTATTGAATGACATGTGATATTGATATATATATTTACATGTTCTATCTTATTACCTGTTGAGTTTTACTCACCACCACAGACCCTGGGTTTTTCTGTCGCCTAGGTAACAGGTATTCGTGACGACTTGGAGTTGCGTCGACGATCCATCCCATCTCTGTTTTTCGAGTTTCCCAAGGAATTCGTTTTATGTCTTGGACTTTGATTATGTTATGGACTTGTTTTATTATAGACTTTGTCATGATGTCGCGGACTTTATTTCTGTATTCGATGTTTTATGTACGATTTTATTACTGTGGACTTGTCAGGTGGTGTACACCTGTATGTTTTTAGTATGTATGTTGTGGGTATGTGGTTTATATTTCCGCTGTGGTTGATATATTTATATTATGTTGTTGTTGTGGGCCTACGGGCCTTGTATTAACCCGAAATGTTGCCACGTACAGGGGAGATGTCGTCCGTTTGATTTTCGACACGGCATACTCTCGGGGTGTGACAACTTTATTGGTATCAGAGTCGAAGGTTCTGCGATGTCATACAATGATTTTGTTTTTGAGTTTTGGATTCTCAGGAGTCAGTATATTTTTCGGATTTGGTTTTTGTGAGATGGGATTGACAGCGGCATAAGCTCCAGGCATCACAAAGTAAGTATTTCTGATAACTCATATTTCAGATAGTTACTTATCAAAACTTGTTCAACATGTGTATACAGTCAAAGTTATGGCACCTATGCAGACTCGTAGTAGAGGTCGTCTATCAAGGCGATCTGTCAGAGTTGAGGGATAGGAGGTTGCTGCTAGTAAGCCCGTTATTCGGGAACAGCGTCAGCTTACCCCTATTGGGGGAGCCTCAGAATCCGGATGTACCATTGACTATGCCAGAGCCTACAGAGTCCAGTTGGCTTAATGATAAGGCACGGATACTCGTGTTAGCACGTTCGGCCAAGGAAAAGTTCACTTTGTTCTGAGGGGAGTCCGACCCATGGATTGCCTGGTCTTGGATGGAAAATATGGAAGACACTTTCGAGTACATGAACTGTACAAATGTGGAGAAGGTGGGCCTTGTTGCGTATCATCTCAGAGATCAAGCTGTTACTTGGTGGAAATTGCAGAAGACTCTACTCAGAGAGCGTGGGATTACTTGGGCAATCTTTCGAGACGCTTTATGGAGACAGTACTTTCCTTCGGCATTTTCTATATCACGTCGTCAGAAATTTTTGAGCCTGAAGCAAGGTGATCATTCTGTCATGGAGTACAACGCAGAGTTTACCAGACTATCAGAGTTATGCTCTCATCTGGTAGCATAGGATGCAGATCAGATGTACCAATTCGCACAGGGTCTTGCTGCTTATATTCGGAGCAGGATGTTAGGATCTATCATTACCTCATACAGGGAGGCATTGGACCACGCCATTTTCATCGAGATGACTTCCCAACAAATTTCCAGGGAAAAGGATATAGAGAAGCAGATGACTCAAGGCAAGCAGCAGAACCAGGGTTCAGCTCAGGGGACTCAGAAGAAATGGGAGCAAAAAGGAACTACGCGAGGTGCTGCAGAAGGATCAGCTAGATCGCAGAAGGGGAAACGTCTAACATCAAAGTATTCTGGAGGGTCTCAGAATAGTCGTAAGGGCCGAAGCAGGAATGGATGTTATAAATGTGGATCTGAAAGCCACAGAGTATCAGAGTATCCTTTGGAGCATCCTGTTTGCTATTATTGCAAACAACCTGGTCATACGAGTCATGACTGTACATTGAAAGAACAGTTGGAGTTTCCTGATAGCTCCAACAAGGGGAAGAAGTCTACCCAGCAGCGGCAGCAGAGGATAGCACCGCAGACTCAGACATATGGTAAGAGTTAGCCAGTACCTCCACCAGTACAGTTGTACCAGATGCAGGGGGTGTATGATGCAGGCGCATCCATCACAACACGGCATAATCATGACCCTTAACATGAGTATGCGTCATTTTGGACCAAAACAGGGTATAATAGAGCTCCTAGAGGCTACCATGGTCTATCTGTGATCACCACCATGAACATGGATCATTCCATGGCTCGACACGGGACCTCCAGCAAGGGCTACGGCCTAACAATGGACCAAGTCATGGTCGTAGCAAGTTGCCGCCGTTATTTAGAGTTTCATTAATATTTTATTATTAATTTTATTTATTTCGAATTTTTATTTAATTTTAATTTTTTTCCGTTATTTAGAATTTCATTAATATTTTATTATTAATTTTATTTATTTCGAATTTTCATTTAAGTTTAATTTTCGGTCATTTTTTAGAATTTCATTAATATTTTATTATTAAATTTATTTATTACGAATTTTCATTTAATTTTATTTTTTTTAGTTTTAAAATTTTGATATTTATTTTTCTGTTTCGTTAAGAAATTTTTGACTTAGTCTTTTTATTTTTTTATTTTAACTTTTTTACTGGTTAAGAAATTTCCGTTAAAGTTAGTTTATTTTTTTTAGCATCAAGAAACATTTTCTTTCTAAACCTATTTAAACATAGGTTTAGGCTCTTGTAAGATATTGAGTTTTGATTAATAATATTCTTTTTTCGTTCAAACTAAGAGGTGTTCCTCTTTTGTTTGTGAATTCCCCTTCTCCTTCGATTCTCTCTGCCCCTCTATATTCTAACCTCACACATGGAAGGTTTTTAGCGCCGCCCCACTACCCCTGCCTGCGTCAGTGCCCCTACAGTGATGCCGATAGTGATCCAGTATCCTGCATCTCCGGTGATCTACTGCCCAGGAGTATCTGCACCACAGTAGTTCTTACCAGCCAATTCTCAGGGATATCTTATGCCTGCACCAACGACTCAGCCTCCAGTACCACAGAGCCAGATCCAGCCAGAGTGGAGGCACACTATTACTTCATCAGGGATGCAGCCGACGAATATTGAGACTGGACGAGTTTTTTCCATCACCAGAGATGAGGCACAGCGAGTTGAGGGATCAGTCATACGCGGTATGGTTTTAGTTTATTCTATATACGCTGATACTTTGATTAATACAAGTAGTTCTCATTCATTTGTATCTAGAATATTTCTAGATAGAGTTGGTAGGATCCCAATGGTTCGTTCTTGTAGGTTAGCAGTATCCTTGCCATCAGGAGAGGTGCTGACTAGCCACCAAGAAATCAAAGGTTGCCCATTAGATTTTGATGAGCATATCCTTACAGTGGACCTTTAGGTTTTGGAAATGATAGAGTTCGATATTATTCTCGGTATGGACTGGTTGGCTGTTTATTATACTACAGTGGATTGTAGAGCAAGGGTGGTGACATTTCGACCACCAGATCAATCAACTTGGGAATTTGTTGGTACTAGAGATAATGGATTATCCATTATATCAGCTTTACAGGCTCAGAAGCTATTAGCCCAGGGTTGTCAGGGTTATTTATTATCTCTAGTCAAAGTTGTGAATGAAGGACTACCACCCCTCTCTGATGTGCGAGCAGTCCGAGAGTATCCAGATGAACTTCCAAGCTTGCCACCTCCTAGGCAAGTGGAATTTGCGATAGAGGTGATTCCAGGAATCGCGCCTATATCGAAACATCCTTATCGGATGGCGCCAAAGGAGATGAATGGACTTAAAGTTCAACTGCAGGAGTTGCTGAATAATGGATTCATCCTCCCTAGTGTCTCACCATGGGGAGCTCCGGTACTCTTTGTCAAAAAGAAGGATGGATCATTGCAGTTATGTATTGACTATCGGCAACTGAATGCAGTCACAGTTAAGAACAAATATCCACTGCAGAGGATAGAAGATTTGTTCGATTAGCTTAAGGATACATGTGTGTATTCTAAAATTGATCTGTGCTCAGGATATCATTAGCTTCGGATAAGAGATGAGGATGTTCAGAAAATAGCTTTTCGCACCTGTTATGGGCATTACGAGTTTTTAGTGATGTTGTTCGGTCTCACGAATGCCCCAGCTGCATTTATGGACTTAATGAACCAGGTATTCCTGAGGTATATGGATCAGTTCGTGATAGTGTTCATCGATGATATATTGATTTATTCTCGATCCGAGAAGGAGCATGAACAACATCTGCAGATAGTGTTAGGGCAATCTCTTGCCATGATAAGGTTTTGATGTGTGTGGCAAAGGGTTTAAGTTAGTGTGTTATGTTGATTTGATATGTGCGTTGAAGTCGTGCAGGACTTAGTAATTCGCACATGGAGTCGTGGCGAGTTTCACATCTCATGACTCGTGCCTTGAATCGGTGAAGGATAGCTTTGCGGAAGCCGTGCGCTTGGAGCATCCGAGGGACCGCCGAACGAGGAGCTTGGAGTGAAGCCGGAGGAAGTAGACTTCAAGGCAAGAGACGCGAAGGAGCATTGCAGAGTCGTGCGCCTGATGCTGCCGAGGGACGTGGCCATGAACGAAGAGAACTTCGAAGGCGAGGGACTCCGAGGGATGAGAGTGAGCGATTGTAACCCGGGAAGGGTAGCTCTTAGGTGAAACTTGGCCATTTGGCCAAGTGTCGGATGGGTTTTCCCAACACCAGTCGACTGCCATGTCATGGAAGTCGACTGCTCTAAGTCGATGGTTCGATCGACTGGTATAAGACCAGTTTAGTGCTTGGCGGGCCGATCGCTATGGATCGGCAATGATCGATAGTCGATGCGATGACCGCCAAGGAATGGCAATGACCGATGGCACTATATGCACGGTACGTAATGGAGTCGACTCCATTGAGCACTCGACTGATCGAGCATCAGTCGACTGATGGTAGGATCAGTCGACTGATGCCAGTGCCGTTGGATGGAATCCAACATGGAAAGCGGCCGTTATTGGGCAACGGCTACAGGACCAGTCGACTGATCAAAAGCATCAGTCGACTGCTCCTGTGTCAACGGGAAGAAACCCTCTTCCTCTATAAAAAGGAAGGGGGTGGGGCTTTGGGAGGCTAATGCTTGAGCTCTAAACTTCTCCCAAAGTGTCATACACGATTTCCTACTCTTCTTACTTGCTTTCACTTCAATCTTATTCTAAGAAGAGTGCTCTTGGTTGTAAAGGTTACCTCCACCTAGCTTGGTGCAAAGGAGAGACCAATATTGGATTGGATTTGGAGGAGTGATTCACCGTGGACGAATCGGACCGTGGATTAGTGGCGTAGCCGTGAACCACATTACATCTTCTTGTTAGCGTTTGCTTTCTTGTAATTTCTATTTGCTTGTCTTTATTTGCATATTCCGCTTGCGCTAATCTTTTGTAGATGAGCAAAATACGATATCCATCGTAAGAGGGCTATTCACCCCCCTTTAGCCAGCCAATCGATCACCAACAAGTGGTATCAGAGCGAGGTTGCTTGTCACCGGACTAACCGCCGCAACAAGCTCTACATCAAAAATGGCCGGCTTAAACATTCATCCGCCAAAGTTCGAAGGGGAATTCTCTTGGTGGAAGAAGCGAATGGAGGTATTTTTCGAGACCGATTTTGAAATTCTTTTAATCATGGAAAATGGTTTCGAATTGCCTAGGAACGATGATGGGGAGCTTTTGAAAAAATCGAAATGGAGCAAAAGACAAAGAGAGGAGTATTTGGCAAATTCAAAGGCCAAGCACCACCTCTACAATGTGCTCCCTCAACAAGAAGTAAATAGAATAGGGGAGTGTTCTAGTGCGAAGGAGATGTGGGAGAAGCTAGTGGAGCTTCATGAAGGCACCTCGGAAGCCAAACTTGCAAGGAGAGATCTCCTCCGCTCCCAACTATCCAACATAAAATTAGAAAAGGGAGAAAAGGTAACTTCATTGCATTCTAGATTTAAAGAAATTTTAATTGGGCTAACGAGTGTAGGAGAAAAGCTCTCCAACCGGGATATGGTAATGAAGGTCATGATGCCTTTCCCCGGTCCTCAAGATGGAGCTCCATGGTGGATTCGTTTTACATCTCCAAGAACTTAGAAGTAAGCACCTTGGAGGAATTCTTCTCGACAATGGAGCTCCACGAGACAAAGCTTAAAGGAATATAAGAAGAGCCTAGAATCCAATCTTCAAGGGGAGTAGCATTGATGGCAAATAAAAGGAAGAAGAAGGTGGATCCCCTCCTCCTCCGATGATGAAGCATCCTCCTCCTCCTCCATGGATAGCACCGAAGAAGCCTATATGGTAAGGAGGGTAAGACGTGCGTTAAAAGGTTTTCAATTTAATAAATCTCATGATAGGAGAAGAAGACCTAGGGGGAAGGTCATATGCTACAATTGCCAAGGAGAGGGGCACATAATGGACAATTGTCCTCTCCTAAACAAAAGCAAGGAAGAAAGGAAGAAGAATGAAGAAAAGAAGAAGAAAAAGGGGAGTAAAAAGAAGGAAGAGGAAAAGAAGGCCAAGGAAAAAGAAAAGGCCATGGCTCTCAAAGCAAAGACATGGGATGACCTTGCTTCTTCCTCCTCATCCGAAGAAGAGGAACAAGTCTATTCCAACCTTGCATTGATGGCCTTCGATGACTTGGATTGCTCCTCCACCGAAAATGAAGAATCAAGCTCAAGTGGAGAGAGCTCAAGTGAAGGGGGAGCCTCTACATCCTCCTCATCCGAAGAAGAAGAAGAGGACATGGAAACTATGGTAACGAATCTAACTCCTAAGAAAATAGTTTCCATGGTCTCTAGCTTAACTAGGGATTTATTTAGAGCTAAGAAGAAGAACAAGAGCATGCTAGATCAAATTAAGGATTTAGAAAATAAATTAGAAAAAACATGTTTTAATGATAATGATGACGATGCATGCTCACATGAATATATGTCATTTAATGTTAGTGATGCATGTATGGATGAAAATAGGGCTTTAAGGGAAAAGGTAGACTATTTGACAAAAGCCCTAGAAAAATTCACTATTGGCTCCAACACATTGAACATGATCATAGGGAGCCAAAGAGCAAGCTTTAACAAGAAAGGCCTAGGATACAAAAAAAGAAAAATGAAAAGGCCTATAAATGCCTAATTGCTAGGGGACAAGATAAGAAGAAAGTAATTGCTAGGAAATGGATTCCTAAGGAATTTCTAGTGAATCCCATAGGCAAGAACTTATTTTGGGTTCCAACATTCATCCTTAAGGGTTAGGATAACCCTAGGGTAGTCAACCATATTCAATTGACCTATATCATATTTTGGTTGACTTAGGATGGCGGGAAAACATTTTTAAATAGTGTTGGGTGATGATAACGTGCCCATAAATAGTTAATAATGCTTAAATCATGATGATTAATGTAATTGTTATGTATGTTTGCAATCATGATTTATGATTTGGCACATCATCATGAGAAATAGGTTAAATCATGTCTTAGGTGATATCTTGCTTATAATCATATGCATGATTATAATTTGATGAATACATGTATTTCATGATCATAATGTAGAATTCATTCATATATGCCTTTATGATCATGAGGATTATTTGGTTGATACTTAACCTTGATAGAATTGTATGAATATAATGGTTAAGTATATACAAATACCCCCTAGGATGCATCTCACACTCACCATAGGCTACTTTGATTGAAAACTTAGCATGGGTGAGATGTTAGGATGATACAAATGTCCACTAATGCCTATGGCATTTAGATGGTCATTTAAAGTATCAAAATAGCAATAATAGACCAATCATGGGGAAGGCTTATGTTTAATTCATAGACATATTGCCTAAAGATCATGGTTGGATATTTCATATGTTTTCAAAACAATTTCTTAATCTAAAATCTATGTATTCATGTTTTGAAACAATTGGAACCAAAACTAGGTGTTAAACTTGATACTAGAATGGTCAAAAACCTAGTGGTTTTTAAACCTTTTGGATTTTTGGCAAAAACGTGAAAATATGATGATTTTTCATGAAAAATTATTTTTCACTAATAAAGAACCTTACAAGAAATATGTTCCCAAAATTTCATGATTTTTCGAATTTTCTGGAATTTTTAACGCATTTCTGAAATTCGGTACAAAATCGAATTTTTACAGCTGCGTGCGATCGTAGTCTGAACCAACGATCGTAGTGGCCTGTAAATCAGAACAGTAATGGCCGAATTCAGTTTTTAAACTAATTTTTGGTATTTTTCTTCTATTAGACTTGATGCCATGAGTTTATAACTTAGTGTTAATCTTTTTGATGGTGTCAAAGGGGGAGAATTGATTATGTTTAAGTAAATTATGATAGGGGGAGAAAATTGAGAATTTGTAGAGAGAGTTTCATGGATTAAGGGGGAGTTGCATGTTGCTATATCATGTTTATGTTTACATGCTTTCTTTCCTTTAAAATTTATATCAAATGTTTTTACCTAACTTAAACGAATTGTCACACATCAAAAAGGGGGAGATTGTTAGGGCAATCTCTTGCCATGATAAGGTTTTGATGTGTGTGGCAAAGGGTTTAAGTTAGTGTGTTATGTTGATTTGATATGTGCATTGAAGTCGTGCAGGACTTAGTAATTCGCACATGGAGCCGTGGCGAGTTTCACATCTCATGACTCGTGCCTTGAGTCGGTGAAGGATAGCTTTGCGGAAGCCGTGTGCTTGGAGCATCCGAGGGACCGCCGGACGAGGAGCTTGGAGTGAAGCCGGAGGAAGTAGACTTCAAGGCAAGAGACGCGAAGGAGCATTGCAGAGTCGTGCGCCTGATGCTGCCGAGGGACGTGGTTGCGAACGAAGAGAACTTCGAATGCGAGGGACTCTGAGGGATGAGAGTGAGCGATTGTAACCCGGGAAGGGTAGCTCTTAGGTGAAACTTAGTCATTTTGCCAAGTGTCGGATGGGTTTTCCCGACATCACGATCGCCATGTCATGGCGATGCTCAAGTCGATGGTTCGATCGACCGGTATAAGACCACGAGTAGTGCTTAGCGATCGCCATGGATCGGCAATGATCGATAGTCGTTAGATGATCGCCAGGAATGGCAATGATCACGGCACTGTGCACGGGCAAAGAATGGAGTCGACTCCATTGAGCACTCGACTGATCGAGCATCAGTCGACTGATGGTAGGATCAGTCGACTGATGTCAGTGCCGTTGGATGGAATCCAACGTGGAAAGCGGCCATTATTGGGCAACGGCTACAGGACCAGTTGACTGATTGAGGGCATCAGTCGACTGCTCCTGTGTCAACGAGAAGAAACCCTCTTCCTCTATAAAAAGGAAGGGGGTGGGGCTTTGGGAGGCTAATGCTTGAGCTCTAAACTTCTCCCAAAGTGTCATACACGATTTCCTACTCTTCTTACTTTCTTTCACTTCAATCTTATTGTAAGAAGAGTGCTCTTGGTTGTAAAGGTTACCTCCACCTAGCTTGGTGCAAAGGAGAGACCAATATTGAATTGGCTTTGGAGGAGTGATTCACCGTGGACGAATCGGACCGTGGATTAGTGGCGTAGCCGTGAACCACGTTACATCTTCTTGTTAGCGTTTGTTTACTTGTAATTTCTATTTGCTTGTCTTTATTTTCATATTCCGCTTGCGCTAATCTTTTGTAGACGAGCAAAATACGATATCCATCATAAGAGGGCTATTCACCCCCCTCTGGCCGGCCAATCGATCACCAACAGATAGTATTGGAGACATTGCGACGGGATCAGTTATATGCCAAGTTTAGCAAGTGTGCATTTTGGTTATCCTCAGTGGGTTTTCTTGGACATGTGGTGTCCAACAGAGGTATTTCTGTAGATCCCCAGAAGATTGAGACTATTACCAGTTGGGAGCATCCAAAATCAGTTCAGAAGGTCCGTAGTTTCCTTGGTCTGGTCGGGTATTATCGGAGATTCGTGGAGGGATTCTCGAGTATCTTCATGCCACTCACTCGCCTGACTCGGAAAGGGGTCAAGTTCACCTGGTCAGAGGCTTGTGAAACTAGCTTCCAGAAGCTTAAGCGACAGCTAGTTTCTGCACTAGTCTTAGTGATTCCTTCTAGTGTTGATGGGATGGTTCTTTATATGGATGCTTCTATCCAAGGGTTAGGTGCAGTTCTGATGCAGTCCAACCGTGTGGTATCTTATGCCTCCCGTCAACTAAAGGATCACGAGAGAAATTACCCAGTGCACGATCTGGAGTTAGCCGCCATTATTTTCATATTGAAGATATGGAGGCACTACTTGTATGGGATTACCTTTGAGACCTACACATACCATAAAAGTCTGAAGTATCTGTTCACATAGAAAGAGTTGAATCTGAGACAGAGACGGTGGATGGAATATCTGAAGGATTACGACTGTACCATCCATTATCATCCGGGAAAAGCTAATGTGGTAGTAGATGCGCTGAGCAGCAAGTCTCGTGGGATTCTGTCCAGTCACCTGACAGCAGTTACCGATATAGTTCGACAGTTCTCAGAGTTGGAATTGTCTGAATACGGTCAAACATCCCGGGAGATATTAGTTTCTATGGTTGGCCATTCTTCAATTGCTGAGAAGATCAAGGAAGCACAAGTCAATGACCAACATCTACAGTTCTTGTGCAGCATGATAGACTCAGAATGTCAGATGGATTTCTCGAGTGACGAGAATGGTGTACTTTGTTTCTGTGGATGATTATGTGTTCCGGACACGCACCCAGTTAAGGAAGAACTGCTACATGTAGCACATCAGTCGAGATTTGCTATACATCCTAGTGGTACTCGAATGTACCAGGATTTGAAGCGCTTATACTGGTGGAACGGTATGAAATGAGATATTACAGACTTTGTTGCACGATGTCTAGTATGCCAGCAAATGAAGGCTGAACATCAGAAACCTGCTGGGTTACTTTAGAAAATTTCGTTCCCGGAATGGAAGTGGGAGCATGTCACAATGGATTTTGTTACGAGATTACCCAGAACCCGTAAAGGACATGATGCGATTTGGGTGATCATGGATCGATTAACCAAATCAACTCACTTCCTTCCGATTCGTGAGACGGACTCATTGGATTGTCTAGCGGAATTGTACTGCCGAGAGATCATCAGATTGCATGGTGTATCATTGAGTATCATATCTGATAGAGATCTGTGATTTACTTCGCGATTCTGGCAGAGTCTGTAGCAGGCCATGGGCACAGAGCTTCGACTCAGTACAACATTTCATCCGCAAATAGACGAACAATCTGAATGTACCATTTAAACTCTAGAAGATCTATTGAGATCTTGTGTCATGGATTTCGGTGGCAGTTGGGAGGATCACATTCCTTTAGTGGAGTTTGTCTACAACAACAGCTACCACTCTTCTATTCAGATGGCTCCTTTCGCAGCATTATACGGCAGACCTTGCAGATCTCCTGTGTTATGGGAGGAAGTTGAGGAAGACAGATATTGGGGCCTCAGAGTATCCAGCATGATGCAGAGTTGGTGCGAGTGATCAGACGACGGTTATCTGAGGCACAGGATCGGCAGAAGAGTTATGCGGACCGGAGGCGAAGGCCTCTGAAATTCTCGGTCGGGGACCATGTATTCCTACGAGTATCACCCACCAAAGGAGTCAAGAGATTTGGGCTAAAAGGAAAATTAGCTCCACGCTACATTGGTCCATTTGAGATATTGGAGCGAATTGGAGGTGTAGCCTATCGGTTGGCTTTACCTCTGACACTAGCAGGTGTTCACAACGTATTCCATGTTTCTATGTTAAGGAATTACGTGCCGTGATCTGACCATGTTCTAAAAGAGATTCCGATACCACTCCAAGTGAATACGACTTATGAGGAGACTCTGGTGCGGATTCTTAGTCGCAAGGAGCGACAATTGCGAAACAAAATCATCCGACTTGTAAAGGTGGGATGGCAGCATCATACGGATGAGGAAGCTACATGGGAGCTGGAAGATACTATCCAAGCTCGATACCCCCATCTGTTTACCTGAGGTATGTAGTTATTTCGAAATATGCTTGAATTAATTTTTGCATTTAAGTACGAAATTTGGGGACCAAATTTTTATAAGTGGCAGAGAATGTAAAATACCGGAAAAAAAATTGGACTCTAATTAATACCTAAGCTAGCTATTAATTTGGAGGGGCTAATTAAACCTAGGGTTGGTCTTATAGGGTAAGAACCCAACAAACATTTTTGCCCAACCCGTTAGATTCGCCCGACGCGCTAAACCATTAACACCGCAGTTTCTTTCTTCCCTTCCGTTTCTTGCCGATGAATTCTCCTCGTGTGAGCATTTCGCGCACACCACGAGTTACTCGTCGCCGACTCCGCTGCCCGACGCTGCTCCTTCCCAAGCTCCTCTCTTCCTCTTCTTCTTCATGCGCGACCACCTTTCCCTCTCTATGTGATCTCGTCTCCACGGACCGCACGATTGCCGGACACCATCTCCTCTTAACGCGGACCTCCCTGCTCCGTCGATCAAGTGGTTCCGGGCAGCAGATCTATCATCGTTTGTGCGATCTCTCTCTACCTCTCGCGTCCTCTTCTTCTCTGAAGCAACCGGCTGCCGATGTTGTCGGGTTCTCGGTGGAAGGTTCGGCTGGAGGGGAGTGTCGGGCTTGAGCTGGGTGGAAGTTTTCCCGGAAGCAAGGGGGGTTTTCTCACTACCGATCAGTACCGAAGCTAGGGCACTAGAGATCTTGGCAAGCGAATAGGGCAGGTGAGCTTGGATCTCTCCATCAGTAGGTTTCTTCTTCCCCATCTACGATGAGTTTCATCTCCGACCAATTTCGTTCCTTTTTTGGTTATAGCCATCTTCAAGTTTTCCTCACAATTATTGATCTCTGTTGCCAATCAGCGCTGGAACTAGGTGTTGGTGTCGGCAAATAGGGGATAGGGGAAAAGAGGGCTGCCGTTTGTTGGGGATTTTGCTGCCGACGGGGTTCAACTTCGAGTAAGCAAGATTTTTTTTTTTTGTCTGTGAATTCCTTTCAGTAGAAATTTCTATGGTGTTGGCTGTTGGACAGTGTAGTTGTTAGAGTTAATGGAGTACCAATGTGTTGATTTGTTCTGTTAATTCCATTCGATTGAAATGGCTATGGATGGAATATACAGTGGAAATTCTGGTCGGTTGTGGGCGGATGTGTTGTTATATTGGCTGTGAGCGAGAGGAGAGGATGTGTGTGGCCTATCCCGGTGAATAAAATAGGTTGGGATGGATGTGCATGGGCTGTGATGCTTTGTGTTGGAGCTGGGAATGAAGAAATGGGCTGTGAATAGCTGTAAATAGGGTTGTCTTTGGCCACGAAGGGGTAAGATTTGTATCCTTTGTTCTAGCTGTTGGATGTGGATATTTGGTAAGTGTGGTAATGTATGGGTTATTGGTGATGTTCTATTGGGGAAACATTGGTTATGTCGTGTGGATAGAGAGA
The DNA here is from genome assembly GCA_025175895.1 of Wurfbainia villosa. NCBI lineage: Eukaryota > Viridiplantae > Streptophyta > Magnoliopsida > Zingiberales > Zingiberaceae > Wurfbainia > Wurfbainia villosa. The sequence goes on from CM045986.1 coordinate 37,905,458, forward strand.
ATTGGGTTGGGAGAATCGGTCCAGAATGGATGTAGATCTGGGGTTACGAGAGGTGTGTGTTCGAAGTTCTAACTCGTAGACGAGGAAAGAACGAGAATCTAGAAATGACGTAGTAGTTAAGTTGTGTATTTGTTTAACACTTGTGCTTAAACATAGTTGCTATTATGTGCAGGTTTGAGATACGAAGCAGGTTCGCGGCCGTGAGGATTATTTCGAGCTTCGTATCAAGTGGGTAATTTCCTACCCTAGTGATAACTGTCATTTTGTCGGATTATTTTGGTCCTTAATATCATTTTTTTATCCTCTTGAGTGATTAATTATCAATTATTTGCATGTTTTATGAGTTGGATATATTTTTGGACTTTATTATAAATTCTCCTTAATTTTGGACTTATATGCAAATTTTGCATCTTAATTGTAGGAAATCAAGATGAGCCACTAGACTAGACTCAAATTGGATCAAATATGGCTTCATCTAGGGCTGGAAGGATATTTTAAGTTAGATCAATCTGGACCTTTTATCATGATCGAGGGTAATTTAATCAAGAGATCAGATCTGAGCGATATGGACCATCCGATGAAAGCGGCTTGATTCTGAGCCATTTACCCAGATTTGGAGAGATCCGGTCCGTACATATTGATCTGTACATCTGAACCCTTCTTCCAAATTTGACCGATTGTGATTATCCCTTCGGATGGATCAGATCCATCCATTCAAAGTCAGAGAATTCTCAGCCGTTGGATGCAAAGTCCATTAATGGATTAATCAAGGCAATCAAACCCTAGGTTAATGGATGGCTGGGATTGATCCTGCTTGGATCGGACGACTGCTAAAATGAAGCCTAAAAACCAACATTTTCCCAATCGCCCTCTTCATCGCGGCACAGAAGCTCTTCTTCCCATCGGCTCCATCGCGCGACGCCGGCGCTCCGCTGACTCCTCACGCGCGACACCGCCGGCCGTCCACTCCCTCCGCCAAGGCCGGCGGTGGTCCACCCATCTCCTCCTCCATCCGGCCAGCATATCACAGCTCCGCCCGACCACAGCCGCTTCTTCACCGCCGCCAGCCGCACGTCTTCCACAGCTCCGCCCAATCTGTCGCCGCCGATCACCGGAGTGGGGATTCCCCTCCGGTTTCATGTCATTCCAGCCGCTACATCCGCTCCGGCCATCCACCACCAGAAGCTTCACGGCAGCGCCGGCAGCTCCAAACCCAGCAGTCCATTTCCAGCGCATTTGCGGCCAACTCCAATACGGCAGCGCCGAATTTCCACAGCTCTTTCACAGTTTCTTCCGAACAACATTTTCAGTTTGGATTAATTGCAAGTGTTTGATTGTTTCTTTGGTTTAGTTTACGTAGAATGATTGTAACAGTTTCAATCTTCCAAGTTTTGAATTGCACGTTTAGTTTAATTTGTTTCATGCTTATATATTATTCGATGAAATGCTTCTTAGAGTAATTAGGTTTAGTTGGTTAATTTAGATTTAGTTTCATATTTTACTTTAATTGTTCTCTTTTAATCATGTTCATATAGTAGATTTCGTTGATGCATTACTTATTTCACTTAGTTATTAGTTAAATCTCTTCTTCCCTTGAGCCTTAGCAGCCGCCTCCACCTTGTGTCCACTCACTTTCCTCCACGGATTCGAGGAGGAACCACTTCATTGAGAGATTTTGGCGACGTCCTCCATCTCACAGCTCATCCACCTTTTCCTTCGGATTCGAGGAGTCCACCCCGACGACACTTCTTCGAGCTCAACCGGATTCGTGAGAATTCGGAGTATCCATCAAATTACTGAATTCAGGAGTTTGTACCATTCCACATCCACTGTCATTTGCGGAGTCTCGATCGAGCTTCGTTGGACTTAGCCGAAGGACTTTGGTCATTCACCGAGTCTATCTTGGGTTGATCAGATTATTTTCTTTTCCAGTTTTTTTTGTTGATTTACTTCCTGCATTATTTGATTTAGTTGTTGCATTCTAGTTTAGAGTTTTAATTACCTTGCAATTGTAGATTAGATCTCAAAACCCAAACCCCCATCTCCATTAGAAAACCCAAAGCAATAATTAGAAATCCTGAGTTTACTATTCTGTCGATTACACTCGTTGGGAAATGATCTGGGTCATTCACTATGCTATATTAGTGTAGTTAGGGGGTTCGGTAATTAATTTGAAACGGTACCATGACAAAAATCGTCGTTATCACCTGGTCAAGTAGATGTAATTGCATTCAGATTTAGTCATAGATATGAGCATGTTAGGTGTTCATATTATCTTGACCCTGCTCTTATTTATCTTATGCTTGATACTTGTCGTTGGCTATATTTACTCAAAGGTTGATATCACATTTCCTTTATTATGATTTAGGGTTATAGATGTGATGTAAATAGACCTAGATGTTTAGTAGGGTATAGATGTTAGAGTACGGGTGATGACTCAATTTATAAATTGGCAAAAAGGTCATCCGTGGGTAGGTAATGCCCTAAATATAGAAGTTATTTCAATACCCGTATGTTGCATACTTATTTACCAACCATGTGTTGTGTAAATGGTCAGGTGTGTCGTGAATAGTGTGCTGCTATGGACCGGTGGTCCTAACTTGCCATGATCAGTTGAGTACGACTCTCTATATGATAGAGAGTGTACTGATCAAAGGGATATGACTCTCTGTTGAACAGAGTTTGTGGTAGATGTCTGTATATGAGACAGTACCTTCATGTCATTGCATGCATTCTGACGACATAGCCTCCCTTGGGGTTGGGAGAGTCGTCAGTCATCCTGCCTCCCAGAGGAGTAACTGGTGTGAGAGCAGAGCATTTGTTGTGCCGCACTCTACCATTATAGACGATGGTAATTGGAGTATGTGCAGTTGTCCTGGGTGTGTGGTACTCGACCACTCATTGGTAGTGTCAGTTGGAGTGGCCAGCAGCAGGGACCCCCGTTGCGTAGCGAACTCTTTACGCTCATATGCTACTTGATCATACTGCCCACTCAGCTACTCTAGAGTAGTGATTGGTGTGAGTTGGGACAGTTGTCATGTCATGCCACCTAGGCCACACTGGGGTCGTGGTATATATATATATATACATGGATGATGGTGATTAGTATACATATAGATGCAGTCTATATGTATACTCATTTTGATGATGCATTTGTATGTACTATGCTTGTTGCATTTGTTTGTACATATTCATACATGCTATTGCATTTTCTGTAGGGTAGTAGGTCGGGTACTTGTATACTTGTTGGTTGTTCACTGTGATACCTGTTAGTGCAGGGGCACTAGATAATCGAACCTTTATTTTGATGATGGAAAAGATTCAAAGTTAAGTTATTTTGTTATCTCATGTGATATGCTAAGTGTGCAGGAAGTGTTTAAGCTAAGCCAAAGGTCGAGCGACATCCGGAGAATCTCAAGTTGAGAAACCGTGGTGGTCGGGCGACACCAGGAGAACCTCGGGGAGTCGAGGAACCCCGGGCAGACCGAAAGCTGCTGACAGTCAAGAGGACCAAAGGTAAGCTGCGGTGAGGAAGCAGGTGACGCTCTGCCAGAGGACAATCCTAGGCGCCGATCCGACTAAGGCTTCGGAGGAATGTCGGGTCGGATCGGACAAATAAAGGATCGCCACACGCATGGCATTATGCATCTATTGTACTAATCTTGTATTGCAGAATTTCGCGCGCAGCCAATCGAGATGTCGTAGTCGATCAAGGCGCCGATCGCTAAGAGGATCACGATCGATGTCGGCGAATCACCAAAGGTACAAGATCAAAGAGATAGAGATTGATGCCACCACCTCAGAATAAGATAAGTCGCCACCTCAGGATAAGATAAGCCGCCACCTCAAGATAAGATTCACGAGTTTTGGATCTAGATCGGGACAAATTCCAAGGCACAAATCTATAAAAGGAGGGGAGGACTCACACCCAAATTCAAGAATCTCCCAAGTTCTCGTGCTCTCTACAATGCTACTCCGACCGTGCGTCATCTTCTAATTAATTGTCGGTATTATTATTATCTTTCTGTACTTAATTTGTATAAGGACCGGTAAGGTTGTTACCGGCCTTATAATCATTGTAATCGTCTTGTCTCTTACCTCCAACGAGGAAGAGACTTTTAGTGATTGCCCTTCGGAAGCGATCAAGAATCGCAGGGCCTTGGATTAGCAGCCGGTAGGCTGTGAACCAAGTAAAAAAGCTTTGTGTCTTTCTTGTGTTTGTCTTTTAGTTTTCCACTGTGTACTTGATTTTAATCGTCGAAAAAGAAAAGTTTTTACGAACGCTATTCACCCCCCCTCTAGGGCTCATATCGATCCAATAATACCCTCGACCCATATCATGATGTAGTGTGAGTTAGTGTTATTCTTGATACCTTATGTTGTGGATATATACCCAGGTTAGATGAGGATAAAGTAGTTGACTGTCAGGTATGTCGGCATCGTTTGTTTGTTCAGTTTGTTTAATGTATGCATATATGTATACTTATTATGCTGATGTATACCTGTTGTACGAGTAGATTAAACTGTTGAATGACATGTGATATTGATATATATATTTATATGTTCTATCTTATTACCTGCTGAGTTTTACTCACCACCACAGACCTTGGGTTTTTCTGTCGCCCAGGTAACACGTATTCGTGATGACTTGGAGCTGCGCCGATGATCCATCCCATCTCCATTTTCCGAGTCTCCCGAAGAATTCGTTTTATGTCTTGGACTTTGATTATGTTATGGACTTGTTTTATTATAGACTTTGTCGTGATGTAGTGGACTTTATTTCTGTATTTGATGTTTTATGTACGGTTTCATTACTGTGGACTTGTCAGGTGGTGTACACCTGTATATTTTTTGTATGTATGTTGTAGGTATGTGGTTTATATTTCCGCTGTGGTTGATATATTTATATTATGTTGTTGTTGTGGGTCTATGGGCCTTGTATTAACCAGAAATGTTGCCACGTACAGGGGAGATGTCGTTCGTTTGATTTTTGGCACAACATACTCTCGGGGCGTGACACAAGTGGTGCTCTCAAACCTAATCCTATGCCCCTCAGTGGGGAACCTAATATCCAAGCATAGAGTCAAAGACTCAATCTCTATAGCTCTTTTTTTACCCCTAATTGAATTATAAATATTCGATATTAATTAAAAAATACTTGAAATTAAAGTTTTAGGGTTATTACCTCGACATTTTCGATTATATTAAAAAAATATGACATCCTAAACGCTTCGGAAGTCTAGAATTAGGGTTTTTGCGGTGGATTTGTGGTTGTTGTGAATGATTTTGGCGTGGCTCGGTGGTGGTCTTATAGGCAGGATTTAGTCGACTGAAAGTATTCCAGTCGCCTGATTTGAGTCAACTGAAAATGTTTTCAGTCGACTGTAATAAATTTTACCATTTACTTCGCCACTTAAACTTTATCTACCGGTTCATTTCAGTCGACTGAATTGACTTCAGTCGACTGAAGTCGTGTTTTACCTTCCCAATACACGGAGGCAACTGAAGCTGATTCAGTCGACTCTTATGGAGTCGACTGAAAAAAATTCAGTCGACTGAATTAGAGTGTTTTTGAATTTGGTTGTTTTTTATGTTTAATTTGTTTTACTCATTTTTATTAATTTAAATTTATTTGCTTAATTGTTTTTATTCGATTAAGCTAGTTATATTGATTTAGATGATTAGATTTGTTTTAATCTTGCTAAATTAGGTTTGATTAAATTTAGACCACATTATTAATTAGTTTCTTAAGTTAAATAAACCTGTTTATTTAGATATATTAAGTTAAGTTTTTTAATAAATTAAGTTTTGTTAAGTTAATTCGTTTTAGTTAGGTATGTTTGTTTAGTTTATGTATAGTCCATTAAATTGAGTTTAATTAAAATAAGTTGTTAAGATAAATTTATTAATCTTGGTTTAAGTATATTAGATTTAGTTAAACTAAATTAACCTAATTAAGCTTAATTAAGATCTAAATCATCTCACCCAGGCTAAATTTTCAATACACTTATTCCTATGAGTTTTATGAGATGAGGATTCCTTTTATCTTAATTAAATTTAATGAGCAATTTCAAAGTGTTTAAACTTGTGTTAGATTCAAGCTTGGTTTGAGCTAGTCAAGTAAGTTTTTCTAGTATTGACTTCCAAGTTGTGACGAGGCACATGACCTTCTTGGTTATCGGAGCAACGACCACTTCCTAGACAAAGTCAATAAAGGAATCAAGTACTTGATTCACTTAAGACTAAGTCTTGGTCTAACTAGTTAACGACTTAGTGAGTTAGCTTCGGTCAGTTCCACTTGACTTAGTGCACCAGGTCGTGGCGAGGCACATGCCCTTTTTGGTTATCTGAGCAACAACCACTTCTTAGACATGCACTTCGAAGAGCTTCTCTAATTTACTATCAGTTCACTTGTCTTAGTACTAGGTTGTTCAAGTTTAAACTACTTTATTTTCTATCTATTCCATTCTAAATTAAGCAAGTAAAGTAAACTACAACATGTAAGTGTTTAACTAAACAAGGAAACAAGCAAAGTGTTAGCTCCCCCTAATTGGTAGCTAGATTGAGTTTTGTTCACTAAGTGAACTTGACTCTTGGGAACCCAAAATTGATTTGATCCAACTTGGTTGACTAAGCTAGACTTATGAACTCATGCTTGGACTCGATTCTTAGCGTTTCGGCTAAGTAATGACATGTATGATTTATAAGTGGATTTAGCCTTGTACCCGAGTCCTGATCTGTTGTACACAGCTCGCTGAGATCCAAGCATCATGTTGAGAAACTTGAAACCCGAAGTGAACTTTTCCAAAGATCCAATTAGATCTTCTACTTGTCTTTTTAGGATTGAGTTCTCTTCCTCAAGCTTTGCAACTTGAGTTGAGTCTTTATCCTTAATTTGGCAAGTTAAAGTCTTCGAGTTGACTTGCTCCTTAAGTACTTGGACTTCCTTAAGTAGCGAGTCAACTCGATTCTCGGACTTTGCTAACTTCCTACCTAAGCATGCAATGATATTATACAATTTATCTTCTAAGGGAGAAGTTACCTCATTTGAACCTTCGGAAACGGATACAGATCCGTGGCTTCTCTCGGACTCGGAATCGAACTCGTACTCGGAACTTGACTCGGCTCCGAATCTCGATTCCTCCATAAATGCGACGAAGCTTCTCTTCGTCTCTTCCGCGTCCAATTCTTCCGATGATGACTCATCCCACATTGCCTTAAGTGCCTTCTTCTTCTTTTCCTTTTTCGGCTTATCTTCCTTTTTTAAGTTTGCGTACTCCGACTTGTAGTGTCCTTTACCATTGCATTCGTAGCAGGTCACTTCTGATTGGGGTCTCGGCTTGTTGTCGACCACCTTTTTGGCATCTTTCTTTATAAATCTCTTCCTCCGGTTGAACATCTTCCGAACCATATTTACGATCTCCTCTTCTCTATTTGTCTCCGACTCAAACTCGTCTTCGGATTCACTCTTCACTTTTCTTTCCTTTTTAGTCGAACCTGGCATCAAAGTTATACCATTCTCGGTTTGACCCGAGTTAGCTTGTTCGTGTAGTTCGAGTTCACAAAATAATTCATCTAACCTAATTGTGGAGAGATCCCTAGATACCTTCTCGGGAATGTCTTAAGGGTATACCTAATTAAGTTCCTATTCTCTATTTGGTGTCTTATTAAATACAATCCATTTAATATATCTTTAATCCTAGTATGAAGTTGACTAGCGTTTTCGTTTTCGTTCATTTTATAATTAAATAATTTATTTAATAGCATGTCCCATTTGGCTATTCTAGTGTCATTTGTACCCTCATGCGGTTCAATTAATTTTTCCCATAATTCCTTATAATTTTCGAATGGACCTACCCTATTGAGCTCTTCTTTGGTAAGTCTGCATTGCAAGGTGTTAAGTGTCTTGTAATCGACTTGAGCTCTCTTTCTAATATTCGAGGTCCATTTTTATGGTTCTAACAACTCACCCGAGTCGTCTACCGAAGCTGTGAATCATTTCCTAATTGAGAATCATACCTCTAGGTCGGTCTTTAAGGAGCATTCCATTCACCTTTTCCAGTAGGAAATTCCTCTCCATTGAAGAGAGGAAGGTGAACGGTGTTGTATTCCTGTAAGTGTAACATTATTAAGGAAATGTTCTCTAAATACAGAAAAATAAATTAAATAACTCTAACGTGCAGAAAATTAAATTAAATAAAATAAATTTAATGTGCAAATAATTAAATAAAATAAATTTAATGGGTAGAAAATTAAATTAAATTAAATTAATCTAATATGTAGAAAATTAAATTTAATGTAGAAAATGATTTTAAAATTAATTTAAATATGCAGAAAATATTTTAGTTGATTTAAATATACAAAAAATAATTTTTAATTAATTTAAATATGAAAAAAATATTTTAATTAATTTAAATATGCATAAAATGATTTTAAATTAATTTAAATATACAGAAAATATTTTAATTGATTTAAATATATAGAAATTATTTTAATTGATTTAAATATGAAAATGATTTTTAATTAATTTAAATATTCAGAAAATATTTTAATTAATTTAAATATGAAGAAAACGATTCTTAATTAATTTAAATATGTAGAAATTTTTTTAATTGATTTAAATATGCAGAAAACGATTTTTAATTAATTTAAATATGCAAAAAATATTTTAATTAATTTAAATATGTAGAAAATGATTTTTAATTAATTTAAATATGCAAAAAATATTTCAATTGATTTAAATATGCAGAAAACGATTTTTAATTAATTTAAATATGCAAAAAAAAATTAATTGATTTAAATATGCAGAAAATGATTTTTAATTAATTTAAATATGAATAAAATATTTTAATTGATTTAAATATGCAAAAAATAATTTTTAATTGATTTAAATATGCAGAAAATGATTTTTAATTAATTTAAATATGAAAAAAAATATATTATCATGCAAAAATGATTTAAATGCAGTAAAAATTATTCTAAAACAATATAAATTAATCTAACGCAATAAAAATTAATCTAAAGCTATAAGAATTAATCTAAAGTAATAAAAATTAATCTAAAACAATAATAATTAATCTAAAGCAATAAGAATTAATCTAAAATAATAAAAATTAATCTAAAGCTCACGATGGTGGTTTCACCAACTTGGAGTGCCCCTGCTCTGATACCAATTGTAGGATCGAGTAAGCCGAGAGAGGGGGTGAATCTCGGTGTTTAATAATTTTAATACTACTTTTCTAATATGAGAATGCAGTGGAAATTAAATGCAATTACAGACACAGACAATTTACTTGGTTCACCACCTTGATTGGGTTGCTACTCCAAGGCCCGTAGCTCTCCCGAGAGCTACCTCGATGGGCAATCACTATAATACCCTCCAATTCGAGAACTCTCGACTTTGGAGAGTTTCTATTTTTATAAATAATAGAGTTGGGTGACAAACCACCCGCTATTAAAGTTAAGTATACAAGTGAAACAAAAAAATAAAAGAATACAAGACTTTATACCGACACTTAAGAATTGTAGAGGTAGTCACAGAGTGTCGGAAGGTCGCCTTGTTGTGGAATGAAAATTTAGTGGACGAGCAAGTATTTTGGCAACACTTCGATGTATATGCGATTGATTATTTGGATCTGGTCGAGCACAACTTTTATAAACTTTTTCCAGTCGACTGGAATGCCTTCCAGTCGACTGGAATGCCTTCCAGTCGACTCCACATTAGCCCGTCGATATGGAATTCATGGTCTTCTAGTCGACTGAAACCTCTCAAGTACACTCCACATCACTCGGCTCCGCATCGGGAAATTTCCTTCTTCAGTCGACTCAAACTCTTCAGTCGACTGAATCCCTTTCCATCTGCGTCGCACGATCTTCGATCGATCACCAGTTGATCCTGCCAAATAGGTATCCGATCGGGATACACCTCCGATCGGACTTGATCGACTAAAACACGCAAAGCGAGGATTAAATAGATAATATGAAATGTGATAGCAGTAGTAATACTGCTCGATCTTGACTGCTAAGTCCCACACGGACTTTTCGTCGGATCGACGCCTAGTTTTGTCCCCCTACAAAGGACTCGACCTCATCTCTTCACTCGAGGCTTACCTATCGGCTACCTACCGGACTTACCACTCTTGACATTTGATCTGACCCACTAGGGCTTCCACCAACTGTTCGGTCTGCCTGACCCAGCTAGACTTTTTGCCGATTGTCCGGCCTCTTGACCCAACTGGTCTTCATGCCAAATGTCCAGTCCACGCGACCCATCTGGACTTCATGCTTGGTGTTCAATCCTCCTGATATGTCAAGATATGTGCCTAGTATCCGGTCAACACGACCTATTAGGACTTCCTGTTAAGCCTGCACACTTAGCACTGAATTAAAACACAAGTAAATCCTAACTTTTAATTATGGTTCATACATTAAAACTAAGGAGTGATGCTCACTACATCAATAGGACCCAGTGATAGGGGCAACCCAATAATAGTAACCCCCTGAGCTTTTCGATCTGAAAGGGAAACTCTGACTTGGAATAGGGTAATCCGGTGTAGTCCCAAAAGTTCACATTGGATAAAATAGGATATCCTACCTACATGAACAACCATTGAGAATTAGAAGCAGGACATATGTTTGCAATCATTTAGGTGAAATAAAAAATCCTAGAATCATCCCTTCGATCATGACAGGGACCAGTGACAGGGGTGTCCATGTGAAAGTGATCTCCCATCTCTCTTTCATGTCTCTATTTTCTTAGCCAACTGATTCAGTTTAGATAATTTGCATTCACTTAGTAAACTAGTACTCGATTATCAGTCCCTGTGGGATCAATATTTTATTAATTGACGATAACCATGCATTTGTAGGAGTTGAGCGTAAATATGATATTTAGCCTCATAGTTGAAGACTCAGTTTGCGTGGATCAATACATAAGTGGGTGGTGACAAAGATCGTCGAGGGTTTTATTTTCAAGACCCCTTAATGGAATTTAGATGGCGAAAGTGGGTTCACATTGATAGTCACGGACCATTAATTCTCAACCCGAAAATGACTAGACTCCAGTCAGTCGATTATTGCTCATTCGACTAGACTTGAAGCGAAGACCCATGATACAAAGGTGAAGGAAACATTTTCCACATGTCAAAAGAAAGGTAAAAGTCAAGGTCAACAATAAGCCACCTAGGTAGGTGACCCTGCAAATATTAATGAACTCGGACTGATTTACACAATTGAGGTATCCATAGCTCGATAAGCACCTTCAAGTTCCCGAAGCAGGCCCTATAGAACTAGGGGAAAAGGCATAGGCCCAGCACAGAGCCAGTAGGACTCAAAGAAAAGGTGTTGGCTTAGCACAAGCCCTATAGGACTTGGGAGAAAATACATGCTCAATGAACATGCTAAGGGCATTGATTGAAGTTTTAGAGAGCTCGATGAAAAATCATAAAGGTACTCATCGAGGGTTACAAATGACTTGGCGATGATCCTACATGGACTTGGTAGACTATCCTAAAATGTATGTAAGAGCCACAAATGGGAAGCTCATCGAGTCATTCAATCAGTCATAAGGAAACCTACAGGTTGCGTGGGACTCAATGAGTCACTTGGCGGTGGGTGTCATGCTAAGGGATGATTCCTTGAGTGAGCTAGATAACTAAAGGTTTATAGCCCTAACTCCTCCATTTAAAGACCAAAACAGGGGCCCATAGTAGCTCCCGAGTAATTAAGAATATGTGCTCTCTTTAGGAGGCCATGACACCCCATATCAGGATGTCATTATCCCCAAAGTTTCAAAGGCCACCCGCATCATCTCCACAACCCTGCTTTCCTCTATAGACATGACTCCATCACCTCACTGCAGGTATACATGTGGATCCCTATTGTGGAACCAAAGGTATACAATCTAGTTTTCCTACATACTACTTCATTCTCCCTTTCCATCTCCGTTATAACTTAAGCGTCGAAGGGGACTTGCCGGGGCATGCCTCGGCTCCCTCGTAACTCCATGTTACTCTCTTCAAATCACTAAAGGACTCTCTCTTTTCTCTCCTCGAGATGTGACATGGATTCCACATGGCTAAGAAGCTCCTATCTCTGGTTCTCAATTGGAACAATTTATTTAGTGAACTTATTTTGACTTGATGATATATTTTAACTTAGTAGACATAATTGGACTTAGTGACATATTTTGACTTAGTTGACGTAATTTGACTTGAAGACATATTTTGCCTTAGTTGACTTGATGACATATTTTGACCTAATTGACTTGATGACATATTTTGACTTAGGTGACTTGATGACTTAAGTACCTTATTTTGACTTAATACTCTTAGTTGACTTAATATTTGGTCTACTAGTCTTAATTTGAAAGTTAACTTTTAACTAGATCTTAGCTGACTTGAAGCTTGATTTAGTTAGTAGTAAATTATATGTATCAATTGGAAATTGATTTGTTATCATTTACTTCACTATGTGTTCCCTACTAGTTTGGCATATATTTGTCATTTTGCATTTCATGTTTTGATGTATGTTAAAGGAGGAAAGAGTGTAAGGTTTAAATATTACTTATTAGAAATGAATCTATTATTGAAGAGGTCATGCATTATTTTTCTTTCATTTTTTTTCTAACTTTAAATGAGATTATTATATATCAAAAAAGGAAAGATTGTTAGTGCAAGAAGCAGAATAAGGTTGAATCTGTGTTTTGATGTATGAAACAAGGTCTAAAGTTATGATACTTGATTTTCTAATATGGTTTGTCAAGTGTGTAGGTGCAGAATTTTGATAGGTGAAGTCTAGAGATGAAGTCTGATAAGGCAAGTCTTCGAGGTCCCAATCAAGTAAAGTCTAGATGTAAAGTCTAGCAAGGCAAATTTTGATGGTCCCAAATAAGTGAAGTCTAGATGTAGAGTCTGACAAGACAAGTCCTAGAGGTCTCAGGTAGATAAAGTCTAGATGTAGAATCTAGCAAGATAAGTTATGGAGGTACCAGATAGGTAAGCTTGAGTAATGTTTTATTTTAAAAGATAGTGAGGTGAAAGTCACTATTTTTGGGAACAAGATAAGCTTGAGCTAGGCGCCACTCTGATTTAGATCAAGAGTGAGGCAACTGAGTTACTATAATAATATATAGTTATTGTGAACTAACTTTATGATGCAAATACTCAAGTTTACAGATGAACTAGATTAGGAAAATCTGGACAGCCATATTGGATATGGGTGGCTGAAAGTCCAAGCAACGGGAGTAAGGTCCAGACTAAATCTAGATGTTGTTTGACGTAGAGTGTGGTGATTTGATGTCCATGGTGACTATTATGTTAGATCCAAGTGATCAAATGTGATCTAGGCTACTAGAGTCAAGATACAGATTAGGTCCAAAGTCTATTTAGATTCAGACTAATGTGGTTCTCAGAGATTGGCCATCCACGGTGTCTACCACATCATAATCCAAGTGACTAAAAGGAGTCAGATCGATCAAAGGAATATAAAGATCAACAATGTCGGACATATCAGATTCGACAATAGTCTATCACATCAACATTCAAGTGGCCAAAAGTCTGGGTGACCAAAAATAGATGAAGATTAGATTAGTCTGATTAGATCGAAGTCGTGCTGGGAATGCCCAAAAGGGCTTTCGGATGACTTGATTGGGTCTATAAAAGCAAAGTTGAGCAGCAGCCTTCACATTACTAAAAAATCAATTAATGTTAAAAACAACTCATATATGATAAAGCAAGTTGATCTTCTCCGGTTCGATGACAATTTAAGTCTATTGGTATATTTATAATTTTTTTGTAAATCTTTCATTTACACTGTGTCATACATTGTATACATACCTTAAGAGTTTTCTCCACTACCAAATCTTTTGGAAAGGAGAAAAAAATAATAGGATTGCTTTCAGCTCAACCACGTAACAATGTAACAGATCATAGGTCATGGACTAGGAACCCATTGCCAAACTACATTAAATAATTATGTCATTTTATATTTTCATGCATACTCTATTTGACTTTTGGTTTACATTGTTTGACTTGTCATAAACTATATTTGACTTACTTACTTAGTTCATTTACTATTAGCTCATAAATTAAAAAGCAACGATATTCACCCCTTCCCCCTCCCCCCCGTCTATCGTTGTTTTGATCCTATCAATTATGATCATAATATTGAGCACTTAAATCATAACATTTAGCTCTATTTAATAATGATACATCAGATTTAAATCTTGAAGCTCCCTTTAGACTTGAGCTTTCTCCCATGTTCTTAGTTGAGTGTCTTCCATTTGGACATTGATTTCAGTAGTGTCTATACTGATTAAATGAAAAGAACATTATGTGCTCTTTTCTCTTCTATATCAAGGTTTCGACTTTCTTCGTCTTTTCTTTTGCAGTCGATGCCCCTTGAACCTTCTTTTTTATTAATTATGGGCATCTACTATTATAATGTTCATTGTAAAATACGAAAAAAAAAAATTATATATGGATTAAACCCTTTAATTAATGGTGGATTAAATTGGGCTTGGGTTGTATTGGGCTTGGGCTTGGGCCTGGGTTGTATTGGGCTTGACTGGATTGAGTCAAAGTAGATTGGGGTTAAACCTAGATTTGGTTTAAGTTTAACCTGCGCTAGCCCAACTGAACTAGTTGGCCCTTAAAGAACCCAAACCCGATTTGTGTGATTTCTCTTCGCGATTGAGCTTTTCTCGATTCCGCGCCGCGATCCCCAATCTCGATCTCGCGATTCCGCTTCATCGCTACTGCCGGCGATCTCCTCCTCCACTCCCGTGGCGATTTCGACTCCTCTTCTTCCTTCGCGAGCCGGCGACTGCTGCTGTCGACGGTGGAGGATCCGATCGCCGCCTTCTCCGTTGCAAGCAACGGCTTCGCTGCCGCCACCTAGTCGTCATAGGTCGCCGGAGGTCGCCTCGAGCAGAAGACCATCAATTGTTGACCATCGTGAGCTAGAGCTGCTACCGCCGGCGCCGTCGCGAGCTCAGCTGCTTCCGACTGTCATCTCGGTTGATTTCTTCCTCCGTCGCTGCCTCTGCTCTGCCCCTTGACAGCATACCTCCATTCATTGGAGTCGCCGGCCAATGACTGGGTTGACCCCACGAGCTCAACTTGGCAAGATCCGTGTCGTCGTCTTGCTCCGCCGATCCAAGCACCAGCAGGCGCCGATGACCCCGATTCGGTGAGCCACTCCCTTTAAGCTTTGTTATCCTTATTTATGTCATCTGTGGTATTCGTTGATTTGGGATTAGATCTGTTTTGGTGGTGCATCTTACGGTTGGCAGCTTGAATCGTGTTAGGGTGGGAGTTTGGGACTGTTTCGGTGAACAGGGGGTGCTGCCGGAGATGTTCGGTTAGGTGATCGAGCTCTATTCGGGTGGTGGCCGATGTGAGTGTATAAGACGAGAAGGTGAGTCAAACTATAATACTGTTTTGGATGTTGTTTGGATGCATTATAGTGAAATTGGGCAGTGAATCGTTGAGGAAATGTGGATCCACGAAGCGATGGAAGCGAGGCTTGGATGGGTTCTGTTAATGGGCCTCTGTTTCTTCCATTTATTTCGATTATGGTTGATTATTGATGTCGATCGGATTGGTTGTGGCGTTGTGTATTTGTATAGCCATAGATATGCAGTTAATCGGCATTGATGGGTTGGGCAGAAGCTGGATCTAAATTGGATTAGTGAGGTAGGTGAATTTGGATTTGATATGGATGAATGGGGTAGATTGATTGATATATGAGTTCATTCATCTTATAGCAACAGATTGTTGATGCAGCCTATATGTTATTGAATTTTTTTGGTAAATTGTGTATGATAGGTCGTGAGCTCCAGAGTTCAGATTGGTTATGGTGTATCAGATTGGGATAGATGAGTTTCTAACTCGAAGACGAGGAAAGGATGCGAACCTAGAAACGAAGTAGTGTTTAGTTCGTATACTTGACTTGTGCTTGTACTTAATCATTGTTGCTATTATTGTACAGATTTGGGATACGAAGCGGGTCTGCGGCCGGGAGGATTATTCGAGCTTCGTATCAGGTGGGTAATATCTACCTGGTCCGGTAGTTTTGATCAAATTCCTGTGCATGATCTTGGATATGTATGTTTATACCTGTTTACCTTAAATCCACTCATGTTTAATCATATGCTTGTACTGCCTTGACCTTTGAGATATAAACTCTGGTACTTCATTGATTATCTAGCTCGGATAGGAACTATAAACCCTATTATGTATTAGCTGATGGATGTTCAGTAAGTACAGGTGGTTAGGGTTATCTTTGTGACTTCAGTTTGGGTTACTGTATTACATCACTAGGGTTAGGTGATGGTTTGAATTATGGAGTCGATTGTTATACCATATCCGTTTTAGTGGTGCATTTATGATAGATCTAGTTGTCTATGTATAGATAAGTGTATGGTTGTTAGTATGTGACCATGGACTAGAGGTTCTAGTGTGATGGTATATCCATTATGGATTGTGTGTCTGAGTATGGTTATATGGACGGTCGATGGTATCTCGCTACTGACTAGAGGTCTTAGCATGGTTGACTGTCAGGTGTGTATGACTTTGTGTGATAGAGAGAGTCTTATGGATTATAGTCCTTGCATGGTTGACTTTTGGTTGACTAGGTCTCCCCGTGAGTTAGGGAGTGTTGCGAGGAGTTGTGTGTAAGCTATGCATCATCACATTTCATGCATGCTGACGACTGGGTCTGCCTTGTGGTTGAGACGAGTCGTCAGTCATCCTGCCTCCTCGGCCACTCGGGGTAGTGGTTGGAGGGTGAGGGCAGAGCATTGTTGTGCGTGCCGTTCTCGGCCACTATGGATGGTGGTAGCTAGAGATGCGCGCCAGCCACTCTTTGAGTGGTAGTTAGCGCACTCACCCACTATAGACAGTGGTCGTGGGATGTGCAGTTGTCCTGGGTGCGGTGCTCGTCTACTCATGGGTAGGGACGGAGCAACTAGCAGCAGGGACCCCCGTGTGGGTAGCATATAGCTCTATGGCGGGCTAGCTACTGTTTCATACTACCCAACTCGGTCACTCGAGAGTGGTGGCGGCTGGAGTCGGGATAGTTGTCATGTCCTGCCACCTAGGCCACACTGGGGTCGTGGTAGCGAGTGGGGTGCGCAGGCATGACCATGCATATGCATTGCAGATATATATATATGTATGCATGTATTTGATATATGTTTTACATATGCCTGTGAGATGCTGCATTTGATTGAGCTATGATTGTTGCACATGCTTGTTCATCATGATACATGTCATTTGCATTTTATTTACTGCTATGTGTTGAGCATGATACATGCGTTGATTCAGACTGTTATATGTATTTGATTAGCATCATGTCATTGTGTGGTACGGACCGAGTTATTATACAGGTGATCATATACTGTTCATATGTCTGAGTATTGGTCAGGTATGGGATTGACCTGGTACGTTATATGGTTATGTTATAGTATACCTGTTCAGGATGATCTATCATATGGAGGACAGACCGTCGGGTACGTACACTACTTTATGTCAGTTGATCAGTTCAGTTTATGCTATGAGTAGGACATATCTGTGATTACTGATTACTATGCTTAGGACTGTATGTCTATTGGACTCATGCTGTATACCTGTAGATCTTCACATGTATACTTGTAGATCTATCCTTATATGTTGTTCATGCACTTCTATATATTACCCCTGAGTTTATACTCACCACCCCTGGACCCTGGGCTTCCTGTCGCCCAGATAACAGGTAAAAGATTCCTTGGACGTTTGGAGCTCCGCCAGCTGATCCCATCTCACACCGAACATTTGGGGTTTTCCACGTATTTGCTTCCGCTGTTATTTTGTATTATGGCCATGTATAATCAGTGTTGTATCTGGCTGTGGATTTGTATGTTGTTGTGTGTGGTATGTTAGAGTCGCACCGGTGCGCACCTCTTGTGTTGTTGTGGATATGTTGTTTGGTATTGTTCATTTATATATTATTGTTGTGGGCCTACGGGCCTTGTATTAACCCGATATGTTGCCACGTACAGGGGAGATACCGTCCGGTTGCTTTTCGGCACGACATACTCTCGGGGCGTGACAATTTTATTGGTATCAGAGCCCTAGGTTGCGAAGTCCATTTTCGGATTTGATTTCGTTCGGACATCGAGTTTTGCTTTACTCGGTTTTGTTTCGTGAGTTCTGGGATCGGGCTGTTGCGGACATCTCCGAGCTACAAGGATTAAGGTAAGTTAATTGTTATTACATATCCTTCTATTGGTTATGCATTTAATTGCTTATAACATGGATGACTTGTAGGATATTGGTTAGTATTCGTAACCATGGTTTGAGTTGACCACGGAAATGATATGTTGAGGTTATTAGATATGTACCTGCTATCGAAAAGGGTAATTACCTTTGAGAGCCGACTGATACCGAGTCGGAAAGCAGGGGTTAGGTAGTCACATCGCTTGTGGAGATCAAGGATTACGGTCCTAAGATTTTCACTAATTATGTTAGTCAGATCATTACCTATGGGGTAATGAATTGCGCGAGTACACTATCGCTGATGCAGATAGTAGAGGATTAGTTTGGAGATATTCATAGAGATTTTGATATCTGAGATGGTCGTTCTAGGTTGTATAACGTTGAGGGTACTTTTGAGTACTTAACTCGTGTTATACAGAGGAAGCTAAGTTAGCTGCATACCACTATCCGGATTTAGCTGGTACTTGGTGTAAGATATAGGAAATAACCTACGGGAAATCACACATCACTTGGCCACAGTGTAGTGATGTTGTGAGAGGGTATTTTCCCATGTCATTTTTGACTCATCGTCAGGGAATTCTTGAGCTTCAGGTTGGGTGATCGTCTGGTGACGAAGGTACCATGCAGAGTCGTTAGACTCGTGAGGGTTACGACCCCCCTAATAGCTCGAGAATGTGATTGGGTTAGTTTTGGCCACCCACAGGTTATCGGTTGACATCTTTATCAAGATGTTTGGATCTACTACCAGATCCTACCGGAAGTGTATAGACCGAGTCATGTGTATAGAAATGACTCCGTAGTAAGTGTTTTAAAGAGTTGGAGATTTGATAAGCAGATATTGCGAGTCAAATTATTGGAATTAGAAGTCTCCGAATGTTGGACAAAAAAAAGGAGCAAGATTTGAGTTATGAGTCATGAGCTACTATTGGAGAGTTTTTTTTTTTTTCGATCATAGAAGACCGATTGCAGATTGTCAGCAGCTTCTCATGTTTATCAGCGAACTCAGAGGAAAGACTCCGAAAAGAGATTATGTGTGTGCAGTGCGGGTTACGACGAGACACAGAGTCAGATTATCCGATGGACCTTTGTATCTGTTTCTACTATAAGCAGCCAGTATCTACGAGAAGAGTGTATTTTGAAGACTCAGTTGAAGACTATGAATAATGCTTTCGAGCGGACGATCCACAACCTCGAAAGCCGAGATTATTACAGAAGATTAGGTTATCACATTAGCAGCGATCTACTACCCCAGATATAGTTGGAGTTCTTTGATACTTTCATCCAGAAGAAGTAAGTTACTCGTGATTTACCAAGACATCTCGAAGATTCGGACATTGGACAACAATCAAGCTACCTTCCCAGGCGTAGTTATGATTTGTTTAGAGGAGAGAGAGTATACGACGATGGTCGTATCTATGCGGTATTCTTCAGTTGCAGTTGTACCTTTCACAGAGATAGAGCGTGCTATGATGTTGACAGTTCTTCAGTATTTTACAGCCGGAAGTGTATCTCTACCAGTACAACAGTGGTTATCATCTCCGTGCAGTTGTTTCAGTTTGTACCTCCATTTTCAGAAGTTGATTTCAGTTCTTCCATGATAGGCTTTGCATCTACATGAGCTCAGCCGTCCAGAACAGATGTTGGACAAGTTTACATGATTACTCGAGAAAAAGTATAGAAGACCGAAGGATTGATCCTTCGGGGTATTACTTTAGGTTATCCTATTTGCGGATATATCGAGAGATACTGGTAGGTTACAGGTATATTTGTCTAGAACATTCTTTGATAGGGTTCGAAGGGTTCCTATCGACTTGTGGGTTGGTGATTTTTCTCTACCGTTAGGTGAGATATTGATCGACAATCAAGAAGTCAAGGGATACCCTTAGCCTTTGCTAGACCTACCTCCACTATAGACATATCCTTACGGATAGTTGGATTGTTGGAGCGTTGGTATACTAGGACTCTCGGATGTACGTATAATTAGAGAGTATTCGGATGTAGTTACGGATGAACTCTCGGGCTTGCCACTGCATGGGCAAGTAGGAATATGCGATTGAGGTGATTTCGGGAATAGTCCTGATATTGGGGACCTCGTACCGGGAGATGATTGTATTGGTATTAGTGTTGCTAAACACTATGGGAGATTTATCTACCTCAGTGTTCTTCTTGAGAAGACTTGTAACTCTTTGTTAGAAGAGAGTCAGACCTTTGAAGTTATGCATCGATTATCGATGATTTGAACGCAATTGTTTAGAATGAGTACCCTTCGTTGCGGATAGAGGATCTGTTGGATCAGCTAAATGACACCTGTGTATATCCTAGGGTTGGTCTACGACTGGAGGTTTGATATTGTAGTGACTTAGTGTCATACAATCATCATTGTCGGTGTGATGATTGAGCTATCATTAGCATAGAGTAAAAGGATGCAGGTGTATAGAGCTGATTGATAATGTTGTTAGACTTATAGACGATTTAGTCATTCGTGAATTTGAGGAATCAAGTACTCTTGGAGTATTTGAGACCGATTGTCATCATATCTGTGGAGGATATATTTATGGATATATTCCCAATCTTGAGGGAAGTTGTGATTTTCCTAGATTGATTTGGTATTTACCATAGATGAGGATAGGATGTTTTAGCGATACTATACCGTCGACTTATTGGACCAAGAAGGTGATGGAAATCACCTGGTCGAAAGTGTGTGAAGCTAGGTTTCAGGGCCTAGAAGGTGGCTGACTTTTGTGTCAGTGTTAGTTAATCCGTCCGATATGGATGGAAGGGTACTGCACATAGATGCAATATTGCAGGGATTAGGAGCGATCCCGATGCAGTTAAATGAGACGTATATTAGGTGTATGCTAGTTGAGAAACTAGCGAGATCAGTCATTATAGTCTCCTAGTTACTTTCAGTTTTGGGTGATAGAGTGAAGTTTAGACATTAGATTAATTTCTCTTGTGAGAATAAATCTCCGTCTCTAGGGAGAATAGTGAGTTACAGAGTTGTATTTCGATTTAGGAAGAGTTGTTTCAGGAGACTTTTCATTCGAGAGTGATGATTTATTCGGAGTGTATCCGAAAATAGTGAGTATTGAGATGTTCATGTTGGTGGAACGATATATGGGACACGGTTGATTGCGTAGTTTTGATGTTGGGTATGCCAACAAGCAAAGGTGGAATATTGTGATCGGTAGGGTTACGTACCGTGATGGAAGTGGTAGCCTAGTACGTTAGACTGAGTTGGGAGATTATCTAGAATTCGGAAAGGACTGGATAGGATTTGGGTAATCGATGATCGATTAACTAGGTCTGCTCATTTTCTTCCGAGCCGTAAGATTAATTTCGTTGGATCGCTTGAGGGAATCATATCCATGGGGTAACTTTGAGTATCATTTCTGATAGTGATTCATGATTCACCTTACGATTCTGGCAAAGTCTCCCATCGGTTACAGGTATAGAGCTCCACTCTGGTACAGTTATTTACCTTTTAATAGGTCGATTGAGAGTGTATATATGAGCTGGAATATAATATTCGAGCTCAGTACCCCACTTAGTCACTTGAAGCGTGACTTTTCTCCGGATACTGGAGATTGTTATTATGACATCTCGTACAAGTATATAAGTCGGAAATTTGGGGACCAAATTTTGATAAGTGGGGGAGAATGTAAAATACGAAAAAAAAAAATTATATATGGATTAAACCCTTTAATTAATGGTGGATTAAATTGGGCTTGGGTTGTATTGGGCTTGGGCTTGGGCCTGGGTTGTATTGGGCTTGACTGGATTGAGTCAAAGTAGATTGGGGTTAAACCTAGATTTGGTTTAAGTTTAACCTGCGCTAGCCCAACTGAACTAGTTGGCCCTTAAAGAACCCAAACCCGATTTGTGTGATTTCTCTTCGCGATTGAGCTTTTCTCGATTCCGCGCCGCGATCCCCAATCTCGATCTTGCGATTCCGCTTCATCGCTACTGCCGGCGATCTCCTCCTCCACTCCCGCGGCGATTTCGACTCCTCTTCTTCCTTCGCGAGCCGGTGACTGCTGCTGTCGACGGTGGAGGATCCGATCGCCGCCTTCTCCGTTGCAAGCAACGACTTCACTTCCGCCACCTGGTCGTCATAGGTCGCCGGAGGTCGCCTCGAGCAGAAGACCATCAATTGTTGACCATCGTGAGCTAGAGCTGCTACCGCCGGCGCCGTCGCGAGCTCAGCTGCTTCCGACTGTCATCTCGGTTGATTTCTTCCTCCGTCGCTGCCTCTGCTCTGCCCCTTGACAGCATACCTCCATTCATTGGAGTCGCCGGCCAATGACTGGGTTGACCCCACGAGCTCAACTTGGCAAGATCCGTGTCGTCGTCTTGCTCCGCCGATCCAAGCACCAGCAAGCGCCGATGACCCCGATTCGGTGAGCCACTCCCTTTAAGCTTTGTTATCCTTATTAATGTCATCTGTGGTATTCGTTGATTTGGGATTAGATCTGTTTTGGTGGTGCGTCTTACGGTTGGCAACTTGAATCGTGTTAGGGTGGGAGTTTGGGACTGTTTCGGTGAACAGGGGGTGCTGCCGGAGATGTTCGGTTAGGTGATCGAGCTCTATTCGGGTGGTGGCCGATGTGAGTGTATAAGACGAGAAGGTGAGTCAAACTGTAATACTATTTTGGATGTTGTTTGGATTCATTATAGTGAAATTGGGCAGTGAATCGTTGAGGAAATGTGGATCTACGAAGCGATGGAAGCGAGGCTTGGATGGGTTCTGTTAATGGGCCTCTGTTTCTTCCATTTATTTCGATTGTGGTTGATTATTGATGTCGATCGGATTGGTTGTGGCGTTGTGTATTTGTATAGCCATAGATATGCAGTTAATCGGCATTGATGGGTTGGGCAGAAGCTGGATCTAAATTGGATTAGTGAGGTAGGTGAATTTGGATTTGATATGGATGAATGGGGTAGATTGATTGATATATGAGTTCATTCATCTTATAGCAACAGATTGTTGATGCAGCCTATATGTTATTGAATTTTTTTGGTAAATTGTGTATGATAGGTTGTGAGCTCCAGAGTTCAGATTGGTTATGGTGTATCAGATTGGGATAGATGAGTTTCTAACTCGAAGACGAGGAAAGGATGCGAACCTAGAAACGAAGTAGTGTTTAGTTCGTATACTTGACTTGTGCTTGTACTTAATCATTGTTGCTATTATTGTACAGATTTGGGATACGAAGCGGGTCTGCGGCCGAGAGGATTATTCGAGCTTCGTATCAGGTGGGTAATATCTACCTAGTCCAGTAGTTTTGATCAAATTCTTGTGCATGATCTTGGATATGTATGTTTATACCTGTTTACCTTAAATCCACTCATGTTTAATCATATGCTTGTACTGCCTTGACCTTTGAGATATAAACTCTGGTACTTCATTGATTATCTAGCTCGGATAGGAACTATAAACCCTATTATGTATTAGCTGATGGATGTTCAGTAAGTACAGGTGGTTAGGGTTATCTTTGTGACTTCAGTTTGGGTTACTGTATTACATCACTAGGGTTAGGTGATGGTTTGGATTATGGAGTCGATTGTTATACCATATCCATTTTAGTGGTTCATTTATGATAGATCTAGTTGTCTATGTATAGATAAGTGTATGGTTGTCAGTATGTGACCATGGACTAGAGGTTCTAGTGTGATGGTATATCCATTATGGATTGTGTGTCTGAGTATGGTTATATGGACGGTCGATGGTATCTCGCTACTGACTAGAGGTCTTAGCATGGTTGACTGTCAGGTGTGTATGACTTTGTGTGATAGAGAGAGTCTTATGGATTATAGTCCTTGCATGGTTGACTTTTGGTTGACTAGGTCTCCCCGTGAGTTAGGGAGTGTTGCGAGGAGTTGTGTGTAAGCTATGCATCATCATATTTCATGCATGCTGACGGCTGGGTCTGCCTTGTGGTTGAGACGAGTCGTCAGTCATCCTGCCTCCTCGGCCACTCGGGGTAGTGGTTGGAGGGTTGAGGGCAGAGCATTGTTGTGCGTGCCGTTCTCGGCCACTATGGATGGTGGTAGCTAGAGATGCGCACTTGGCCACTGTGCGGAGTGGTAGTTAGCGCACTCACCCACTATAGACAGTGGTCGTGGGATGTGCAGTTGTCCTGGGTGCGGTGCTCGTCTACTCATGGGTAGGGACGGAGCAACTAGCAGTGGACCCCGTGTTGTGGGTGGCGTATAGCTATGGAGGGCTGGCTCTTTGTTTCATACTACCCAACTCGGTCACTCGAGAGTGGTGGCGGTGGAGTCGGGATAGTTGTCATGTCACGCCACCTAGGCCACCTTTGAAGTCGTGGTAGCGAGTGGGGTCTTGTGAGCATGACCATGCATATGCATTGCAGATATATATATATGTATGCATGTATTTGATATATGTTTTACATATGCCTGTGAGATGCTGCATTTGATTGAGCTATGATTGTTGCACATGCTTGTTCATCATGATACATGTCATTTGCATTTTATTTACTGCTATGTGTTGAGCATGATACATGCGTTGATTCAGACTGTTATATGTATTTGATTAGCATCATGTCATTGTGTGGTACGGACCGAGTTATTATACAGGTGATCATATCTTTGTTCATATGTCCGAGTATTGGTGTGTATGGGATTGACCTGGTACGTTATATGGTTATGTTATAGTATACCTGTTCAGGATGATCTATCATATGGAGGACAGACCGTCGGGTACGTACATTACTTTATGTCAGTTGATCAGTTCAGTTTATGCTATGAGTAGGACATATCTGTGATTACTGATTACTATGCTTAGGACTGTATGTCTATTGGACTCATGCTGTATACCTGTAGATCTTTACATGTATACTTGTAGATCTATCCTTATATGTTGTTCATGCACTTCTATATATTACCCCTGAGTTTATACTCACCACCCCTGGACCCTGGGCTTCCTGTCGCCCAGATAACAGGTAGAAGATTCCTTGGACGTTTGGAGCTCCGCCAGCTGATCCCATCTCACACCGAACATTTGGGGTTTTCCACGTATTTGCTTCCGCTGTTATTTTGTATTATGGCCATGTATAATCAGTGTTGTATCTGGCTGTGGATTTGTACGTTGTTGTGTGTGGTATGTTAGAGTCGCACCGGTGCGCACCTCTTGTGTTGTTGTGGATATGTTGTTTGGTATTGTTCATTTATATATTGTTGTTGTGGGCCTACGGGCCTTGTATTAACCCGATATGTTGCCACGTACAGAGGAGATGCCGTCCGGTTGCTTTTCGGCATGACATACTCTCGGGGCGTGACATTCATTCTCCCTACACTCAAAGCATATAATGTAATCTTTATTTTTAACAATTGAAATTGTTATACCTTGTAGGGTATGACTCCCTAAACATGTAGGAATAACATAATTTCCCTTGTTGACTCTAGATGTTGAGGGCTCTTTTTGTCCTAGTATCGATGTTCTATCCTCCTCCTCAATCCTTGAGGTAGAGCGTTCTTCATCCTCTTCATCTCAATCTCAAAAATTGAGCACCTCTCAATTAACCTTCGAATCTTCAAGCTCTTGAATTGATGAATCTTTCATCTAATACTCATCCTCATATTGTGTTAGTGATAAATTCTCATGGTAGTTGGCTAATTTGCTCCATAGATTGCTTACATTCTTATATTCACCTAATGTACATAAGATATTATTAGACACCAAATTAATTAAAATCTTTATTTCCTTGCCATATACCTTGGATCTTTGGACTTATTCCTCGGTCCGTTTGCTTCTGTCGAGAGGTCTACCTCTTCCTTCCTTTAGATCCTTAAATCTTTCCATTAGAGCAAACCAATTCTTAATATTCCTTTAAAAGAACATCTTGGTTCATGTCTTCCATTGGACAAATTCTCATAGTCCATAGGACGATTGAACCCAAGTATTGTATATAAATTCGTTATTAAACTCCATTTATTCTTATAGATCCTTCTAATCCTTTGGCTTGTGCTCCATTGGCGATTGTTTGGTGAAGAGCAATCTTACTCTAATACCACTTGTTGGGACTGTTGATGTCACGCCTCGAGAGCATACCGAGCCGAAAATCAAACGGACGGGACCTCCCCTGTACGTAGCAACATTTCGAGTTAATACAAGGCCCATAGGCCCACAATAACAACAATATATATATCAAAACAACAACTACACAAAAACACAGTGGAAACATACCACAACAATACAACAATCCCACACATGCATACCGGTATGACTAACACACCACAACAACACGAAACCTCGAAAAAATCTGAATATACAACATATACATCACGAAAATTCCGAATACATAACACGGCAGACAGAAAGACCAAAACAAAACACGGGAGCCTCGGAGGTGAGATGAGATGATGTCAGCCGGCGGTACTCTAAGCTGTCACGAAGTCTTCTACCTGTTACCTGGGCGACAGAAAAACCCAAGGTCCGTGGGGGGTGGTGAGTAAAACTCAGCAGGTAATAGAAAACATGTATATATATATGTAATATCACATGTATTTCAACGACATACTCTAGAAGTATAACAGGTATATCGGCATAATATATAAATACAAGCATATACCGTCTAACCAAATAAACAACATAAAAATGCAGACATACCTGAAGTCTGCTACGCTACTCTAATCCAACCTGAACATATATCAAACATATATATATATAACAGGAAGAGTAGATCAACTCACAAGATACTCTAGCTACAGGTCAACATATCTAATGGTCTGTCCAACCCATACCAGTATCCGACACAATCGTATAGCCAATGCAAGAAACATGCATGAATATGATGTACACCCAAATGCAGCAAACATAATACAATCAAATGCAACATCACAATAAGAATATATATATAGATTGCATCTATATATGTATATTAATCACAATCATCCATATATATATATATATATATATATATATATATATATATATATATATATATATATATATGGCAATATGCAAAAATGTCATAAGTCGGCAATGCAGCATGCATGGTCATGTCGGCTCATCCTAAAGCTACCACGACCCAGTGTGGCCTCGGTGGCTCGAGCATGACAACTGTCCCAACTCAACACCAACCACTACTCTCGAGTGGTCGAGTGGACAGTATGATCGAGTAGCATATAAGCGTAAAGAGCAAGCTACACGATGGAGGTCCCTGCTGTTGGCCACTCCGACAGTCACTACCCATAAGTGGTCGAGTGCCACACACGCAGGACTACGGCATGCAAATCCAACTACCATCGTCTATAGTGGTAGAGTGCGATACCACAATGCTCTGCCCTCACACCGGTTACTCCTCCTATGAGTAATCGTGGAGGCAGGATGACTGACGACACTCTCAACTACAAGGGAGACCTCGGCGCCAGCGTGCATGCAAATGACATGAATGCAATGTCTCCCATACAGACATCCACCATAGATTCTCTATTCTACAGAGAATCATACTAACCATATCAACGCACTCTCTATCCTGCAGAGAGTCGTACTCAACTGATCATAATACTCTCTATCCTGTAGAGAGTCATATCAATCTAATCGATGCACTCTCTATCTTGTAGAGAGTCATACTCAACTGATAGACACACTCTCTATCCTATAGAGAGTCGTACTCAAACCGATTATCAAACTAGGACCACAAGTCCGTAGCGACACATTAAGTATCATTCACTTGACCATTTATACAATACATAGTCAGTGGTAAACATACAACCTAGGGGTACTAGGATTAACCGTAGGTTCAAGACCTTATCTACCCACAAATGACCTTTTTGCCCAATTTACAATCAGGTTGTCATCCGAACTTTACTACTTGCACTTAACTTAAACAAATTCTAAGTTACTTACATCACCTATATATATAACTCCTAATCATGATAAAATAAACATGATATCAGCAATGGAGTTAATAGCCAACGATAAAGGATCAAGCATACGATAATAAAAGCAGGGTCAAGGTAATATGAACACCTAACATACTCATATCTATAACTAAATCTGAATGCAATACATCTACCCAAACCAGGTAAGAAATTACCCACTTGATTTGTAGTTCGGCTGATTGTATTCACGTCCGCAAACCTGCCTCGAATCGAAGTCCTAAAACCGTAGAATCAAAATAACTCTAGTCTCCACTAACCACCAATATAATCCAATAATAACATATTCAAATCAGTTTACTAAATTAATATGATACACAACTATGAACAATCAAATCTCACTTACCAAGCCTAGCTTTCATTTGCTAAACTTCTTGATCCTCATCAGATCTACTCAATTGCCCAAAAATACGATATGTAAATCTACAATTAACATCACTATATTAATGATCACAAACAAATATTATTGTTCTCCAACTATATCATTATTAGATCAAAGCTTACCTCTCCCCCTTCAATCGACCACAACTTATCAACAAGCTAAATCCAGATAAACTGAAGGCGAAACTCCACCACAATAATCCCGAAACACCTGCAGATACATAATATCTAAGTTTTTCTACATCCTACCGATACGTGCTTACCATATCCAAAGAGAACATAAAAATTACCTAACACCATCGTAGATATGGTCGATGCCCATTACTGATTGATAGGTCTACCCAATTTCCAAAGATCTACATGGTTGATGTTCCTCTCGAATTTGAAAGACCTTTGGCTTTCCCTCTTGAACTTACTGTGAACTGCCATGGAACGCAAGCAACGAAAAGGAAGAACAACCTCTGGATCCAATCCACAGGAAGACAACACCGATCGAGCACCACACGGCTCAAAGTATTGAACAGGAGGTTGCACACGATCGTGGTGAAGACTTCAACATCGTTGGAACCCTCAGACATTACAAATTCACTGGTTCCTCCTTTGAAAATCGGAGTGAACTGCATCCACCATAATTTCTATAATCCTAAACTGAAACAATACAAGCTGCATAAGCTATAGGTAGACCACCTTTCAATAAATCAAAGTTATCATTCATACAACTTAAAATTTACCTCCATCTCAGCTTCCACAGCCCCATCCGAAACATTCTCCCCCTGTTCACCACCATCCCTGAAATCACTATCATATTGGCTACAAAATATCCATATACTAAATTTCTATAACCTGAACTTACCTAGCCTTTCCTTTCCCATTCACAGCCAGAAACAAAAACACGATCGGCTGAAATCGGAGGTGGATGGCAACGACAGTGAAGCTACGGTCGATCCACCAAAACAAACAGGGAGAAGAGGGAATAAACCCTGGCAGCCGGATGCTTCTCGTGGAGGAGAGGGTGATCGGCGTGTTGCTATCAGGATCGGAGGAAGTCGACGGCCGATCAGGAAGAAAAAGAGGACGACGCGCGGCAACAAAAGGGCAGGTGGCGAGTGCCCGAAGGTCGCGATTGTTGGCTGCTGGCCGACGCTCGATGGTTGGCATTTACAGTGGCAACCGAGCCCGTGGCGTGCTGTCCGTGAGCGGCAAACAAAAGGGCGGCGGCGGCAGCAGTGGCTCTAATTTTTTTGCGATGGCAACGGCGACCGGCGATCCTGTGTGCGTGACGAACAGGGTGACTGGACTGCGTGATGCTCGGCCCGGGGGTCGCGAGCAATCCTGGCTGGTCGCACGGTGACGACGAGGCGAGGAGGGCGGCGCGCGAAGTGAAGAGGGCGGCGAGAAATCGAGAGGAAGCACAGCTGACACCCAATGTGGTGCGCAATCGAGGGCGGGAGGGGACGGCGGTGGCGATTTAAGCTCGGGCGTCGGCGAGCGGCGCGGCGTGGAGGCGGAGATCACCCGGCGAGAAGGCCCCTCGCGATCGGGAAGGAGAAGAGGAAGAAGAGAAGTCGGGAAAAAGGAACGGAAAGGAGATCGGCGGAAATAAACGCATCCGTTAACCCATTTAATTACTCAATATAAACAGGCTTTACAAAAGTCTGTTCGCTTTATCCCCACGAAATATCCATAGAATCTCCATTTAAATCCAGAAAAATATCTAAAAATTCCTGAAAAATTCCATAAGGTATTCTCCCAATTATCCAACATTATTTATATATATATATATATATATATATTATTATTATTATTATTATTATTTTTTCACGGTATTTTACAGTTGAATAGCTATCGCACTTGACCTTGATCATTGTAGTTAGGAATGTTCCCTTGTGGATTGTTGAGTAAGCATGTTCCGGTCAACGATGTTCCTGGAGTATAGACTATTGGGTGGGGATTTTCTTTATCGAGAATGGTCCTTTGGTGCATACTAGTATGCAAGATCTCCCCAATTGAAGATGTTTTCAAAGTGTGAATTGTTGATCCAAGATGTTCCCAGTCAAAATGTTCCCAAAGTATGGATGTTAAGAGGGATTATTTCTGATTGGGATATTTTCAGAGTGTGGACTACTAATATGAGAGGTTGTTCATTGACTCTATGAGACAACCTCGAGTGGATCAAGCTATATATATATATATATAGCTTCGTACGTGACAAAGAGAAATTAGTCGTCGGAATCCGGCATTATTCTAGCCATGATCCTATCAAAGTCCGCGACGCTAGGATACATTGTGACTGCAACTCGACTGGATTCTGACTGTAGTCTGGTCGAAATCTAATCGTGATCGGATGATGTTGATGTCTGTTGGGGTTCAAACAGTGTCTATGGTGTGGGTGGTGATTGACGACAAAGGAATCGACATTCTCGCAAAGTTGGGCATGAAACGATCGATATATAAATTATGTCGTGGTGCGCAACACATGTATGATACAATCTCGGTCGTCCATCGTACGAAGATACACAGTAAATAAAAAATATACAATATTGCTCTTCCAATGATCTTAGGTCAAATTCTTCGTCATTAACTGTCATATGCACTATAGTATAGCCCCTGAACCCATAGGTGTCACTGTCGTAGTCCAACTGACCGAACCACGGCTAGATTTTGATTGAAATCCAGCCGAATTGCGCCCACCAATGCCACAGTTACTGGCGGCCGCAGCATTGACAGTTGCAATTCGACTAGTTTCGAGCTGCAATTTGATCAAAATCTAGCCTCCAGCGTCGCAGCTGCTGGCCACCGTAATCAATTCCAGTCGCAATTCGATCGGATCTAGCCACAATCCGATCGGACTCCGATGCTGATCGGATTCTAGTCAAATTGCACCCAGGATCTGACTACTTGACGGCGATGTCGAACAACAAGAAGCTCCAATGGGGCATTACGTACTGTGCATATATATATATACTTCTAAAGTTTAATTTATTTATTTTAGTGCAAAAAAATTGATGATTTACACTCCTCTGTTCAGTCTATCTAATAGGCCGAATCCAGATGGCTAGCGCAACCGTATTGAGGTTTGAAAGGGCAAGGGGTTGATTCTTGGAGGTGACGATCAGACTATCGATGACTCCGTATTTCTGCACTAGCCGCCTGGAACTTGATTTATCCTCCTCCACACGTAGGGACAGCGATGGGGAGCCACTAATGTGACGGTTTCACATTTTTTAATAAGCCGAACTTGTTTTTTTCCCTTAATTTATATGAATACCAACTTAAACGTAAATACAATTTACTAAAGAATGTAAACAATGCAAGGAAGGAAATAAATTATCATAATAGGTAATATTTAAAGAAAAAAATTGAAGATAATTTCAAATTAACACTTTAATAATAAAAAGAAATAAATTAGAGAATAAAGTGATTGCAATAATTAGAAATTTAATTTATTTATTATTTGGAAACTAATATTTTCTATTTAAAAAATAAATAGAGAATTAATTATAATTCCTATTAAATTATTATTATTTTCCTTATTTAACATATTTAGTCAAGTCCATAAAAATATAATCATTGAATTAATTGAATTTTATTTTTCTTCTTTGTGTGGGAGTTTACTTCACTAGGTCAAGGTAAATACTAACTAGCACTAAACATAAAACCTTATGACGACTACAACAACAATAACAAAGTCTTATCTCATTAAATGGGATCGGCTATATAGATCCTTCTATGTCATTGGACTCTATCCCATACTATATTATCATCTATATTTAAATAAATTTTATCTTGTTTTATTGTTGCTAACCAAGTTTTTTTTGGTCTTACTCTTCCTCATTTGATGTGTATATTTGTCATTGTTTCACATCGCATAACTGGAGCATTTATTGGCCTTCTAAGTACATGTTCGTACCACCTTAAACGTGTCTCTCGGAGCTTTTCTTCAATAGATGCAATACCGATTTTTTCTCTAATGCTCTTATTTCTTATTCTGTCCATCCTCATATATCCGCACATCTACCTTAACATCCTCATCTTTGCAACTCTCATCTTTTGATCATGTGCTCGAGTCGTAGCCCAACATTCAGCATCATATAACAAAGCAGGTCTAATCGTCATTTTGTAAAACTTCTCTTTAAGTATTAGAGACACTTTACGATCACATAAAACAGCCGACGCTTACCTCCATTTTAACCATCCTGTTTGTATTCTATGTAAGATATCTCTCTCAATCCCATCATCATCTTACAAAAATGATCTTAAATATTTAAAGCTCTCAGTTCCAGACAACTCATCATCTCATATCTTAATACTTGTCTCATTACGTCTAATATTGTTAAACTTAAATTTTATATATTCTGTTTTTACTCTACTAAGCATAATACCTTTCACTTCTAGTGTTTTCCGCCAAGATTTTAATTTAACATTTACTCCTTCACGTGTCTAATCTATTAAAATAATATCATCGGCAACATAAAACCTTATTGCTAAATGGAAAAATTGGAATTAAATGCTCCCAAAATATAGCTAGTTAGTATTTATAATATTTATACATGTTCCTTCAAAAAAAAATATTATTTAAAACAAATAATTACGACTTACTGAAGTGTATAAATTCCTTTCCACAAATATAATTTAAATATTTAATAGAAGAAAATTTCATTCCAAAATATGAGAACTGAACATAAAACTTTACGGCCAAGTAGAATTCCATGGCAGCCCCTCTCCATACTTACTATAATTGACATATTTTTTCTATCAAAAATTAATTGAAACAATTAAATTATTCTCTAAGTTAAAAACATATCCTTAATCGCATAAATTACTTCTAATTAAATGCTAAAATTAATAAAAACAAATGAAATCTAATTGATTGTTAGGTGCACTGATAACTGATACGGTGCAAATTTTACTCCTCGAGATTAGGTCGTCGAGGATAGATTCTCTCCGATCGCAACAGTAAAGATTTTCTTTCTTCCCCCTTCCTGTCAAAGTTAACACAAATCAGACAGTCGCTGATCTACTCAACGATTGCTCTCCAATTCTTAAGTCAAAACTTGTATGAGGAAGAGAAATAAGCAAGTAATCATAGCAAAGATAACGAATGAAGTAGTAGGAGAACAGTCAATGTAAGAATGATCGAGATTCGTCCCTCTCTCTCCTCCTCCTCCTCTGGCATTTATCCCCTCTGACTTTAGGACAAGCTGTCCCATAACAAACTATGAGGATCACCGTTCATGTGGACCGCCACACGAGTTGAGGTGATGATGCTTGTTATGCCATTAGAGAATGGTTACTATCAAGAATATTTCATGGTGCCCATGAGGCATCTTCAATCCGTTACTAAAGAGCACATGTATACATGACCATATACAAGGAATATTTTGTGAGGTCCATTTTTACTAACTTACTTTTCCCTTCTTTCCATTGGTTCTCTGTTAATTCCTCAAGTCCAACCCTTTACGACTTTGTTTTCTGCTTGCCTCCCAAGCAGCTTCTCTCCTACTTGATACTCGATCCACTTCTCGAGTTGTTTCTGCCCAACTCAACACTGGGCCTACTTCTCGAATTGTCTCTCTCTGACTTGATACTTGGCCCACTTCCCAAGCTTCTTCTGCCCAACTCAACACTGAGCCTACTTCCCGAACTGTCTCTCTACTACTTGATACTTGACCCACTTCCTGAGCTACTTTTGCCCAACTCAACATTGGACCTACTTCGCGAACTGTCTCTCTCCGACTTTATACTTGGCCCACTTCCCGAGCTGCTTCTCACTACAAAAATTTAAGGATTTTGCGACGAATTTTGAATAAAAATTCGTTGCAAAATTTTTTTACAGCGAAATTTTTTTCATTGAAAATAATTCGTCGCTAAATTTTGCAACGAAAAAAACAAATTTGTCGCAAAATTGCAACAAAAATTTCTCTTGTTTCAAAATTCGTTGCCAAATTTGGCGACGAAAAATTTTTCATTGCCAAATATGCGATGAAAAAAGAGTTCATCGCCAAATTTGGCGACAAAAATGAAATTCGTCGCCAAATTTGGCGACGAAAAATGAAATCCATCGCCAAATTTGGTGACAGAAAACAAATTCATCGCAGAATTTGGAGACAAAACAAATTTGTCGCCAAATTTGGGGACAAAAATGAAATTTGTTGCCAAATTTGGCAACGAATTTCATTTGCATTGCAAAAGTCTAATAAATAAATTTCCATGAATAAAAATAAATTTGGCGACGAATAATTTTTCGTCACCAAATCTGCGATGAAAAAAAAATTCATTGCAAAATATTCACTTACAGTCGACTGAAGAATAGCATCAGTCGACTGTCATCTTACCAGTTCGACTGGTCAATTGACTACCAAAGGTTCTGTAAGTTGCTATAGTAATAACAGTCGACTGATAGTTTTGATCAGTCAACTACCGAGGGGAAAGTCGACTACTCAGTCGACTACCAAATGTTCTGTAAAGTGCTACAATAATATCAGTTGACTGATAAACATGATCAGTTGACTGATAAGGATATTCTGCGACAAAAAAAATTTTCGATGCAATTTTGCAATGGAAAAAATATTTATTGCAAATTATGATGTATCAGTCGACTGATGGTTTCCATCAGCCGACTGGGTGATGAGAAATTGGTCAGAGCACCTTCTTTAGCTGACTGAACACTCGATTAATAGTGCATCAGTCGACTGGATAGATGCGGCAGTCGACTAATGATTTATTTCTTGCAATGAAAATTTTTTTCCGTTGCCAATTCTGCTACGAAAAATATTTTTTCATCGCAAATCTGCAACGAATTTTTTTTGTTGCTAATCTAGAAAAATTAAAAAAATATATATTATGATTAGTTATACTATTTTCCCTGTTTTACAACCAACACATATAACAATATAAACTAATTTACACATCAAACTTCAATACCAAATCAATATTTACATAACAAACATAAACATAATGTACAATACATAGATATCGTATGTAATAAGTCAAGGAATATTTAAATACAACAACTAAATTCAAATGTAACCACCATCGTCACCACCATCATCATCGAAAAATACATCATCATTGTCATTATTACAAGGATCAGGAGGAGGACCAGATCGAGAAGGAGGAAGTTAACTTGAACTAGATGTTAATTGAAGATGTTGCATAATTAACATTTTTTACCTTCGAAATTCGTTCATCTATTCATTTACTTCCTGCTCTCTTTGTCTCGATTCTTTTTTTTTTTTTTTTTGCGCTAGTAACACCCTCAAATGAGTAATCTCTTCGGTCAATTTCTTTATTTCTACTCTTACTGCCAGGGAGGATGAAGAAGATGCACCAGGGGCTTTATAGGTTCGGCTCAAAGAACCGAGTCCAATTATTCTTCCACTTTTCGCCCCTCCAGTTGCTTCGAGCCATAAATTCATATTGCTAACAGAAGGCTCAAATTCGACTGTACCATCACTTGCACTCAAATTTCTCTGTGCAAGTTCATCGTATTTCTCCTGTTTTGAAAGAAACAAAAGTAAAATACTATTGGGTTTTTCTGAGCCGCAAAAACCGCTTTTTGCGTTGCGGAAACCTCGGAAGCCCCGGCCACGGATCCGTGCGAAGATGTATTAAAACTAAAACATATATGTGCTTATATAAAACCTTAGATCTACCTTATATCTATATGATAAGGACGTTACCCTTGATGCAATACCCTTCACAAATCCCGCTCGTCCAAAAGGTTCGCCGGAACTCAAGAGCGTAAAGTGCACACTCCTCTATTGGTATCCACACAAGCAAAAGGTGGAGAAAAGCAATCTTGAGTGTGCTAGCACTCCTTAGATGCTCGGCAAGATGAGGAAGGAGAGAGGGAGAGCTTGAGAGAAGTTGATCCAAGGAAGAAGATGAAGTTGTGTGTAACTCACCAAAATGAATTCAACCATCAAAACTATTAAAGTGGCCGGCCACTTCAAGGCTTGGGAGGTTACATGCATGCATGTAACTCCCATGGCTCTTGGTCTCCCTCATGAGGTGGCACCACATGATAAGTCAATGATGATGTGGAGCATCATCATTGGTCGGCCATGCCAAGTCATCATCATGACATGGCATTTGGTCAAGTCAAACTTGACCTTTCATCTTCCCTCTCAAGTCAAGTCAAACTTGACCTCTAATCTCCCATGGTTGATCAAATCTAACCACTTGACTCAAGTCAATTTAATTTAATGAATCTCTATTCATTAATTTAAATTGATTTGATGAATCAAATCTAAATTAGACTCATTCAACACTTGAATCAACTTGAGTCTAACTCAATTAGTCTAATTTGGATTACTCTTAATCCAATTTGGTTCATCCCATGAACCTAATCCTCATGGTTCATCATATGAACCTAATCTCCATCTAATTGCCCTTATGTGTGTGACCCTATAGGTTCTTGTAACGTTGAAAATGTCCCTAAACCGATTTAGGAACATAAGCAATGAGCGGTATCTAGCAACACATCATTGCTACCCAAGTTACAAGAATGTTGAGCTCCAACATCACCTTTGTGACTACTAATTGTGACTCTCACAATATGTGACAATGTCCCTCTATCCTTGACATCTAGATTGACCAATCGAGGCATAGACCGTGTCATCCTCGGTACAATCTATATCTTGAAATCTAAGTAGACTCACTCTAATCAAATGAGCTCAATATCTCATATTGTCTCATTTGAGCATGGTCATGCACTTCGTGGTCTCACTCTATCAAGAATAACGATGTCACTCCCGTCATATAGGAGGGATAGATCTCATCTACATCACTCACATCCATCCACATAATTTGTTACATACCCAGTAATCACCTTTATAGTCCACCCATTTACGGGTGACGTTTGACGAAACCAAAGTATGCAACTCCTTATGTAGGGAACCATGGTGACTTCAGGTCTAAGGACTAATAGTCATACTAATAGCCACATGAGAAAGTATATGACACTCATATAACGATCCATGATACTTTCTCATGGCGGGTCATTCAGTATACATTCTCTAATGTATACCCATGTGCCAACTTGATATCTCATATCCATGACTTGTGAGATCAAGTCATCGAGTTGACCTACATACTAGTCTCTACGCATTAACATTGTCCCTGAATGTTAATACTTGACTAGGAATGATTAAGAGTAGTGTTCTCTATATCATCTCATTATCGATTCAACCAATCGATTGATATAGATAAGAACCTACTACTTAAGGACATTATTATATTTAGTTATTTGACACCAATACAAGTAAATATAATAACCATGCCTTTATAAATAGGAATATGATACAATAAAGTTCATACAACAATCATCACATGATTGACTTTAGGGCTTTCACTAACAAATACTAATATGAGAATTAAAATTTTTTAAATTACAAACCTTCATTGTTCTAGCTCTCTCCCCACTCCACGTCATATCTTTCTTTTGGAATGTACGGGTGAAAGTATCTATGAATAATGGCTCAGTCCCCATCTCTTGGGCCTAAACAAACATCGTTATAATGTATAAATTAGTTGGTATTAGAATACAAAATTAAGATTTAAAAAAACTCACCAATCGATGTCTAGATATTAATTGAGTCTCCCACATACGTGGCAGACATAGCGTCGGAATTACAATGTTTATTTTTCTTATTCTGTTCACTCCTCTGTTTACTATCCTCAGATCCCCAATATGCAACAATTGTATTCCAATTCTCCTCGATTATAAAGTGTGGCTTTTTATTTCTAGTTTTCGCATGACTGAGTATGTTTCTGATATGGTCGCCACACTTTTTCTTAAAAATCCTCCTAGTCTATAGAGTTTCACTCTCCTCCCAAGTAAATAACCGTTGCAGTAGAGAAAAATTGAATTGATTATATTAACTACAATTTTATATATAAAATGATTTAAATAACTTACTTTGAACTCATTCCACCACAAAATTTTTATTTCTTCCGGCGTGCTTGTATAAGTCATAGAAGTTCTGCCCCAATGTTATTCACTATTTTATTCACCTCGTGAATAACATGTACAAAATTTGTAAATCTAACATAAAATAAAAACAAACCATGTTAGATACTTATAAAAATACATATCGTAATAAAAATATAGAAAATTTAAAACTAGAATACTTACGAATCTCCGCGCGCAGATATAAACTCTCACGTATCTTCCCTCTCAACGAGTGATTGTTATACTAGAGAAGATACATTAGCAGATATATGTTGAGAACCAGATGATCCTGCAACTGGAGAATAGGTCGAAGGCACATTTCCTGCAAGTGCATCAGACTGTGCAGGGGCTGAAGCATAGGAAGACTGTGATCTTCCATCGCTACTCTATCTATGACCGCCACGTCGAAACTAACAATCATAATTATTAGAAGAATATGATAGTAAAAAAAAATACATTTCCGTATCGAATTTTTAATATGAACAATATGAAAAAATTACCATAACAACTAGATAACCTACAAAAAAAAGACAGTTCATCAATATATCAAATATATGAAATTTAAAATTAGACAGTAAATTGAAACATAATTGGTACTTAATACAAGTTACCTATAATTATAAATTGAAGTCCACATTGTGATTTTCATCCTGGTTATACGTCTATTCATCATCGTCATCGTCATCGTCATCGTCTAAATTAAATTCCTCAACTTCATCCTCATTCATTTCACATGCATCAACGACTATTACTACGCCGTTGGGATCTCGTAACGTTGAAATATTATATTCTTGTAGAGGATTCGGTGGCCGCTAGAGGGGGGTGAATAGCATCGTCGGCTTGTCCGATGGAATTTGTTCGTGATTGTGCTTGCTACAAATTGATTAGTGCGCAGCGGAAATAAAGTAATAACAAATACACACAAAGCACAAGACCAAATATAATGTGGTTCGGAACCGAATGGTTCCTACTCTACAGATCGAGCTCTAAAGAGCTCTAGAGATGCCACAAACATCATTAATTAATAAACTTCTTCTCGACAATATGCTGGAGGTGGAGAAATCTCGTACAAATGATTATACTAAGTAATACAACAAATACAAGCAATTACACTAATGAAATGCAATACAAGTAAAGAAAAATACTTTACAATTGCGCTTATGGATGCTTGCTTTGTGGTTGCTTGAAATGCACTTGGAGACCCTGATTTGTAACAACAAATCACCCCAAAAGCCCTCAAGAAACGCTACTCCAAACCTCCTCCACGAGCTCCATTTAAAGCTGTTGCTTGGGCTGGAAATCGCCTATCAGTCGACTAATCGGGACCATCAATCGACTGATGACACTGTTGCTGTGAGACAAAGGTGCGATCCACGCTGGAAAAATCCAACGGATAGGACATCAGTCAACTAATCATACACATCAGTCGACTGATCGAGCCTTCACTCGACTGTTAACTCCAGTAGTCGAGTGAGACCCCATTCTGTGCCCGAAATATCGAACACCAGTCGACTAATCACACGATCAGTCGACTGCCCACCTTTGGCAGTCGACTGCTAGGGCACTCTCCGTAGTCAAACCCTAGTTGACTCACACCAGTCGACTGATACACCTCAAACATGAGGTTTAATCCCAAGTATGGTGCCCCCATACTTGATAGACCACCCTTAGCCTAGACCTAAGCCTTCTAGCCACCTCCGTCAGCCTCACGCCTATCGGATCCCTCCAAGTCATCCATGACTTGTTCATCCATACGCTAGCCTTCAGGTGCTTCCATCGGCTATGTCATGCTAAGTTGATCTATACCGCCAAGACACATTGGACTTATGCTGCCAAGACTCCCGCTTGGACTTTACGCCGCCAATATTTCCCTTGGACTTTCCAAATTCCAAATACCCATGACTTGGACTTTCACCGCCAAGACTACACCCTTGGACTTACGTGGCCAAGACTACACCCTTGGACTTTACTTGCCAACCCATGTTGGACTTTTCCAGATGCCAAGACTCAAGCTTGGACTTTTCCCTTGCCAACCCATGTTGGACTTTTCTTTGCCAAGACCCATGCTTGGACTTTACATGCCAAGTACTCAAGACTTGGACTTTCCATGACATGGTCAACCCTAGTCAACCATCAAAATCCCCCTCGAGTCAAACTCGAGTCCGGTCAATCATGATCCGGGTCGATTGCACCAATAATCTCCCCAAAACATTATCATACATCAATGTCAAACATCAATCTCAAACCTTCATGTCAAACATCAAAACATCACTCGAGTAAAACTCGAGTCTGGTCAATCATGACCTGGGCCGATTGCACCAATAATCTCCCCCTTTTTGATGTTTGACAAAAAACACATATCTTTGAGTTAGAACACTAACTCAAATCTTCTTATCAATTATCCCAAATTGGTAATCCCATAAATTCCAAACATTCTCCCCTTTTTTGACTAACATAAAAAAGGTTCTCTCCAAGGAGGTCAATGTCTCATATCCCAATGAGATCTTACAATCTCCCTCTTGGTCCAAAAATACATAGGATGCTTACAATCTTCCTAGTGATAAGTCTCATATCACTCAAGAGAGGCATTCCTATAAACTCTCCCAATTTCCAAATTGGGTATCTCAACATCCCATTTTTCCCTTTCATTGGAAAAAAAAAATATCATCCATCATCCCATGATGGATACCTCGCCCTAAAAGCTTGCTGCCCCTTGACCATTGCACCAACAATCTCCTTGGGAAGTCCCTAAGCTAATAGGAACTCTAAATCATCAAAAATAGGGTTAAAAATTCAAACTTGAACTTTCACTCACCTTAAATTGATACATTACCATAACACTTCTCCTGATCCATATCCAATGAATTTTCACCCTTTCTAATACTTTGCAAAGCATATCCTAGGGTTAGGAGTGGTTAGGAAACTTTACTGTAGCTGAAAATAAGATAAACAATCTTTGTTTTTCCGAAATAAGCTCTGGCAGTCGACTTTATCAGTCAACAGTCGACTGACGGGCTCAACAGTCGACTACCACCAAGGGCAATCGACTGATAACTGAAATATCAAAATTTCAGTTATCAGAAATGAAATTCAAAAATTCATAAATAATTATACGTAATTTGAAAAATCATGAAACTTCATACGTATAATACTTATGACCAATACAATAGGTGAAAAATGTTAGAAAAATATTTTACCCATAAAATATCGAAATTGATACAAAGTTCAAAGTGAAGAAAAACTTCAATATTTTAGCTCACTTTGTATCAACTTCATCAGTGGTGATTGCTATCAAAAGATAGACTTCACCAAGGTTTTATAAAAGGATTTTAAAATGATTTTGAAAACCTATATAGGATCATATTCCTTGGGCTTAATTTACATGACTTGTACACAAGCTTTCTCAATGATCCACAAATAATGTAAGATGAGTTTTAGTTCATCTAGATACAAAAACTATGCACCTTGAACTCAACTCATATCCTAGCATCTCACATGTATCTAGGGTATATAAATACACATACATGTCAATGTGATGTGAGATGTAGGTTTTGTTCATCCTAATCTAGGGTTTCATGTATTTTCTAAGGCAACCCTACTTGATTCCCTTATACATGGGACTTCAAGTCATGCCAAAGTCCTTAAATCAATTTTTATTAATTTAAATGCATGAAGTATGATCATGGCATAAATGATAACATAAGTAAACATGGCTAATGATCATGATGTCATGACATATGATACAATTTAAGCATACATTATATTTAACCTAAATCCTAAACATGATCACGACA
Source organism: Wurfbainia villosa (assembly GCA_025175895.1). Lineage (NCBI taxonomy): Eukaryota > Viridiplantae > Streptophyta > Magnoliopsida > Zingiberales > Zingiberaceae > Wurfbainia > Wurfbainia villosa. The sequence goes on from CM045986.1 coordinate 37,947,754, forward strand.
TATTATATGGCAAACAAAGCATGACATATAAAATGTATAGGTATAACAATACCTAAAATTTAATATTAATTATCATTTGATATAATTAAGTATATTTTGTCATATTGCTACTAATCCCCCAAGTGTGCCAAAAACCCAAAATGACACACTATGACTTCTAAACCTAAATTGTGTCAATTTGATTGATTTTTCATAATTCCAAAGATATATTGGCACATCCTAAAATCTTTTAGGATATAAAATCAAACTTATTTCCAAAGTATCCCAAAACCTTAGAAATAACCTAAAGTGCCACCTTTACCATGGTTGGGTTAGCTACCCTTCCAATCAAGGTTGACACACCTAAACCCATCTAGCGTGAATCAATCACGCTCTTAGGAACCCAAAACCTATTTGAGCTCCTAGGGTTTACTAGGTATTCCTTAGGGATAACCTCCCTAGATACCCTCCTAATGACCCTCCTAGGCTTAGAAGCCTTGATCATTTGGGTCTTACCTAGGTTGACTCTAGGGGTAACTCCCCTTGCAACCTTCTTAGTGACTTCCCTAGGTTTCCTTGAAACCCTAGCCACTAGGCATACACCTTGGTCAACCTTAGGGATGACTTCCCTATTGACCTTGGTCTTCCTAGACCTAATTTGACTTCCATAATCAAATGGAACATTATGGTAGGTCGTTTTGGGCTTAGGCTTGCCCTTGGTTGACTCTTGATTCCTAGGTCTTTGACTTTGACTTCTAGACCTAGTTTTTTGATCACTTGACCCTTGAAATTGATTTTGTATATTCCTAAGGGTCTTCTCTAATTTTTTAAGTTTTTACCTCAAAACTTGATTTTCAAATTCTAATTTTTTAAATTTGGTGGGCCCATTATTTCTTTGAGTATTTTTCCCTTTCCTAGGCATATGTCTAGAATTCTTTGGATTAAAACCTAGATGGTCTTCAATTTTCCTAATACTTGCCTTAGGTAAAATATTTTTAGGGACATTAGTCTCAAATTTCTCCTCCTTCCTAATGTGAACATTTTTAGCTCCTAGGCAATACTCCCTATTTCTAGCATGCTCTTTATGATAAATTGGAAGGTTGTTAACATTATTTCTATCATGCTTTTGCCTATAAAATTTAGAAAGTACATTAATAGATTTTACCTTAGGGTTAGCTCTCAATGCTCCCCCTCCTTGTGATGCTCCTTCTTTGACCTTCTTGCTCCCTCTAGGGCATTGACTCCTATAATGCCCTCTTTGATTACATTTGAAACATATGATATGCTCCTTGCTTTTGATGGTTGGAGGACCGGCTTTTCTTGACTTTTAGGTGTCAGAGGAGTTTTCCTTACTCTTTTCGGACACTTACTCTTGTAGTGCTCAAATTCCCTACACTCAAAGGAAATTATATGATTTTTATTTAAAATTGTTGGTGCAATCGGCCCAGGTCACGATTGACCAGGACTCGAGTTTGGCTCGAGTAATGTTTTGATGTTTCGACAAAAACATATGACAATGTAATTGTCAAGGTAAAGTCCAAGTCATGGGTCTTGGCAATGTAAAAGTCCAACATGGGTTGGCAAGGGAAAGTCCACGCATGGTCTTGGCATTTGGGAAAGTCCAAGCATGGTCTTGGCATTTGAGAAGTCCAGCATGGTCTTGGCATAGAAGTCCAAGGGGTTTAATATTGGCGGCGTAAAGTCCAAGCGGTAGTCTTGGCAGCATAAGTCCAATGGTTGGCGGCGTAAAGTCCAAGCGGAGTCTTGGCGGCGTAAGTCCAATGTGCCTTGGCGGTGTAGACACCGTTAGCATGACATAGCCGACGGAAGCACCTGAAGGCTAGTGCGATGGATGAACAAGTCATGGATGACTTGGAGGGATCCGAGAGGCGTGAGGCTGATAGAGGTGGCTAGAAGGCTTAGGTCTAGGCTAAGGGTGGTCTAGCAAGTATGGGGGAACCATACTTGGGTTAAAACCTCATGTTTGAGGTGTGCCAGTCGACTGGTGCCATGTGGCGGTCGGGGACCGAAATCAACTAGGGTTTATTTGCGGGTTATGGCCTAGCGATCATTGCGGAGGTGGCACTACTAAAAATGGACCTTTTAACGGGAAATCCGTCGTTAAAAAATCAATTCCGTCGTTAATGAGTTTTAACGGCGGTAATAAATCTAGTAGGAAGTTGTCGCTAAAAGGCCTTGTCGGGAAAAGATTAGCAGCGGGAATAAAAAGTACCGTCGTTAATAACATTTTAACGACCACTACCGTCGTTATTGTTAGTAACGACGGATTTATATACCGTCGTTATTGGCAATAACGACGGTCATATGTACCGTCGTTAATAACAACAACAACGGTTATTTATACCGTCGTTAATAATTTAATATCATTTAATTGTTTAACGACGGTTAAACATACCGTCGTTAATGGCATCAACGACGATCATCATATAGGTGTTATTTCATCATTATTATTTATACACAATTCACAATATATATTAATGAATACTAATAAAAATCAAAACACAATATATTAAAAATCAAAACACCATATATATTAACAAGTCGTCCATCAATACATGTTCATCATTAAACTTATAAAATTAACATCCATTTATATCAAAAGAGAATATTTCTCTAAAATCTTCATTTTAATGTTGACATTCTTAAAAGATCCAAAAAAATATGTCCCCGATAGATATGTCATCCTCTTCAACTCTAGCATCTGGGAGTGAGTTTTTATCCTTTGTATCAACACTTCTCTTCATAATGACCATTAGCAATTCTAGAAATCTTTCCTGTAAATCAAAGTACATAGAAAACAAAAGGTTTAGCACATCTAACACAACCAATCATAAAAAGGGTACTTTAACATCGAGAATTCAATAGTTTCTAACTCAGCATCAGCAAGTTATCGAGATAACTATTAGAATCAATTTGAAAAAAAACATATGGTTAAGATCTTTCCACCTTTAGTTTCTTTGTCCTTTTTTTTCTTAAGAAGCTTCCCTGAGGATTCAATACGAAGATAAGTGATGATTTTAGCAATTCATACAAGAATAGAACTATCCATGCTGACATTGTCCATTTCCTACAGAACCAAAGGGACCCAACATTAGCTACCTAACAAATTCAAAATGAGAAAATAACAAGCTAGGGTGGAAGAAATTTACCTCTGGGAAGTATGCTTTGCTCCTATGAAGAGTGGTAGGGATATCATGTGATAAACCTTCCTCCTGGAGAAAAATACAAATCATAGTTACATATGTAAAAAAGACTAATAAACCAAAACTAGTTGAATAAGAAGCCAAGCCTTAAAAACCATATCCCAAAAATTCATTTATAAAGAAGTATAAGACCAAAAAGGCAAGGAAATAGGTGTTCTTTTCATATTAAATCCATGCATGTCTGAAAGAATGAAACCTGGAAGTGAACCTGTAGCTCCTCTTGCATTTTTTTTTTAAATTGAATAACCAGCTAGATAACAAAAACAAACTTTAGCCAATGTAGATGTTCTCTCTCATGCAGCCCATGCCAAGAGTATACTGCATCATATCACACACTTCAATTAAATGAAAAAAATAATATAAACAATAGATTTAGAAGCTAAAAACATTTACACAAAGCAATTAAAGATTTATAAACCTATCTCCTCATCTTTGATAAGCTTCGTGGATATCATCTGTATCGATGAGCATTGAATCTCTCTCCGTTAACATATGATATGAGTATCGAGGATATGTCTTTGTCACTATGTGCCAACCTTTGAGGTATTATCTTTACATAAAACACTTGTGATGCTTGAGTGGCCAATACAAATTGCTCATTTGATTTCAACAACCGTTGACAATTTACACTCACAAAACCATATTTATCCACTTTGATCCCCCTTTCTCTAGAATGCACATCAAACCACTTGCATTTAAAGACCACAATTCGCCTTTCACCAAGAAATTACAATTCAATAATTTGTGACAATACTCCATAATAGTCAATATTTTCGGTGCCATAGTTTCCAACAACGAGAATACCACTATTTTGTGTCCTTAGGCCTTTGTTGTGCTCCTCAGTATGGAATTTATATCCATTTACTTTACAACATACAAATGACTTCCCATACTGTGTAGGCCCACGTGACAGAGAAAGTAGATCTTCCATTTTTTTGTTTTTGTCATTTTTATATAACCTCTCGACCTATATAATTTGAAAAAAAAATTCTTACTCTCAAGATATAATTTATTAGTAAAAACAAAGACATGTATATATATATTAAAAAATGTCACTTACTCTGACTCTGAACCACTTAATAAATTGTTTATCCCATTCCTCATCTGACAAAACCAAATTACTAGAAGCACGAATTTGCAAGTAGTCACTGCAAAAAAAAAAGGAGTTTAATCATAATTGAAACAAAGCAGCACGTAAAATAAAATTTTGAGAAGTTGATGTATCAAATGTTTCTACTCCAGTGTGCCACAATTCACTCAATTCATCGATCAACGGTTGCAGATAGATATCAATTGCATCTCCAGGACTCTCTGGACCAGGAATTAACATGCATAAAATGAAATTAGACAAGTTCATACACATCGATGGTGGTAAATTATAAGGAATAAGAATCATAGGCCAAATGCTATATGTTGTTTTTGCATTTGCGAATGGTTGAAACCCATCACTTGCGAGGCCAAGTCTCACATTGCGAGAATCTGAGGAGAAATCTTTATATTTTTCATCAAATGATTTCCATGTCATAGAATCAGCCGGATGCCTTAGAACTTCATCATCAACCCTTGCATCATTGTGCCATCTCATGTAAGGAGCTGTTTTTGAACACATGAATAACCTTTGGAGCCTTGGTTTTAGTGGGAAATAACGTAATATCTTCTTCGGAATCTTCTTTCCATTGGCTTTAAATTGAGTTTCCCCACCATGTCTCTCCTCCTTCCATCTAGATGTTCCACACACTTCACAGAAGTCTAAGTTCTTACGGTCTTTCCAAAATAACATACAATTATTTTTACATGCATCAATCTTTTCATAAGAAAGGCCGATATCTCTAATAAACTTTTTAGCATCATAATATGAATCTGGAAGATCAGAATTTTCTGGTAATATTTCTTCCTTCAACAATTTCAACAACATGCTAAATGATTTATTTGTCCATTGTCCAACATTCTTGAGATGAAGTAACTTTATTAATGCTGACAATTTTGAAACCTTTGATCCTTGGTACAAAGGTTCTTTTGAATCATTTAATAATCTGTAAAAGTTTTTAGCTTCATCATTTGGTTCCTCACTAATATTGACACGGTTTGAATCATCATAATGTGGGTGTAGATCATTTAGAAGATCTTCCAAGAAGTCATCATTATCATCTACTTCATTTCTGAATATTGTTGCTCCATATCATCCCCTGGCTTTTCTCCATGATGATACCAAAATCTATAATTTTGAAGTATTCCATAAACAATCAAGTGCATTTTAACTAATTCCCTAGACCCAAAACGTGCATTACCACATTTAACACATGGACATCGGATTTCATTTGTTGCACCTGTTCTCTTAAAAGCATAGTTCAAAAAATTTTCAATCCCCTGTTCATATGCTTCTCCAAGGCGATCATTAATAAGATCCATCCATTTCTTATCGGGTGCCATTCTCTAAATGTCAAAAAGGTGAACAAACTTAACTACAAATAATTTTGGACCTGCAACCCTGTCGGGAATGAAAAGATACGTTAAAATGTTAAGTTCTCATGTCAAAATAAATAGCTACTATAAGTCCATATGACTAAGGCAGAGATAGCAAAAACTATAAGTCTATAGTATCATAGGTCAAGACCACCCTTCTCAACCCCTAAAAGGAGTTGCTATAGTCTATTTAATTAGTACCATTAACTGAAGTAGGTTTTACAATCTTAGCACTTAAACATGATGATACCATTTAATTGATGTATCGCTATATATTGTTGATGCCACTTGATGTCAAATTCTTTGAACAATATTCTTTACTTGATGTATATCCTATGTGCTAGTCATGTACTTATGACTGAGTAGTATGTTTATGTATACTTGATGCAAACTCAATTTACTAGTGGAAAGAAGCCCTAGTTCGGTCAATTTCAAAAATGAAGTTTAAGATAGACAAACATAACATCAAACTTCATAAAACATTATAATTAGTTAAACCTAGGATGGTCACAAATACTTGAAATTAACAAGAAGATGAAATTTGGTTAATCAGAAGTGCAAGGAAAGAATTTGTATAAAATGCTCTATTTCACACTAACATATATTTCACTAGCACACTTGCATTTTAAACCGATTGAATTAATGATTTTGTAGAGCACAGAACATACAAAGCATCTTAGTAATAAAAATTATTATGCCAAAATTCAAATAAGCAAATGAATCTAACATGCAAAACAAACCTAAGAGTACAATGGATCGATTTAGCTAGGTAATCCAAGTAAATCAATCAAACCTACAATATAAATACCTCAACTATGTCAATAAAGTTTGCAACCCACACTCCCTAATGAACATCGATCAAGTTCTCCAGACAGTTCTAGCTCCGCCTAGTCGTCACGAGCAACACCCATCTTCCTCATTGCTTTCAGGCTTCGTCACCTCTATTGCGCCGCCGATCGAGTGACACCCTTCTCCGACGCCTTTTTCCGCCACTGCAAACAGAAGTCCAAATCAATAAATGTCACACTAAACGATCAAGGTATTCCTAAAAGAAATCAGTAATATTTTTGTTGAAAAAAAATAAATGAATCGTACCCACAGCGGTGTCGGATCGCCCTAGAGAAAGAGGATGGAGCGGCGACGGAAGAGAATGATGGAGAGACAACGGAAGAGGGAGAAAAAAAAACAGCAGGGCGAAGCGATGGATGGAAAACAGAAGATAAAGAAAAAAACCTAAGTTACGTTGATATGAGTTTAGGGGGAAAAATTAAGGGAAGAAAAATATAAAAAAGAAATCAAATAATATAAATAAAATAAAGATATTTTTAATAAAATAAAAATGGAAAAAAGCAAAACGGATATAAATAAAATTGAATTTCCAAATTTTATTTAAATATTTTGTTTTTATATTTAAAAAATCAGATTTCTACTCGGTAAAAAAATTGAGTTAGAGTTTCGACTTTATAAAAAATCAAAAAATTAATAACGACGGGAGAAAAAATCCATCGTTGAAAGTCTTATAATAACGACGGGAGAAAATACCGTCGTTAAAGGTATATCATTAACGACCGAAATAAAAAAAACCGTCGTTAATGACAAAGTATCAACGACGGGACAAAATACCGTTGTTAATGCGTAATCATTAACGACGGATACTAAATGTGGTCGCTATTGAGCTACTAATAACGACGGTATTTTAATACCGTCGTTAAAATCCATCGTTAAAAGCTGCTTTCTATGGCTCGAGCGATCGGTGATCGTGTGATCCGATCGTGGTGCTCGAGAATTCGCCACGCATCGGAGTCGAGACTCGACTGGTCGAGTGAAGACTCCATCAGTCGACTGATGGTCACAATCAGTCGACTGATGGTAGTTCCGTTGGACTTATCCAACGTGGAACTAGTCGTTGTCTCACGACAAAAGTGGCATCAGTCGACTGATTGTCCCGATCAGTCGACTGATAGACTTTTTCCAGCACAGGTTGAAGCTATATATGGAGCTCGTGATGGAGGAAAAATAAATCGGTTCTTGAGGGCTATTGGGGTGATTTGTTGGTGCAAATCAGGTCTCCAAGTGCAAGCAAGCAACCAAGCATTCAAGCAATCAAAACAAGTGTTGTAAAGTCTTTTCTTTACTTGTATTTCATATTTACATTGTATATTGCTTGTATTTCGTTCTTACTGTTGTAAGATCTATTGTAAGGGGTTTCTCCGCCTCCGACTTGTGTCGAGAAGGAGTGTTTATCATTAGTGAGTGCGTGTGCATCACTAGGGCTCTTTAGAGCTCGATCCGTGGAGTAGGAACCGTGCGGTTCCGAACCACGTTATATCATTGTGTTAGCTTGTTGTCTATTTCGTTATTGCTTTTATTATTTCTATTTCCGCTGCGCACTAACGAAATTGTAGACACAAACGCGATCGAATTTCATCTACGCTATTCACCCCCCCTCTAGCCATTCCAAGGGTCCTAACAAGTGGTATCAGAGCCCGGGGCTCTTCTACGGATTAACAACCGAGAGCTAAGGCAAAAGGCTAGAGGGTGAAGATGGAATTCCAAGACAAGCTTGGATGGGAAATCAACACTCCACCTCCATATGATCCAGAAGATTTTCCGGCATGGAGAGCAAGAATGGAAACATTCTTGATGATGAACATAGAGGATTGGTTCATCCTCGTCGAAGGCCTTGAACCCCCTAGGGATAAGAAGGGGAATGTCCTAAAATTGAAAAAGTGGACCCAAGAGCAACGCCAAAAGCTCAAGACCGAAGTTAAGATAACGAAACTTTTGGATGATTTAATCCCTAATGATGTTTTGTGCAAGCTAGGGGATTACATGTATGCCAAGGAGCTATGGAGAAAATTGGCAAGATACCATGAGGAGAGTTCATCCTCAAGTGAAAGTGAGGAATCGGAAGTTGAGATGGAGTCAACTTCCGAATCGGAGAAAGAAGAAGTAGAAGAGGTGGAAGAAGCATCTACTTCTAGGATTGAGGAGGAGAGACCATCCTCTACACCGGAGCAACCTCAAGAAGAGCTCTCAACATCCGATCAAGATGAGGAAGCTCAAAATTCAACTCCGGCACCTACCACCACCCTAGGTAACTCAAACACTTTATTTTCAAACAAAAATCATATTATGTGCTTTGAGTGTAGGGAGTATGGGCATTACAAGAGCAAATGTCCAAAGAGGATCAAGAAAGCTCCTCCGGCGCCTAAAAGTCAACAAAAGTCAACGGACGCCGGTTCTCCAAGACAAAAGAGCAAGGAGCATGTCATTTGCTTCAAATGCCGACTACCGGGTCATTACCGGAGTCAATGCCCAAAGAAGAAGAAGAAGGGGCAAAGGGGAGCATCACAAGTAGGGGGAGCCACTAAGGCAAACCCTAAGGTATATTTAAATAATGCTCCGTCTAATTTAAAGCATGCTAGAACTAATTTTAGCAATTGTGGTATGTATCATAAAGAGCATGCTAGAAATAACAAACATATGTGTTTAGGAGCTAAGAATGTTCACCTTAAGAATAAGGAGAAATTTGGGACTAATGTCCCTAGAAAAACAATACCTAAGAAATCTATTAAGAAAATCCAAGAACATCTAGGTTTTAATCCAAAATGGACTAGGCATTCGCCAAGAAAGTCCAATGCCCAAGATTCAAATAAAAACTCTAAAATTGGGCAATTAGAATTAGAGAACCAAGCCTTGAGGTCAAGGCTTGAGAAATTGGAAAAGACCCTAAACAAGATACAAAATCAATTTCAAGGGTCAAATTGTCAAACTCTAGGATCTAAGAGTCAAAAGTCAACCAAGGGCAAGAATGGTTTGGGTCACAAACCTAAGTCCAAGGTGACTTACCATAGTGTTCCATTCGACTATGGGGCACTAACTAGGTCTAGGAAGACCAAGGTCAATGGGGAAGTCATTCCTAGAGTTGACCAAGGTTTGTGCCTATTGGCCATGGTTTCGAAGAAACCTAGGATGGCCACTAAGAAGGTTGTTAGGGAGGCAATCCCTAAGGTTAACCTAGGCAAGACCAAAATGACCAAGGCTAATAAGCCTAGGAGGGTCATTAGGAAGGTATCTAGGGAGGTTATCCCTAAGGAATACCTAATTAACCCTAGGAGCTCAAATCGATTACATTTGAAACATATGATATGCTCCTTGCTTTTGATGGTTGGAGGACCAGCTTTTCTTGACTTTTAGGTGTCGGAGGAGTTTTCCTTACTCTTTTCGGACACTTACTCTTGTAGTGCCCAGATTCCCTACACTCAAAGCAAATTATATGATTTTTATTTAAAATTACATTGCTTGAGTTACATAGGTCCGTGGTGGAAGCCGGAATAGCTTCTTCACTTCTTCCGGAGGTTGAAGCGACATCTTGCTCTTGCTCCGTGTGGGAATTCTCTCCTCCCCCTCAATTCTAGAGGTGGAGGCTTCTTCCACTTCTTCCACTTCTTCTCTTGACCCAGATGTTGATTCCTTTTCAACTTTCGAACTTGATCTGGAGGATGATTCCGAATCCTCACTTTCTTGTAAGGAAGAGCTTTCTTCTTCTTGTACCGAGTGAGACTCCTCATGGAATCTTGCCAACTTGCTCCATAGCTCCTTGGCATCCATATAATCTCCTAGCCTAGACAAACCATCATTAGGTATCAAATCTTCTAAAAGTTTTGTTAACTTGGCTTTGGTCTTGAATTTTAGCCGCATTGCTCTTGGGTCCATTTCTTCAACTTTAGAACTTCTCCCTTCTTATCCCTAGGAGGTTCAAAGCCTTCTATGAGGATGAACCAATCCTCTATGTCCATCATCAAGAATGTCTCCATTCTTGCTCTCCACGTCGGAAAATCTTCTCGGTCGTATGGTGGTGGAGTGTTGATGTCCCATCCAAGCTTGTCTTGGAATTCCATCTTGCCCTCTAGCATCTTTGCTCCCGGCGGTTAGTCCATAGAAGAGCCCCGGGCTCTGATACCAATTATAGAGGATTCGGTGGCTGCTAGAGGGGGGTGAATAGCGTCGTCGGCTTGTCCAATGGAATTCGTTCGCGATTGTGCTTGCTACAAATTGATTAGTGCATAGCAAAAATAAATTAATAACAAATACACACAAGAACAAGACCAAATATAACGTGGTTCGGAACCGAATGGCTCCTACTCCACAGATTGAGCTTTAAAGAGCTCTAACGATGTCACAACACTACTAAACAATAAACCCCTTCTCGACAACACGTCGGAGGTGGAGAAACCTCGTACAAATGATTACACTAAGTGATACAATAAATACAAGCAATTACACTAATGAAATGCAATACAAGTAAAGAAAAATACTTTATAATTGCGTTTATGGATGCTTGCTTTGTGGTAGCTTGAAATGCACTTGGAGATCCTGATTTGCAGTAGCAAATCACCCCAAAAGCCCTCAAGAAAAGTTACTCCAAACCTCCTCCATGAGCTCCATTTAAAGCTGCTACTTGGGCTGGAAATCGCCTATCAGTCGACTGATCAGGACCATCAGTCGACTGATGACACTGTTGCTGTGAGACAACGGTGTGATCCACCCTGAAAAAATCCAACGGATAAGACATCAGTCGACTGATCATACACATCAGTCGACTGATCGAGCCTTCACTCGACTGTTAACTCCAGTAGTCGAGTGAGACCCTATTCTGTGCCCGAAATATCGAGCACCAGTCGACTGATCACACGATTAGTCGATTGATCGGTCCAGCAGTCGACTGCCCACCTTTGGCAGTCGATTGCTAGGGAACTCCCCACAGTCAAACCCTAGTTGACTCACACCAGTCGACTGACCATAGGTCCCAGTCGACTGATATGATACACTTCAAACATGAAGTTTTATCTCAAGTATGGTGCCCCCATACTTGCTAGACCACCTTTAGCCTAAACCTAAACCTTCTAGCCACCTTCGTCAGCCTCACACCTATCAAATCCCTCCAAGTCATCCATGACTTGTTCATCCATATGCTAGCCTTCAAGTGCTTCCATCGGCTATGTCATGCTAAGTTGATCTATACCACCAAGGCACATTGGACTTATGCTACCAAGACTCCTGCTTGGACTTTACGCCGCCAACCATTGGACTTATGCTGCCAAGACTCCCGCTTGGACTTTACACCGTTAATATTCCCCTTGGACTTTTCAAATGCCAAATACCCATGACTTGGACTTTCACCGCCAAGAATACACCCTTAGACTTACGTGGCTAAGACTACACCCTTGGACTTTACTTGTCAACCCATGTTGGACATTTCCAGATGTCAAGACTCAAGCTTGGACTTTTCCCTTGCCAACCCATGTTGGACTTTTCCTTGCCAAGACCCATGCTTGGACTTTACATGCCAAGTACTCAAGACTTGGACTTTCCATGACATGGTCAACCCTAGTCAACCATCAAAATCCCCCTCGAGTCAAACTCGAGTCCGGTCAATCATGACCCGGGTCAATTGCACCAATAATCTCCCCAAAATATTATCATACATCAATATCAAACCTTCATGTCAAATATCCATGTCAAACATCAAAACATCACTCGAGTCAAACTCGAGTTTGGTCAATTGTGACCTGGGCCGATTGAACCAACAATTCTTCGATATGATGCATAAAGCCTTTGCAATCTAGGAGTTAAAGGCAAATAGAACATTTGTTTGAATGATTTTCATCGCTTATTATGATTCGTTCTCATGGTACTCTTGTACCTACATTGATTACAGAATTTACAAGTCTCTAAATCTGCATTATCTCCCTAATATAGCATACAATCATCTCTGCAAACATCAATTCTTTACACTGGAAGACCTAAATCTTTCACAAATTTTTTCATACTGTAAAAATCCTTCGGCATTATGTGATCGCACGGCAATACTTCTCCAATAACTTGAACAAAATCATTAAAACAATCTTCGGACACATTATGCTCAGCTTTAACATTCAACAATCTTGCGGTGAGAGATAATTTAGTATGACTGTCATAACCAGACCATACTGGTTCATCTGCAGCTCTCAACACTTCTTAAAATTTGAGATATGGTTCATTGTATACATTTTCATGAACACCAGGTACTTCTACCGCCTCCAACGGCAATAAATAACTAGTATACAAATTATCAAATATTTGAGGATTACTAGAACTTGCAGCGTTTGATTCGGAATTCAAATTATGACCAACTACATCAACTTTCATCCTTTGATATTGATTGAATTGATCATAATATCTTTGATCTCCAGTAACTTTCCTTTGTATGTTTCGTCCAACCTCTTCATCGGATATGAACGGTTCACCATGACATGTCCAATTATAATAATTTGGAGTAAATCCAAATCTACAAAGATGTTCTCGAACTTTATCACACTGAAAAAATTTATCATTATGACATTTCTTGTACGGACACCTTAATTTATTTCCATCCATAAACCCAACATTGCTACTAGCAAAATTCAAAAACTGTTCCAACCCAATAATAAATTCATCGGTTAAACCACGACGTTCTAATAAATTCTTTTTATACATCCAACTTCTTTCTCTCTCCATTTGTCCTGTTTTAAAATTATATATCAAGGATTAATTTTATTTTTTCCATATTTCATCCATATTAATATAACAATAAATTTATACACAAAATAAAATCTTCTAGTGCTTACTGTGCTTTTGTATGATATTGAATTGCAAACTATATCTAACATATCGAACAAATATTATATATTTATAGTAAAAGAATTACTTAAAATCAAACATTAATTATATATATTATAAAATAAAAATGCTATAAATTTGTGAATATACGATATATATATATACCTGCTATGGTGGAAGCAATCGATGAGCTCACACCTGAAGACTTCACGAACACACGGATCACCTGAAGGACGAAGTACGACAAACCTACGAAAAATATATAAAATATTAATTATTTTTGTATTTATATTACACATGCATTAATTACTGATTTAATTTAATTTGAATAACATGTTAACTTTACTGTGACCGAGTACATGATGCGGAGGAACGGGATCTCCACAATAGTTGTGCACGATCCAGGGAAATCAATGAATGCCCCACCTGGATCGTGCGCATGGAGCATGGACCAAACGCTCCAGCTGAGGCGGCCATGAACCATCTAGGTGCATAATCCAGAGGGAAATGATGAACCCCCTCGTCGCGTCGTTGTCGTTATCCTATACGACGTACGACTTGTGCTCACGGCAGCCGGCAGCCAGCAACTCCGGCCCAACTGCTGCCAGCTGGCGCGGCACCTGCCACACGACCTCGCGGTAGGTCGCGCGAGGCCGCGGCACCTACCGCAACCTTGCGGCAGGTCGCGAGGCTGCAGCACCTGCCGCTACCTCGCAGCAGGTCCTGCGAGGCCATGACACCTGCCACAACCTTGCGGTAGTGTCGTGAGGCAGCGCGCAACACTTGTTGTGCGCGGTACCATGCCACGAGCTCGCGACAACGACACCATTGCTTCGGTAGTGGAAGAGTCTCCGCCGGTGGAAGAGGAGAAGAAAAGTACCGGATCGGATAGGGTCGGGAGGGTGACGAGCGCATGAGGAGGGATGGAGGAAAAGAGAATGAGTGATAATTAGGGGAAAATCGGTAATGAATTCTATTTCGTTGCAATATTTGTCGCTAATTTGGCGACGAATATTTGATTCGTCGCCAATTTAGCGAAGAATCAAATATTCGTTGCCAATTAAAAATACCAACGAAAAAATTTTCGCCGCTAAATTTATCACAAATTTTGCAACAGATCATTAAATCATTGCAAATTTCGTGACAAATTTATATTTCGTTGCCAAATTTTGAGACGAAATTTATTTTTTATCACAAAATTCACGATGAAAAATATATTCATTGCCAAATTAGCGACAAAAACTAAATTCGCCACAAATTTCATTATTCCCATCATTCATTTTCTTTGCCAAATGATTTAAAATGTTCGATGAAAATTTTTTGTCACCAAATTCGTTAGAAATTTTTTGAAGAATTCATAATTCGTCGCAATATTTTGCAACGAAAATATAATTTGTTGCAAACTTTGCAATGAAAATATAATTCGTTGCAAAATTTGCAACGAAAAAGAAATTCGTTGCAAAAAATTACAACGAAAAAATAATTTGTTTCAAAAATTTGCAACGAATTCATAATTCATTGCAAATTCTGTGACGAATTTCATTTTCGTTGCAAAATATTGCAATGAATTTTATTTTTCATCGCAAATTTACTACGAAAAATAAATTTCGTTGTAAAACTGCGACAAAATCTGCGATGAAAATAAATTTGTTGGAAATGCATATAAGTTTGCAACAAAACAATTTTTATTGCAAATTTCCTTACTAATTTTCGATGAAATTTGAAATTCGTAGCAAATTTTGTTGTAGATTTAAAAAAAAATTCGTTGCCAAATTTTGTCGACAAATCCTTAAATTTTTGTAGTGTCGATCCAACTCAACATTGGGCCTACTTTCTAAATTGTCTCCACCCGACTCAGCACTCGACTCCTCCCCTAAACTGCTTCTTTTAACTCAACCCTCCAATCACCTAATCATATTACTGTAGTATTATTAGTCACTCCTCCAAAATAGTCAGACTAATCATTTTGTCTAACGTTAGTACCATGAATACACCCTCTATTCACTTCCTCCTATTCTCTCTTTAAATACCAAGCTATTCCTTTCGACTCAATAATTTTATCAAAATGATCTCTACCTACTAGTGAACCGCAATAGTTGTGCTTTTTCCCATGTAAGATACGGAAAAAAATTAATTAATTAAGGATAGGGATTAACCCTTTAAGTGGCTATTTGATTTAATCAAATCTAGGGTTAATTAAGGTTGGGTTTAATTGAATAAGGCTTAAACCGATTCGCTTGAACCAAAATATAAATGGCATTTAAAAGCCGAGAAAACCTGATAGCCGCATAGTTTCCATTGCGATCGCCCTCTTCGTTCTCTCTCTCTCACGATTTCTCCGCACCATCGCTTCTCCCGTCGCCAGATTTCAGCTCATCGGCGATCCGGTGAGAGCAGTTCAACAACGTCGCCACCTTAGTTGATCCCCAGTCGGAGGTCGGTGGGTTCTCAGCCTTAGGGATCTCAGCGATTTCTTCGCTCGACGGATCGGGGTGTTGTTGCTATGGCGATGAGCTGCCAAGAGGGAGGGATTTCACCGCCGATCGTCGCCAAAGCTAGGTAAGGATCGATCTCCTTCCTCTTTTGAGATGTGAGCTGAGATTTTAGCTGTGGGATTCTTGAGCTTGGATCTATGGTTTTGGTCAGTGATTGGAGCTCAATTTGTTCCGGTGAATAGGGCAGCTGGGGAAACTATTGTCGGTGAAGATTTGGCCGATAAGTTTCATTTCCTTTATTGTCTCAATGGTATTTGTTGTATTGTTTGTAGTGTGCCGGTGTGATTGGGATATGACAGAGTGGTATCCGATTGATGTAGGTTTGCTGTCATTGATTCAATGATCTTGGAGATGTGGATCATGCTTGAGGTAAGGATGGAATCTGATGGGTTCCTGTTAATGGATCACGACAGTGGAAGGGTTGTGGTGTCGGCTGTGTTGTTGTATTACTGTGGAAGAAGATGAAATCTGGTCTGGTAGTAACTGTGTGGATTGTTATGGGTAGTGTATAGTCCGATTGTTCAATCTTTTGCTATCTATTGTTGTGTTGAATTGATTGAGGTGGTGGTTTAATCTTGTAGTAAGCTGCCATTACAGCTCAAATTTGTGTGTTGATTCATTGGTTGTTTTTGTAGCGATTCTCAGTTTGGGTTGCTGACCATGGTGTTTGTGGATTATGTTAGGTTATGCTCTGTTAAGGAGCTGTGAAGGTTGAAGTGTTGAGATTATGTTTAGATGATTGGATAGCTATTTGAGTGTTGTTTAGATATATTTACTTTAATTGATCTTGTGGATGTGGGTGATCTATTGTGAGTTTGGTTATGGTGTATCAGATTGGGATAGTTGAGTTTCTAACTTGTAGACAAGGAAAGAATGCGAACATAGAAACGAAGTAGTGTTTAGTTCGTATATTTGTCTGGTGCTTGTACTTAATCATAGTTTCTTATTATGTGCAGGTCTGGGATACGAAGCAGGTCCATGACCGTGAGGATTATCGACACGTGCTTCGTATCAGGTGGGTAATATCTACCCTGGTCAGGTAGTTTGATCTGAATCTGGTGCATGAATTTGGACTTATAATGATACCTTTGATCTTAAATCCATTCTTATTTAATCATGTGCTTGTACTTAACCTTGACCTTTGAGATATAATGCTGTTAATTCATCGTTCATTTATCACGGATATGAACTACAAACCTATTGTGTGTTAGCTGATGGATGTTCAGTTAAACACATGTGGTTAGGGTTACCATGGTGAACTTAAATTGGGTTACTGGGTCACATCACTAGGGTTAGGTGATGGGTCAGATTTTGGAGTCGATTGTTGTATTGTACACATATTAGTTGTACATCAATGGTGGATCTAGTTATCTGTGAATAGATAAGTGTGTGGTTGTCAGTATGTAGCTAGGGACTGAGGTCCTAGCGTGATTGTGTATACATTATGGATCGTGTGTCTATGTATAGTTATATGGATTGTCGATAGTATCTCGCTACGGACTAGAGGTCCTAGCGTGGTTGGCTGTCAGTTGTGTATGACTCTCTGTGTGGTAGATAGAGTCTTGTGGATTAGTAGTCCTTGCATAGTTAACTTCTGGTCGACTAGGACTCCCCGTGGGATAGGGAGTGTTGCGGGGATACATGTGTGGAGTTATGCATCATTACATTGCATGCATGCTGTCGACTGGGTCTCCCTTGTGGTTGAGACGGGTCGTCAGTCATCCTTCCTCCCTGGCTACTCGGAGTAGTGGTAGCAGAGTTGAGGGCAGAGCATTGGATGTGTCGCGCTCGGCCACTATAGACGGTGGTAGCTGGAGTGGAGTGCAACTTATCCTATCGTGCAGCACTCGGCCACTCGTGGGTAGTGGTAGCTGGAGTCGCTTGCAGTAGGGACCCCTTGGGTAGCATATAGCTCTATGGTAGCTAGCTACCAGTTATACTACCCAACTCAGCCACTCGAGAGTAGTGGTAGTTGGAGTCTGGATAGTTGTCATATTGTGCCACCCTGGCCATTCTGGGATCGTGGTTGGATGGGTCCGTAGACAAGGCCATGCATATGCATTGTTGATATATATGTATGCATGTATTTGATATATGTTTTACATATGCCTGTGAGATGCTGCATCTATTTGTTGCATATGCTTGTACATCATATTACATGTCATTTGCATATTTTATACTGTTGTGTGTGTGTTAAGCATGATATATGTGTTGGTCCAAACTGTTGTTTGCATTTGATTAGCGTCATGTCATAGAGTAGTATGGACCGGATTGTTATTACATATGATTATATACTGTTCATATGTCTGAGTGTTGGTCAGGTGTGGGATTGACCTTGTGTGTTATATGGGTTATGTTATTATATACCTGTTTAGGATGATATAGCTTATGGTGTTGCAGACCGTCAGGTACGTTAGTACATTACTTAATGTTTAGTTGATCAGTTTAGTATATGCATTGAGTATAACTATACTGGTGGTTACTGGTTATTACATTTAGAAATGTATATCTGTTGGACTCCTTTTGTATACCTGTAGATCTTCACATGTATACTTGTAGATCTCTATATCCTTATATGTTGTTCATGCACTTTCTACATATTACCCCTGAGTTTATACTCACCACCACGGACCCTAGATTTCTTGTCGCCCAGGTAACAGGTAGAAGTCTCCTTGGATGTTCGGAGCTTCGCCAGTTGATCCCATCTCACACCGAATGGTTGGATGTTTATTCCGTTTTGTTGTATTCTATTGGATTATTGGTTTTGGGATTTTATCCTATATTGTTCCGCATTTATGGTATACGGATGTGTTGTAAGTATTTGGTCTATTATGACTTTTGTTGTGTTAAAGTCACTCCGGAGTGCATATTTGGGTCTTTATTATTTGTCAGTATATTTTGCTGTGCTTTATGGTTATATGCATATATATATTATGTGGTTGTGGATGAAAGGCCTTGTATCAATAGGATATTGTATCATGTATAGGAGAGATGTTGTCCATTTACTTTCGGCTCAGCATACTCTCGGGGTGTGACATCCCGTTTTGCTTAGAATGAGTCAAATGCCCAACTATCATACCAGCAGGCCCATCCCATTTACACCCTAGACCATGGTTTTTTAATGCTTAAACTTTCGATATTCCTCATTTCTATCGCCACACTTGTCTTCCTCCTTCACCTACTTTTAAATCCCTCGTTCCCATAGGTAACTCTTGCCAATAGGCATTCTGCTGTCAAGTCTTTCTTCCACACCAAGAAGCTCCTTTCCCTTTTTTAGTCGTTGCTTCCTAGCCCTCAAGTAAGTGGTATTCCCCTTCTCTTCATCGTCCTTCTCTTATGGCTTGTCCCTCTCAAAACTCTAGTAAGATGCCCTAGTTTGAAACCACACTCACCCGTATAGATAACTGCCACTACTTCTGCAATGTTAGAAAGCAGTACATGCACAAGAGCATTAAATTCTTCTTTGCCCTACCTAATCAGTGACCTCACCATCCTCCCCCTAATCACCACTTCTTCTTCTTGGACCAGCTAGAAAATGGCCTCTGTCTCCCTATATCTCCTATCTATTTTGACCTCCTGGACTTTTTCCAAATAGCAATGAAAAAATTAGCCCCAAATGCCCTCCATATTCTAGCTGAGTCAACCATCATCTTCAAATAATTAGGGTTAGACTTATCCCCCCTGATGTTTCATAGTCTGTTTCAACTCAAGTCCTCCAGCCTCGGGGTGTTTTATTTTTTTGGATGCCCTGATTGTCGATTCCTCCAAAATATGCTATCATCACATAAGGGCTGGAAGGAATTGTATTTTCTGGTGCAACTTCCTATCCCTTTACCTCACTCAGAGACTTGGTGAATGAGCATGCCAGACCTCCTCCTCCCCCCCCCCCCCTCTCCGAGAGTGCCGATTGAAATGTCCATTCCCATAAGTCAAAAGGATTCTCCAAGATCACCAGTATAATTCAGATGTTCTTCTTGATGATCATCTCCTAAAACATTTTGGATTATCCCACTTTGTTTTGGATGGCCACATTCTAATAGGTAGTGTATTATTGCGAACCCTTTTATAGTGTAACGCTTTATGAACTTATAATGTTTCATAACTATTTTCTTGTGTTGCGGACAACCTAATGCAGAAGGGAATGATGAGTGTATTAGAGGC
This sequence comes from Wurfbainia villosa, assembly GCA_025175895.1. NCBI lineage: Eukaryota > Viridiplantae > Streptophyta > Magnoliopsida > Zingiberales > Zingiberaceae > Wurfbainia > Wurfbainia villosa. The sequence goes on from CM045986.1 coordinate 37,967,720, forward strand.
TAGAGCAGAGAAAGAAAAAGAAAAAGAGAAGGTAAAGCATAAACGAGAGCAACCCCGAGCTCGTCCCTCCACCCCTCTCCAGGACTTAATTACCAAAGTCACCCCTGCCACTCAAACAACAGTCTTCTCTCCCACTACCTCCTCAACATCTTCCCAATAGGAGATCTCCCCGACTTCACGAGGTCCCTCTACTCAACCTTCTCCTCCCATGCTCTCAGCTTCACGCTCCCCTAGTCCTCCTCCTGTTCGTCATCGCCTCCACCATTACAACCCCTCTCCCTCCCCTTCAGAAGGGGATATTAATGTACCTGGAGAACCTTCCTCCATGTTTGAAGGCAGTTCTCCTATTTCAGCTTCTTCTCCTATAGCATTGTCCCTAGGCCTAGAAGTAGGATCTTCTTCATATTCCTTACCCTTAGCTCCCAACTTAGAATAATTTCCTACTACCTCCCCCCAACACAACTCCATCCTTCCTAAACCCTCCTCCCCCTTGGCCGAATTAAATCCTATCGCAGATGTTTCCCCCCCTTTATTCCTACTTCAATAACTCCTCCTACCATCACTATTCATTCTGCTCGTAAGATCCACACTCCCCAAGAAGTAAAACTGTTTAACCAGTCAGGAGTGTAGAGTCCCTTTAAACACTTATGAGTAAACCTCACAGAGGTATCCCTTCTAACAATATTATTCTTAATTTGACCTTTAAACACAAATCCCTCCTTCCTAAACCCTCCTACCTCTTGGCCGAATTAAATCCTATAGCAGATGTCCCCCCCCCCCCCTCTATTCCTACTTCAATAACTCCTCCTACTATCACTCTTCATTCTGCTCTTAAGATTCACACTCTCCAAGAAGTAAAACTGTTTAGCCAGTCAAAAGTGCAAGGTCCCTTTGAACGCTTACGAATAAACCTCATAGGGGTATCCCTTCTAACAATATTTTTCTTAATTTGCTCTTATTTTTCCCCTTTCACCTTTTCCTGGCATAGGAAGCTACCAATTACGATGATGCAGCTCGCTATTTAACCAAGTATCAATCCACTATGGAAGCCCTCCATGCAACTTCAGAGACCTGGCTAAGACAAATGACTCACCACATAACACAAGCTAAACAGCGAGAAACAACCCTAGCCATCTCAGAGGAAACTTTGAGAAAGACATGTGCGGATCTTAAGGCTAAATTGTCAACATCAGGGCATGCCCGAGAAGAGGCTCTCCATGAGGTCGACATATTGCACGCCTAACTATTATTCTAGAGTGAACGGATCCAACAAGCTAATACCTTGGCTCGAGAAATAGCATAATGCCATATTCAACTTAAAGAGACTTAATCCAGACAAGCAGAGTCCCTTGCAAAGCTACTACAAGCCTTCTCGTCCATCAAAACTTTTAAAGCAACTCATGATTCTGCTCAAGCTCAATTGGATCACTTCTCTTCCGTGGTTTCTAAAGTGTTCAAAGACCTCTTAGAAGTAACAAATCAGTTACAATCACTATAGCTAGAACATTTCCAAACTATAAATTCTCTCAGTCAGCAAGTATTAGCTGTCACCAAAGAAAGAGACGAACTTAAAGCTACTCTTGCTACCCAAATATCTACTGAAGAAGTTCACTGGAAAGTGTGGGAGCAAGAGATGATAGCAAAACTTTGTGAAAAAGCTGCTGACATATTTATAATGGATTTTGAAGGATCCAACAAATAGTTTGAAGATTGAGAGTATCCTCCTCTAGGAGAAGACACTAGCTTCGTAAGTGTTGAGGATGCTATTGCCAAATATCCGAAAAAAGCCTTTGATCTATACCAACTTTATCCCTTGTAATGAAAGTTGTCTATATTTCCAAAGAACATAACAATTGTATGTTCTTATACTAAATGTGTCCTTTTCTACTTTTACTAGGCTATCTAATTAGTATTGTCATAATAATCAGAGCCCTACCGGTGAGTCGATTGAGCCCTTTTATACTGACTATTCCCACTTGCACCAGTGAGTCATGGTTGATAACCAACTACAAAAAGATGAACTTCCTTTCATCGAACACCCTAATATTGATCAACAAGTATAAGGGGATTGGAGGAATTGATGGAGAATATGTGTTCCCGATTGTGTTCTACCTCCACTCGCACCTACTTTTTGCTGTTGGATCGAGAAGCGTCGCTAGAGGGGGGGTGAATAGCGAGCGTAAAACTTTTCATCTTTTCATTCGTTCAATTAAAACTATGAGTAATGCAGTAGAAAAATAAATAAGACAAATTTATTTTTACTTTGTTCACAACTCAGCAGTTGCTACTCCAAGGCCCCGTGATCCTTGACCGCGTACGAAGGGGTAATCCACTATAGAGTCTCCTCCTCGTTGGAGGTAGGAGACAACGATCACAAAAAAGAAAGCTTGAGGATGAGGCAACAAACCTACCTCACCTCGTTATTATTAAAATCACAAATACAATAAATAAAACAAACTTGTTGTTGCCGACGAAGAAGTTGTAAGCTTGGCGTTGCATCGACGTTATGACGGCGTTATGACGTTAGAGCTTTGACTTTGCAAGAGCACTTTGAGAGCAAGACGAGATGATCTAGGGTTCGAGTCCTCCCCTCCTTTTATAGACTTGTGCCTTGGAATAAGTCCAGATCCAGATCCTCAACTTGTTGTTCTTATCACGAGGTGACACCTTATCTTATTGCGAAGTGGCGACATCAAATGTTATCCTTTTTAACCTTGCATATTTGGCTGATTCGTCGGCATCAGTCGACTGACATCAGTCGACTACCAATATCCATCCAACGACTGCCAGCCTGGTCACTTCCCTGCAATAAGAGGTTAGCATGAAATATGGTAAATATGACGGTTTCTTACCGTCCGATCTCAAGCTAAACCTTCCACTGGAAGTCTTAGTCGGATCGTCGCCTATGGTCGTCCCCGTATAGAGGAAACGACCTTACCATCTCTCTTCGCACTCGTGCTTATCTCTAATCCTTTATGACCTATCGCTTTAGTTTCGATTTCCACTTGGGTTCTTCAACTCCCATGAAGTTCTCCTAATGTCGCCCGACCACCATGGTTTCTCGACTCAAGATTCTCCGGGTGTCGCTGACCTTCGGCTTAGCTTAACCATTTCCTACACACTTATTTCAGCTCATAAGATAACAATATGACCTTAACTTTGGATCTTTGCTATAATCAAAACCTAGGTTCGATTATCTGGTGCCCCTGCATTAACAATCTCCCCCTTTTGGATCTATGGCAAACCGACACAAAGTTAAGAGAAAATTAAACCATAAAACAAGTGAAGTAAATGATAAACGCCTTTTCAAAAACTCCCCCTTAACCCTAGGTGGGTTTTGATAAAGATACTTAACTTTGTGATCCCCCTTAACTTTCGCTCTTCTCCCCCTTTTGTCATAAATAAAAAAAAATGTCGAGGTGTTTATATAAAATAAGGGTTTAAAAATAACATTGTATAAGCATGCGTCTAGATAAATTAACTATGAGTCCAAGCATGCGTCTCTACTTAGTTAAATAGTTTGGTTCGAGGTATATTCCTCTGCACCAACAATTTAATAAGTTTTTGAAACATACTTTTGATTTTCAAAATAGTTATAAGTTTATTTTTAAAAAGGACTTCAAAGGTTTGTAATATAGGGTTAGTTTGCTCTCCCCCTAGTCAAATATGCAAAGTATGAGAGATTTAGGGGGGGCTAAACTTTGGCCTAGAGAGTTGTATACTTAGTATTAGCCAATTGAAGTTATAATTATTCGTTAAGTGCAATAATTGAGAAAATAGATAGCATTTTGAAAAGGTTATGGGTTGTGTATATTATAATTATTCCTTAACATCTCACACATTCTATGTGTCTCAAAAATATATTCGTCTTATATGTTTTGTGAGATGATTTTAACTTGATTAAAGTTAGTCAACCTTGGGTTAGATTCAGATTTAACCCTTAGTTCGTCAAGTAAACTTTTCAAGAAATTGACTTCTATGTCGTGGCGAGGCACAGGGGCCTTCTTTGATCGGAACAACGACCACTTCCTTAGACAAAGACAAATTCAAGAAATTGATTACTTGAGTCACTTAAGATTACGTCCTAGTCTAACTAGTTTAGGATACGGTGAGGTAGCTTCAGCTAGTTCAACTCAGCAAAGTGCACCAAGCTAGATACACCTTATCTAACTCGAATACACGAGACGTTGTTTCCCTAATGTACTATCATCTCGTCATGTCCCGATACTATATTGTCAAAGTTGACTAACTATTTGTCCTACCTAGCCGTTCTAAAAAGTAAAACAAAATAACTAATCATGCAATGATTTTGTTAAGGAAGTGGGTATACCATTTTAGTTTTATCTCTCCCTGGACCAATGAACCAATATGGTATATCCACAAAGTGGACTTGATCCTAGGGAATCCATTACTTATTGGTCCTTATATGTGAGTTTAATAAAACTTTTGAGACTCATGCTTGGACTCGTTGATGACTATGATTTTCGGTATACATATAAGATTTATTCGTAATCCTTGAACTAAACCCATGTCCGACTTTGTTGTACATGACTCTTTGGGTTCTAAGAAGTCGGTTTAGATTCTTAGATCCCAATGTGAATCTTTCCAACCTAGCCTCGAGCCCTTGAACTCGTCCTTTCAAGAGAGAATTCTCCTCCTTAAGCTTTTCAACTTGAGTTGAGTTTTCCTCTTGAACTTGACTAGTTGAAGAGGTTAAATTAGTCTCTTGCTTGAGGATTTCAACATCCTTGAGCAACGTCTCGACTCTAGACTCGGATTTAGTTAATTTCCTATTTAACAACTTAATTGCATGATATAAGTTGTCTATTAATGAATGACTTGCCTTGATTTTTTCTTTTAACCCAGCTTTGAGTCTCTTCTCGAAGTCGTCCTTAGAGTCGGAGTCAAAGTTGGGTTCGTATTCGGCTTCGGATTCTGACTCAGACCTGCCATGAATGCTATGTCGATGCCTTCTTCTTCTTCGTCCCAAGTTTCTTAAAAGGCCTTCTTTGATCCCTTTTTCTTTGTCTTCATTTTTTATTTAAAGTGCCCCTTCTTCTTGTTTTTTGACTGCTCCCTTTCTTTTCGAATTATCCTCCGCACCATGTTTACTATCTCGGCCTCTTCTTCCGATTCGGACTCAGATTCGCCCTCGGGTTCAGATCCTTCTTCTTGCTCGAGAGGTGGCTTGCTCTTCTCTTTTCTTCTTTGACCTACAAGCAAAGCAATACCTTTCTCGGCCCGGAGCGTGTTAGTTTGTTCATGAAGTTTAAATTCAGAGAAAAACTTGTCTGACCTAATTTTTGATAGATCCTTAGAAACCTTGTAGGTATCGATCATGGATGCCCACAAGGTGGTCCTAGGGAAGGCATTGAGTGCATACCTTATTAGGTCCCGATTGTTGACTGCTTGCCCTATCGAGTGGAGACCGTTGACGTTGTCCTTGTTGGTGCAATCGGCCCAGGTCACGATTGACCAGAACTTGAGCTTGGCTCGAGAGATGTTTTGATGTTTGACAAAAACATATGACAATGTAATTGTCAAGGAAAAGTCCAAGTCTTGAGTATTTGACATGTAAAGTCCAAGCATGGGTCTTGGCAAGGAAAAGTCCAAGCATGGGTCTTGGCATGGAAAGTCCAACATGGGTTGACAAGGGAAAGTCCAAGCTTGAGTCTTGGCATTTGGAAAGTCCAAGGGGTTTGATATTGGCGGCGTAAAGTCTAAGGGTGAAGTCTTGGCAACATAAGTCCAATGGTTGGTGGCGTAAAGTCCAAGCGGAGTCTTGGCGGCTTAAGTCCAATGTGCTTTGGCGGTGTAGACACCGTTAGCATGACATAGCTGATGGAAGCACCTGAAGGCTAGCACGATGGATGAACAAGTCATGGATGACTTGGAGGGATCCGAGAGGCGTGAGGCTGATGGAGGTGGCTAGAAGGCTTAGGTCTAGGCTAAGGGTGGTCTAGCAAGTATGGGGGAACCATACTTGGGCTAAAACCTCATGTTTGAGGTGTGCTAGTCAACTGGTGTCATGTGACAGTCGACTAGTAAGAGTCAACTAGGGTTTGACTACGGGAATTGCCCTAGCAGTCGACTGCCATAGGTGGACAGTCGACTGATCTTGTGATCAGTCGACTGGTGCTCGAGGAATTGAGCACAAAATGGAGTCTCACTCGACCGCTGCGGTTAACAGTCGAGTGATGGCTCGATCAGTCGACTAATGGTCATGATCAGTCGACTGATGATGGTTCCGTTGGATTTTTCCAGCGTGGATCTAGCCGTTGTCTCACGACAACAGTGACATCAGTCGACTGATGGTCCCGAGCAGTCGACTGATCGGCGTTTTCCAGCACAGGTTGAAGCTTTAAATGGAGCTCATGATGGAGGAAAAACTATGGTTCTTTGAGGAGTTTTTGGGGAGATTTGTTGCTGCAAATTAGGGTCTCCAAGTGTCACTCAACCAACCAAACAAGAATGCTCTCAAAAGATCGATTGTAAAGTTTCCTTTACATTTCTTTTGTTGTATTCATATTGTATTTGCTTGTAGAATTTTGATTATTGTTGTAATCAATTGTAAGGGGTTTCTCCACCTCTGACTTGTGTCGAGAAAGAGTCATTTGTGATTAGTGATTGCGTGTGCATCATTAGAGCTCATCCGAGCTCGATCCGTGGAGTATGAACCGTTTGGTTTCGAACCACGTTATATCTATGTGTTTGTGTGTTTGTGTTTTCGTTATTGCTTTATTATCTTTGTTTCCGCTGTGCTAACAAAAATTGTAGACAAGCACACGAATAATTTCCATCGATGCATAGCACGACGCTATTCACCCCCTCCCCCTCTAGCGTTCCAACGGTCCCCTACAGTCCTTTATCCGTGCATGTAGTTGGGTGGCGGTCTCATGAACCTGCATTTTAGATTATACAATTTATTTAACAATAAATCCCTTTTGCATACCTTAGCATCGTCGATTCCTTCGTGAAGCTCAATGAGCTTGTTCCAAAGATCCTTCACACTGATAAAGGGGCCGACGCAGTTGAGCTCCTCCTTGGACAAGCTGCACTGCAACATTTGAGTCACTTTTGCATTGGCTTCGATTTGTCTTTTAGTTGCATTGGTCCACTTATCGAAGTCCAGGGGCTCACCTTGATCATTGGTGCGTAGAGCAAAGTCGGTTTGGATGATTATCTATGTCTTGACTTGTGTTTTTAGAAAACACTCCATCTGACCTTTCCAGTAACAGAAATCATCTCTGTTAAAGAACGGAGGTTGGGTAGTGCTATACCCCTCAATGTGGGCCATTAATTATCTTTCAAATACACAACCAAAAGAAGAGTACCAAGACTTCGTCTTGAATTAGTAGTGCGGGAGAAGAAAGCCCTAAAAAAAATCACAAATCGAAAAATACAAAAAGAAAGCCAAAAAAGTGCTAGATTGGTAGTTTCACCAAATCTTAGCGCCCCCGCTCTAATACCAATTGTTGGATCGAGAAGCGTTGCTAGAGGGGGTGAATAGCGAGCGTAAAACTTTTCGTCTTTTCATTCATTTGATTAAAATTATGAGTAACGCAGTGGAAAAAATAAATAAGACAAATTTATTTTTACTTGGTTCAAAACTCAGCGGTTGCTACTCCAAGGCCCCGTGATCCTTGACCGCGTACGAAGGGGCAATCCACTATAGAGTCTCCTCCTCGTTGGAGGTAGGAGACAACGATCACAAAAACAAAAGCTCGAGGATGAGGCAACAAACATATCTCACCTCGTTACGATTAAAACCAGGAATACAATAAATAAAATAAACTTGCTGCTGCCGACAAAGAAGTTGCAAGCTTGTCGTTGCGTCAGCATTATGACGACGTTAGAGCTTTGGTGTTGCGGGAGCACTTCGAGAGAAAGACGAGATGATCTAGGGTTCGAGTCTTCCCCTCCTTTTATAGACTTGTGCCTTGGAATAAGTCCAAATCCAGATCCTCAACTTGTGATTCTTATCACGAGGTGACACCTTATTTTATCGCGAAGTGGCGACGTCAAACGTTATCCTTTTTGACCATGCATATTTGGCTGATTCATCGTCATCAATCGACTGATGCACTTCATCAGTCGACTGACATCAGTCCACTACCAATATCCAGTAGTCGACTGTCAGCCTAGTTACTTCCCTGCAATAAGAGGTTAGCACGGAATATGGTAAATATGATAGTTCATTGCAATCCGATCTCGACCTAGACATTCCATTGGAAGTCTTAGTCATATTGCCGCCTACGGTCATTCCCGTACAAATGACATGACCTTACCATCTCTCTTCGCAATCGTGCTAACCTCTAGTCCTTTATGACTTGTCGCTTTGCTTTCGGTCTCCACCTGGGTTCTTCGACTCCCACGAAGTTCTCCCAATGTCGCCCGACCACCACGGTTTCTCGACTCGAGATTCTCTGGGTGTCCCTGACCTTCGACTTAGCTTAACCATTTCCTGCACACTTAATTCAGCTCATGAGATAACAATATGACCTTAGCTTTAAAACTTTGTCATAATCAAAATCTAGGTTCGATTATCTGGTGCCCCTGCACTAACACTTGCGTCAAGAGTTAGTAGTTACAGAGAGACTCCTTAACTTCCCCTGCTCCCCCCTGTTGAAATGTACCTCCTCTCCTCTAATCCGGAGGCATTATGCTTGCTTTTATGACTTCAAATAAATACATTGTATTACTGTATTCAACTATTTATGCCATACTTCAGGAAGAACATCATATTTTCATAATAAACACTGCGTACCTCTTTTAGGAGACCATATCTTTAGAATTCTTCTCTTTACCTCAATGTACAGCTTGCACGCTGATACAATTAATTTGCCAATGAACTTCATAAACACGCCAAATATACTATAGACCGCCGGATTGCATAATAATGAGGACCACCTTGTAAGCTTATGAACATCCTCAGCTAGTTGAGGGGCATGTTCACCATCATCCCCCTGTAATTTTTACCTTTACCTTGTCGCCTCTAATATACCACCACATATGGATACTTGAGGTACAAACCAACGCCGAATTAAGTAAGATTGTAGACCAACTCAAGGACTTATGAATCACTTTGGTCGGCCGTAGAAATATACTCTGTCGTTCTTCCTTTCTCAAACCCTACTCTTCCCATCCACCACCGTAAGGGGAATATCAAGTTGTGGTTGTGACAACCGAGATAAATAAGAATGAGAACTGACTCGAGAGCTTACGAAGTTCCTCTATGGGTCGTGATGATATACTCCGCCATTCCTCCCTTCTTAAAACATACTCCTCCCATCCACCACCACAAGCGAAATGTCATGTTACGACTGTGATGGCCAAGCTAAATAAGAATGAGGACTGACTGGAGGGCTTACAAACTTCCTCTGCTGGCCATGATGATATACTCTATCATTCTTCCAGAGTGAATCCTACCTTAAACCCAACTCCTCCATTCCGCCACTGCACGTGGATAGTAGCTTCGGCCCTTGCCGAGCTATAAGAAGAATATGGACCGGCTTGAACACTTACAAATTGCCTCTGTCAGCTGTGATAATATACGTCGTCGTTCTTCCAAGTGAATACTATCTTAAACTTGATTCCTCCGCTCCACCACCGCACGAGGATAGTAGCTTCAACCAATGACGAACAATAAGAAGAATATGGATTATCTTGAGGACTTATGAACTGTCTCGGTCGATTGATATATGTCTTTGTTCTTCCAAAGTTAATACTACCTTAAACTCGACTCCTCTATTCCACCACTGCATGGGGACAGTAGCTTCGGCCAATGTTGAGTTGTAATAAGAATGTGGACCGGCTTGAGGACTTACGAACTATCTCGGTCGGTCGTGATAATATATGTCGTCATTCTTTCAAAGTGAATAGTACCTTGAATCCGACTTCTCCGTTCCACCACCGTGCGGGGATAGTAGCTTCGGCTAAAGCCGAGCTGTAAGAAGAATGTGGATCAACTTGAAGACTAACAAACTACCTCAACCGACCGTGGTAATATATATCGTCGTTCATCCAAAGTGAATACTACCTTTAACCCGACTCCTCCATTCCACCATTGCACAGAGATAGTAGTTTCGACCAATGCCGAGCTATAAGAAGAATGTGGACCGGCTTGAGGACTTACAAATTGCCTCTATCGACCGTGATAATATACGTTGTCATTCTTACAAAGTGAATAATACCTTAAACCCGACTCCTTCGTTCCACCATTGCACAGGGACAATAGCTTTGGTCAATGCTCAGCTGTAAGAAGAATGCAGACTAACTTGAGGACTTACGAACTGCCTTGACCAACCATAATAATGTACGGCACCGTTCTTCTAAAATGAATACTACCTTATACCCGATTTCTCCGTTCACCCACCACACAGGGACAGTAGCTTCGGCCAATGTCGAGCTGTAAGAATAATGTGGACCGGCTTGAGGACTTCCAAACTACCTCAATTGATTGTGATAACATATGTCGCCATTCATCCATAGTGAATACTACCTTAAACCCGACTCCTCCGTTCCCCCACCGCACGGGGACAATAGCTTCGGCTAATGCTAAGCTATAAGAAGAATGTGGACCGACTTGAGGAATTACGAATTGCCTCGGCCGATCGTGATAATATACACTATCATTCTTTCAAAGTGAATACTACCTTAAATACGACTCTTCTGTTTCATCACTTCATAGGGATAGTAGCTTCGACCAATACCGAGATGTAAGAAGAATGTGGATCGGTTTGAGGACTTATAAATGACCTCGGTCAGCTGTGATAATATACTCCTATGAGAACCTTCAACCGCAAAACTCCATAATCAGGCTTCTTATGCAATGAATTGATAACTCGACCCATTTACTGCCTGTCGCTTGGGCTTCTCCTGTCACAGACATCCCCTAATCATGGGCCCTTTTTCCTTCCCTTATGAAGAATTCATCACCGCTCTTTGAATAGGGGTTCCTATCTTCTCCACTCTACCCTTTCAAATTCTCTGATGCCACAATGTTTCCTACCACTGCTGTCTAGCTTAAGCATTACCCTTCTTTTCTATGTCTAACAACTTTACTTCCCCCTTTTCTAAAGATGAAAGTAGCTATGCTGAGTGATGCTCATCGGAAGATGCAAAAGAAGCACGCTGGTACCACAAGCATATCCACCAGCACCTCCTCATTAGCCGCACTAACCATCAATGACCCTCCTTCTACTACTCCTTCCTCTGCCCCAGCTTCTTCCCTGTCATTGATAATATCACCTTTACCTTTGCCACATCCCTCTGACACCATCTCCTTCTATGCGCCATTAGAAGCACTTATTCTGTCCCTTGCATCGCAAAACCCTAATTCCTCTTCTCCTTCACTTTCCCTCTCTATAGAAACTACCTCTGCTAATGAGCTCTTCTCCATCACCTCTCTGTCTTTCCCCATAGCATCCCCCTCCATGTCCTCCCCACCTCCACTCACAGTTTCTCCTGTCCCTTCCTCTCCACTACCCCCAAAGGGCATGGATTCTCCTTCAATGACACAGAACCCTAATTCCTCCACCCCTCCTTTCTTCCCTTCCACAGAAATTATTCTGAGAATTGTAATTTATCTCCCCTTATTCCTTGGATACCTCCACCATCACCTTGCCTTTCTTTGCAAGGCACTTCCCTGGGCTCGACCTTAAGTCTTCCTTCCGTCATCACCCCCCATCCTTCTCTGAGGTTCCTTTCCCTCTCCCCACTAAGGCAATCGGTATTCTGATACAATAGCCTCATCTTCCATTTTAAAATGCGAACTAACGCCATCCCTTCTCTCTCTCTTCTCTTTCACTATCTTCCAGAGATTTATGCATCATTCATCAAGAGAAATTGATACCTCGAATGGAAAATATGAAACATGCCTGTGAGTTGGTCAGTCTTTCTAAACCTTTCATTCATTTAATTTTGAATAATCCCTCTTTTCTGACCCATAGTATGCAGACTATGACAAATTATCAAGAGCTAGGGTGCCCCTTATCCTAGTTTCAAACTCAAGTCCATCAGCAAGCTTCCTTATATACTCAAGCCAGTTTGGCAACTCAAGAGATATCCCGACAAAGAGAAGATTCCCTCCTTCAAGAATTAGCTTCATGTCATGCTCAACTGACAGAAGTCCAATTGCAACAAAAAAAAAGTAAAGAGACAATATCAAACTTAAGGGGCCAGGTGGCTAGGGAAATCTGTAAGAATTCAGATTTGCAAGCAGAAAGAGATAGAGCCTTTTCTCAAATGCATAGACATAAGATTTTCTTACAGCAAGTAAAGTTTGAAGCTTCTTGTTCTATGACTCATTCAACAGCTATCAGGGATATTTTATATTCTATACACCGGGATCTGGTGGAGATATCAAAGATTGTTCAATAAGATTATACTTCTCATGCTCGTGACATGCAGAGTATAATCTTCAAGAGGATAACATTTGAAACTAACTTTTCATTTCATAAAGGAGGATGGTTGCTGAGCAGGAGGAAATCCTTGCTCTACATATTGTCGAACCGCTTCATTAAAACTGTTTTGAAACGTAGCTTGCATAAGGGGAATTAGGCATTTTTCTCTTTTATTCTCAGAAGTCTCCACATCTTGCCAGAATTTAATGCAGTGCTCTCGATGTTCTATGAAGTCTTTACGGAGACGACGGTATTGGCGAGACGTTTGAAGATGAGTCACTAAAGTAAAAGTCTATTGAATATTGATACTTCAACATCATTCTCGAATTTTTCGCCCCTGGAACTGGCATCCATTATCACTGACCAGCTTCTTTGGAACATCATATATGCAAACAATATTCCTCCATAAGAACTGTATCACTGCACCTTCTGTGATCTTAGCCAGCTTCCACTCATTTGAAAAAATAATCTATAGCTACCAACAAAAACTTATTATGTAAAGAAACTATAGGCATCAGACCGACTATGTTCATTCCTCACTGATCAAAAGGGCAAGAAACTACCATAGCCTTCATCATCTCGGCTAGCCTATCCCACCTATTACTATGCATCTGGAAAGCCTGACATGTCTTGATCAAGTGTACTGTGTCTTGATGGAGAGTTGGTCAAAAGTACCTAACCAGCAACACCTTCAGAGTCAAAGCTCGACCTCCTAAATGGTTACTACTATTGGTGCAGTAGGCACCAGATAATCGAACCTGAATTTTGATTATAGCAAAGACACAAAGTTAAGGTCATATTATTGTCTAACGAGCTGAACCAAGTGTGCATGAATAGTTAAGCTGAGCTGAAGATCGGCAACACCCGGAGAATCCCGAGTCAGGGAACCATGGTGGTCGGGCGACACTGGGAGAACTTCAGAGGGAGCCGAAGAACCCAAATGGAGACCAGAAGCAAAGCTACAAGTCACAAAGGACCTAAGGTAAGCTCGTATGTGTGAGTGAAGGTAAGGTCAGGTCCTCCGTACGGGGACGTCCTTAGGCGACAATCCGACTAAGACTTTCAGTGGAAGGTCTAGGTCGAGATCGGAAGGTAAGTGGCCATCGAATTTACCTTTACTGTTATGTTTTTGAGCTAACTTTGTGTTGCAGCTGAATGACCTATCCATCAGTTGACTGATGGATATTAACAGTCGACTGATGAAGGTCATCAGTCGACTGCCAGTCAAACTGTCCACCTCGAGGAGAGTCAAGGTAAGCTCCACTTATCTTGGGGAGATGAGGTTTTTTGATCATGAGCTGGAACTGAACGTTAGGGGGCTTCCAAGGCTATAAAAGAAGGGTTTCACCCCTTTAAGTCATCTCAAGTGCTTACAAAGTGATCCCACAACGCCGAAGGTCTACGACAATGCTACGACGTCGAAATGCTACCGCAACGTCGACGACACGCTTTCAACTTCAAGTTCAGATCATCATCGGTATATTTTGTAGTTGCTCTTTCAGTTTATTCAAATTGTCTTTATCGAGCTTTTAATCGTAATGAGGAGAGCTGGGATTATCCCTCTACCTCGATCTCTCTTGTTTTGTAACCGTTGTCTCCTACCTCCGACGAAGAGGAGACTTAGTTAGTTATTTGCCCTCCGTACGCGATCTACGATCGCAAGGGCCTTGGATTAGCAATCGTCAGGTTGTTAACCAAGTAAAACATTCTTGTCTCTTTCTATTTTCCACTGCTTTACTCTTAGTGTTTATCGAATCAACGAATAGAAGAAAAGATTTGACGAGCGCTATTCACCCCCCCCCCCCTCTAGTGCTTTTACGATCCAACAACTACATCATCCTTCATGTATTTTCCTTAGTATCTAGTTGACATCTTCTTTCTTGAGACATTTCAATAAAGGCTTGCCGAATAATGACTTGTACAAAATCTCATCAATAAGCACAAAGCACCTCACTCTTTTTATTAAGGACGATGCTTCTCTAGGATCTGATGGAATACTTCCCTTCTGATATATATTATGTTGAGTACCTAACGATGCTCGACTCGTACACGATAACGGGGAACGCACAGTAACTCCATCTTCGCCTGAGTAGCACAGTAGTGGGGAATACACAGTGTTTCTTTCCATCGAAAAATCTCGCCGCCTTGGCCGCTTGGCATTGCTGTTGAGTGGATGGAATCCTGATGCGGTCCAACCGGATCACGATCGAATTCTGAATGAATTGCTACCATAATTGGCGGTGATTGTGGCCACTAGTGGGCTTAAGTCGGTCGGTTTTCAACTGCAATCCGATCGGAATCCAATTGAGTATGGTCGACACCATAGTTCGATAGGATTGCAGTCGAATTCCTATTAGATTACAACTGTAATTGGTTGCGATTGTATCCGCCAACGTTTGCAATGCTAGTGGGGGCAATTTGACCAGATTCTAGCTACAATCTGGCCAGAATCCAACTACGATCCAGTCAGCACCGGAGTCCGATCGGAGTGCAACCAAAATTGGCCTCGATTGCGTCCGCCAACGGTCGCAGCACTAATAGTGACAATTTGATCGGATTCTAATCGCAATCCGGTCAGAATCAAGCTACGATCTAGTCCGCACCAGAGTTCGACTGGATCGCAGCTAGATTTCGACTGGATTGAAGGCAAAATTTGCTGTGATTGTGGTCGCCAGCTGAATCCGATCGTGATTCGGTCGGTTGATCGATCGGTCGACAACCTCAATGGATTCATGGGTTGGCTATAGTGCTTATCGGAGAAGAACGTCGCGGGTCAGTCGAACGGTGACGACAACCTCGATGGATGCACGGGTTGGCTATAGTGCTTATTGGAGAAGAACGTCGCAGGTGAGAGCACTATGCATTTCCTATTTACTTTGCAATCCCGTGAATTGAGCATAGAACGGACAACTTACAGTTAATCGCTTATGGGCACGCAACGATCATCGCCTAGGATAACATTTCTCTATATATAGAGAGAAAGGAATGCTCCCCTACACAATTCATCCGTGAGCACCTTCAATATTATCCAACCGTCCAATCGGGTGAGTACTCTAATCCAATCTTTGAACCTAAATAATTGGACGATGGATAATAAAAATGTTCATGAATATCCACGGATGAAATATATTGAATAATATATATATATACTCACACTCCTAAAGATTGATTTATTTATTTTAGTGCAAAAAATTGATAATTTACACTCCTCTATTCAGTCTATCTAATAGGCCGAACTTTTTTTTTTTTTTCTTAATTTACATAAATACCAACTTAAACGTAAATAAAATTTACTAAAGAATATAAGTAATGCACGGAAGGAAATAAATTATCATAATAGGTAACTTTTGAAGAAAAAAATTGAAGATAATTTCAAATTAACACTTTAATAATAAAAAGAAATAAATTAGAGAATAAAGTGATTGCAATAATTAGACATTTAATCTATTTATTATTTGGAAACTAACATTTTCTATTTAGAAATTAAATAGAGAATTAATTATAATTCCTATTAAATTATTATTATTATTATTCTTATTTAATACATTTATTTCCATTTTTATTATCGAGTCTATAAAATGAGCTAGAGTTATAATCATCTTGAATTAATTGAATTTTATTTTTCTTCTTTGTGTGGGAATTTACTTCACTAGATGAAGGTAAGTACTACTGGCACTAAACATAAAACCTTATGGCTAAATGCCAAAATTGGAGTTAAATGTTCCCAAAATATAGCTAGTTAGTATTTATAATATTTATACATATTCCTTCAAAAATAAATATTATTTAAAACAAATAACTACAACTTACTGAAGTGTATAAATTCCTTTCCATAAATATAATTTAAATATTTAATAGAAGAAATTTTCATTCCAAAATATGCACTGGACCTGAACATAAAACTTTATGGCCAAGTAGAATTCAACGGCAGCCCCTCCCATACTTACAACAATTAGACATATTTTTTTTTCATCAAATATTAATTGAAACAATTAAATTATTTATTAGTGTTTATAAGATTTATATATTTCTATAATAATGTGATATTATTCACTTTGACCTAAAATTTTATGGTTTTATTTTTAGATTTTATCCAAAAGATTTCATATAAATGAAGATATTTTTTTATCTTATAAGCAAAACTTATCAATATGGAACTTTGATTGTATCCCGCATACTCCCAACAATTCCCCCTCAAATGAACGACCATATTGAGCCCCTTTCAAACTTATCCGTCCTCGAAGAACTTCCTTTGTTTGATGTCCAATTCTCAACCATCAAGACTTCCTGTCAACTATCTAGTCCTTCTATCTCATGACTTTCCGTCTCAGATCCCGATTTTTTGATTCTATTATGTGCCTAAACTCTCATAGTTTTGTTTTTGGATTTTAACCAAAAAGTCTCATATTAATGAAAATATATTTTTATCGTATAAGTACATGATCTTTTTCATATCTTATCGTGGAACTTTAATTGTATTCTCTATACTCTCAACATTATTCTCTAAGTTAAAAACATATCTTTAATCGCATAAATTACTTCTAATTAAATGCTAAAATTAATAAAAACAAATGAAATTCATTTGATTGTTAAGTGCACAGATAACCTTCCATTTCAATTGAATTTATATTTATTCAAAATTTGTGGCAATAGCCCTATAAATTTGCACAATTTAGTTTGAAGGGAATTAAGCAATTAATTGAAGACGATGATGAGGCAAGCTCCTGCGTTCGCTCTCGCTGCCTTCCTCCTCTTCCTCTCGCCGGCGGCGCACGCCACCGTGGAATCCACCTGCAAGGCCATCTCCGACAGCGGCGTCAATTACGATTTCTGCGTGAAGACATTGAAGTCGGACCCTGGCAGCGCCACCGCCGACGTGCGTGGCCTCGCCGTCATCGCCACCAATCTGTCATCGAAGAAGGCGACTGTGATCGCCGGCAAGATCAAGGAGCTGCTGAAGAGATCCCAGGATAAGGCGGAGAAGGCGAGCTTGTCGACGTGCGACGAAGTGTACAGCGATTTGATCTACAACCTCGACTCGTCTCTGAGCGCCATCAAGGAGAGCCGGAAGGACGACGCCATGATTAAACTGAGCGCCAGCGTCGACGCGCCCGGTGACTGCGAACAGGCGTTCTACGACACCGGCGCCAAGTCATCGTTGGTGGCGGAGGACGACGAGCAGCGGCAGCTCTGTGTCATCGCCTTAGACATCACCAGTTTGACGTAAGTGTTGATTAACTTGAAAGAAAGCAATAAATATTTCAAGATATTGGCATCCAGTGATCTTGGTTTATCATTTTGCTGGTATCCGATGGTTTCGATCCGTCGAATGCACCATTAATGAAAATGCATAGAATTTACATTGAGCACGTTATAGTTCATCTTTCATCGTCCTCACCACGACATCACTATCATCCACTGACAATAGACTCACGACTGAACCGACAGCAGACTCATAGTCGGACCGGCCACGCCCAAGCACATGTACAGCCGTGAATTGGGTCGTTGAGCAGTGACCGCTCCAGGATCCTATCAAACTTTGACTCCTATCGGATTGCGGTCTAAATTTGATCGAGCGACAAGCTCGATCGATGGATGTGTCCGAACGAATTATTATACATTCTTCGTTATTGTATTTAATTTACTCAGTCGATAATGTGTGAGCATGCAGATATCCGCATAATATCAAATTTATTTTCTTTTACAAAATAAGATATATAAATAAATAAGTCCTGGTAATGTTTGTGAGTAAAACTTATAAGTAATTTATTTTAGTTTCGAGATATTTTTTATTTTTCATTGCATTAAAATAATACTCTATAAAATTTTATCTTTTAGATTATTTATAATATGTTAAAATATTATGAAATAATTTAACTTTAATTAATATTTTAAATAAGTCGACATTGTTAATTATGAGAAAAACGTATGTGCAATTTTAAAAAATGCCTTTTAACTTTAATAAATACTTATTGGTACAATATTCTCTAAATTTTATTAAAAGGCATTATTTTTTCTAAAATACCAATCTTCTTCCTTTAACATTAATTCAAAATTAGAAAAATATGATATAAACAGAATTAACTGACCACTAAGACTACAATCGTATCTATTTGATCAATACTTGCTGATAGATACTTGCTCCAAGTATCTATTTGACATAAATTTAAAGTTTATAAAATTGTCAAATTCTTTTTTAAGAATATTTTAAATTTTTTTGATAACCATATAGAATTTAAAATATATAATTGTTTGACAATCATATTTTGAGAGTAATATGAATATAAAAGTGTCTAAATAGTATCTAAGACTTAAGATTTGTTAAATATTTTTTGATTAAAAATTGTTAGTCAAAAAGTAAATTAATTACTTAATTAATTGATACGGCACCGAATTTTTGCTCTTCGAAATTAGACTAAAGAAGGCGGGTTCCCTCCGACCGTATCAGTAAAGTGTATTTCTGAAAAAATTAACACGAGTTAAACCGTCGCCGGCCTACCCGACGATGATACTCTGATGCTTAAGTTAGATCGGACATTTGTCGGACAGGCATTTGTCGGACTTAACCCTCCCAATGCTTACGATTTCGTCGAAGGAATCGGAGGCAATCATGTTAGACTGAGGGTTGAAGGAGCAGCATAAAACACAGCTTCACCATGTCCGAACAACTCGGCAAATAGGGAGAAATCTACAGCAAACTAGGCGTAGAGAATCTCGTCGGCGGAAACGGAGGAGAGGAAGTAGGATGGACTGGACCAGAAAATCAGAAAGAGCTCCCCAAAATACGGTCACAGGAAGATTGGCGATGACATTAGAGATAGCAGGGGCAATGCAGACTCCTTTCACGCCGCCGGATATGTCTTCACCGAGAAGAAACTTGGTGAATCTCTCTTTCATCATCTCCACTTCAGAGAAATTAGTCTGCCTCTTCTCCATCATGGATTACACCTGGAGCAACCACCTCTTCTTCCCAATGCCAACCTCCCTTTTCTCGCTACCCTCTCGCCAAAAGACCTCCCAAAGAGGTGTGAAAGAAAGACCCCCTAACCCCCAGAGAATGCGGACGAAAAAGATCCCCCTTCTCCAAACCTTAGCCACTCCTTTTATAACCCCTCTCATGGGTCGGGCTCTTGTCTCCATATACAAGCCAATATTTTCCCCATATCACAGGTAACCCCCCTAAATAGTTAGACGAGTCACATTGACAAGTCTGACTTTAGCTTTGTCACTTCATCGTCTCGAGTCGGATCATATCTCTGCTCCTTGTTCATATATTCAGGAATATCATACGCATCTATAACGTCCGGTGATCTATCTCGGCCGAATGAAGAATTTACTGGTTCGAGGACTTACGAACTGCCTCAAATGAATATAATAAGACAATTGATTTGAGAGCTTACAAATAGCCTCAGTCGGATGAGAGAATGCTCGAAGTGAGGACTTACGAATCGCCTCGATTTGATATAAGAGAAGGACCCTCAAATCCTGACTCGGATGAATAAAATAAGAGCTAGTTGGGAACGCCTCAATCGAATAACTTAAGATCCACTTCAGAACACCTCCGAACCGCCTGAGTCCAGACCACTTCAACCCAAAGAAATAAAATAACCCCCAACCAGATACGTCTAAGTGCTAGATGACATAACAGCAAATTCAAGAACACCTCGGCCTAATAGAATAAGAGCTGACCCGAGATACCTAGGTTGAATAAAATAATATCCGTCTCATAACACTTAGCTACATAGAATAAAAGCTGACACAAAAATGCCTTGACCGAATGACATAATACCTCTTTGAGAACCATCCGGATGAATAAAATAAAAGTTGGCTAAGAATGCCTCGACTGAATGAAATAATATTCATTTCAGAATACCTCGAATGAATAAAATAATGTCTGACTCAGAGTGCCTCGCCGAAATGAAATAAGACTTCCTTCAGTTCAGTTTGGTTGAATGAAATAACTGTAAACCTTGAACGACTTGCTCGGAGCAATTTGACTTAAAGAAATAAAATACCAACTGGCCTGACATATCTCGGCTAGACTGAGTAAAATAATGTCCGCCTCACAATACTTCAATAAGATTAGAACTGACCCAACAACACCTGGCCTGAATGAACTGAATAAAATAATATACATCTTCCAATACTTCAATAGAATAAGAATTAGCCCGACAATACATGAGCTGCCTCAAAACACATTAATAGAATAAAGTAATAACCACATTTAAATGTCTCGGCTGCTTAAGAACACGTGGATTGAATAAAATAAAAACTCTCTCCATATCAACACTTCATAAGTAGGCAAATGAATACTCCTCTCCTCGATTGACTAAATATAGAATCATACTCTTCCTGTTTTGCCAGTGTCCGGGGAATGTAAACTTCAGTTAATGTCGAGCTGAATAAGAATGTAGACTGATTGGAGGGCTTACGAATTGCCTCTGCCCGCCGTGATAATAAACTCCGTCGTTCTTCCGAAGTGCATCTTATCTTAAACACAAATCCTCCGATCCGCCATCACACGGGGATAATAATACAGTTGAGTGAACACTCAACTCTTCTGTGTTAGGAGGATTGGAATAGCTAGAGGGGGGGTGAATAGCGTAGATGAAATTCGCTCCCATTTATGTCTACAATTTCGTTAGTGCGCAGCGGAAATAGAAATAATAAAAGCGATAACGAAATAGACAACAAGCTAACACAATGATATAACGTGGTTCAGAACCGCACGGTTCCTACTCCACGGATCGAGCTCTAAAGAGCCCTAGTGATGCACACGCACTCACTAATGATAAACACTCCTTCTCGACACAAGTCGGAGGCGGAGAAACCCCTTACAATAAATCTTACAACAGTAAGAATGAAATACAAGCAATATACAATGTAAATATGAAATACAAGTAAAGAAAAGACTTTACAACACTTGTTTTGATTGCTTGAATGCTTGGTTGCTTGCTTGCACTTGGAGACCTGATTTGCACCAACAAATCCCCCCAATATCCCTCAAGAACCGGTTCCTTTTTCCTCCATCACGAGCTCCATATATAGCTTCAACCTGTGCTGGAAAAAGTCTATCAGTCGACTGATCGAGACCATCAGTCGACTGATGCCACTGTTGTCGTGAGACAACGGCTAGCTCCACGTTGGATAAGTCCAACGGAACTACTATCGATTGGACTGACAGACCATCGATCGGCCCGATGAAGTCCTCACTCGACCGATCAGTCTCGACCCATTCTGCGGGCCAAATTCTCGAGCACCGGTCGACCGATCACACGATCGATCGATCGCTGAGCCATCACCGATCGGCTAACCTACGATACGATCGCTAGGCCATAACCCGCAATAAACCCTAGTTGACTCGGTCCACCGACCGCCACATGGCATCACACCGCACACCTAACATGAGGTTTTAACTCAAGTATGGTTCCCCATACTTGCTAGACCACCCTTAGCCTAGACCTAAGCCTTCTAGTCACCTCCATCGCCCCACGCCTCTCGGATCCCTCCAAGTCATCCATGACTTGTTCATCCATCGCGCTAGCCTTCAGTGCTTCCGCTTGGCTATATCATGCTAACGTGTCTACACCACCAAGGCACATTGGACTTACGCCGCCAAGACTCCGCTTGGACTTTACGCCGCCAACCATTGGACTTATCGCCAAGACTCTCGCTTGGACTTTACGCCGCCAATATCAAACCCTTGGACTTCTCAAATGCCAAGACTCAGGCTTGGACTTTCCCTTGCCAACCCATGTTGGACTTTCCATGCCAAGACCATGCTTGGACTTTCCTTGCCAACCCATGTTGGACTTTACATTGTTAAGTGTCCGACTTGGACTTTCCATGACAATTATATTGTCATATGTTTTTGTCGAAACATCAAAACACATCAAAACATCACTCGAGCCAAACTCGAGTCCTCGGGTCAATCAGGACTGGGTAGATTGCACCAACAATCTCCCCCTTTTTGATGTTTGACAAAAACCAAACAAATAATTGAGTTAGAATACTAACTCAAATCCTTTACCAATTATCCCAAATGTTCTCCCCCAAACATTCTCCCCCTTTTTGACTAACATCAAAAAGGTTTTCTCTTCAAGGAGGTCAATGTCTCATGTCCCAATGAGATCTTACAATCTCCCCCTTGATCCAAAAATACCTAGGATGCCTACCATCTTCCTAGTGATAAGTCCCATATCACTCAAGAGAGGCAATCCTATTCACTCTCCCAATTTCCAAATTGGGTTTCTAAAAATCCATAAATTTCCCAAATTGACAACATTCTACCTTTCAAGGAGAAAAACACATCCATCATCCCAAGATGGATATCTCCCCCTAAAGGCTTGCTCCCCCTTGACCATTGCACCAACAATGTCCTTGGGAAGTCCCTAAGCCAATAGGAACTCTAAACCATCAAAATTAAGGTTAGAAATTCAACATTGAACTTTCCACACCTTAAAATTGATATAAACCCTAAACAACTCTCCTAATCCATATCCAATAGCTTTTCACCCTTTATAATGCTTCCCAAAGCATATCCTAGGGTTAGGAGTGATTAGGGACCATAACCGTAGCTGAAATCGGGTTAAACAACCTTGTTTACCCCGAAATCAGGCTACCAGTCGAGTGATTCAGAAATCGATCATTGGAACCTCATCGATCGCCACCCAGCGGATCGATAACTGAAAATCCCGATTTTCAATTATCAGAACTGAGTTTTGAAAAATCAGAACTAATTATACGTATATCGAAAAATCACGAAATTTGATACGTATAATACCTATGACACATACAATGGGTGAAAAATATTTTAAAATTATTTTACCCATAAAATAGTGAATTTGATACAAAACTCAAAATCATTGAAATTTTCAATGTTTTGGCCCTATTTTGTATCAACTTCATCAATGGTGATTGCTATCAAAAGATAGACTTCACCAAGGTTTTTCAAAATGATTTTAAAATGTTTTCAAAACCTTATTTTGGATCATATTCCTTGGGCTCTATGCACATGACTTGTACACAAGCTTTCCCAATGATCCACAAATAGAATTAGATGAGTTTTAGTTCATCTAGATGCAAAAACTATGCACCTTGAACTTAACTCATATCCTAGCATCTCACATGTATCTATGGTGTATAAATACACATACATGTCAATTAGATGTGAGATGTGGATTTTGTTCTTCCTAGACTAGGGTTTCATGCATCTTCTGAAGCAACTCAACTTGATTCCCTTATAAATGGGACTTCAAGTCATGTCATAGTCCTTAAATCAATTTTAATCATGTTAATGCATGAATGTATGATCATGGCAGAAATAATAGCATTATTAAAACATGACCAATGATCATGATGTCATGGCATATGATAAAATTTAAAAACACATGACATTTAAAACCTTAAACCTAAGCATAATCATGACATATAAAAATGATTAAAAAAAAATGATGTCATGACATATGACAATCAAGGCATGACAAATAAAATATATAGGTATGGTAATACCTAAATTTTAATATTAATTGCCATTTGATATAATTAAGTATATTTTTCCATATTAACCTAAATTTTCCCAAGTGTGCCAAAAACCCAAAATGACACACTACGACCTCTAAACCTAAATTGTGCCAATTTGACCATTTTATCAAGCTTCTCAAATAATATTGGCACACCCTAAAATCTTTTAGGATGATAATTCAAATCTATTTCCACGGTATCCATAACCTTGAAAATAACCTAAAATGTCACCTTTGTCATGGTTGAGTTAACTACCCATCCATTTAAGGTTGGCACACCCTAACCCATCTAGCGTGAATCAATCACGCTCTTAGGAACCCAAAACCGATTTGAGCTCCTAGGGTTAATTAGGTATTCCTTAGGGATAACCTCCCTAGATACCTTCCTAATGACCCTCCTAGGCTTATTAGCCTTGGTCATTTGGGTCTTACCTAGGTTGACTCTAGGGGTAACTCCCCTTGCAACCTTCTTAGTGGCCACCCTAGGTTTCCTAGAAACCCTAGCCACTAGACACACACCATGATCAACTCTAGGGATGATTTCCCTATTGACCTTGGTCTCCCCATAGTCAAACGGAACACTATGGTAAGTCACCTTGGACTTAGGTTTGTGACCCAAACCATTCTTGCCCTTGGTTGACTTTTGACTCTTAGGTCTTAGAGGTTGACAATTTGACCCTTGAGATTGATTTTGTATTTTGTTTAGGGTCTTTTCCAATTTCTCAAGCCTTGACCTCAAGGCTTGGTTTTCTAATTCTAATTGCCCAATTTCAGAATTTTTATTTAACTCTTGGGCATTGGACTTTCTTGGCGAATGCCTAGTCCATTTTGGATTAAAACCTAGATGTTCTTGGATTTTCTTAATAGATTTCTTAGGTATTGTTTTTCTAAGGATATTAGTCCCAAATTTCTCCTTATTCTTAAGGTGAACATTCTTAGCTCCTAAACACATATATTTGTTATTTCTAGCATGCCCTTTATGATACATACTACAATTGCTAAAATTAGTTCTAGCATGCTTTAAATTAGACGGAGCATTATTTAAATATACCTTAGGGTTTGCCTTAGTGGCTCCCCCTACTTGTGATGCTCCCCTTTGCCCCTTCTTTTTCTTCTTTGGGCATTGACTCCGGTAATGACCCGGTAGTCGACATTTTAAGCAAATGACATGCTCCTTGCTCTTTTGTCTTGGAGAACCGACGTCCGTTGACTTTTGTTGACTTTTAGGTGCCGGAGGAGTTTTCTTGATTCTCTTTGGACATTTGCTCTTGTAATGCCCATACTCCCTACACTCAAAGCACATAATATGATTTTTGTTTGAAAATAAAGTGTTTGAGTTACCTAGAGTGGTGGTAGGTGCCGGAGTTGAATTTTGAGCTTCCTCATCTTGATCGGATGTTGAGAGCTCTTCTTGAGGTTGCTCCGGTGTAGAGGATGGTCTATCCTCCTCAATCCTAGAAGTAGATGCTTCTTCCACTTCTTCTACTTCTTCTTTCTCCGATTCGGAAGTTGACTCCATCTCAACTTCCGATTCCTCACTTTCACTTGAGGATGAGCTCTCCTCATGATATCTTGCCAATTTTCTCCATAGCTCCTTGGCATACATGTAATTCCCTAACTTGCACAAAACATCATTAGGGATTAAATCTTCCAAAAGTTTCGTTACCTTAACTTCGGTCTTGAGCTTTTGGCGTTGCTCTTGGGTCCACTTTTTCAATTTTGGGACATTCCCCTTCTTATCCCTAGGGGGTTCAAGACCTTCAATGAGGATAAACCAATCCTCTATGTTCATCATCAAGAATGTTTCCATTCTTGCTCTCCATGCCGGAAAATCTTTTGGATCATATGGAGGTGGAGTGTTGATTTCCCATCCAAGCTTGTCTTGGAATTCCATCTTCACCCTCTAGCCTTTTGCCTTAGCTTCCGGTTGTTAATCCGTAGAAGAGCCCCGGGCTCTGATACCACTTGTTAGGAGGATTGGAATAGCTAGAGGGGGGGGGGGGGTGAATAGCGTAGATGAAATTTGCTCCCGTTTATGTCTACAATTTCGTTAGTGCGCAGCGGAAATAGAAATAATAAAAGCGATAACGAAATAGACAACAAGCTAACACAATGATATAACGTGGTTCGGAACCACACGGTTCCTACTCCACGGATCGAGCTCTAAAGAGCCCTAGTGATGCACACGCACTCACTAATGATAAACACTCCTTCTCGAGACAAGTCGAAGGCGGAGAAACCCCTTACAATAAATCTTACAACAGTAAGAATGAAATACAAGCAATATACAATGTAAATATGAAATACAAGTAAAGAAAAGACTTTACAACACTTGTTTTGATTGCTTGAATGTTTGGTTGCTTGCTTGCACTTGGAGACCTGATTTGCACCAACAAATCCCCCCAATAGCCCTCAAGAACCGGTTCCTTTTTCCTCCATCACGAGCTCCATATATAGCTTCAACCTGTGCTGGAAAAAGTCTATCAGTCGACTGATCGAGACCATCAGTCGACTGATGCCACTGTTGTCGTGAGACAACGGCTAGCTCCACGTTGGATAAGTCCAACGGAACTACTATCAGTCGACTGATTGTGACCATCAGTCGACTGATGAAGTCCTCACTCGACCAGTCGAGTCTCGACTCCATTTTGTGGCCGAATTCTCGAGCACCAGTCGACTTATCACACGATCACGATCGCTGAGCATCACCGATCGCAACCTATGGCAATGATCGCTAGGCCATAATCCGCAAATAAACCCTAGTTGATTTCGGTCCAATGATACATGGCATCAGTCGACTGACACACCTCAAACATGAGGTTTTAACTCAAGTATGGTTCCCCCATACTTGCTAGACCACCCTTAGCCTAGACCTAAGCCTTCTAGTCACCTCCATCAGCCTCACGCCTCTCGGATCCCTCCAAGTCATCCATGACTTGTTCATCCATCGCGCTAGCCTTCAGGTGCTTCCGTCGGCTATATCATGCTAACGGTGTCTACACCACCAAGGCACATTGGACTTACGCCGCCAAGACTCCGCTTGGACTTTACGCCGCCAACCATTGGACTTATGCTGCCAAGACTCCCGCTTGGACTTTACGCCGCCAACCATTGGACTTATGCTGCCAAGACTCCCGCTTGGACTTTACGCCGCCAATATCAAACCCTTGGACTTCTCAAATGCCAAGACTCAGGCTTGGACTTTCCCTTGCCAACCCATGTTGGACTTTCCATGCCAAGACCATGTTTGGACTTTTCTTGTCAACCCATGTTGGACTTTACATTGCCAAGTGTCTGACTTGGACTTTCCATGACAATTATATTGTCATATGTTTTTGTCGAAACATCAAAACACATCAAAACATCACTCGAGCCAAACTCGAGTCCTGGTCAATCGTGACCTGGGCCGATTGCACCAACATTCTGATCCGCCACCACACGGGAATAATAATAATAAAGTTGAGTGGAGACTCAACTCTTCCGATCCGCCACCACAAGGGGATAAAAATAATAATACATAGCTGAAGAAATATTCAACTCTTCCGATCCGCTATCACACGAGAATAAAATAATATATAGCTGAAGAAATGTTCAGCTCTTCCGATCCACCACCACACGGAGATAAAATAATATATAGATGAAAAAATGTTCAGCTCTTCCGATCCGCCACCACACGGGGATAAAATAATATATAGCTGAAGAGATGTTCAACTCTTCCGATCCGCCACCACACATGGATAAAATAATATATAGCTGAAGAGATGTTCAGCTCTTTCGATCCGCCACCACAAGGGGATAAAATAATATATAGCTGAAGAAATGTTCAGCTCTTCCGATCCGTCACCACACGGGGATAAAATAAATAATATATAACTGAAGAAATAGTGGAATAATTAACTAAGGTATGACTAAGAAATAGTGGAATGATTAACTAAGGTAAACTTTCAAGATAAATATTAAACAGAGGTAATTAAATTAAATTAAAGCTTTTAAGACATTCTAAATGGAGATATAACCATACTATTTGTTCTCTAAGTGTCTCATATAATGTATCTTCAATAGAGAAAATTTGAAATACAGCTAGAAAAATGACAAGGTATAAGAATGCAACCAAATATTAAAGGTAAGCAATTATACACATACTTACTGAATTTATCCGCAGGGAGGATTGATATCTTTCTCCCATCGTGGAGTCATATTCTATAAAGAAGCTCTGGTGAGGAATTAACTTGAGAAGAATCATCACTAACTAAAGGCTGAATTGAAAGAAATCATTAAGTAAAATTAATTACATCAATAAAAGGAAAAGTGAAATAACCATCCTAGTCAAATGATCGTATTGTTCTCTCAACGTCTTGCCTAGAAGTTCCCACAGACGACGTCAACTGATGCGGCACAGAATTTTTGCCCTTCGAGATTGGACTAAAGAATGCGGGTTCCCTCCCACTGCATCAGTAAAGTGTATTCTTGAAAAAGTTAATACGAGTTAAACCGTCGTCGGCCTATTCGGCGATGACACTCCGATGCTTAAGTTAGGCTGAACATTAATAAAAGAAAATATATTAAATATAGTAATATAAAAGGAAGGGAAGAAAACTTATCTTCGGTGTAGCTAAAAAACATACGAGAGCTTACGAATGCTTTTCAGTTATCAACCTTGCATTCAATAAATCTTCTAAGATTCCATATTAAAGTACGGTGCAGCAACCCCTTGTTCAACGTGCTATCAAGGGATTGAAGCAAGCACCAACTTCCCATTAGGATAAAACTTCATATAGGACATTGGCGGGTTATCATCGTCCCTTAAGGGTGTCATGCAACACCTTGTGGCGGAGTCCTATATCTGACACAGCCCACCATAACTGCTGGAAACTAAAAGGCCCCATCTCGATTGAAATCAACTACGGTGATGGGTTCAAAATGAGCCGGGAGGACGGGCAGACATTTGTCGGACTTACCCTCCCAATGCTTACGATTTCGTCGAAGGAACCGGAGGCAATCATGTTAGACTGAGGGTTGAAGGAGCAGCATAAAACACAACTTCACCATGTTCGAACAACTCGGCAAATAGGGAGAAATCTGCAGTAGACTAGGCGTGGAGAATCTCGTCGGCGGAAACGGAGGAGAGGAAGTAGGATGGACTGGACCAGAAAATCAGAAAGAGCTCCCCAAAATACGGTCACAGGAAGATTGGCGATGACATTAGAGATAGCAGGGGCAATGCAGACTCCTTTCACGCCGCCGGACATGTCTTCACCGAGAAGAAACTTGGTGAATCTCTCTTTCATCATCTCCACTTCGGAGAAATCAGTCTGCCTCTTCTCCATCGTGGATTACTCCTGGAGCAGCCACCTCTTCTTCCCAATGCCAACCTCCCTTTTCTCGCTACCCTCTCGCCAAAAGACCTCCCCAAGACGCATGAAAGAAAGACCCCCTAACCCCCAGAGAATGCGGAAGAAAAAGATCCCCTTCTTCAAACCCTCCACTCCTTTTATAACCCCTCTCACGAGCCGGACTCTTGTCTCCATATACAAACCAATATTTTCCCCATATCATTAATAATTAAATACTTAGTAATTATTTAATTATTTTTTATATAATTAGTAACTATTTGAATAATCAGCAAGTACTCAATTGGATAATTAAATAATCAATGACTATTTAATTATTAATACGGTGATTAATAATTTTGTAAAGGTGATCATTAATTGTTACTTGTCACAATATTAATTAATATATTTTTATTTAATAATAAATTAATTTTTTAATTGCTTAATCAAATGTATGAACTAATTATATTTTTCGTCTTGATTGAACAATATTAATTATATAAATTTTAAAATTTTAGATTATTAATTAATTACTGAGAAAGTTATATTATTAATTTATTTTTTATAAATAAAATATATTAATATATCAGAAGAAATATATTACTGGTTATAATGTTATAAATTTAAATGCATGCGTTCGGATCTTAGGCTACGTTGTAATCTCACCTCGAAACAAAATGGAGTATTTTGTTTATTATCATTTTAAAATTATAATTTTATGTAATCTGAATTTAAAAAAATATTAAAATTTTATAATCTAAATTATAAAGTAAAATATATGTAATAGGATTACCTTTCAAATTGTAATCTAAAAAGTATTGGACGTTCAGCAATCGACGTCGATCGTCATTGTTACCGTCGGCTGGGCATCACCGACTGCTGACTGTCATTGTCGGGCGTCGTCCACCGCCATTGAGCGTCGCTTGTCGCCGCCCCTCGTCCGTCGTTCACCGTCATCGTTGATGATCACCATTGATCGGCGTCGGTCACCATCGTCGATCAACATTGGCGACCACCGCCAACCGTAGTCGGTTGCCGTCGACGACCACCGTCGATCGATGCCGGCGACCACCATCAGTCGCCTTCAGCAACCATAGTTGGCTAGCACCGACGACCACCGTCGGTCGCTGCAGGCGACCATCGTCGGCCGCCGCAGGTGACCACCGTCGTCGCCGCAAGCGACCATGCCGACAGGCGTCGGCGAAACGACGACCATCCCTGACCATCGTCGACCGTCATCGGTTGCCGAATGACGCTGACGACCACCATCAATCCCCACCCCGACGACGCCAATATCCGCCGCTGACTGACATCGATGTCCACCGGCGGGCGCCGCCCACCATTGTTGACCGCTAGCAATCGCCATCGCCATCGCCGTAGTCTCTGACCACCCTTTGTCATCGACCATCTTTATCATCCTTGTAATAGACACCAAATAAAAAAAATATAATCACTCTTTTAATCAAATATTATATATAATTTTTTAATTAAATATGATAATACAATCAAAATTATATTATATTATATTACAAACTTGATTACATTATAAATTTGAGCCTTAATACATTTGACATTCCATCCTCAAAATTATATCGATTTCTAATTAATGACACGAGATACACCATGCAACCATGCAAGACATAGTTAACACCCTCGCTTTAGTATCTATATTATTGCTCCTAAACTCTTGCTTGTAAACTTAAAGCATTTTTCTTACTATGCCAATCTTGCCACATACCTAGCCAGACACCTATTTTAACTCATAACTCGTTGTTGACTGTTAATCAATCGTGTGTACCGTATTACAATTACAAATATAATTTAATTATTGAATTTTTTTCTACACTAATGTAATATAGAAAAGATTCAAATCGTTTCTCTCAAATGTAATGGAAATGATAATCTTAAAATCAAATGTTTTGTATAAATGAGGGGAGGGGGTTGTATTTAGAATGCTAAACCTGCGATTGTAACGAAATTAAAGGAAATATAAAGTAAATTTCAAACAAACATTCAAACATAAATGCATTCAAATAAAACATTTAAAGTAAAATGCATAATTTTAAACATTAAAATGAAATAAAGGTTTGCACTAAATTAAACAACTTATGTGTGTTAAGTAAAGTGATACTAATGTAAGGAAAATTAAAAAAAATACATGACAAGCATAAATGAAAGCTAAACACCAAGTAAAATAAAGGAGAATCTCCCTCCTATTTGTGGTGGATGAAGCAAATCGATGTCAGTGGATGTTGTGAATCAAGCTAGGAACCCCTAAACTCGAGGCAGTGTTATTCACGACATCTGAACTCCCGAAGCTTATGAACAACAAATGGATAGTTATGTCGAGCCTAGAACCCCAAAGCTCATGGATGATGCTTCCCTTGCTGAAGAAGAGGGCACTATTCCTTGAGATGTCGGTGGTGGATGAGATGATCGAAAGGACCTCTCCGGTAATGGTCGATAGTGATGTTGCAAGATCTTTTAATGTTTAGCGGATTCTCCTCTTTAGACTCGAGAAGGAGAGGTAGACATATCATAGACATACTCCCTTCCCCTAACCCGGAGGAAGGTAGGTGGAGATGGTGGCTAGGGTTGATGGAGGATGAAGGAGAACTCTCCTTTGCCTAGAACCAACTTTTTCGCTTTTATAGCAGCCCCTTAAACTAGCCCAACTTGAGATCCAAGCCTCACAACCGCAAGTCTACAACCATCTTTGGCACGATCATGCCAAAAAGCATAGGCAACCCATGCCAATCTCTATTTGCTTTGAACTCGAGGTGAACAATTGGAGCATTAAGCGAAACAATTTGGTTGTGCCTAGGGGCATAATTAATCTTTAAAAATTCTTGATTTGCTCCCCAGATGCCCTACACAATAAAGTATATATAAATTTAGTATTAGAAGCATCAATTTAGAAGGTATTTTCATCAAAGCGCCAAAATAATCCAATGCTCATAAAATATGATAAATGATGCGAATTAACCATATGAGTAGATTAAAATATTGAGGAGAGAATCAAAATTATTGGTGCAGAGGGACCTGATAATCGAACCTAGGTTTTGATTATGACAAAGATTCAAAGTTAAGTTGTTAGTGTTATCTCATGAGCTGTGTTAAGTGTGCAGGAAGTGTTTATGCTAAGTCAAAGGTCAAGCGACACCCGGAGAATCCCGAGTCGATAAACCATATTGGTCGGGCAATACCAGGAGAACCTCGTGGAGTCGAGGAACCTCGGTGGAGATCGAAAGCTAAGCGACAAGTCAAAAGGACCAGAGGTAAGCACTGAGTGAAGAGTAATGGTGAGGTCGTGTCCTTTGTACGGGGACGAACTTAGGCGGCGATCCGACTAAGACTTCCAATGGAAGGTCTAGGTTGAGATCAGACGGTAAGTAGCCATCGTATTATCCATTACTTGTTAGTTTTATGCTAACTCTTTGCTGTAGGAGAGTGACCAGACCAACAGTCGACTAACAGCTATTGACAGTCGACTGCTCCTAGCATCAATCGACTACTGAGGGTCATCAGTCGACTGCTATTGAAACTGGTCAGCTTGAAGAAAGTTAAGATAAGCTCCACTTATCTTGGAGAGATGAGGCTCTTTGACCAAGATCCAGAACTCAACGAACTAGGGTTTGAAGGGCTATAAAAAGAAGGGTCATTTCACCTCTTTAAATCATTAATTCTTGCTCTCAAAGTGCTCCCTCAATATCGCTCCTTCAACGACAACTCTACGACGTCATAACGTTGACGAGACACCAAGATTCCATCTTCCAGTCGGTAGTTTAATTTAAATTGTCTATTTTTCTATTTGTATTCGACCTTTCTACTATTCGAAGATTTCATCGTAAAGAGGTGAGGTAGGCTTGTTTCCTCATCCTCGAGCTTTTGTGTTTTCCTTGTAATCGTTGTCTCTTACCTCCAACGAGGAGGAGACTTATAGTGGATTGCCCTTTCGTACGCGGTCTAGGATCGCGGGGCCTTGGGGTAGCAATCTTTTGGTTGCAAACCAAGTAAAAATAAAGAGTCTATTTACCTTTAATTATTTCTACTTCCGCTACGCTTACTTGTGTTTTTGACGAACGAAAAGAAAAGATTTAATTTCGTTATTCACCCCCCTCTAGCGTGCTTCTCGATCCAACAATTGGTATCAGAGCGGGGGTGCTCAGATTCGGTGCAACCACCGATCTAAGCAATTTTTTATTTTTTCTTTCCGTATTTTATTTCGTAATTTAGTTTAAGTCTTTTTTGTTTATCTCACACTACTAATCTAAGACGAAGTCTTGGAACTTTTTTGTTGTTTAAATTTTTGTGCAAGGTTTTTCTTTAATGGACCATCTCGAAGGGTTTAGCACTGCTGGACCTCCGTTTTATAATGGAGATGACTTCCATTACTAAAAGGGTCAAATGGAGTGCTATCTCAAGACCTAAGTAGAGATGTGGATCGCCATCCAGACTGAGTTCACCCTTCCAACAAATGAAGACGGTGAATACTTGGACTGTGACAAGTGGATGAATGCTATGAAGCGCCAAGTGGAGGCCGATGCGAAAGCCACACAGATCCTACAATGCAGGCTTTTCAAAGAAGAACTCAACTTAGTCGGATTGTTCATCAGCACGAATGATTTATGAAACAAACTCATCGAGCTACATGAAGGAACCGCCGACACTAAGGTATGCAAAAGAGACCTTTTGTTAAATAAGTTATTTAATTTAAAAATGTAGGAACACGAGTCGGCCACTCAAGTCCACGCGAGGATCCAGGGCATCATCAATGGACTTCACTCAATCAAACAAAAGGTGGAGAATAGGGACATAATAAGGTATGCCTTGAACTCTTTTCCTAGGACCACCTTGTGGGCATCCATGATTGATGCCTACAAGGTATCTAGAGATTTATCCAAAATTAGATTAGATGAACTTTTTTCAGAATTTGAACTGTACGAACAATCTAACTCGGCCCCTAGTCGAAAAAGGTATTGCCTTGGTTCCAGGTCAAAGGAAGAAGGCGAAAAGCAAACCACCTCTCGAAGAAAGAGGAGTATGAATCGGAGGTGAACGACGAAATGGAGACCGAGCTAGTAAATCTAGTTCAGAAGATGGTCAAAGGAAGAAGACGACCTATCAAGCAATCCAAGGAGAAGAGACCCGAGCAAGGTTCGAGTTACAAATGCTATGAGTGCAACAAAAGAGGTCACTTCAAATCCAATTGTCCAAGGCTAAATAACAAGCAAGCACAAACAAAGAAGGCCTTCAATGCAACTTGTGAAGAGTCGTCAGAGGAAGAAGACGAACTCAACAATATATCATTCATAGCAAAGTCGACCGAGCCCAAAGATGAATCCAAACTTGACACAAACTACGAGTCCGAGACCGACTCCGAATCTGAACTTCAATTTAAGACAAGCCACGGATCTGCATTTGGTTCAAAAGATTCAATCAAGGTGAGTCTGTTGGTTGAAGTTTACGAAAAGCTTCACCTCGGTCGCTTGTGCATGGCGATCTCATCTACGTCCCTGGATTAAAAAAAAATTAATCCATGACGAAGACAGATTACCCAAGCAACTGATCCATCATCGTGCTATTCGATTAGAGTGGTCGCTTGAATAAACTTGTTGTTCAAGCTACCTACCTCTTTTCATCGATTAGCCACGGAATAGACGATGTATGGATCGCTGGTTTTTGTGTTTATCTTCGGAGTCCAAGTAAATTAGCCACATGAATTATACAAAAGAACTAAATCAAAATAAACAAGATTATACCTCTTGTATACCTCTTGATCTTCTATTGTATGTCCTATCCTCCTCTTGAACATTGTGTGGGCAACGATCCTCCAAGAGTTGAAACTTCCTAGATCTCTTTCTTCCCTTCCTTGTTCGCTCCAAACAAAGGGAAGAATACTCAACACTTCTTCTCCTATCTAGCGCTGACCACCAAGCCACCAAACTTGTTGTTGCCGCTGGCCAAGGAGAGGAAGAAGGAGATGGTGTGGGCGCCGGCCAAGAGCTCCAAGGGAAGAAACCCTAACACTTGTTGCCGCCGGCCAAAGGAGAAGAAGAGATGGATATGGGCGCCGGCCAAGAAGAGAAAGGAGAAGAGGGGCGCCGGATAAACCTTAGGAAGATGGGAAAACCTTCCACTTATTGCCGCCCAAGACCTCTCCAAACCCTAGCCGCCCAACTCTTGAAGCAAACCCTAATCTTCAAAAGGATTAGTTGCCACCCAAGCCAAGGAGCAAACCCTAGAATTCCCATTCTCTATTGCCGCCCAAGACTTAGCCTCTTATATATAGATTTAGCCCAAGCCTCCTTTTAATCGTGTCCGTCGGATCTAGGTTTCTTGAAGGTTTTAATAGGCTACAATAGGGACCATGAGGAGGAGTTGGATCTTGGCCACCTAATGGATCTGCCCACATAAAATCCGATCTATTAATGATAATTCATTCCACTAGAGGATTATCATTGATCTACCTCACCAACCCCCATAAATAAATATGGGCTCCACATATTAATTGTACAAATGTCTCCCCGTGTTTAAGATATCGAATTTTTGTCAATTAATTAATTTACTGACGATTAATTAATCAACATCTAACTCCATAAGTAGTACCACTCAATCTTATCATCATGCCGGACCAAGTCCACCTGCAGGGTTTACATGATGATCCTTATGAGATCTTCAAGGGGACATCATCATCCTAATACATAGGACACAATTTCCTCCTATAATCAACGACACACCATGTAAATAATATTATTTCCCAACTTACCGAGCCTATTGATTTAATTTATAAATCTCATCCATTGGTAAATAAAATAAATAAATATTAAGTACATGTGCCCGTTAATATATCGGGATTAAGAGCATGTACACCATAATATCCGAGGTCCGATTCAATTATGTAGTCAGCAATAAATTGAATCACCTCTAAGTCGGTCCTGCTCAATACACACAAAGTGTACTAGTGTAATTCTATGGTCAAGACAAACCAACACCAAATCACACAACAACCATACCAATGGTTTGTCCAAAACCATCTTGGTTGTGAGCCTCTATTTATACTCTACAAGGAATTGATAACATGATCTTCTGTGTGACACCGCACACCATGTTATCTACAATGTAATATATCAGACAATATGCTTAACCATAAATATGCAAACAATGATCATGTGATTCTTATTTCAAAAATAAAGATGTTCATACAAAGAATAGACTTTTCAGTATACATCCCAACAATCTCCCACTTATACTAAAAGACTATGCTGTCATCATACTTCCATACATTTGATTCTCATTCCCTCCACATGCCTATCAAAATCCATCGCTAGAAGGGCCTTAGTGAAAGGATCTACCAGGTTATCCTCTGATACAATCTTGGCGACAGCAACCTCTACCTGCTTTACGATCTCTCGTATTAGGTGGTACTTGCGCTCTATGTGTTTACTTGCCTTATGGGCTCATGGTTCCTTCGTGTTTGCAACTGCACCACTGTTATAACAATAAATTGTGATAGTTCTGGGCAAACCAGGAATCACATCCAAGTCCATCAAGAAGTTCCTGGGCCATACAACTTCTTTGGCTGCCTCAAAGGCTGCCACATACTCAGCTTCCATGGTGGAGTCTGCCATGCATTTCTGCTTGACACTTTTCCATACAATGGCTCCACCTCCCAAAGTAAATACAAAATATGAGGTAGACTTACTGTTATCCCTATCTGTCCTGGATTACTTTGATATCTGCTAACCATGCCCACGACAAAGCAGATATCCAGCCTTGTACATAACATAACATACATGAGGCTTTCTACCGCCGAAGCATAAGGAACCACCTTCATCTCCTCTATCTCCTTTGATGTTCTAGGACACCTCTCTTTAGATAAAGGTACTCCATGCCTAAAAGGTAGAAAAACTTTATTAGAGTTCTGCATGCTAAAACGAGATAAAATAGTGTCTATGTATGAAGCTTGAGATAAGCATAACATCCTTTTCCTGCGATCTCTTATAAACTTGATCCCAAGGATGTGTCTCACTTCTCCCAAGTCCTTCATATCAAACTGTTTGGACAACCATACCCTTATGTCTAATAACACTTTGATATTATTGTCAATTAGCAAAATATCATCTACGTATAGTACAAGAAATATCACTACATTTCCGTCACATCTCTTATATACACAAGACTCATCCGGACTTTGAATAAATTCAAAATTCTGGATTGCCTCATCAAAGAAGATGTTCCAAGATCTAGAAGTTTGCTTTAATCTATAAATGGACCGATTAAGCTTGTACACAAGATGCTCTTTTCCCTTTGCAATGAATCCCTCTGGTTGCTTCATATAGATGTTTTCCTCAAGACTTCCATTAAGGAAAACTGTCTTGACATCCATTTTCCACACCTCATAATCCATATGAACAACAATAGATAAGAGAATCCGGATAGAATTAAGAATGGCTACTGGCGAAAAAGTCTCCTTATAATCGATGCCCTCTTTCTGAATATACCCTTTCGCAACAAGCCTTGCTTTGAAGGTCTCAACCTTCCCGTCTATTCCTCTCTTTCTTTTGTAGATCCACTTGCATCCAATGGTTTTTACACCATTGGGTTGTTCTACTAGCTCCCAGACCTGATTTGAATCCATAGATTCTATCTCAGAATTCATTGCACTTTGCCAAGATACTGCATCTTTATCTTGGATTGCCTCGTCATATGTCCAGGGATCAGGTTCATGTTCGTCAGGGACCAAATCAGAAGATTCTCTCAAGAACATAAATCTATCACGTTGTCTAACAACCCTCCCACTACAACGAGGTTGTTGGTGCAATCGACCCAGGTCACGATTGACCGGACTCGAGTTTGACTCGAGTTTGACTCGAGTGATGTTTTGATGTTTGACATAGTGAGTTGATATTGATGTTTGACATTGATGTCTAATAATGTATTGGGGAGATTGTTGGAACAATC
This sequence comes from Wurfbainia villosa, assembly GCA_025175895.1. Classification (NCBI taxonomy): domain Eukaryota; kingdom Viridiplantae; phylum Streptophyta; class Magnoliopsida; order Zingiberales; family Zingiberaceae; genus Wurfbainia; species Wurfbainia villosa. The sequence goes on from CM045986.1 coordinate 38,005,940, forward strand.
GACCCAAGTTATGATTAATCGGACTCGAGTTTGACTCGAGGGGATTTTGATGGTTGACTGGAGTTAACCATGTTATGGAAAGTCCAAGTCTTGAGTACTTGGCATGTAAAGTCCAAGCATGGGTCTTGGCAAGGTAAAGTCCAAGTCTTGAGTACTTGGCATGGAAATTCCAACATGGGTTGGCAAAGGAAAGTCCAAGCTTGAGTTTTGGCATTTGGGAAGTCTAAGGGGTTGATATTGGCGGCGTAAAGTCCAAGCGGGAGTCTTGGCAGCATAAGTCCAATGGTTGGCGGCGTAAAGTCCAAGCAGAGTCTTGGCAGCGTAAGTCTAATGTACCTTGACAGTGTAGATACCGTTAGCATGACATAGCCGATGGAAGCATCTGAAGGCTAGCGCAATGGATGAACAAGCCATGGATGACTTGGAGGGATCCGAGAGGCGTGAGGCTGACGGAGATGGCTAGAAGGCCTAGGCCTAGGCTAAGGGTGGTCTAGCAAGTATGGGGAAACCATACTTGGGTTAAAACCTCATGTTTGAGGTGTGCCAGTCGACTGGTGTCATGTGGCAGTTGACTGGCGTGAGTTAACTAGGATTTAACTGCGGGAAGTGCCTTAGCGATCGCGCGAGGAGGCGGTCGGTGATTAGCAGTAGTTGGCCCGATCTTGTGATCGATCGTGGTGCTCGATTTTCGAGCGCGAATGGAGTCCGACGACTTCATTGGGGTTAGCAGTCGAGTGGAGGATCGATCAGTCGACTGATGGTCATTATCAGTCGACTGATAAGGGATCCGTTGGATCTTTCCAGCGTGGATCTAGCCGTTGTCTCATGACAACAGTGGCATCAGTCGACTGATGGTCCTGAGCAGTCGATTGATCGGCGATTTCCAGCCCAGGTTGCAACTTTAAATGGAGCTCGTGGAAGAGGAAATCACCACTGATTTTTTTGGACGTTTTGAAACGATTTGCTGCTGCAAATCAGGGCCTTCAGCTGCTAGTCCAAGGCAATCAACAAGCAAGCTTCCAAAAGATTTGTGTAAAGTTTTCTTTGCTTTCTTTTGTGTATTCACTTGTAATTTCTTATTGTTTACTTGTATTACTGTTGTAATATTTTGTAAGGGGTTTCTCCACCTCCGACTTGTGTCGAGAAGGAGCTATTGCATAGTGGTGTGTTTGTGGCATCGCTAGAGCTCTTTAGAGCTCGATCCGTGGAGTAGGAACCGTTCGGTTCCGAACCAAGTAAAACACTTGTGTATTTGTGGTTGTCTATTTCGTTATTGCGATTTCTTGGGTGATTTTGTAGCGATTTGCTGGTGCAAATCAAGGTCTTTAAGCTCGGTTCAAACAATCAACAAGCAAGCATCCAAAGTAATAGTTGTAAAGTTTTCTTTGTTAGTGCAGGGGCACTAGATAATTGAACCTTGGTTTTGATGATGGCAAAGATTCAAAGTTAAGTTATTTTGTTATCTCATGTGATATGCTAAGTGTACAGGAAGTGTTTAAGCTAAGCCAAAGGTCGAGCGACATCCGGAGAATCTCAAGTTGAGAAACCATGGTGGTTGAGTGACACCAGGAGAACCTCGGGGAGTCGAGGAACCTCAGTGGTGACCGAAAGATAAGCAACAGGTCAAGAGGACCAAAGGTAAGCTCCGTGTGTGGAACGGTGGTAAGGACGCGCCCTCGGTTAGAGGACAATCCTAGGCGTCGATCCGACTAAGGTTTTCGGAGGAATGCTGAAGTCGAGATCGGACAGTCAAAGGACTGTCACACTGCATGGCATTATGCATCTATTGTGCTAATCTTGTATTGTAGGAATTCTCAAGTGCGCGCGAATAATCGAGATGTCTAGTCGATCAAGGCGTCATCGCTAAGAGATTAGTCGATGATGTCAATCGACCACCAGTGCACAAGGTTAAAGAGATAGAGATTGATGCCACCACCTCAGGATAAGATAAGCCGCCACCTCAAGATAAGATAAGTTGCCACCTCAAGATAAGATCCACGAGTTTTGGATCTGGATCGGGACAAATTCCAAGACACAAATCTATAAAAGGAGGGGAGGACTCACACCCAAATTCAAGAATCTCCCAAGTGCTCGTGCTCTCTACAACGCTACCCCGACCGTGCGCCATCTTCTAATTAATTGTCAGTATTATTATTATCTTTCTGTACTTAATTTGTATAAGGACCGGTAAGGTTATTACCGGCCTTATAATAATTGTAATCGTCTTGTCTCTTACCTCCAACGAGGAAGAGACTTTTAGTGATTGCCCTTCGGAAGCGATCAAGGATCGCAGGGCCTTGGATTAGCAGCCGGTGGGCTTTGAACCAAGTAAAAAAGCTTTGTGTCTTTCTTGTGTTTGTCTTTTAGTTTTCCGCTGTGTACTTGGTTTTAATCGTCGAAAAAGAAAAGTTTTTACGAACGCTATTCACCCCCTCTCTAGCGCTCATATCGATCCAACAATTGGTATCAGAGCGAGGGCGGTCAGATTCGGTGCAACCACCGGTCGAGCATTTTCTTTTCTTTATTTTTATTTTTATTTTTAAATATCTCCCGCACTACTAATCCAAGACCAAGTCTTGGCACTTTTTGGTTTGTGTTTTTTTTGTGAGTTTTAGAAAATCATTGACCAAGCAAACCATGGAAGAGTCTCCCACAAGGCATAAAGGTAACAATGTCAATTTAAATTTTAAATTTCATATTATTTTCTTTAAGTGCAGGGAGAGAGGACACTATAAAAATAAGTGTCATACTCGTAAGACTCGAACGACGCAACTGATGGCAAAGGAGATGCCATTGCTAGGAATCCGGAAGAACAAGGAGCACATCAAGTGCTTTGGGTGCGGAAGATTCGGTCACTACAAGAATCGGTGTCCGGAAAAAAAGGTTAGTAAAGTTAATAATTTTGAAAAGTTGAGTTTTAGAATAGTTGATAATTTAGATAAATTGTGTAATTGTTGTCAATTAATTAATACAATTAATAATTCAACTAATAAAAAATTAATTAATTTAGATTTAATTAGTTTAAATAATAATAATAATAATATCATGGAAGAAAATGATCAAATTAATCTAACATTTGATCAAATTAACAAAGAGATTAATCAAATATTTAGTTTAATCAACATAGATCCAGATCAAGTCAAAAATAAAACCAACCTAGTACTTAATCAGAATAATCAAACCATAGGACAGAATCATCAAATCCTAGATCTGATTAATCTAGATAATTCCGAATTAAAAAATTCTGTTTTGAAAAATTCAACCATAAAAAAATCGAAATTAACTTTAAAAAATTCCAAAGATAATCTAAATAATTCTAATAATAATTCTACCTTTAAAAACTCTAACAATTTTATCTTAAATAATTCTAATAATAATTCTACCTTTAAAAACTCTAACAATCTTATCTTAAATAATTCTAATAATAATTCTACGTTTAAAAACTCTAACAATCTTATCTTAAATAATTCTAATAATAATTCTACCTTTAAAAATTCTAATAATCTTATCTTGAATAATTCTAATAATTCTACCTTAAAAAATTCTAATAATTTTATTTTTAAAAAGTCTAATAATCTTATCTTAAAAAATTCTAATAATTCTACTTTTAAAAAGTCTAATAATCTTATCTTGAAAAAGTCTAATAATATTATTTTAAAAAATTCTAATAATCCTATTTTAAATAATTCACAATCTAACTTAATTAAAAATTCAAAATTAGATAATCAAAAAAATAAAAATAATTATAATAGAGTACCATTTGATTATACAAATATTAATAATCTAGTAATTAAACCTTCAACTTTTAAAAATTCAACTAATAAATATGTAGACTTGGGTTACAAGTCTAAGCTAACCAAAAATCAAGACACTAAAATTTGTAAACCTAATTATAATAAAGTATCTTATAACTATAGAACAAATAAAAGTCTACCCAAGAAAATAACCATTTCTTTAAATTGATTGAATATAGCTTGCTCATGCATACATATCATTATCATGCTTATTTTGTCATGTCATACATACTAGTTTTAAATTCACTCTCATAGAATGGTTAGATAGGAAATAATTAATTAATCTTGACAACATAGTATCAGGATGTGGTGAGATGATAGTACGTTAAGGAAACGAAGTCAAGTGTATCCGAGTTGGATAAGGAGTATCTAGCTTGGTGCATTTAACTAAGTGGAACTAACTGAAGCTACCTCACCACATCCTAAACTAGTTAGACCAGGACATAATTCTAAGTGAATTAAGTGTGTAATTTCCTAAGTTGGCTTTGTCTAAGGAAGTGGTCGTTGTTCCGATCAAAGAAGGCCCCTGTGCCTCGCCACGACCTAGAAGCCCTCTTTTGAAATGTTCACTTAACTAACTAAAGGTGAAATCTGAATCTAACCCAAGATTAATTAATTTCTAAGTAATTAAATTAAATTCATCTCACAATACCTATAAGAATAACTTGGTTGATCATGTAGAATGGGTGAGATGGTAAGGACAACAAATTAAAAATGATTTTGAAAACGATTTCAAAATTTATATACACATAAATAGATTCTTAAAACTATTTTTATTGGTTGCCATGATTATTGTGTGTAGTTATACGTAGTTTTCAAAACAACTATGCTTCTTAAAATGATGGTTAGTTGACCAATACTGAACGTATAAATCCTTAGGTCAACTTTAGATACCTAGACCCTCTGGACACTTAGGTGAGCCTTCCTTATGGCCAACAAGGATGTCCTAAGAGTTTGTCAGACAAAAGGGGAGACCCTCTAGATATGCCTTCCTTGTGGCTAACAAGGATGTTAGGTTAAGGGGGAGGTTCTAATTGGATAATCATCATAGAAGTTGTTAAAAAATATTTTTTTTAAAAAAATCACCAATACTTTCTAAATTTAAATCCTTCTTTTGATAATATGCCAAGGGGGAGAGAAGACTTAAGTTGGATAAACTTAGTATCTAGCTACCTCCAGTTTGGCATAAAAACTAATATACATGAGCCTTTAAAATATTTTTTTTTAATTCTTTCTCAAAATTTTATAACAATGTTAAAGGTTAGGGGGTCACATTCTAACCTAGGATATACATTGTTGGTGCAGGATCTAGAAACCTAAACTCCTAAACTCTTAAGTATTAAAGGGAGTTGAACATATTAAATCAACTTGATTAGCATGTTTAAAAATTCTATTTCTTGGCAATGTACCCAATATAAAGTTATTTTTGATATATGTCAAAGGGGGAGAGAGAATAAAGTTAAGAGGTTACTTACTTTTTCTTTCCCAAAAAGTAATTGTTTTTTCAAAACTCACCTAGGGTTAAGGGGGAGGTTTTGAAAAATGATTGTTCAATGCTTACTGTTTATTTTCTCTTAACTTTGAATTGGTTTGTCATAGATCAAAAAGGGGGAGATTGTTGGTGCAGGGGCACTAGATAATTGAACCTTGGTTTTGATGATGACAAAGATTCAAAGTTAAGTTATTTTGTTATCTCATGTGATATGCTAAGTATGCAGGAAGTGTTCAAGCTAAGTCAAAGGTCGAGCGACATTTGGAGAATCTCAAGTTGAGAAACCGTGGTGGTCGGGCGACACCAGGAGAACCTCGAGGAGTCGAGGAACCTCAGTGGTGACCGAAAGCTAAGCGACAGGTCAAGAGGACCAAAGGTAAGCTCCGTGTGTGGAGCGGTGGTAAGGACGTGCCTTCGGTTAGAGGACAATCCTAGGCATCGATTCGACTAAGGCTTTCGGAGGAATGCTGAAGTCGAGATCGGACAGTCAAAGGACTGTCACACTGCATGACATTATGCATCTATTGTGCTAATCTTGTATTGCAGAAATTCTCAAGTGCAGCAGTCAACTGGAGATGTCGGTAGTCGACTGAAGGCAGTCGACTGCTAAGAGGATTAGTCGACTGATGTCAACGAATCAGCCCAGTGCACAAGGTTAAAAAGATAGAGATTGATGCCACCACCTTAGGATAAGATAAGCCGCCACCTCAAGATAAGATAAGCTTCCACCTCAAGATAAGATCCACGAGTTTTGGATCTGGATCGGGACAAATTCCAAGGCACAAATCTATAAAAGGAGGGGAGGACTCACACCCAAATTCAAGAATCTTTCAAGTGCTCGTGCTCTCTACAACGCTATCCCGACCGTGCACCATCTTCTAATTAATTATCGTTATTATTATTATCTTTTTGTACTTAATTTGTATAAGAACTAGTAAGGTTGTTACTGGCCTTATAATCATTGTAATTGTCTTGTCTCTTACCTCCAACGAGGAAGAGACTTTTAGTGATTGCCCTTCGGAAGCGATCAAGGATCGCAGGGCCTTGGATTAGCAGCAGGTGGGCTGTGAACCAAGTAAAAAAGCTTTGTGTCTTTCTTGTGTTTGTCTTTTAGTTTTCCGCTGTGTACTTGGTTTTAATCGTCGAAAAAGAAAAGTTTTTACGAACGCTATTCACCCCCCCTCTAGCGCTCATATCGATCCAACATTCTTTACGTTGTTTTGTGTATTTTATTTATATTTGCTTGTATATCTCGTGTATTACTTTTGTAATCATTGTAAGAGGTTTCTCCGCCTCTGACTTATTGTCAAGAAGGAGTATTTGGTTTAGTGGTGGTGTTTGCATCGCTAGGGCTCGTTCGAGCCCAACCCGTGGAGTAGAAACTGTAAGGTTCTGAACCACATTATACTTGGTGTATTTGTCTTGTGATTGTGATTGTCGTGTTTTATTCTTGTTATTATTATTTCCGCTGCGCTAACACGATTTGTAGATAAGCACGAACGATTTCCATCTTCATCAACCAACATGCTATTCACCCCCCCCCTCTAGCGATGGTCAATTACTAATAATTTCCAACAATCAAGAGGCTACAGATAGTAGGGCAATGTGCTACAACAACCACCCAACTCCCGACTAGAGCAGATGATAGAAAACTTTATTCAACTGCAACAAGAGGTGAACACTAAATTCCAAAAGAGACATTTGCAGGCAGAAATGATGATTGAAGAATTAAAATTATCTGTGAATGATCTCGCTGGCCGGCAAAAGACGCTAGAGATTCAAATAGCACAAATTTCCAGCCAGTCTTCCAGAACACCAAGTCAATTACCATGAAAATCTGAAGATAATCTAGTGGAACAATGCGAGATTGTGACGCTATGAAGTGGGAGGGTTATGAAGGAACTACTGAGCAAATTAGCGGCCGAGCTGGAACAAGGCGCAGAGGTAAAAGAACCTCCTAAAGAGACCGTAAGGGAAGAAGTCAAACATACAGAGCGTGAACCTACCATAAGGACTCAACTCCCTGTGACAATATCGTTTCCCCCGCGGCTAACCAACGCAAAGAAAGATGCTGAATTTGGAAAGTTCTTGAACATATTGAAATCAATCTCATTGGAAGTATCAATACTTGAAGCTTTTCACCAAATGCTTTAATTTGCAAAGTTTATGAGATATTTTGGCACACCATAGAAAGGTCGAGTGGTCAGAGACAGTGGCCCTTACAGAGGAATCTAGCGCTTATCTTCAGAACGGGGCCACTCAAAAGCTAAAGGATCCAGGGAGTTTCTATATTCCATGTCATATAGGGATGACTCTGATTAGTAAGGTGTTTTGTGACTTAGGTGCCAGTGTGAGCTTGATGTCATACGCACTATGCCAAAAATTAGAGCTAAGAAATTTAAAGTTGACCACTATGACATTACAGTTAGCTGACCACTCATATCGATACCCACTGGGGATCTCGGAAGATGTTCCTGTCAGGGTAGGGGATTTGATACTGCCCACGGATTTTATAGTTTTAGAGATGGAAGAAGATCCAAAAATCCTTGTGATTCTTGGACGACCATTTTTAGCGATGGCCGAGATGGTCATAGACGTCAAGAATCATAAGCTAACCCTGACAGTGGGGGACAATAATTTAGAGTTTAAGCTTGCTAGTGTAGCAAACCTGGAACTCGCATTGGGTAAGTATGTTATTCTTGCAAGGGATAAAGCATAGAGCGAAATCAAGAATTTGGACAAAGATGAATGGAGGTTCATGGAACCACCTGAGCCAAGTTGAAATGTAAAAATTGTTGGGGATCGATTGGCCGGCTAGAGGGGGGTGAATAGCCCTCTTACGTTGGTTTACGGATTTTGCTCGTCTACAAAGAGTTAGCGCAAGCGGAATATACAAATATAAATAAAGACAAGCAAAATATAAACAAGCAATACAAACACGAGATGTAACTTGGTTCACGGCTACGCCGCTAATCCACGGTCCGATTCGTCCAAGGTGAATCACTCCTCCAAATCCACTAGATCTCTCCTTTACACAAAGCTAGGTGGAGGTAACCTCTTTTACACAAGGATCACTCTTCTACAATAGAATAGAGATTAGAACAAGTAGAAGAGTAGGAAATCGTGTATGACACTTTGGGAGAAGTTTAGAGCTCAAGCATTAGCCTCCCAAAGCCCCACTCCCTTCCTTTTTTATAGAGGAAGAGGGTTTCTTCCCGTTGACACAAAATCAGTCGACTGATGCCCTCAATCAGTCGACTGATCCCGTAGCCGTTACCCAATAACGGCCGCTTTCCACGTTGGATTCCATCCAACGGTATTGGCATCAGTCGACTGATCCTATCATCAGTCGACTGATGCTCGATCAGTCGAGTGCTCAATGGAGTCGACTCCCATCTCCGCGGCATGCCATCGATCACCGCCATTCCCCAGCGTCATTGCTATCGACATCGATCATTGCCGATCCATGGCGATCTGCGCTAAGCACTAAACTGGTCTTATACCAGTCGATCGAACCATCGACTTAGAGCAGTCGACTGCCATGACATGGTAGTCGACTGGTGTCGGAAAAACCCATCCGACACTTGGCCAAATGGCCAAGTTTCACCTAAGAGCTACCCCTTCCCGGGTTACATTCGCTCACTCTCATCTCTCGGAGTCCCTCGCCTTCGAAGTTCTCTTCGATCTCGGCCACGTCCCTCGGCAGCATCAGGCGTACGGCTCTGCAATGCTCCTTCACGTCTCTTGCCTCGAAGTCTACTTCCTCCGGCTTCACTCCAAGCTTCTCGTCCGGCGGTCCCTCGGATGCTCCAAGCGCACGGCTTCCGCAAAGCTATCCTTCACCGACTCAAGGCACGAGTCATGAGATGTGAAACTCGCCACGGCTCCATGTGCGAATTACTAAGTCCTGCACGATTTCAACGCACATATCAAATCAACATAACAAACTAACTTAAACCCTTTGCCACACACATCAAAACCTAATCATGGCAAGAGATTGCCCTAACAATCTCCCCCTTTTTGATGTGTGGCAATCCGTTTAAGTTAGGTAAAAACATTTGATAAAAATTTCTAAGGTAAGAAAGCATGTAAACATAAACATGATATAGCAACATGCAACTCCCCCTTAATCCATGAAACTCTCTCTACAAATTATCAATTTTCTCCCCCTATCATAATTTACTTAAACATAATCAATTCTCCCCCTTTGACACCATCAAAAAGATTAACACTAAGTTATAAACTCATGGCATCAAGTCTAATAGAAGAAAAATACCAAAAATTAGTTTAAAAACTGAATTCGGCCATTTCTTGATTTAGATTCTGAGCCACGATCATTGGTTCAAATACCGATCGGCACATGCATATTCAGATTTCGATTTTCAGACCGAATTTCAGAAATGCGTTAAAAATTCCAAAAAATTCAAAAAATCATGAAATTTGGGGAACACATTTATTTTAAGTATATATATCAGTGAAAAATAGGTTTTCATGAAAAATCATTATATTTTCATGTATTTGCCAAAAATCCAAAAGCTTTAAAAAACTACTAGATTTTTTATCATAAGAGTATCCATTTTAACACCTAGTCTTGCTTTGAATTGTTTCAAAACATGAATACATAGATTTTAGATTAAGAAATTGTTTTGAAAACATATGAAATATCCAACCATGATCTTTGGGCAATATGTCTATGAATTAAACATAAACCTTCCCCATGATTGGTCTATTATTGCTATTTTGATACTTTAAATGACCATCTAAATGCCATAGGCATTAGTGGACATTTGTATCATCCTAACATCTCACCCATGCTAAGTTTTCAATCAAAGTAGCCTATGGTGAGTGTGAGATGCATCCTAGGGGGTATTTGTGTATACTTAACCAATATATTCATGCAATTCTATCAAGGTTAAGTATCACCCTAACAATCTACATGATCATAGAGACATATATGATTTAATTTCACATTATGATCATGAACTACATGTTTTCATCAAATTATAATCATGCATTAGGTATTATATCATGATAATAAGTAAATTATATCATGATAATAGGTATTATAGCATGATTTAAACCTATTTCTTATGATTACGTGCCAAATATCAAAATCATAAATCATGATTGCAAACATACATAAAAATTACATTAATTATCATGATTTATGCATTATTATCTATTTATGGGCACATTATCATCACCCAACACTATTCTAAAAATGTTGTCCCACCATCCTAAGTCACCCAAAATATGATATAGGTCAATTGCATATGGTTGACTACCCTAGGGGTTTTCTAACCCTTAAGGATGGATTTTGGAACCCAAAATAAGTTCTTGCCTATTGGATTCACTAGATACTCCTTGGGGATCCATTTTCTAGCTATTACCTTCTTTTTATCTTGTCCCCTAGAAATTAGGCATTTATAGGCCTTTTCATTTTTCTTTTCTTTATAACCTAGGCCCTTTTTGTTGAAGCTAGCTCTTTAGCTCCCTAAGATCATGTTCAATGTGTTGGAGCCAATTGTGAATTTTTCTAGGGCTTTTGTTAAATAATCTACCTTTTCCCTTAAGGCCCTATTTTCATTTATACATGCATCACTAACATCTAATGGCACATAAAGGTCATGTGAGCATGCATCATTTAAGCTAGAAGAAATATTATCATTTAAGCATGCATTTTCTAGCTTATTTTCCAATGCCTTAATTTGATTAAGCATGCTTTTATTTTTCTTTTTCATTCCAAATAAGTCCTTAGTTAAACTAGAAATTATGGAAACTATTTTCTTAGGAGAGACATTCGTTACCATAGTTTCCATGTCCTCCTCTTCTTCGGATGATGAGGATGTAGAAGCTCCCCCTTCATTTGAACTCTCCCCACTTGAGCTTGATTCTTCATTTTCGGTGGAGGAGGAGGAGCAATCCGAGTCATGAAGAGCCATTAGTGCTAGGTTGGAGTAGACATGCTCTTCTTCATCGGATGAGGAAGAGGAAGCAAGGTCATCCCATGTCTTTGCTTTGAGAGCCATGGCCTTTCCTTTTTCCTTGGCCTTCTTTTCTTCTTGCTCCCCTTCTTCTTCTTTTTTTCTTCCTTCTTTTTCCTTTCCTCTTTGCTCTTGTTTAGGAGGGGACAATTGTCCCTTATGTGTCCCTCCCCTTGACAATTGTAACAAATGATCTTCCCCCTTGGTCTTCTATTCCTATCATGAGATTTATCAAATCTAAAATTCTTAAATGCACGCCTTACCTTCCTTACCATGTAGGCTTCTTCCGTGCTATCCATGGAAGAGGTAGATGCTTCATCATCATCGGAGGAGGGGATCTCTATCTTCTTCTTCCCCTTATTTGCCATCAATGCTACTCCTCTTGAGGGTTGAATTCTAGGCTCTTCTTGTATTCCTTCAAGCCTAGTTTCGTGGAGCTCCATTGTTGAGAAAAATTCCTCCAAGGTGCTTACTTTTAAGTTCTTGGAGATGTAAAACAAATCCACCATGGAGCTCCATCTTGAGGACCGGGGAAAGGCATCTATGGCCTTCATTACCATATCCCGATTTGAGAGCTTTTCTCCTACACTTGTTAGCCCAATTAAGATTTCTTTAAATCTAGAATGTAGGGAAGTTACCTTTTCTCCCTTTTCAAGCTTAATATTTGATAGTTGGGAGCGGAGGAGATCTCTTCTTGCTAGCTTGGCTTCCGAAGTGCCTTCATGAAGTTCAACTAGCTTCTCCCACATCTCCTTAGCACTAAAACATTCCCCTATCCTAATTGTTGGATCGAGAAGCGTCGCTAGAGGGGGGTGAATAGCGATCGTAAAACTTTCGTTTTCGTTCGTTCGATACGCAAAGTAAACGAGTAAACACAGCGGAAAATAAAATGACACGTTTATTTTACTTGGTTCACAACCCAGTGGTTGCTACTCCAAGGCCCTATCGGTCCTTGACCGCGTACGGAGGGCAAAGCACTATAACGTCTCCTCCTCGTTGGAGGTAGGAGACAACGATCACAAAATCCGGAAGTACGAGGATGAGGCAACAAGCCTACCTCACCTCGTTACAAAAAAAACAACGAATACAATAATAAAAAGTATTACTAGATGCTGCTGCCGACGAAGAAGATCTGAGGTTGTCGCCGTCGGCCGATGTTGAAGCGTTGGCGTTGTAGGAGCACTTGATGAATAATTGATGTGATTTGGAGTGGAATCCTCCTCCTTTTATAGACTTTGGCCTCTGAAATTGTCTCCTATTTCTTTGGAAGCGGATCATGGATTTTTCCAAATTTTATCGCTGGCGCGTCAAAGCGTTATCCGCTTTGACCTAGCGCAAAGTGAGTCATCGCCATCACCGATCGATGACTCCCATCACGATCGATGATTTCATCGATCGTGATGGGCATCGATCGCTATGTGTCCAAGAATGCCGCCACTGGCCACTTCCCTGCAATAAGAGGTTAGCTCGGAAAATGATAAATGCGACGGTTTCTGACCGTCCAATCTCGACCTAGACCTTCCACGAGAAGTCTTAATCGGATCGCCGCCTATGGTCGTCCCCATAAAGAGGACACAACCTTACAATCTCTCACTCACACGAGCTTACCTCGATAGTAGCTCTCGCTTCCGGCCTTCCACTCGATTCCTTCGGCTCCCTCCGAATTCACTCAAGTGTCGCCCGACCACCACGGCTTCCTCCGGGTGTCGCTAGCCTTCAGCTCCAGCTTTAGTACTTTTCTGCACACTTGATTTAGCTCGTGAGATAACAATATAAACTAAACTTTGTGTCTTTGCCATAATCAAAACACAGGTTCGATTATCTAGTGCCCCTGCACCAACAATCTCCCCCTTTTTGATCTATGGCAAACCAACACAAAGTTAAGGGAAATTAAAGCATAAAACACATATAGTAGATGATGAATGCCATTCCCAAAAACTCTCCCTTAACCAAAACTCCCCCTTAACCCTAGGTGAGTTTTGAAAGAGATACTTTAGTTTTCAAAAACAAATTTTGTGTTTCAAAATGAAATTTTGTGTTACTCCCCCTTAACTTTCGCTCTTCTCCCCCTTTTGCCATAAATCAAAAAAGGGTGTTGGGGTTTTTGTATAAAATAGGGGTTTAAAACAATGTCGTTTATGAATGCATCTAGATAAATCAAATATGAGTCCAAGCATGCGTCTAGCAATAGTTAGATAGATTGGTTCGAGGTGTGTCCCTCTGCACCAATAATCTAAAGATTTATAATATAACCCTTAAGATTAGTTTGCTCTCCCCCTTAGTCAAATATATGAAGTATAAGAGATGTAGGGGGCGCTAAACTTTGGCCTCAGAGTTGTTAAGTACAATAGTTGAGAAAATAAGTAGTATTTTGAAGGGATTGTTTCAAGTATATTTCAATTATCCTTAACATCTCACCCATTCTATGTGTCTCATAATTTGTTCACCTTATATGTTTTGTGAGATGATTTTAAATTGATTAAAGATAGTCAACCTTGGGTTAGATTCAGATTTAACCTTTAGATCGTTAAGTAACTTTTCGAGAAACTGGCTTCCAGGTCGTGGCGAGGCACAGGGGCCTTCTTTGATCGGAACAACGACCACTTCCTTAGACAAAGCCAAATTCAAGAAAATATCACTTAAGTCACTTAGGGTTACTTCCTGGTCTAACTAGTTTAGGATACGGCGAGGTAGCTTCAGCTAGTTCCACTCGGTCAAGTGCACCAAGCTAGATACGCCTTATCTAGCTCGAATACACGAGACTTTGTCTCCCTAACGTACTATCATCTCGCCGCGTCCTGATACTATATTATCAAGAGTTGACTAATTAGTTATTTATGAAAAGAGGCTCCCCGTGTTGGATCGATTTGAGCGCTAGAGGGGGGGGTGAATAGCGATAAGAAAAAACTTTTCGTAATCGTTCGAATTGGCACGAGTAAATGCAGCGGAAAGATAGCAATAAATAAATAAAAACACGAGGGGTTTTTACTTGGTTCGTAGCCTACGGCTACTACTCCAAGGCCCTAATGGTCCTTGACCACGCACGGAGGGCAAATATTAAACGAACTCCTTCTCGATAGAGATAGGAGTTAAGCGAATACAAAAACTCAATAAAGATTCAAGGTAGAGGGACACTCCCCCTCTCCTTGATATGATTTAAAGCTTGAAAATAAAGACAACTTATACAAAATTAAAGATTATACCGACGACTTCAAGGATTGGAGGTTGAAGCTTTAGTCGTCGTCTCGGCAGCGCTTCGTCGTAGGGATGTCGGAGAGTCGGAGCGTATCGGAAGCACTTGGAAGCTTTTTAATTGATGAAAAACCCTAGGTTTGGCCCTCCTTTTATAGCCTTTAAGCCCCTCAACGAATGGGTCTTCAACCAATCACAAATGGGCACAAAACTCCTTGAAAAATGGTGATAAAGCTTGACTCCTCGAGGCTGATTTTTGACCACCGGTTGAATGGCGATTGAATCGCCGCGGTTGAATCGCCACGGTTGAATGGCGGTTGAACTGGCCCACGATTTTTGACTAAAAAAGGAGTTTAGCTCAAAATACAAGTGAATTCGACGGCCACTTGCCGTCCGATCTCAACATAGACCTTCCATGGGAAGTCTTGGGTTGGATCGTCGCCTAAGGACGTCCCCGTACAAAGGACACGACCTCACTTACGCTTGCACACACGAGCTTACCTCGATACTTACTTGTCGCTTTTGCTTCCGGCCTTCCACTCGATTCCTTCAGCTCCCTCCGAAGTAACTCGAGTGTCGCCCGACCACCGCGGCTTCCTCCGGGTGTCGCTAGCCTTCAGCTCCAGCATTGAGACTTTTCTACACACTTGATTTAGCTCGTGAGATAACAATATAAGCTTAACTTTGTATCGTTTGCTATAATCAAAACATAGGTTCGACTTAGGTGCCCACTGCACCAACACCCCGAGGCTCAATCTTTTCGAAGGATTTTAGTTGGTTATGTACGTATTCTATGTAAGTTCACAAGTTAACAGAAATTCTAAGCATGCAATGGTTTTGCTAAGTAAGCGGGTATACTATTTTAGTGTTAGCTCCCCCTAGACCATTGAACCAATAAGATCTATTCAAATAATGAACTTGATCCTGAGGAATCCAATACTTATTAGTCCTAATATGTGAATTTAATAAAACCTTTGGGACCCATGCTTGGACTCTTTGATGACTACGATTTACGATAGACATATAAGACCTATTCGTAGTCTTTGACTTAAATCCGAGTCCGGCTTTGTTGTACACGGCTCTTTGGGTTCCAAGTAGTCGGTTAAGGTTCTTAGATCCCAACGTGAACTTTTCCAACCTAGCCTTGACCTCTTGAACTTGGTCTTTCAAGAGAGAATTCTCCTTCTCAAGTTTTTCAATTTGGGTTGAGTTTCTCTCTTGAACTTGACTAGTTGAAGAGATTAGAGTAGCCTCTTGCTTGAGGGTTTCAACCTCCTCAAGTAACGACTCAACCCTAGACTCGGACTTAGTTAATTTCCTATTAAGCTTTAATTGTATCTGTAAAGTGTACTAATTAAAGAAATCAACCTTAACTTTCCCTTTTGGTCCTTTGAGTTTTCTCTCGAAATAATCTTGAAGTGAGTCGGAGTTGTAGTTGGACTCGGCTCGGATTCTGACTCGGACTCCTCCGTTCTTGCCATGTAAGCTATGTCTTCTCTGTTGTCCCAAGTTGCATGGAAGGCTTTCCTTGCTCCCTTTTTCTTTTGGTTATCATTCTTCAATTTCCTTCTTTCTTGTCGAACTATTCTCCGCACAATATTGACTATTATGGCCTCCTCTTCGATTCGGATTCGTCTTGGGTTCGAGTTCATCTACTTGCCTAGTAGGTGGCTTGCTTCTTTGTCCCGCAAGTAGAGCAATACCTCTCTCGGCCCGGATCACGTTAGTTTGCCAGAAGTTCAAACTCTAAAATAATTCATCTAACCTAAGCTTCGATAGGTCCTTAGAGACCTTGTAGGCATCGACCATGGATGCCCACAAGGTAGTCCTAGGAAATGAATTAAGAACGCATCTTAGTAGGTCACGGTTTTCGACCTTGTGTCCGATGGTGTGTAGGCCATTGACAATGTCCTCGGACGCTGGCGTGTAGTTGCGCTGCCGCCTCGTGTTCTCGCATCTTGAGGTTATACAACTTATTGAAAAGAAGGTCACGTTTACATACCTTAGCATCGGACGTTCCTTCGTGTAGCTCAATTAATTTATTCCATAGGTCCTTGGTGCTAATGAATGGTCCGATGCGGTTGAGTTCCTCCTTGGACAAGCCGCATTGCAATATTTGGGTTGCTCTTGCATCGGCTTCGATTTGCCTCTTGGTTGCATTTGTCCACTTGTTGAAATCCAATGGCTCTCCTTGATCATTGGTGGGTAAAGCAAAGCCAGTTTGGATTATTATCCAAGTCTCGACTTGTGTTTTCAAGAAACACTCCATCCGACCTTTCCAATAATGGAAATCATCTCCGTTAAAGAACGGAGGTCGGGTGGTGCTATATCCCTCAATGTGAGCCATTAAGTATCTTGCAAAACACAAATAAAAACCAAAGAGAATTCCAAGACTTGGTCTTGGATTAGTAATGCGGGAAATAATAGGAAAAAAAACAGAAATAAATAAGGAGGATAAGAAACTAACAAAAATTTGAAACTTACGACCTTCGATGTCCCCGAAAGGGTACTAAACATTGGATTTTGGGGCTGGAAATAGCTTGTTACGGGGGTAAACCCCCAGTAAGAAGTGTAGATCTTTCAAAGAGCTTCGATTTGGTGGGTAGATCATTTCGTGAGTCCACTTGTAGCAAAAGTTATGCTCGTTTGATCGTGAGGTACTCCGAAGGAGATTAGTACTTGCAAAAACACAACAAAAAACTATGTACCAAGACTTGGTTTTGGATTAGTAGTGCGGGAAACAAAAACCTAAGAAATATACGAATCGAAAAATACGAAAATAAAACTAAAACGTGCTAGATTGGTGGTTTCACCAAATCTTAGCGCCCCCGCTCTGATACCAATTGTTGGATCGAGAAGCGTCGCTAGAGGGGGGGTGAATAGCGATCGTAAAACTTTCGTTTTCGTTCGTTCGATACGCAAAGTAAATGAGTAAACACAGCGGAAAATAAAATGACACGTTTATTTTACTTGGTTCACAACCCAGTGGTTGCTACTCCAAGGCCCTATCGGTCCTTGACCGCTGCACGAGGGCAAAGCACTATAACGTCTCCTCCTCGTTGGAGGTAGGAGACAACGATCACAAAATCCGAAGTACGAGGATGAGGCAACAAGCCTACCTCACCTCGTTACAAAAACAACGAATACAATAATAAAAGTATTACTAGATCTCGACGAAGAAGATCTGAGGTTGTCGTCAGCGTCGGCGTTATGACGATGTTGAGCGTTGGCGTTGTAGGAGCACTTGATGAATAATTGATGTGATTTGGAGGAATCCTCCTCCTTTTATAGACTTTGGCCTCTGAAATTGTCTCCTATTTCTTTGAACGGGATCATGGATTTTTCAAATTTTATCGCTGGCGGCGCGTCAAACGCGTTATCCGCTTTGACCTAGCGCAAAGGAGTCGTCGCCATCACGATCGATGACTCCCATCGGTCGATCGATGGGCATCGATCGGCGCTATGTGTCCGAATGATCGCCACTTCCACTTCCCTGCAATAAGAGGTTAGCTCGGAAAATGATAAATGCGACGGTTTTTGACCGTCCAATCTCGACCTAGACCTTCCACGAGAAGTCTTAATCGGATCGCCGCCTATGGTCGTCCCCATAAAGAGGACACAACCTTACAATCTCTCACTCACACGAGCTTACCTCGATAGTAGCTCTCGCTTCCGGCCTTCCACTTGATTCCTTCGGCTCCCTCCGAAGTCACTCGAGTGTCGCCCGACCACCGCGGCTTCCTCCGAGTGTCGCTAGCCTTTAGCTCTAGCTTTAATACTTTTCTGCACACTTGATAGCTCGTGAGATAACGATGTAAACTTAACTTTGTGTCTTTGCCATAATCAAAACACAGGTTCGATTATCTAGTGCCCCTGCACCAACACTATTGACTTCTTGTTGGGGGAGTACATTATAGAGATGGTGCTTGGCCTTTGAATTTTCCAAATACTCCTCTCTTTGTCTTTTGCTCCATCTCGATTTCTCCAATGGCTCCCCATCTTCATTCCTAGGCAACTCAAAACCGTTTTCCATAATTAACAATATTTCAAAGTCGGTTTCGAAGAATACCTCCATTCTCTTTTTCCACCAAGAGAATTCGCCGTCGAACTGTTGGTGCAGGGGCACTAGATAATCGAACCTGTGTTTTGATTATGGCAAAGACACAAAGTTAAGTTTATATTGTTATCTCACGAGCTAAATCAAGTGTGCAGAAAAGTACTAAAGCTGGAGCTGAAGGCTAGCGACACCCGGAGGAAGCCGTGGTGGTCGGGCGACACTTGAGTGAATTCGGAGGGAGCCGAAGGAATCGAGTGGAAGGCCGGAAGCAAGAGCTACTATCGAGGTAAGCTCGTGTGAGTGAGAGATTGTAAGGTCGTGTCCTCTTTACGGGGTAGACCGTAGGCGACGATTCGACTAAGACTTCCTGTGGAAGGTCTAGGTCGAGATCGGACGGTTAGAAACCGTCGTATTTATCATTTTCCGAGCTAATCTCTTACTGTAGGGAAGTGGCCGGCAATGATCGCTGGACATTGGGCGCCGATCGTTATCACGATCGATGAGATGCATCGGCTGATCGCCATCACGATCGATGAGAGGCATCACCGATCGATGGCGACGATTCAGCTTTTGCGCTAGGTCAAAACGGATAACGTTTGACGCGGCCACTTCGCGATAAAATTTGGAAAAATCCATAATCCGTTCCAAAGAAATAGGAGACAAATTCAGAGGCTAAAGTCTATAAAAGGAGGGGAGGATTCATCTCCAAATTACATCAATTATTCATCAAGTGCTCCTACAACGCCAACGCTTCAACACCGTCATAACGCCGACGCGACGACAACCTCAGATCTTCTTCGTCGGCAGTAGATTCAAGTAATATTTTTGATATTATATTCTGTGTTTTTTTATCTTCATAACGAGGTGAGGTAGGCTTGTTGCCTCATCCTCGTGTATTCGGTTTTTGTAATCGTTGTCTCCTACCTCCAACGAGGAGGAGACGTTTTAGTGCTTTGCCCTCCGTACGCGGTCTAGGACCGATAGGGCCTTGGAGTAGCAACCGCTGGGTTGTGAACCAAGTAAAATAAACATGTTCATTTATTTTCCGCTGTGCTTACTTTGCGTATTGAACGAACGAAAAAGAAAAGATTTACGGTCGCTATTCACCCCCCCCTCTAGCGACGCTTCTCGATCCAACACGAACTTCGGTGGGTGGATGTTTGAGCCGGCCATTTTTGATGTAGAGCTTGTTGTGCTGGTTAGTCCGGTGACAAGCAACCTTACTCTGATACCACTTGTAGGGAGATCGATTGGCTGGCTAGAGGGGGGTGAATAGCCCTCTTACGTTGGTTTACGGATTTTGCTCGTCTACAAAGAGTTAGCGCAAGCGGAATATGCAAATATAAATAAAGACAAGCAAAATATAAACAAGCAATACAAACACGAGATGTAACGTGGTTCACGGCTACGCCGCCAATCCACGGTCTGATTCGTCCAAGGTGAATCACTCCTCCAAATCCACTAGATCTCTCCTTTGCACAAAGCTAGGTGGAGGTAACATCTTTTACACAAGGATCACTCTTCTACAATAGAATAGAGATTAGAACAAGTAGAAGAGTAGGAAATCGTGTATGGCACTTTGGGAGAAGTTTAGAGCTCAAGCATTAGCCTCCTAAAGCCCCACCCCCTTCCTTTTTATAGAGGAAGAGGGTTTCTTCCCGTTGACACAGGATCAGTCGACTGATGCCCTCAATCAGTCGACTGATCCCGTAGCCGTTGCCCAATAACGACCGCTTTCCACATTGGATTCCATCCAACGGTATTGGGCATCGATCGTGATCCTACCATCCGGCGATGCTCGACTCGATCGAGTGCTCAATGGAGTCGACTCCATTCTGTGCCCGTGCACAGTGCCATCAGTCGACTGCCATTCCCTAGCAGTCGACTGCCAAGCACTAAACTGGTCTTATACCAATCGATCGAACCATCGACTTAGAGCAGTCGACTACCATGACATGGCAGTCGACTGGTGTCGGGAAAACCCATCCGACACTTGGCCAAATGGACAAGTTTCACCTAAGAGCTACCCCTTCCCGGGTTACATTCGCTCACTCTCATCTCTCGGAGTCCCTCGCCTTCGAAGTTCTCTTCGATCTCAGCCACGTCCCTCGGCAGCATCAGGCGCACGGCTCTGCAATGCTCCTTCACGTCTCTTGCCTCAAAGTCTACTTCCTCCGGCTTCACTCCAAGCTTCTCGTCCGGCGGTCCCTCGGATGCTCCAAGCGCACGGCTTCCGTAAAGCTATCCTTCACCGACTCAAGGCATGAGTCATGAGATGTGAAACTCGCCACGGCTCCATGTGCGAATTACTAAGTCCTGCACGACTTCAACGCACATATCAAATCAACATAACAAACTAACTTAAACCCTTTGACACACACATCAAAACCTAATCATGTCAAGAGATTGCCCTAACAAAAATGTGGTCGAGCTAAAGACCTTAAACAAGAGCTTCTTGGGAGGTAACCCAAGTTTTAACTTTATGAGTTGTTAGCCTTTTGCATCCATGAATATTAGTTTAGACTTTAATTTTTTATCCATTGGAAGTTTCACAAGTGTTTTAGGATCAGATAGAACTTGCTAGGTAGAAAGGAGACACTTTTTGAACCCTCAGTAAGAAGCACGGGCGACCGTGTGGATTCCACACGGTCGTGCCCCATGATCAGAAGCGCACACAGCGAGGCGTGTGGAAAAATCTCGGATTGTGTTGCTCTTTGGGAGAAGACCAGAGGCGCATACGGTCAACCTATGAATTTCACATGGCCGTGTCAATTCCCAAACCTTTTTCCAAGCACTGGGATAGCATCCCACATGGTCGGTTGTGTGAATTTCACATGGTCATGTCGCGTCCCCTTAAAAGGATATAAGTCATGAGATTTTGCCCTAAACCCACCGTGAAACTCAAATTTCTTGCCCTAGGCCATGTGAAATCCTCTTCTCCATCCCCTACGGAGCCTCTCCAACCTCCAAGGAGCCTTCAAGAAGTCACAATGAAGAGGACAAAGATTGCAGTTGTGCGACCTGCTTCTTCCGAGCCAAGATCAAGAAGAAGAAACTCTCCACAAGCTCCGGGGGAAGATAATACTCCTCCAAGAATTATATTTCGAAATGATGAACATAGAAATAGATTTAATATGCTTTCCAACTACAAAATCACTGCTACTAGGTATTTAGATGTAGATCTTTTGGTAACCCTAGGGTTGCTAGAGGATGTTCAATGGGTATTTGCGAAAATGGGTTGGGGAGAGATTATGGGGATAAGATGTCCAACTTACCCCAGGGTAGTTTTAGAGTTTTTAAGCTCAGTAGATATAGAGATCTTGATAGGGGTAGATAGCCAAGATGGAAATTAAGATTACTTTTAGGCTATTTAAAATTGAACATGAGTGGACCTTGCACCAATCTAACTCATGTTTTGGACTGCCTAGTGGAGGAGAGTGAAGGACTCCTGTTGAGTTTAATGCATGAACCTTTTGGTCTGAATTGACGGGGGAGAATATGTATGACCCTTCTAGGGTAAAAGACTCACACCTCCAAAACCCAATTTTCTGGTATATTCACTGGGTTATGGCGAGAACTATTTTTGGGAGAGGGGAGAGCGATGGAGTGGTGAGGGTGAGTGAGCTCCTTAGTCTATGGGACATGCTACAAGAGAGAAACATTATTGATGTAGGGTCCCATTTCATTAGGCACTTGGTGAAGATGGGTAAGGCGACCAAGGGAGAGATTATTTTAGGAGGATTAATCACCCACATTTGCAATAGGATGGAGTATGATTACACCGCCTTGGATAGAGCAGAAGGGAGCCCTAGCATCGATTTAGGGGTGTGCATGGCTATGAAAATGATAGTGAGAGATGTAGGGTCGCGGTTGGCCGGCTAGAGGGGGTGAATAGCCCTCTATCATCGTACGATGGAATACAATCGTTCTCGTTGCGTGCTCGTCTACAATTGTCGTTAGCGCAGCGGAATAACAATAATAATAAGAACAATCACACGCAATACACAAACTCCTTCTCGACAACACGTCGGAGGTGGAGAAACCTTGTACAAGCAATTACAACAGTAATATGAATTACAAGCAAATACAAATACAATATGAAAGAAAACTTTACGTCGATTGCTTTTGATCGCTTTGCTTGTTGCTTGCTTTAGATGTCTCTTGAAGGGCTGGAATGCAGCAACAATTCTCCTTCAATAGCTTCACAAAAGTCTTGGCGAAATCCTCCATCTTGAGCTCCATTTATAACCTGCATAAACCTGATTTTGTGCCCAACAGTCGACTGCCAAAAGTGTTTGTGCAATTGGCCCAGGTCACGATTGACCAGACTCGAGTTTGACTCGAATGATGTTTTGATGTTTGACATAGGATGTTTGACATAATATGTTTGACAAAGTTAGTTGACATTGATGTTTGACATTAATGTTGGTTAATATGTTGGGGAGATTGTTGGAGCAATCGACCTGGGTCATGATTGACCGAACTCAAGTTTGACTCGAGGGAGACTTTGATGGTTGACTAGGGTTGACCATGTGGTTATTGGGAAAGTCCAAGTCTTGAGTACTTGGCATGGGAAGTCCAAGCATGGGTCTTGGCAAATGGAAAGTCCAACATGGGTTGGCAAGGAAAAGTCCAAGCATGGGTCTTGGCATGGAAAGTCCAACATGGGTTGGCAAGAGAAAGTCCAAGCTTGAGTCTTGGCATTTGAGAAGTTCAAGGGGATTGATATTGGCGGCGTAAAGTCCAAGCGGGAGTCTTGGAAGCATAAGTCCAATGGTTGGCGGCGTAAAGTCTAAGCGGAGTCTTGGCGGCGTAAGTCCAATGTGCCTTGGCAGTGTAGACACCGTTAGCATGACATAGCCGATGGAAGCACCTGAAGGCTAGCGCGATGGATGAACAAGTCATAGATGACTTCGAGGGATCCGAGAGGCGTGAGGCTGATGGAGGTGGTGAAGGTAGAAAACTTCGCTTCCCACTTCAACTCGGTCGCTTGTTCATGGTGATCCCTTCTACGTCCCCGGATAAAAAAAATTTATCCTTGACAAGAGGGATTGCCCAAGCAACTTTGTCATCGTCGTGCTATTCGATTAGAGTAGTCACTTGAACAAACTTATTGTTCAAGCGACCAACCTCTATTCTACAAATAGCCGCGGAATAGACGATGTACAGATCGCCGACTTTTGTGTTTATGAGGTCCAAGTTATATTAGCCACAAAACAGAATATAACATTCATATAATTGAAAAACAAATATAAACATGTTACACATGAAGATAGATAAGTGATATACCTCTCGATCTTCTATTGTATGACCTTCCTCCTTTCGGACGTCGTGTGGGCGACGATCTACCAAAAGTTGAAGCTTCTAGATCACCAATCTTCCTTCCTTGCTCGTTCCAAGCAAGAGGAAGAATAGAAACAAGACCCTTCTCCTTCCTTTAGCCAACCAACAAGCAACAAGCAAGTTTCTTACCGCCGGCCAACAAGGAAAAGGGTGAGAAAGATGAATACCGGCCAAAAGCTCCAAGGGAAGACCTTAAGCTATGTTTCCATCGGCTAAAGAGAAGGGATTGAAGTGGTTTGGACGCCGGCCAAGGGCTAGAAAGGGTTGTATGGATGCCGGCCACCTTGAGGAAGAAGAAGATAAGGAATAAGTTTCCTTATTTGGTGCCGCCAACTCCAAACCCTAGCTCCAAGCTTCTTGCCGCCAACTCCAAGCCTCCCTTGCTTCTTAATTGCTCTCCACACCAACCCTAAAGCCTCCTTTTATAGAGTTAGGGATAAGCCTTGTTTTAATCTCCACTATTGGTTCTAGGAATTTAATCTCAACCGTCGGATCTAGAGATTTAATCTCAACCGTCGAATCTAGAGATTTAATCTCTACCTTTGGATCTAGAGTTTTGTTTCATCCATTGGATCTAGGATTCATGAGGTATTAATAGGCTACAATAGGGACCATGAGGAGGAGTTGGATCTTGGCCACCCAATGGATCAAGCCCACATAAAGTCCGATCCATTAATGATAATCCAATCCACTAAAGGATTATCATTGATCTACCTCACCAACCCCTATAAGTTAATATGGGCTCAATATATTATATGTACATTTTCTCCCCGTGTTTAAGATCTCGAATGTTCGTTGATTAATTAATTTACTGACCATTAATTAATCAACATCTAACTCCATGAGTAGTACCACTCAACCTTTTCATCATGCCGGACCAAGTCCACCTGCAGGGTTTACATGATGAACCTTATGAGCTCCTCAAGGGGACATCATCATCCTAATATATAGGACACAGTTTCCTCCTATAATCAACGACACACCATATAAATAATATCATTTCCCAACTTACCGAGCCTATTAATTTAATCTATAAATCTCGCCGATTGGTAAATCAAAGAAATGAATACTAAGTATATGTGCCCGTCATTATATCGGGATTAAGAGTATGTACAATATAATATTTGAGGTTTGATTCGATTATGTAGTCAGCAATAAATCGAATCACCTCTAAGTCGGTCCTTCTCAATACACACAAAGTGCACTAGTGTGATTCTATGGTCAAGACAAACCAATACCAAATCACACTACAACCATTCCAATGGTTTGTCCAAAGCCATCTCGGTTGTGAGCCTTTACTTATACATTACAAGGAGCCAATAACATGATCTCCCGTGTGACACCACACACCATGTTATCTACAATGTAATGTATTAGACAATATACATAACCATAAAAATATGCAAACAATGATCATGTGATTCTTATTTCAAAATAAAGATGTTCATACAAAAGATAGACTTTTCAGTATACATCCCAATAATCTCCCACTTATACTAAAAGACTATGTTGTCCTCAAACTGCCATACAACTGATCCCCATTCCCTCCACATGCCTATCAAAAGCTCTTGCTGGAAGGGCCTTAGTGAAAGGATCTGCCAGGTTATCCTCCGATGCAATCTTGGTCACAACAACTTCTCCTCTCTTTACGATTTCTCGTATCAGGTGATACTTGCACTCTATGTGTTTACTTGCCTTATGGGCTCGTGGTTCCTTCGAGTTTGCAACTACACCACTATTATCACAATAAATTGTGATAGTTCTGGGCAAAATAGGAATCACATCCAAGTCCATCAGGAAGTTTCTGAGCCACACACTTCTTTGGCCACCTCAGAGGCTGCCACATACTCAGCTTCCATGGTGGAGTCCGCCACGCATTTCTGCTTGACACTCCTCCATACAATGGCTCCACCTCTCAAAGTAAACACAAAACCTGAGGTAGACTTACTGTTATCCCTATCTGATTGGAAGTCGGAATCCGTATAACCTACAGGGAGTAATTGGTCTGCCTGGTAAACTAGCATATAATTCCTAGTCCTTCTCAGGTACTTCAATATATGCTTTACCGTAATCCAATGTCCCTATCCTGGATTACTCTGATATCTGCTGACCATGCCCACAACAAAGCAGATATCTGTTCTCGTACATAGCATCACATACATGAGGCTTCCTATTGCCGAGGCATAAGGAACCGCCTTCATCTCCTCTATCTCCTCAGATGTTCTAGGACACATCTCCTTAGATAAAGGAACTCCATGCCTGAAAGGTAGAAAACCTTTCTTGGAGTTTTGCATGCTAAAACGATCCATAATCGTGTCTATGTATGAAGCTTGGGATAAGCACAACATCCTTTTCCTATGATCCCTTATAACCTTGATCCCAAGGATATGTCCCACTTCTCCCAAGTCCTTCATATCAAACTGTTTGGACAACCATACCCTTACGTTCGATAACACCTTGACATTGTTGCCAATTAACAAAATGTTATCTACGTATAGTACAAGAAATACCACTATATTTCCATCACATCTCTTGTATACACAAGACTCATCCGGACTTTGAATAAATCCATAAGACTGGATCACCTCATCAAAGCGGATGTTCTAAGACCTCGAAGCTTGCTTCAATCCATAAATGGACTAATTAAGCTTACATACAAGATGCTCTTTGCCCTTCGCAATGAATCCTTCTGGTTTCTTCATATAAATGTTTTCCTCAAGACTTCCATTAAGGAAAGCTGTCTTGACATCCATCTGCCACACCTCATAATCCATATGAGCTGCAATGCACAAGAGAATCTGGATAGACTTGAGCATGACTATCGACGAAAAGGTCTCCTCATAATCGATACCCTCTTTATGAGTATACCCCTTCGCAACAAGCCTCGCTTTGAAGGTCTCAACCTTCCCATCTATTCCTCTCTTTCTTTTGTAGATCCACTTGCATCCAATGGTTTTTACACCATTGGGTGGTTCTACTAGCTCCCAGACTTGATTTGAATCCATAGATTCAATCTCAGCATTCATTGCACTTTGCCAAGATACCGCATCTTTATCTTAGATTGCCTCGTCATATGTCCAGGGATCAGGTTCATGTTCGCCAAGGACCAAATCAGAATATTCTTCCAATAACATGAATCTATCAGGCTGTCTAACAACCCTCCCACTATGACGAGGTATCACTTGTGTATCCTCTGTGACACGCGGTGCAGTGACTTATGGTATATCTTCTTGTACTGGTGGTACTGAAGAAGTGACTTCCCCTTTCAATTCCTCCAGAACAATCTTACTCATGGGCTTGTGGTTCATTACATAGTCTTCCTCTAGAAATCTGGCGTTTGTGCTAACGATCACCCTCTGATCTCTAGGACCATAAAACAAACTACCCTTCGTTCCTCTAGGATAGCCAACGAACATGCGTACTTCTGTACGAGGTTCCAACTTACCAGCATCCGCCTTCAGCATATGTGCTAGACTCCCCCAAATCCAAATATGTCTTAGACTAGGCTTTCGCTCAATCCACAATTCTGTGGGAGTAGAAGGCACTGATTTAGATGGAACCAAGTTTAGAATGTACATCACCGTATCTAAAGGATATCCCCAGAACAAATCTAGCAACTCAAAATAACTCATCATCGATCTCACCATCTCCATAAGAGTCCTATTCCTTCGCTCTGCTACACCATTCTGCTGGGGTGTGCCAAGTGTAGACAATTGAGATTGAATCCCAGCCTCTGATAAGTAATTCCTAAACTCTCCCAAGAGGTACTCACCACCACGATCAGATCGTAGTGTCTTGATACTTTTACCTTGACGTTTCTCTACATCAGCCTTGAATTCTTTGAACTTGTCAAAGCATTCAGACTTGCGGCGCATCAAGTAAATGTATCTATATCTCGAATAATCGTCTATAAAAGAGACGAAATACTCAAAACCACCTATAGCCTGGATAGACATAGGACCACACAAATCAGAATGAACCAATTCTAACACATCTTTGGCTCTATACCCCTTGGCCTTAAAAGGCCTCTTGGTCCTTTTACCCTTCAAGCAAGATTCGCAGGTTGGGAAATCTTCCACCACTAATGAACCCAGAGGTCCATCAGCTATCAACCTTTGAATTCTGCTTAGGTTAATATGACTAAGTCTTAGATGCCAAAGATATGTTTGGTTCATCTTCGAAAGTTCTTTTCTCTTATTAGAATTAGAAGATGAGTTATTCACTTTTATTTGCATCGTGGGAGCTTTTGGTTCAAGTGTGTATAAATTTCCTATAAATGCACCCGAACAGATAATGTCCCTATTCCTTTTTATAACAACTCTGTCATTAAAAGAAATAGAATATCCATCCATAAACAATTTAGAAACCGAAATTAAATTCTTTCTAAATAAAGGTACATAAAGGCAATTATTAAGAACCAAAACTTTATTTTTCTCAAAAGATAAATGAATGTCTCTCACTGCAATAGCCACCACCTTCGTGGCATCGCCCAAGTACACGGTAATCTCTCCCTCAGCCAGTCGTCTGGTTTCCTGGAACCCTTGTAAAGTATTGCAGACATGATCAGTAGCTACCGTATCTACACACCAGGTGTTGGTAGATAACACCGCTAAATATGTTTCAACGACTAGACCAAAAGATATACCTTTGTTCTGCTTGCAGTTGGGGCAGTCCTTCTTCCAGTGTCCAGTCTGCTTACAAGTGAAGCACTTGCCTTTCGGCTTCTTCACTCCTCCCTGAGTTCCTCCCACCGCCTTTGGCCCAGTTTGTTTCTTCTTCTTCTTGCCTTTCGGCTTAGAAGTAGAAACCTTTTGGGTCACCATGGCATGTGCCTGAGCACTCTGACGAAATAGCCCCTCTATCGCCTGGAGTTCTGTCAGAAGCTCCGCCAATGAATACTGTTAGGAATATTGGAACGGCTAGAGGGGGGGTGAATAGCGTTTCGCCCGATCGTGGATGGAATTCAATCTCGTTCGTGTCTACAATTTCGTTAGTGCGCAGCGGAAATAGAAATGATACAATAGCGAAATGAACAACACGCTAACACGAGTATGTAACGTGGTTCGGAACCACACGATTCCTACTCCACGGATCGAGCTCTACGAGCTCTAGTGATGCACACACACTCACTAATGACAAATACTCCTTCTCGACACAAGTCGGAGGTGGAGAAACCTCGTACAATATATCTTACAATAGTAAGAGCGAAATACAAGCAATATACAATGTAAATACGAAATACAAGTAAAGAAAGGCTTTACAACACTTGTTTTGATTGCTTGAATGCTTAGTTGCTTGCTTGCACTTAGAGACCTGATTTGCACCAACAAATCGCCCCAATAGCCCTCAAGAACCGATTCCTTTTTCCTCCATCACGAGCTCCATATATAGCTTTAACCTGTGCTGGAAAAAGTCTATCAGTCGACTGATCGGGACAATCAGTCGACTGATGCCACTGTTGTCGTGAGACAACGGCTAGTTCCACGTTGGATAAGTCCAACGGAACTACCATCAGTCGACTGATTATGACCATCAGTCGACTGATGGAGTCCTCACTCGACCAGTCGAGTCTCGACTCCATTCTGTGGCCGAATTCTCGAGCACCAGTCAACTGATCACACGATAGGTCGACTGCTCGAGCCATCACCGATCGCCCACTGGGCGATCGCTAGGCTATAACCCGCAATAAACCCTTGTTGACTCGGTCCACCGATCGCCACATGGCACTGGGCCGATCGCACACCTCAAATATGAGGTTTTAGCCCAAGTATGGTTCCCCCATACTTGCTAGACTACCCTTAGCCTAGACCTAAGCCTTCTAGCCACCTCCATCAGCCTCACGCCTCTCGGATCCCTCCAAGTCATCCATGACTTATTCATCCATCGCGCTAGCCTTCAGGTGCTTCCGTCGGCTATGTCATGCTAACGGTGTCTACACCGCCAAGGCACATTGGACTTACGCTGCCAAGACTCCGCTTGGACTTTACGCCGCCAACCATTGGACTTATGCTGCCAAGACTACCGCTTGGACTTTACGCCGCCAAACATTGATCCCCTTGGACTTCAAATGCCAACCCATGTTGGACTTTCCATGCCAAGACCATGCTTGGACTTTCCTTGCCAACTCATGTTGGACTTTCCATTTGCCAAGACCCATGCTTGGACTTTCCTTGCGACTTGGGCAATTATATTGTCATATGTTTTGTCGAAACATCAAACACATCAAAACATCACTCAACTCGAGTCACAGTCTCGTGACCTGGGCCGATTGCACCAACAATCTCCCCCTGTTTGATGTTTGACAAAAAACCAAACAAATAATTGAGTTAGAATACTAACTCCAATCCTTTACCAATTATCCCAAATTGGTAAATGCTCTCCAAATGTTTTCCCCCAAACATTCTCCCCCTTTTTGACTAACAGCAAAAAGTTCTCTCCCAAGAGGGTCAATGTCTCATGTCCCAATGAGATCTTACAATCTCCCCCTTGGTCCAAAAATACTTAGGATGCCTACCATCTTCCTAGTGATAAGTCCAATATCACTCAAGAGAGACAATCCTATTTACTCTCCCAATTTCCAAATTGGGTATCAAGAATCCCATTTTCCTCCTCATGAGGAAAAAATCCCATCCATCATCCCATGATGGATACTTCCCCCTAAAGGCTTGCTCCCCCTTGACCATTGCACCAACAATGTCCTTGGGAATTCCCTAAGCCAATAGGAATTCTAAGCCATCAAAATTAAGGTTAGAAATTCAATATTGAACTTTCCAGCACCTTAAAATTGATACAAACCCTAAACACCTCTCCTAATCCATATCCAATGGATTTTCACCCTTTATCATGCTTCCCAAAGTATATCATAGGGTTAAGAGTGGTTAGGGACCTTAATCGCAGCTGAAATCGGGTTAAACAAGCGTGGTTACCCGAAAATCGATCTATCGATCGACTACATGTCGCTACCGATCGATGTGATGTCATCATCGATCGGCACGGCGAAACAATGAGTGATACAATAGATGAAGTCAACGCTGCCATCGATCATCAGATCAGAGAAGCAATGATCGATAATCGAAACCCGATTTTGAAATCGAAATGAGTTTTGAAAAATCATAACTAATTATACGTATATCGAAAAATCACGAAATTTGATACGTATAATACTTATGACTAATACAATGGGTGAAAAATGTTTGAAAATTATTTTACCCATTAACTAGTGAAATTGGTACAAAGTTCAAAACCATTGAAATTTTCAATGTTTTGGCCCTACTTTGTATCAACTTCATCAATGGTGATTGCTATCAAAAGATAGACTTCACCAAGGTTTTTCAAAAAGATTTTAAAATGTTTTCAAAACCTTATCTTGGATCATATTCCTTGGGCTCTATGTACGTGACTTGTACACAAGCTCTCCCAATGATCTACTACTAAAATTAGATGAGTTTTAGTTCATCTAGATGCAAAAACTATGCACCTTGAACTTAACTCATATCCTAGCATCTCACATGTATCTAGGGTTTATACATACACATACATGTCAATTAGATGTGAGATGTGGGTTTTGTTCTCCCTAAACTAGGATTTCATGCATTTTTCTAAGGCAACTCTACTTGATTCCCTTATAAATGGGACTCCAAGTCATGCCATAGTCCTTAAATCAATTTCAATCAAAATTTTCTTAAATGCATGAATGATTATGGCATTAATGATGATATAAATAAACACATGCTCATAATCATGATGTCATGGCATATGATATAAAACTAAGCATACATGACATTAACCTAAAACCTAAGCATACTCATGACATATAAAATCATAGAAATAGGCATGATGTCATGACATGACATATAGCAATCAAAGCATGACATATAAAATATATAGGTATAATAATACTTAAATTTTAATATTAATTGCCATTTCATATAATTAATTGCATTTTGCCATATTTCTAGTTTTCTCCCAAGTGTGCCAAAAACCCAAAATGGCACACTAACTTCTAAACCTAAATTGTGCCAATTTTGATCATTTTATCAAACTTCTCAAGTAATATTGGCACATCCTAAAAACTTTTAGGATTAAGACTTAAATGTATTTCCAAGGCAACCATAACCTTGAAAATAACCTAAAGTGCCACCTTTATTATGGTTGAGTTAACTACCCATCCAATCAAGGTTGGCACACCCTAAACCCATCTAGCGTGAATCAATCACGCTCTTAGGAACCCAAAACCTATTGGAGCTCCTAGGGTTAATTAGGTATTCCTTAGGGATAACCTCCCTAGATACCTTCCTAATGACTCTCCTAGGCTTATTAGCCTTGGTCATTTGGGTCTTACCTAGGTTGACTCTAGGGGTAACTCCCCTTGCAACCTTCTTAGTGGTCACCTTAGGTTTCCTAGAAACCCTAGCCATTAGGCACACACCGTGGTCAACTCTAGGGATGACTTCCCTATTGACCTTGGTCTTCCTAGACCTAGTTAGTGTTCCATAATCAAATGGAACACTATGGTAAGCCACCTTAGGCTTAGGTTTGTGACCCAAACTTTGCTTGCCCTTGGTTGACTTTTGACTTTTAGATCCTAGATGTTGACTTTGACTTCTTGACCTAGGAGTTTGACCATTAGACCCTTTAGATTGATTTTGTATCATATTTAGGGTCTTTTCAAGTTTTTCAAGCCTTGATCTCAAGGCTTGATTTTCCTTTTCTAATATCTCAATTTTTGATTTTTCATTTTCTCTTGAGATATTTTTATTTCTAGGCATATGTCTAGATTTCTTAGCATTAAAGCCTAGATGTTCTCCTATTTTCTTAATTCTTTCCTTAGGTAATATATTTTTAGGGACATTAGTCCCAAATTTCTTCTTATTTCCTAAGTGAACACTCTTAGCTCCTAGGCAAATATGTTTGTCATATCTAGCATGCTCTTTATGATAAATAGCAAGAGAATTGAAACCCTTAGCATGCTTTTGCCTATTAACTAAAGAGGATGCATTATTAAAATATACCTTAGGGTTAGCTTTGGAAGCTCCCCCTACATGTGTAGCTCCCTCTTGGGTCTTCTTCTTTCCCTTAGGACATTGATTCCGGTAGTGTCCCGGTTGCCGGCATTTGAAGCAAATGACTTGCTCTTTGCTTTTGATAGTTGGGGGACCGGTCTCCTTGACCTTTGGAACCGGTTGAGCCTTCTTGACCCTTTTTGAACACTTACTCTTGTAGTGTCCGGATTCCCTACACTCAAAACAAATGATATGAATTTTATTTGAACCTTGAGTGTTTGAGTTACCTAAGGTGGTAGTAGGTGCTGGAGTTGAATTTTGAGCTTCCTCATCTTGATCGGATGTTGAAAGCTCTTCTTGAGGTTGCTCCGGTGTAGAGGATGGTCTCTCCTCCTCAATCCTAGAAGTAGATGCTTCTTCCACCTCTTCTACTTCTTCTTTCTCCGATTCGGAAGTTGACTCCATCTCAACTTCCGATTCCTCACTTTCACTTGAGGATGAACTCTCCTCATGGAATCTTGCCAATTTTCTCCATAGCTCCTTGGCATACATGTAATCCCCTAGCTTGCACAAAACATTATTAGGGATTAAATCTTCCAAAAGTTTCGTTACCTTAACTTCGGTCTTGAGCTTTTGGCGTTGCTCTTGGGTCCACTTTTTCAATTTTAGGACATTCCCCTTCTTATCCCTAGGGGGTTCAAGGCCTTCAATGAGGATGAACCAATCCTCTATGTTCATCATCAAGAATGTTTCCATTCTTGCTCTCCATGCCGAAAAATCTTCTGGATCATATGGAGGTGGAGTGTTGATATCCCATCCAAGCTTGTCTTGGAATTCCATCTTCACCCTCTAGCCTTTTGTCTTAGCTCCGGGCGGTTAGTCCGTAGAAGAGCCCCGGGCTCTGATACCACTTGTTAGGAATATTGGAACGGCTAGAGGGGGGGGGGTGAATAGCGTTTCGCCCGATCGTGGATGGAATTCAATCTCGTTCGTGTCTACAATTTCGTTAGTGCGCAGCGGAAATAGAAATGATACAATAGCGAAATGAACAACACGCTAACACGAGAATATTTACGTGGTTCGGAACCGCACGATTCCTACTCCACGGATCGAGCTCTACGAGCTCTAGTGATGCACACGCACTCACTAATGATAAATACTCCTTCTTGACACAAGTCGGAGGTGGAGAAACCTCGTACAATATATCTTACAACAGTAAGAGCGAAATACAAGCAATATACAATGTAGATACGAAATACAAGTAAAGAAAGGCTTTACAACACTTGTTTTGATTGCTTGAATGCTTGGTTGCTTGCTTGCACTTAGAGACCTGATTTGCACCAACAAATTGCCCCAATAGCCCTCAAGAACTGATTCCTTTTTCCTCCATCACGAGCTCCATATATAGCTTCAACCTGTGCTGGAAAAAGTCTATCAGTCGACTGATCGGGACAATCAGTCGACTGATGCCACTGTTGTCGTGAGACAACGGCTAGTTCCACATTGGATAAGTCCAACGGAACTACCATCAGTCGACTGATTGTGACCATCAGTCGACTGATGGAGTCCTCACTCGACCAGTCGAGTCTCGACTCCATTCTGTGGCCGAATTCTCGAGCACCAGTCGATCATCCACGATCGATCGCTGAGCTCATCATCGATGCCCACCTCGGCGATCATTGCTAGGCCATAACCCGCAGTCAAACCCTTGTTGACTCGGTCCAGTCGACTGCCACATGGCACCAGTTGACTGGCACACCTCAAATATGAGGTTTTAGCCCAAGTATTGTTCCCCCATACTTGCTAGACTACCCTTAGCCTAGACCTAAGCCTTCTAGCCACCTCCATCAGCCTCACGCCTCTCGGATCCCTCCAAGTCATCCATGACTTGTTCATCTATCGCGCTAGCCTACAGGTGCTTCCGTTGGCTATGTCATACTAACGGTGTCTACACCGCCAAGGCACATTGGACTTACGCCGCCAAGACTCCGCTTGGACTTTACGCCGCCAACCATTGGACTTATGCTACCAAGACTACCGCTTTGACTTTACGCCGCCAAACATTGATCCCCTTGGACTTCAAATGCCAACCCATGTTGGACTTTCCATGCCAAGACCATGCTTGGACTTTCCTTGCCAACTCATGTTGGACTTTCCATTTGTTGGGTTTCCGGCACCGCGGCGTGTGTGTGTTCGATCATGTTTCGTAAACATGAGCACAGCGGAAGCAATTAAAATTAATAAATCTATATTTATTACAACACACACAACACACGCATGCTATTACAACAAGTGTAGACATAACCGTAAATTAAAATTTGCAATAAAAGGAAATTAAACTACGTTATACCTTCCGTATGACGTGTAGCGGGAACGGCATCAACCGGAACGATCCTCGTAAGAATCGTCTCTATCCGTATCCACGCCGAGCTCCTCGGGATGACTTCGCTAAGTCACGAGCTTCGTCTTCGTACGGGTTACTAGCCTCGTGTTGAAGACGACGTGATCGAGAGATGATCACGATCCGAATCCCAATTCGGATCCTAAAACGAGTTCTCAAAACTCGCTTCTCCGGAGAGGTATTCGTCAACCGTTTGACGAATCCTTCGTCCTCCACCTCAGAGGATTACCGGAGATCAAATCCCCGGTAAGTTAGCCGCTGTCGGAGCACTAACCGTCGTCCAAACGACGCTCCGACGAGCGGAGGAGAAGCTGTCCAGAAAACTGGACAGCTTGGTGGAGGAGTAGGCGCCGGCCAACACCAAGGAGAGAAAAAGCCCACCTTGATGCCGAACCTATAGGAGATCACCGGAGGGTCGCCGGAGGTTCACCGGCTGGAGCTTGGACGCCGGCAAGGGTCTTGGACGGCGGCACAAAGCTGGGCGGCGGCAGCTTGTAGTTGGGCGCCGAAATCACCAACAAGGGGTGGGCGGCAACTAGGTTGGGCGGCCAAAAATAGATTAGGGTTTTGGATTAGGGTTTAAGCCCTATTTTATAGAGAACTAATTCTCTTAATGGTTAATGGATCATATCCATAAAGCCCGTTAACCCGCTCCATTAGGATAAGTTAAAATAAACCAAACCATGATGGTTTATTTTAAGTTAAAACGAACCGAACCAAGCTTTGGTTCATTCGTTTAATATAAACCAAACCCTTTGGTTTATTCTCATCCATTGGATTAGAACCAAACCATTTTGGTCCATCCATTATGTCTTCATAAGACACTGCCCATCCACGCTTCCATAAACAATTTCATGCTCGCTTTATGTTTGGTCCAACCAAACATAGTTTCTCTCGGTCTGAGAATCCCATTCTCAAGCTCGTTTTAAATCCTTTGGATTACACTCGTTGTGCGTGTGACCAAATAGGTTCTCGGTTTATGTTGGCCGTCTATAATTAACTATTAATTATAGAACGATCATGAGTGGCACCTAGTAGTACATCATGATCCCCAATTAACCGAAAAGATCAACGGTTGATCCAGAACTATTTCTGAAACCCTTTAGTAGCTCGAATGAATCGTGCCCCATTCCCTTCACTCATCTTATACCCACTTGGTTCAGGACATGGTCTATTGTGTCAGTCCCCACTAGGCTGACTACGTCACACCTAGCCCAAGTATCATTTCCTCGTCCTACGGATTCTAGTTACTCCACATGTATCGAAGAGTACTTTACTCTAAACATGTAATGCTTTGGCCAAAGACTTTAGTAACAATCCAACGAGAGGCCATGGGTATACATCTCCTCGCAAGGAGTGGTGAATCCTTTATAGGCTATTCAAACACCTTCGATCACTTCGACTTATACCCAATCATCCCGGGTCCACATCTCCTTAGAGATGTTTGCTTAAGATGTCAAAGCATAAGTCTCCATGATCAAGATGACTTGAATACCGCAAGTCAAAGGAACATCGCACTTAAGCCACAGTAAGAACTTCATTGACATATCTATATATGTAGAGAACCATATGAAGTCTTACGGCTGGTCACTCCAATGAACTAGTTACCATAACTAGCATCCACGATTAACTCCAGACATCACTATGTCTCCAGCCAGTGAGAATCAGCTGCTTGGATACACCAAAGAGTATACCTCGTGCTAGTCTCGACAGAATTGATGGTGTCCAAATCCATCAATTCATCGACTAGGGATAATTCCGATACATCACAATTACACATGTAGAGATACTCACTAGTTGTGATCCAATCACAAATTCTCTCATGCTGTGAATCGTATCGTGGACATTCAGTAAATGAGTTTAAGATCCAATCAAATACATTAAACATGTAGACTCAAATAGTGAATCTTCATTTATCATATAAATGGTTCATACATAAGGCGATTGCCTTAGGACATCTCTCATATATTACTAACAGACTCCCACTTGGTCTAATGCCAATCGCTACGGTATCCAATACCATAAGCTCTAACATGACCCTCAAACTTACTTTGAGGTAATGCTTTAGTCAAAGGATCCGCTAAGTTCCTTTCAGTGAGAATTTTCTCGATTTGTATTTCGTTCCTACTGATGATCTCTCTGATAAGATGATAGCGGCGAAGCACATGTTTGGATCATTGATGAGACCACATCAAGTTCAGAGATGAACTTCTTGATCCAAACCGCTTCCTTTGTCGCCTAAAGTGCAATGTATTCTCGCTTTAGTGGCGTAATCCGCTATAGCGTCAAGCTTGGAACCTTTCCAACTTATTGCGCCTCTATTAGGGTGAGTACATACCTGCAAAGACATGGAATCATCCTTGTGTCTCGAAGTCGCATCCGTGATACCCGCGTATCACCATGTCCCTTCTCCATATATTAGAACACATCCTTAGTTCTTCTCAAGTACTTAAGGATCGCCTTAACACCCAATGATCCATTCCTCGATCGATCGTATCCGCCGCGACACTCGTGAGCATACGATACATCGGGCCTCGTGACATAACATATAGCATACATGATAGATCCTATCATGGATGCATAGGGAATCTTACTCATGCAAATCCTCTCGCCTTCGCGCCGACACATAGACTTCAAAGGTGTACCCATGCCCGATGGGTAGATAACCTTTCTTGATTCCGACATGCTAAACCTCTTTAGCACTTGGCCTATATATGTAGATCGCGAAAGACCAAGCAACCGTTTCGATCTATCTCTATAGATCTTAATCCCAAGGATGTAGGTTGCTTCTCCCAGGTCTTTCATGGAGAATGTCTTGGATAACCAAACCTTAACTGACTGTAAGATTGACACATCGTTTCCTATAAGTAATATGTAATCGACATACAATACTAGGAACACGACTGCACTCCCACTAACCTTCTTGTACACACAAGGTTCGTCTGGATTTTGTGAGAAATCAAACTTTTTGATTGTCTCATCAAAATGGATATTCCAGCTCCTGGATGCTTGCTTCAATCCATAAATGGATCATCGCAATTTGCATACCTTGGTTTTATCAACCGATGTGAAACCCTCAGGCTGTATCATATACACGTCCTCGAGCAGGTTTCCATTAAGGAAAGCTGTTTTCACATCCATCTTCCATATCTCATAATCATAATGAGCCGCTATAGCAAGGAGCATCCGAATGGATTTAAGCATAGCTACAGGCGAATAGGTTTCGTCATAATCAACACCTTGTTTTTGACGATATCCTTTCGCCACCAATCTAGCCTTATAGGTAATCACATTACCATCCATGTCGGTTTTCTTCTTGAAAACCCACTTGCACCCTATAGGCTTTATGCCTTCAGGTGGGTCAACCAAGTTCCAAACTTGGTTTTCATACATGGAATCCATTTCCGACTTCATGGCACCAAGCCACTTATCCCTTTCTCAACTTGTCAGCACTTCTTCATAACTGGTAGGCTCCTCATCATCAATGAGTAATACGCCGCTCGATTCACTTACGAGAAATCCATATCTCTCAGGAATATTGCGTGTTCTACCAGATCTACGAAGATGTGGTGTTACAATAGGTCAAGCCGATTGCTCATCACTATGAGTTGTCGGCTGTTGTGCTTCACCAGGTATCTCATCAATGTCTATTTGAGTCTCTCGAGCCTCCTCAAGCTCGACGACACTCCCACTGTTTTCTTGCAAGAGAAACTCTTTCTCTAGAAACACAACATGCCTTGAAACAAACACCTTTTGTTCCACAGGATGATAGAATTGGTAACCCCTTGTTTCCTTAGGGTATCCAATAAATAGACATTTATCAGACTTAGCATCCAATTTGTCTGATACTGTCCGCTTCACATAAGCAGGACAACCCCATATCTTCAAGTAAGATACATGAGGTTTCTTACTAGCCCATATCTCATATGGAGTAGTAGAGACTACCTTGGTAGGCATTCTGTTTAACAAGTAAACAGCTGTCTGAAGTGCATAACCCCAAAAGGACTTGGGAAGAGTCGCATGATTCATCATTGACCTGACCATGTCCAACAAGGTCCGGTTACGCCTCTCAGATACACCATTATGCTGTGGTGTATAGGGCGGAGTCCATTGAGACAATATGCCATTGTCTCTTAGATAATCAAGAAACTCTTGACTTAAGTATTCACCACCTCGATCCGATCGAAGTATTTTAATACTTTTGTCATGTTGTTTCTCTACTTCATTTCTGAATTCTTTGAACCTTTCAAAGGCTTCAGACTTGTGTTTCATCAAGAACACATACCCAAACCGTGAGTGATCATCGGTGAAGGTAATGAAGTAGCTATAGCCTCCTAAAGATTGAGTTGACATAGGTCCATATACATCACTATGTATTAGGCCTAGCAACTCTCCCACTCGTTCACCTTTTCCAGTAAAAGGTAACTTAGTCATCTTGCCTTTTAAGCATGATTCGCATGTATCGTATGAATCCAATTCAAACGATTCCAGAATTCCACATCGGTGTAATTCGGACATGCGTTTCTTGCTTATATGGCCAAGACGACAATGCCACATATAGGAGTCTATGTGATTATCCTTTCGAGCACGCGTGTTGCTCGCTTCGATATTGAAAATGTCACTGGATACGTCCAACGTATAAATGCCATTACTCAAAGTTCCAGTTCCATAAAGTACGCCATTCAAAGTTATATAACAACAATTGTTACTAAACGTTAAATGGAAACCATTTCTATTTAAGCAGGAAATAGAAATGATGTTCTTTATCAATAAAGGAATATAAAAGCAATTGTCCAGTTCTAAGACAAGTCCTGCAGGGAGTTTCAACAAATACGTTCCGATGGCGAGTGCAGCAACCTTTGTTTCATTCCCAACACGTAAATTTGACTCTCCCTTGACGAGTCTTCTTCTATTCCTTAGCTCATGTATGTCATTACATATATGTGAGCCACACCCAGTATCCAATACCCAAGTGTCTAAGGAAATAGAATGACAATCAATAAAGAAGATTTCTGAAGAAGATGGGGCATCCGATGCCTTATCCTTCTTCACGGACTCTTGATAAACCTTGCAATTTCTTCGCCAATGACTCTCCTTGCCATAATGATGGCAAGTGCCCTTTTGAGCTGGTTCTGCCTTTTAGCCTTTTCTTCTTCCCCTTCTGTTGTTCCTTTGACTCCCTCTTAGAACCTTTCTTCGAGGAATCAACTAACAACACTGTCCCCTACTCATGCTTCTCAGAAGGCTCCACAGTCTTCAGCATGTTGAGCAGTACCACAGATGAACCTCCTTGCATCTCAGAGGTGAAGAGGAGCTTGGAGACTTCGAACCTTTCGAATCTCACTTGCTCATCAACCAACTCACAGAGATGAAGGACTACGATATGAGCATCCATATGCTCATGCTGCTTTCGTAGCTTGGGTTCCATCGCGGCTAGCATGATGCAACTCATTTGTTCAGAATCACTCACATGTTTCTGATAGGCCAACAATTGGTCCAAAGTTGCATCGTCACTAGGACGGGCGGGAAGAGGCGCTTCGAGGACATACACAAGCTTTTCACCTTGAGAACAATTCTCAAGTTTCTAAGCCAGTCCAAGAATTTCGGCCCAGTCAATTTATTTGAATCCAAAATGGAACGCAAATTCAAACACATCATGATCAATATATTAACTTAGAAATACAAAACGAGCATATATTAGAAAATGATTTTAAAATGCATCAATATACATTTATAAATCCCATTCATTTTTCGAATTTCAAAAAACCCTTAAAATCACTTCGGGAGATCGTAGGTCCATCTCCGAATGGGCTGATATCCATCATAGATAAGAACAACCTTGGAGTGAGTCCAACAAGCCATTCTTAGCTATGATGGTGGGTATCAAGTATACCGATTACATATCATGTATATGTAACTATCACAATGTGCTATCAACTAATTGAATGTTTACACATACATTGGGTTGTTAACACATTAACAAGTATGCATCATATGCATAGCACCCAACTTCACCTCTCTTCACATCGACCTTGGAGTGAGTCCAACAAATCGATGCTCCAAGTTAAAGCCGACCCATTAATCGCGAAATAGTTTTAATATGGTTAGAGCGCATTCAACCAATTAGCTGCTTGGAGTGAGTCCAACAACCCAAACTAACGATTGACCTCGACTCTTACCATATTAGAGTTAAACTATTCCAATGATTTGAACATGTTCAGTTCGAGCCGGGCTTGAGTGAGAGTCCAACAACCCAAACAAGAAACAGAACTCTGGTTCTAACCATATTAATGGAAGGTGTAGGCTTTAATATTGAGTTAGGGTTTTATGTCTCATCCTCTTTGCATGCAAATAACTATTATCTACATGGCATGGCATACATGGCATACATCTACATGTCACGACACGCATGGCATAATGTTATGCATCTAATGCAATTACATGACATACAATTATGTCATGTATATAATTTCCTTATATGTCATAACTATTTATGGAAATAAAATATGTTTAAGATTTGATTCTCCAAATCAAATCATAATTAAATTAGGAAACAAATTTCCAAATCTAATCACATATTTTATTCATGGAATTATTTGATTAAGGAAAATCTATTTAGAAACCAATTTCCTAAATCTTTAAAACTACTTATGGAAATAAAATATTTTAAGATTTGATTTCCCAAATCAAATCATGATTAAATTAGGAAACAAATTTCCAGAATCTAATCAAATATTTTATTTATGGAAAATATAAATTTCCATAAATACTTCCAACTTTCCAAAAGTGGAAGATTTCCATAAATACTTCTAGACTTTCCAAAATTGAAAAATTTCCATAAATACTTCTAAATTTCCAAAATTTAGAAAACTTCCAGAAATACATTATGACTATCGGAAAACCATTTTTACGATTATGTCGAAACACAACCTGGGCTCTGATACCACTGTTGGGTTTCCGGCACCGCGGCGTGTGTGTGTTCGATCATGTTTCGTAAACATGAGCACAGCGGAAGCAATTAAAATTAATAAATCTATATTTATTACAACACACACAATACACGCATGCTATTACAACAAGTGTAGACATAACCGTAAATTAAAATTTGCAATAAAAGGAAATTAAACTACGTTATACCTTCCGTATGACGTGTCGCGGGAACGGCATCAACCGGAATGATCCTCGTAAGAATCGTCTCTATCCGTATCCATGCCGAGCTCCTCGGGATGACTTCGCTAAGTCACGAGCTTCGTCTTCGTACGGGTTACTAGCCTCGTGTTGAAGACGACGTGATCGAGAGATGATCACGATCCGAATCCAAATTCGGATCCTAAAACGAGTTCTCAAAACTCGCTTCTCCGGAGAGGTATTCGTCAACCGTTTGACGAATCCTTCGTCCTCCACCTCAGAGGATTACTGGAGATCAAATCCCCGGTAAGTTAGCCGCTGTCGGAGCACTAACCGTCGTCCAAACGACGCTCCGACGAGAGGAGGAGAAGCTGTCCAGAAAACTGGACAGCTTGGTGGAGGAGTAGGCGCCGGCCAAAACAAGGAGAGAAAAAGCCCACCTTGATGCCGAACCTATAGGAGATCACCGGAGGGTCGCCGGAGGTTCACCGGCTGGAGCTTGGACGCCGGCAAGGGTCTTGGATGGCGGCACAAAGCTGGGCGGCGGCAGCTTGTAGTTGGGCGCCGAAATCACCAACAAGGGGTGGGCGGCAACTAGGTTGGGCGGCCAAAAATAGATTAGGGTTTTGGATTAGGGTTTAAGCCCTATTTTATAGAGAACTAATTCTCTTAATGGTTAATGGATCATATCCATAAAGCCCGTTAACCCGCTCCATTAGGATAAGTTAAAATAAACCAAACCATGATGGTTTATTTTAAGTTAAAACGAACCGAACCAAGCTTTGGTTCATTCGTTTAATATAAACCAAACCCTTTGGTTTATTCTCATCCATTGGATTAGAACCAAACCATTTTGGTCCATCCATTATGTCTTTATAAGACACTGCCCATCCACGCTTCCATAAACAATTTCATGCTCGCTTTATGTTTGGTCCAACCAAACATAGTTTCTCTCGGTCTGAGAATCCCATTCTCAAGCTCGTTTTAAATCCTTTGGATTACACTCGTTGTGCGTGTGACCAAATAGGTTCTCGGTTTATGTTGGCCGTCTATAATTAACCATTAATTATAGAACGATCATGAGTGGCACCTAGTAGTACATCATGATCCCCAATTAACCGAAAAGATCAACGGTTGATCCAGAACTATTTCTGAAACCCTTCAGTAGCTCGAATGAATCGTGCCCCATTCCCTTCACTCATCTTATACCCACTTGGTTCAGGACATGGTCTATTGTGTCAGTCCTCACTAGGCTGACTACGTCACACCTAGCCCAAGTATCATTTCCTCGTCCTACGGATTCTAGTTACTCCACATGTATCGAAGAGTACCTTACTCTAAACATGTAATGCTTTGGCCAAAGACTTTAGTAACAATCCAACGAGAGGCCATGGGTATACATCTCCTCGCAAGGAGTGGTGAATCCTTTATAGGCTATTCAAACACCTTCGATCACTTCGACTTATACCCAATCATCCCGGGTCCACATCTCCTTAGAGATGTTTGCTTAAGATGTCAAAGCATAAGTCTCCATGATCAAGATGACTTGAATACCGCAAGTCAAAGGAACATCGCACTTAAGCCACAGTAAGAACTTCATTGACATATCTATATATGTAGAGAACCATATGAAGTCTTACGGCTGGTCACTCCAATGAACTAGTTACCATAACTAGCATCCACGATTAACTCCGGACATCACTATGTCTCCAGCCAGTGAGAATCAGCTGCTTGGATACACCAAGGAGTATACCTCGTGCTAGTCTCGAATTGATGGTGTCCAAATCCATCAATTCATCGACTAGGGATAATTCCGATACATCACAATTACACATGTAGAGATACTCACTAGTTGTGATCCAATCACAAATTCTCTCATGCTGTGAATCGTATCATGGACATTCAGTAAATGAGTTTAAGATCCAATCAAATACATTAAACATATATACTCAAATAGTGAATCTTCATTTATCATATAAATGGTTCATACATAAGGCGATTGCCTTAGGACATCTCTCATATATTACTAACAATTGACATTTGGTTCTACATCACCCCTAGAGGCAGCCATCCGATGACTTCTCCACCTCTATAGATACATCGGAAGGACTTTATTTGCCACCGCTCCAGATCTTAATGTGAGTTGCAGTTGGAGACACACCACAAATCGAGACTAAGCCCTCTTTTCTTCTTTGCAAATTTCTTTGGGTTTGATCTTGTTTAGATTGATGTCTTGTGGTTGTATCTCCATCTTTATGGAGTATATTTCTATGATTTTATGATTAGGGAGTAGCCTCTTTGATATGTAAA
Source organism: Wurfbainia villosa (assembly GCA_025175895.1). Classification (NCBI taxonomy): domain Eukaryota; kingdom Viridiplantae; phylum Streptophyta; class Magnoliopsida; order Zingiberales; family Zingiberaceae; genus Wurfbainia; species Wurfbainia villosa. The sequence continues at coordinate 38,050,643 of CM045986.1, forward strand.
CATTATTATGCAATGAATCCTTGTTATTTCACATCATTTTCATTTTCTAAATATTTATGCTTGCTCTTTATTCTATGATATGATTGTTCATGTTTCGGGTCTATTGTGTTATTCCGATTTAGATGCCAAAAGCAATAGGTTATATTTTAGAGGTGTGGGGAAAGCCAAAAGGAGAACCCAATCCTCCATCCCATAGAAAATTGAGAAGTGGGGGAATCGAATACAAATAAGGATTTAAGTCTAGAATTGATACTGGGGTTCTTGTGACAAGTTTCGAATGCGATTAAGGTCATCTATGCATGAATATTTTGAAAGTAGATCGATTTACCATGAAGACCCATAGGTATCATAGAATGTAATGAACTTATTCTAGCACAAGGATGCGAAGTAGGAGAAAATAACTCTGGAGGGGTTGTTAGACCCAGTGACAGGGGCAACCCAATGATAGTAACCCCCTGAGCTTTGTTGATCTAAAAGGGAAACTATGTCTTAGAATAGGGTAATTCGGTGTAGTCCCAAAAGTTCACATCGGATAAAATAGGATATCCTACTTACATGAACAACCATAGAGAATTAGGAGCAAGACATATGTGTTGGTGCAATCGGCCCAGGTCACGATTGATCGGAACTCGAGTTTGACTCGAACTGTATTTTGATGTTAGACAAAACGTATGACATGGGATTGTCATGAAAAGTCCAAGCATAGGGCTTGGTGTTGGGAAAATCCAAGCATAGGGCTTGGTGTTGGTAATGTTCAAGTGTGTAGCCTTGGCAATGGGAAGTCTTGAGGACTTGGTAAGTTCACTAGTCTTGTAGGCTCGAGGTCCTTGAGTTGGTGAAGGATGGCATTGCGAAGCCGTGTTCTTGGTGAATCCGAGGGATCACCGGACGGGGAGCGAATGGAGTGAGGCCCAAGGGAAGCAGACTTCGAGGGCAAGAGACACGAAGGATGGCATTGCGAAGTCGTGCGCTTGGTGCATCCGAGGGACGTAGGCCGAGGGAAGAGAGCTTCGATGGGGAACTCCATGAGAGGATGAGGTGGACTTGGCCAAGTGGCTAAGACTGAGTGTCGGATGCTCAAACAACTTGGTGTTTGAGATTTTACTCGACATCAGTCGACTACTCCAAGTCGAATGAGTTTGACTGGTGTTCGACTGATCTGGTTCTGGACGAACAATCGATTGCCAAGGGTTGGCAGTCGACTGATGACACCATCAGTCGACTGTCGAGGGATGACAATCGACTGATCAGAGTGAATTTAGGCACAGAAGATTTTTCAGTCGAATGATTGTGTCGAGCACTCGACTGATGGGATCATCAGTCAACTAATGGGCATGATCAGTCGACTGATGATGGATCTGTTGGAACTTGTCCAGTGTGGATCGAGTTGTTGTGAGACAATGACTACAGGAGTAGTTGACTGATGGTCTCGATCAGTTGATTGATTGGCGCGAAATCAGCTCGATGCAGGTTATAAATGGAGCTCGAGATGGAGGATTTTGCAAGAGTTTTTGGGGCGATTTTGGAGGGAAATTGCTGCTGCATTCCAGTCGTTCAAGAGCCAAACCAAAGCAAGAAACAAGCAAAAGCGATCAAAGTCATTTGTGTAAAGTTTTCTTTCATATTGTCTTTGTATTTGCTTGTACTTTTGTATTACATTTGTAATTGCTTGTACGAGATTTCTCCACCTCCGTCTTGTGGTCGAGAAGGAGTTTTGTTAGTGTCATGCGTATAACACGAGCTCATTGAGCTCACCCCGTGGAGTAGGATCTCTAAGGTTCCGAACCACGTATATCGATTGTGTCTTGTGTGTTGTATTGTATTCGTGTTGTATTTCTATTATTTCTGCTGTGCATTCTAATGATCATTCTAGACGAAGCATGCAAGAACGATCGATTTTCATCGTACACATGAATTCGGCTATTCACCCCCCTCTAGCCGGCCATTGATCCTCCAACAAGTGGTATCAGAGCGAGGAGCTTGTCGCGGACTAATCGCCAACACGAGCATGACAAGATGGCCGACATCAACATCCGTCCACCAAAATTCGAAGGAGATTTCTCTTGGTGGAAGAAAAGGATGGAGGTATATTTCGAAACCAATTTCGATATGGTGCTAACAATTGAAAATGGTTTTGAAGTACCTAGGGGTGAAGACAACAAGTCATTGGTAAAATCAAGGTGGACCAAAGAGCAACGGAAATAATTCAAGACAACGGTTAAGGTAACAAAAATGTTAATTAAATTAATACCTAACCATGTCTCGTGTAAGATAGGTGAATATGGAGATGCCAAGGAATTGTGGGATAAGGTGGTCAAATTCCATGAAAATTCTGAACTGGCACAAGTAGAGAAGGAAGCCGAAGTAGAATGTCCATCAACATCCGGATCCGAGGATGTTGAAGAATTTGAGGAAACCTCCACCTCTAGCATTGAGGGGGAGGAGAGATCTTCTATCCCGGAGCAAGAACGAGAAGAAGCATCTACATCCGGGAGAAGTGAAGATCAAGAGGCTTCCACCTCCCTAGGTAACTCATGTATTGTACTTAAAAATAAAAGTCACATCATATGCTTTGAGTGTAGGGAGCAAGGGCACTATAAAAGCAAGTGTCCCACGAAGATTAAGAAAGTTCAACCGGTGCCAAAGGTGAAAAATGCTGGTGTCCCTAGAATTAGAAGCAAGGAGCACGTGGTGTGCTTCAAATGCTATAAAAAGGGACATTATAGGAGCCAATGCCCTAAGGAGAGGAAGAAGGGGCAAGAAGGGGCATCTCATGTAGGGGGAGCTTCTAAAGCTAACCCTAAGATAAATTTAATTAATGCACCTTCAATTTCTAGAGTTAAGAAGCATGTTAGTAATATTTCTATTGTGCATTATGAAAAGCCTAGGTGTCAAGCATGTTGATTTACCTAAGGACAAACCTAGACACCATAACTCTAGACCAATTCTACCTAGGGAGTATATTAGGAGAATTGAAGAAAATTTCGATATTAACCCCAAGAAGTCTAGGCATATGCCTAAGAAAAATCCTTCCAAAATAAAGAATGAAAATTCAAAATTGGGAAAATTAGAATTAGAAAACCAAGCCCTGAGGTCAAGGCTTGAAAAATTGGAGAAGACCCTAGCAAGAATGACAAAATCATTTAAGGGTCTAATGATCAAAATATAAAACCTAGGAGACAAGAACCGTTCAAGGGCAAGAGAGGTTTGGGTCACAAACCTAAGTCCTACCACAATGTTTCATTTGATTATGGAACAATATCTAGGTCTATGAAAACCAAGGTTAATAGGGAAGGCATCCCTAAGACTAACCATGGTGTTTGTCTAGTGGCTAAAAATTCAAAGAAATCCAATGTAGCCACTAAGAAGGTCAAAGGGGGAGTCACCTCTAGAGTTGACCTAGGAAAGACCCAATTGACTAAGGCTTCAAAGCCAAAAAGGGTCATTAGAAAGGTATCTAGGGAAGTTATCCCTAGTGAATACTAGTTAACCCAAGGAGCTCCAATAGATATTGGGTTCTTAGAAGCGTGATCGATTCACGTTAGATGGGTTAGGGTGTGTCAACCCTAAGTGGATGAGTAGTTAATCTAACTATGGTAGAGTTGACACTTTAGGATGTACCAGTGGTTTAAAAAGATGAAAATTGATTAAATTGGCACAAGTAGGTCTTAGAGGTCATGGTGTGTCATTTTGGGTTTTGGCACACTAGGGAAATGGGTTATACTATGGCAAAATGGATTTAATTATATCAAATGGCAATTAATACTAAAATCTAGGTATTTATACCTTTATCTTTTACTTACAATGATTTACTTGTCATATGCCATGACATGATATCATATTTACTTTTATAATGTAAAATGTCATGATCATATTTAGGGTTATATTTTTGTGTCATGTATGCTTAGATTTCATTCACATGCCATGACATCATGATTATTGGCACATGCTTACTTATATTTTCAATTATGCCATAATCATTACTCATGCATGATTTAAAATTGATTTAAGGACTATGGCATGATTTGAAGTCTCATGCATAAGGGAATCAAATATTGTTGCCTAGTAAATTACATGAGACCCTAGGTTAAGGAAAACAAAACCCACATCTCACATCAAATTGCCTTGGGTGTTATTTGATATTAGATATATGTGAGATGTTAGGAAATTGAATATAAGGTTTTAAAATCATTTCAAACCCATTTTGAAAAATCTTGGTGCAATCTATCTTTTGATAGAAGTCACCATTGATGATGTTGATACAAAGATAGCTCAAATATTGAAGTTTTTCTCAACTTTTGAACTTTGTATCAATCTCGCTATTTTATGGGTAAAATATTTTTCAAACATTTTTCACCCATATTGATTGTTATAAGTATTATGCATATGAATTTTCATGATTTTTTACTTTATGTATAATTACTTATGATTTTCGGAAATTCATTTCTGAAAGCCTGATTTCTGCATTTGCAGTTATCAGTCGACTGCCATTGTTGTCAGTCAACTGATGTGGGTGGGCAGTCGACTGATTACTATCAGAATCGACTGCCAGGTTGATTTCTGATGAACAATGTTTGTTAGGCTCATGTTCAATTATGTTTTGGTTCCCTAACTACTCCTAACACTAGGACATGCTTTGGAGAGCATTAGAAGGGGTGAAAATCCATTGGATATGGATTAGGAGATTTGTTTAGGGTATGTATCAATTTTAAGGTGTGTGAGAGTTCATTGTTGAATTTTGACTTAATTTTGATGGTTTAGTGTTCCTATTGTCTTAAGGACTCTCCAAAGACATTGTTGGTTCAATGGTTAAGAGGGAGCAAGCCTTTAGGGGGAGGTATCCATCATGGAAAGATGGATGTGTATCTTTCCTCATGGGAGGAAAATTGGAGATTGCTTCTCTTAAGTGATATAAGACTTATCACTAGAAAGATTGAAGGCATGTGTTTTCCTCCAAGGGAGAGATTGTAAGATCTGATTGGGATATGAGACATTCATACCCTTGGAGAGGACCTTTTTGATGTATGTCAAAAAGGGGGAGAAGTTACCAATTGGGATTAGTTGGAATTCTCATTGGGATGTGAGAATTGCCAATTGGGGATAATTGGTAGACTTGAGTTTGAGGTTTTGTCAAACATCAAAAAGGGGGAGATTGTTGGTGCAATCGGCCCAGGTCACGATTGACCGAAACTCGAGTTTGACTAGAATTGTATTTTGATGTTAGACAAAACGTATGACATGGGATTGTCATGAAAAGTCCAAGCATGGGGCTTGGTGTTGGGAAAATCCAAGCATAGGGCTTGGTGTTGGTAAAGTCCAAGTGTGTAGCCTTGGCAATGGGAAGTCTTGAGGACTTGGCAAGTTCATGTAGGGGATCGGTACGACCGACTAGAGGGGGGTGAATAGCCCTCATTCGTTAGATGTCGTAATTCGTTCATTCTCGTGTGCTCGTCTACAATTGTCGTTAATATACGCAGCGGAATACAATAGAAATAACAATAATACTAACAACAATACAAGCACACCAAATACGCAAGCATATACGTGGTTCGGAACTTTAGGGTTCCTACTCCACGGGGCGAGCTCAACGAGCTCTAGAGATGCACACGACAATACTCAAACTCCTTCTCGACTACACGTCGGAGGTGGAGAAACCTCTCACAAGGAATTACAACAGTAATATAGAAATACAAGCAAATACACAAATACAATACACAAGAAAACTTTCACCGATTGCTTTGATCGCTTTGCTTGTTGCTTGCTTTGATTGGCTCTTGAAGGACTGGAATGTGGCAGCAATTCCCCTCCAATAGCTCCACAAAAACCATTGAAAAAACCTCCATCTCGAGCTCCTTTTATAACCTGCATCGAGCTATTTTTGCGCCTAGCGATGCCAAAGGCCCCATCATTGCCCACCGTAGTCGTTGTCTCACAACGGGCGGATCCACGCCGACAAGTTCCAACGGATCACCTACGGTCGGCCGATGATGATGCCCATCATTGACCGTGACTAGTAGTCGATCGCCCGATTACGAGCGCGTTCTATGCTCGCGACACTCCCATCAATCGACTGCCATCCCTCGGCCTCGGTCGGCATTGCCGCATCATCGATCGCAATGCGATCCAATGGCGATCGCCAAGCACAAAACCCTAGCCTTACACCACTCGAACCCTAGTCGACTTGGACCCGATCGACCGGCACTATGCGGTCGGATCGACGTCGGGCAAAACCTCAAACACCAAGTTGTTTGAGCATCCGACCGTCGGGTAAACCCTCAAACATCAAGTTTGAGCCTCCGACACTCAGTCTTAGCCACTTGGCCAAGTCCACCTTATCCCTCATGGAGTTCCCCACCGAAGCTCTCTTCCCTCGGCCTACATCCCTCGGATGCGCCAAGCGCACGGCTTCGCAATGCCATCCTTCGCATCTCATACCCTAGAAGTATGCTTCCCTTTGGGCTCACTCCATTCTCTCCCCGTCCGACGGTCCCTCGGATGCACCAAGCGCACGGCTTCGTAATGCCATCCTTCACCGATTCAAGGACCCCGAGCCTAGTGAACTTACCAAGTCCTCAAGACTTCCCAAATGCACCAAGCGCACGGCTTCGCAATGCATTTCTCACCAAGCACCAAGCGCACGACTTCGCAATGCTTTGGATTTCCCATGTCAACCCCATGTTGGACTTTCCCACACCAAGCTCCATGCTTGGATTTTCCATGCCAACTCCATGTTGGACTTTCCCATGACAATCCCATGTCATGAGTTTTGTCTATCATCAAAATACTATCAGGGTACTGCTCGAGTCAAACTCGAGTCAACCTGGGACGATTGCACCAATAATCTCCCAACAATCTCCCCCTTTTTGATGATTGACAAAACTACCATCTCAAGTCTACCAATTCTCCCATATTGGCAATTCTCATATCCCAATGAGAATTCCAAACCTAATTGGTAACTTGGTAATATCTCCCCCTTTTTGACATTACATCAAAAAGGTCCTCCCCAAGGGTATGAATGTCTCATATTCCAATGAGATCTTATATCTCTCCCTTGGAGGAACACATGCCTACCATCTTTCTAGTGATCCCATATCACTTAAAGAGAGGCAACCCAATTTCCTCCCATGAGGAAATACACATCCATCTTCCCATGATGGATATCTCCCCCTAGAGGCTTGCTCCCCCTTGACCATTGCACCAACAATGTCCTTGGAGAGTCCCTAAGCCAATAGGAACATTAAACTAATCAAAATTAAGGTAAAGTTCAACAATGAACTTTCTTCCACCTTAAAATTGATACTCTCCCTAAACTCTTCTCCTAATCCATATCCAATGGATTTCCACCCTCTCTAATGCTCTCCCAAGCATATCCTAGGGTTAGGAGTGGTTAGGGGACCTTAACCTAGCTGAACATGGGCCTAACCAACAAGATTTACCCGAAATCATCTTGGGCAATGAAATCAAAATCACATTGCCACCCTCATCGATCATGCCATCCATGGCGATCGATAATCAGATTCATAGTTTTTAGCATTTCAGAAATGGATTTCCGAAATCCATAAGTAAATATACATAAGTTTAAAATTCGTGAAATTTCATATGCATATTACTTATCCTAAACACTATGGGTGAAAAATATTGGAAAATTATTTTACCCATTAAATTAGGAGATTGATACAAAGTTCAAAATTTTAGAAAAGCTTCAATAATAAGCCTTCTTTGTATCATCTCATTCAATGGTGATAGCTATCACAAGATAGGCTTCACCAAGGTTTTTTTTCAAAATGTTTTCAAAATATTTTCAAAACCTTTATTTTCATTTTCCTAAACATCTCACAAATATCTAGATGTGTAAAACACATTCAAGGCAATTAATCTAGTGAGATGTGGGTTTTTGTTCTTTTAAATTCTCATGCATATTTCTAAGGCAATATTATTTGATTCCCATCAAATCATGCCATAGTACTTAATTTCATTTTAATTTATGCATGATGATGATTATGGCATAATTATGATATAGATAAAGACATATGCCAAAATCATGATGTCATGGCATGTGAATGAAAATTAAGCATACATGACATACAAACATAAGTCTAAACATTATCATGACATTTTTATAAATAAAAAATGAGAATGATGTCATGACATGGCAAGGCAAACAAATCATGGCAAGTAAAGTATACTAAGGTATAGAATACCTAAGTGTTAAAATTAAATTGCCATTTCTAGGAATTAAATTCATTTTGCCTTAATTCCATTCATTTCCCTAGTGTGCCAAAAACCCAAAATGGCACACCAATACCTCTAAGACCTAAATGTGCCAATTTAAATCATTTTTAACTTCTCAAGCACATTGGCACACCCTAATGTGTCAACTCTACTATGGTTAGGTTAACTACCCATCCACTTAGGGTTGACATACCATAACCCATTTAGCGTGAATCGATCACGCTTTTAGGAACCCAATATCTATTGGAGCTCCTTGGGTTAACAAGGTATTCTCTAGGGATAACTTCCCTAGATACCTTCCTAATGACCCTTTTAGGCTTTGAAGCCATAGTCTTTTGGGTCTTTCCTAGGTCAACTCTAGAGGTGACTCCTCCATTGACCTTCTTAGTGGCTTTCTTGATTTTTCTTAAGTCCTTAGCCACTAAACACACACCATGGCTAGACTTAGGGATGACTTCCCTATTAGCCTTGGTTTTTCTAGACCTAGATGTTGTCCCATAATTAAATGGAACATTATGGTAGGACATAGGTTTGTGACCCAAACCCTTCTTGCCCTTAGATAGTTCTTGTTTCCTATGCCTTGATTTTTGTGTATTTGACCCTTGAACCGAATTTTTGATTATTGCTAGGGTCTTCTCCAATTTTTCTAGCCTTGACCTCAAGGCTTGGTTTTCTAACTCTAATTTTCCTAATTTTGAATTTTCATTTATCTTTTGGGAATTGTTTTTCTTCTTAGGCATGTGTCTACCCTTCTTGGGGTTAATGCCTAGATGGTTTTCAACTCTCCTAATGGACTCTTTAGGTAAAATAGGTCTAGAATTATGAGTCCTAGGTTTGTCCTTAGTTATATGAACATGCTTGGCACCTAAGCAATAAACCTTATTGTTTCTCCTAGCATGCTTTCCATTGATAATAGCAAGAGAACTAAAATAATTTTTAGCATGCTTTTTGACTTTAGGAATTAAAGGTGCATTAACTAAATGTACCTTAGGGTTATCTTTAGGAGCTCCCCCTACATGAGTTGCACCTTCTTGCCCTTTCTTCCTTCCCCTAGGGCATTGGCTTCGATAGTGTCCCTTTTGGTTGCATTTAAAGCACACAATGTGCTCTTTGCTCTTGATTTTGGGAACACCGGCATCCTTTGACTTTGGATTGACTTTTGGTTTTGATGCCTTTTCCTTAGCCAATTTAGGGCATTTACTCTTGTAGTGCCCTTTCTCCCTACACTCAAAGCATATTATGTGATTTTTATTTAAAATTACAACACTTGAGTTACCTAGGGAGGTGGTGGAGGCCTCTTCACTTCTTCCGGAGGTAGAAGCTTCATCTTGATCTTTCTCCGGAGTAGAAACCCTTTCCTCCCCCTCAATGCTAGAGGTGGAGGTCTCCACCAAGTCATCCACATCTTCAAAAGTGGATGGTGATTCTTCTTCGGCATTCTCCTCTACTTGTGCCGATTGAGAATTTTCTTGGAATTTCATTACCTTATTCCATAATTCCCTTGCATCCCTATAATCACCCAATCTAGACCAAATAGTATTAGGTAAAAAATCACTAATCAACTTGATTACCTTGAGATTTATCTTGAAGTCTTTGATTTGGTCTTGGGTCCATTTTGACTTCTCAATTGGCTTGTTGTACTTGTCCCTAGGCATTTCAAAACCGTTTTCTATAATAATCATAAAATCAAAATCGGTTTCTAGATATACCTCCATCCGTTTCCTCCACTAAGTAAAATCTCCATCGAATTTCGGTGGATGGATGAAGCCGGCCATTTCGTAGTGCTCTCACGGCGGTTAGTCCTTGAAGAGCAACCTCGGCTCTGATACCACTTGTAGGGGATCGGTACGGCCGGCTAGAGGGGAGTGAATAGCCCTCGTTCGTTGGATGTCGTAATTCATTCGTTCTCGTGTGCTCGTCTACAATTGTCGTTAATATACGCAGCGGAATACAATAGAAATAACAATAATACTAACAACAATACAAGCACACCAAATACGCAAGCATATACGTGGTTCGGAACCTTAGGGTTCCTACTCCACGGGGCGAGCTCAACGAGCTCTAGAGATGCACACGACAATACTCAAACTCCTTCTCGACTACACGTCGGAGGTGGAGAAACCTCTCACAAGCAATTACAACAGTAATATAGAAATACAAGCAAATACACAAATACAATACACAAGAAAACTTTCACCGATTACTTTGATCGCTTTGCTTGTTGCTTGCTTTGATTGGCTCTTGAAGGACTGGAATGCAGCAGTAATTCCCCTCCAATAGCTCCACAAAAGCCATTACAAAAACCTCCATCTCGAGCTCCTTTTATAACTCGTGACGCCGCGCGATTGCCAAAGGCCCATCATTGCCCTCGTTGTCTCACAGCGGCGATCCACGTCAGACAAGTTCCAAAGGATCACCTACCAGTCGACTGATGATGCCCATCAGTCGACCGGTGACCTAGTAGTCGACGCCCGATTAGCTCACGGCGTTGCTCGCGACACTCCCATCACATTGCCATCCCTCGCGATCGGCTATCGGCTATCGATCATTGCCGATCACACCATGGCGTGACTGCCAAGCACAAAACCCTAGCCTTACACCAGTCGAACCCTAGTCGACTTGGACCAGTCGAACCGGCACCTATGCCAGTCGACTAACGTCGGGCAAAACCTCAAACACCAAGTTGTTTGAGCATCCGACTGTCGGGTAAACCCTCAAACATCAAGTTTGAGCCTCCGACACTTAGTCTTAGCCACTTGGCCAAGTCCACCTTATCCCTCATGGAGTTCCCCACCGAAGCTCTCTTCCCTCGGCCTACGTCCCTCAGATGCGCCAAGCGCACGGCTTCGCAACGCCATCCTTCGCGTCTCATACCCTAGAAGTATGCTTCCCTTTGGGCTCACTCCATTCGCTCCCCGTCCGGCGGTCCCTCGGATGCACCAAGCGCACGGCTTCACAATGCCATCCTTCACCGACTCAAGGACCCCGAGCCTAGTGAACTTACTAAGTCCTCAAGACTTCCCAAATGCACCAAGCGCACGGCTTCGCAATGCTTTGGATTTCCCATGCCAACCCCATGTTGGACTTTCCCACACCAAGCTCCATGCTTGGATTTTCCATGCCAACTCCATGTTGGACTTTCCCATGACAATCCCATGTCATGAGTTTTGTCTATCATCAAAATACTATCAGGATACTGCTCGAGTCAAACTCGAGTCAACCTGGGACGATTGCACCAACAATCTCCCAACAGTTCACTAGTCTCATAGGCTCGGGGGTCCTTGAGTCGATGAAGGATGGCAATGCGAAGTCGTGCACTTGGTGCATCCGAGGGACCGTCGGACGGGGAGCGAATGGAGTGAGGCCCAAGGGAAGAAGACTTTGAGGGTAAGAGACGTGAAGGATGACATTGCAAAGCTGTGCGCTTGATGCATCCGAGGGACGTAGGCCGAGGGAAGAGAGCTTCGATGGGGAACTCCATGAGAGGATGAGTTGGACTTGGCCAAGTGGCTAAGACTGAGTGTCGGATGCTCAAACAACTTGGTGTTTGAGGTTTTACCCGACATCAGTCGACTGGCATAGGTGCCAGTCGACTGCTCCAAGTCGAATGAGTTCGACTGGTGTTCGACTGATCTAGTTTTGGCTGAACAATCGAATGCCAAGGGCTAGCAGTCGACTGACGACACCATCAGTCGACTGCTGAGGGATGGCAGTCGACTGATCAAGGTGAATTTAGGCACATAAGGTTTTTCAGTTGAGTGATCGCGTCGAGCACTTGACTGATGGGGTCATCAGTCGACTGATGGGCATGATCAGTCGACTGATGATGGATCTGTTCAAACTTGTCCAGCGTGGATCGAGTCATTATGAGAACACGACTACAGGAGTAGTCGACTGATGGTCTCAATTAGTCGACTGATTGGTGCGAAATCAGCTCGATTCAGGTTATAAATGGAACTCGAGATGGAGGAATTTGCAAGAGTTTTTGGGTTAATTTTGGAGGTGAATTGCTGTTGCATTCCAGTCCTTCAAGAGCCAAACCAAAGAAAGCAACAAGTAAAAGCGATCAAAGCCATTTGTGTAAAGTTTTCTTTCGTATTGTCTTTGTATTTGCTTGTACTTTTGTATTACATTTGTAATTGCTTGTACGAGATTTCTTCACCTCCGACTTGTGGTCGAGAAGGAGTTTTGTTAGTGTCGTGCGCATAACACGAGCTCATTGAGCTCACCCCATGGAGTAAGAACCCTAAGGTTCCGAACCACATATATCAATTGTGTCTTGTGTGGTGTATTGTATTCATGTTGTATTTCTATTATTTCCGTTGCGCATTCTAATGATCATTGTAGACGAAGCACACAAGAACGATCGATTTCCATCATACACGCGAATTCGGCTATTCACCCCCCTCTAGGCACCCACCGATCCTCCAACAATATGTTTGCAATCATTTAGGTGAAATCGAAATCCTAGAATCATTCCTTTGATCATGACAGGGACCAATGATAGGGGTGTCCCTGTGAAAGTGATCTCTCAGCTTTCTTTCTCTCCCATCTCTCTTTCAAGTCTCTATTTTCTTAGCCAACTAATTCGGTTTAAATAATTTACATTCACTTAGTAAACTAGTACTTGATTATCAGTCCATGTAGGATCAATATTTTATTAATTGATGACAATCGTGCACTTGCAGGAGTTGAGTGTAAATCTGATCTTTAGCCTCATAGTTGAAGACTCGATTTGCGTGGATCAACACATAAGTGGGTGGTGCCAGAGATCGTCGAGGGTTTTATTTTCAAGACCCATTAATGGAATTGAGATGGCGAAAGTGGGTTCACATTGATAGTCACAGACCATTAATTCTCAACCCGAAAATGACTAGACTCGAGTCAGTCGACTATTGCTCATTCGACTGGACTTGGAGTGAAGACCCATGATACAAAGGTGAAGGAAACATTTTCCACATGCCAAAAGAAAGGTAAAAGTCAGGGTCAACAAAAAGTCACCTAGGCAGGTGACCCTACAAATATTAATGAAATTGGACTAATTTACACAATTGAGGTATCTATAGCTCGATAAGCACCTTCAAGTGCCCGAAGCAGGCCCTATAGGACTAGGGGAAAAGGCATAGGCTCAGCACAGGGGCCGTAGGACTCAGATAAAAGGTGTTGGCTTAGCACAGGCCTTGTAGGACTTGGGAGAAAAGACATGCTCAATGAACATGCTAAGGGCATTGATAGAAGTCCTGGAGAGCTCGATGAAAAATCATAAAGGTACTCATCGAGGGTTAAAAATGACTTGGCGATGATCCTACAAGGACTTGGTAGACTATCCTAAAAAGTATGTAAGAGCCACCGATGGGAAGCTCATCGAGTCATTCAATCGATCATAAGGAAAACTATAGGTTGCGTGGGACTCAATGAGTCACTCGGCGGTGGGTGTCATGCTAAGGGATAATTCCTTGAGTGATCTAGATAACTAAAGGTTTATAGCCCTAATTCCTCCATCTAAAGACCAAAATAGGGAACCATAGTAGCTCCTAAGTAATTAAGAATGTGTGCTCTCTTTAGGAGGCCATGACACCCCATATCAGGATGTCATTATCCCTGAAGTTTCAGGGGCCACCCGCATCATCTCCATGGCCCTGCTTTCTTCTATAGACATGACTCCATCACCTCACCTCAGGTATACATGTGGATCCCTATTGTGGGACCAAAGGTATACAATCTAGTTTTTCTACTTACTTCTTCATTCTCCCTTTCCATCTCCATTATAACTTAAGTGTTGGAGGGGACTCGCCGGGGCATGCCTTGGCTCCCTCCTAACTCCATGTTACTCTCTACAAATCACTCAAGGACTCTCTCTTTTCTCTCCTTGAGATGTGACGTGGATTCCACATGGCTAAGAATCCCCTATCTCTAGTTCTCAATCGGAACAATTTATTTAGTGAACTTATTTTGACTTGATGATATATTTTAACTTAGTAGACATAATTGGACTTAATGACATATTTTGACTTAGTTGACATAATTTGACTTGAAGACATATTTTGCCTTAGTTGACTTGATGACATATTTTGACCTAATTGACTTGATGACATATTTTGACTTAGGTGACTTGATGACTTAACTAACTTATTTTGACTTAATACTCTCAGTTGACTTAATATTTGGTCTACTTGTCTTTATTTGAAAGTTAACTTTTAACTAGATCTTAGCTGACTTGAAGCTTGATTTAGTTAGTAGTAAATTATATGTATCAATTGGAAATTGATTTGTTATCATTTACTTCACTATGTGTTCCCTACTAGTTTGGCATATATTTGTCATTTTGCATTTCATCTTTTGATGTATGTTAAAGGAGGAAAGAGTGTAAGGTTTAAAGATTACTTATTAGAAATGAATTTATTATTGAAGAGGAGAGTGCATTCACTCTTTCCTGCATTCTTTTTCTTTCATTTTTTTCTAACTTTAAATGAGATTATTATATATAAAAAAATGAGATATTATTAGTGCAAGATGCAAAATAAGGTTGAATCTATGTTTTGATGTATGAAACAAAGTCTAAAGTTATGATACTTGATTTTCTAATATGGTTTGTCAAGTGTGTAGGTGCAGAATTTTGACAGGTGAAGTCTAGAGATGAAGTTTGATAAGGCAAGTCTTCGAGGTCCCAAGCAAGTAAAGTCTAGATGTAAAGTCTGACAAGGCAAATTTTGAAGGTCCCAAATAAGTGAAGTCTAGATGCAAAGTCTGACAAGACAAGTCCTAGAGGTCTTAGGTATATAAAGTCTAGATGTAGAATCTAGCAAGATAAGTTCTGGAGGTACCAGATAGGTAAGCTTGAGTAATGTTTTATTTTAAAAGATAGTGAGGTGAAAGACACTATTTTTGGGAACAAGATAAGCTTGAGCTAGGCGCCACTCTGATTTAGGTCAAGAGTGAGGCAACTGAGTTGCTATAGTAATATATAGTTGTTGTGAACTAACTTTATGATGCAAATACTCAGGTTTATAGATGAACTAGATTAGACAAATCTAGACAACCATATTGGATATGGGTGGATAAAAGTTCAAGCGACGGGAGTAAGGTCCAAACTAAGTCTAGATGTTGTTTGACGTAGACTATGGTGATTTGATGTCCACGGTGACTATTATGTTAGATCCAAGTGATCAAATGTGATCTAGGCTACTAGAGTCAAGATATAGATTAGGTCCAGAGTCTATTTAGATTCAGACTAATGTGGTTCTCGGAGATTGGCCATCCACGTGTCTACCACATCATAATCCAAGTGACTAAAAGGAGTCTGATCGATCGAAGGAATATAAAGATCAATAATGTCGGACATATCAGATTCGACAATAGTCTGTCACATCAACATTCAAGTGGACAAAAGTCTAGGTGACCAAAAATAGATGAAGATTAGATGAGTCTGATTGGATCGAAGTCATGCTGGGAATGTCCAAAAGGGCTTTCAGATGACTTGATTGGGTCTATAAAAGCAAAGTTGAGTAGAAGCCTTTGCATCACTGAAAATCAATTAATGTTAAAAACAACTCATATATGATCAAGCAAGTTGATCTTCTCTGGTTCGATGACAATTTAAGTTTGTTGGTATATTTATATTTTTTTTGTAAATCTTTCATTTACACTGTGTCATATATTGTATACATACCTTATGAGTTTTCTCCACTGTCAAATCTTTTGGAAAGGAGAAAAAAAAATAGTGGGATTGCTTTCGGCTCAACCACGTAACAGATCATAGGTCATGGACTAGGAACCCATTGCCAAAATACATTAAATAATTATGTCATTTTATATTTTCATGCATACTCTATTTGACTTTTGGTTTATATTGTTTGACTTGTCATAAACTATATTTGACTTACTTACTTAGTTCATTTACTATTAGCTCATAAATTAAAAAATAATGATATTCACCCATCCCCCCCCCTCTATCGTTGCTTTGATCCTATCAATTATGATCATAATATTGAGCACTTAAATCATAACATTTAGCTCTATTATATTTTTTTTTATCATGATATAAAAAAATCTATTTAATAATGATACGTCGGATTTAAATCTTGAAGCTCCCTTTAGACTTGAGCTTTCTCTCATATTCTTAGTTTAGTGTCTTCCCTTTGGACATTGATTTCAGTAGTATCTATACTAATTATATGAAAACACACTATGTGCTCTTTTCTCTTCTATATCAAGGTTTTGACTTTCTTTGTCTTTTCTTTTGCACTCGATGCCCCTTGAACATTCTTTTTGATTAATTATGGGCATCTACTATTATAATATTCATTCTCCCTACATTCAAAGCATATAATGTAATTTTTATTTTTAACAATTAAAATTGTTATACCTTGTAGGGTATGACTCCCTAAACTTGTAGGAATAACATAATTTCCCTTGTTGACTCTAGATGTTGAGGGCTCTTTTTGTCCTAGTATCGATGTTATATCCTCCTCCTCAATCCTTGAGGTAGAGGTTTCTTCATCTTCTTCCATCTCAATCTCAGAAATTGAGCACCTCTCAATTAACCTTCGAATCTTCAAGCTCTTGAATTGATGAATCTTTCATCTAAGACTTATCCTCATATTGTGTTAGTGATAAATTCTCATGGTACTTGGCTAATTTGTTCCATAGATTGCTTTCGTTCTTATATTTACCTAATGACACTAAATTAATTAAAATCTTGATTTCCTTGTCATATACCTTGGATCTTTAGACTTATTCCTCGGTTCGTTTGCTTCTGTCGAGAGGTCTACCTCTTCCTTCCTTTAGATCCTTAAATCTTTCCATTAGAGCAAACCAATTCTTAATATTCCTTTAAAAGAACATCTTGGTTCATGTCTTCCATTGGAAAAATTCTCATAATCCATAGGATGATTGAAACCAAGTGTTATATATAAATTCGTTATTAAACTCCATTTATTCTTATAGATCCTTCTAATCCTTTGGCTTGTGCTCCATTGGCGATTGTTTGGTGAAGAGCAGTTTGTTGGTCGTTAAAGCATCTATTTGATCTAATTTAAGCGATAAAGACAAAAGAAATGAAATGCAAATTAAAAAAACTTACAGAGATTTACAGAGATTGCTTTAGCGCCGTAGGGATGATGAAATTGTTGTCTGAAGATCGATCACACTGAAAGGATCCTCCTTCACGAGCCAAGATCGCAGCCGCGCCTTGGTATTCTTTTCTCTCACAGTTCTCTCCAACGGAACTTCGACACACATGACACTTTGCCTTTCTCACAGCCTCACCTCTCAGTTCGTCCAACTTCAAAGCTTTGGATGCACACCCCCTTATAAAGGGGGTGTCATCGATGCAGTGACACAGCATGCACGCACTCCTTTGAGTGCGTGCACTTGCACGTGGTGTGGTTACTGTACACTGCGCAGTAATCGCTCCACGTCCACGTCTTACAACTCCCACTCGTCCAAAGCATGTCACATAGACAAATGGTCACCTAGACCAATAAGAGGTATTTAGTCACATAAACTAAATAGAGCCGGAGTTAATAATCTCAAATGACTAACAAAAGTATCCAGTCACATAGACTATGATCGAGTCGGAGACCATAGTCCTAAAAGACTAATAGAACAGAGATTAATAGTCACAAAGACCATTAGAACAACCAATTCATACTTAGGAAAATGGCTCGTGCGACAATAAGCACACTGATCAATCCAATGCTAAGAAAGTTGTTACACCTTACATAGCTGCTCATAGAGCGATCAATGCTAAGAAAAGTTATTACGCCTAACTTAGATGCTCTTCAAATGGTACATCACCATTATCTGAATGACACATAGTCATTCACCTGATGGCCCATTGCCATCCTCCAGGTGGTGCACAACCATTTTCTAGATGGTACTGAACCATTCTCCTGGTGGTACTTAACCGTTTTGCTAGATATAATGTCTTACTATTTGCCCAGATTAAATAATCTCCACTTACATCAATATGAACATCTTTAATCCCTCATAATGACCATCAAGTCAAGAGCATGTTTCATATTCTCAATATTCACAAACATTTCCATACATAACAGAAATGGGTCGACCAGTGAATAATTCTCAAAGGATGTAAATATATTTAATCTTCCTTTTTAGTGTGAATCTATTCATATTAATCAGTCGCTTTCGTAGTCATGTTCCATAGACCGAATCATCCATATTCAATTGGTTTACATGCTAAAGTAGCTGACCCTGATTAAAACTTCAAGCAGACACCTAAATAGTCATATAGGGCAAATGCTGAGATTAACATATAATCTCAAAATGCTCACATAGTAGAGAAGTAGGGATCCATTCTCCTACTACCCTTATTGTCACCTTAGCACATGTGGTATGAATCACATGCTACGATGTTATTCTCTTTACCAATAAAGAGCGCATGTTTTTCCTCAATATCGTATAGATTTTGATCCGGACATTCCAAATGTCTAATCCTGAATTTAACATATGAATTCTAATCTGGCTCATAAACAAGTATAGTAAATGGTGGGAACATTTACTTCGATCACTTTTCTTAAATGATCTTATCTTGATACACATATCAAGACGACCCCAACTTATAGGTATGTATCCTATACATATAGCTTCCAAAGTTATCCTATAAGTAATAATCTTACCCCTATTCGTACATAACAAACAGAGATGATTCTCTATGTGAGAGGACCAATCACTATCTGTCAACATGCTCACTGAGATCTTATCAGAATGTAACATAACATACACTGAATAAATTATGGCTTGCATTTAAAATAAGCAAATTACAATATCCGATCCTCATTACAAAATTGTTACATTCTATGAAGTCTCATAGACTTTACATGCTCATTAAATGACTCTCTAGTCATCGACTTAGTAAAAGATCTACAAGCATAGCTCGTGTAGGGATATACTCAAGAATCACCTTCTTCTTAGCAACAATATCCCTGATAAAGTTATACTTTATAGCTATATGCTTGCCCTTGCTGTGATATTTGGGATCCATGGAAAAAGTTATTGCAGCTTGACTGTCACAGTAGACAGACACTGGACTCCCACTATCTTCAGCAATCTTCAGATGCTTCAGGAATCTTCTTAACCAGACTACTTCTTGTACAACTGCTGAACATGCCACATATTCAGCTTCCATGGTTGATAAGGCCACACAGGCCTGTTTCTTGCTGTTCCATGAGATGGCGCCACCATTCAACAAGAATGCATAGCTTGATGTGGATTTTCTATCATCTAGGTCCCCCGCCCAATCTGCATCTGAATAGCCTTTCAGACTCATATCTGATCCTTGATAACAGAGACTGTAACCTGTCGTCGCTTTCAGATATCTGAATATCCTTTTTACTACCTTCCAATGTGTCGATCTTGAGTTTGACTAGAACCGGCTGACTAAACCAACAGCATAGCTGATATCGGGATGAGTATACAATATAGTGTACATCAAACTACCAACAACACTGGCATATGATTTTTTTTATTCATCTCGGCTATTTCTTCAGGAGTTTTAGGACTCATACTCTTGCTCAAAATAGTACCTTTCACAATAGGTGTTTGTTCACTATTGCAATTAGACATGCTGAAATGGTGTAACATCTTATTTATATAAGACACTTGAGACAAATCCAAAAGTCTCTTAGATCGATCCCTGATGATCTTTACTCCTAAGATGTATTTAGCTTCTTCCATATCTATTGTGTCAAACTGTGATGAAAACCACTTTTTGACTTCTATCACAAAACCTATGTCATTTCTTGCAATCAGCATATCATCGACGTATAATGATAAAATGACATACTTTCCTTTGTCCTTCTTCAGAAAAATGCAATGATCCTCATTGATCATTTCGAAACCATAATATAAAACCACTTCGTTAAATCTTATGTTCCACTGTCTTGATGCTTTCTTTAGCCCATATATAGATTTCTTCAATCTACATACGTTATCTTCTTGGCCTTCAATAATGAAACCTTCTGATTGAACCATATAGATTTCCTCATCAAGCTCACCATTAAGGAAAGCGGTTTTCACATCCATCTGATGTAACTCCAAGTCATAATGCGCCACTAAAGCCAAAATAACTCGGATTAACACAAACTTCACTACGGGAGAAAATGTCTCCTCAAAGTCTATACCCTCCAATTGGGTAAATCCTTTTGCAACCAAACGAGCTTTGCATCGGTTAATCGACCCATCTGCTTTCCTCTTTATTTTGAGAATCCATTTATTCCCAATAGCCCTTCGTCCAGAAGGAATATCGACTAACTCCCAAACATGATTCTTAATCATTGACACCATCTCTTCAACCATTGCATCTCTCCACTTTTCTCCAACTCTAGAGCCTAGAGTTTCCTTAACTGATTGAGGTTCTTCATCGTCAATAGGGAGTGTCATCATTGCCTCATTCTCAATATCAAATCTCTTCTTAGGTTTGATCTTACGAATACTTTTTCGTAAGTTGGGCTCATGAGAAGTCACCCCATGACTAGGCAAAATACTCCCTTTGGGTTGACTAATTCCAGGTATCTCACTAGATATCTGTCTAGTTGACAACGACTCATCCTCCTCAAATAGAGGAATTGTCTTATCAACTTCACCTCTAGATGGGAACTCTGTTTCGAGAAAAGTAGCGTCTCTCTAATTCAATGCAGAGATTGTTCCATCTTGTTTCTCACCTATGAAGATGCATTTCAATTCAGAGATTGTTCAATTCAGAATATCTTATAAAGATGCATTTCTTACCTCTGGGTCCTAGCTTTCCATACTTGTGAGAACTATCATGAACATAGGCAACTAATCCCCAGGGTCTCAGATTGCTCAAATCTGGTTTTCTGCCTATCCAACATTCATATGGAGTAAATGGAACTGACTTTGAAGGCACTTTATTAAGTATATAGGCCGCAGTGAGTAACGCATCTCCCCAATAAGAGATGGGCAAATTAGCCTGCGCTATCATAGACCTAACCATTTCTAGAAGAGTTCTATTTCTCCTCTCAGCAACCTCATTTTGCTGTGGAGTTCCAAGGATTGTCAGCTGTCTAATAATCCCCTTATCATTACATATTATCTTGAATATATCAGACAAATATTCTCTTCCATGGTCAGTGAGTAAAGTCTTAATCTTATGTTCTGTTTGATTCTCAACTTCGTTCATATAATGAATGAAGCAATCCAATGCTTCAGATTTATGAGAAATCAAATACACATGACTGAAACGAGAGAAATCATCAAAAAATGTAATGAAATAGGAAGCTCCATGTCTAGCCTTCACATTCATTGGACCACAAATATCCGAATGAATCAATTGCAATGGTAACTCATCCCTAATAGCCTTACTAAATGGTTTCCTTGTTGCTTTTTCAGTAAGACAATGCTCACATACAGAACAACTAATCTTAACACGAGAGCCCAAATAACCCTCTTTAGCTAACCAATTCATGCGATCTTGTCCTATATGTCCTAATCTAGCATGCCAAACTTCATCAGTTATATCTGCATCACTAGTAAGAGCAATGTTTGAAAAACAATTATCAATCGCACAATTGATGTTGGGTTTCCGGCACCGCGGCGTGTGTGTGTTCGATCATGTTTCGTAAACATGAACACAGCGGAAGCAATAAAAATAATAAATACTCCTATTTATTACAACACACACAACACACGCATGCATATTACAACAAGTGTAGACATAACCGTAAATTTAAATTTGCAATAAAAGGAAATTTAACTACGTTATACCTTTCGTATGACGTGTAGCGGGAACGACATCAACCGGAACGATTCTCGCTAGAATCGTCTCTATCCGTATCCACGCCGAGTTCCTCGGGATGACTTCGCTAAGCCACGAGCTTCGTCTTCGTATGGGTTACTAGCCTCGTGTTGAAGACGACGTGATCGAGAGATGATCACGATCCGAATCCAAATTCGGATCCTAAGACGAGTCCTCAAAACTCGCTTCTCCAGAGAGGTATTCGTCAACCGATTGACGAATCCTTCGTCCTCCACCTCAGAGGATTACCGGAGATCGAATCCCTGGTAAGTTAGCCACTGTCGGAGCTCTAACTGTCGTCCAAACGATGCTCCGACGAGAGGAGAAGAAGCTGTCCAGAAAACTGGACAGCTTGGTGGAGGAGATAGGCGCTGGCCAACAAAGGAAGCCAAGTGCTCACCTTTTCACCGAAGCCTAGGAAGATCACCGGAGGGTCGCCGGAGGATCACCGGCTGAAGCTTGGACACCGGCAAGGACTTGGACGGCAGCGCAAGTGGCGCGGCAATTTTGGTTGGCGCCGAAAAACTCCAAGGGTGGAGGTGGGCGGCAACTCAAGAGGCTAGGGTTTTGGATTAGGTTAGGGCTTAACAATCCCTTAAGCCCTCTTTTATAGAGAACTAATTCTCTTAATGGTTAATGGATCATATCCATAAAGCCCGTTAACCTGCTCCATTAAGATAAATTAAAATAAACCAAACCATGATGGTTTATTTTAAGTTAAAACGAACCGAACCAACTTTTGGTTCATTCGTTTAAAATAAACCAAACCCCTTTGGTTTATTCTCATCCATTGGATTAGAACCAAACCATTTTGGTTCATCCATTACGTCTTCATAAGACGCGGCCCATCCACACTTCCTTTGCGACTGAAACGATTTCATGCTCGCTTTATGTTTGGTCCAACCAAACCTAGTTTCTCTCAGTCTGAGAATCCCATTCTCAAGCTCATTTTAAATCCTTTGGATTACGCTCGTTGTGCGTGTGACCAAATAGGTTCTTGGTTTATGTTGGCCGTCTATAATTAACCATTAATTATAGAACGATCATGAGTGACACCTAGTAGTACATCATGATCCCCAATTAACCGAAAAGATCAACGGTTGATCCAGAACTATTTCTGAAACCCTTCAGTAGCTCGAATGATTCGTGCCCCATTCCCTTCACTCATCTTATACCCACTTGGTTCAGAACATGGTCTATAGTGTCAGTCCCCACTAGGCTGACTACGTCACACCTAGCCCAAGTATCATTTCCTCGTCCTACGGATTCTAGTTACTCCACATGTATCGAAGAGTACCTTACTCTAAACATGTAATGCTTTGGCCAAAGACTTTAGTAACAATCCGACGAGAGGCCATGGGTATACATCTCCTCGCAAGGAGTGGTGAATCCTTTATAGGCTATTCAAACACCTTCGATCACTTCGACTTATACCCAATCATCCCGGGTCCACATCTCCTTAGAGATGCTTGCTTAAGATGTCAAAGCATAAGTCTCATGATCAAGATGACTTGAATACCGCAAGTCAAAGGAACCTCGCGACTTAAGCTACAGTAAGAACTTCATTGACATATCTATATATGCAGAGAACCATATGAAGTCTTACAGCTGGTCACTCCAATGAACTAGTTACCATAACTAGCATCCACGATCAACTCCGGACATCACAATGTCTCCAGCCAGTGAGAATCAGCTGCTTGGATACACCAAGGAGTATACCTTGTGCTAGTCTCGAACGAATTGATGGTGTCCAAATCCATCAATTCATCGACTAGGGATAATTCCGATACATCACAATTACACATGTAGAGATACTCACTAGTTGTGATCCAATCACAAATTCTCTCATGCTGTGAATCGTATCGTGGACATTCAAGAAATGAGTTTAAGATCCAATCAAATACATAAAACATGTATACTCAAATAGTGAATCTTCATTTATCATATAAATGGTTCATACATAAGGCGATTGCCTTAGGACATCTCTCATATATTACTAACAGACTCCCACTTGGCCTAATGCCAATCGCTACGGTATCCAATACCATAAGCTCAAACATGACCCTCAAACTTATTTTGAGGTAATGCCTTAGTCAAGGGATCCGCTAAGTTCCTTTCAGTGGGAATTTTCTCGATTTGTATTTTGTTCCTACTGATGATTTCTCTGATAAGATGATAGCAGTGAAGCACATGTTTGGATCATTGATGAGACCACATCAAGTTCAGAGATGAACTTCTTGATCCAAACCGCTTCCTTTGTTGCTTCCAAAGCTGCAATGTATTCTGCCTTAGTGGCAGAATCCGCTATAGTGTCAAGCTTGGAACCTTTCCAACTTATTGCGCCTCCATTCCAGGTGAATACATACCCAGACTAAGACATGGAATCATCCTTGTCTGTCTAGATCTGGCATCCATATACCCACGTATCACCATGTACCCTTCTCCATATATTAGGAACGTATCCTTAGTTCTTCTTAAGTACTTAAGGATTATCTTAACAGTCACCCAATGATCCATTCCTGGATCAGACTGGTATCTTCTCATGACACTCAGAGCATACGATACATTAGGCCTCGTACATAACATAGCATACATGATAGATCCTATTACGGATGCATAGGGAATCTTACTCATGCAAATCCTCTTGTCTTCTGTGCGCGGACACATAGACTTCGAAAGGTGTACCCCATGCCTGATGGGTAGGAAACCTTTCTTGGATTCTGACATGCTAAACCTCTTTAGCACTCGGTCTATATATGTAGACTGCGAAAGAACAAGCAACCGTTTCGATCTATCTCTATAGATCTTAATCCTGAGGATGTAGGTTGCTTCTCCCAGGTCTTTCATGGAGAATGTCTTGGATAACCAAACCTTCACTGACTGTAAGATTGAAACATCGTTTCCTATAAGTAGTATGTCATCGACATACAATACTAGGAACACGACTGCACTCCCACTAACCTTCTTGTACACACAAGGTTCGTCTGGATTTTGTGAGAAATCAAACTTTTTGATTGTCTCATCAAAACGGATATTCGACTCTGGATGCTTGCTTCAATCCATAAATGGACCCGCAATTTGCATACCTTGGTTTTATCAATCGATGTGAAACCTCAGTCAGATATCATATACACATCCTCGAGAGTTTCAATTAAGGAAAGTCGTTTTCACATCCATCTGCCATATCTCATAATCATAATGAGCCGCTATGGCCAGGAGCATCCGAATGGATTTAAGCATAGCTACAGGCGAATAGGTTTCGTCATAATCAACACCTTGTTTTTGACGATATCCTTTCGCCACCAATCTAGCCTTATAGGTAATCACATTACCATCCATGTCGGTTTTCTTCTTGAAAACCCACTTGCACCCTATAGGCTTTATCCCTTCAGGTGGGTCAACCAAGTTCCAAACTTGGTTTTCCTACATGGAATCCATTTCCGACTTCATGGCACCAAGCCACTTATCCCTTTCTGAACTTGTCAGCACTTCTTCATAACTGGTAGGCTCCTCATCATCAATGAGTAACACATCGTTCGATTCACTTACGAGAAATCCATATCTCTCAGGAATATTGCGTGTTCTACCAGATCTATGAAGATGTGGTGTTACAATAGGTCCAGCCGATTGCTCATCACTATGAGTTGTTGGCTGTTTTGCTTTACCAGGTATCTCATTAATGTCTATTTGAGTCTCTCGAGCCTCCTCAAGCTCGACGATACTCCCACTATTTTCTTGCAAGAGAAACTCTTTCTCTAGAAACACAGCATGCCTTGAAACAAACACCTTTTGTTCCACAGAATGATAGAATTGGTAACCCCTTGTTTCCTTAGGGTATCCAACAAATAGATATTTATCAGACTTAGCATCCAATTTGTCTGATACAGTCCGCTTCACATAAGCAGGACAACCCCATATCTTCAAGTAAGATACATGAGGTTTCTTACTATTCCATATCTCATATGGAGTAGTTGAGACTACCTTGGTGGGCATTCTGTTTAACAAGTAAACAGCTGTCTCAAGT
The DNA here is from genome assembly GCA_025175895.1 of Wurfbainia villosa. Taxonomy (NCBI): domain Eukaryota; kingdom Viridiplantae; phylum Streptophyta; class Magnoliopsida; order Zingiberales; family Zingiberaceae; genus Wurfbainia; species Wurfbainia villosa. The sequence goes on from CM045986.1 coordinate 38,076,676, forward strand.
GCATAACCCCAAAAGGACTTGGGAAGAGTCGCATGATTCATCATTGACCTGACCATGTCCAACAAGGTCCGGTTACGCCTCTCAGATACACCATTATGCTGTGGTGTATAGGGCGGAGTCCATTGAGACAATATACCATTGTCTCTTAGGTAATCAAGAAACTCCTGACTCAAGTATACACCACCTCGATCCGATCGAAGTATTTTAATACACTTGTCATGTTGTTTCTCTACTTCATTTCTGAATTCTTTGAACCTTTCAAAGGCTTCAGACTTGTGTTTCATCAAGAACACATACCCAAACCGTGAGTGATCATCGGTGAAGGTAATGAAGTAGCTATAGCCTCCTAAAGCTAGAGTTGACATAGGTCCACATACATCAGTATGTATTAGACCTAGTAACTCTCCCACTCGTTCACCTTTTCCAGTAAAAGGTAACTTAGTCATCTTGCCTTTTAAGCATGATTCACATGTATCGTATGAATCCTATTCAAACGATTCCAGAATTCCACATCGGTGTAATTCGGACATGCGTTTTTTGCTTACATGGCCAAGACGACAATGCCACAGTAGGAGTCTATTTGATTATCCTTTCGAGCACGCTTGTTGCTCGCTTCGATATTGCAAATGTCACTGGATACGTCCAACGTATAAATACCATTGCTTAAAGTTCCAGTCCCTTAAAGAACTCCATTCAAAGTTATGTAACAACAATTGTTACTAAAAGTCAAATGGAACTCATTTCTATTTAGACAAGAAATAGAAATGATGTTCTTTATCAACGAAGGAACATAAAAGCAATTGTCCAGTTCTAAGACAAGTCCTGTAGGGAGTCTCAACAAATACGTTCTGATGGCAAGTGCAGCAACCTTTGCTCCATTCCCATCACGTAAATTTGACTCTCCCTTGACGAGTCTTCTTCTATTCCTTAGCACATGTATGTCATTACATATATGTGAGCCACACCCAGTATCCAATACCCAAGTGTCTAAGGAAATAGAATGACAATCAATAACGAAGATACCTGAAGAAGATGGGGCATCCGATACCTTATCCTTCTTCATGGACTCAAGATAAATCTTGCAATTTCTTCGCCAATGGTCCTCCTTGCCATGATGATGGCAAGTGCCCTTTTGAGCTGGTTCTACCTTTTTAGCCCTTTTCTTCTTCCCCTTCTATTGTTCCTTTGACTCCCTCTTAGAACCTTTCTTCGAGGAATCAACTAACAACACCGTTCCGTGCTCATGCTTCTCAGAAGGCTCCACAGTCTTCAGCATGTTGAGCAGTACCACAGATGAACCTTCTTACATCTCAGAGGTGAAGAGGAGCTTGAAGACATCGAACCTTTCGAATCTCACTTGCTCATCAACCAACTCATAAAGATGAAGGACTACGATATGAGCATTCGTATGCTTATGCTGTTTTCGTAGCTTGGGTTCCATCATGGCTAGCATGATGCAACTCATTTGTTCATAATCACTCACATGTTTCTGATAGGCCAACAATTGGTCCAGAGTTGCATTGTCACTAGGATGGGTGGGAAGAGGCGCTTCGAGGACATACACAAGCTTTTCCACCTTGAGAACAATTCTCAAGTTTCTAAGCTAGTCCAAGAAGTTCGGCCCAATCAATTTATTTGAATCCAAAATGGAACGCAAATTCAAACACATCATGATCAATATATTAACTTAGAAATACAAAACGAGCATATATGAGAAAGATGATTTTAAAATGCATCAATATACATTTATAAATCCCATTCATTTTTCGAATTTCAAAAACCCCAAAATCACTTCGGGAGATCGTAGGTCCATCTCCGAATGGGCTGATATCCATCATAGTTATGAACAACCTTGGAGAGAGTCCAACAAGTCATTCATAACTACGACGGTAGGTATCAACTATACCGATTGCATATCACGTATATGCAACTATCACAATGTGCTATCAACTAATTGAATGTTCACACATACATCGGGTTGTTAACACATTAACAAGTATGCATCATATGCACAACACCCAACTTCACCTCCCTTTACATCGACCTTGGAGAGAGCCCAACAAGCCGATGCTCCAGGTTAAAGCCAACCCATTAATCGGGACACAGTTTTAATATGGTTAGAGCGCATTCAACCAATTAGCCCAGCTTGGAGAGAGTCCAACAACCAAAGCTAACGATTGACCTCTGACTCTTACCATATTAGTATTAAACTATTCCATGGTTTGAACATATTCGGGTTCGAGCCGGGCTTGGAGAGAGTCCAACAACCCAAATAAGAAACGAAACTTTGGTTCTAACCATATTAATGGAAGGTGTAGGCTTTAATATTGTTTAAGGGTTTTTATGTCTCATCCTCTTTGCATGCAAATAACTATTATCTATATGGCATGACATACATGACATACATCTACATGTCACGACACGCATGGCATAATGTTATGCATCTAATGCAATTACATGGCATACAATTATGTCATGTATATATTTCCTTATATGTCATAACTATTTATAGAAATAAAATATGTTTAAGATTTGATTCTCCAAATCAAATCATAATTAAATTAGGAAACAAATTTCCAAATCTAATCACATATTTTATTCATGGAATTATTTGATTAAGGAAAATCTATTTAGGAAACCAATTTCCTAAATCATTAAAACTACTTATGGAAATTAAAATATTTTAAGATTTGATTTCCCAAATCAAATCATGATTAAATTAGGAAACAAATTTCCAAATCTAATCAAATATTTTATTTATGGAAAATATCGATTTCCATAAATACTTCCAACTTTCAAAAAGTGGAAGATTTCCATAAATACTTCTAGACTTTCCAAAATTGAAAAATTTCCATAAATACTTCTAAATTTCCAAAATTAGAAAATTTCCAGAAATACATTATGACTATCACAAAACCATTTTTACGATTATGTCGAAACACAACCTGGGCTTTGATACCACTGTTGGGTTTCCGGCACCGCGGCGTGTGTGTGTTCGATCATGTTTCGTAAACATGAACACAGCGGAAGCAATAAAAATAATAAATACTCCTATTTATTACAACACACACAACACACGCATGCATATTACAACAAGTGTAGACATAACGTAAATTTAAATTTGCAATAAAAGGAAATTTAACTACGTTATACCTTTCATATGACGTGTAGCGGGAACGCCATCAACCGGAACGATTCTCGCTAGAATCGTCTCGATCCGTATCCACGCCGAGTTCCTCGGGATGACTTCGCTAAGCCACGAGCTTCGTCTTCGTACGGGTTACTAGCCTCGTGTTGAAGACGACGTGATCGAGAGATGATCACGATCCGAATCCAAATTCGGATCCTAAGACGAGTCCTCAAAACTCGCTTCTCCGGAGAGGTATTCGTCAACCGATTGACGAATCCTTCGTCCTCCACCTCAGAGGATTACCGGAGATTGAATCCCCGGTAAGTTAGCCACTGTCGGAGCTCTAACCGTCGTCCAAACGATGCTCCGACGAGAGGAAAAGAAGCTGTCCAGAAAACTGGACAGCTTGGTGGAGGAGATAGGCGCCGGCCAACAAAGGAAGCCAAGTGCTCACCTTTTCACCGAAGCCTAGGAAGATCACCGGAGGGTCGCCGGAGGATCACCGGCTGAAGCTTGGACGCCGGCAAGGACTTGGACGGCAGTGCACAAGCTGGGCGGCGGCAACCTTTTGGTTGGCGCCGAAAAACTCCAAGGGTGGAGGTGGGCGGCAACTCAAGAGGCTAGGGTTTTGGATTAGGTTAGGGCTTAACAATCCCTTAAGCCCTCTTTTATAGAGAACTAATTCTCTTAATGGTTAATGGATCATATCCATAAAGCCCATTAACCCGCTCCATTAAGATAAGTTAAAATAAACCAAACCATGATGGTTTATTTTAAGTTAAAACGAACCGAACCAACTTTTGGTTCATTCGTTTAAAATAAACCAAACCCCTTTGGTTTATTCTCATCCATTGGATTAGAACCAAACCATTTTGGTTCATCCATTACGTCTTCATAAGACGCGGCCCATCCACACTTCCTTTGTGACTGAAACGATTTCATGCTCGCTTTATGTTTGGTCCAACCAAACCTAGTTTCTCTCGGTCTGAGAATCCCATTCTCAAGCTCGTTTTAAATCCTTTGGATTACGCTCGTTGTGCGTGTGACCAAATAGGTTCTTGGTTTATGTTGGCCGTCTATAATTAACCATTAATTATAGAACGATCATGAGTGGCACCTAGTAGTAAATCATGATCCCCAATTAACCGAAAAGATCAACGGTTGATCCAGAACTATTTCTGAAACCCTTCAGTAGCTCGAATGATTCGTGCCCCATTCCCTTCACTCATCTTATACCCACTTGGTTCAGGACATGATCTATAGTGTCAGTCCCCACTAGGCTGACTACGTCACACCTAGCCCAAGTATCATTTCCTCATCCTATGGATTCTAGTTACTCCACATGTATCGAAGAGTACCTTACTCTAAACATGTAATGCTTTGGCCAAAGACTTTAGTAACAATCCGACGAGAGGCCATGGGTATACATCTCCTCGCAAGGAGTGGTGAATCCTTTATAGGCTATTCAAACACCTTCAATCACTTCGACTTATACCCAATCATCCCGGGTCCACATCTCCTTAGAGATGTTTGCTTAAGATGTCAAAGCATAAGTCTCCATGATCAAGATGACTTGAATACTGCAAGTCAAAGGAACCTCGCACTTAAGCCACAGTAAGAACTTCATTGACATATCTATATATGCAGAGAACCATATGAAGTCTTACGGCTGGTCACTCCAATGAACTAGTTACCATAACTAGCATCCACGATTAACTCCGGACATCACTATGTCTCCGGAGAATCACCGCTTGGATACACCAAGAGTATACCTCGACAGAATTGATGGTGTCCAAATCCATCAATTCATCGACTAGGGATAATTCCGATACATCACAATTACACATGTAGAGATACTCACTAGTTGTGATCCAATCACAAATTCTCTCATGCTGTGAATCGTATCGTGGACATTCAGTAAATGAGTTTAAGATCCAATCAAATACATAAAACATGTATACTCAAATAGTGAATCTTCATTTATCATATAAATGGTTCATACATAAGGTGATTGCCTAAGGACATCTCTCATATATTACTAACAATTGACATTTGGTTCTACATCAAGAACCATGAAATCATTCGTTAAAAAACCATATTCGATTGACACGGAGTCAATCTTAAGTTCAACACACCGACTGTAAAAGTTAATATAGTACCCCAAATCAAGAAGACAAGTAACAGAAATAAGATTCTTTCGAATCTCGGGAGCATACAAGACATCATGTAGAAACAAAGTACTTTCACCCCGAAGGTTAAGTTTGCAAGTGTCGACTCCTTTGACTTCGACTCTTGCATTGTTTCCTACATATATCCATTTGTTGCCAGCTGGTACCCTGCGGAACTCCACATATGTAATCCGCTCTCAAGCTACATGGTTGGTTGCTCCCAAATTTATAATCCACAAAGGATAAGAATCAGCCAACAACACAGAACTAGCAACAAAATACTTAGAAGACAGACTTGAAGTTACCTTTCTTAGCTCAGTGCACTCCCGAGCGTAGTGACCCTTTTTGTCATAATTAAAGCAAGTCACCTTGCTTTTAGGTTTCTTCCCTGTCTTCTTATTCTTCTTCTTCTTGATTGGACTTGTCCCACCTGCAACCGCAGCTTCTTTCTTCTTTCCCTTCCTCTTCTTAAACCATCTCATTTTCTTGGATCCAGATGATACAGCAGAACTGACAGCCAAATAGGCTTGGCCAGAAATCCTTACGGGTTCTACTCTCTCCGCCTCTAGTTAAACATGACGTGAGACGTCAGTGAAAGTCTTAATACTCCCACTATGAGTAAGGGTCTGCTTCATGGTCTCCCAAGAGTCTGGAAGGCATCGAATAACTGCCTAAACTTGTTGTTCATCAATAAACTCATGACCTGTAGTTTTAAGCTCCCGAATCATGTTCGACATCTCCCTGAGATATTGAGTCATCGTGACATTCGGGCACTTTTTATAGCTGTCGAACTTGATTGTCAGCTGTCGAAGCTTGCTCAGAATAACTCCACTGTACTTATCCTTAAGAGCTACCCAGATAGCATGAGCTGAAGAATATGACTCATACTCAAATGCTAGGTCGTCCACCATTGAACTAATCAAAAAGCCCTTAGCAGTGAAGTCCTTTTTCTTCCATGCATTATAGACATCAAGATCTCACCTTTTTTGTGCAGTGGGACCATCTATAGGTTCTACCAAGACCTGATTTACAGGCTCAAGAATTTCTTGTTCCTCTAGGACATACTATATCCTGAGGTGCCAGATTTTATAGTTATCCCCATTCAGTTTCTCACCCTTATTGAGTTCAGATGTTTTTGGTTGCCATAACCTAACATAAATAAATACATTATTTAGTTATTCAGTGAATGTGATTTATGTATGTAATTTCTAAATTGACTCAACGTAAATTTGATTTGGTTTACAAAATCAAAGTGACAATCAAATTCTCACTCATCATTTGTATGTTCCAATCTAATCGACTTTGATCAATTATATTACATACATCCCATCTAATGAACTTAATCATTATTCAAACATGATATTATACATTAAATGAACATATCATTTAAAATTATACTCATTATGAACAAATCAAAGAGTAATGAAATATCATACATCATGTAGAGTAAATAGTATTAAAATGAAACATTTCATTTAAACTAAACATGTTGTACATTGTTAACATATAACAAAGAAGACTCTACTAAGAATGTTACTCATAACATTCTTCTGACTCATAACTAATAACTGAAAACAACCCTAACAGACTAGATAGGTGATTATTACTCCCACTAGTACAAGCACTAGCGCAGTAATAATCTAAACAAGCCCTCTCTTCTTGGGTTGAACTGGAACACCTTTAGCTGAGATGCTCTCTAGATGATGTCAGGACGCAGAATCCTTTGAAGGACACCTTTAAAGAGATCCCATAGGAAAAATCTCATCAGGGTCTTCTTCTGGATCTTCCTCTAGATCTTCTTCTGGATCTTCACAGTGCACTTCACAATCCTCGTAGTGAAGTAACTCGGCGCACAACTGGGTATAGGTAATGCACCCCTCATAGCGCCCCCAGATCTGATGTGCGATATCACTAAGGTGCTGAGGCAGCGAACAGACCAAAGCTTAGATCCTGTAGTTATCCAGAATTGGAAACTCCTGCATCTTGAGTCTCCAAATTAATCTGTCCAGTCTCCCTATGTATCACCTGACTCCATGTGCTGAGTCATACTCTATCCCCTGGATAGTCTCCCTCAGCTGGTTATGCAACACATCGCGTCTAGCCATCGTGGTAATCATCCGTGCCATATGGAAAAAATTAAAATTAATTAAGTCAGTACAAAACTAACAAATCTGTATATATACCGGCTTCATTCAATTTATTTATTGACATAGAACGAACACATTCAATCAATGATAAATTTCTTTGATTCTCTGGAGAACAGTCGACTGAAACGCTTAGACCAGTCAACTGATACTTTTACCAATCAACTATCATCTAAGTCCAATCGTTTTAAACTATTTTGACTTGACATGACCATTAATGTAAAAACTTAAACACCTTCCATTTTTCTCCGAGTACCCCAGGCACTCGAGTAATATAAATGGTAGTTTATTTTCACATCGTCTCTAGCCATCAACTCTAGTTCTTATTAACCTATCTATAAGTTGTTTAAGTCGAGTTCTATTTGTTCCAAACAAATACTCAACGATTAAGTTATGAGTTAAGTTAACCAAAGTCAACTTAGTCAACTGACGTTGACCTACAGTAGGCTTAGCCCTTTGGCCAGACCAGTTTCTCATGATTTCAGACCAGTCAGATAAATTTTAGACTAGTTTCTAAAATTCCAGACCGGTTTGACTTCAATCCAGATCGATTTCCAGACTGGTTTCACGTCTAGACCAGTCTCTGGACTGGTTTGATGTGAACTAGACCAATTTATCAGACTGGTTTTACGAAACTAGACCAGTTTAATCTCCAGGCTGGTCTGTAATCCCAAGCATTTTCTTAGAACTACTGAACCGGTCTGTAATCCAAACCGATTTGAAATTTCAACCGGTCTGTTAGTCAGACCGGTCTAAAATTCCAACCGGTCTATACTGCAAACCAGTCTTATATCCCGAGCAGTCTTCAATCTAGACCGGTCTGTCCTCTAGATAGGTCTGAAATCCTGAGTGCTTTCGGAAACTGCTTGGGAACAATTTTCAGAACTGTCTCCCGGGGAACTATTCGGGAAACTAAATCGGTTTGTAAATCAGACCGGTCCAAAACTGCTCGAGAAATAGTTTCCATAATTGTCCCCAGGAAACTGTTCCCACCAGGGAACTGTTCCCATCAGGGGACTACTTTCCCGGGCAGTTTTCCCAAGGAACTATTCCCGCCAGGGAACTGTTCCCACCTTGGAAATGCTCGGGAAGCAGTTGTCCCCAGGGAACTGTTCGACTAGGGAATTGTTCCCATCAGGGGACTACTTTCGTAGGCAATTTTCCTAGGGAACTGTTCCCGTGGAAATCAGTATGATAACCAGACCGATCTAAAAAAAACTACTCGGGAAACAGAGCAGTTTCCTAGGTAATTGTTCCCGTGAACTGATCCTTCGAGAGTCTCAAATCGCAAAGCGAAGCAGCTTCAAGGAATCGTTACTCGCAACCGGCCTCGATTCTCAAACCGGTTTGAAATCGCCAAGCAGAGCCACGGTGGCTATTTTCGAAAATCGCCGGCCATTCGGCAGAGCCCACGGGCTTTTTCGAAATCGCCGGCTCAAGTAGAGCCACAGTGGCTATTTTCAAAATCGCTTAAGAAAATCATCGCTTTTGTTCTCGCGACTTACTTTTGCGATGAACAATAATTTTGTAGAAGAAGATAAAAAAATGAATAGACGCTTCACCAACTTGGCTCTGATACCATTGTTGGTCGTTAAAGCATATGTTTGACCTAATTTAAGCGATAAAGACAAAAGAAACGAAATGCAGATTAAAAAAAACTTATAGAAATTTACAGAGATTGCTGTCTGAAGATCGATCACACTGGAAGGATCCTCCTCCTTCACGAGCCAAGATTGCAGTCGCACCTTGGTGTTCTTTTCTCTCATGGTTCTCTCCAACGGAACTTCGACACACACGACACTTTGCCTTTCTCACAGCCTCACCTCTCAGATCATCCAAGTTCAAAGCTTTGGATGCACACCCCCTTATAAAGGAGGTGTCATCGCTGTAGCGACACAACGTGCATGCACTCCTTTGAGTACGTGCACCTGCGCGTGGCATGGTTATTGTGCACTGCGTAGTAACCACTCCACATCCACGCCTTACACAATCTTACTCTAATACCACTTATTGAGACTGTTGAATAGCTATTGCGCTTGACCTTGATCATCCTAGTTAGGAATGTTCCCTTGTGGATTGTTGAGTAAGCATATTCCGGTCAACGAAGTTCCTGGAGTATAGACTATTGAGTGGGGATTTTCTTCGTCCAGAATGTTCCCTTGGTGCATAATAGTATGGAAGAATCTCCCCAATTGAAGATGTTTCCAAAGTGTGAATTGTTGATCCAAGATGTTCCCAGTCAAAATTTTCCCAAAGTGTGGATGTTAAGAGGGATTCTTTCTGATTGGGATATTTTCAGAGTGTGGACTACTAATACGAGAGGCTGACTCTATGAGCCCTCGAGTGGGCCAAGTGTATGTACAATAAATAGAGAACATTATCATTTTCTTATAGAGTTTTTACATATATATATATATATATATATAAACTCTATAAGAAAATGATAATGTTCTCTATTTATTGTACATCTCCATGTGATGCATACAATGGACGATTGAAATTGAATAGCTAGATAACGTAGCATAAGGAATACAACGCTCACACTCCTAAAGATTAATTTATTTATTTTAGTGCAAAAAAAATTGATGATTTACACTTCTCTGTTCAGTCTATCTAATAGGGCGAACTTATTTTTTTTTTCTTAATTTATATGAATACCGACTTAAACGTAAATACAATTTACTAAAGAATATAAACAATGCACGGAAGGAAATAAATTATCATAATAGGTAACTTTTAAAGAAAAAAATCGAAGATAATTTCAAATTAACACTTTAATAATAAAATAAATAAATTAGAGAATAAAGTGATTGCAATAATTAAATATTTAATTTATTTATTATTTGGAAATTAATATTTTCTATTTAAAAAATAAATATAGAATTAATTATAATTCCTATTAAATTATTATTATTTTCCTTATTTAACATATTTATTTCCATTTTTATTATCAAGTCAAGTCCATAAAAATATAATCATTGAATTAATTGAATTTTATTTTTCTTCTTTGTGTGGGAATTTACTTCACTAGGTGAAGGTACGTTTCTAGTTACGTATTACTCTCCTAGTAGATCTTCCGCGTACCCTATAGTTTAAATCTGCGTGAGTTCCTACAGTGTTCCTTCTTGGGTTCTAGAGGCGTGTTGATCGACTCACGCTAGATTGGTTATGTTATCATCATCTATATTTAAATAAATTTTATCTTATTTTATTGTTTCTAACTAAGTCCTTTTTGGTCTTCCTCTTTCTCGTTTGATGTGTATATTTGTCATCGTTTCACATCACCTAACTGGAGCATTTACTGGCCTTCTAAGTACATATCTGTACCTTCTTAAATGTGTCTCTCAGAGCTTCCTTCAATAGATGCAACACCGATTTTTTCTCTAATACTCTCATTTCTTATTCTGTCTATCCTCGTATATTTGCACATCCACTTTAACATCCTCATCTCTGCAACTCTCATCTTTTGCTCATGTGCTCGAGTCGTAGCCCAACATTCAGCACTATATAACAAAGCAGGTCTAATTAATTGTCATTTTGTAGAACTTCTCTTTAAATATTAGAAGCACTTTACGATCACATAAAACAACCGATGCTTTCCTCCATTTCAATCATCATGCTTGTATTCTATGTAAGACATCTCTCTCAATTCCACCATCATCTTGCAAAAATGATCCTAAATATTTAAAGCTCTCAGTTCCAGACAACTCATCATCTCCTATCTTAACCCTCGTCTTATTACATCTAATATTGCTAAACTTAAATTCCATATATTCTGTCGTTACTCTACTAAGCCTAAAACTTTTCACTTCTAGTATTTCTTGCTAAGATTCTAATTTAACATTTACTCTTTCACGTGTCTCATATACTAAAATAATATCATCTGCAACATAAAACCTTATGACAAAATTGGAATTAAATGCTCCCAAAATATAGCTAGTTAGTACTTATAATATTTATACGTGTTCCTTCAAAAAAAAATATTATTTAAAACAAATAATTACAACTTACTGAAGTGTATAAATTTCTTTCCACAAATATAATTTAAATATTTAATAGAAGAAAATTTCATTCCAAAATATGCACCGAAACTGAACATAAAATTTTATGGCCAAGTAGAATTCATCCTATCAAATATTAATTGAAATAATTAAATTATACTCTAAGTTAAAAACATATCCTTAATCGCATAAATTACTTCTAATTAAATGCTAAAATTAATAAAAACAAATGAAATTTAATTGATTTTTAGGTGCACTGTTAATTGATACGGTGCAAATTTTACTCCTCGAGATTAGGTCGTTGAGGATAGGTTCTCACTACAAAAAACATCAAATTGACGACGAAATTTAACAACGAAAATAGTTCGTTGCAAATCTGCAACGAATTTTATGTTTCGTCGCAAATTTGTAACGAAATTTCCAACAAAAAAAATTTTGTTGCAAAATTATTTAAATTTTTAATATTTAATTTTCGTCGAAAAATTAGTCGCAAATTTGCGACGAAAATTATTTTTCGTCGCCAATTTGCGACAAAAAAATATTTTCATTGCAAATATTTGCAACGAATTTAATTTTCGTTGTAGAATTCTGCAACAAATTTTATTTTCGTTGCAGAAATCTGTAACGAATTTTTAATTCGTTGCAGAATCTGCAATGAATTTTATTTTCGCTGTAGATTTCTACAACGAATTCAAAATACGTTGCAGATTCTGCAATGAATTAAAAATTCGTCGCAGATTTGACGACGAATATAGGATTCGTCGCCAAATTAGCGACGAAATTTGCAACGAAATAATATTCGTCGCTAATTTCCCCCTAATTATCCCGCCATTTCGATCCACACAATTCTCCATCCTTCCTCCGCTCGATCGCTCGCTCCTTCCTCCTCCCGCCGTCGCTGCCGGTACGCTCTCCTCTCCTAGTTTTCTTCCCTCGTCATTGCCGGAGATAGCTGCTGCGCCCTCGCGGGCGGCTGCACGGCCGCTACGCCGCCATGCGATGCTCGCTTCGCCGTAAGGTTATCCGTGAATTAAAATGTTATTCAAATTATATAAATCAGTATAATGTGTCATAATCTAAATACAAAATTATTTTTCATAGGTTTGTCCTACTTCATTACGGTGTTCGGTGTGTTCGTGGAGTGCTCGTGGAGTGCTCGTGAAGTGTTCATCTAGCCGTGAGCTCATCGGCACATTGTTTCCATTTGGATAGGTATGCGTTAAAATATTGTATATTTATAACATTAATTATAGTATTATTAATTCTGTTATATTAATTATTCTTAATGTTTGATTTTAAGTAATTTAATTACTGTTAATAGATCATATTTGTTCGAAATGATATTATAGTTTGCAATTAAATATCACACAAAATAATATTTAGTATTAGAAAAAATTAATTTATTTGAGTATAAATTTATGGTTAGATTGATATATATGGATGAAGTTTGGAAGAAATTAAAATTAATCCTTGATATAATTTCGAAAACAGGATTAATGGAGAGAGAATGAAGTTGGATGTATAAAAAGAATTTACCAAAATGTCGTGGTTTAACCGATGAATTTATAATTGGGTTGGAACAATTTTTGAGATTTGCTAATAACAATGTTGAATTTAAGGATGAGAATAAATTATGGTATCCGTGCAAAAAATATCATAATGGTAAATTTTTGCAATGTGATAAAGTTCGAGAACATCTTTGTAGATTTGGTTTTATGCTAAATTATTATAATTGGACTTGTCATAGTGAACCGTTTATATCCGATAAAGAGATTGGACGAAACATACAAAAGACAGTTAGTGGAGAGCAAGTATATTACGATCAATTCAATCCATACCAGAGGATGATAATTGATGCAGTTGGTCATAATTTGAATAGCAAACCAAACGCTGCAAGTTCTAGTTATCCTCAAGCATTTGAACACATGTATACTAATTATTCAACACCGTTGGAGGAGGTATAAGTTACTAGTGTTAATGAAAATGTGTACAATGAGTCATATATAAAATTTCAAGAAGTATTGAGAGCTGCAGATGAACCCGTGTGGTCTGGTTGTGACAGTCACACAAAATTATCTCTCACGGTAAGATTGTTAAATGTTAAAGTTGAGCATAATGTGTTCGAAGAATGTTTTAATGATTTTGTTCAAGTTATTGGAGAAGTCTTGCCGCGTGATCACATAATGCCGAAAGATTTTTACAGTATGAAAAAACTTGTGAAAGATTTGGGTCTCCCAGTGCAAAGAATTGATATTTGTAGAGATGGTTGTATGCTATATTGGGGAGATAATGCAGATTTAGAAGCTTGTAATTAAATTCTATAGTCAATGCAGGTACAAGAGTACCACGAGATCAAATCGTAATAAGTGATTAAAATCAATCAGAAAAATGTTCTATTTGCCTTTAACTCCTAGATTGCAAAGGCTTTATGCTTCAAAGGTCACTGCTGAACACATGACTTGGCATGCAAATCATGAAATAGAGAATTGGCTAATGTGTGATCCATCTGATGCAGAGGCGTGGAAAAATTTTGATCGAACATATCCTGAGTTTGCGAATGAGACCCGAAACATCAGGTTGGGTCTATGTGCTGATGGATTTGCTCCATTTGGCAAATCAGGAAGAACTTATTCTTGCTGGCCAATTATCGTAACTCCGTACAATCTTCCACCCGGTATGGGCATGAAAACACCTTATATATTTTTAACATTGATTGTGCCTAACCCTCATAATCCGAAGAAGTTAATAGATGTTTACATGAAACCGTTGATTGCCGAGTTGATCCAATTATGGGACGTGGGTGTTTCCACATATGATGTCCATACTAATCAGATGTTCACAATGAGAGCTGCACTTCTTTGGACCATAAATGATTTTCCTACTTATGGGATGTTATCGGGCTGGAGTACTGCGGGGATTTTAGGATGTCCAATATATATTGAGAGATCAAAGTCATTCAAATTGAAACACGGAAAGAAACCGAGTTATTTTGATTGTCATAGACAATTTTTACCGCCAAATCATAAATTCAGAAGAAATAAAGAAGAATTTACTAAGAATAGAATTTAAAGAACACCTCCACCATTGATATTCACCGGTCAAATTTTATGGCAAAGAGTGCTTAACTTTCCATCTGTTATTGAAGAACCAAATGTTACAACATATGACTATGGAATTACGCATAAATGGACAAAACAGAGTATATTTTAGGATTTACCGTATTGGCAGAGTAATTTGATTCATCATAATCTTGATTTAATGCATATTGAGAAGAATATTTTTGATAATCTGATAAATATGGTGATGGATATTACCGGAAAAATAAAAGACAATCTGAATGCAAGAAAAGATTTGCGTCTCATATGTAAACGACCCACCATTGATGTTGATGAAAATAGTAGGGGACCAAAATCGAAAGCAGTTTATACATTGAATAAGGATCAGAGACAGATTGTTTGTGAATGGTTGAAATCATTGAGATTTCCTGATGGTTATGTCTCAAATCTTGGTAGATGCGTTGATTTGAAGGAATGCAAATTGATGGGTTTTAAAAGTCATGACTGTCATATATTCATGGAAAGATTAATTTTTATTGCTTTGAAGGAACTGTTACCAAATTTTGTCTGGGGTGCAATTACGGAATTAAGCATTTTCTTTCATGATATCTGCTCGACAGTACTGAGTCATTCACACATGGAGACATTAGAGAGAGATATTCCGATCATTTTGTGTAACTTAGAAAGGATATTTCCGCCGGCATTTTATGATTCAATGAAACATCTTTTAGTTCACTTGCCATATGAGGCTAAAGTTGGAGGTCTTGTTCAATTTCGATGGATGTATCCATTTGAAAGGTGAATTTTTTTGACTTTTTTTTTTCATTATTATTTCATTTGGTCAAATTTAGTATAATTTATTTTCTAATAAATTTTATTGTATTACTCTTATATTCCTCTATCACTTGAAAAAAAGAGTGAAAAATAAGGCTCATGTTGAAGCTTCTATTGTTAATGCATATATTGTGGAGGAAGTTACAACTTTTGCATCATATTATTTTGAACCTCACGTTCAATGCAAGAGTCAGAAAGCAGGAAGAAACGATGAGAGTCCTGTTGATCTAAATTTGAGGGCATTCTCAATTTTTAACTACCTTGGTCGACCAAGTGGATCTTGTACAAGTAGATACTTAACTGGTCAGGAGTGGTGAGCAGCCCACACATATATTTTATTGAACTGTCCAGAAGTAACGCCGTATTTCGAGTCAGTATATAAAAGTTATATTATACATTTCATATATCATAAATTATTGTTCATGTTATATTTAATTTTATTGTAGGATTTTTCAAACTCTATATTCGGAGCTTCCGGAGCATGAGTTTAATAATTTCTGTGATGAAGAATTTGTACAATGGTTCAAAAATTATGTAAGTAGTCTATGATAATAAATTTGATAAATCTTGACTTTAACACATATTTATTTTACTTTAGGTTCTTGATAATCACGGGCACATTGAGCAAGACCTAATAAAACATTTGTCATGGGGTCCAAATTCAATGGTGAAAACTTGGTCGGCATATTACATAAACGGATATAATTTTCATACTCAAGATTATGGAACTGGGAAAACTACAATGAATAGCGAAGTTTGTATTCAGTCATCTATTGATGGGGGTGCAAGTAATGAATTTTATGGCTTACTAGATGAAATTTTAGAGGTAGCGTACCCATACTCAGATTTACGAGTTATTTTATTTATGTGTCGTTTGTTTGACCCTATCAAAGGCATGAGGGTGCATCCACAGTTTAATTTGATTGAAATTAATTACAAAAAAATATACAAGAGGTACGAACCATTTGTGTTAGCACAGCAAGCGATTTAAGTATTTTATACTTCATATCCTAGTCCGAGACGAGACAAAAGTGATTGGTGGGTTGTTTGTAAAACAAAAGCACGTAATAAAATTGAGGAACATTGGGAAGACATAGCATATCAACAAGATGAAGTTGTCAATACATTTTATATTGAAAAGTATAATATTTCAACGTTACGAGATCCTAGCGGCGTAGTAATAGACATTGATACAAGTGAACTGAATGAGTATGAAGATGAGGATTTTAATGATGAGAATGAGGATGAGGATGACGATGATGATGATGATGATGATGATGACGATGATGATGATTAGATGCATGACCAGGTCAAAAATTTTATTGCAAACTTCGATTTCTAATTGTGGGTAACCTTTTATTGAGTACCAATTATGTTTTAATTCACTGTGTAATTCAAAATTCAATATATTTGATATACTAATGAACTCTTTTTTTAGGGTCATCCAGTTGTTATGAATATGGTAATATTTTCATATTGTTCCTATTAAAAATTTGATATGCAAATGTATTTTTTTTTACTGTAATATTCTTCTAATAATCATGATTGTTAGTTTCGACGTGGCGATTATAGACGTAGTAGTGAAGGAAGACCACAGTCTTCCTCTACTTCAGCCCCCGCACATTATGATACTCTTGTAGGAAATGTGCCCTCCACCTCTTCTCCAGTTGCAGGATCTTCTGATTCTCAGCATATACCTGCTAATGTATCTTCCCCGGTATAACAATCACTCATGGAGAGAGAAGATATAAGAGAGTTTATATCTCTGGACGGAGATTCGTAAGTATTCAAGTTTTAGAATATCTATATTTAATTTTTAATACAATATGTATTTTTATAAGTATATAACGGGGTTTTTTTTTATTTTATGTTAGATTTACAAATTCTGTACATGTTATTCATGAGGTGAATAAAATAGTGAATAAACATTGGGGTGGTGCTTCTATGACTTATACAAGCACGCCGGAAGAAATAAAAATACTGTGGTGGAATGAGTTCAAGGTAACTTATTTAAATTATTTTGTATATGAAATTGCAGTTACTATAATCAATTTTTATTTTTCTCTACTGCAGCGGGTATTTACTTGGGAGGAGAGTCAAACACTATAGATTAGGAGGATTTTTAAGAAAAAGTGTGGTGATCATATGAGAAACATACTAAATCATGCAAAAACTAGAAATAAGAAACCACACTGTATAACCGATGAGAATTGGAATAAAATTGTTGCACATTGGGGATCTGAGGAAAGCAAACAGAGGAGTGAACAGAATAAGCAAAATCAGCATTGTAATTCTGGCATTATGTCTGTCACATATGTGGGAGGATCCATAAATATCGATGAGCATAAACATCGATTGGTGAGTCTTTTCAAATTATAATTTTGTAATCTAATACTCACTAATTTATAAATTTTAACTGTTTAATTTGTTTAGGCCAAGGAGACGGGAACTGAGCCATTATTTATAGACACTTTCACCTGTACATTCTAAAAGAAGGATAAGACATGGAGTAGGGAAAGAGCTAGAAAAATAAAGTGTGTAATTGTAAAACTTTAATTTCTTATGTTACTATTTAATTTTTTTTCTTTCACAATAGGAGAAATACGATGAACTTTCAAAAATAAATTCGAGTGCAAGCAATGATGCAGTCGAATTTGAGCCATCTGTTAGCAATATAAATTTATGGGTAGAAGCATCTGGAGGACCGAAAAGTGGAAGAATACTTGGACTCAGCTCTTTGAGCCTATCCTATAGAGTCCCTGGTGCTTCTTCTTCATCCTCCCCAGCATCAAAAGCACAAGTAATTCAATTAACTGAAGAGTTTAATCATTTGAGAGAGTTACTAGCGCAGAAGGAAACTGAATCGAGAGAAAACGCTCAGAAAGTACAAGACTTAAATGAAAATATGAACGAATTTCAAAGACAACAAATGTTTATTATGCAACATCTTCAGTTAATGTCTAGCTCAAATCAACTTCCTCCTTCTGGCTCTGCTTCTCCTCCTCCTGATCCCTGTCATGGAGACAATGATGATATATTTTTTGATGACGATGGTGATGATGGTGGTTATCTTTGACTGTATTTATTGTATTTAAATGCTAGCTACCTGACTTATGACATATATGATATTTATGTTTTTGTAAGTTTGTTGTATTTAAATGCTACTTGATGATGATGGTAGTTAGTAAGTACCTTTGGATGTATTTGTTATATATATATATTAATTCCATATTAATGTTTGATGTATAAATTTGTTAATATTGTTGTGTGTTTGTTGTAAAATAGGGAAAAAAGAATAATCTAAAAAATTATTTTTTTTCCAGATTTGCAACGAAAATACAATTTTCGTTGCAAAAATAGATGTATCAGTCGACTGATGTAAACATTCAGTCGACTGATACTTGAGAAATTGCGGCTTCCAAATATATTTTCAACATCAGTCGACTGATAAACATTATCAATTGATTGCTGTTATTGTAGCAATTTACAGAACGTTTCGTAGCCAATCGAGCGACGATTACTCACTGGCAATGATCGATAAATATGACCAATGATCACATTACATCGTAGTATTTCATGAGTAACCTTTGGTAGTGTGACCGATCACCCAAGGTCGATATTCAGTGGATTGATGTATTCATCAGTCGACTGATATTGAAAATTTTGGCGACGAATTTTTCTTTTCGTCGCTAAATTTACAACGAAAAATAAATTCGTCGCCAAATTTAATTTTATTCGTTAATTATGTTCATTAGATTTTTGCGACGAAAAATATATTCATCGCCAAATTTTATTATATTTGTTGGAGTATGCGTGTGACAGTTTTGCGACGAATAAATATTTCGTCGCAAAGTTAGCGATGAAAAAATATTTTCGTCGCAAATTTGACGTCGAAAGTTTAATTCGTCGCCAAATTCGGTGATGAAAAGATTTATTCGTCTCCATATTTGGCGGTGAAAAGTCTTATTCGTCGCAAATTTTTGCGACGAATCTTGCTTTTCGTTGCCAAATTTATGACGAATCATTTATTCATTGCCAAATTTGGCGATGAATTTTGCAACGAAAATATTATTCGTTGCAATTTGGCAACAAATTTTTATTTTTTGTTGTAGAATTTAGCGGCGAATTATTTGCGAAGAAAAAATTTTCGTTGCAAAAAATTTTTGCAATGAATTTTTTTGCAAAATTCGTTGCAAAATTCGTCGCCAAATATATTTATTTTTGTAGTGTCTCTCCGACTGCAACAGTAAAGATTTTCTTTCTGCCCCCTTCCTGTTAAAGTTAACACAAATCAGACAATTGCCGATCTACTCGACGATTGCTCTCCAATTCTTTAGTCAAAACTTGTATGAGAAAGAGAAATAAGCAAGTAATCGCAGCAGAGATAATGAATGCAGTAGTAGGAGAACAGTCAATGTAAGAATGATCGAGATCCGTCCCTCTCTCTCTCCTCCTCCTCCTCTAGCATTTACACCCCCCCCCTCTAACTTTAGGACAAGTTGTCCCATAACAAACTATGAGGATCACCATTCATGTGGACAACCACACAAGTCGAGGTGTGTAGGATCGATGTGTAGTTGTGGTGGCCGGCTAGAGGGGGGTGAATAGCCCTCGATCGATGGATAACGGTATTTGCACGTCTACAAACAAGATTAGCGCAACGGAACCAACAAGACAAGCAAATTAAACAAATAAAGACAAAGCAAAGGAAATAAACAATGCTAACACAAAGTCGTAACGTGGTTCACGGCTACGCCGCTAATCCATGATCCCCGATTCGTCCTCGGTGAATCACTCCACCAAAACCAATCCACTAATAGTCTCTCCTTTGCACCAAGCTAGGTGGAGGTAACCTTTACAATCAAGATCACTCTTCTTACAATAAGAATGAAGTAAAAGCAAGTAAGAAGAGTGGGAAGACATTTATGTCACTTTGGGAGAAGATTAGAGTTGAAGCATTAGCCCCCCAAAGCCCCATACCCTTCCTTTTTATAGAGGAAGAGGGTTTCTTCCCGTTGACATAGAGCAAATGACCGATGACCCCGATCACCGATCGTCCTCAGAGCCGCTGCCCAATAACCTTCCACATTGATTCCATCCAACAAGATATGCATCACCGACTGATCCTACCATCAGTCGACTGATGAACCATCAGTCGAGTGCTCGCGAGCTCGACTCCATTCTCAGGCCCGCGACAAGGCTATCACGACTATCGATCACCGAGCGAATGACCGATCAAGCCATCACCGATCGCCATGTCTTCAGTCGACTGATCCACTTGATTCAGCTCCTTAAACCAGTCGATTGAACCATCGACTCAGAGCAGTCGACTGCCATGACACGGCAGTCGACTGGTGTCGGGAAAACTCATCCGAAACTTGGCCAAATGGCCAAGTTTCACCTAAGAGCTACTACCCCTTTCCGAGTTACATTCGCTCACTCTCATCCCTCGGAGTTCCTCGCCTTCGAAGTTATCTTCGTTCGGCCAAGTCCCTCGGATGCGCCAAGCGCACGGCTCTGCAGCGCCATCCTTCGCGTCTCACTCTGAAGTCTACTTCCTCCGGCTTCACTCCAAGTTCCTCGTCCGGCGGTCCCTCGGATGCTCCAAGCGCACGACTTCCGCAAAGCTATCCTTCACCGACTCAAGTACCGAGTCATGAGATGTGAAACTCGCCAAGGCTCCATGTGCAAATTACTAAGTCCTGCACGACTTCAACGCACATATCAAATCACAAACTAACTTAAACCCTTTGCCACACACATCAAAACCTTATCATGGCAAGGTTCTTAGATCCCAACGTGAACCTTTCCAACCTAGCCTCAACCTCTTGAACATGGTCTTTCAAGAGAGAATTCTCCTCCTCAAGTTTTTCAATTTGAGTTGAGTTTCCCTCTTGAACTTGACTAGTTGAAGGGGTTAGAGTAGCCTCTTGCTTGAGGGTTTCAACCTCCTCAAGTAACGACTCAACCCTAGACTCGGACTTAGTTAATTTCCTATTAAGCATTTTAATTGTATTGTAAAGCGTATGAATTAGTGAGCGGCTAACCTTAATTTTCTCTTTTGGTCCGGCTTTGAGTTGCTTCTCGAAGTAGTCTTCGAGTTCGGAGTCGGTGTTGTAATTGGATTCGGATTCGGACTCTGACTCGGACTCTTCGGGTCTTGCCATGCATGCTATGCCGCTGCCTTCTTCGTTGTCCCATGTTGCATGAAAAGCCTTCTTTCGATTTGATTTGAATTGTGCCCTCTTTTGATTCTTTAGTAGTCTCCTTTCCCTACGAACGATCTTCCGCACTACGTTCACTATTGCTTCCACCTTTTCCGATTCGGACTCCGATTCGTCTTCGGGTTCGAGTTCATCTACTTGCCTAGTAGGTGGCTTGCTTCTTTGTCCTGCAAGTAGAGCAATACCTCTCTCGGTCCGGACCACGTTAGTTTGCTCGTGAAGTTCAAACTCGGCAAATAATTCGTCTAACCTAAGCTTCGAAAGGTCCTTAGAGACCTTATAGACATCAACCATGGATGCCCACAAGGTAGTCCTAGGGAAAGCATTTAAAGCGTACCTTATAAGGTCCCGGTTCTCTATGGCTTGCCCGATCGAGTGAAGACCGTTGACGATGTCTTGGATCCGCGCATGTAATTGGGTGGCGGTCTCGCGATCCTGCATCTTTAGATTGTACAATTTATTTAAAAGTAAATCTCTTTTACATACCTTAGCATCGGGCATCCCTTCGTGTAGATCAATCAATTTGTTCCAGAGGTCTTTGGCGCTAATGAATGGACCGATGCGGTTGAGCTCCTCCTTGGACAAGCCACATTGTAATATTTGGGTTGCTCTTGCATCGGCTTCGATTTGCCTCTTGGTTGCATTTGTCCACTTGTTGAAATCCAAGGGCTCTCCTTGATCATTGGTGGGTAGAGCAAAGCCGGTTTGGATTATTATCCAAGTCTCGACTTGTGTTTTCAAGAAACACTCCATCCGACCTTTCCAATAACGGAAATCATCTCCGTTAAAGAACGGAGGTCGGGTGGTGCTATATCCCTCAATGTGAGCCATTAAGTATCTTGCAAAACACGAATAAAAACCAAAGGGAATTCCAAGACTTGGTCTTGGATTAGTAGTGTGGGAAATAAATAGGAAATAAACAGAATTAAATGAGAAAAATAAAAAACTAACAACTTACGACCTTCGATGCCCCCGAAAGGGTACTAGACGTTGGATTTTGGGGCTAGAAATGGCTTGTTACGAGGGTGGTGCTTGTCCCGTCATCCTAAGTCAACCAAATTATGATATAGGTCAAGTCCATATGGTTGACTATCCTAGGGTTTTTCTAACCCTTAAGGATGGATTTTGGAACCCAATAAAAATTCTTGCCTATGGGGTTCACTAGAAATTCCTTAGGAATCCATTTTCTAGCTATTACCTTCTTCTTATCTTGTCCCTTAGAAATTAGGTATTTATAGGCCTTTTCATTTTTCTTTTCCTTATATCCTAGGCCTTTTTTGTTAAAACTTGCTCTTTAGCTCCCTATGATCATGTTCAAAGTGTTTGAGCCAATAGTAAATTTTTCTAGGGCTTTGGTCAAGTGATCTACCTTTTCCCTTAAAGCCCTATTTTCTTCTATGCATGCATCATTAACATCTAATGACACATAAAGATCATGTGAGCATGCATCATTATCATTATCATTTAAGCATGCTTTTTCTAATTTTTCTTCTAAGTTTTTAATTTGATTTAGCATGCATTTATTCTTTTTCTTTGCTCTAAATAAATCCTTAGTGAGGCTAGAAATCGTAGACATAATTTGCTTAGGGGGTAGATTTGTTACCTCACTTACCAAGTCCTCTTCCGATGATGAGGATGTAGAGGAGGCTCCCCCTTCACTTGAGCTCTCTCCACTTGAGCTTGATCCTTCATTTTCGGAGGAGGAGCGATCCAAGTCGTCGAAGGCCATTAGGGCAAGGTTGGAGTAGACATGTTCTTCTTCTTCGGATGAGGATGAGGAAGAAGAGTCATCCCATGTCTTTGCTTTGAATGCCTTGGCCTTTCCTTTTTCTTTGGCCTTCTTTTCTTCTTCCTTTTTCTTCTTGCTCCCCTTCTTCTTCTTCTTTTCTTCTTTCTTCTTCCTCTCTTCTTTGCTCTTGTTTAGGAGGGGACAATTGTCCCTTATGTGTCCCTCTCCTTGGCAATTGTAACAAATGATCTTCCCCCTTGGTCTTCTACTCCTATCATTTGATTTGTTAAATCTGAAACCTTTTAATGCACACCTTACCCTCCTTACCATATAGGCTTCTTCCGTGCTATCAATGGAGGAGGAGGAGGAGGAAGCTTCATCATCGGAGGAGGAGGGGATCTCTATCTTCTTCTTCCCCTTGTTTGCAAAAAATGCTACTCCTCTTGAAGGTTGAGGTCTTGGCTCTTCTACTCCTTCAAGCCTAGACTCATGCAATTCCATAGTGGAGAAAAATTCATCTAGAGTACTTACCTCTAGATTCTTTGAAATATAGAATGAGTCCACCATTGAACTCCACTTGGATGATCGGGGAAAAGCCTCTATGGCCTTCGTTACCATATCTCAGTTGGAGAGCTTTTCACCTACACTTGTTAGCCCAATTAAAATCTCTTTAAACCTAGAATGCAATGAAGTTACCTTTTCTCCCTTTTCTAATTTTATGTTGGATAGTTGGGAGCGGAGGAGATCTCTTCTTGCAAGTTTAGCCTCCGAGGTACCTTCATGAAGCTCTACTAGCTTCTCCCACATCTCCTTTGCGCTAGCACACTCCCCTATCCTATTGACTTCTTGTTGGGGGAGTACATTGTAGAGGTGGTGCTTGGCCTTTGAATTTGCAAAGTATTCTTCTCTTTGCCTCTTGCCCCACCTTGATTTTTCTAATGGCTCCCCATTTTCGTTCCTAGGCAATTCAAAACCATTTTCCATGATTAAAAGAATTTCAAAATCGGTCTCGAAAAATACCTCCATTCTCTTTTTCTACCAAGAGAATTCGCCTTCGAATTTCGGTGGGTGAATGTTGGAGCCGACCATTCTTGAATGAAGTGTTTGTTGCGGCGGTTAGTCCTCGACAAACAACTTGGCTCTGATACCACTTGTAGGATCGATGTGTAGTTGTGGTGGCCGGCTAGAGGGGGGTGAATAGCCCTCGATCGATGGATAACGGTATTTGCTCATCTACAAACAAGATTAGCGCAATGGAACCAACAAGACAAGCAAATTAAACAAATAAAGACAAAACAAAGGAAATAAACAATGCTAACACAAAGTCGTAACGTCGTTCACGGCTACGCCGCTAATCCACGATCCCCGATTCGTCCTCGGTGAATCACTCCGCCAAAACCAATCCACTAATGGTCTCTCCTTGGCACCAAGCTAGGTGGAGGTAACCTTTACAATCAAGATCACTCTTCTTACAATAAGAATGAAGTAAAAGCAAGTAAGAAGAGTGGGAAGACGTTTATGGCACTTTGGGAGAAGATTAGAGTTGAAGCATTAGCCCCCCAAAGCCCCATACCCTTCCTTTTTATAGAGGAAGAGGGTTTCTTCCCGTTAACACATAAGCAATCGACTGATGACCCCGATCAGTCGACTGGTCCTGTAGCCGTTGCCCCAATAACGGCTGCTTTCCACGTTGGATTTCATCCAACAACACAGGCATTAGTCGACTGATCCTACCATCAGTCGACTGATGAACCATTAGTCGAGTGCTCGCGAGCTCGACTCCATTCTGTGCCCGTGCACAGTGCTATCAGTCGACTACTGCTCATGAGCAGTCGACTGATCAAGCCATCAGTCAACTTCTCATGTCTTCAGTCGACTGATCCACTTGATTCAACTTCTTAAACCAGTCGATCGAACCATCGACTCAAAGCAGTCGACTGCCATGACATGGTAGTCGATTGGTGTCGGGAAAACTCATCCGACACTTAGCCAAATGGCCAAGTTTCACCTAAGAGCTACTACCCCTTCCCGGGTTACATTCGCTCACTCTCATCCCTCGGAGTTCCTTGCCTTTAAAGTTATCTTCGTCCGGCCACGTCCCTCGGATGCACCAAGTGCACGACTCTGCAGCGCCATCCTTCGCGTCTCACCCTGAAGTCTACTTCCTCCTGCTTCACTCCAAGCTTCTCGTATGGCGGTCCCTCGGATGCTCCAAGCGCACGGCTTCCACAAAGCTATCCTTCACCGACTCAAGGACCGAGTCATGAGATGTGAAACTCGCCAAGGCTTCATGTGCGAATTACAAAGTCCTGCACGACTTCAACGCACATATCAAATCACAAACTAACTTAAACCCTTTGCCACACACATCAAAACCTTATCATGGCAAGAGATTGCCCTAACAAGGTGATGATACTTGTTATGCCGTTATAGAATGGCTACTATCAAGAATATTTCATGGTGCCCATGAGGCATCTTCAATCCATTACTAAAGAGCACGTGTATACATGAACATATACAAGGAATATTTTGCGAGGTCCACTTTTACTAGCTTATTATTCCCTTCTTTCCATTGGTTCTCTGTTAATTCCTCAAGTCCAACCCTTCACGACTTGGTTTTCTGCCTACCTCCCAAGCAGTTTCTCTCCTACTTGATACTCGATCCACTTCTCGAGTTGTTTCTACTCAACTCAACACTGGGTCTACTTCTCGAATTGTCTCTCTCTGACTTGATACTTGGCCCACTTCCCGAGCTACTTCTGCCCAACTCAACACTGAGCCTACTTCCTGAGCTGTCTCTCCCCGATTTGATACTTGATCCACTTCCTGAGTTGCTTTTGTCCAGCTCAACATTGGACCTACTTCCCGAACTATCTCTGTTTTTATACTTGGCCCACTTCCCGAGTTGCTTCAATCCAACTCAACACTGGGCCTACTTCCTGAATTGTCTCCACCCGACTCAGCACTTGACTCCTCCCCTAAACTGCTTCTTTTAACTCAGCCCTCCAATCACCTAATCATATTACTGTAGTATTATTAGTCACTCCTCCAAAATAGTCAGACTAATCATTTTGTCTAATTTTAGTACCATGAATGCACCCTCTATTCACTTCCTCCTATTCTAACTTTGAATACCAAGCTATTCCTTTCGACACAATAATTTTATCAAAACGATCTCTACCTACTAGTGAACCGCAATAGTTGTGCTTTTTCCCATTTTGCTTAGAAGAAGTCAAATGCCCAATTATCATACCAGTGGGCCCAACCCATTTACACCCTAGACCATGGTTTTTAAATGCTTAAACTTCTGATGTTCCTCATTTCTATCGCCACACTTGTCGTCCTCCTTTCCCAACTTTTAAATCCTTCGTTCCCATAGATAACTCTCGCCAATAGGCATTTTGCTCTCAAGCCTTTCTTCCACACCAAGAAGCTCCTTTCCCTTTTTCAGTCGTCACCTCCTAGCCCTCAAGTAAGTGGTATTCCCCTTCTCTTCATCGTCCTTCTCTTATGGCTTGTCCCTCTCAAAACGCTAGTAAGATGCCCTAGTTTGAAACCACACCCACCCGTATAGATAACTACCACTACTTCTGCAGTGTTAAAAAGCAGTACATGCACAAGAGCATTAAATTCTTCTTTGCCCTACTTGATCAATGACCTCACTGTCCTCCCCCTAATTACCACTTCTTCTTGGGCCAGCTAGAAAATGGCCTCCGCCTCCCCATATCTCCTATCTATTTTGACCTCCTAGACTTTTTCCAAATAGCAATGAAAAATTAGCCCCCAATGCCTTCCATATTTTGTCCTAGTCAACCATCATCTTCAAACAATTAGGGTTGGACTTATCCCCCCTGATGTTTCATAGTCTATTTCAACTCAAGTCCTCTAGCCTCGGGGTATTTTATTTTGTCTGATGCCCCGATTGTCAATTCCTCCAAAATATGCTCTCATCACATAAGGGCTAGAAGGAATTGTATTTTCTGGTGCAATTTCCTAACCCTTTACCTCACTCAGAGACTTGGCAAATGGGCATGACAGACCTCCTCCTGTCACGCCCCGATGGAGACCCCACCAGACGAAAATCCAGCAGTATCTCCCTTGTACGGGTGACAATGCCAATTTTCATATAAGGCCTACACGGCCACTATACATCGGTCAACACGACCGGAATCCAAACACACACGCAGATAATAAATCAGGCCTCAGGCCAACAATCAAATGATATAAACAAAAGAATATCATAACTAAACCTACCCCTTCTGCCATCTGGGCAGGAATACTCAACCGAAATCCAATCCAGAACAAAATCCGAGTAAAAGTCCATAAGGACACCAAAAATCCACGAATACAATTTTCCACTCCAATCCTAAACATGTCCTCTAACCAAAATATCCAAACAATAGAAACAAATAACCAATCAAAACTTTTACGACGAGTGGGGTTTGGCAGCTGCACTCTCCTGACTGCTTCATCCTAAAATAGATATAATCAATGGGGTAAGTTCAAAGAACTTAGCGGATATAGTTGATATGCAAAGTAAGATATAGCTAACAATAGAAATCATGTCAGTACAGTCTCACATATAGGGTATGCAAGAAATAAATATAACAGGACTGTACTAACCTGAATCTCCTACCCTGATATAGGAGCATGTGCCTGACTAGAAGTAATAAAGTCCTCACCATATATATAAATATGTATCCTGTATGCATGACAATCATATGCACATCCAAGGCAGCAATAAAAATGCAGCAAACACAATACAAATGCTATCCATGCAAAATGCATGCCGTGCCAATGACATGGTCACCCCTGACGCCAGTCAGCCGCCTCACACGCGATGGTGAAGCCGAGTGGGTAGGGCTATGACAACTGTGCACTCTGCCATCACTGCTCCTGAGTGACCGAGTGGACAGGATGCTGTCAGAGTACACCTATCCTCCTGCCCCAAACATAGTGGGGGAGCTAAGCTCTCATCTCCCGGTGTCATAGACCAGAGGAGGGATCCCTGCCCGCTACCAGCTGCCTCATCGCTACCCATGAGCGGACCAGCGGAGCCTGACAGAGCAACTGCACACGCCCTCCTGATGTACCACTAACCCATGAGTGGCAGTGTGTGCAGGCCATGTAACTGGCTGCGGGCTCAACAATAATGGAACCCCGTCCAGCCAACATGCAATCATGCAAAAATGGTGCCAATCATGCAAAAATGGTGCATGATACTAAAGCATGTAAATCCTACTCAAAATACCTATCCGAATAATATGTACAATCAATATGTACATATCCATAATCCAAATAACTATGATCCAATTCAAATAGGGAGATATAATCATATCCTATCACATGCATGTATCAAGTAGGCACCAAAAGCATACTAGGCATATAAACATGAAAAATTATTGTAAGCTATCCTAACTAGCATATCAACAATGACTATATCTAAAAGATAAATCAAAATACCCGCCTGCCAAATATCCGCAAAGAGAACCAGATCGTCACGACCGTGATTCTGCCTCGTGACCGAAACCTGCATAACGTATAACTATTATTAAGCACAAAATACCATTCACCGGCAAATCGAATACATAATCGATTCCTTCAATAACCAATTAATCCAAAATAAATCCATCAAATCCAAGCACACGACAACGTGATAAATACTACTATGTATCTCCAAGTAGACCCTCAACCCGTAGGTCATAAACTGTGATTAACTCCTCAAGCCAAAAACATATCCTTGAAATTTATCTCACCATGATCAATACTCATCATATGAAAATATTATCCATCTCACAACAAATGATCGAATTGAATCCTACATCGACCTCATATCCGATCCACTAGATTGATTTAATTATCATATTCAACCTAATCAATCCTCCATACTGAATTACAGAACCGATCATAATTATGAATCCAACCTAACCCTAGGTGACATACACACGACTCAACCAATCCTTACCTCAAACCCGATCCAACACTTGGATCCCACAACTTGTCACCCACAATCCATTTACAGCTGTTTACAACTCACCTAACGATAAACTCAAAGCCATCAGTTCTTATTCCCTTTACAAAGATCCGTTCAGATCAACAAGAAATCCGATGATTAGGTTATATGAAATTCACCGGCTGATTCACCAACTCATCCCTCAACCAGTAATCATGTCGACTATAACCATCTGTTCAAAACCACTAACTCCAAACCCTAATCCTACTAATAGGGAAATCGACGGATTCACCTGAAATCAGATATGGCACAGGGGAAAACAACCCCAATCTATTCGCTGCCCATAAACAAACCACTCCTAGATCTATCCACCATTACCACAACACAACCACTCAAAAATCTAACAATTTTACAGCTAAAAGAGAGGCTAGCTCAAACTTACCAGCCTTGGAAATTCTCGACAGTAATCCTTCCCAAATCTCTGTTCACCCGAATTTCTTGCTGCTGCCCTACCACTCCACACGACGATCTTGCTTCCTGCCATCCCCTGTTCATCGGCAACCGGCGATCACTGATCAAGCTCAAATAGGAAATCCACAGCTAGGACTTTCAATCCCGTCCAAGGAACAAGGAATCCGACAGGGATTGCAGCCTCCGCCCCAAATCAGCACATAACGACGACTAGGCTAGCAGCAGGTGCGGGCGGGGAGAAAGGAAGAGGAGCGGTGACGACGCTCTTTGGCAGAGGAGGCCGACGCGCGTCGTCGGTGGCAGAGGAGGCCGACATGCATTGTTGGTGGCAGAGGAGGCCGGCGCTCGCGGTTGTGGACGGCGAGCGCGCAGAGGGTCATCGGGGCGGCGGCGGAAGGGCACTGCGGCCAGAGATGAGAACGGCGAATGGTGGCCGGGGATGAGGGCGGCGAAGGCAGAATCGGCGTCGCGCGGCGCAGACGGTCTTTGTGGCAGCGACCTCGTCGTCGACGGAGAAGAGACCATCCTGGTCGTCGACGGAGAAGAGATCGCCAGCGGAGAATAAGGGGTGGCGTCGGGCGAGTGAAGGAACGGACGGGTGGAACTGCCGAAGGAGGAAAAGAGTCGGGCGGGGAAAAAGAATAAAGAAAAGAAATTTAGGTTTTTTTTCTGTTTAGTTAATACCCTCTATTAACCCCTTAAATAGACTCCACAAAAGCCTATTTATTTTATCCCCATAATTATCTCGTACGGACTCCGTTTAAATCCAGAAAAATTCCTAAAATTTCCTAAAAATCCCGAAAAATTTCCAGGATTATTTTCCTAAATTCTCTGGCCATTTAATTTACTATTTTAAATTTTCAGTATTTAACATTTTCACTCACTAATAAAAATTTGGTCCCCAAATTTCCTACTCGTATATTAGTACGAGATGTCCCAACAACCATCTCAAGCATCTGGAGACAAGTCACACCTCCAGTGACTAAGTGGGGTTACTGATATCCCTTAACATCAAATCACATTTGCTTCTAGCAGCCCTTCCAAAGTATGAATAGTATCTTCATTTCGACCACCTATAATAAGTACCTAACTGTACCAGAGTGAAGCTCGATATCCGTGACCTATTAAAGACTTTACCAAAATCCTAAGGTAAATCCTGAATCGCTATCTCATACGATACTCACAAATCCTCCATGAACTGGAAATCGCCACAGTATAACCTATCCAGCGATCCAACAATCTCACTATATGGATCGGATGAAAATGAGCGGACTTAGCTAATCATACTAAGTCCTTTCCGAATTCCAAATAATCTCCCTACATTGTCCATCATACAAGGCTTTCACATCCATCTCGGTACAGAACCTTGCTGATTATTTATATACCACTTTTACTAGTTGACACACTGAACACATGACCACCAAATCAACTAAGTTCCGCATGACATTCCACCACGAAGAACATTTCAATACTTACGATTTCCTGGATACAATCCGAATACATCTGCAACATATACAACCTATTGCAATCATCAAGCAATACTTATCAAAATATCGTGACCAAACCTCGTGGCTCTCGGGGTAATGAAAAAGGCACTACTTACAGGCAACGACATGCTACCACAATCGGGACTCGTAGCCAGTCAAGATGTCAGGTAGCTATCTAGCCACCTACGACATACAAATTCCACTATCACTAATTCCGAACCGGTAGAGCAAGAGTACATCTCTATGGTAAATGCTCTCTATCATCCCGACAGGAATCTCTAGTTGCAACTTTCCTTGTTCTAACAACTCCAGGCAACTAACTACTCAGTAGCTAGCTAAAACCCCATGAGCATTCCTGCTCCTCACCTCTACAAAACAACCCAGTAACTGCTAAGTCCACGGCATATATATGACGGCTTACCTCAAAGTTCCTTAACTGTCGTAAGCCTAGGATACGTCTTATTCAACAGTATCAGAATCGCTCCTTTCTCAGTAACATCGCATCCGCACATAAATTAACCTTCCTTTCACCCGAGAAAGATTAAACAACCCTGGTGTAAAAGTCAACCATCGTCTGAGCCCTGAAACTAGTTTCACAAGCTTTAGACCAAGTAAATTCCAACACCTTCCTGATCAAATCAGTCAGCGATGTAACACTGCTAGAGCATCCTATCCATATCTATTGTAATAATCAAATCAATACCAGAAAACCATCATCTACGGTGGCCGAGTGCTCAACTCCAACTGCCACCATCACAAATGATCCAATCGTGTCCAGAATACATGAATTCCCAAATCCCTGGATGACTAAGTCATCAATAAGTCAAATAAGATAATCCAAAAGTGTTGGATCGAGAAGCGTCGCTAGAGGGGGGGGGGGTGAATAGCGATCGTAAATCTTTTCTTTTTCGTTCGTTCGATATGCAAAGTAAGCACAGCGGAAAATAAATGAACACATTTATTTTACTTGGTTCACAACCCAGCGGTTTCTACTCCAAGGCCCTATCGGTCCTAGACCGTGTACGGAGGGCAAAGCATTATAACGTCTCCTCCTCGTTGGAGGTAGGAGACAACGATCACAAAACCGAATATACGAGGATGAGGCAACAAGCCTACCTCACCTCGTTATGAAGAAAAACAAAGAATACAATATCAAAAATATTACTTGATTCTGCTGCCGATGAAGAAGATCGAAACTTGACGTCGCGTCGGCGTTATGACGATGTTGGAGCATTGGCATTGTAGGAGCACTTGATGAATAAACTTGATGTGTTTTTGGAGTTGGAATCCTCCTCCTTTTATAGACTTTGGCCACTGAATTTGTCTCCCTTTTTTTTGGAACGGATCACGAAGTTGTCCAAATTTTATCGCGAAGTGGTCGCGTCAAACGTTATCCGTTTTGACCTAGCACAAAGGCTGAGTCGTCGCCATCAGTCGACTGATGCCTCTCATCAGTCAACTGACCAATGTCCAGCAGTCGACTGCCAGCCTGGCCACTTCCCTGCAGTAAGGGGTTAGCTCAGAAAATGATAAATGCGACGGTTTCTAACCGTCCGATCTCGACCTAGACCTTCCACAGGAAGTCTTAGTTGGATCGTCGCCTAAGGTCATCCCCGTAAAGAGGACACGACCTTACCATCTCTCACTCACACGAGCTTACCTCGATACTTAATTTGTAGCTCTCGCTTCCGGCCTTCCACTCGATTCCTTCGGTTCCCTCCGAAGTCACTCGAGTGTCTCCCGACTACCGCGGCTTCCTCCGGGTGTCGCTAGCCTTCAACTCTAGCTTTAGTACTTTTCTGCACACTCGATTTAGCTCATGAGATAACGATATAAACTTAACTTTGTGTCTTTGCCATAATCAAAACATAGGTTCGATTATCTGGTGCCCCTGCACCAACAATCTCCCCCTTTTTGATCTATGGCAAACCAACACAAAGTTAAAGGAAATTAAAGCATAAAACAAGTATAGTAAATGATGAATGCCATTTTCAAAAACTCCACTTTAACCAAAACTCCCCCTTAACCCTAGGTGAGTTTTGAAAGAGATACTTTAGTTAAAAATTAAATAAATTTTGTGTTACTCCCCCTTAACTTTCGCTCTTCTCCCCCTTTTGCCATAAATCAAAACAAATGTTGGGTTTTGTTATGTAAAAATGAAGTTTGTTATATAAAATAGGGGTTTAAAGACAATATGGTATATGCATGCATCAAGATAAATCAACTATGAGTCCAAACATGCGTCTAGCAATAGTTAGATAGATTGGTTCAAGGTGTGTCTCTCTGCACCAATAATCTAAAGGTTTATAATATAACCCTTAGGGTTAGTTTGCTTTCCCCCTTAGTCAAATATATGAAGTATAAGAGATGTAGGGGGCGCTAAACTTTGGCCTAAAGAGTCATTAAGTACAATAGTTGAGAAAATAAGTAGTATTTTGAAGATTGTTTTAAGTTTATTTCAATTATCCTTAACATCTCACTCATTCTATGTGTCTCAGAATTTGTTCACCTTATATGTTTTGTGAGATGATTTTAAATTGATTAAAGATAGTCAACCTTGGGTTAGATTCGGATTTAACCTTTAGATCAGATCGGAACAACGACCACTTCCTTAGACAAAGCCAAATTCAAGAAAATATCACTTAAGTCACTTAGGGTTACTTCCTGGTCTAACTAGTTTAGGATACAGCGAGGTAGCTTTAGCTAGTTCCACTCGGTCAAGTGCACCAAGCTAGATACGCCTTATCTACCCTGAATACACGAGACTTTGTTTCCCTAACGTACTATCATCTCGCCGCGTCCTGATACTATGTTATCAAGAGTTGACTAACTATTTTTTCTATCTAGCCATTCTAAAAATTAAAGTAAAATATTCAATGATTTTGCTAAGTAAGCGGGTATACTATTTTATTGTTAGCTCCCCCTGGACCATTGAACCAATATGGTCTATTCAAATAATGAACTTGATCCTGAGGAATCCAATACTTATTAGTCCTTATATGTGAGTTCAATAAAACCTTTGGGACCCATGCTTGGACTCTTTGATGACTACGATTTACGATAGACATAAATGACCTATTCGTAGTCGTTGACCTAAATCCGAGTCCGGCTTTGTTGTACACTGCTCTTTGGGTTCCAAGTAGTCGATTAAGGTTCTTAGATCCCAATGTGAACCTTTCCAACCTAGCCTCAACCTCTTGAACTTGGTCTTTCAAGAGAGAATTCTCCTCCTCAAGTTTTTCAATTTGAGTTGAGTTTCCCTCTTAAACTTGACTAGTTGAAGGGGTTAGAGTAGCCTCTTGCTTGAGGGTTTCAACCTCCTCAAGTAACGACTCAACCCTAGACTCGGACTTAGTTAATTTCCTATTAAGCATTTTAATTGTATTGTAAAGCGTTTGAATTAGTGAGCGGCTAACCTTAATTTTCTCTTTTGGTCCGGCTTTGAGCTGCTTCTCGAAGTAGTCTTCGAGTTCGGAGTCGGTGTTGTAATTGGATTCGGATTCGGACTCTGACTCGGACTCTTCGGGTCTTGCCATGCATGCTATGCCGCTGCCTTCTTCGTTGTCCCATGTTGCATGAAATGCCTTCTTTCGATTTGATTTGAATTGTGCCCTCTTTTGATTCTTTAGTAGTCTCCTTTCCCTATGAATGATCTTCCGCACTACGTTCACTATTGCTTCCACCCTTTTCGATTCGGACTCCGATTCGTCTTCGGGTTCGAGTTCATCTACTTGCCTAGTAGGTGGCTTGCTTCTTTGTCCTGCAAGTAGAGCAATACCTCTCTCGGTCCGGACCACGTTAGTTTGCTCGTGAAGTTCAAACTCGGCAAATAATTTGTCTAACCTAAGCTTCGAAAGGTCCTTAGAGACTTTATAGACATCAACCATGGATGCCCACAAGGTAGTCCTAGGGAAAGCATTTAAAGCGTACCTTATAAGGTCCCGGTTCTCTATGGCTTGCCCGATCGAGTGAAGACCGTTGATGATGTCTTGGATCCGCGCATGTAATTGGGTGGCGGTCTCGCGATCCTGCATCTTTAGATTGTACAATTTATTTAAAAGTAAATCTCTTTTACATACCTTAGCATCGGGCATCCCTTCGTGTAGATCAATCAATTTGTTCCAGAGGTCTTTGGCGCTAATGAATGGACCGATGCGGTTGAGCTCCTCCTTGGACAAGCCACATTGTAATATTTGGGTTGCTCTTGCATCAGCTTCGATTTGCCTCTTGGTTGCATTTGTCCACTTGTTGAAATCCAAGGGCTCTCCTTGATCATTGGTGGGTAGAGCAAAGCCGGTTTGGATTATTATCCAAGTCTCGACTTGTGTTTTCAAGAAACACTCCATCCGACCTTTCCAATAACAGAAATCATCTCCGTTAAAGAACGGAGGTCGGGTGGTGCTATATCCCTCAATGTGAGCCATTAAGTATCTTGCAAAACACGAATAAAAACCAAAGGGAATTCCAAGACTTGGTCTTGGATTAGTAGTGTGGGAAATAAATAGGAAATAAATAGAATTAAATGAGAAAAATAAAAAACTAACAAAAACTAACAACTTACGACCTTCGATGCCCCCGAAAGGGTACTAGACGTTGGATTTTGGGGCTGGAAATGGCTTGTTACGAGGGTAAACCCTCGTAAAAAATGTAGATCTCTCAGAGATCTTCGATTTGGTACGTAGATCGTTATGTGAGTCCACTCGTGCGAAAAGTTATGGCCCTTTTACCGTCGGCTACTCCAAAAGAGAAAAACTTGCAAGCACACAACCAAAAGAAACGTACCAAGACTTCGTCGTGGATTAGTAGTGCGGGAGAAAAAAGACCAAAAAAAAAATGAATTGAAAAATACGAACAGAAAATCAAAACGTGCTAGATCGGTGGTTTCACCAAATCTGAGCGCCCCCGCTCTGATACTAATTGTTGGATCAAGAAGCGTCGCTAGAGGGGGGGTGAATAGCGATCGTAAATCTTTTATTTTTCGTTCGTTCGATACGCAAAGTAAGCACAGCGGAAAATAAATGAACACGTTTATTTTACTTGGTTCACAACCCAGCGGTTGCTACTCCAAGGCCCTATCGGTCCTAGACCGCGTACGGAGGGCAAAGCACTATAACGTCTCCTCCTCGTTGGAGGTAGGAGACAACGATCACAAAACCGAATATACGAGGATGAGGAAACAAGCCTACCTCACCTCGTTATGAAGAAAAACAAAGAATACAATATCAAAAATATTACTTGATTCTGCTGCCGACGAAGAAGATCGAAACTTGACGTCACGTCGGCATTATGATAATGTTGGAGCGTTGGCGTTGTAGGAGCACTTGATGAATAAACTTGATGTGTTTTTAGAGTTGGAATCCTCCTCCTTTTATAGACTTTGGCCTCTGAATTTGTCTCCCTTTTTTTTGGAACGGATCACGAAGTTGTCCAAATTTTATCGCGAAGTGGCCGCGTCAAACGTTATCCGTTTTGACCTAGCGCAGGTCGAAGTCGTCGCCATCACGATCGATGATACGATCGATGCCTCTCATCATCAACTAATAATAAATGCGCCCAATGTCCAGCAATGACCGGCTGGCCACTTCCCTGCAGTAAGGGGTTAGCTCGGAAAATGATAAATGCGACGGTTTCTAACCGTCCGATCTCGACCTAGACCTTCCACAGGAAGTCTTAGTTGGATCGTCGCCTAAGGTCATCCCCGTAAAGAGGACACGACCTTACCATCTCTCACTCACACGAGCTTACCTCGATACTTAATTTGTAGCTCTCGCTTCCGGCCTTCCACTCGATTCCTTCGGCTCCCTCTCCCTCCGAAGTCACTCGAGTGTCGCTCGACTACCGCGGCTTCCTCCGGGTGTCGCTAGCCTTCAACTCTAGCTTTAGTACTTTTTTGCACACTCGATTTAGCTCGTGAGATAACTATGTAAACTTAACTTTGTGTCTTTGCCATAATCAAAACATAGGTTCGATTATCTGGTGCCCCTGCACCAACAAAAACCTCATACAATTCATACCAAGTATGAAATTGTTATCGCAACACACCTGCATCATCTTTACTCTAGGCTGATGATATATCAATCATCCCTACGACTTTGATAATTGTATGACTCCCTGTCACTATAATATCAACACACCAATCATAAATCAATCCTAGAGTATACACAGGTGTCCTATAGCTGATCTAAATAGATCCTCAATCCACCATGAAGGATAATCATTTCCTTCTACCACTACCGCATTCCATCACCGATAGTCGATGTATAACCTCAAAGGTTCATCTCTCTTTGAACAACGAGTTCCAGAGCTTCTCAAGAAATAAAATATTGGGACAAATAAATATCCCATCCAACACCTCCTATAATTGGAACTTAGATTCTTCCAATTCCTATAGTGTTAAGCAACACTAATACCAATTGAATTATCCCCTGGAAAAATCATCATTCCAACAAATAACTCTCAGCATCATCAAGCTTGTCAACTTTGAACGATCGATCACTGATGGTATCTAAGCAACTCGATTTGGCGCTCAACCAATTAGATGACATTGCCTGGAGTATATTACGAGCTTTAACATCCTTGTGCGCTTTACACTAGCCATCTACCAACGCACCATAAGTAAAAATATTAGGCTCGTAAAAATATCATTACCTCAACACCAAATAAATTATTCCCTAGTAGGGGATCTTCGATATCAAAACTATTTTCGAAATCACTCTGATCGCCTACTCTACTTGCCTATACAGCGGCAAGCCTAGAAGTTCATCCGACACTACATCTGATTACTCTCGAATTATACAGACATCCGAGAGACATTCTTATACCACCATGTCACAATAATAACCTCCAAGTTAATATCTAGATATCCATATCATATCATTATATCAACCAAGTTAACTATAAAACAACTAAGTCAACTCTCTCACCAAAATATAACATTTCCATTAATCAACCTCTAAACATCCAAAATCAATATCATACCCCTCTGATAATCATCACAGTAATCATCTCAACATCTCACCTGTCGGTGGAAACACTATCAATCCACATGATCCAAATATAGAAATCCTTTTAATCCTATCAGTACATGTTTTAACCACAGATATATGTAAACATCTGTACCTCTCAATATATCATCAAGTAAGGTAAACTATAGTAATACCTCAATGATCAATCCTTCAACCATCTACAATTCCTTTCGAGTAAAGATGCAAGCTCATCCAAGTTCTGCTCTTAATGGATTCCCTATTTCACAGTGACCTAGAATAAAAATTCGGTAACTGTATGTACCTAGGTGTACACC
This sequence comes from Wurfbainia villosa, assembly GCA_025175895.1. Classification (NCBI taxonomy): domain Eukaryota; kingdom Viridiplantae; phylum Streptophyta; class Magnoliopsida; order Zingiberales; family Zingiberaceae; genus Wurfbainia; species Wurfbainia villosa. Next base: position 38,115,173 of record CM045986.1, read on the forward strand.
TCTTCCTCTCATTTTCTTCAAGAACCATACAACTAGCCTCATATCTTCACAAGTGCACAAACCACTTCTGATAGCCACATAAATCTGAGGACATAGCCTTGATTTTCCACTGGGAAATGAAATGTTTCATCAATCTTTCATTCCCGGGACATAGCCTTGATCACCAGCAAAAATAAACTAAAATTCCAACTAAACCCTCAATCACTTAAGAGGTTGTAAACTTTCATCATCAACATCAAATTACCACCTCTAGCAACAGACCTGATCAATATCAAGCAACAACGTGGAAACGAAATAATTCCATGTGAATTTAGCTAGAAAAGCACGTTCACAACTTCTTCGGTTGCCTTATCAGAAGTGTAGGTTATTATCACTAGATCGACTACACCATTATCTTGAGACACTTGTTGCAGTCATTTTTATAAATATGACTCACCCTAATGCCTCCCGATAGGAACTGATGGAAGATCCAACTATCCTAATCCAAATGAAAACCAATATATCGTGGGTGATTGAAAACAACTCAATCACTAACTTGAGCCGTTAAGTGGGGGTAAACTCTATAGTGAACTCCATTAACAATTGATCACTCAACTTAAGACTCAAGAATTCCTCAACAATGAGTCATACAAAATAACCTGGAGAAATACTATCTCTCGAAAATATCCTGAACCCGTGATCCCGTAATGGGTTATTTCCTCAAATAAATTTTTTCTACATAATCCACCAAGTAACAACTTGATCATTGCAATAGTAAGAAACTATCTCCACTCCTATATAAATACCAGTTAGGTACTTAACAGTACCTTCAATGTTATCAATCTAAGGCTCAAGCCGCTCAGGGATCAAAATCCCTATGGAACTTCGTAACTGAAACCTCCAATGTCTGCATCAACAATAGTATACAGTCCTTGTCCAATACCCCACAGGGTAATAATCTGACTAGCATAATCAATGAAAATCCCTAACATTGTAGTCCTTGATTTTCACAACAAATATGACGACTTGACCCCTGCATTCTGACTCGGTATCAGTCAGCTCCGAAAGGAAATTCACTTTTTCGATACAGGTTCAAGACTCACTAACTGAACAGGTCATTTGTGGTCAACTCCATCTACGATTACAAATAGTGACCAATACACTAAATGTTATTTCCTGTTATCCACTAAACACATAGCCAAATCTAACCTGAAGTATAAACACTACGGCAACTCTGGCTGGTCACCTTGGTGGGTGACCCCTACTATGAGTCTGCACATGAGTAAAAACTTTATAGACCCTTCTGGCAACTCCTTAGCCAGAGATCTCACTGTCCTCTTGCGTGGTTACCCTGCACCACGTCTCGGTGCAGGAGCATGCTCACCTCGTCTCATATCTGTTAAATTATTACAGATGTTACTAGAATAGATAATATATAAAATTTTTCCAGCATACCTATTTCGCCGCAGGAGAGGTTCCGTCGCATCCAAAACCCCATATTAGCCTCGTCAAAAATCCTCGAATTTCCGAAGCATAAAAATCGTCGGAAATCCATACAAATCCAAAATTTTCCAGATTGCCTCATAAAACCTGCCAAACGTGGTGAACTCCGAAAAATCCAAAAAGCCCTAGGAACTCGAAAACCTAGGCGCTCTGATACCAAATAAATTGTCACGCCCCGATGGAGACACCGCCAGACGAAAATCTGGCAGCATCTCCCCTGTACGGGTGACAATGCCAATTTTCATACAAGGCCTACACGTCCACTATACATCGGTCAACACGACCGGAATCCAAACACACACGCAGATAATAAATCAGGCCTCAGGCTAACAATCAAATGATATAAACAAAAGAATATCATAACTAAACCTACCCCTTCTGCCATCTGGGCAGGAATACTCAACCGAAATCCAATCCAGAACAAAATCCGAGTAAAAGTCCATAAGGACACCAAAAATCCACGAATACAATTTTCCACTCCAATCCTAAACATGTCCTCTAACCAAAATATCCAAACCATAGAAACAAATAACCAATCAAAACTTTTACGACGAGTGGGGTTTGGCAGCTGCACTCTCTTGACATCTTCATCCTGAAATAGATATAATCAACGGGGTAAGTTCAAAGAACTTAGCGGATATAGTTGATATGCAAAGTAAGATATAGCTAACAATAGAAATCATGTCAGTACAGTCTCACATATAGGGTATGCAAGAAATAAATACAACAGGACTGTACTAACCTGAATCTCCTACCCTGATATAGGAGCATGTGCCTGACTAGAAGTAATAAAGTCCTCACCATATATATAAATATGTATCTTGTATGCATGACAATCATATGCACATCCAAGGCAGCAATAAAAATGCAGCAAACACAATACAAATGCTATCCATGCAAAATGCATGTCGTGCCAATGACATGGTCACCCCTGACGCCAGTCAGCCGCCTCACACGCGATGGTGAAGCCGAGTGGGTAGGACTATGACAACTGTGCACTCTGCCATCACTGCTCCTGAGTGACCGAGTGGACAGGATGCTTCGGAGTACACCTATCCTCCTGCCCCAAACATAGTGGGGGAGCTAAGCTCTCATCTCCCGGTGTTATAGACCAGAGGAGGGATCCCTGCCCGCTACCACGCTGCCTCATCGCTACCCATGAGCGGACCAGCGGAGCCTGATAGAGCAACTACACACACCCTCCTGATGTACCACTAACCCATGAGTGACAGTGTGTGCAGGCCATGTAACTGGCTGTGGGCTCAACAATAATGGAACCCCGTCCAGCCAGCATGCAATCATGCAAAAATGGTGCATGATATTAAAGCATGTAAATCCTACTCAAAATACCTATCCGAATAATATGTACAATCAATATGTACATATCCATAATCCAAATAACTATGATCCAAGTCAAACAGGGAGATATAATCATATCCTATCACATGCATGTATCAAGTAGGCACCAAAAGCATACTAGGCATATAAACATGAAAAATTATTGTAAGCTATCCTAATTAGCATATCAACAATGACTATATCTAAAAGATAAGTCAAAATACCTGCCTGCCAAATATTCGCAAAGAGAACCAGATCGTCACGACCGTGATCCTGCCTCATGACCGAAACCTGCATAATGCATAACTATTATTAAGCATAAAATACCATTCACCGGCAAATCGAATACATAATCGATTCCTTCCATAACCAATTAATCCAAAATAAATCCATCAAATCCAAGCACACGACAACGTGCTAAATACTACTCTGTATCTCCAAGTAGACCCTCAACCCGTAGGTCATAAACTGTGATTAACTTCTCAAGACAAAAACATATCCTTGAAATTTATCTCACCATGATCAATACTCATCATATGAAAATATTATCCATCTCACAACAAAATGATCGAATCGAATCCTACATCGACCTCATATCCGATCCACTAGATTGATTTAAGTATCCTATTCAACCTAATCAATTCTCCATACTGAATTACAGAACCGATCATAAATATGAATCCAACCTAACCCTAGGTGACATACACACGACTCAACCAATCCTTACCTCAAACCCGATCCAACACTTGGATCCCACAACTTGTCACCCACAATCCATTTACAGCTGTTTACAACTCACCTAACGATAAACTCAAAGCCATCAGTTCTTATTCCCTTTACAAAGATCCGTTCAGATCAACAAGAAATCCGATGATTAGGTTATATGAAATTCACTGGCTGATTCACCAACTCATCCCTCAACCAGTAATCACGTCGACTATAACCATCTGTTCAAAACCACTAACTCCAAACCCTAATCCTACTAATAGGGAAATCGACAGATTCACCTGAAATCAGATATGGCACAGGGGAAAACAACCCCAATCTATTCGCTGCCCATAAACAAACCACTCCTAGATCTATCCACCATTACCACAACACAACCACTCAAAAATATAACAATTTTACAGCTAAAAGAGAGGCTAGCTCAAACTTACCATCCTTGGAAATCTCTCGGCAGTAATCCTTCCCAAATCTTTGTTCACCGGAATTTCTTGTTGCTGCCCTAGCACCCCACACGACGATCTTGCTTCCTGCCATCTCCTATTCATTGGCAACCAACGCTCACTATCACTGTCCAAAATTACTGATCAGCTAAAATAGGAAATCTACAGCTAGGACTTTCAATCCCGTCCAAGGAACAAGGAATCCGACTCCTACCTTGCTCCGACGACCACCGGCAGGGATCGCAGCCTCCGCCCCAAATCAGCACATAACGACGACTAGGCTAGCAGCAGGCGCGGGCAGGGAGAAAGGAAGAGGAGCGGCGATGGCGCTCTTTGGCAGAGGAGGCCGACGCGCGTCGTCAGTGGCAGAGGAGGCCGGCGCTCGCGATTAATGGGCGGCGGCCTTGAGAGGGTCGTTAGGCGGCGGTGGAAGAAGCGCTGCGACAGATGAGAACGGCGAATGGTGGTGGCGGCAGGGATTGAGGGAAGCGGCGTGCAAAGCTGTGGGCCGCCCGTGTGCAGATGGTGTTGTGGGTGGCGGCGGCCTCGTCGTCGACGGAGAAGAGACCGACCTGGTCGTCGGCGGAGAAGAGATCGCCGGCGGAGAATAAGGGGTGGCGTTGGGCGAGTGAAGGAACGGATGGGTGGAACTGCCGAAGGAGGAAAAGAGTCGGGCGGGGAAAAAGAATAAAGAAAATAAATTTAGGTTTTTTTTCTGTTTAGTTAATACCCTCTATTAACCCCTTAAATAGACTCCACAAAAGCCTATTTATTTTATCCCCATAATTATCTCGTACGGACTCCGTTTAAATCCAGAAAAATTCCGAAAAAATTCCTAAAATTCCCTAAAAATCCCGAAAAATTTCCAGGATTATTTTCCTAAATTCTCTTCTCATTTAATTTACTATTTTAAATTTTCAGTATTTAACACCTCCTCCCCCCCCCCCCCTCCGAGAGTGTCGGTTGAAATGTCCCTTCCCATAAGTCAAAAGGATTCTCCAAGATCACCAGTATAATTCCGATGTTCTTCTGAATGATCATCTCCTAAAACATTTTGGATTATCCCCCTTTGTTTTGGATGACCACATTCTAATAGGTGGTGTATTACTGCGAACCCTCTTATAGTGTAACGCTTTATGAACTTATAATGTTTGATAACTATTTTCCTGTGTTGTAGACGACCTAATGCAGAAGGCAATAATGAGTGTATTGGAGGCTAGAGTAGAGAAAGAAAAATAAAAAGAGAAGGTAAAGCATAAATGAGAGCAACCCCCAGCTCGCCCCTCTTCCCCTCTCCAAGACTTAACTACCAAAGTCACCCCCTGCCACTCAAACAACAGTCTGCTCTCCCACTACATCCTCAACATCTTCCCCACAGGAGATCTCCTCGACTGTTAGGAAGTCCCTCTACTCAACCTTCTCCTCCCATGCTCTCAGCTTCCTTCTCCCCTAGTCCTCCTCCTGTTCGTCGTCGCCTCAGCCATTACAACCCCTCTCCCTCCCCTTCAAAAGGGGATATTGATGTCTCTAGAGAACCTTCCTCCATGCTTGAAGACAGTTCTCCTATTTTAGCTTCTTCTCCTATAGCATTGCCCCCAGGCCTAGAAGTAGGACCGTCTTCATCATCCTTACCCTTAGCTCCCGACTTAGAAGAATTTCCTACTACCTTCCCCCAACACAACTCCCTCCTTCCTAAACCCTCCTCCCCCTTGGCCGAATTAAATCCTATCACAGATGTTTCCCCCCTTTATTCCTACTTCAATAACTCCTCCTACCATCACTCTTCATTCTTCTCGTAAGATCCACACTCCCCAAGAAGTAAAACTGTTTAACCAGTCAGAAGTGTAGAGTCCCTTTGAACACTTATGAGTAAACCTCATAGAGGTATCTCTTCTAACAATATTCTTCTTAATTTGACCTCCGAACACCACTCCCTCCTTCCTAAACCCTCCTACCCCTTGGTCGAATTAAATCCTATAGTAGATGTTCCCCCCTCTATTCCTACTTCAATAACTCCTCCTACTATCACTCTTCATTCTGCTCTTAAGATTCACACTCTCCAAGAAGTAAAACTTTTTAGCCAGTCAAAAGTGTAGGGTCCCTTTGAACGCTTACGAATAAACCTCACAAAGGTATCCCTTCTAACAATATTCTTCTTAATTTGCTCTTATTTCTCCCCTTTCACCTTTTCCTAGCATAGGAAGCTACCAATTACGATGATGCAACTCGCCATTTAGTCGAGTATCAATCCACTATGGAAGCCCTCCATGCAACTTCAGAGACCCAACTAAGATAAATGACTCACCAGATAACACAAGCTAAACAGCGAGAAGCAACCCTAGCCATCTTAGAGGAGACTTTAAGAAAGACATGTGCGGATCTTAAGGCTAAATTGTCGACATCAAGGCGTGCCCAAGAAGAGGCTCTCCATGAGGTCGACATATTGCACGCCCAGCTATTATTCCAGAGTGAACGGATCCAACAAGCTGATACCTTGGCCTGGGAACTAGCATAATGTCATATTCAACTTAAAGAGACTTAAGCCAGATGAGCAGAGTCCTTTGCAAAGCTACTACAAGCCTTATTGTCTATCAAAACTCTTAAAGCGACTCATGATTCTACTCAAGCTCAATTGGATCACTTCTCTTCTGTGGTTTCTGAAGTACTCGAAGACCTCCTAAAAGTAACAAATTAGTTACAATCACTACAGTTGGAACATGTCCAAACTATAAATTCTCTTGGTCAACAAGTATTAGCTGTCGCCAAAGAAAGAGATGAGCTTAAAGCTGTTCTTGCTACTCAAATATCTACTGAAGAAGCTCACTGGAAAGTGCGGGAGCAAGAGATGATAGCAAAACTTTGTGAAAAAGCTACTGACATATTTATAATGGATTTTGAAGGATCCAACAAACAGTTTGAAGATCGAGGGTATCCTCCTCTAGGAGAAGACACTAGCTTCGTAAGTGTTGAGGTTGCTATTGCCAAATATCCGGCAAAAGCCTTTGATCTGTAGCAACTTCATCCCTTGTAATGAAAGCTGTCTATATTTCCAAAGAACATAACAATTGTATGTTCTTATACTAAATGTGTCCTTTTCTACTTTTACTAGGCTATCTAATTGGTATTTTCATAATAATCAGAGCCCTACTAGTGAGTCGATTGAGCCCTTTTATACTGACTATTCCCAGCTAGCATCTCCTTCGTGATAGTCGACTGATAATATGTTGTTAAGAATAGTAGTATTATAAAACTTTTACCGAATTTCCAATCCCGTGTGTTTATCTTTATATCATCCCTCCCAAAGGAGTATGACATTCCCCATATATTAACTGTAAATTAGCATAACCTTTCATATCTTCCCTTAATCTCAAATTGTTTTTCTAAATTCATGGCTGATAACCAACTACAAAAAGATGAACTTCCTTTCATTGAATACCCTAATTCTGATCAACAAGTATAAGGGAATTGGAGGAATTGACAGAGAGTTTGTGTTCCCGATTGTGCTCTACCTCCACTCGCACCTACTCCTTGTGTCAAGAGTTAGTAGTTACAGAGAGACTCCTTAACTTCCCCTACTCACCTCTGTTGAAATGTACCTCCTCTCCTCTAACCCGAAGGCACTATGCTTTCTTTTATGACTTAAAATAAATACATTGTATTACTGTATTCAACTATTTATGCCATACTTCAGGAAGAACATCATATTTTCATAATAAACACTGTGTACCTCTTTTAGGAGACCATATCTTTAGAATTCTTCTCTTTATCTCAATGTACAACGTGCACACCGATACAATTAATTCGCCAATGAACTTTATAAACATGCCAAATATACTATAGACCGTCGGATTGCATAATAATTGTTAGGGCAATCAACCCATGTGATATGGTTTTGATGTGTGTGGCAAAGGGTTTAAGTTAGGTTGTTAAGATTTGATATGTGTGTCGAAGTCGTGCAAGACTTAGTAATTTGCACATGGAGCTTTGGCAAGTTTCACCAACTCATAACCTCATGCTTGAGTCAGCAAAGGAGCATTGCGAAGTCGTGCGCTTGATGCATCTGAGGGACCGCCGGACGAGATGACTTGAAGCGAAGCCAAAGAAGCAGACTTCGAGGGCAAGAGATGCGAAGGAGCATTGCGAAGTCGTGCGCTTGGTGTTGCCGAGGGACGTGGCTGCGAACGAAGAGAGCTTCGGTGAGGGGCTTCAAGTGAGATGAGAGAATGAGTGAAATGTAAGTAGCTCATTAGGTGAACTTGGCCGAAATGGCTAAGTGTCGGATGCTCAACCGAAGGGTTGAGGTTTTACCCGATTGCCGGACGCTCAAAAGGATGTGAAGTTTGAGGTTTACCCGCTATCAGTCGACTGCCATGTTATGGCAGTCGACTTCTCCAAGTCGACTGTGACTCGACTGGTGTTCGAGTTTGATCTGTGTCACATCAGTCGACTGCCAAGAATTGGCAGTCGACTAACGAAACCACCAGTCAACTGATGATGACATCACCGACCGTCGCAAGGGATTCGGCATGTATCGTTGATCACCGAGTGCTCACTGACATTTCGATCGATAGCTCCATCACCGATCGACGGGATGATTAGTCAACTGATATGGGAGCCGTTGGATGAAATCCAATGTGGAAGAAGCCGTTATTGGGCAACGGCTACAGGAGCAGTTGACTGATCGAGGCATCAGTCGACTGGCAGGCTCTCAACGGGAAGAATGAGTTCCTCTCTATAAAATGGGGCCTTTGGACACTTGGGGAGGCTAATGTTCATGCTCCAAACTATCATCCAAGTGCCCCACAAGTTTTAAACTCTTTCTTTTGTTCTTATTTCAAATCCATTGTAAGAAAGAGTGTTTTGTGTTGTAAGAAGGTTTACCTCCACCTTGCTTTGGCTAAAGGGAGAGACCATATTGGATTGGTTTTGGAGTGATTCATCGGAGACGAATCGGACCGTGGATTAGCGGCATAGGGTCGTGAACCACGTTATATCTCGTGTTAGCATTGCTCTTTACTTTGTGTTGTTCTTAATTATTTAATTTTATATTTCCACTTGCGCTAATCACATTTGTAGACGAGAAATTAAGAGCGAATTCCACCGTACGAAGAAAGAGGGATATTCACCCCCCTCTAGCTGTCCACCGACGTTCCAATAATAATGAGGACCACCTTGTAAGATTATGAACGTCCTCAGCTGGTTGAGGTGCATATTCACCATCATCCCCCTGTAATTTTCACCTTTACCCTGCCACCTCCGATATACCACCACATAGGGATAGTTGAGGTACAAACCAACACCAAATTGAGTAAGACTGTAGACCAACTTAAGGACTTATGAATTGCCTTTGTCAGCCGTAGAAATATACTCTGTCGTTCTTCCTTTCTCAAACCCTACTCTTCCCATCCACCACCGCAAGGGGAATATCAAGCTACGGCTGTGACAACCGAGCTAAATAAGAATGAGAACCTACTCAAGGGCTTACAAAGTTCCACTATGGTTCATGATGATATACTCCGTCGTTCCTCCCTTCTTAAAACATACTCCTCCCATCCACTACCAGAAGCGAAATGTCAATTTGCGACTGTGATGGCCAAGCTAAATAAGAATGAGGATCAACTGGAGGGCTTACAAACTGCCTCTACTGGCCATGATGATATACTCTGTCGTTCTTCCAGAGTGAATCCTACCTTAAACCTAACTCCTCCATTCTACCACCACATGGGGATAGTAGCTTCGGCCCCTGTCGAGTTGTAAGAAGAATATGGACTGGCTTGAGGACTTATAAATTGCCTCTGTCGACTGTGATAATATATGTCGTCGTTCTTCCAAGTGAATATTATCTTAAACTTGATTCCTCCGCTCCACCACCGCACGAGGATAGTAGCTTCGGCCAATGTCGAGCTATAAGAAGAATATGGATCAGCTTAAGGACTTACGAACTATCTTGGTCGATTGTGATAATATATGTCTTCGTTCTTCTAAAGTGAATACTACCTTAAACCCGACTCCTCCATTCCGCCACCGCACAGGGATAGTAGCTGTTGGTGCAATCGGCCCAGGTCACGATTGACCAGACTCGAGTTTGACTCGAGTGATGTTTTAATGTTTGACATTAATGTCTGTTGATATTTTGGGGAGATTGTTTATACAATCAACCCGGGTTATGTTTAATCGGACTCGAGTTTGACTCGAGGGAGACTTTGATGGTTAATTGGAGTTGACCATGTCATGGAAAGTCCAAGTCATGAGTACTTGGCATGTAAAGTCCAAGCATGGGTCTTGGCAAGGAAAAGTCCAAGCATGGGTCTTGGCATGGAAAGTCCAACATGGGTTGGCAAGGGAAAGTCCAAGTTTGAGTCTTGGCATTTGAGAAGTCCAAGGGGTTTGATATTTGCGGCGTAAAGTCCAAGCGAGAGTCTTGACAGCATAAGTCCAATGGTTGACGGCGTAAAGTCTAAGCGGAGTCTTGGCAGCGTAAGTTCAATGTGCCTTGGCAATGTAGACATCGTTAGCATGATATAGCCGATGAAAGCACCTGAAGGCTAGCGCAATGGATGAACAAGTCATGGATGACTTGGAGGGATCCGAGAGGCGTGAGGCTGATGGAGGTGGCTAGAAGGCATAGGTCTAGGCTAAGGGTGGTCTAGCAAGTATGGGGAAACCATACTTAGCCTAAAACCTCATGTTTGAGGTGTGCCAGTCGACTGGTGAGAGTCAACTAGGGTTTGACTGCGAGAATTGCTCTAGCAGTCGACTGCCAGAGGTGGGTAGTCGACTTCTCGATTGAGCAGTCAACTGATCTTGTGATCAGTCGACTGGTGCTCAATTTTTCGAGCATAGAATGAAGTCTGACTCGACTGCTGGGTCTAGCAGTCGAGTGGAGGCTTGATCAGTCGACTGATAGTCATAATCAGTTGACTGATGATGGATCCGTTGGATTTTTCCAACGTGGATCTAGCCATTGTCTCACGATAACAGTGGCAACAGTCGACTAATGGTCTCGAGAAGTCAACTGATCGATGTTTTCCAGCACAGGTTGAAGCTTTAAATGGAGCTCGTGAAGGTGGAAAAAGCCAATGGTTTTTGAAGGCTTTTGGGGCGATTTGCTACTGCAAATTAGGGTCTCCAAGCGCAATTCAAGCAACCAAAGATCAATCATTCAAAAGAGCAATTGTAAAGTAGTTTTCTTTACTTGCATTGTATTTTGTTATTGTAATTGCTTGTATCTATTTCTTATTGTTGTAAGAATACTTGTACGAGGTTTCTCCACCTCCGACTTGTATCGAGAAGGAGTATTTGTGACTAGTGGTTGTGTGTGCATTACTAGAGCTCGTAGAGTTCGATCCGTGGAGTAGAAACCTTGAGGTTCTGAACCACGTTAAATATTTGTGTTTGCGTGATTGTCTTGTTTCGTTACTGCTATTATCCATATTCCGCTGCGCATAATGAGTTTTGTAGAGACAAATGCAATTGAATTCCAATGACGTATAGCACGATGCTATTCACCCCCCCCCCCTCTAGTGTTCCAACGATCCCCTATAAGTGGTATCAGAGCATGACCGTTCTTCAAAGTTTAACAACTAAGGGAGCACGCTAGAGGGTGAAGATGGAAGTCCAAGAACAACTAGGATGGGACATCAACACACCGGTGCCCTACACCCTATACGGACGAGAAGGCTTCAATTCTTGGAAGAGAAGAATTGAAGATTTTATTATAATGAGAGATTTTGAGGAATGGTGTATTTTGATGGATGGATTCGAATATCCAAAAGGACCAAAGGGTGGTTTCCTCAAGAAGAAGAAATGGAGTGAAGATCAAATCCAAGCCTTCGAGAAAAACATGAAGGTAGTAAAGTTTATTTTTGATTTGATCCCTAACAATATTGGTTGTATGTTAGGAGATTATATGGATGCTAAGGAGTTATGGAGTCAAGTGGAAAAGCTCCATGAAAATTCATCATCGGTTCAAGAAGAAGAGGAGTACTCACCCTCTCAAGCTCAAGCAAGTACATCGTCATCTAAAGAGCTTGAGGATTCGGAAGTCGATAGGGAATCAATTTCTGGATCGGTGGAAGAAGTGGAAAAAGCCTCCATTTCAAGGATTGAGAGGGAGGAGAGACCATCCACACCGGAGCCGGAGCAAAATCAAGAAGAAGCCTCAACCTCCGGGAGGGATGAGGAACCCACTCCGATCACCACCACAAATACCCTAGGTAACTCAAGCAATTTAAGTTTAAATAAAAATCATATAATTTTCTTTGAGTGTAGGGAAAGTGGGCATTACAAGAGCAAATGCCCAAAGAGAGTAAGAAAAGCTCCACCGATACCAAAAATCAAGGATGTTGGTCCCCCAACCATCAAAAGCAAGGAGTAAGTCATTTGCTTCAAGTACCGACAACCGGGTCATTACCGGAGTCAATGCCCAAAGGGGGAAAAGAATGGGCAAAGAGGAGCATCACAAGTAGAGGGAGCTACTAAGGCAAACCCTAAGGTATATCATTTTAATAATGCTCATTCTTCTAATTTAAATGTCAAAAAACATGCTAGTAATTTCAATTCCCTTGCAATTTATCATGAAAAACATGCTAGGAACAATAAATATTTTTGCCCAGGAGCTAAGAATGTCCACCTTAGAAATAAGGAGAAATTTGGGACTAATGTCCCTAAAAATATATTATCTAAGGAAAAACCTAGGTCAAACAATTCTAGACAAATTCTACCTAGGGAGACCATTAGAAAGGTACAAGAGCATCTAGGTCTTAATCCCAAATGGACTAGTCATATGCCTAGAAAGAACAATGCCCAAAGACCAAATCAAAATTCAAAAATTGGGCAATTAGAATTAGAAAATCAAGCCTTGAGATCAAGACTTGAGAAATTAGAAATGACCCTCGAGAAGATGCAAAATCAATTTCAAGGGTTAAATGGTCAAAGTCAAGGGTCTAGATCTCAATGTCAACACCTAGAATCTAAGAAACAAAAGTCAACCAAGGGCAAGAAAGGTTTGGGTCACAAACCTAAGCCTAGGGTGGCTTATCATAGTGTTCCATTTGATTATGGAACACAAACTAGGTCTAGGAAGACCAAGGTCAATAGGGAAGTCATCTCTAGAGTTGACTAAGGTTTGTGCCTAGTGGCTAGGGTTTCAAGGAAACCTAGGGTGGCCACTAAGAAGGTTATTAGGGAGGAAATCCCTAAGGTTAACCTAGGCAAGACCAAAATGACCAAGACTACCAAGCCTAGGAGGTCATTAGGAAGGTATCTAGGGAGGTTATCCCTAAGGAATACCTAATTAATCCTAGGAGCTCAAATAGGTTTTGGGTTCCTAAGAGCGTGATTGATTCACGCTAGATGGGTTTAGGGTGTGCCAACCTTGATTGGATGAGTAGTTAACTCAACCATGATAAAGGTGACACTTTAGGTAATTTTCAAGGTTATGGGTATCTTGGAAATAAGGTTGATATTATGATCCTAAAAGATTTTAGGATGTGCCAATACATTTTTGGAATTATGAAAAATCAATTAAATTGACACAATTTAGGTTTAGAGGTTAGTGTGCCATTTTGGATTTTTGACACACTTGGGAGATTAGTAGTAATATGGCAAAATAAATCTAATTATAATAAATGACAACTAATATTAAAATTTAGATATTATTATACCTATACATTTTATATGTCATGCTTTGATTGCCATATAACATGCCATGACATCATATCTATTTTTTATCATTTAAAATGTTATGATAATGCTTAGGGTTAGGCTAAATGTCATGTGTTTTTAGATCTAATCATATGCCATGACATCATGATCATTGGTCATGCTTAATTATTGCTATCATTATGTCATGATCATTTCATGCGTTTAAATTGATTAAAATTGATTTAAGGACAATGACATGACTTGGAGTCCCATTTATAAGGGAATCAAGTAGAGTTGCCTTAGAAAAATGCATGAAACCCTAGATTAGGGAGAACAAAACCCACATCTCACATCACATTGACATGTATGTGTATTTATATACCCTAGATACATGTGAGATGCTAGGATATGAGTTAAATTCAGGGTGCATAGTTTTTGCATCTAGATGAACTAAAACTCATCTTATTTCATTTGTGGATCATTGGAAAAGCTTGTGTACAAGTCATGTACATTGAGCCCAAGGAATATGATCCAAAATAAAGTTTTGAAAACATTTTAAAATCACTTTAGAAAACCTTGGCGAAGTTTATCTTTTGATAGCAATCACTATTGATGAGATTGATACAAAGTGAGCTAAAACTTTGAAGTTTTTCTTCACTTTTGGATTTTGTATCAATTTTGATATTTTATGGGTAAAATATTTTTCTATTATTTTTCACCAGTTGTATTGACTATAAGTAATATACGTATGAATTTTTATGATTTTTTTATATACGTATAATTACTTATGATTTTCTGAATTTTGTTTATGATAATTGAAATTCTGATATTTCAGTTATAAGTCGACTGCCCTGGGTGGTAGTCGACTGATGAGGGTGGGAGTCAACTGGTAGCTAAGAGAGTCGACTGTCAATGTTGATTTCGGAAAAACAAGGTATGTTTAGCCTGTGTTCAGCTGCAGTTAAGGTCTCTAACCACTTCTAACCCTAGGATATGCTTTGGGAAGCATTATAAAGGGTGAAAATCTATTGGATATGGATTAGGAGAGGTGTTAGGATAATGTATCAAATTTAAGGTGTGGAGAGTTCGTGTTTGAACTTTAAACCTTATTTTTGATGGTTTAGAGTTCCTATTGGCTTAGGGACTTTCCAAGGACACTGTTGGTACAATGGTCAAGGGGGAGCAAGCCTTTAGGGGGAGGTATCCATCATGGGATAATGGATGTGTTTTTCTTTTCTTGAAGGGGAGAAGTTATGGGGAGAATTTCATCAATTGAGAAAATTGATGGGATTTTGAGATACCCAATTTGGAAATTGGGAGAGTGTATAGGATTGTCTCTCTTGAGTGATATGGGACTTATCACTAGGAAGATGGTAGACATCCTAGGTATCTTTGGACCAAAGGGGAGATTGTAAGATCTCATTGGGACATGAGACATTGACCTCCTTTGAGAAAACTTTTTTGATATTAGTCAAAAAGGGGGAGAATTTATTGGGAGAATAATATCAATTGGAAAAATTGATGGGGATGATTGGTTTGAGTTAGATGGTCTAACTCAATGGTTTGTTTGGTTTTTGTCAAACATCAAAAAGGGAGAGATTGTTGGTGCAATCGGCCCAGGTCATGATTGACTAGACTCGAGTTTGACTCGAGTGATGTTTTGATGTTTGACAAAGTAAGTTGACATTGATGTTTGACAAAGTGAGTTGACATTGATGTTTGACAAAGTGAGTTGACATTGATGTTTGACATTAATGTCTATTGATGTTTTGGGAAGATTGTTTATACAATCAACCCAGGTTATGTTTAACCGGACTCGAGTTTGACTCGAGGGAGACTTTGATGGTTGATTGGAGTTGACCATGTCATGGAAAGTCCAAGTCTTGAGTACTTGACATGTAAAGTCCAAGCATGGGTCTTGGCAAGCAAAAGTCCAAGCATGGGTCTTAGAATGGAAAGTCCAACATGGGTTGGCAAGGGAAAGTCCAAGTTTAAGTCTTGGCATTTGAGAAGTCCAAGGGGTTTGATATTGGCGGCGTAAAGTCCAAGCGGGAGTCTTGGCAGCATAAGTCCAATGGTTGGCAGCGTAAAGTCCAACCGAAGTCTTGGCGGTGTAAGTCCAATGTGCCTTGGCGATGTAGACACCGTTAGCATGACATAGCCGATGGAAGCACCTGAAGGCTAGCGCAATGGATGAACAAGTCATGGATGACTTGGAGGGATCCGAGAGGCGTGAGGCTGATGGAGGTGGCTAGAAGGCTTAGGTCTAGGCTAAGGGTGGTCTAGCAAGTATGGGGGAACCATACTTGGGCTAAAACCTCATGTTTGAGGTGTGACAGTCGACTGGTGCTATATGGTAGTCGAATGGTGAGAGTCAACTAGGGTTTGACTGCGGGAAGTGTCGCTGCAGTCGACTGCCAGAGGTGGGCAGTCGACTGCTGGACCGAGAAGTCGACTGATCTTGTGATCAGTCGATTGGTGCTCGGTTTTTCAGGCACAGAAGGGAGTCTGACTCGATTGTTGGATCTAGCAGTTGAGTGGAGGCTTGATCAGTCGATTGATCGTCATAATCAGTCGACTGATGATGGATCCGTTGGATTTTTCTAGCGTGGATCTAGCCGTTGTCTCATGACAACAGTGGCAACTATCGACTGATGGTCCCGAGTAGTTGACTGATCGGCGTTTTTCAGCACAGGTTGAAGCTTTAAATAGAGCTCGTGAAGGAGGAAAAATCCAATGGTTTTTGAAGGCTTTTGGGGCGATTTGCTGCTGCAAATCAGGGTCTCCAAGTGCAATTCAAGCAACCAAAGATCAAGCATTCAAAAGTGCAATTATAAAGTAGTTTTCTTTACTTGCATTGTATTTTATTATTGTAATTGCTTGTATCTATTTCTTATTATTGTAAGAATACTTATACGAGGTTTCTCCGCCTCCGACTTGTGTCAAGAAGGAGTATTTGTGACTAGTGGTTGCGTGTGCATCACTAGAGCTCGTAGAGTTCGATCCGTGGAGTAGGAACCTTGAGGTTCTGAACCACATTGAATATTTATGTTTACATGATTGTCTTGTTTCATTACTGCTATTATCTATATTCTGCTGTGCATAACGAGTTTTGTAGAGACGAACTCAATTGAATTCCATCGACGTATAGCACGACGCTATTCACCCCCCCTCTAGCATTCCAACGATCCCCTATAGTAGCTTCGGCCAATGCCGAGCTATAAGAAGAATGTGGATCAGCTTAAGGACTTACGAACTGCCTTGGTCGATCGTGATAATATATGTCGCCATTCTTCCAAAGTGAATACTATCTTAAACCCGACTCCTCTATTCCACCACCGTGCGGGGACAGTAGCTTCGGCTAAAGCCGAGCTATAAGAAGAATGTGGATCGGCTTGAAGACAAACAAACGGCCTCAACTGATCGTGATAATATATATCGTCGTTCATCCAACGTGAATACTACCTTAAACCCGACTCCTCCATTCCACCACATCATAGGGATAGTAGTTTCGACCAATGCCGAGCTGTAAGAAGAATGTGGACCAACTTGAGGACTTACAAATTGTTGACCGTGATAATATACGTTGTCATTCTTCCAAAGTGAATAATACCTTAAACTCGACTCCTCCGTTCTACCATTGCATGGGGACAGTAGCTTTGGCCAATGTTGAGCTAAAAGAAAAATACGGACTAACTTGAGGACATACGAACTGCCTTGACCAACCATAATAATATACGTCACCGTTCTTCTAAAGTGAATACTACCTAATACACGATTCCTCCGTTCCACCAGCACACAGGGACAGTAGCTTCGGCCAATGCCGAGCTATAAGAATAATGTGGACTGGCTTGAGGACTTTCAAACTACCTCAGTTGACTGTGATAACATATATACGTCGTCATTCATCTATAGTGAATACTACCTTAAACCCGACTCCTCCATTCCCCCACTGCACGGGGACAGTAGCTTCGGCTAATGCTGAACTGTAAGAAGAATGTGGACCAACTTGAGGAATTACGAATTATCTCGGGCGACCGTGATAATATACGCTGTCATTCTTTCAAAGTGAATACTACCTTAAACACGACTCTTCTGTTTCACCACTGCATGGGGATAGTAGCTTCGACCAATGAAGAGATGTAAGAAGAATGTGGACCGGCTTAAGGACTTATGAACGACCTCGGTTGGCTATAATAATATACTCCTGCGAGAACCTTCAACTGCAAAACTCCAGAATCAGGCTTCTTATGCAATGAATTGATAACTCGACCCATTTATTGCCTGTCGCTTAGGCTTCGCCTATCGCAGACATCCCCCAATCACTGGCCCTTTTTCCTTCCCTTAGGAATAATTCATCACTGCTCTTTGAATAGGGATTCCTATCTTCTCCACTCAACCCTTTCAAATTCTCTGATGCCATAATGTTTCCTGCCACTGCTGTCTAGCTTAAGCATTACCCTTCTTTTCTATGTCTAATAGCTTTACTTCCCCCTTTTCTCAAAGATGAAGGCAGCTATGTTGAGTGATGCCCGCCGGAAGATGCAAAAGAAGCACGTTGGTACCACAAGCATATCCACCCGCACCTCCTCATTAGTCGCACTAACCATCAATGACCCTCCTACTACTCCTTCCCCTGCCCCAGCTTCTTCCCTGCCATTGGTAATATCACCTTTACCTTTGCCACATCCCTCTGATACCATCTCCTTCTATGTGCCATTAGAAGCACTTATTCTGTCTCTTGCATCGCAAAACCCTAATTCCCCTTCTCCTTCACTTTCCCTCTTTGTAGAAACTGCCTCTGCTAATGAGCTCTTCTCCATCACCTCTCTGTCTTTTCCCGTAGCATCCCCCTCCATGTCCTCCCCACCTCCACTCACAGTTTCCCCTGTCCCTTCCTCTCCACTACCCCCAAAGGGCATGGATTCTCTTTCAACAACACAGAACCCTAATTCCTCCACCCCTCCTTTCTTCCCTTCTACAGAAATTATTCTGAGCAATTGTAATTTATCTCCCGTTATTCCTTGGATACCTCCGTCATCACATTGCCTTTCTTTTCAAGACACTTCCCTAGGCTCGACCTCAAGTCTACCTTTCGTCATCATCCCCCATCCTTCTCTGAGGTTCCCTTCCCTCTCCCCACTAAGGCAATCAGGTATTCTAATATAATAGCATCATCTTCCATTTTAAAATGCGAACTAACACCATCCCTTCTCTCTCTTCTCTTTCACTATCTTCCAGAGATTTGCGCATCATTCATCAAGAGAAATTGATACCTTGAATGGAAAGTATGCAACATGCCCTTGAGTTGGTCAGTCTTTCTAAACCTTTCTTTCATTTAATTTTGAATAATCCCTCTTTTCTGACCCATAGTGTGCAAACTATGACAAATTATCAAGAGTTAAGGTGCTCCTTATCATAGTATCAAATTCAAGTCCATTAGCAAGCTTCCTTATATACTCAAGCCAGTTTGGCAACTCAAGAGATATCCCGATAAAGAGAAGATTCCCTCCTTCAAGAATTAGCTCTATGTCATGCTCAACTAACAGAAGTCCAATTGCAACAAAAGAAAAGTGAAAAGACATTATCAAACTTAAGGGGCCAAGTGGCTAGGAAAATCTGCAAGAATTCAGTTTTGCAAGCATAAAGAAACAACCTTTTCTCAAATGCATAGACATAAGATTTTCTTACAGAAAGTAAAGTTTGAAGCTTCTTGTTCTATGACTCATTCAGCAGCTATCAAGGATATTTTATATTCTATACGCTAGGATTTGGTGGAGATGTCCAAGATTGTTCAATAAGATTATACTTCTCATGCTCATGACCTGCGGATCCTCACTGAAACCCTTGATCAAATGTCTCGCCAATACTGTCATCTCCGCAAAGACTTCATAGAACATTGAGAGCACTGCATTAAATTCTGTCGAGATGTAGAGACTTCTGAGAAACAAAGAAAAAAATGCCTAATGCCCCTTATGCAAGCTACGTTTTAAAACAATTTTAATGAAGCGGTTCAACAATATGTAGAGCAAGGATTTCCACCTACTCAGTAGTCATCCCCCTTTATGAAATGGAAAGTTAGTTTCAAATGTTATCCCCCTGAACATTTTAAATTGTGACTCCACTCTGACTCTTTCACATAATTGTAAAAACTGGAAATCATTATGGTATGAAGGTTGATGATATATACCACAACTTTCTTGTTTATTGGCAATACAAGTACACAAAGTGTAAAGTTGAGAATTCTTTCCTTGTATGTCTTCTATTTATACCTTCCTATCTTCAACAATAAAAATGTTTCGAGTGTACTACATTCTAGGGTCTAGACAATGATGCACGTGAACACGACCTCAAATCTCGCGATGGAGACCATCGAGGACTCGAAGCGCACGCTCGCGCTCAATGCCCGCAAGTGCACGAATATCGTCAAGTAATAAAAAGATTATCGATTCCACAGAGACTGAGATTCGAGTATCAATTTGTTAAGTGGACGTTATTGTTCAGAATTCAATTCTAATGGTTGTGATTGCGAGTCGATGGTCCTAACTCAATACGGTGTCACACGGAAGAAGAAAAGACTTGCTGCGAGTCTTTGGAAAGAATTCTAGGATTTCAGTTTCGCTTGTGTGTCGCAAAACATGCTATCAATTGGGTATTATCTAAACGTCTAACTATGGCCTTGTGGAAGGGACATCATATGCTCCCCCGATGAGCCTTCGCATCTATCGGGAGTTATCTCTGCCATTACCAGGTCCACCCCTGGCGTTAGGACGGGATAGGTGGTACGAGGATGCCAAATCAATTTCTGTGACAAATCGTTTCCAATTCTATCGCACCCTTCTATCCACAGTTACAGGAGATGAAGTCAACCCCTAGGTTCCTCCTTAATTCTTCTAGATCTTAGATGCAAGGGTTGTCGCCCCTCGTATTAGCTAGCACAGTAGATAGAAAACCAAAACACATAGACATCGGTCTAAACTAATACCAAATGCAAATACAAACTCAAAAACAGAATATAATTTGGAATAACATGTTCTACGCACACAAACTACTCTCTAATGCTAGAATCGGAGAATCTACTCCATAAATATGAGAGGAGAAACACAAAGCACGATCATATTCGTATAAACAATGGATATTATGCAAAGAACAAAAATTACAATGCAATGTGGCTCTTCTCTCCGGCATTGAAGTGCAGAACTTGGATCTCCGACGGCTTCCTTCCTCCCCGTTGCGAGTTTTCGACGCTTTTTAGGGCGTCGAAGTGTCGTCTCAGCCGTCGTGCCTCCTGTCACGCCTCGGGGAAGTCCCCGCCAGACGAAAATCCGACAACATCTCCCAAGTACGGGTGACAATACCAATAGCAATGGGGAGGAACAAAGACTACACACGCAGATAAAAAAAATAGGCCTCAGGCCATCAATCTAGGTAAATAGAACAAGTCTACTATATCTAGACTTACCCCTTCTGCCATCTGAGCAAGAATATACAACCAAACCAATCAAATAGTCCATAAGGACACAACAAATATCTCCAAACCTCCACATGTACATAACCAAAACAAACACAAATCCTACACACTTCATCTAGTTAAAAACCAAAACCATAAGACGAATAAAACCTATCCATTTCGACGAGGGGGGATTGACAGCTGGACTCTCCTGGCAGTTTCAACCTGAAACAGATGTAAAGCAACGGGGTAAGTTGAAAGAACTTAGCAGATAATAGTCGATATGCATAGCAAGATATAGCTAACAATAAGAATCATGCCAGTACAGTCTCATATAAATAGGGTATGCAAGCAAGAAATACAAAAGGACTGTACTTACCTGAATCTTATGCCCTGATACAGGAGCATGTGTCATACTATAAGAGACAAAGTCATCACCATATATAAATATAAATCCTATATGCATGACAATCATGTGCAACATCCAAGGCATCAATAAAAATGCAGCAAACACAATACAAATGCTATCCATGCAAAGTGCATGTCGTGCAAATGACATGGTCACCCCTGACGTCAGTCAGCCGCCTCACACACGATGGTGAAGCCGAGTGGGTAGGGCTATGACAACTGTGTACTCTGCCATCACTGCTCCTGAGTGACCGAGTGGACAGGATGCTGTCGGAGTACACCTATCATCCTGCCCCAAATAGAGTGGGGGAGCTAAGCTCTCATCTCCCGGTGTCATAGACCAGAGGAGGGATCCCTGCCCGCTACCACGCTGCCTCATCGCTACCCATGAACGGACCAGCGGAGCCTGACAGAGCAACTGCACACACCCTTCTGATGTACCACTAACCCATGAGTGGCAGTGTGTGCAGGCCATGTAACTGGCTGCGGGCTCAACTATAAAGGAACCCCGTCCAGCCAGCATGCAATCATGCAAGATGGTGTATGATACTAAAGCATGTAAATCCAACTAAAAATATTTATCCGAATAATATGCACAATCAATAAGTACATATCTATGATCCAAGTAAAACCAGGGAAGATATAATCATAACCAATCAAATGCATGTATCAAGTAGGCACAAACACATACTAGGCATATAAACATGAAAATTATTGCCAGCTATCCTAACTAGTATATCAACTTGACTATATCTAAAAGATAAGTCAAAATACCTGCCTGATAAAATGCTCGCAAAAGAACCAAATCGTCACGACCGTGAACCTGCCTCGTGACCAAAACCTTCATACAACATAACTATTGTTAAGCACTAAAATACGATCCACTGTCAAATCAAATCCTAAGCCGATTTCGGACATAACCCAAATGCTTAATAAAATCCCGGTCAACTAGATTGATCTAGTTATCCCATTAATTTAATCAATCCTCTATATTAATCCCTATCAACCATCCACCACTCATGCACAACCCTCACCGCTCATGCACAACCATTTACATCCCTAAACGGAACCGTACAGTCGACTCCATCAACGGTAAACTCCAATCACAGTCGGAGTTTCCCCCAATCTTCTTGGTTCGCCGGAACACCCACGCCAGCCGCTGCCCTACTCCCATTTGGCTCCAACGCCCCCCTTCATTGATCACATAATCCCTAGAAACACCGGACAGAAAAGAATAAGGGAAAAATGAGATATTTACCGAAGCTTCAACCTCTTCGGCGGAACTTCCCTCCCAACAACTCTATTCGCCGGAAGAATTTGTCGTTGCCCTTGCTTTGGCGACCACCGATGGAGATCACAGCCCCCAACGGAGGCGGTGGTGTGAGACGGCGACACGCATGATGTTGGTCCCCTTTGTCGCATCGCCTTCCTGGGTGTAGTAGAGATGTCGGAGGTCGGACGCAAGACCGGCGGCGTCGGCAAGGCTGGTGGGTGTCCTGTGGCTGCAAGCCGGGCGTCTGCACGTGCGACTCGAGCGAGCAGCGGCGGAGAGAGCGGCACTCGCGGTGGCCTAGCACAGAGAAGGGCAGCAACGGCGACACGTGAGGAGAGGGGAAGAGTGAGATGCGCGGTCGCGGTGCCAACCGCACCAGCAGTGACCGACGGCGTGTGCGTGGCGACGAGGTGGACGGCGAAGAGGAGGCGGTGGTAGTTCACGTGAGAAGAAGAGGCTCGGGAAGGGAATGCGGCGGGGAAAAATAAAATTAGGTTTTCTAACTTAGGCTTTAATTAAACCGACACCTAGGGTTTTTAATTTTTAAAACCTTATACTTAATTAAGATAATAATTAACACCGGAAAAATCTCAAAAATATTCAGAAAAATCAAAAAAATTTCGATGGGTATTTTTTTTTCTAATTAACAAGTTAACAAGTATTATTTTATTTGTTTCATTTTTTTTCGATATCTTACATTCTCTCCTACTAATAAAAATTTGGTTCCCAAATTTCCTACTAAGTACGTTGAGTAAGCAATACCACACTGCTCAACTCAAGTATTTGAAGAAAATCACACAACTCAAACAACTAGGTGGGGGTACTGAACCCTGATCTTTTCCTCAAGCTCCCAAGGAGCCTCCTCATCGGTGTGGTGACTCCACTCGACTCTAACCAGTAGCACAGTCTTGTTCCGCAACTGTCGTTCTTTGTGATCCAGAATCCATACCGAAACATCTTCGTAAGTAGCATCAGGTTGAATGGAACTTGACACATCTGACAGAATATGTGTAGAGTCTGGCACATGCTTCCTCAGCATGGACACATGAAATGCATCATGGATACCAGCCAAAGACGGTGGTAGTGCTAGTCGGTAAGCGGCCGCTCCGATCCTCTCCAAAATCTCGAAAGGCCCAATGTACCTTGGAGCTAACTTACCACGGAGGCCCTATCTCTTCACCCCTTTCGTGGGTGAGACTCGCAGGAATACATGGTCACCAATAGAGAATTCCAGAGGTCTCCGTCTCTGATCGACATAACTCTTCTGACGATCCTGCGCCTCCGCCATCCTTCGTCTGATAGTACGAACCAACTCTACATCATGATGAACTCTCTAGGGTCCTAGCAACTGGGCCTCCCCAACCTCCTCTTAGAGGGTGGGTATACAACACTGTCTACTATACAATGCTTCAAACGGTGCCATTTGAATAGCCGAATGATGGCTGTTGTTGTAGGCGAATTCCACTAAGACAAGTGGTCCTCCCAGTTGCCCCCGAAATCTATAACACAGGACCTCAGCAAATCCTCTAGTATCTGAATGGTCCGCTCAGACTATCCATCTGTCTGCGGATGGAATGCAGTACTAAAACGAAGTTGTGTGCCTAAGGTCTGCTGCAGACTCTGCCATAATCGAGACGTGAACTAGGGATCTCTATATGATATAATGCTCAAAGGAACACCATGCAATCTGATGATATCCCGACAATATAACTCTGTCAAACGATCCAAAGAGTCGGTCTTCCGACTCGTTAAGAAGTGTGCGGATTTGGTTAGTCGGTCTACGACTACCCAAATCACATCATGGCTTTGACATGTCCTAGGCAAATCCACCACAACATCTATAATAATACGCTTCCACTTCCATTCCGGAATCGGAATTTTCTGAAGCATCTATTCCTTAAACTAATGCAACTCCGGAAACCATTATCCTCCTCGGAGTCAGAGACGGTAGTCCATCTACCGTCCAAAATCCACTCCACCACACACTCTGTAAGTGCATGGGAGGCTATCGCGACCAAACTTTCTTGTTACAACCGTTCGTGTTCCAGCTACTTTATAGTAGCTATCCAGTAACTAGCCAAAACTCCATCAGCATTTCTGCTCCTCACCTATTCAAAACAACATAATAACTGCGAAGTCCACGTCATATATATGACGGCTTATCTCGTAGTCCTTTAATTTCTGTAAGCTTAGGATACATCTTATTCAATAGCATTGGAATCGCTCCGATCCCCAAAATGATGCATCCATGTACACTACCCTTCCATCCACACCAGAATGATTAATCAACACTGATGCAATAGTCAATCATCGTCTGAGCCTTGAAACTAGTTTCACAAGCTTCATACTAATTAAATTCCATCACCTTCCTGGTCCAACCAGTCAGCGATGTAGTACCGCTAGAGCATCCTATCCATATCTATGGTAATAATCAAATCAATACCAGTAAAAACCACCATTGCCGAGTGCGCAGCTCCAACTACCACCATCAACAGTGGCTAAGTTACGCAACTCCAACGACCACAACTGATCCAATCGTGTCTAGAATACACGACTTCCCAAATCCCTGGACGACTAAGTCATCAATAAGTCTAATAAGATAATCATAAGCTCATACAATTCATACCAAGTATGAAATTATCGTCGCTATTCAACTGCATTCTCTTTACTCTAGGCTGATGATATAACAATCATCACAACGACAATGATAATTGTATGACACCATGCCACTACAATATCAACCAACCAGTCATAAATCAATCCTAAAGTATGCACAGGTGTCCTATAGTGGATCTAAATAGATCCTCTATCCACTATGAAGGATATTCATTTCCTTCTACAACTACCGCATTCTATTATCGATAATCGATGCATAATCTCAAAGGTCCATCTCTCTTTTAACAAAAGAGTTCCGAATCTTTTCTGGAAGAAATTTTGGGACAAATAAATAACCCATCCAACACCTCCTATAATAAGGTAAAACGATCTTTCATCGTCTAGACCAATGTAGGCATACACGCCGTATCCATAACCAAATCACTATTAGTAGGGACTAATATTTTTCTGAGAGTTTACTCCTTGTCCTTCAAATTGGTGGCTAGTAGGTCAAATCCATAGCTTCCTAATTCGACATCAGTCGGCACCTCTAAAGAGTCCGTACTTTTGAAATCATCGTTAGGTTCCGCAAGGTCACTACGTCCTCGACCTCGTCCCCGACCATGAGTAGGGGCAATTTCACTAAGTCAATACTCTTCCTAACCACTAAAGTACAATAACCACTAAAGACAATACTTTTCCTATAGCTCAGAGATATCCTTCAGCTTGCCTGGTCCCAAAACACGAGAACTCCCAAAAATCCAAGGAAAAGAAAATCCTCCAAACACAAAACCCACAAACCAAAGTCGCAAACCAATAAAATTGTCATGTCCTGGGGGCATATACGTCATCCAAATGACGGAGGAGCCCCTTAGTGACAATATTCCGAAATACATGAACCAGATCTGGTAAAAGCCCCGAAATAATAATAGAAATACAAGTATTTTATTAACTTCATGCATGCACGACTAAACATATATCAATTAAAGTAAAATAGTTTTATGACACAAAATCAAACTACGATAAAATCCAAAGTGCATAACAAAATGCAATACCGATAAAGTAAATAAAGCGACATCCCGACGATGCAAGGAGACAAGCACGATAAGGAACTCTCTAAGCGACACGAAGGTAGGTCAACCGAACATGTTCTCCATCAGTTAACCTAGAGGATAAGTGAGGAGGGGTGAGTACAACCACTCTGTGGATGTATATGTTAGTAATATATGAGAGATGTCCTAAGGCAATCGCCTTATGTATGAACCATTTATATGATAAATGAAGATTCACTATTTGAGTATACATGTTTTATGTATTTGATTGGATCTTAAACTCATTTACTGAATGTCCACGATACGATTCACAAGATGAGAGAATTTGTGATTGGATCACAACTAGTGAGTATCTCTACATGTGTAATTGTGATGTATCGGAATTATCCCTAGTCGATGAATTGATGGATTTGGACACCATCAATTCTGTCGAGACTAGCACGAGGTATACTCCTTGTTGTATCCAAGCAGCTGATTCTCACTGGCTGGAGACATAGTGATGTCCAGAGTTAATCGTGGATGCTAGTTATGGTAACTAGTTCATTGGAGTGACCAGCCGTAAGACTACATATGGTTCTCTGCATATATAGATATGTCAATGAAGTTCTTACTGTGGCTTAAGTGCGATGTTCCTTTGACTTGCGGTATTCAAGTCATCTTGATCATGGAGACTTATACTTTGACATCTTAAGCAAACATCTCTAAGGAGATGTGGACCCGGGATGATTGGGTATAAGTCGAAGTAATCGAAGGTGTTTGAATAGCCTATAAAGGATTCACCACTCCTTGCGAGGAGATGTATACTCATGGCCTCTCGTCGGATTGTTACTAAAGTCTTTGGCCAAAGCATTACATGTTTAGAGTAAGGTACTCTTCGATACATGTGGAGTAACTAGAATCCGTAGGACGAGGAAATGATACTTGGGCTAGGTGTGGCGTAGTCGACCTAGTGGGACCGACACAATAGACCATGTCCTGAACCAAGTGGGTATAAGATGAGTGAAGGGAATGGGGCACGATTCATTCGAGCTGCTGAAGGGTTTCAGAAATAGTTGGATCAACCGTTGATCTTTTCGGTTAATTGGGGATCATGATGTACTACTAGGTGCCACTCATGATCGTTCTATAATTAATGGTTAATTATAGACGGCCAACATAAACCGAGAACCTATTTGGTCACACGCACAAAGAGTGTAATCCAAAGGATTTAAAACGAGCTTGAGAATGGGATTCTCAGACCGAGAGAAACTATGTTTGGTTGGACCAAACATAAAGCGAGCATGAAATTGTTTCAGTCGCAATGGAAGCGTGGATGGGCCGTGTCTTATGAAGACATAATGGATGGACCAAAATGGTTTGGTTCTAATCCAATGGATGAGAATAAACCAAAGGGTTTGGTTTATATTAAACGAATGAACCAAAGGTTGGTTCGGTTCGTTTTAACTTAAAATAAACCATCATGGTTTGGTTTATTTTAACTTATCTTAATGGAGCGGGTTAACGGGCTTTATGGATATGATCCATTAACCATTAAGAGAATTAGTTCTCTATAAAATAGGGCTTAAACCCTAATCCAAAACCCTAATCAAGAGCGCCAACCTTGTGTTGCCGCCTCCTCTCTCCTCCTAGTCGGCGCCAACCTTAGGATTGCCGCCCAGGTTTTGTGCCGCCCAAGTCATTCTTTGGCGACCAAGCTTCAGCCAGTGAACACTCCGGCGACCCTCCGGTGATCCCCTATAGGTTTGGCATCAAGGTGAGGCTTTTCTTTCCTTGGTTGGCCGGCGCCTATATCCTCCACCAAGCTGTCCAGTTTTCTGGACAGCTTCTCCTCCTCTCGTCGGAGCGTCGTTTGGACGACGGTTAGTGCTCCGACAGCGGGTAACTTACCGGGGATTTGATCTCCGGTAATCCTCTGAGGTGGGGGACGAAGGATTCGTCAATTGGTTGACGAATACCTCTCCGGAGAAGCGAGTTTTGAGAACTCGTTTTAGGATCCGAATTTGGATTCGGATCGTGATCATCTCTCGATCACGTCGTCTTCAACACGAGGCTAGTAACCCGTACGAAGACGAAGCTCGTGACTTAGCGAAGTCATCCCGAGGAGCTCGGCGTGGATACGGATAGAGACGATTCTTACGAGGATCGTTCCGGTTGATGCCGTTCCCGCTACACGTCATACGAAAGGTATAACGTAGATAATTTCTTTTATTGCAAATTTTAATTTACGGTTATGTCTACACTTGTTGTAATAGCATGCGTGTGTTGTGTGTGTTGTAATAAATATAGATTTATTATTTTTAATTGCTTATGTGCTCATATGTTTACGAAACATGATCGAACACACCTGCCATGCGTTCTTAAAACCCAACAAGATGGTATCGAGAGCCGTGTTGTGTTTCGACATAATCGTAAAAATGGTTTTGCGATAGTCATAATGTATTTCTGGAAATTTTCTAAATTTTGGAAATTTAGAAGTATTTATGGAAAATTTTCAATTTTGGAAAGTCTAGAAGTATTTATGGAAATCTTCCACTTTTGGAAAGTTGGAAGTATTTATGGAAATTGATATTTTCCATAAATAAAATATTTGATTAGATTCTGGAAATTTGTTTCCTAATTTAATCATGATTTGATTTGGGAAATCAAATCTTAAAATATTTTATTTCCATAAGTTGTTTTAAAGATTTAGGAAATTGGTTTCATAAATAGATTTTCCTTAATCAAATAATTCTATGAATAAAATATGTGATTAGATTTGGAAATTTGTTTCCTAATTTAATTATGATTTGATTTGGAGAATCAAATCTTAAACATATTTTATTTCCATAAATAGTTATGACAAATAAGAAAATTATGTACATGACATAATTGTATGCCATGTAATTGCATTAGATGCATAACATTATGCCATGCGTGTCGTGACATGTAGATGTATGCCATGTATGTCATGCCATGTAGATAATAGTTATTTGCATGCAAAGAGGATGAGACATAAAACCCTAACTCAATATTAAAGCCTACACCTTCCATTAATATGGTTAGAACCAGAGTTCTGTTTCTTGTTTGGGTTGTCGACTCTCTCCAAGCCCGGCCAACCTCAACATGTTCAAATCATTGAATAGTTTAACTCTCTAATATGGTAAGAGTCGAGGTCAATCGTTAGTTTGGGTTGTTGGACTCACTCCAAGCCGCTAATTGGTTGAATGCGCCTAACCATATTAAAACTATTTCGCGATTAATGGGTCGGCTTTAACTTGGAGCATCGATTTGTTGGACTCACTCCAAGGTCGATGTGAAGAGAGGTGAAGTTGGGTGCTATGCATATGATGCATACTTGTTAATGTGTTAACAACCCAATGTATGTGTAAACATTCAATTAATTGATAGCACATTGTGATAGTTACATATACATGATATGTAATCGGTATACTTGATACCCACCATCATAGCTAAGAATGGCTTGTTGGACTCACTCCAAGGTTGTTCTTATCTATGATGGATATCAGCCCATTCGGAGATGGACCTACGATCTCCCGAAGTGATTTTAAGGGTTTTTGAAATTCGAAAAATGAATGGGATTTATAAATGTATATTGATGCATTTTAAAATCATTTTTCTCATATATGCTCGTTTTGTATTTCTAGGTCAATAAATTGATCATGACGTCTTTGAATTTGCGCACTATTTTGGATTCGAACAAACTGACTGGGCCTAACTTCCTGGACTGGCTTAGAAACCTGAGAATTGTTCTCAAGGCGGAAAAGCTTGCATATGTCCTTAAAGAGCCCTAAGGACGATGCAACCTGCATCAAATGTTGGTCTATCGTAAACATGTGGCGATTCTCGAGCCGGGCGAGTTGCATCATGCTAGCGGCGATGGTACCTGAGCTGCAAAAGCAGCATGAGCATATGGATGCTAATACTATGGTCTTCCATCTTCATGAGCTGTTCGATGAGCAAGCGAGATCCGAAAGGTTCGAGGTCTCTAGGCTCCTCTTCACTATGAAGATGCAAGAAGGTCTCAGTAGTGCGCTTTGTGCTAAAGATGAACGGGTACATCGAGCGCTAGCTACCCTCGGTTTTGTGATGGATCATGAGTTAAGTATTGACTTAATTGCATTGTTTGCCCAAGAGCTTCAATTTGTGATGAACTATCGGATGAACAAATTGGAATCCACCATTCGAGCTCCTTAATATGTCAAGACTGTGGAGCCTTCGCAAAGCATGAGGAGAAGGCGGTTCATAGTTGATTCTCAAAGAAAGGTTCTAAGAGGAAGGCAAAAGAATGTAAGAAAGGAAAGAAAAAGGCAAAGAAGGCGGAACCAGCAAAAAGGGCACTTGCCATCATCTGTGGCAAGGAAGGCCACCGCGAAGAAACTGCAAGATTTATCTTGAGTCCATGAAGAAGAAGAAGGCATCCGATGCCCCATCCTCTTCAGGTATCTTCGTTATTGATTGTCATTCTATTTCCTTAGACACTTGGGTATTGGATACTGGGTGTAGCTCACATATATGTAATGACATACAGGGGCTAAGGAATAGAAGAAGACTTGTCAGAGGGGAGTCAAATTTGCGAGTTGGCAATGGAGCAAAGGTTGCTGCGGTCGCCATCGGAACTTATTTGCTGAAGCTCCCTAGTGGACTAGTCTTGGAACTGGACAATTGCTATTATGTTTCTTCTCTAATAAAGAACATTGTTTCTATTTCCTGCTTAAATAGAAATGGTTTCCATTTAACGTTTAGTAACAATTGTTGTTATATAACTTTGAATGGCGTACTTTATGAAACTGGAACTTTGAGTAATGGCATTTATACGTTGGACGTATCCAGTGACATTTTCAATATCGAAGCGAGCAACACGCGTGCTCGAAAGGATAATCACATAGACTCCTATATGTGGCATTGTCGTCTTGGCCATATAAGCAAGAAACGCATGTCCGAATTACACCAATGTGGAATTCTGGAATCGTTTGAATTGGATTCATACGATACATGCGAATCATGCTTAAAAGGCAAGATGACTAAGTTACCTTTTACTGGAAAAGGTGAACGAGTGGGAGAGTTACTAGGTCTAGTACATACTGATGTATGTGGACCTATGTCAACTCAAGCTTTAGGAGGCTATAGCTACTTCATTACCTTCACCGATGATCACTCACGGTTTGGGTATGTGTTCTTGATGAAACACAAGTCTGAAGCCTTTGAAAGGTTCAAAGAATTCAGAAATGAAGTAGAGAAACAACATGACAAAAGTATTAAAATACTTTGATCGGATCGAGGTGGTGAATACTTAAGTCAAGAGTTTCTTGATTATCTAAGAGACAATGGCATATTGTCTCAATGGACTCCGCCCTATACACCACAGCATAATGGTGTATCTGAGAGGCGTAACCGGACCTTGTTGGACATGGTCAGGTCAATGATGAATCATGCGACTCTTCCCAAGTCCTTTTGGGGTTATGCACTTCAGACAGCTGTTTACTTGTTAAACAGAGTCCCGACCAAGGTAGTCTCTACTACTCCATATGAGATATGGGCTAGTAAGAAACCTCATGTATCTTACTTGAAGATATGGGGTTGTCCTGCTTATGTGAAGCGGACTGTATCAGACAAACTGGATGCTAAGTCTGATAAATGTCTATTTATTGGATACCCTAAGGAAACAAGGGGTTACCAATTCTATCATCCTGTGGAACAAAAGGTGTTTGTTTCAAGGCATGCTGTGTTTCTAGAGAAAGAGTTTCTCTTGTAAGAAAACAGTGGGAGTGTCATCGAGCTTGAGGAGGCTCGAGAGACTCAAATAGACATTAATGAGATACCTGGTGAAGCACAACAACCGACAACTCATAATGATGAGCAATCGGCTGGACCTATTGTAACACCACATCTTCGTAGATCTGGTAGAACACGCAATATTCCTGAGAGATATGGATTTCTCGTAAGTGAATCGAACGACGTGTTACTCATTGATGATGAGGAGCCTACCAGTTATGAAGAAGTGCTGACAAGTTCAGAAAGGGATAAGTGGCTTGGTGCCATGAAGTCGGAAATGAATTCCATGTACGAAAACCAAGTTTGGAACTTGGTTGACCCACCTGAAGGCATAAAGCCTATAGGGTGCAAGTGGGTTTTCAAGAAGAAAACCGACATGGATGGTAATGTGATTACCTATAAGGCTAGATTAGTGGCGAAAGGATATCGTCAAAAACAAGGTGTTGATTATGACGAAACCTATTCGCCTGTAGCTATCCTTAAATCCATTCAGATGCTCCTGGCCATAGCGGCTCATTATGATTATGAGATATGGCAGATGGATGTGAAAACAGGTTTCCTTAATGGAAACCTGCTCGAGGACGTGTACATGATACATCTTGAGGGTTTCACATCGGTTGATAAAACCAAGGTATGCAAATTGCGACGATCCATTTATGGATTGAAGCAAGCATCCAGGAGCTGGAATATCCGTTTTGATGAGACGATCAAAAAGTTTGATTTCTCACAAAATCCAGACGAACCTTGTGTGTACAAGAAGGTTAGTGGGAGTGCAGTCGTGTTCCTAGTATTGTATGTCGATGACATATTACTTATAGGAAACGATGTGTCAATCTTACAGTCAGTTAAGGTTTGGTTATCCAAGACATTCTCCATGAAAGACCTGGGAGAAGCAACCTACATCCTTGGGATTAAGATCTATAGAGATAGATCGAAACGGTTGCTTGGTCTTTCACAGTCTACATATATAGACCGAGTGCTAAAGAGGTTTAGCATGTCGGAATCCAAGAAAGGTTATCTTCCCATCAGGCATGGGGAACACCTTTCGAAGTCTATGTGTCCGCGCACAGAAGACGAGAGGATTTGCATGAGTAAGATTCCCTATGCATCCGCAATAGGATCTATCATGTATGCTATGTTATGTACGAGGCCCGATGTATCGTACGCTCTGAGTGTCACGGCAGATACCAATCCGATCCAGAATGGATCATTGGGCGTTAAAGCGATCCTTAAGTACTTGAGAAGAACTAAGGATGTGTTCCTAATATATGGAGAAGGGACATGGTGATACGCGGGTATACGGATGCCCTTCCGCAGACAAGGATGATTCGTGTCTCGATGGATACGTGTTCACCTTGAATGGGGGCGCAGTGAGTTGGAAAAGTTCCAAACAAGAGACTGTAGCGGATTCTACCACTGAGGCAGAATATATTGCATCTTCGGAAGCAGCAAAGGAAGCGGTTTGGATCAAGAAGTTCGTTCATGAACTTGGTGTGATTCCGACCATTGTTGAAGCAATACCGGTCTACTGCGACAACAATAGAGCAATTGCACAGGCGAAAGAGCCAAGGTCTCATCAACGATCCAAACATGTGCTTCGCCGCTATCATCTTATCAGAGAGATCATCAGTAGGAACGAAATACAAATCGAGAAAATTCCCACTGAAAGGAACGTAGCGAATCCCTTGACTAAGGCATTACCTCAAAATAAGTTTGAGGGTCATGTTCGAGCTTATGGTATTGGATACCGTAGCGATTGGCATTAGGCCAAGTGGGAGTCTGTTAGTAATATATGAGAGATGTCCTAAGGCAATCGCCTTATGTATGAACCATTTGTAT
This sequence comes from Wurfbainia villosa, assembly GCA_025175895.1. NCBI lineage: Eukaryota > Viridiplantae > Streptophyta > Magnoliopsida > Zingiberales > Zingiberaceae > Wurfbainia > Wurfbainia villosa. Next base: position 38,149,193 of record CM045986.1, read on the forward strand.
GATAAATGAAGATTCACTATTTGAGTATACATGTTTTATGTATTTGATTGGATCTTAAACTCATTTACTGAATGTCCACGATACGATTCACAGCATGAGAGAATTTGTGATTGGATCACAACTAGTGAGTATCTCTACATGTGTAATTGTGATGTATCGGAATTATCCCTAGTCGATGAATTGATGGATTTGGACACCATCAATTCTGTCGAGACTAGCACGAGGTATACTCCTTAGTGTATCCAAGCAATGATTCTCACCGGCCGAGACATAGTGATGTCGAGTTAATCGTGGATGCTAGTTATGGTAACTAGTTCATTGGAGTGACCGGTAGTAAGACTTCATATGGTTCTCTGCATATATAGATATGTCAATGAAGTTCTTACTGTGGCTTAAGTGCGATGTTCCTTTGACTTGTGGTATTCAAGTCATCTTGATCATGGAGACTTATGCTTTGACATCTTAAGCAAACATCTCTAAGGAGATGTGGACCCGGGATGATTGGGTATAAGTCAAGTAATCAAGGTGTTTGAATAGCCTATAAAGGATTCACCACTCCTTGCGAGGAGATGTATACTCATGGCCTCTCGTCCGGATTGTTACTAAAGTCTTTGGCCAAAGCATTACATGTTTAGAGTAAGGTACTCTTCGATACATGTGGAGCTAGAACTCTAGGAAATGATACTTGGGCTAGGTGACGTAGTCACTTAGTGGGACCGGACACAATAGACCATGTCTGAACCAAGTGGGTATAAGATGAGTGAAGGGAATGGGGCACGATTCATTCGAGCCATCAAGGGTTTCGTAAATAGTTCGATCAACCGTTCTGATCTTTTCGGTTAATTGGGGATCATGATGTACTACTAGGTGCCACTCATGATCGTTCTATAATTAATGGTTAATTATAGACGGCCAACATAAACCGAGAACCTATTTGGTCACACGCACAACGAGTGTAATCCAAAGGATTTAAAACGAGCTTGAGAATGGGATTCTCAGATCGAGAGAAACTATGTTTGGTTGGACCAAACATAAAGCAAGCATGAAATTGTTTCAGTCGCAATGGAAGCGTGGATGGGCCGTGTCTTATGAAGACATAATGGATGGACCAAAATGGTTTGGTTCTAATCCAATGGATGAGAATAAACCAAAGGGTTTGGTTTATATTAAACGAATGAACCAAAGGTTGGTTCGGTTCGTTTTAACTTAAAATAAACCATCATGGTTTGGTTTATTTTAACTTATCTTAATTGAGCGGGTTAACGGACTTTATGGATATGATCCATTAACCATTAAGAGAATTAGTTCTCTATAAAATAGGGCTTAAACCCTAATCCAAAACCCTAATCAAGAGTTGCCGCCCAACCTTGTGTTGCTGCCCCTCCCTCTCCTCCCCTAGTCGGCGCCAACCCTAGGATTGCCGCCGCCCAGGTTTTGTGCCGCCGTCCAAGTCATTGCCGGCGACCAAGCTTCAGCCGGTGAACACTCCGGCGACCCTCCGGTGATCCCCTATAGGTTTGGCATCAAGGTGAGGCTTTTCTTTCCTTGGTTGGCCAGCACCTATATCCTCCACCAAGCTGTCCAGTTCTCTGGACAGCTTCTCCTCCTCTCGTCGGAGCATCGTTTGGACGACGGTTAGTGCTCCGACAGCGGGTAACTTACCGGGGATTTGATTTCCGGTAATCCTCTGAGGTGGGGGACGAAGGATTCGTCAATTGGTTGACGAATACCTCTCCGGAGAAGCGAGTTTTGAGAACTCGTTTTAGGATCCGAATTTTGATTCGGATCGTGATCATCTCTCGATCACGTCGTCTTCAACACGAGGCTAGTAACCCGTACGAAGACGAAGCTCGTGACTTAGCGAAGTCATCCCGAGGAGCTCGGCGTGGATACGGATAGAGACGATTCTTACGAGGATCGTTCCGGTTGATGTCGTTTCCGCTACACGTCATACGAAAGGTATAACGTAGATAATTTCTTTTATTGCAAATTTTAATTTACGGTTATGTCTACACTTGTTGTAATAGCATGCGTGTGTTGTGTGTGTTGTAATAAATATAGATTTATTGTTTTTAATTGCTTCCGCTGTGCTCATGTTTACGAAACATGATCGAACACACACACGCCGCGGTGCCGGAAACCCAACAGTATAAACAATAGTGCATACTCATAAATCACATAGTGGAAGTCAACGGAAACAACTAGAGTAACTCAACCCTCAGAGTGCCAATATCAGTCTGCAACTATCTTGATTAGCAGTATAACAAATATACCCGCAACATACACAACCACTGCAACAAGCAGTGCACATCTGGATACCACGACAAAGCATCGTGGCTCTCGCACAAAAAGGAAACTATCTATGAGCTACTGCGAACGTAACCCATGGGCCGACAATCAATAGCACGGTCTACACGCAACTATATGCTACCACGAATGAGACTCGTGGATAGACAGGCAGTATATAGATATCTAATTATTGACTGCACACACTAGCGTACTACCACCAATAGGTCGTGTGAGCAGTCGATTATCCTAGGTTGTTAAGCCTAGGGTTATCCAATACATCTAGCATAGAACGTCTATCAAAATCGATAAGGATCATCGATCTACAATTAAGCTCATTGAGGCGATCAAGCGAGGGTTTCAACACCTCTAATACAAAATGTTTACCAAAGTTGGTAAAGATCATCGACTTATTAATAAATAAGTCGAGATGGTTAAGTCTAGGGTTCCAACTCTTCTAACATGATCGGTTATCAAAGTCGATAAAAATCACAAGTCCACTAACAAACACGTCGATACGATTGCTCATAAGGTTTTGTCCCAGCTAACAGGAAACACCTATCAAGGCCAATAAAGACAACAAACCTACTAACAAGCCCGTCAAGAGGGTTAAGCCTAAATTATACCATCCTACCAGTTTAATCATGCATGCCCCAACCTACTACCCCGAACATATCTCGTGGGTACTTAAGACGTAAAGTAGCTATCTAACTACAGGCGTCATACGAATCTGATTTTCACCAACTCCGAACGAACACAAGAATATAACCTTGTAGTAGGTCATCTCAACCATGATTGGGAGGCATGATTGACCACAAATATACAAAGCACCTACCTATAGAGAGACTTTACTGCAGACTCTCTCTCAACCAAGAATGGGGGATATAGTTGGCAGCCGAGATATGAACAATGTTATATATACTCTCAAAGGATTAATCGCATCCTTATCATACGAACTCTACTGGTCCGATCACCATATCACTAAAATAGTAAATGGATAAACATATACCAATATGCACATCCGGGTTATTACGCCTAGGATTCAAACACCTAGGGTTCTACTAATGTTTCATTCCTGAGATCCGCTCCTACAGAATAACCTCATCTAAGTTATTCTACCTCTACTAGTCTTAATCATGGTATCCACCGCAAAAACACATAACCATATAATCACATAATACACTGTCTAATAAACGACAACATAGTCATACTAATGGCAATCAATGACTAAAATTAATTAGGGTATAACTAAAGGGTCATGCCAGAACAAAGTCAAGGCAATACTAAATAAAGCATCAGATGCCTATATATACCCTAAACTATGTAAGCAATGTAATCATGTCATCATACACTAGGATCTAGAGAGTTCAAGAACCTATATGTATACCTTCTACAAATTTATCCATCTTAGTCATATTATTCAACTAGTCCAATCCTAATACTAGTCCAAAAATTAAGAGATAAACATCTACCAATAATATCTAATCATTTATATCACAATGATAACTAGCTACGTATAGCAGTAATAGCAATTAATAACCATATGCTAACCATAAACCAGCAACCTAAAAATCTAACAGTCTAACAGATATAAGGTTAAAACAATACTAATCAAAACATGATATCACCGCATAACCAATATAAATATGCACTAAATCTAGAAAAAATTTTAGAATTTATTTACCTGTTAGCCGTCTGGAGATGTCCTGTTGCCGCCAAATCCCCAAATTGACCTCGTCAATAATACCTCAAATTTCTGAAACATAAAAATCGTCGGAAATCCGTACAACTTCGAAAATACCCCAATTAACCTGCCCAACTTGGCGAACTCCAAAAACCCAAAGACCCAAAGACCCTAAGGAACTCGAAACCTACGCTCTGATACCAAATAAATTGTCACGCCCCGGGGAAGTCCCCGTCAGACGAAAATCAGACAGCATCTCCCCTGTACGGGTGACAATACCAATCTTGCATACAAGGCCTACAAGCCCACTATACATCGGTCCACATGACCGGAACAAAGACTACACACGCAGATAAAAAAATAGGCCTCAGGCCATCAATCTAGGTAAATAGCAACAGTCTACTATATCTAGACTTACTCCTTCTACACCCTGAGTAGGAATATACACTTCATCTAGTTAAAAACCAATCGAATAGTCCATAAGGATACAACAAATATCTCCAAACCTCCACACGTACATAACCAAAACAAACACAAATTTTACACACTTCATCTAGTTAAAAACCAAAACCATAAGACCAATAAAACCTATCCATTTCGACGAGGGGGGATTGACAGCTGGACTCTCCTGACAGTTTCAACCTAAAACAGATGTAAAGCAACGGGGTAAGTTCAAAGAACTTAGGGGATAATAGTAGATATGCATAGCAAGATATAGCTAACAATAAGAATCATGCCAGTACAGTCTCATATAAATAGGGTATGCAAGCAAGAAATACAAAAGGACTGTACTTACCTGAATCTGCTGCCCTGATACATGATCATGTGTCATACTATAAGAGACAAAGTCATCACCATATACAAATATGAATTTTGCATGCATGTCAATCATATGCAACATCAAAGGCATCAATAAAAATGCAACAAAAACAATACAAATGTTATCCATGCAAAGTGCATGTCGTGCAAATGACATGGTCACCCCTGACGCCAGTCAGCCGCCTCACACGCGATGGTGAAGCCGAGTGGGTAGGGCTATGACAACTGTGCACTCTGTCATCACTGCTCCTGAGTGACCGAGTGGACAAGATGTTGTCGGAGTACACCTATCCTCCTGCCCCAAATAGAGTGGGGGAGCTAAGCTCTCATCTTCCGGTGTCATAGACCAGAGGAGGGATCCCTGCCCGCTACCACGCTGCCTCATCGCTATCCATGAGCGGACCCGAACTGAGAGCAACGCACACACCTCCCGATGTACCACTAACGCGTGGCCATATAGCTAGTTGCGGGCTCAACTATAAAGGAACCCCGTCCAGCAAGCATGCAATCATGCAAGATGGTGCATGATGCTAAAGCATGTAAATCCAACTAAAAATACTTATTCGAATAATATGCACAATCAATAAGTACATATCTATGATCCAAGTAAAACCAGGAAAGATATAATCATAACCGATCAAATGCATGTATCAAGTAGGCACAAACACATACTAGGCATATAAATATGAAAATTATTGCAAGCTATCCTAACTAGCATATCAACTTGACTATATCTAAAAGATAAGTCAAAATACCCGCCTAATAAAATATCCACAAAAGAACCAAATCGTCACGACCGTGAACCTGCCTCGTGACCAAAACCTGCATATAGCATAATTATTGTTAAGCACTAAAATACGATCCACTGTCAAATCGAATCCTAAGCCGATTTCGGACATAACCCAATTAACCCAAATGTTTAATAAAATCCCAGTCAACTAGATTGATCTAGTTATCCCATTAACCTAATTAATCCTCTATATTAATCCCTATCAACCATCCACCACTCATGCACAACCCTCACCGCTCATGCACAACCGTTTACATCCCTATACGGAACCTCACAGCCGACTCCATCAATGGTAAACTCCAATCACAGCCGGAGTTTCCCCCAATATGCTTGGTTCGCCGGAACACCCACGCCAGCCGCTGCCCTACTCCCATTTGGCTCTAACGCCCCCCTTCATTGATCACATAATCCCTAGAAACACCGGACAGAAAAGAACAAGGGAAAAATGAGATATTTACCGAAGCTTCAACCTCTTCGGCGGAACTTCCCACCCAACAGCTCTATTCGCCGGAAGAATTTGTCGCTGCCCTTGCTTTGGCGACCATAGATGGAGATCACAACCCCCAACGGAGGCAGTGGTGTGAGACAGCGACACGCACGACATTGGTCCCCTTTGTCGCGTCGCCTGCTTGGGTGTAGTAGAGGTGGCGGAGGTCGGACGCAAGACCGGCGACGTCGGCAAGGCTGGCGGTGTCCTGTGCGGGCGAGCGCGCGCGACTCGGCGGCGATGGCGAGAGCGGAACTCACGCGGCCGGCACAGAGAAGGCGACACGCGACAGCGAGAGAGGGAAGAGTGTGGCGCGGATTGCAGGTGCCAACCCGCCGCGTGATGGCCGGCAGCGTGTGCACGACGACGAGGTGGACGGCGAAGAGGAGGCGGCGGCAGTTCACGTGAGAAGAAGAGGCTCGGGAAGGGAATGCGGCGAGGAAAAATAAAATTAGGTTTTCTAACTTAGGCTTTAATTAAATCGACACCTAGGGTTTTTAATTTTTAAAACCTTATACTTAATTAAGATAATAATTAACACCAAAAAAATCTCAAAAATATTCGGAAAAATCAAAAAAATTCCGATGGGTATTTTTTTTTCTAATTAACAAGTTAACAAGTATTATTTTATTTGTTTCATTTTTTTCGATATTTTACACCTCCTCTAGGGTTTGGGTGTAGCCTCCTTTGTATAGACATCAGCCTGGATCCCCCTAAAACCTGGAAAATAACCGACTCGTGTCGGAATCGCACAGTGTCACACGACCGTGTGGATCCACACGACTAGGCCTTGTGTGGCACTGCGGCATACGTCGTGTGTTTTCACCAGGGTCAGGGTGTGTGTCATTCTGCTCTAGCTGCCAAATGTTTTCTTTTCACTCCAAAAGTGCGACATTTTCCCCGTATAATGTTGTCCTTCACATAAAACTACAATAAACAGATCTCCGAACTAGAAAATAGGAAATGCATACAAAATAAATTAAAATATGCATGAAACAAACATAAAACAAAATGAGATGTGAGCAAAAACTACTCCTAAAATCCTATATGTTTTGCTCACGTCAGACAACTCCTAGCCATCAACATCTTGGAGGTAGTATGCAGCTCCAGCAACCCATCGAGTAATCTTGTAAGAACCTTCCCATTTAGGGTCTAATTTCCCAGGGTCTCCTGTAGGGTTGACTTTATGCAAAACCAGGTCTCTTACTTGAAATGTCTGAGGTATCATCTTTTTGTTGAAGACTTATTGTATTCTTTGCTTGTATGCTTCATCTTGAATTTGAGCTTGCTCTCACCTTTCTTCTAATAAATCTAGCCCAGTATTTCTCAATATTTGATTTTGTTCCAATTCATAAACTTGGACTCAAGCACTATTCACAAGAGCTTCTATAGGGATAACTATCTTAGTCCCATAGACTTAACTAAAAAGGGTCTCTCCTGTTGCTATTTTAGGTGTAGTTCGGTAGGCTCACAATATTCCTGGAAGCTCGTCCACCCAATTCCCCCATTTAGCTCCTAACTTAGCCTTTGGTCCTTGAATAATAATCCTATTAACTACTTCTACTTGTTCATTAGCTTGAAGATGAGCCACTAAAGTAAAAGCCTATTGAATATTGATACTTTGACATCATTCTCGAATTTTTCGACCCTGGAACTGGCATCCATTATCACTGACCAGCTTCTTTGGAACCTCATATCTGCAAACAATATTCCTCCATAAGAACTGTATCACCACATCTTCTATGATCTTAGCCAGATTCCACTTATTTGAAAAAATAATTTATAGCTACCAACAAAAACTTATTCAGTAAAGAAGTTGTAGGCATTGGACCGACTATGTTCATTCCCCACTAATCAAAAGGGAAAGAAGCTACCATAGCCTTCATCATCTCGGCTAGCCTATCCCACCTATTACTATGCATCTGGCAAGCTTGGCATGTCTTGACTAGGTGTACTGCGTCTTGATGGAGAGTTGACCAAAAGTATCCAGCTAGCAACACCTTCAGAGTCAGAGCTCGACCTCCTAAATAGTTACTACATCATCCTTCATGTATTTTTCTTAGTATCTAGTCGACATCTTCTTGCCTGAGACATTTCAATAAAGGCCTACTGAATAATGACTTATATAAAATCCCATCAATAAGCACAAAGCGCCTCACTCTTCTTATTAAAGATATGATGCTTCTCTAGGATCTGATAGAATACTTCCCTTCTGATATATATTATGCTGAGTACCTAACGGTGCTCGACTCGTATGCGATAATGGGGAACGCATAGTAACTCCATCATCGCCTGAGTAGCACAGTAGTGGGAAATGCATAGTATTTCTTTCCATCGAAAAATCTCGCCGCCTTGGCCACTTGGCATTGCTATTGAGTGGATGGAATCCTGACGTAGTCCAACCGGATCACGATCGAATTTTAACTGAATTGCTACTAGAATTGGAGACGACTGTGGCCATCAATGGTCTTAAGTCTATCGGATTTCGACTGCAATCCGATTGGAATCCAATTGGGTCTGATCGACACTATAGTTCGACAGGATTGCGGTTGAATTCCTATTATATTATAGATATAATTGGTTGTGATTGTATCCGCCAACGTTTACAATGCTGGTGGGGTCAATTTGACCAGATTATGGCTATAATCTAGCCAAAATCCAACTACGATCCAGTCAACACCGGAGTCCGATCGGAGTGCGGCCGACGATCTAGTCGTCACTAGAGTTCGACTGGATCGTAGCTAGATTTCGATTGGATTGAAGGTGAAATCAGCTGTGTTTGTGGTCGCCAACTGAATCCGGTCGCGATTCTGTCGGTCGATCGATCGATCGGTCAACAACCTCAATGGATTCATGGGTGGCTATAGTGTTTATTGGAGAAGAACGTCGCAGGTCGATCGAACGGCGACAACAACCTCGATGGATTCATGGGTTGGCTATAATGCTTATTGGAGAAGAACGTCGTAGGTGAGAGCACGGTACATTTCCTATTTACTTTGTAATCCCGTGAATTGAGCAAAGAATGGACAACTTACAATTCATCACTTATGGGCATGCACACAACGATCGTCGACCAGGATAACATTTCTTTATATAGAGAGAGAAAGGAATGATCCCCTACACAACTCATCCGTGAATACCTTCATTATCCACCGTCCAATCGGGTGAGTACTCTAACCCAATCCTTGAACCTAGGTAATCGGATGATGGATAGTGAGTGTTCATGGATATTCACAGATGAATTATATAGAATAATATTCTTTTATATATATATATATATATACACTCACATTCCTAAAGATTAATTTATTTATTTTAGTGCAAAAAATTGATGATTTACACTCCTCTATTCAGTCTATCTAATAGAGCGAACTTTTTATTTTTATTTCCTTAATTTACATAGATACCAACTTAAACGTAAATAAAATTTACTAAAGAATATAAATAATGCACGGAAGGAAATAAATTGTCATAATAGGTCACTTTTAAAGAAAAAAAATTGAAGATAATTTCAAATTAACACTTTAATAATAAAAAGAAATAAATTAGAGAATAAAGTGATTGCAATAATTAGACATTCAATTTATTTATTATTTGGAAACTAACATTTTCTATTTAGAAAATAAAATAGAGAATTAATTATAATTCCTATTCAATTATTATTATTCTTCTTATTTAATACATTTATTTCCATTTTTATTATCGAGTCAAGTCTATAAAATGAGCTAGAGTTATAATCATTTTGAATTAATTGAATTTTATTTTTCTCCTTTGTGTGGGAATTTACTTCACTAGGTGAAGGTAAGTACTACTGGCACTAAACATAAAACCTTATGGCTAAATGCCAAAATTTGAGTTAAATGCTCCCAAAATGTAGCTAGTTAGTATTTATAATATTTATACATATTCCTTCAAAAAAAAATATTATTTAAAACAAATAATTACAACTTACTGAAGTGGATAAATTTCTTTCCACAAATATAATTTAAATATTTAATAGAAGAAAATTTCATTCCAAAATATGCATTTGACCTTCCATTTCAATTGAATTTATATTTATTCAAAATTTGTGGCAATAGCCCTATAAATTTGCACAATTTAGTTTGAAGGGAATTAAGCAATTAATTGAAGATGATGATGAGGCAAGCTCCTGCGTTCGCTCTCGCTGCCCTCCTCCTCTTCCTCTCGCCGGCGGCGCACGCCACCGTGGAATCCACCTGCAAGGCCATCTCCGACAGTGACGTCAATTACGATTTCTGCGTGAAGACATTTAAGTCGGACCCTGGCAGCGCCACCGCCGACGTGCGTGGCCTCGCCGTCATCGCCACCAATCTGTCGTCGAAGAAGGCGACTGTGATCGCCGGCAAGATCAAGGAGCTGCTGAAGAGATCGCAGGATAAGGCGGAGAAGGAGAGCTTGTCGACGTGCGACGAAGTGTACAGCGATTTGATCTACAACCTCGACTCGTCTCTGAGCGCCATCAAGGAGAGCCGGAAGGACGACGCCATGATTAAACTGAGCGCCAGCGTCGGCGCGCCCGGTGACTGCGAACAGGCGTTCGACGACACCGGCGCCAAGTCGCCGTTAGTGGCGGAGGACGATGAGCAGCGGCAGCTCTGTGTCATCGCCTTAGACATCACCAGTTTGACGTAAGTGTTGATTAACTTGAAAGAAAACAATAAATATTTCAAGAAATTGACATCCAGTGATCTTGGTTTATCATTTTGCTGGTATCCGATGGTTTCGATCCGTCGAATGCACCATTAATGAAAATGCACAGAATTTTCATTGAGCACGTTATAGTTCATTTTTCATCATCCTCGCCACGACATCACTATCATCCACTGACAATAGACTCACGACTGAACCGACAGCAGACTCATAGTCGGACCGGCCACGCCCAAGCACATGTACAGCCGTAAATTGGGAACTCGACATCGTGGTCGAGCGGTCTAAATCTGACCGAGCGACAAGCTCGATCGATGGATGTATCCGAACGAATTTTTGTGTATTCTTCGTTATTGTATTTAATTTACTTGGTCGATAATGTGTGGGCATGCAGATATCCGCATAATATCAAATTTATTTTCTTTTACAAAATAAGATATATAAATAAATAAGTCCTCATAATGTTTGTGAGTAAAACTTATAAGTAATTTATTTTAGTTTTGAGATATTTTTTATTTTTCATTGCATTAAAATAATGCTCTATAAAATTTGATCTTTTAGATTATTTATAATATGTTAAAATATTATGAAATAATTTAACTTTAATTAATATTTTAAATAAGTCGACATTGTTAATTATGAGAAAAGCGTATGTGCAATTTTAAAAAATGCCTTTTAACTTTAATAAATACTTATTGGTACAATATTCTCTAAATTTTATTAAAAGGCATTATTTTTTCTAAAATACCAATCTTCTTCCTTTAACATTAATTCAAAATTAGATAAATATGATATAAACAGAATTAACTGACCACTAAGACTACAATCGTATCTATTTGATCAATACTTGCTGATAGATACTTGCTCCAAGTATCTATTTGACATAAATTTAAAGTTTATAAAATTGTCAAATTCTTTTTTAAGAATATTTTAAATTTTTTTGATAACCATATAGAATTTAAAATATAGAATTGTTTGACAATCATATTTTGAGAGTAATATGAATATAATAGTGTCTATATAGTATCTAAGACTTAAGATTTGTTAAATATTTTTTGATTAAAAATTGTTTGTAAAAAAGTAAATTAATTACTTAATTAATAATTAAATACTTAGTAATTATTTAATTATTTTTTATATAATTAGTAACTATTTGAATAATCAGCAAGTACTCAATTGGATAATTAAATAATCAATGACTATTTAATTATTAATACGGTGATTAATAATTTTGTAAAGGTGATCATTAATTGCTACTTGTCACAATATTAATTAATATATTTTTATTTAATAATAAATTAATTTTTTAATTGCTTAATCAAATGTATGAACTAATTATATTTTTCGTCTTGATTGAACAATATTAATTATATAAATTTTAAAATTTAAGATTATTAATTAATTACTGAGAAAGTCATATTATTAATTTATTTTTTATAAATAAAATATATTAATATATCAGAAGAAATATATTACTAGTTAGAATGTCATAAATTTAAATGCATGCGTTCGGACACTACAAAAAAACTATTTTTTGGCGACGAATTTTAGCAACGAATTATTTTCGTTGGAAATCTGCAACCAATTTAGCGACGAATTTTCTGATTCGTCGCAAATTAGCGACGAAAATATATTCGTTACAAAATTTGCAACGAATCCTTTTATCGTTGCAAAAATTTGCAACGAATGCTGGATTCGTTGCAAATATTTGCAACGAAAAAAGGATTCGTTGCAAATTATGCAACGAATCCAGCATTCGTTGCAAGTTTAACGTTTTAAAAAATATTTAAAATAAACTTTTTAAAATTGTAATATTAATTTTCCAACGAATCCTGAATTCGTTGGAAATTTTCCAACGAATTCAGGATTCGTTGGAAAAATTTCCAACGAATTCAGGATTCGTTGGAAATTTTCCAACGAATTCAGGATTCGTTGGAAATTTTTCCAACGAATCCTGAATTCGTTGGAAAATTTCCAAAGAATCCTGATTTTCCAACGAATCCAGGATTCGTTGGAAATTTTCCAACGAATTCAGGATTCGTTGGAAATTTTTCCAACGAATCCTGAATTCGTTGGAAAATTTCAAATGTTTAAATTTTTTTTTTTTAATTTCCAACGAATCTCGGATTCGTTGCAAAAAAATTGCAACGAATCCGTGGATTCGTTGCAAAATTGCAACGAATCCGGGATTCGTTGCAATTTGTTTGCAACGAATCAACGGATTCGTTGCTAAACCTTTTGCTACCCGATGCACGCCTAATTTTCTTTTCTTCCTCGCGTCGCGCTCGACTATCTGCCGCCGCCACGCCGCGCCGCTGTCGCCGCTGCCGCTGGCCGTGACGCTTCCGGCCACGACCGTCCGGCCGACTCCGAACCGCCGCCACAGACTCGAGCCTCGCCACAGACTCGCCCGGCCGCCACGACTCCGAGGCCGCACGGTGCCACTAGGTCGACCGAGGCCGCCAGACTCGAAGTCCGCGGCGCCCAGCCCGGCACGCCGCGAGTCCGGCTGCCGCCCTCGTCGTCCGGCCCCCGGTGACCAGGCCTGCCTTCGCCGAGGACCCGGCCATGAGCCTGCACCGGCCTCCTGACAATGGCCGGCACGCTCCTGCCGTCCGGTCACGCTGCCGCCTGGGCCAGTGCCTGAGCCGCTCCGGCCAGCCTCCACCTTGGCGCCGGCCTCCTGCCTCGCTAGGCCTGCTCCGGCCACCACACAGCCTGCCACGGTGCCGGCGCCGCCTCCACCGCCGGCTGGCCTCCTCCACGGCAGATCGCCTCCTGCCGGCTGGCCTTCCTCACAGCACAGATCGCCTTCCGGCCACCGCCTCCTGCCACGCCGATCGCTCGGCCGGCCTCGCCAAGACTTGCCGCCAATGGCCGGCTCGCTCCACTACAGATCGCCCCGGCCGCTTCGGCTCGCTACCACGCGATCTAATATTTAAATTTTGTTAAATCAGTATTATTTTTAAATTGAAATTTATATTATTGTTAATTTTCTGTGTTGATCTAGAATGGTATTAGAGTGGTATGGTTTATATTAATATAATTGATTGAAAACAGATAAAATGCAGCGTGAAAGGAGTTGGATGTATAATAGGAATTTACGAGCGTCAGGTTTAATCGATGAATTTATGAGTGGGTTGCAAGAGTTTTTAAATTTCGCGACTAGTAATGTTGAGTTTATGGATGGTAATCGGATAAGGTGTCCGTAAAGTATCACAATGGTAGATTTTTCTCAGCAAAGTTTGAGCATCTTTGTAGATTTGGATTCGTTGCAAATTACTATAACTGGACATGTCATGGTGAACCATTTATATCTGATGAAGTCTACGATAGACAGAACACACAAGTCTCTAGGCCTCAAAGTGATTATAATCAATTAAATCCATATCAGAGGATGATATATGATGTAGCGGGACCTAATTTGAATCCCCAATCACAAGGTGCAACTTCAAGTTGTCCTCCTACAGCTGAGCAAATGTTTACTAATGCATCACCCTTGGAAGAGGTGCAAGTAACAGATATCGGTTAGAATATGAATAATGAAGCATATCTCAAATTTCAGGAGGTGTTGAGTGCTGCAGATGCACCTTTATGGGCTGGTTGTGAGACTCACACTAAACTATCGTTCACCGCAAGAATATTGAATGTAAAGGCAGAGCATAATGTGTCTGAAGAGTGTTTTAATAATTTTGTTCAAGCTTTTGAACAGGCATTGCGTATGATCATATAACTTGCCCAATGATTTGTACAGTATGAAAAAACTGATGAAAGAATTAGGTCTCCCAGTGGAAAGAATTGATGTGTGCAGAGATGGTTGTATGTTATATTGGGGAGATGATGCAAATGTGGATGTTTGTAAATTCTGTAATCAAGATAGGTACAAGAGCACTAGTAGGAGGCAGCAACGACGTAAATCATATAGTCAGTTGTTTTATTTGCCTTTAACTCCTAGGTTACAAAGACTTTATGCATCAAAGACAACTACTGAACACATGACTTGGCATGCAAATCATCGAATGTAAGAGGGACTAATGTGTCATCCATCGATGCGAGGCGTGGAAAAATTTTGATAGAACATACCTGATTTTGCGAAGGAGACTCGAAATATTAGGTTAGGTCTCTGTCTTGTGGTTGCTCCATTTGGTAAATCAGAAGACACTATTCTTGTTGGCGATTATATTAACTCCGTATAATCTTCCGCTGGGATGTGCATGAAAACACCGTATATGTTTTTAACATTGGTTGTGCACGCCCAAAAATCGAAGAAGTTAATAGATGTTTATATGCAACCATTGATTGCGAGCTAAAACAACTATGGGATGAAGGTTTTCCTACATACATCGCGTTCATACTAATCGGATGTTTGTAATGAAGGCCTCTTCTTTGGACCATAAATGACTTTCCGCTTATGGTATGCTATCGTGGTGCAGGCATCTTAGGATGCCCAATATGTATGGAGAGATCAAAGTCGATTAGATTGAAGCATGGTAAGAAGCCGAGTTATTTTGATTGTCATCGACAATTTTTACCACTAAATCATAATTTCAGAAGGAATAAAGATGAATTCACTAGGAATCGAATTGAAAGAACACCTCCGCCATTGAGATTGACAGGTGAAGATATTTGGTACGAGTTCTTCACCTTCCATCCGTATTGAAGAGCCACATGGTACAACTTATGAATATGGAAGCAACCATAAATGGACCAAACGAAGTATATTTTGGGAGTTACCGTATTGGTTTAGTAATTTGATTCATCATAATCTCGATGTTATGCATATTGAGAAGAATATTTTTGATAATCTGATAAATACAGTGATGGATATCACCGGAAAAACAAAAGATAATCTGAATGCAAGAAAAGATATGCGACTCATTTGTAAACGACCCACCCTTGATGTTGATGAAAATAGTAGGGGACCAAAACCAAAGGCAGTTTATACATTGAATAAGGAACAGAGACGTGTTCTTTGTGAATGGTTGAAGTCATTGAGATTTCCTGATGGGTATGTTTCTAATCTTGGGAGATGTGTCGATATGAAGGAATGCAAATTGATTGGTTTGAAAAGCCATGATTGTCATATATTCATGGAAAGATTAATTCCTATTGGCTTTAAAGAACTCTTACCGAATTATATGCAGGGGTGCCATTACAGAGTTAAGTATTTTTCTTCATGATATATGCTCAACAGTTTTGGGAAAATCACACATGGAGAAGTTAGAGAGAGACATTCCAATCATTTTGTGCAATTTAGAAAGGATTTTTCCCCCAGCATTTTTTGATTCAATGGAACATCTTTTGGTTCACTTGCCATATGAGGCCAAAGTTGGAGGACCAGTTCATTATCGATGGATGTATCCTTTTGAAAGGTATAATTCATATTCTATACTTGCTAATATTGCAAAAAAGTATAATTTTTTTATATATTCATTTCTAATACAATTTGTTATATTACAATCAGATTCTTATATCATTTGAAGAAAAAAGTGAAAAATAAAGCACATGTTGAAGCCTCTATTGTGAATGCATATATTGTGGAGGAAGTAACAACTTTTGCATCATATTATTTTGAGCCTCACGTTCAGACCAAAAGACGGAAATCCGGAAGGAATGATGAAGGTCCTGTCGATCCAAATTTGAATTCGTTCTCAATTTTTAATTATCTTGGTCGACCAAGTGGACCGTGTAAGCAACGATACTTAACTGATCAAGAATGGCGCGCAGCCCAGACATATGTTTTACTTAATTGTCCAGAAGTATCATCATATTTCGAGTTAGTATATATTTCCTATTATCTTCGTCAAGTGTTTATTTGTTTATGTGTTAATACAATTTTTTATTATAGGATTTTCCAAAACTTATATTCTGAAATCCCGACCCGTGACTTTGATAACCTGAACGAGAATTTGCACCATGGTTCAAATCATATGTAAGCAGTTATAATTAGCTCATTTTTGTTGACACATATCTTAACTTTTAAATAAATATCATTTTCATTTGAGTATAGGTTTATGCTAATCAAACTCACGTTCAACAAGATTTGCTAATCCATCTATCATGGGGTCCAAAAGCAATGGTACGCACTTGGCCAGCATATTTCATAAACGGCTATAATTTCCATACTCAAGAATATGGAAATGGAAAGAGTACAATGAATAGTGGAGTATGTGTTCAGTCTTCCAATGATGGAGGTGCAAGCAATGAATTTTATGGTTTGCTGGATGAAATTATAGAGATTGATTATCCTGGTCCAGAAATGCGAGTTATCTTATTTATGTGTCGCTGGTTTGACCCCGTCAGAGGGATGAAGGTGCATCCACAGTATAATTTGGTTGAAATTAATCATAAAAGATTTTATAAGAGATATGAACCATTTATTTTGGCACAACAAGCCATTCAAGTTTTCTATGCTCCATATCCTAGTTTGAGGCGTGACAAGAATGAATGGTGGGCTGTTTGTAAAACAAAAGCACGGAAAAAAATTGAAGAGCGCTGGCAAGACATTGCATATCAACAAGATAAAGTTACAAATATGTTTCATACCGAGGAATATATTATTCCAACGTTACGAGATCCCAGCGGAGTAGTGATAAACGTGGATGCAACTGAAATTGATGATAATGATGAGGAGGAGGAGGGGGAGGAGGAGGAGGGGGACGAGGAGGAAGAGGAGGAGGAGACCGAGGATGAGGATACTGATGAGGATGAGGAAGATGATAATGAGGACTTTGAAATTTGACGTCTAGGGTAAGTTTTTTTATATATAATTTTAGTTTTAAACTAAAATTTTACAAATTTTCTTAGCTCAATTATTTGTTTATATAATGTCTCATTGTTAAATTTATATCATTTGTCTCTGTATGTTGTGTATATTTTGTTCTTATAGGTTATCAGTGGTGAAATCATCGTAGCTTATCGCAGTCGCAGTCTCTCATATCTTCATTATGAATATTGTAAGTTTTCCATGTTCTTCATTAAGCATAAAAGTTTTATTTTCTTTATGCTAATTTTGTTTTTGGTTGATAGTTTCGACGTGGTGGGCGAGGCAGAGTACTAGTAGTGGCGACCGATCCACCGCCCACAAAGACTATACCTACATGCCCCTCGATCTATCTGGACCTTCACATGATCAGTCGGCAGTACCATCTCATTCGCCGGCACGACCTTCCCATTCTGATTCACCTGTACCCGCCAGACACTCCTCTACTGAGAACATAGAAAGTCGACCGTATATATTCCCTATTGGAGATTCGTAAGTATTATAAATATTATAATTTATAAACTATCTTAAATATTTATTAAATTTATTTCCACTTTATTGTAGGTTTGAAAATTCTGTACCAGTTATTCGCGAGATCAATAAAATCGTGAATAACTATTGGAAGAGACTCTTTGTCATACTCAAGCACGCCAGGACCTACAAAAGAACTATGGTGGTGCGAGTTTCAGGTATAATTGATTTATTTTATATATTAAATAAGTGATTATATAATCAATAGTTTTTTTTCCATCCCAGCGGAAATTTATTTGGGACCCTACGCAAGACTTGGAAGTTAAAAGAATTTTAAAAAAAAAATGTGGCGATCATATCCGGCATGTATTGAGTCATGCCAAATCATCGGAAAAAAACCGGTAAAATTGGAGTAAAATCTCCAATTATTGACAATCGGATGAGAGCAAAAAGAAGTCAATGAATAAGTTAAATCAAGCACGTAATTCGAGACTTATCTGCAACATATGCAAGTGATCTATAAATATCGAGGAGCATTCACGTAGATTGGTAATTTTTAAATTCTACAATTAGTTTTTAAATTTATTTCAGATTATTATTTTATTTATAACATTCTTATATTTAGTCTAAGGAATTGGGAAAGGAGCCGAAATTTATAGATACTTTCGTTCGCACTTTCCAAAAAAAAGATAAGACTTGGAGTGGAGATAGAGCTCCTGGAAATAATCTTTAAACTTACTTTATAACTTTAATTTTGTTAGTTATGTAAATGCTGATTAAATTTTTAATTTTGTGTAGGAGAGATATGATCGATTATCCTCATCTCGGAGAATTTGAGAGATGACGGTGATATCGAGGGTCCAGGCCATCTGTTAGTAATAATATGGATTTATGGCTTGAGGCGAGTGGAGGATCCAAAGGGGGAAGGATACTAGGTATGGGTTCTCTGAGCAGAATGCATAATGCTCCTCGTAGATCTATTTCTTCTACTCCACCAGCGATAGAATTACGGATACAAAACTTGGTGAGGAGGTTAGCGCAATTTAAAGGGCATAATACATGAAAGAGATCAAAAATTTTAGCAATACAACATCAAAACTCACAAAGGATCAGAAATGATAGAGATGCGACAACAAGCCTTTCTTATGCGCCATTTAAGAATTTAGTTCGTCCCGACCATATTCCTCCGAGTCAAGACGATGATGGTGGCGACGATGATGATATTGTATGCATGTTTTTAATTAGTACCTTTATAATTGTTTAGTTTATCTAGTTTGTTAATCCTTCAATTTTTTCATTTTTTCTTAGTACTTTTTATTTTTCTTTAAACAGGAATGATCGATGAAGTCAACTCTTATGGCGGCTGAAAATGCACATCATTGTAAGTCTTTGCATATTTTTTTTCGTGTTAGTATATAGTTTTTTTTAATGTATGATACTTTTTGTTGTTTGTTTCTTTTCTAATGCAGGTAGAAGAATGTCGGCGATTGCTTACCAGATTCTTTTTTTTTCCCCATGTCTTGAGATCTTTTGTGGACATTGTTATTTGGATATCATAACTATGTTAATGTTTGAAAAGTTGTAGGATATAACTTTTTATTTGGAATGTTGTATTGCTCTAAACTTATGATGTTGCTTTCTATTTATTTGGATATGAAATATGTTTTGATATTATTGAATATTATTTTGTTGTATTGAATGTGTGTGTGTTTTGTTTGTATTGAATGTATTTATTTGGATATTATAAATTATTGTGTTTTGTTGTGTGTGTGTGAAAATTTGTATATACGATAGAATATCTAAACGGAATAAATCTGTCAAAATTTTTTTAATTTTGCGACAAATTTAGCGACAAATATACAAATTCGTTGCTAAATCTTAAGAAATTTGCGACGACCTTTGCGACGAATTTAAATTTCGTCGCAAATTTGCGACGAATTTAGCAACGAATCCAATCTGCGACAAATTTTGCAACGAATTTTCCGACGAAATTTGCGACGAAAAATAATTCGTCGCAAATTTGCGACGAATTTAGCAACGAAACCAATTTGCGACGAAATTTGCGACGAAATTTTGCAACGAATTTTGCGACGAAATTTGCGACGAAATTTGCAACGAATTTGGAAACATCGCAAATTTACCAACGAATTCCTTTTTTCGTCGCGAAAATTACCAACGAAAAAATTAATTTGTCGCAAAAAAATATTATTTGCGACGAATTTTCCGACGAATTTAGCAACGAAATTTGCGACGAATTTTTATCGGTCGGAAAATTACCAACGATTTCCTTATTTCGTTGCAAAAATTTCCAACGAAAAAATGAATTCGTCGCAAAATTTTGCGACGAATTCTTTTTTCGTTGGAAATTTGCGACGAATTCTGCGACGAATTTGGGAAATCTGGGTAACTTTTTGCAACAAAATTTGCGACGAAATTTAAAATTCGTCCCTAATTTTCATCGGTAAAATTCGTCGCAAAAACTTCGTCGCTATTTTTGTCGCTAAAATTTGCGACGCTTATTTCCCAACAAAAAAATTTTTGTCGCAAAATTCGTCGCAAAAATATTTTGCAACGAATTTTTTTTTAAAATTCGTCGCTAAATTCGTCCCAAATTTCTGTTTTTTTTGTAGTGGGATCTTAGGCTACGTTGTAATCTCACCTCGAAACAAAAAGGAGTATTTTGTTTATTACCATTTTAAAATTATAATTTAATATAATCTGAATTACAAAAAATATTAAAATTTTATAATCTAAAATATAAAGTAAAATATAAGTAATCTGATTACCTTTCAAATCGTAATCTAAAAAGTATTGGACGTTCAGCAATCGACGTCGATCGTCACCATTACCGTCGACTGGGCATCACCGATCGTTGACTGTCATTGTCGGGCATCGTCCACCACCACTGAGTGTTGCCTGTCGCCGCCCCTTGTCCGTCGTTCACTGTCATCGTCGGTCGTCGTTGATGATCACCATTGATCGCTGTCGGTGACCATCGTCGGTCAACATTGGCGACCACCGCCAACCGTAGTCGGTTGTCGTCGACGACCACCGTCGATTGATGCCGACGACCACCGTCAGTCGCCTTCAGCAACCACAGCTGGCTGGCACCGACGACCACCATCGGTCGCCGCAGGCGACCATCGTCGACTGCCGCAGGTGACCACCGTCGTCGCCGCAGGTGACCATGCCGACAGGCATCGGCGAAACGACGACCATCCCTGACCATCGTCGACCGTCATCGGTCGCCGAACGATGCCGACGACCACCATCGATCCCCACCCGACGACGCCCATAGTCGTCGCTAGCTGGCACCGATGTCCACCGGCGACCACCGCCCACCATTGTTGACCGCTAACAATCGCCATCATCGTCGGCGTCGTCTCCGACCACCCTTTGTCATTGCCCATCTTTGTCATCCTTGTAATAGATACCAAATAAAAAAATATAATCACTCTTATCATCAAATATTATATATAATTTTTTGATTAAATATGATAATACAATCAAAATTATATTATATTATATTACAAACTTGATTACATTATAAATTTGAGCCTTAATATATTTGACATTCCATCCTCAAAATTTATCGATTTCTAATTAATGACACGAGATACACCATGCAAGACATATTTAACACCCTCGCTTTAGTATCTATATTATTGCTCCTAAACTCTTGCTTGTAAACTTAAAGCATTTTTCTTACTATGCCAATCTTGCCACATACCTAGCCAGACACCTATTTTAACTCATACCTCGTTGTTGACTGTTAATCAATCGTGTGTACCGTATTACAATTACAAATATAATTTAATTATTGAATTTTTTTTCTACACTAATGGAATATAGAAAAGATTCAAATCGTTTCTCTCAAATGTAATGGAAATGATAATCTTAAAATCAAATGTTTTGTATAAATGAGGGGAGGGGGTTGTATTTAGAATGCTAAACCTGCGATTGTAACGAAATTAAAGGAAATATAAAGTAAATTTCAAACAAACATTCAAACATAAATGCATTCAAATAAAACATTTAAAGTAAAATGCATAATTTAAAACATTCAAATGAAATAAAGGTTTGCAGTAAATTAAACAACTTATGTGTGTTAAGTAAAGTGATACTAATGTAAGGAGAATTAAAATAAATACATATGACAAGCATAAATGAAAGCTAAACACCAAGTAAAATAAAAGGGGAATCTCCCTCCTATTTGTGGTGGATGAAGCAAATCGATGTCGGTGGATGCTGTGAATCAAGCTAGGAACCCCTAAACTCGAGGCAGTGTTATTCACGACATCTGAACTCCCGAAGCTTACGAACAACAGATGGATAGTTATGTCGAGCCTGGAACCCCAAAGCTCATGGATGATGCTTCCCTTGGTGAAGAAGAGGGCACTCTTCCTTGAGATGTCGGTGGTGGATGAGATGATCGAAAGGACCTCTCCGGTAATAGTCGATAGTGATGTTGCAAGATCTTCTAATGTTTAGCGGATTCTCCTCTTTAGACTCGAGAAGGAGAGGTAGACAGATCGTAGATAGACTCCCTTCCCCTAACCCAGAGGAAGGTAGGTGGAGATGGTGGCTAGGGTTGATGGAGGATGAAGGAGAACTCTCCTTTGCCTAGAACCAACTTTTTCGCTTTTATAGCAGCCCCTTAAACTAGCCCAACTTGAGATCCAAGCCTCTCAACCGCAAGTCTACAACCATCTTTGGCACGATCATGCCAAAAAGCATAGGCAACCCATGCCAATCTCTATTTGCTTTGAACTCGAGGTGAACAATTAGAGCATTAAGCGAAACAATTTGGTTGTGCCTAGGGGCATAATTAAGCTTTAAAAATTCTTGATTTGCTCCCCAGATGCTCTACACAATAAAGTATATATAAATTTAGTATTAGAAGCATCAATTTAGAAGGTATTTGCATCAAAGCGCCAAAATAATCCAATGCTCATAAAATATGATAAATGATGTGAATTAACCATATGAGTAGATTAAAACATTGAGGAGAGTATCAAAATTGTTGGTGCAGAGGCACCTGATAATCGAACCTAGGTTTTGATTATGAAAAAGGTTCAAAGTTAAGTTGTTAGTGTTATCTCATGAGCTGTGTTAAGTGTGCAGGAAGTGTTTATGCTAAGTCAAAGGTCAAACGACACCCGGAGAATCCCGAGTCGATAAACCATGTTGGTCAGGCAATACCAGGAGAACCTCGTGGAGTCGAGGAACCTCGGTGGAGATCGAAATAATACTTCGTTCAGTTACATGTGCTAAGATAAGCTAAGCTGAAGGTAATGGTGATGGAGTATCCTTTGTGCGAGGGGGCCGAACATACCAAGAATTCTAATGGAAGGTCTAGGTCGAGATCGGATGGTAAGTAGCCGTTGTATTGTTGGGTTTTCGACACCGCGGCGAGTGTGTGTTCGAACATGTTTCGTAAACATGTGCACAGTGGAAGAAATAAAAATAATAAATATAATTTATTACAACACACACACCACATGTAACGCCCGTAAAATTTCTAGCAATTTTACGAGAATTTTTGGCTTTAAGATGATGGGCTTTATGTGGGCCTTTTCGAAAATAAAAGAAAATAAGCCAAAAAGATGATGCAAGGCCTAGGAATTGAACCCCAAACCTCTAGAGATAGCTAAGCCCTATAGATGCACCCACTAACCAGAAGCCCAATAGGATTTTATCATTAGAGGAATAGGGGAAATTATGGTTAAGTGTAAAGGAGATCAAGGGACTCTTCAAGTGAATAAATAGGGGGAATGAAGGGGCATGAGTTACACAATTCACTTTCTCCTCTTCTCTTCTTCTTCCTCACCGAAATCCCTTCCTCCCCCTCTCCATTTTCACCCTTTGGCCAAACCCCATCCAAGCAAGGAGAAGGCTAGTTTTTTTGGCTTCCATTAGATCATCTACCAACTAAAAGCAAGCGAAGGATGTAAGATTTCCTCACCTGCAGTATATTAGTTTTTGTAGGACATGTTATATGAAAGAAATATGATGTTTTGTGCCCTACATGTTTCGGCCAACCATGTTTTTGGGCTAGGATTTCATGAAAATGCTACTGAGGAAACTTGTATAGGTTGTATGCTTCAAGTAGGAATTTTTAGGTGACTAAAAATCTATGTTTTGTGCCCTATATGTTTCGGCCAACCATGTTTTTGGGCTAGGGTTTCATGAAAATGCTACTAAGGAAACTTGTATAGGTTGTATGCTTCATGTAGGAATTTTTAGGTGACCAAAAATCTATGTTTTGTGCCCTACATGTTTCGGCCAACCATGTTTTTAGGCTAGGGTTTCATGAAAATGCTACTAAGGAAACTTGTATAGGTTGTATGCTTCATGTAGGAATTTTTAGGTGACAAAAATCTATGTTTTGTGCCCTACATGTTTCGGCCAACCATGTTTTGGGCTAGGGTTTCATGAAAATGCTACTAAGGAAACTTGTATAGGTTGTATGTTTCATTTAGTAATTTTTTGTTGACAAAATTCGAAGTTTTGTGCCCTACATGTTTCGGCCAACCATGTTTTTGGGCTAGGGTTGCATGAAAACACCCCTTAGGAAATTAGGATATGTTGTATGCCTATGTGATGAATATGTTTATGATTTTCATATGTCATGGAATATGCCTATGTGATGAACATGTTTATGGTTTTCATATGTCATGAATTATGCCTATGTGATGAACATGATTATGATTTTAATATGCCATGAATTATGCCTATGTGATGAAAATGTTCATGATTTTAATATACCATGAATTATGCCTATGTGATGAATATGTTTATGATTTTAATATACCATGAATTATGCCTAGGAGATGAACATGTTTATGATTTTTCCTAGGTCATGAAATATGCCTATGTGATGAACAAGTTGATGATTTTTATATGCCATGAAATATGCTTATGTAATGAACATGATTATGCTTTAAGACCCCTTTAGGGTACTCTTACGTTATGAATGCATATATGTTATGACATGTCTAAGAGACACTTCCCTTTCAAGTAGGGATTAAGAGCTCTCCTTATGATAAGATAAGATGGAGATGCTTCCCTTTCAAGTAGGGATTAAGAGCTCTCCTTATGATAAGATAAGACGGAGATGCTTCCCTTTTATGTGGGGGATTAAGAGCATTCTTTATGATATGACAAGAAAGAAAGGAATTAAGTATTTTACTTTGTAAGAGGTTAAGTACCCGACCCGTTAGGTGGTCGTTAATCAAATCCAAAGGGACATAAGAAGACGTAAGAGGTCTTGCCATGGTAAGACATAAGAGGTCTTGCTCTAGTAGGTCTGGTGGCTCGCTACCCCAGCCTATTAGGGAACGCGCATTATGTGGTACTTAACCTGGGGCCCCCCATTCAAGTTATGATTATGTTGAAGTATCTATATGTATATGTTTTGAAAAGAAAGGACTTTTATGAAATTATGAATGCTTATGTCAAGTTTAAGAATGCTTATGATTATGTCCCTGATGTTGGTCTATGATTTATGATATTATGAATGCTTATGTTCAAGTTTAAGAATGCTTATGATTATGTCCTTGATGCTTGTCTATGATTTATGAAATTACGAATGCTTATGGTTAAGTTTAAGAATGCTTATGATTATGTCCTTGATGCTTGTCTATGATTTATGAAATTACGAATGCTTATGGTTAAGTTTAAGAATGCTTATGATTATGACCTTTATGCATGTTAGAATTGAGGGAGTTATGAATGCTTATGGTTAAGTTTAAGAATGCTTATGATTATGTCCTTTATGCATGTTTAGGGTTGATGATGTCAGGAATGCTTATGTTTAAATTTATGCCCTGCTTAGATTTAATTATGTTTAGCATGCTTATGTAAATTGTATGCCATGCTTATGTTTTCATTACGTTGGTGTGTTGATGAATAGTGTTGTTATGAAATACTTAAGCTATTTATGCTAATATGCTCCTGTTTTCTAATTGTTTGATGAAGTTTGTGCCTTTTGTGAGTAGGCAAGAATCTTACTAAGCTATATGCTTATAGTTTATGTTGTCCATATACTGCAGATAAAGGAAACATGAACTAAGAGGAAGTAGCAGGAGGGGCCAAGTGGGTGTGATAGTGGCATGGTGGAAAAAGACCCTATTACTATCTGCTTATATTTATATGCTCAGTGAACACCTTAAGACATTTGCTTCTGCTTATAAGACTTGAGATTTATTAGTACCATGTTGACTGTCGCTTAGTCATGTTACTGTTCAATTACTTATAAAAGTTTGATATGCTAGAACTCCTGAATGGATCTTTATGTTATGCATGTGATAAAATGAGATAAGATATGGAACATGCTAATTATGGATATGATATGTGATGCATGCATGAAAGAAGGTTTATGTCATGATAACATGTCTAAGTATGTAGATTGTGAAATGCCCCCTATACGTTATGATATAAGAAAAAAAAAAGTAGATACGAGAAGCGGATAAGAGCAGGCGTTCTCCACTATCACACATCAAGCCTCCATCCTGCTATTTCCAAGTAAGTAACTTTATGCATACCTAAGTTTCTTTTATAATGAAGAATGTCTTCTATTTAGATAGAAATAATACCTCATCATGTTTTAGTAAAATGGAATCACACTTGTGATTTCGATAGAAATAATACTTCATCATGTTTTAGTAGAATGGAACCATGCTTGTGACCTAGATAGTAGTGATACCTTACCATGCTTTATATGACGGAAACAGGTCTCTAACCTAGAAATTTTAATAATACCTTAATTATTTATTTATCTCTAGATAACATGAACGGGAGACGTAGTAATAGAGGGAATGAATCGGCACCCCCACCAGATTTGATGCATGTGGTTACCGAGCTACAGCGTCAGGTCGCCGAACAACAGCTGGTTATCAATACTCTCATGAATCAACAAGGGAACCCTAGCACCACACCAGAGACGCAGAACGTAACTCCTAACTCGACCACTATGGTGCAAGCACCACTAATCAATGCTGCCACCGGGGTCCGACCCGAAGCCTATCTGATTCAGTGGCAGAGGCTGAAACCAGAAAATTTCTCTGGTGCCGGCGAACCATGGGATGCCCAAGCCTGGTTCAAAACAGTGGAGAGCATCGTGGAGCTGCTGGATTGGCCCGAGCACGAAAAGATAAAATGTGCCTCATTCTGTCTTTCTGGAGATGCGAGGATGTGGTGGGAGAGAGTCAAAGCAAAGAGACAAGTAAATCAAATGAGGTGGACAGACTTTGAATCTGAGTTCTTCGAGGAGTTCTTTCAGAGACGGATCACAAATAAGCACTACGATGAGTTCCTCGAGTTCCGACAAGGCGACCTATCAGTCAGTGAAGCTATGAAAAGGTTCAATCGACTGGCACGTCTCTGCCCAGAATTAGTCGGTACTGAAAGGGAGAGGATCAGACTCCTGCTGAAAATGTTGCGACCGGAGATAGCCCTGAATGTGGCCGGCGGAGTCAATCGACCCCAGACCGCGGAAGAGCTATTCAGTAGTGCCCTGATCACCGAGCACTACTTGAACAACATCGATCGACCTAATAAGGCCTGAGGCAGGAGACCCGAAATCTCAGTACTAGCTGGAAGAGAGGCCAGGATGGCAAGAAAAGCAGTGGAATGACTTAAAGGGGGCCGGAAATAGCCAAGCGGGTATCTGTATCCTACATGTGGGAAGAAGCATCAGGGAATGTCGTCGAGAGCACGAGGAAGTGTTACAAGCTGTGTGGAGGGCACATAGCTGGAAGCTCTACCGAGTTTAGGCACCTCCTCGTGATATGTCGATGCAGGAGCTCCTCCACGGCTTCACGGATCACGAGCTACGATAGAAGGTCCTCAGATTAGCCAAGGGAGACTGGAAGCCCCACCCGTTGGGACAAATGCCAGGGTGTTCTCCCTCACCAGAGAAGATGTAGCGAGTGCCTCGACGGTTGTCACAGGTCAGATATTTATTTTGATCGGTATCTTTCTTGTATTATTTGACACTGGGGCAACCCATTCGTTCATCTCTACGCCTTTCACAAGAAAGATAGATAGGCATCCCCAAGTTTTGGACTATAAATTCTTAATAACATTACCTTCGGGAGAAGTGATGCCATCCACCCATATTCTACGCGCCGCACTAATTAGACTCGCAGATAGGGAACTCTATTATGACCTGATAGTTCTGGTCATGCGAGACTATGATGTTATATTGGGCATGGATTTTCTGCACAAGTACGGCGCTTCAATTGAGTGCCGTAAACGGAGGGTGATCTTCCGACCCGAAGCAGAGGTCTCATTTGAGTTCATCGGGGAGCCAAAGAAAGGAACAAGGAAATTTTTATCAGCGCTGAAAGCCTGAAAAATGTTAGGAAATGGATGCACCGGATTTCTAGCACACGTGGTTGATACTGTATCAGCAAAGAACACGAAGCTAGAAGATGTCAGAGTGGTATGCGACCATCGGGAGGTATTCCCTGATGACCTCCCAGGATTACCACCTGATAGAGAAATTGAGTTCGAGATCGAATTGATTCCCGGAACTAACCCGATCTCCAAGGCACCTTACCGTATGGCGCCGACTGAGTTGAAAGAACTTCAGAAATAGCTACAAGAGTTACTTGACCAGGGATTTATTCGCCCTAGTCACTCACCATGGGGAGCTCCAGTGCTGTTCATAAAGAAAAAAGATGGGTCTATGCGAATGTGTATAGACTACCAGGCACTGAACAACGTAACCATCAAGAATAGGTACCCCCTTCCCAGGATCGATGACCTGTTCGACCAACTGAAGGGAGCTACTGTCTTTTCAAAGATCGATCTTAGGTCTGGCTATCACCAAGTAAAAGTAAAGCTAGGCGATATTCCGAAGACGGCCTTCCGGACGAGATACGGACATTATGAGTTCGTAGTTCTGCCCTTCGGAGTAACCAATGCTCCTGCGATGTTCATGGACCTAATGAATCGAGTATTCTCGGCCTTCCTCGACAAATTTGTAATCGTTTTCATCGACGATATTCTTATCTACTCGAGGAATCCCATGGAACACCTTATACCATGCATCCGGGATCTACAAAAATGTATCAGGACTTAAGAGATAAATTTTGGTGGTCCGACATGAAAAGGGATGTGGCTCGATCGTCGACACCGCACGACTTGCGGAGGGTTAAGCGAGAACACGAAAACACGGAGGATTCTGCGTAGATCTACAGATTCTAGAGTGGAAATGGGAAGAAATTTCTATGGATTTCATCTCGGGATTACCCAGAACAACAAATGGTTATGATGCAATATGGGTAATCATAGACCGGTTGACCAAGTCTGCCCATTTCCTGGCAATTAAAATGACCTATCCGATTGAGCAGCTAGCTCAATTATATGTCAAGGAAATTATCCGATTACATGGAGTGCCTAAGGCTATTATTTCTGATCGTGATGCCCGTTTTACCTCCCATTTCTGGGAATGTGTTCAGAAGGCTCTTGGCACTAAGTTGAGATTCAGCACTGCGTTTCATCCTCGAGCCAAGCGGTGAGCGGAAAAGTGAACCAGGTGTTGGAATACATGTTGCGAGCTTGTGCTCTAGACTTTAAGGGGAGTTGGTGTCGATATTTGTGCTTGGCAGAATTTGCTTACAACAACAGTTACCAGGCTACTATTGGAATGACACCATATGAAGCTCTATACGGGAGAAGATGCAGGTCTCCTATCTGTTGGTACGAGGGTGGTGAAAGGATGGAAATGGGTCTTCAGGCCGATATTATTGACGATACCACCCGAGCTATACAGAATATCCGTCAGAGAATCGACACTGCTCAGAGCCAACAAAAGAGCTATGCTCATATGCGGCGTAGACCATTAGAATTCGAAGTCGGGGACCTGGTATTCCTCAAAGTGGCCCCTATGAAGGGAGTGATGAGATTTGGAAGAAAGGGTAAGCTGAGTCCCCGCTACGTGGGACTGTATCCGATATTGCAGAGGGTTGGCAAGGTAGCTTACAAGCTGGAGCTGCCTCAAGAGATGTCGGCTATACACAACGTGTTCCATATCTCTATGCTCAAGAAATGCATATCCAGTGTGGACCAAGTGATCGAGCCACAAACAGTACAAGTGCAAGAGGACCTGAGTATGGAAAGTCGGCCTGTCCAGATACTAGACCGAGAAGTCAAGAGGCTAAGGAACAAAGAGGTGCCCTTAGTGAAGGTCCTGTGGCAAAATCAACGATACGAGGAAGCTACTTGGGAACGTGAGGAGGACATGAAGCAGAAGTACCCAGAATTGTTTTAAGTTTCGAGGACGAAACTTTTACAAGGTATGGAGGATTGTAACGCCCGTAAAATTTCTAGTAATTTTACGAGAATTTTTAGCTTTAAGATGATGGGCTTTATGTGGGCCTTTTCGAAAATAAAAGAAAATAAGCCAAAAAGAGATGCAAGGCCTAGGAATTGAACCCCAAACCTCTAGAGATAGCCAAGCCCTATAGATGCACCCACTAACTAGAAGCCCAATAGGATTTTATCATTAGAGGAATAGGGGAAATTATGGTTAAGTGTAAAGGAGATCAAGGGACTCTTCAAGTGAATAAATAGGGGGAATGAAGGGGCATGAGTTACACAATTCACTTTCTCCTTTTCTCTTCTTCTTCCTCACCGAAATCCCTTCCTCCCCCTCTCCATTTTCACCCTTTGGCCGAACCCCATCCAAGCAAGGAGAAGGCCAGTTTTTTTGGCTTCCATTAGATCATCTACCAACTAAAAGCAATCGAAGGATGTAATATTTCCTCACCTGCAGTATATTAGTTTTTGTAGGACATGTTACATGAAAGAAATATGATGTTTTGTGCCCTACATGTTTCGGCCAACCATGTTTTTGGGCTAGGGTTTCATGAAAATGCTACTGAGGAAACTTGTATAGGTTGTATGCTTCATGAAGGAATTTTTAGGTGACCAAAAATCTATGTTTTGTGCCCTACATGTTTCGGCCAACCATGTTTTTGGGCTAGGGTTTCATGAAAATGCTACTAAGGAAACTTGTATAGGTTGTATGCTTCATGTAGAAATTTTTAGGTGACCAAAAATCTATGTTTTGTGCCCTACATGTTTCGGCCAACCATGTTTTTGGGCTAGGGTTTCATGAAAATGCTACTAAGGAAACTTGTATAGGTTGTATGCTTCATGTAGGAATTTTTAGGTGACAAAAATCTATGTTTTGTGCCCTACATGTTTCGGCCAACCATGTTTTGGGCTAGGGTTTCATGAAAATGCTACTAAGGAAACTTGTATAGGTTGTATGCTTCATGTAGGAATTTTTAGGTGACAAAAATCCAAGTTTTGTGCCCTACATGTTTCGGCCAACCATGTTTTTGGGCTAGGGTTGCATGAAAACACCCCTTAGGAAATTAGGATATGTTGTATGCCTATGTGATGAATATGTTTATGATTTTCATATGTCATGGAATATGCCTATGTGATGAACATGTTTATGGTTTTCATATGTCATGAATTATGCCTATGTGATGAACATGATTATGATTTTAATATGCCATGAATTATGCCTATGTGATGAAAATGTTCATGATTTTAATATACCATGAATTATGCCTATGTGATGAATATGTTTATGATTTTAATATACCATGATTTTAATATACCATGAATTATGCCTATGTGATGAATATGTTTATGATTTTAATATACCATGAATTATGCCTAGGAGATGAACATGTTTATGATTTTTCCTAGGTCATGAAATATGCCTATGTGATGAACAAGTTGATGATTTTTATATGCCATGAAATATGCTTATGTAATGAACATGATTATGCTTTAAGACCCCTTTAGGGTACTCTTACGTTATGAATGCATATATGTTATGACATGTCTAAGAGACACTTCCCTTTCAAGTAGGGATTAAGAGCTCTCCTTATGATAAGATAAGATGGAGATGCTTCCCTTTCAAGTAGGGATTAAGAGCTCTCCTTATGATAAGATAAGACGGAGATGCTTCCCTTTTATGTGGGGGATTAAGAGCATTCTTTATGATATGACAAGAAAGAAAGGAATTAAGTATTTTACTTTGTAAGAGGTTAAGTACCCGACCGTCGGTGGTCGTTAATCAAATCCAAAGGGACATAAGAAGACGTAAGAGGTCTTGCCACAGTAAGACATAAGAGGTCTTGCTCTAGTAGTAGGTCCTGTGGCTCGCTACCCCTGACCTATTAGGAACGCGCGCATTATGTGGTACTTAACACAGGGCCCCCATTCAAGTTATGATTATGTTGAAGTACCTATATGTATATGTTTTGAAAAGAAAGGACTTTTATGAAATTATGAATGCTTATGTCAAGTTTAAGAATGCTTATGATTATGTCCTTGATGCTGGTCTATGATTTATGATATTATGAATGCTTATGTTCAAGTTTAAGAATGCTTATGATTATGTCATTGATGCTTGTCTATGATTTATGAAATTACGAATGCTTATGGTTAAGTTTAAGAATGCTTATGATTATGTCCTTGATGCTTGTCTATGATTTATGAAATTACGAATGCTTATGGTTAAGTTTAAGAATGCTTATGATTATGACCTTTATGCATGTTAGAATTGAGGGAGTTATGAATGCTTATGGTTAAGTTTAAGAATGCTTATGATTATGTCTTTTATGCATGTTTAGGGTTGATGATGTCAGGAATGCTTATGTTTAAATTTATGCCCTGCTTAGATTTAATTATGTTTAGCATGCTTATGTAAATTGTATGCCATGCTTATGTTTTCATTACGTTGGTGTGTTGATGAATAGTATTGTTATGAAATACTTAAGCTATTTATGCTAGTATGCTTCTGTTTTCTAATTGTTTGATGAAGTATGTGGCTTTTGTGAGTAGGCAAGAATCTTACTAAGCTATATGCTTATAGTTTATGTTGTCCATATACTGCAGATAAAGGAAACATGAACTAAGAGGAAGTAGCAGGAGGGGCCAAGTGGGTGTGATAGTGGCATGGTGGAAAAAGACCCTATTACTATCTGCTTATATTTATATGCTCAGTAAACACCTTAAGACATTTGCTTCCGCTTATAAGACTTGAGATTTATTAGTACCATGTTGACTGTCGCTTAGTCATGTTACTGTTCAATTACTTATAAAAGTTTGATATGCTAGAACTCCTGAATGGATCTTTATGTTATGCATGTGATAAAATGAGATAAGATATGGAACATGCTAATTATGGATATGATATGTGATGCATGCATGAAATAAGGTTTATGTCATGATAACATGTCTAAGTATGTAGATTGTGAAATGACCCATATACGTTATGATATAAGAAAAAAAAAAGTAGCGCTGCCCTGAGAGCAGATAAGGGCGGGCGTTACACCACACGCATGCATAGTACAATATGTGTAGACATAACCGTAATTTCAAATTTTGCAATAAAAGGAAATTTATACTACGTATACCTGACGTATCACGTGTAGCGGGAAAGACATCAACCGGAACGATCCTTGCTAGAATCGTCTCTATCCGTATCCACGCCGAGTATCTTCAGGATGACTTCACAAAGTCACAAGCCTCGTCTTCGTACGAGTTACTAGCCTCGTGTCGAAGACGATGTGATCGAGAGAAGATCACAATCCGAATTAAAATTCGGATTCAAAATGAGTCCTCAAAAACTCGCTTCTCCGGAGAGGTATTCGTCAACCGTTTGATGAATCCTTCGTCCTCCACCTATGAGGATTATCGGAGATCGAATCCCCGGCAAGGAAGCCACTGTCGGAGCTCCAAACGTCGTCCAAACGACGCTCCGACATGAAATAAACAAGCTGTCCAGAAAACTGGACAACTTTGGTGGAGGAATAGAGCCGGCCAAATAAGGAAGCTAGATGCTCACCTTGTCGCCGGACCCAAAGAAGATCACTGGAGGGTCACCAGAGGATCACCGACTGAAGCTTGGATGCCGGCAACAAGCTTGGATGGTGGCACAAAGATGGGCGGCGGCTAGGGTTGGGCGCCGACCACTAGAGGAGAGGAGGGGTGGGCGGCAACTAGGGATTGCATGGATTAGGTTTTCACAAAACCCTTAAGCCCTATTTTATAGAGAACAAATTCTCCTAATGGTTATCGGATCATAACCAAAAGCCCGTTAACCCGCTCCATTAATTTAAGTTAAAATAAACCAAACCATGTTGGTCTATTTTAAGTTAAAACGAACCGAACCAACTTTGGTTCATTCGTTTAAAATAAACCAAACCCCTTTGGTTTATTCTCCTCCATTGGATTAGAACCAAACCAATTTGGTTCATCCATTGTCTTCATAAGACATGACCCATCCACGCTTCCATTGTGACTGAAACAATTTTATACTCGCTCCTTGTTTGGTCCAACCAAACCTAGTTTCTCTCGGACTGAGAATCTCATTCTCAAGCTCGTTTTAAATCGCCGGTTTAGACGCCACGATGCGGTCGGTCCGGGTCCGAAGGCTGTGCAGGTTGACAAAATATCGACCCTTAATCGCCCGCTTCGTGGCGATTCACGGTCGAGTTGTGGATCGGCCGGTTCGGTCGGGTCCGGTCCGTCCGGGTCGGGTTGGGTCGGGTTGGTCCGGGTCGGGTCCGGGTCTGGGTCCGATCCGATCTGGGTCCGGGTTCGGGTCCGATCCGATTAATCGTCGTCTTAGTTAAATAAATAAAAAATTAAAGAATGATGTAAATAATTAAAATAAAAAAATTGCACAATTAAACTTATAAAAACTCTATCAAATATTTCATTATCTCAATAAAAAATATATTACATCTTGGACTTAAATAAAAAAATCTATTACAATAAAAAAATCAAATACATTTCAATTTTCATTATATTCAATCAATTTCAGTCGTATTCGGTATTTCCTCCCGTCGTCGTAGTTCCGGATGTTCCTTCTGTTTCATCTTGGTCTTCTTCGTCACTTTTAATATGTTGGGTTCGACTTGCAGCTTTTGACCAATCATTGAGTAAACATTGCGCTTCCAAATTTTCCGGCCTTAAGCTAGAACGTCTCTCGTCCAATGTATTTCCTCCGATACTAAAAGCTTGTTCCACTGCAACCGTTGAAACTGGACAAGCTAGAATTTCTTTTGCCATTATAGATAAGATTGGAAATATTTGAGTTCTTTGCGACCACCATTTTAGAATGTCGAAGCTTTCTTCATCTGCATCACTAAAATCAAAAGAAGTGGTAAAATAATTCTCAAGTTCCTGACTGGAACTTGAGGATCCTCGTGGATATTTAGTCCGTTGCCTTAATAACAATTGTGCTTTAGTGAGTTTAGAAGTAATAATACTAGTTGTAGTGGATTGATGTATTTCATGTTCAATAGTTTGTTCACCATATTTAATGTTATATTCATTATAAATATCATGTAAATGAGTTTTAATATTAAACAAAATCAAAGGAATATTAGGAGCAGTTTCGGTAATAGGGCTTAAAGATTCATAATATAATGCTAACATATCTTGTAAACCATATAATTTAAGTCTAGGATCTAAAACAAAAGCATATAAAAATATTTCAGGAATGTTTAAGAAATATTTTTCCCATTTTTCTTTCATTACATAAATACATTGAGATAAATAAGTATCATTTGATTGAATATGTTCATTAAAAATACATGCAATATTACAACAATGTGTTAAAACTAAATGTGAAGTTGGATAATAAACACCTGATAATTGGTCACTAGCATCACTAAAAACTTTTAAAATTTCACAAATACTAGTGCATATATTCCATTGATTTGAAAACAAATAAATATCACGTGATTGAACATGTTGATGAAAAAACATACATAATAAATCTTTGTATTCAAAAGTAGATAACAACAATTTATAAGTAGAATTCCAACGAGTTGGAACGTCACGTGCAAACCGTTTAGGCTTCATACCATTTATTTTATAAAATTTTCTCCATTCTTTCATAACTTGAGGATGTATCCATAAATAATGAATTGCACTCCTAATTGGTTGAATATGTGATCCTAAATTTTTAAGTCCATCTTTAACACAAATTTAAAATGTGACATGTACACCTAATATGAAAAAAATCTTCCACCTATTGATGGTTTACATATATCAATAAGTTCACTAATACTAGAGGTATTTGCACTAGCATTATCAAAATAAATTGAAAAAACATTAGAAGTTAGACCATATTCTTCTAAAATAACAAAAATAAGTTGTGAAATATTTTGTGTCGTGTGTGTTTCTTTAAAACATCTATATGCTAGCAATCTCTTTTGAATGTCCCAATTATTATCAATCCAATGACAAGTAATACCCATATATGAACAACTTTGCCAATGATCACTCCAAATATCGGAACACAAAGAAACTTTACTGTTTAAACTAGAAAATTCTTTAATCAATTCTTTTTTTTTGTCCTAAGACTAATTTTAAAAGTGTATGTTTTAGAGTATTTCTTGGGATATGTTTAATAGAAGGATTTGCACTTGTAGAAAGCAAATTTTCAAAAGATAATTTATCACTAAAACTAAAAGAAAGTTGTTCAATTGCACAAAATTTAGCAGTTTCTTCTCTAAATCTAGTTTCGTCAAATTTAAAGAGTTTAGATTCGTTACCCCAACCCGATTGAGAAGAGAATGTCAGAATTTGAGTTTGAGAACGATCAATACCAATTTCCACCGGATGATTTCTCTCCACATGCCAAGTAAGGGTTCCGTAACCTCCTCCTTGTTGAAATTTGTAACATTTCGAACAATATTTGCATTTTGCTTGCATATCACCGAAAGGGAGCGTTACTTTTTCGAAATGTTTGGTGAAGATATCGGATGCGGGGCGAGGCACTTGAGTTGGTCTTGTAGCTGTAAAACCTGCCATCGTACTGGATGTATTGCTCCTACTTTCTTGACTTTGATGATGATGACGTGTTTGAAATTCATCACCAAAAATATCAAGATCATAGTCGCCGATATCAAATTGAGGTGAATCGCCGCCTTGCTCGAACTCGAACTCGGGCGGTGGTGGCATTATGCTCTTTCCCTTTCTGGCACTGGCCGCACCCTTACGACTTGATCTGGCTCCAGACATTTGTAAAAATATGACTTGAAAGTTGAGACTTGAAAGCAAATGAGGGAATGAGAATTAGAGAAGAAAAGTTATGATTTGTGAAAAAATGAAAGGGAATGGAGGTGTATTTATAGGAAAAAAAACATAAAAAAATAAAAAAAATCCAACGACCACGAAATCGTGGCCGTTGATCATCCACGGCCATGAAATTGTGGTCGTCGTTTTTTTTGTTTAAAAAAAAAATGGTCGACCCGCCGGGCCGACCCGGCGGGTCGCCCGTTGCACCACAACGGCCACGAAATGTGATCATCAACGGCCACGAAATCGTGGCCGTTAATTTTATTTTTTTAAAAAAAAACCACTGGTTCGGTTTTTTAAAAAACCGGGACCGGACCGCCTAATAGGCGGTTCGGTCACGAGTCCGGGTCAAACCCGTTGACCCGGTTAACCGGACCGTTGACCACGGTCCGGTTCCGGGTCAGGTCCGGGTTTGACCCGGACCTTGGCTAGGTCTACTCGGATTACGCTCGTTGTGCGTGTGACCAAATAGGTTCTCAGTTTATGTTGGCCGTCTATAATTAACCATTAATTATAGAACGATCATGAGTGACACCTAGTAGTACATCATGATCCCCAATTAAACGAAAAGATCAACGGTTGATCCAGAACTATTTCTGAAACCTTTCAGCAGCTAGAATGATTCGTGCCCCATTCCTTTCACTCATCTTATACCCACTTGGTACAGGACATGGTCTATAGTGTTAGTCCCCACTAGGTTGACTACATCACACCTAACCCAAGTATCATTTCCTCGTCCTACGGATTCCAGTTATTGCACATGTATCGAAGAGTACCTTACTCTAAACATGTAATGCTTTGGCCAAAGACTTTAGTAACAATCTGACGAGAGGCCATGGGTATACATCTCCTCGCAAGGAGTGGTGAATCCTTTATAGGCTATTCAAACACCTTCGATCACTTTGACTTATACCCAATCATCCCGGGTTCACATCTCCTCAGAGATGCTTGCTTAAGATGTCAAAGCATAAGTCTTTATGATCAAGATGACTTGAATACCGCAAGTCAAAGGAACATCACACTTAAGTTGCAGTAAGAACTTCATTGACATATCTATATATGCAGAGAACCATATGAAGTCTTACGGCTGGTCACTCTAATGAACTAGTTACCATAACTAGCATCCACGATTAACTCCGGACATCACAATATCTCCAGCCAGTGAGAATCAGCTGCTTGGATACACCAAGGAGTATACCTCATGTTAGTCTCGACAGAATTGATGGTGTCCAAATCCATCAATTCATCGACTAAGGATAATTCCGATACATCACAATTACACATGTAGAGATACTCACTAGTTGTGATCCAATCACAAATTCTCTCATGCTGTGAATCGTATCGTAGACATTCAGTAAATGAGTTTAAGATCTAATCAAATACATGAGAACATGTATACTCAAATAGTGAATCTTCATTTATCATATAAATGGTTCTAACATAAGGCGATTGCCTTAGGACATCTCTCACATATTACTAACACGTATTATCCATTACTTGTTTGTTTTATGCTAACTCTTTACTGCAGGAGAGTGACCAGACCAACAGTCGACTAACATCTATTGGCAGTCGACGGCTCCTAGCATCAATCGACTACTGAGGGTCATCAGTCGACTGCTATTGAAACTGGTCAGCTTGAAGAAAGTCAAGATAAGCTCCACTTATCTTGGAGAGGTGAGGGTCTTTGACCAAGATCCAGAACTCAACGAACTAGGGTTTGAAGGGATATAAAAAGAAGGGTCATTTCACCTCTTTCGATCATTAATTCTTGCTCTCAAAGTGCTCCCACAATATTGCTCCTTCAACGACAACTCTACGACGCCGTAATGTTGATGAGACGCCAAGATTCCATCTTCCAGTCGGTAGTTTAATTTAAATTGTCTATTTTTCTACTTGTATTTAACCTTTCTACTATTCGAAGTTTTAATCATAAAGAGGTGAGGTAGGCTTGTTTCCTCATCCTTGAGCTTTTGTGTTTTCCTTGTAATCGTTGTCTCTTACCTCCAACAAGGAGGAGACTATAGTGGATTGCCCCTTCGTACGCAGTCAAGGATCGCGGGGCCTTGGGGTAGCAATCCTTTGGTTACAAACCAAGTAGATCTAAGCAATTTTTTATTTTTTCTTTCCGTATTTTATTTCATAATTTAGTTTAAGTCTTTTTTGTTTATCTCACACTACTAATCCAAGACGAAGTCTTGGAACTTTTTCGTTGTTTAAATTTTTGTGTAAGGTTTTTCTTTAATGGACCATCTTGAAGGGTTTAGCACTGCTCGACCTCTATTTTATAATGGAGATGACTTCCATTACTAAAAGGGTCAAATGGAGTGCTATCTCAAGACCCAAGTAGAGATGTGGATCGCCATCCAGACCGAGTTCACCCTTCCAACAAATGAAGACGGTGAATACTTGGACTGCGACAAGTGGATGAACGCTATGAAGCGCCAAGTGGAGGCCGATGCGAAAGCCACACAGATCCTACAATGCGTGCTTTCCAAAGAAGAACTCAACTTAGTCGGACTTTTCATCAGCGCAAATGATTTATGAAACAAGCTCATCGAGCTACACGAAGGAACCGCCGACACTAAGGTATGCAAAAGAGACCTTTTGTTAAATAAGTTATTTAATTTAAAAATGTAGGAACACGAGTCGACCACTCAACTCCATGCGAGGATCTAGGGCATCATCAATGGTCTTCACTCAATCAAACAAAAGGAGGAGAATAGGGACATAATAAGGTATGCCTTGAACTCTTTTCCTAGGACCACCTTGTGGGCATCCATGATTGATGCCTACAAGGTATCTAGAGATTTATCCAAAATTATATTAGATGAACCTTTTTCAGAATTTGAATTGTACGAACAATCTAACTCGGCCCCCGGTCGAAAAAGGTATTGCCTTGGTTCCAGGTCAAAGGAAGAAGGCGAAAAGCAAACCAACTCCCGAAGAAGAAGAGGAGTATGAATCGGAGGTGAACGACGAAATAGAGACCGAGCTAGTAAATCTAGTTCGGAAGATGGTCAAAGGAAGAAGATGACCTATCAAGCAATCCAAGGAGAAGAGACCCGAGAAAGGTTCGAATTACAAATGCTATGAGTGCAACAAAAGAGGTCACTTCAAATCCAATTGTCCAAAGCTAAAGAACAAGCAAGCACAAACAAAGAAGGCCTTCAATGCAACTTGCGAAGAGTCGTCGGAGGAAGAAGACGAACTCAACAATATAGCATTCATAGTAAAGTCGATCGAGCCCAAATATGAATCCAAACTCGACACAAACTACGAGTCCAAGACCGACTCCGAATCTGAACTTCAATTTAAGACAAGCCAAGGATCAGCATCTGGTTCAAAAGATTCAATCAAGGTGAGTTTGTTGGTTGAAGCTTACGAAAAGCTTTGCCTCGGTCGCTTGTGCATGACGATATCATCTACGTCCCCGGATTAAAAAAAAATTAATCCTTAACGAAGACAGATTACCCAAGCAACCGATCCATCATCGTGCTATTCGATTAGAGTGGTCGCTTGAACAAACTTGTTGTTCAAGCTACTTACCTCTTTTCCTCGATTAGCCACGAAATAGACGATGTATGGATCTCCGATTTTTGTGTTTATCTTCGGTGTCCAAGTAAATTAGCCACATGCATTATACAAAAGAACTAAATCAAAATAAACAAGATTATACCTCTTGTATACCTCTTGATCTTCTATTGTATGTCCTATCCTCCTCTTGAACGTTGTGTGGGCAACGATCCTCCAAGAGTTGAAACTTCCTAGATCTCTTTCTTCCCTTCCTTGTTCGCTCCGAACAAAGGGAGGAATACTCAACACTTCTTCTCCTATCTAGCACTGACCACCAAGCCACCAAACTTGTTGTTGCCGCTGGCCAAGGAAAGGAAGAAGGAGATGGTGTGGGCACCGGCCAAGAGCTCCAAGGTAAGAAACCCTAACACTTGTTGCCGCTAGCCAAAGGAGAAGAAGAGATGGATATGGGCGCCTGCCAAGAAGAGAAAGGAGAAAGGGGCGCCAGCTAAACCTTAGGAAGATGGGAAAACCTTCCACTTGTTGCCGCCCAAGACCTCTCCAAACCCTAGCCGCCCAACTCTTGAAGCAAACCCTAATCTTCAAATGGATTAGTTGCTGCCCAAGCCAAGGAGCAAACCCTAGAATTCCCATTCTCTATTGCCGCCCAAGCCTTGGCCTCTTATATATAGATTTAGCCCAAGCCTCCTTTTAATCGTGTCCGTCGGATCTAGGTTTCTTGAGGGTTTTAATAGGCTACAATAGGGACCATGAGGAGGAGTTGGATCTTGGCCACCTAATGGATCCACCCACATAAAATCCGATCCATTAATGATAATTCATTCCACTAGAGGATTATCATTGATCTACCTCACCAACCTGTAGGGATGTATACTGAAAAGTCTATCTTTTATATGAACATCTTTATTTTGAAATAAGAATCACATGATCATTGTTTGCATATTTTTATGGTTATGCATATTGTCTAATACATTACATTGTAGATAACATGGTGTGTGGTGTCACACAGGAGATCATGTTATCAGCTCCTTGTAAAGTATAAGTAAAGGCTCACAACCGAGATGACTTTGGACAAACCATCGGAATGGTTGTAGTGTGATTTGATATTGGTTTGTCTTGACCATAGAATCACACTAGTGCACTTTGAGTGTATTGAGCAGGACCGACTTAGAGGTGATTCGATTTATTGCTGACTACATAATCGAATCGGACCTCAGATATTATTATGTACATATACTTAGTATTCATCTCTTTGATTTACCAATGAGCGAGATTTATAGATTAAATCAATAGGCTCGGTAAGTTGGGAGATGATATTATTTATATGATGTGCCGTTGATTATAGGAGGAAACCGTGTCCTATATATTAGGATGATGATGTTCCCTTGAGGAGTTCATAAGGTTCATCATGTAAACCCTGCAGGTGGACTTGGTCCGGCATGATGAAAAGGTTGAGTGGTACTACTCATGGAGTTAGATGTTGATTAATTAATGGTCAGTAAATTAATTAATCGACGGACATTCGAGATCTTAAACACGGGGAGAAAATGTACAAATAATATATGGAGCCCATATTATCTTATGGGGGTTGGTGAGGTAGATCAATGATAATCCTTTAGTGGATTGAATTATCATTAGTGGATTGGACTTTATGTGGGCTTGATTCATGGGTGGCCAAGATCCAACTCCTCCTCACGGTCCCTAATATAGCCTATTAACACCTCATGAAGCTTATATCCAATGGATAGAAACAAAACTCTAGATCCAAAAGTAGAGATTAAATCTCTAAGATCCGACGGTTGAGATTAAATCTCTAGATCCGATGGTTGAGATTAAATCCCTAGAACCAATAGAGGAGATTAAATCATGGCTTATCCCTAACTCTATAAAAGGAGGGCAAGGGGTGGGCGGCAAGATAAGAATCCTAATTGAGATAGGATTAGGGTTTGGAGGCTTAGGGTTTTGGAGGCTTGGGCGGCACCAAATAAGGAAGGATTTTCCTTTCTTCTTCTTCCTTCAAGGTGGCCAGCGTCCAGCAGCTTTTTCCAGCCTTTTCCAGCCCTTGGCCGGCAGCCAAAGACCCTCTTCTCCTTCTCCTTGGGTGGTGGAAACAAGACTTAGGGCATTCCCTTGGTGTATTGGCAGGTTTCCATCATCATCTCCTTCTCCTTGTTGGCCGGTAGCAAGGATTCTCCTTGTTGCTTGTTAGTTGGCTATAGGAAGGAGAAGAGCCTTGTTTCTTTTCTTCCTCTTGCTCGGAAAGAGCAAGGAAGGAA
The DNA here is from genome assembly GCA_025175895.1 of Wurfbainia villosa. Lineage (NCBI taxonomy): Eukaryota > Viridiplantae > Streptophyta > Magnoliopsida > Zingiberales > Zingiberaceae > Wurfbainia > Wurfbainia villosa. Next base: position 38,192,102 of record CM045986.1, read on the forward strand.
GATTGGTGATCTAGGAGCTTCATATTTTGGTAGATCGTCTCCCACACAACGTCCGAAAGGGGGAGGGTCATACATTAGAAGATCGAGAGGTATATCGATTCTCCATTCTCTTTTGTAACATGTTTGTTTTTATTTTTCAATTATGAGCATGTAATATTCTGTTTGTGGCTAAATAATACTTGGATCCCGATCATAAATACAAAAGTCGGCGATCCGTACATCGTCTATTCCGCGGCTACTCGTAGAATAGAGGTTGGTCGCTTGAACAATGAGTTTGTTCAAGTGACCTCTCTAAACGAATAGCACGACGATGACTTGATTGTTTGGGCAATCCCTTTTGTCTAGGATTAAATTTTTTTAATCCGGGGACATCGATTGGATCGCCATGAACAAACAACCACGGTGAAGTGGGAAGTGAAGTTTCCCCTCTCGGACTCGATAAGCAAAACCCTACAATTAGTATCAGAGCCAAGGTTTCTGGTTTTGTGTGTTTAGGATTCGATTAATTTTTATGCACTTTTCATATATTATATGTGCCGGATAATAGTAGGATATGCGTAGTTTAACTCTTTGGTTGCAGGCATAAGATCCGACTATTATGGCCATATGTGTTGTTGGTGCAACAATGCCCCAAGCATTTATATGTTTTGATGTTTGGATAATCATCTAAGTTAGGCAACAATTTGTGATCTAATTGTGAACATGTTCAAGTGACAGGGAAATCCAAGTATGAAGACTTGGTAAAAGCAAAGTCCAAGTATGATCTTGGCAAGAAAAGTCCAAGGTAAAGGTTTGGCGGCATAAGACCAAGCATGTTGTCTTGGCGTCATTAAGTCCAAATGGACTTTGGCAAAGGAAGTCAAAAGGAAAGTCTTGGCAGCATAAGTCCAAGCATGTAGACTTGGCGGCGTAAAGTCCAAGCACGCTTTGGCAAAGGGAAACCCAAGACATGACAAAACCGAAGGAAGCTCTTGGAAGCAAAGCGCAAAGGATGAACAAGTCGCGGACTTGGAGGGATCCTGGAGGCGCAAGGCTTAAGGAAGAGCTAGAAGGTTGAGTCTAGGTCTAGGGGGTGAAATCAAGTATGAATTACTCATACTTGATGAGTATCAGTCGACTAATACGATGTCGATGTATGGTGATCGTCTTTCGGCCCGATCGATGTATCGATCATTGATCGACTATTGCCAAGCGGTCGTGATTTTGTGATCGATTGGTATCAGCGATGGCGATCGACCGATCAAGTTAAACACGAGCACAGAATGGAGTCTCACTCAACTGCGACCTGTGATCACTCGACTGATCACTCCATCAGTTGACTGATGGAGGGATCAGTCGACTGATGAGAGTGCCGTTGGAGATAATGACTCTGAATCCCGCGAATCTGGCTATTCAGAAGCCGTTAACCGCGCCGGCAGTCGACTGATGGTGCTTCAATGGAAAAATCAATCCTCTCTTTGTAAAAAGAGGACTGGTGGAGGTTTTTGGGGTTAATGCTTATTCTCTGATAATACTTTCAAGCCTCCACGAGTTTTCAAAGCTTTCTAGTGATTCTAAATCTCTTTCTCCTCTCTAAGCTTCATCTACATCTTTTGTAAGAAGAGGAGGAGTGTTGTAAAGGAAAGCTTCATAGTGATATTGATTAGGGTTTATCCACCTCAAGGATCACCGTGGAGTAGGAGCGGTATCTTCGAACCACATAAAAGAATCGTGTTAGCATTGTTTTTCATTTGTGTATTATTATTTTTGTTGTGCTTCTACTAATCTTTTTGTAGAGACCTCTAGCTTCCAATCGATCACCAACAAGTGGTATCAGAGCCCGGATCGCATCGGAAGATCTAACAATCAACCGGAGCAAAAATAGCTTTCCAAGAAGGGTATAGCACGGCGAGACCTCCGTTCTTCGACGACAATGACTTCAGCTATTGGAAAGGTAGGATGGAGTATTATTTAATGAATTATATTAAAAATTGGTTTAGTGTTGTAGATGGTTTCGAGAAGCCGGTCGATGAACACGGAGCACCCATACCGATGAAGGATTGGACGAGAGACATGGCCAAGAAGGCTCAAGCCAACACCAAGGCAACAACCACACTTCAATGTGGTTTGTCAAAAGAGCAACTAAGCAAGGTGGGGCCATTTGAATCGGCGAAGGAGCTTTGGGAGAAGTTGATCGAGATCAACAAAGGATCCAAGGAAACAAGAAGGGCCAAGAGAGATCTCCTAATTGGCCAACTTCAAAGCTTCTCCATGAAGACCAATGAGACCGTGAGCCAAATGCACGGTCGCTTCAAAGAAGTAGTCAACGGACTACATGTAATAGGTGAAAAGGTCGACAACCGAGACCTTGTAAGGTATGTGCTCCAAGCTTTCCCTAGAACAACCTTATGAGCCTCAATGGTAGATGCCTATAAGGTCTCTAGGGATCTCTAATTGGTTAAGTTAGATGAGTTATTTTGTGAATTTCAATTACATGAACAAGCTAACACTTCATCCAAAGAGAAGGGTATAGCTCTTTTTGTAGGAAAGAAGGACAAAAAGAAGAAGGAGAAGAAGGAAATGTCCTCCTCATCCGAATCCGAGGAAGACTCATCAAGTAGTGAAGATGAGCTATCGGCAAGTGAGGTGTCTCATTACGTCAAGAAGTTTGGTGGGAAGTCAAGGAAACTCACCAAGAAAGATGTGAGGAGGATGTTCCAATCCTCAAGAGGTAAGTCTTCAAATAGTTCAAATTCTACACCTAACGTAACTTGCTTTGGTTGCAACAAGAAAGGGCACATAAAGCCAAATTGCTCGGAACTAAAGAAGAAGGAAGAGAAGGAAAAGAAAAATAAGGAAAAGAAGGAGAAGAAGAAGGAGGCAATGGTGGCACAAACATGGGACACCCTAAGCATGGAGGATTCTTCCGACGATGAAGAAGTATGTCACGCCACCCGGAATCTAGCCCTCATGGCATTGGAGGAAGAAGCCGGGAGTTCAAGTGAGGAGTCCTCATCTTCCTCTTCAAGCGACGAATCATCATCAAGTGATGATGATGAGGTAAACAACTCCCCTAAGGTAGATTTACTTTACAAGACAATTTCATGTCTTCAAAATGCATTGAATAGATCGAAAACTAGGATTAAGGACCTAAAAATAGAAATTAAATCACTTAAGAGTGTAGAACCGTCTTGTGGTAAATTATCTTTGTAGGGAATTCTTTATGCCAAATGGCATATGCGCAACGGAAAATAGGATCCCTTCCAAGTGATCCATGCGAAAGCAAACTCGTATAAAATAAATTTCTCTAAACCAAACCTATCTTATAGGAGAGGATTACCTTTGTTGCGTGCCCTTGTTAATCCCGCTTTTCCTTTCGGTTTGTTGGATCTTTAGCACGTTCAAGTGTCCGTGCCTCTATACGTATCCACACGAGCACGCTCTTGTCTCACAAAAGGAAAACTAGAAGAGCTCTCCTTTACTTCTTGCTAGAGAAGTCCCTAAAGGAGAGGAAGAGAGGGAAAAGGAGAAAGGAAGAAGAAGACTCCTCTTCTTGCTAGCCTACACTCACAAACCCACACAACTAAAGCTTCCACCAAGCTTTCTCACAACCACAACACCAAAAACTCCCTATGGCCGGCCACTCCATGGAGCCTTTTATAGGGTTGGAAAAACCCTTCCACCTCCTTCACATTCAATGCATTGAGACACACTCAAAAAGGATTTGGCTTCCTTGTTTGGCCGGCCACTTAAGGAGACAAAACCATTTTGTTTCCTTCCACCTTAACTAGCTTAGGTGGATGCTTATGTGGCATGCTTATGTGGCATGCTTATGTGGCATTCTTATGTGGCATTCATGCATGTTGAATTAATCTTATTAATTCAATTAAGCTTATGTTATCATATTGAATTAATCTTATTAATTCAATTAAGCTTATGTTATCATATTGAATTAATCTTATTAAATCAATAAGGTAACATATTGAATTAATCTCATTAAATCAATTAGCTAAAATTCTCATTAAGCTTAAAGTCCAAAAACCATTTTGTACTTAAGCTTATTCCCATATTATTCTAGTCAAACTAGAATACTCTAATTCCTCTAATTATCATGCTCTTTGTGTGTGACCCTATAGGCTCTCATAACGTTGGCAGTGGACCTAAACTCTTTTAGATACACAAGCAATGAGCGGCATCTAGCAATACATCATTGCTACCCAAGTTATGAGATAAGTCAAGATCCGACTAACCTTTCCGTGACTACTATAATATATGACCGTGTCCTTCTATCCTTGATATCAGATTGATCAATGAGGCATAGACCGTGTCATCCTCGATCAATCTATGTGTTTCTTGATCCCTGAGTAAACTAACTCAAACAAATGAGCTCAATATCTCATATTGACTCATTCGAGCATGGCCATGCGTTTTAGTAGTTCTAGTCAATCAAGGGGCCCACCGATATCACTCTCGTCATATGAGAGGGATAGATCCCATCTACATCACTCACATCCCTCCGCATAATTTGTTATATACCCAGTAATCGCCTTTATGGTCCACCCTGTTACGGGTGACGTTTGACGATACCAAAGTACATAACTCCTTATGTAGGGAACCATAGTGACTTCAGGTCTAAGGACTATTCATACCAATAGTCACATGAGAAAGTTTATGACACTCATATAACGATCCATGAAACTTTCTCATGGCGGGTCAGTTCAGTATATATTCTCCAATATATACCCATGTGTCAACTTGATATCATATATCCATGACTTGTGAGATCAAGTCATCAATTGACCTACATGCTAGTCTTTATGTATTAATATTGCCCTTGCATATTAATACTTGACTAGGAACATTTAGAAAGTGTTCTCTACAGCCTCTCATAATCAATTCTGCCAATTGATGTGCTGTAGATAAGAACCTACTTTTCTAGGGAATTACTATATTTAATTTAGCTGGCACAAGCAAGACTTAAATATAATAACCAATCCTTTGCCTTTATAGAATATGATACAAAATGTTCCCTATTCAACCATCACATGATTGGTTCTTAGGGCTATAACTAACAATCTTGTGATGATGATGCATGTACCCTTAGGGATGAAAATGATGAATTGAGAAAAGAAATAGGTAACTTAAGAGCATGCTTAGAAAAATTTACTAATGGTTCTAAATATCTAGACATGATAATTAAGGATCAAAGGGCTATTTACAATAAGGCCGGATTAGGATATAGGCCTAAGGAAAAGGAGGTAGCATTTACATCCCTTGTTAGTAAAAAATCCATAATTAAAAGCAAGGGTAGAAAGACTTGGGTCCCTAAGAAATTTCTAATTGATGCTAGTGGTCCTAAGATTTGGGTACCTAAGGATTGTATTTTTCATGTGATATAGGTAGAAGAACCAAGCTTGTGGATCGTTGATAGTGGGTGCTCAAAACACATGATCGGTGATGAGAGAAAATTCTCCACTATCAACCACACTAGCTAGGGAAAGGTATCATTTGGTAATAAAGGCAAACTTAAGATTCTAGGAAAGGGCACAATTGAGGTATCCCCCAACCTTGCCATTCATAAAGTGTTATTAGTTAAAAATATGAAATTTAATTTACTTAGTGTAAGCCAACTATGTGATGCAAACTTTGATGTTAAATTTGATTCCTCAAAATGTTTTATAAGACACAAAACTCTAAATGATTGCATGTTAGTAGGTTTTAGGAAATCAAATATATATTATGTTGATTTATCCTATGCTACTAATGCTTCTACTAAGTGTCTTATTGCAAAAGAGGAAGAAAGTTGGCTTTGGCATAGGAGGCTAGGACACATAAACATGAAGAACATAGCCAAAATAGCAAAAATGAATTTAGTCAAAGGGTTGCCTAAAGTCAAATTTCTCAAGGACAAAATGTGTGATGCATGCCAAGAAGGGAAACAATCAAAAACATCACACAAAGGTAAAAATTTACTTAGTACCGCTTTACCTTTAGAACTTTTACATATGGACTTATTTGATTGTCATAGTACCCCTTCTATGATTGGTAGTAGATATTGCTTAGTAATAGTAGATAATTTCTCTAGGTTTACTTGGGTATTTTTCTTGAAAAATAAAGATGAAACCCTAGGAATAATCATAGGATTTAGCAAAAGAGTAGAAAATGAAAGAAAACTCAAAATCAATCGAATCCGTAGTGATCATGGTGGAGAATTTGAGAATTCTAATTTTTCAACCTTTTGCTTAGAACAAGGGTACAAGCATGAGTTTTCTTGTCCTAGAACACCCCAACAAAATGGGGTTGTGGAAAGGAAAAATTGTGCCCTACAAGAAGCGGCTAGGACTATGCTAAATGCATATTCTTTACCTAGCTACTTGTAAGCGGAAGCGGTTAATACCGCTTGCTATATCCAAAATAGGGTGTTAATTCATAGGTTTTTAGGAAAAACTCCATTTGAATTGTGGAATGGTACAATTCCAACAATTCATTATTTTAAGATTTTTGGATGTAAAGTTTATATCTTAAATACCAAAGACAATCTAAGTAAATTTGAGTCCAAAGCGGATGAGGGAATCCTAGTTGGATACTCATCCACTAGTGTAGGATATAGAGTTTATAATAAAAGGACTCAAAAGATTGAGGAATCCTCAAATGTCCAATTTGATGAAACTTCCAATACATACCCTAGAAAATCCCCTATTAATGATGATATTAATAATGAAAATCGAGAAATTACCCAACAATTTCAAGATTTAACCTTATGGGGTAATGATCAAGGGGGAGGTTTGTATCAAGGGGGAGTAAGGGGTGATTCCGATGATGAGCATAGGATTGAGGTTAATTATGATCAAACTCAAATTAATACACCTCCTAGAACCATAAGAGTTCATCAAAATCATCCCTTAGATCAAATTGTGGGTGAATTATCTCAAGGTGTTAGGACTAGGTCATTTCATAGGGATCCCACTAGTCATATAGCTCTAATTTCTCAAATTGAGTCCAAAACAATCAAAGATGCATTACTTGATCCGGATTGGATCTTAGCAATGCAAGATGAGTTGGCTCAATTTGAAAGGAGTCAAGTATGTTAGGGCAATCTCTTGCCATGATAAGGTTTTGATGTGTGTGACAAAGGGTTTAAGTTAGAGTGTTATTATGATTTGATATGTGCGTTGGAGTCTTGCAGGGCTTAGTAATTCGCACATGGAGCCTTGGCGAGTTTCACCTCTCATGACTCGGTCCTTGAGTCGGTGAAGGATGGCTTTGCGAAAGCCGTGCGCTTGGAGCATCCGAGGGACCGTCGGACGAGGAGCTTGGAGTGAAGACGGAGGAAGTAGACTTCAGGGCGAGACACGAAGGATGGCGCTGCAGAGCCGTGCGCTTGGCGCATCCGAGGGATGTGGCCGGACGAAGATAACTTTAAAGGCGAGGGACTCCGAGGGATGAGAGTGAGCAAATGTAACCCGAGAAGGGGTAGCGCTCCTAGGTGAAACTTGCCCATTTGGCTAAGTGTTGGATGAGATTTCTTGACATCAGTCGACTGTCATGGAATGACAGTTGACTACTCTGAGTCGAATGGGTTCGACTGGTATCCGACTAATGGGCTTTTGGCCCAAACAGTCGATTACCATGGACTGGCAGTCGACTGTTGTCAACATCAGTCGACTGCCAAGAGATGGCAGTCGACTGATAGCATTGTGCACGGGCACAGAATGGAGTCGAGCTCGCGGAGTACTCGACTGATCGAGCATCAGTCGACTGATGGCAATATTAGTCGACTGATACCAGTGTCGTTGGATGGAATCTAACGTGGAAAGAAGCCGTTATTGGGCAACGGTTACAGGACCAGTCGACTGATAGGGACATCAGTCGACTGCTCCTGTGTCAACGGGAAGAAACCCTCTTCCTCTATAAAGAGGAAGGGTGTGGGGCTTTGGGAACCTAATGCTTCAACTCATAACATCTCCCAAAGTGCTCTAAGGGTTTTTCCACTCTTCTTCTTGTGCTAATTCTCATTCAATTGTAAGAAGAGGGATTGTAAAGAGGTTACCTCCACCTAGTTTGGTGCAAAGGAGAGACTTAGTGAATTTGGCAAAGGAGTGATTCACCTTGGACGAATCGGGATCGTGGATTAGCGGCGTAGCCGTGAACCGCGTTATGACCTTGTGTTAGCATTGTTTGTTTCCTTTCCTTTGTTTTTATTTGCTTGATTTGCTTGTCTTGTTGTTTCCGTTGTGCTAATCTTTTTGTAGACGAGCAAATTCCGTTATCCAACGAAAGAGGGCTATTCACCCCCCTCTAGCCGGCCGATCGATCCCCTACAAAGTATGGGAGTTAGTTCCTAGACCTAATGAAAACACCATCATTACTACAAGATGGGTCTTTAGGAACAAACTAGATGACCAAGGGAATATTACTAGAAATAAGGCAAGATTAGTTGCAAGGGGCTTTAATCAAGTTGAAGGACTTGACTATGATGAAACATATGCCCCGGTTGCTAGGTTAGAGTCTATTATAATACTATTAGGATATGCCTCCTATATGGGTTTCAAACTCCATCAAATGGATGTTAAATCGGCATTCCTAAATGGGTATATTAAGGAAGAGGTATATGTAGAACAACCTCCCGGGTTTGAGAACATGGACTATCCAAACCATGTATACAAGCTTAGGAAAGCTTTGTATGGTTTGAAACAAGCTCCCCGAGCTTGGTATGAAAGATTATCATCTTTCTTAATCTCTAAGGACTTTATGAGGGGTAGTGTAGATCAAACTCTATTTATAAAGTCAACATCAACGGACATCTTTGTAGCCCAAGTATATGTTGATGACATTATCTTTGGGTCAACAAATGATGAACTTCTCCAAGACTTTATTAAAAATATGGAAAAAGAGTTTGAAATGAGTATAGTTGGGGAATTAAATTTCTTCCTAGGATTGCAAGTCAAACAAACAAGTGAAGGTATTTATATTTACCAAACCAAATATGCTAACGAAATGATTAAGAAATTTGGTTTGGAATAATGATAAGGTAGTTTCAACTCCAATGGCAACCAATACTAAAATAGATAGTGATAATGAAGGAAAACAAATTGATCTTACACTCTATAGGAGCATGATTGATAGTCTTTTGTACTTAACCGCTAGTAGACCCGACATATTATTCATGGTTGGTATGTGTGCTAGGTATCAATCATGTGCAAAAGAATCTCATTTAGTTGTCGTTAAGAGAATCTTAAGATATATTAAAGGCACACTAAATGTAGGACTATGGTACCCTAGGACTAGGTCTTTTGATTTGATTGGGTACACCGATTCCGATTATGCCGGTTGCAAATTGGATCGGAAGAGTACTAGTGGTGGATGCCAATTCCTTGGGTCCTCCCTAGTTAGTTGGAGTAGTAGGAAGCAACCTTGTGTTGCCCTATCCACCACCGAGGCCGAGTATGTGGCTATGGGTGATTGTGTAGCACAACTACTATGGATGAAACATACTTTAGAGGATTATGAGCTATCTTACTCCAACATGAAAGTATTTTGTGATAATGTAAGCACCATAAATTTGACCAAAAATCCGATGTATCACTCTAGGACAAAGCACATTGAAGTTAAACATCACTTCATTAGAGATTATGTGGCTAAGGGGGACATTGAGCTTAATTACATTGACTCCAAGTCCAACCTAGCCGACATATTTACCAAGGCTCTCCCCGAGGTAGAATTTTCATCACTTAGGAGAGAACTTGGAATGTGCTTGGTTGAGTAAAGGTATAGGTTTGCATGATCCTATAGAAATACTAGGATTTATACCTTTAAGCATCTCACAAAATACCTAGGAAACCATGATTTTTGGATTGAGCCACTTAGACAACATGTGAGATGTTAGGAAGATGTACTTGGTTCATCATGCTTGTTATGATGCATTACTATGGACCAAAGTGTCATCTAGAGACATTGATCTTTCATTAGACCAATCATTGGGAAGGCTAATACACAATTGATGTGCATATAGCTCCAAGAACATGATTGGAAATGTTAAATAAAACATATTTTAAACTATGTTTATCATATTTTGAAAAACAGTTTTCAAGTGAAACACAAAAGTGATACAAAGTTTGCAAAAATATTAGAACTTTTGTTAGTTTCCAAGTTTGTATCAATCTTGAAATCTGGAAAACATATATTTTTCAAAATATTTTTCCTTGATAAAGTATGATTTCAGAAATGTTTTCACAAAATTTCGTGATTTTTTGAGGTTTTTTTTGGAATTTCATTTCAATTTGAATTTGAAAAGGTCAATTTGATTTCAGCGTAGTAATGATCGGGTCGTAAACCATGATGATACATAATCGTATTTTCTAAACAATAGCTCCACTTTCTGATATTTAGTATATCTTTGATGTCCTAAAACTTTAGCATGATAATATTGAATACAAACAAACTTTTAGGACTGTTTAATGCGGTGTGTTAGGGGGAGTTTCATAAGATGTATCTTTTTCATTCCCAAATTTACATTGTTGGTGCAAAGTTAGGATTTAAACCTTCAAATTGTTTGATAGGCTTTTGCTCCACATGTCTTTTTGATGTATTTCAAAGGGGGAGAAGAAATGTTTAAGTTAGAATTGGATATATGATTATGTGATTATGTGTGTATCTTTAAAAGACCTAATTTAAATGATTGTCAAACATCAAAAAGGGGGAGATTGTTGGTGCAACAATGCCCCAAGCATTTATATGTTTTGATGTTTGGATAATCATCTAAGTTAGGCAACAATTTGTAATCTAATTGTGAACATGTTCAAGTGACAGAGAAATCCAAGTATGAAGACTTGGTAAAAGCAAAGTCCAAGTATGATCTTGGCAAGAAAAGTCCAAGGTAAAGGTTTGGCGGCATAAGACCAAGCATGTTGTCTTGGCGGCATTAAGTCCAAACGGACTTTGGCAAAGGAAGTCCAAAGGCAAGTCTTGGCAGCATAAGTCCAAGCATGTAGACTTGGCGGCGTAAAGTCCAAGCACGCTTTGGCAAAGGGAAACCCAAGACATGACAAAAACGAAGGAAGCTCTTGGAAGCAAAGCGCAAAGGATGAACAAGTCACGGACCCAGAGGGATCCTGGAGGCGCAAGGCTTAAGGAAGAGCTAGAAGGTTGAGTCTAGGTCTAGGGGGTGAAATCAAGTATGAATTACTCATACTTGATGAGTATCAGTCGACTGATACGATGTATCAGTCGACTGGTCAGGTGCTCGACTGAGTTAGGGTGAAACCCTGACTATCATTCGACTGCCTTGGCAATAGCAGTCGATTGATTTTGCGATCAATCGACTGCCAATAGTGGCAGTCGACTGATCAAGTTAAACATGAGCACAGAATAGAGTCTCACTCGACTGCGGCCTATGATCACTCTATTGATCACTCCATCAGTTGACTGATGGAGGGATCAGTCGACTGATGAGAGTGTCATTGGAGGTAACGACTCTGAATCCCACAAATCCGGCTATTCAGAAGTCGTTAACCGCGCCGGTAGTCGACTGATGCTGTGCATCAGTCGACTGATGGTGCTTCAACGGGAAAATCAACTCTCTCTCTATAAAAAGAGGGATGGTGGAGGTTTTTGGGGTTAATGCTTATTCTCTGATATTACTCTCAAGCCTCCACGAGTTTTCAAAGCTTTCTAGTGATTCTAAATCTCTTTCTCCTCTCTAAGCTTCATCTACATCTTTTGTAAGAAGAGGAGGAGTGTTGTAAAGTAAAGCTTCATAGTGATATTGATTAGGGTTGATCCACCTCAAGGATTACCATGGAGTAGGAGCGCTATCTCTGAACCACTTAAAAGAATCGTGTTAGCATTGTTTTTCATTTGTGTATTATTATTTTTGTTGTGCTTCCTCTAATCTTTTTGTAGAGACGAAAAACAAGCTATTGACCCCCCTCTAGCTTCCAATCGATCACCAACATGTGTGTATGTGATTGTATGTGTGTAAATGTTTATTTTTTTGAATCCTCGGGGTTGACGAGGCTAGTATTTAATTTCTTATAAATTAGATACGACATTGTTTAGCCACTCTTTCTTTTTTAGTTTACTTTCGATCTAGATTTCATGGTCGCTCACTCATGGAGTATCGGATCGACGGATGTAAATTAAAATAGATTTTAGTTTTGGCTCAGATCTCCGGATGGCTCATACATGGCGTAGGAGGAGCGGACGAGAAGGCATTGCGACGGAAGACATATTGAAGACAAAAGCCATAATAGTTGGAAAATAATTTATTTTTCATATTTATTGCTTTTTGTTTGATATGCATGTCGTAGGCTAGGAAAATTCCTCAATTTCAAATTACTAAGTGGGAGAGGGAAATTTTTATAAATTCCCACGGCCTCCATTACGATTTGACAAGTGATGCAAACAAACTTGCGCATCGGCTCTGAGTGCCTTCCTCCCCATCGGATGAGTTTGTTTGCGGATCATAAGGTCAAATATGGTTATAGGGAATTATTAAGGAGAGTGTGCACTTCCTCATCGGAAGGCACATAACCCGAGATAATTGCCTTGGTACCGAGTAATGGTGAACACTTAGATACAAATATAAGTATCCTCCCCATCAGAGTCACTACTTTTATTTGTAGGGCCAAAGAGGAACCAACTATTAATTTTACTTGTCAAAAAGTTAGGTTGACAAGATAGTAAAATTAACGGGTAAAACCTCCTCTTACAAATGTAGAATTAGTATACGTCCACACTATCGTGGCATACGATATTCTCGGTGTTTTGAGGTGTTGGTTGATTTTAAAATTTTATTGTTTGAGGAATCAATAATTTTTTGAAATCTAATGTTTTGATTTATGTGATTCTTAGGGTTTCTTTCAAAATGACTTTCAACCCACTTGTTGTGATACTGAAAGAGAACAAATTTACTGGACCCAACTATGTTGATTGGAAGAGGAATCTAGACATTGTCTTGACTGCTAATGAATACAAATATGTACTCCTCGAAGAGTGCCCTCCTAAGCCTCTAGAAGATTCTGGGGAGAAGGAGAGAGAGAGTTATAAGAAGTGGGTAAAGGCCGATGAGATGTCGCGGTGTTACATTTTGGAATCTATGTCAAATGTACTACAACATCAGCATCAAGCCATGCCCACAGCTTATAACATGATGCTCAATCTCAAGGAGCTTTTCGGACACCAGAATCGGGCTACGAGGCAAGAAGCCATGAGAAACTTGATGATGACCACCATGATCGAGGGAACACCCGTGAGGGATCAAGTTCTCAAGATGATGGCTCATTTGAATGAGCTGGAGGTCCTAGGAGCTGAGATCGATGGGGAAACCCAGGTCGATATCATACTCCAGTCTCTACCTAGGAGTTTTAAGCAGTTTCGCCTGAACTACAACATGAACAAGAGGTTGTATTCGTTGGCGGAACTTCTGACAGAACTCCAGGCGGCAAAGGGGCTATTTCGTCAGAGTGCTCAGGAACATGCCATGGTGACCCAAAAGGTTTCTACTTCTAAACCAAAAGGCAAGAAGAAGAAGAAACAAACTGGGACGAAGGCGGTGGGAGGTACTCAGGGAGGAGTGAAGAAGGCGAAAGGCAAGTGCTTCACTTGTAAGCATACTGGACACTGGAAGAAGGACTGCCCCAACCACAAGAACAAAGGTATATCTTTTGGTCTAGTCGTTGAAACATGTTTAGCGGTGTTATCTACCGACACCTGATGTGTAGATACGGGAGCCACTGATCATGTTTGCAATACTTTGTAGGGGTTCCAGGAAACCAGATGACTGGCTGAGGGGGAGATTACCGTGAACTTGGGCGATGCCACGAAGGTGGCGGCTATTGCAGTGGGAGATGTTCATTTATCTTTTGAGAAAAATAAACTTTTGATTCTTAAGAATTGCCTTTATGTACCCTTATTTAGAAAGAATTTAATTTCAGTTTCTAAATTGTTTATGGATGGATATTCTATTTCTTTTAATGATAGAGTTGTTATAAGAAGGAATAGGGACATTATCTGTTCGGGTGCATTGATAGAAAATTTATACACACTTGAACCAAAACCTCCCACAATGCAAATTGAAGTTAATAACTCATCTTCTAATTCCAATAAGAGAAAATAACCTTCGAAGATGAACCAAACATATCTTTGGCATCTTAGGCTTGGTCATATTAACCTAAGCAGAATTCAAAGGTTGATAGTTGATGGACCTTTGGGTTCATTAGTGGTGGAAGATTTCCCATCCTACGAATCTTGCTCGGAAGGTAAAATGACCAAGAGGCCTTTTAAGGCCAAGGGGTATAGAGCCAAAGATGTGTTAGAATTGGTTCATTCTGATTTGTGTGGTCCTATGTCTATCCAGGCTAGAGGTGGTTTTGATTATTTTGTCTCTTTCATAGATGATTACTCATGATATGGATACATTTACCTGATGCGCCGCAAGTCTGAATGCTTTGACAAGTTCAAAGAATTCAAGGCTGATGTGGAGAAACGACAAGGTAAAAGTATCAAGACACTATGATCTGATCGTGGTGGCGAGTACCTCTTGGGAGAGTTTAGGGATTACCTGTCAGAGGCTGGGATTCAATCTCAATTTACTGCACCTGGCACACCCCAGCAGAATAGTGTAGCAGAACGAAGGAATAGGACTCTTATGGAGATTGTTAGATCGATGATGAGTTATTTTGAATTGCCAGATTCGTTCTGAGGATATGCTCTAGATATGACGGTGTACATTCTGAACTTGGTTCCATCTAAATCAGTGCCTTCTACTCCTACAGAATTGTGGACTGGGCGAAAGCCTAGTCTAAGACATATTCGGATATGGAGGAGTCCAACACATGTGCTGAAGGCAGATACTGGTAAGTTGGAACCTCGTACAGAAGTACATATGTTTGTTGGCTATCCTAGAGAAATGAAGGGTGGTTTGTTTTATAGTCCTAGAGATCAAAGGGTGATCGTTAGCACGAACGCAGGATTTCTAGAGGAAGACTATGTGATGAGCCACAAGCCCAAGAGTAAAATTGTTCTGGAGGAATTAAAAGGGGAAGTCACTTCTTTAGTGCCACCGGTACAAGAGGATATACCACATGTCACTGCACCGCGTGTCACAGAGGATACACAGGTGATACCTCATCGTAGTGGGAGGGTTGTGAGACAGCCTGATAGATTCATGTTCTTGGGAGAATCTTCTGATTTAGTCCCTGGCGAACATGAACCTGATCCCTGGACATATGACGAGGCAATCCAAGATAAAGATGTAGCATCTTGGCAAAGTGCAATGAATGTTGAGATTGAATATATGAATTCAAATCAGGTCTGGGAGCTAGTAGACCCACCCGATGGTGTAAAAACTATTGGATGCAAGTGGATCTACAAAAGAAAGAGAGGAATAGATGGGAAGGTTGAGACCTTCAAAGCAAGGCTTGTTGCGAAGGGGTGTACTCAAAAAGAGGGTATCGATTATGAGGAGACCTTTTCGTCGGTAGTCATGCTTAAGTCTATCCAGATTCTCTTATGCATAGCAGCTCATATGGATTATGAGGTGTGGAAGATGGATGTCAAGATAGATTTCCTTAATGGAAGTCTTGAGGAAAACATCTATATGAAGCAATTAGAGGGATTCATTGCTAAGAGCAAAGAGAATCTTGTATGTAAGCTTAATCGGTCCATTTATGGATTAAAACAAGTTTCGAGGTCTTGGAACATCCGCTTTGATGAGGTAATCCAGTCTTATGGATTTATTCAAAGTCCGGATGAGTCTTGTGTATACAAAAGATGTGACGTAAATGTAGTGGTATTTCTTGTACTTTACGTTGGTGACATTTTATTGATTGGCAACAATATCAAGGTGTTATCGGATGTAAGGGTATGGTTGTCCAAACAGTTTGATATGAAGGACTTGGGAGAGGTGGGACACATCCTTGGGATCAAGGTTATAAGGGATTGCAAGTAAAGGATGTTGTGCTTATCCCAAGCTTCATACATAGACACGATTATGGATCGTTTTAGCATGCAGAACTCCAAGAAGGGTTTTCTACCTTTCAGGCATGGAGTTCCTTTATCTAAGGAGATGTATCCCAGATCATCTGAGGAGATAGAGGAGATGAAGGTGGTTCCTTATGCTTCGACAGTAGAAAGCCTCATGTATGCGATGCTATGTACGAGACCAGATATCTGCTTTGCCGTGGGCATGGTCAGCAGATATCAGAGCAATCCAGGACAGGGACATTGGGCTGCGGTAAAGCATATATTGAAGTACCTGAGAAGGACTAGGGATTATATGCTGGTTTACTAGGCATACCAATTACTCCCTGTGGGTTACACGGATTCCGACTTCCAATCTGATAGGGATAACAGTAAGTCTACCTCAGGTTTTGTGTTTACTTTGGGAGGTGGAGCCATTGTATGGAGGAGTGTCAAGCAGAAATGCGTGGCGGACTCTACCATGGAAGCTGAGTATGTGGTGGCCTCTGAGGAGGCCAAAGAAGCTGTATGGCTCAGAAACTTCCTGATGGACTTGGATGTGATTCCTGATTTGCCCAGAACTATCACAATTTATTGTGATAATAGTGGTGTAGTTGCAAACTCGAAGGAACCACGAGCCCATAAGGCGAGTAAGCACATAGAGCGCAAGTACCACCTAATACGAGAAATCATAAAGAGAGGAGAAGTTGCTATGGCCAAGATTGCATCAGAGGATAACCTGGCAGATCCTTTCACTAAGGCCCTTCCGGCGAGAGCTTTTGATAGGCATGTGGAGGGAATGGGGATCAGATGTATGACAGTTTGAGGACAACATAGTCTTTTAGTATAAGTGGGAGATTGTAGGGATGTATACTGAAAAGTCTATCTTTTATATGAACATCTTTATTTTGAAATAAGAATCAGATGATCATTGTTTGCATATTTTTATGGTTATGCATATTGTCTAATACATTACATTGTAGATAACATGGTGTGTGGTATCACATAGGAGATCATGTTATTAGCTCCTTGTAAAGTATAAGTAAAGGCTCACAACCGAGATGGCTTTGGACAAACTATCGGAATGGTTGTAGTGTGATTTGGTATTGGTTTGTCTTGACCATAGAATCACACTAGTGCACTTTGAGTGTATTGAGTAGGACCGACTTAGAGGTGATTCGATTTATTGCTGACTACATAATCGAATTGGACCTCAGATATTATTATGTACATGCTCTTAATCTTGATATAATAACGGGAACATATACTTAGTATTCATCTCTTTGATTTACCAATGAGCGAGATTTATAGATTAAATCGATAGGCTCGGTAAGTTGGGAGATGATATTATTTATATGGTGTGCCGTTGATTATAGGAGGAAACCGTGTCCTATATATTAGGATGATGATGTCCCCTTGAGGAGCTCATAAGGTTCATCATGTAAACCCTGCAGGTGGACTTGGTCCGGCATGATGAAAAGGTTGAGCGGTACTACTCATGGAGTTAGATGTTGATTAATTAATGGTCAGTAAATTAATTAATCGATGGACATTCGAGATCTTAAACACGGGGAGAAAATGTACAAATAATATATGGAGCCCATATTATCTTATGGGGGTTGGTGAGGTAGATCAATGATAATCCTTTAGTTGATTGGATTATCATTAGTGGATCGGACTTTATGTGGGCTTGATCCATGGGTGGCCAAGATCCAACTCCTCCTCACAGTCCCTAATGTAGCCTATTAACACCTCATGAAGCTTAGATCCAATGGATAGAAACAAAACTCTAGATCCAAAGGTAGAGATTAAATCTTTAAGATCCGACGGTTGAGATTAAATCTCTAGATCTGACGGTTGAGATTAAATCCCTAAAACCAATGGAGGAGATTAAATCATGGCTTATCCCTAACTCTATAAAAGGAGGGCAAGGGGTGGGCGGCAAGATAAGAATCCTAATTGAGATAGGATTAGGGTTTGGAGGCTTAGGGTTTTGGAGGCTTGAGCGGCACCAAATAAGGAAGGATATTTCTTTCTTTTTCTTCCTTCAAGGTAGCCGGCATCTAGCAGCTTTTTCCAGCCTTTTCCAGCCCTTGGCTGGCAGCCAAAGACCCTCTTCTCCTTCTCCTTGGGTGGTGGAAACAAGACTTAGGGCATTCCCTTGGTGTCTTGGCCGGTTTCCATCATCATCTCCTTCTCCTTGTTGGCCGGCGGCAAGGATTCTCCTTATTGCTTGTTGGTTGGCTATAGGAAGGAGAAGAGCCTTGTTTCTATTCTTCCTCTTGCTTGGAAAGAGCAAGGAAGGAATATTGGTGATCTAGGAGCTTCATCTTTTGGTAGATCGTCGCCCACACGACGTCCGAAAGAAGGAAGGTCATACATTAGAAGATCGAGAGGTATATCGATTCTCCATTCTGTTTTGTAACATGTTTGTTTTTGTTTTTCAATTATGAGCATGTAATATTCTATTTGTGGCTAAATAATACTTGGATCCCGATCATAAATACAAAAGCCGGTGATCCGTACATCATCTATTCTGCGGCTACTCGTAGAATAGAGGTTGGTCGCTTGAACAACGAGTTTGTTCAAGTGACCTCTCTAAACGAATAGCACGATGATGACTTGATTGTTTGGGCAATCTTTTTTGTCTAGGTTTAAATTTTTTTAATCCGGGGACATCGATGGGATCGCCATGAACAAACAACCAAGGTGAAGTGGGAAGCGAAGTTTCCCCTCTCGGACTCGATAAGACAAACCCTACACAACCCCCATAAATAAATATGGGCTCCACATATTAATTGTAGAGATATCTTCCCGTGTTTAAGATATCAAATTTCCGTCAATTAATTAATTTACTGACGATTAATTAATCAGCATCTAACTCCATGAGTAGTACCACTCAACCTTATCATCATGCCGGACCAAGTCCACCTGCAGGGTTTACATGATGATCCTTATGAGATCTTCAAGGGGACATCATCATCCTAATACATAGGACACGATTTCCTCCTATAATCAACGACACACCATGTAAATAATATTATTTCCCAACTTACCGAGCCTATCGATTTAATCTATAAATCTCGCCGATTGGTAAATCAAAGAAATAAATATTAAGTACATGTGCTCGTTATTATATTGGGATTAAGAGCATGTACACCATAATATCTGAGGTCCGATTCAATTATGTAGTCAGCAATAAATTGAATCACCTCTAAGTCGGTCCTGCTCAATACACACAAAGTGTACTAGTGTAATTCTATGGTCAAGACAAACCAACACCAAATCACACTACAACCATACCAATGGTTTGTCCAAAACCATCTTGGTTGTGAGCCTCTACTTATACTCTACAAGGAACTGATAACATGATCTTCTGTGTGACACCACACACTATGTTATCTACAGTGTAATGTATCAGACAATATGCTTAACCATAAATATACAAACAATGATCATGTGATTCTTATTTTAAATATAAAGATGTTCATACAAAGAATAGATTTTTTAGTATACATCCCAACAATCTCCCACTTATACTAAAAGACTATGCTACCATCATACTGCCATACATTTGATTCCCATTCCCTCCACATGCCTATCAAAAGCCATCGCTAGAAGGGCCTTAGTGAAAGGATCTACCAGGTTATCCTCTGATGCAATCTTGGCGACAACAACCTCTACCCGCTTTACGATCTCTCGTATCAGGTGATACTTGCGCTCTATGTGTTTACTTGCCTTATGGGCTCGTGGTTCCTTCGAGTTTGCAACTGCACCACTGTTATAACAATAAATTGTGATAGTTCTGGGCAAACTAGGAATCACATCCAAGTCCATCAAAAAGTTCCTGAGCAATACAGCTTCTTTGGCTACCTCAGAGGCTGCCACATACTCAGCTTCCATGGTGGAGTCCGCCACGCATTTTTGCTTGACACTCCTCCATACAATGGCTCCACCTCTAAAAGTAAACACAAAATCTAAGGTAGACTTACTGTTATCCCTATCTGATTGGAAGTCAGAATCTGTGTAACCCACAGATAGTAATTGATTTGCCTGGTATACCAGCATATAATCCCTAGTCCTTCTCAGGTACTTCAATATATGCTTTACCACAGTCCAATGTCCCTGTCCTGGATTACTTTGATATCTGCTAACCATGCCCATGACAAAGAAGATATTCGACCTCGTACATAACATAGCATACATGAGGCTTCCTACCGCCGAAGCATAAGAAATCACCTTCATCTCCTCTATCTCCTTTGATGTTCTAGGACACATCTCTTTAGATAAAGGTACTCCATGCCTAAAAGGTAGAAAACCTTTCTTAGAGTTCTGCATGCTAAAACGAGTCAAAATAGTGTCTATGTTTGAAGCTTGAGATAAGCATAACATCCTTTTCCTACGATCCCTTATAACCTTGATCCCAAGGATGTGTCCCATTTCTCCCAAGTCCTTCATATCAAACTGTTTAGACAACCATACCCTTACGTCTAATAACACTTTGACATTGTTGCCAATTAGCAAAATGTCATCTACGTATAGTACAAGAAATACCACTACATTTCCGTCACATCTCTTGTATACACAAGACTCATCTGAACTTTGAATAAATCCAAAAGACTGGATTACCTCATCAAAGCGGATATTCCAAGATCTAGAAGCTTGCTTCAATCCATAAATGGACCGATTAAGCTTGCACACAAGATGCTCTTTTCTCTTTGCAATGAATCCCTCTGGTTGCTTCATATAGATATTTTCCTCAAGACTTCCATTAAGGAAAGCTGTCTTGACATCCATTTGCCACATCTCATAATCCATATGAGCAGCAATAGATAAGAGAATCCTGATAGACTTAAGCATGGCTACCGGTAAAAAAGTCTCCTCATAATCGATGCCCTCTTTCTGAACATACCCTTTCGCAACAAGCCTTGCTTTGAAGGTCTCAACCTTTCCATCTATTCCTCTCTTTCTTTTGTAGATCCACTTGCATCCAATGGTTTTTACACCATTGGGTGGTTCTACTAGCTCCCAGACCTGATTTGAATCCATAGATTCTATCTCAGAATTCATTGCACTTTGCCAAGATACCGCATCTTTATCTTGGATTGCCTCGTCAAATGTCCAGGGATCAGGTTCATGTTCGTCAGGGACCAAATCAAAAGATTCTCTTAAGAACATAAATCTATCAGGTTGTCTAACAACCCTCCCACTACGATGAGGTTGTTGGTGCAATCGGCCCAGGTCATGATTGACCGGACTCGAGTTTGACTTGAGTGATGTTTTGATGTTTGACATAGTGAGTTGACATTGATGTTTGACATTGATGTCTAATAATGTCTTGGGGAGATTGTTGGAACAATCGACCCGGGTTATGATTAACCAGACTCGAGTTTGACTCGAGGGGATTTTGATGGTTGACTAGAGTTGACAATGTTATGGAAAGTCCAAGTCTTGAGTACTTAACATGTAAAGTCCAAGCATAGGTCTTGGCAAGGTAAAGTCCAAGTCTTGAGTACTTGGCATGGAAATTCCAACATGGGTTGGCAAAGGAAAGTCCAAGATTGAGTCTTGGCATTTGAGAAGTCCAAGGGGTTGATATTGGCGGCGTAAAGTCCAAGCGGGAGTCTTGGCAGCATAAGTCCAATGGTTGACGGCGTAAAGTCCAAGCGAAGTCTTGGCAGCATAAGTCCAATGTGCCTTGGTGGTGTAGACACCGTTAGCATGACATAGCCGATGGAAGCACCTGAAGGGTAGCGCGATGGATGAACAAGTCATGGATGACTTGGAGGGATCCGAGAGGCGTGAGGTTGACGGAGACGGCTAGAAGGCCTAGGCCTAGGCTAAGGGTGGTCTAGCAAGTATGGGGGAACCATACTTGGGTTAAAACCTTATGTTTGAGGTGTGTCAGTCGACTGGTGTCATGTGGTAGTTAACTGGCATGAGTTAACTAGGGTTTGACTGCGTGAAGTGCCTTAGCGATCGCCGAGGAGGCGATTGGATCGATTGGTGAGTAGTCGGCCCGATCTTGTGATCACCGATCGGGTGCCTCGATTTTTCGGCAAAGAATGGAGTCGACTCATCCGGGTTAGCGATGAGTGGAGGATCGATCAGTCGACTAATGGTCATTATCAGTCGACTGATAAGGGATTCGTTGGATCTTTTCAGCGTGGATCTAGCCGTTGTCTCATGATAACAGTGGCATAAGTCGACTGATGGTCCTGAGCAGTCGACTGATCGGTGATTTCCAGCCCAGGTTGCAGCTTTAAATGGAGCTCGTGGAAGAGGAAATCACCACCGATTTTCTTGGACATTTTAAAGCGATTTGCTGCTGCAAATCAAGGCCTTCAGCTGCTAGTCCAAGGCAATCAACAAGCAAGCTTCCAAAAGATTTGTGTAAAATTTTCTTTGCTTTCTTTTGTGTATTCACTTGTAATTGCTTGTTGTTTACTTGTATTACTGTTGTATATTTTGTAAGGGTTTCTCCACCTCCGACTTGTGTTGAGAAGGAGCTATTGCATAGTGGTGTGTTGGTGGCATCGCTAGAGATCTTTAGAGCTTGATCCGTGGAGTAGGAACCGTTTGGTTCCGAACCAAGTAAAACACTTGTGTATTTGTGGTTGTCTATTTCGTTATTGCGATTTCTTGGGCGATTTGCTAGTGCAAATCAAGGTCTTTAAGCTCGGTTTAAACAATCAACAAGCAAGCATCCAAAGTAATAGTTGTAAAGTTTTCTTTACGTTGTTTTATGTATTTCATTTATATTTGCTTGTATATCTCGTGTATTACTTTTATAATCATTGTAAGAGGTTTCTCCTCCTCTGACTTGTTGTCAAGGAGTATTTGGTTTAGTGGTGGTGTTTGCATCGCTAGGGCTCGTTCGAGCCCAACCCGTGGAGTAGAAACTCTAAGGTTCCGAACCACATTATATCTTGGTGTATTTGTCTTGTGATTGTTATTGTCGTGTTTTATTCTTGTTATTATTTTTTCTGCCGCGCTAACACAATTTGTAGATAAGCACGAATGATTTTCATCTTCATCAACCAACATACTATTCACCCCCCCTCTAGCGACGGTCAATTCCTAATAATTTCCAACAATTAAGAGGCTACAGATAGCAGGGCAATGTGTTGCAACAACCACCCAACTCCCGACTAGAGCAAATGATAGAAAACTTTATTCAACTGCAACAAGAGGCGAACACTAAATTCCAACAGCGACATTTTCAGGAAGAAATGATGATTGAAGAATTAAAATTATCTATGAATGATCTCGCTGACCGGCAAAAGATGCTAGAGATTCAAATAGCACAACTCGCCAGCTAGTCTTCCAGAACACCGGGTCAATTACCAGGAAAATCTGAAGACAATCTAGTGGAACAATGCAAGATTGTGACGCTATGGAGCGGGAGGGTTATGAAGGAACTACTGAGCAAATTAGCGGCCAAGCTGGAACAAGGCACAGAGGTAAAAGAACCTCCTAAAGAGACCGTAAGGGAAGAAGTCGAACATACGAAGCGTGAACCTACCATAAGGACTCAACTCCCTGTGACAATATCGTTTCCCCAGTGGCTAACCAACGCAAAGAAAGATGCTGAATTTGGAAAGTTCTTGAACATGTTGAAATCAATCTCATTGGAAGTATCAATACTTGAAGCTTTGCACCAAATGCCTTAATTTGCAAAGTTTATGAGATATTTTGGCACACCGTAGAAAGGTCGAGTGGTCAGAGACAGTGGCCCTTCCAGAGGAATCTAGCACTTATCTTCAAAACGGGGCCACTCAAAAGCTAAAGGATCCAGGGAGTTTCTGTATTCCATGTCATATAGGGATGACTCTAATTAGTAAGGTGTTTTGTGACTTAGGCGCCAGTGTGAGCTTGATGTCATATGCACTATGCCAAAAATTAGAGCTAGAAAATTTAAAGTTGACCACTATGAATTTACAGTTAGCTGACCACTCATATCGACACCCACTGGGGATCTTGGAAGATGTTCCTGTCAGGGTAGGGGATATAATACTGCCCACGGATTTTATAGTTTTGGAGATGGAAGAAGATCCAAAAATCCTTGTGATTCTTGGACGACCATTTTTAGCGATGGCCGAGATGGTCATAGACGTCAAGAATCATAAGCTAACCCTGACAGTGGGGGACAATAATTTAGAGTTTAAGCTTGCTAGTGTAGCAAACCTGAAACTCACATTGGGTAAGTATGTTATTCCTACAAGGGCTAAAGCATAGAGCGAAATCAAGAATTGGGACAAAGATGAATGGAGTTTCACGGAACCACCTGAGCCAAGTTGAAATGTAAAAATGTGGTCGAGCTAAAGACCTTAAACAAGCGCTTCTTGGGAGGTAACCCATGTTTTAACTTTACGAGATGTTAGCCTTTTGCATCCATGAATATTAGTTTAGACTTTAATTTTTTATCCATTGGAAGTTTCACAAGTGTTTTAGGATCAGATAGAACTTGCTAGGTAGAAAGGAGACACTTTTTGAACCCTCAGTAAGATGCACGGGCGATCGTGTGGATTCCACACGGTCGTGCCCCATGATCAGAAGCGCACATAGCGAGGCGTGTGGAAAAATCTCGGATCATGTTGCTCTTTGGGAGAAGACCAGAGGCGCACACGGTCAGCCTGTGAATTTCACATGGCCATGTCAATTCCCAAACCTTTTTCCAAGCAGTGGGATAGCATCCCACATGGTCGATTGTGTGAATTTCACACGGTCATGTCGCGTCCCCTTAAAAGGATATAAGTCGTGAGATTTTGCCCTAAACCCACTGTGCAACTCAAATTTTTTACCCTAGGCCATGTGAAATCCTCTTCTCCATCCCCTACGAAGCCTCTCCAACCTCCAAGGAGCCTTCAAGAAGTCACAATGAAGAGGACAAAGCTTGCGGTCATGCGATCTGCTTCTTCAGAACCAAGATCAAGAAGAAGAAACTCTCCACAAGCTCCGGGGGAAGTTAATGCTCCTCCAAGCATTATATTTCGAAATGATGAACATAGAAGTAGATTTAATATGCTTTCCAACTACAAAATCACTGCTACTAGGTATTTAGATGTAGATCTTTTGGTAACCCTAGGGTTGCTAGAGGATGTTCAATGGGTATTTGCGAAAATGGGTTGGGGAGAGATTATGGGGATAAGATGTCCAACTTACCCCAGGGTAGATTTAGAGTTTTTAAGCTCAGTAGATATGGAGATCTTGATAGGGGTAGATAGCCAAGATGGAAATTAAGATTACTTTTAGGCTATTTAACATTTAACATGGGTGGACCTTGCACCAATGGAACTCATGTTTTGGACTGCCTAGTGGGGGGAGAGCGAAGGACTCCTGTTGAGTTTAATGCACGAACCTTTTGGTCTGAATTGATGGGGGAGAATATGTATGACCCTTCTAGGGCAAAAGCCTCATGCCTCCAAAACCTAATTTTCTGGTATATTCACTGGGTTATGGTGAGAACTATTTTTGGGAGAGGGGAGAGCGATGGAGTGGTGAGGGTGAGTGAGCTCCTTAGTCTATGGGACATGCTACAAGAGAGAAACATTATTGATATAGGGTCCCATTTCATTAGGCACTTGGTGAAGATGGGTAAGACAACCAAGGGAGAGATTATTTTAGGAGGATTAATCACCCACATTTGCAATAGGATGGAGTATGATTACACCGCCTTGGATAGAGTAGAAGGGAGCCCTAGCATCGATTTAGGGGTGTGCATGGCTATGAAAATGATAGTGAGAGATGTAGGGTCACGGTTGGTTGGCTAGAGGGGGTGAATAGCCCTCTATCGTTGTACGATGGAATACGATCGTTCTCGTTGCGTCCTCGTCTACAATTGTTGTTAGCGCAGCGGAATAACAATAATAATAACAACAATCACACGCAATACACAAACTCCTTCTCGACAACACGTCGGAGGTGGAGAAACCTCGTACAAGCAATTACAATAGTAATATGAAATACAAGTAAATAAATATACAATACGAAAGAAAACTTTACGCCGATTGCTTTTGAACGCTTTTCTTGTTGCTTGCTTTAGATAGCTCTTGAAGGTGTGGAATGCAGCAGCAATTCCCCTTCAATAGCTTAACAAAAGTCTTGGCGAAATCCTCCATCTTGAGCTCCATTTATAACCTGTATAAAGCTGATTTCGCGCCCAGCAGTCGACTACAAAAAGTGTTGGTGCAATCGGCCTAGGTCACGATTGACCAGACTCGAGTTTGACTCGAGTGATGTTTTGATGTTTGACATAGGATGTTTGACATAGTATTTTTGACAAAGTGAGTTGACATTGATGTTTGACATTAATGTCGGGTAATATGTTGGGGAGATTGTTGGAGCAATCGACCCGGGTCATGATTGACTGGACTCGAGTTTGACTCGAGGGAGACTTTGATGGTTGACTAGGGTTGACCATGTGGTTATTGGGAAAGTCCAAGTCTTGAGTACTTTTCATGGGAAGTCCAAGCATGGGTCTTGGCAAATTGAAAGTCCAACATAGGTTGGCAAGGAAAAGTCTAAGCATGGGTCTTGGCATGGAAAGTCCAACATGGGTTGGCAAGGGAAAGTCCAAGATTGAGTCTTGGCATTTGAGAAGTCCAAGGGGATTGATATTGACGGCGTAAAGTCCAAGCGGGAGTCTTGGCAGCATAAGTCCAATGGTTGGCAATGTAAAGTCCAAACGGAGTCTTGGCGGCATAAGTTCAATGTGCCTTGGCGGTGTAGACACCGTTAGCATGACATAGCTGATGGAAGCACTTGAAGGCTAGCGCGATGGATGAACAAGTCATGGATGACTTGGAGGGATCCGAGAGGTGTGAGGCTGATGGAGGTGGCTAGAAGGCTTAGGTCTAGGCTAAGGGTGGTCTAGCAAGTATGGTGGAACCATACTTGGGCAAAAACCTCATGTTTGAGGTGTACAAGTCGACTGGTTGTTGGGTTTCCGGCACCGCGGCGTGTGTGTGTTCGATCATATTTCGTAAACATGAGCACAGCGGAAGCAATAAAATTAATAAATCTACATTTATTACAACACACACATCACACGCATGCATAGTACAACATGTGTAGATATAACCGTAAATTTAAATTTTGCAATAAAGGAAATTTAACTACGTATACCTTTCGTATCACGTGTAGCGGGAACGGCATCAACCGGAACGATCCTCACTAGAATCGTCTCTATCCGTATCCACGCCGAGTATCCTTAGGATGACTTCGCTAAGCCACGAGCTTCATCTTCGTACGGGTTACTAGCCTCGTGTTGAAGACGATGTGATCGAGAGATGATCACGATCCGAATCCAAATTCGGACCCAAAGATGAGTCCTCAAAACTCGCTTCTCCAGAGAGGTATTCGTCAACCGTTTGACGAATCCTTCGTCCTCCACCTCAGAGTATTACCGGAGATCAAATCCCCGGTAAGTTAGGCACTGTCGGAGCTCTAACCGTCGTCCAAACGACGCTCCGACGAGAAGAGAACAAGCTGTCCAGAAAATTGGACAGCTTTGGTGGAGGAGTAGGCGCCGGCCAAACAAGGGAAGCCAAGTGCTCACCTTATCACCGAAGTCTAGGAAGATCACCGGAGGGTCGCCGGAGGATCACCGGCTGAAGCTTGGAGCCGACAAGGAGCTGGACGGCGGCACAAGGGGCTGGGCGGCAATGGGGGGTTGGCGCCAAGAGTCTCCAAGGAGAGGTGGGCGGCAACTATTGCTAGGGTTTTGGATTAGGGCTTAATTATCCCTTAAGCCCTCTTTTATAGAGAACTAATTCTCTTAACGGTTATTGGATCATAACCATTAGGCCCGTTAACCCGCTCCATTAAGATAAGTTAAAATAAACCAAACCATGATGGTTTATTTTAAGTTAAAACGAACCAAACCAACTTTTGGTTCATTCGTTTAAAATAAACCAAACCCTTTGGTTTATTCTCCTCCATTGGATTAGAACCAAACCATTTTGGTTCATCCATTATGTCTTCACAAGACACGGCCCATCCACGCTTCCATTGCGACTGAAACGATTTCATGCTCGCTTCATGTTTGGTCCAACCAAACCTAGTTTCTCTCGGTCTGAGAATCCCATTCTCAAGCTCGTTTTAAATCCTTTGGATTACGCTCGTTGTGCGTGTGACCAAATAGGTTCTCGGTTTATATTGGCCGTCTATAATTAACCATTAATTATAGAACGATCATGAGTGGCACCTAGTAGTACATCATGATCCCCAATTAACCGAAAAGATCAACGGTTGATCCAGAACTATTTCTGAAACCCTTCAGCAGCTCGAATGATTCGTGCCCCATTTCCTTCACTCATCTTATACCCACTTGGTTCAGGACATGGTCTATAGTGTCAGTCCCCACTAGGCTGACTACGTCACACCTAGCCCAAGTATCATTTCCTCGTCCTACGGATTCTAGTTACTCAACATGTATCGAAGAGTACCTTACTCTAAACATGTAATGCTTTGGCCAAAGACATTAGTAACAATCCGACGAGAGGCCATGGGTATACATCTCCTCGTAAGGAGTGGTGAATCTTTTATAGGCTATTCAAACACCTTCGATCATTTCAACTTATACCCAATCATCCCGGGTCCACATCTCCTTAGAGATGTTTGCTTAAGATGTCAAAGCATAAGTCTCCATGATCAAGATGACTTGAATACCGCAAGTCAAAGGAACATCGCACTTAATCTACAGTAAGAACTTCATTGACATATCTATATATGCAGAGAACCATATGAAGTCTTACGGCTAGTCACTCCAATGAACTAGTTACCATAACTAGCATCCACGATTAACTCCGGATATCACAATGTCTCCAGCCAGTGAGAATCAGCTGCTTGGATACACCAAGGAGTATACCTTGTGCTAGTCTCGACAGAATTGATGGTGTCCAAATCCATCAATTCATCGACTAGGGATAATTTCGATACATCACAATTACACATGTAGAGATACTCACTAGTTGTGATCCAATCACAAATTCTCTCATGCTGTGAATCGTATCGTGGACATTCAGTAAATGAGTTTAAGATCCAATCAAATACATAAAACATGTATACTCAAATAGTGAATCTTCATTTATCATATAAATGGTTCATACATAAGGCAATTGCCTTAGGACATCTCTCATATATTACTAATAGACTCCCACTTGGCCCAATGCCAATCGCTACGGTATCCAATACCATAAGCTCTAACATGACCCTCAAACTTATTTTGAGGTAATGCCTTAGTCAAAGGATCCGCTAAGTTCCTTTCAGTGGGAATTTTCTCGATTTGTATTTCGTTCCTACTGATGATCTCTCTGATAAGATGATAGCGGCTACATGTTTGGATCGTTGATGAGACCTTGGCTCTTTCGTCGGCAATTGCTCCATTGTTGTCGCATGATGAGCCGGTATTGCTTCAACAATGGCCGGAATCACACCAAGTTCATAAACGAACTTCTTGATCCAAACCACTTCCTTTGCTGCTTCCGAAGCTGCAATGTATTCTGCCTCAGTGGTAGAATCCGCTACAGTGTCAAGCTTGGAACCTTTCCAACTTATTGCGCCTCCATTCTAGGTGAATACATACCCAGATTGAGACCTGGAATCATCCTTGTCTGTCTGGAAGCTGGCATCCGTATACCCACGTATCACCATGTACCCTTCTCCATATATTAGGAACACATCCTTAGTTCTTCTCAAGTACTTAAGGATCGTCTTAACAGCCGCCCAATGATCCATTCCTGGATCGGACTGGTATCTTCTCGTGACACTCAGAGCATACGATACATCGGGCCTCGTACATAACATAACATACATGATAGATCCTATTGCGGATGCATAGGGAATCTTACTCATGCAAATCCTCTCGTCTTCTGTGCGCGGACACATAGACTTCGAAAGGTGTACCCCATGCCTGATGGGTAGGAAACCTTTCTTGGATTCCGACATGCTAAACCTCTTTAGCACTCGGTCTATATATGTAGACAACGAAAGTCCAAGCAACAGTTTCGATCTATCTCTATAGATCTTAATCCCGAGGATGTAGGTTGCTTCTCCCAGGTCTTTCATGGAGAATGTCTTGGATAACCAAACCTTAACTGACTGTAAGATTGATACATCGTTTCCTATAAGTAATATGTCATCGACATACAATACTAGGAACACGACTGCACTCCCACTAACCTTCTTGTACACACAAGGTTCGTCTGGATTTTGTGAGAAATCAAACCTTTTGATTGTCTCATCAAAACGGATATTCCAGCTCCTGGATGCTTGCTTCAAACCATAAATGGACCGTCGCAATTTGCATACCTTGGTTTTATCAACCGATGTGAAACCCTCAGGCTGTATCATATACACGTCCTCGAGCAGGTTTCCATTAAGGAAAGCTATTTTCACATCCATCTGCCATATCTCATAATCATAATGAGTCGCTATGGCCAGGAGCATCCGAATGGATTTAAGCATAGCTACAGGCGAATAGGTTTCGTCATAATCAACATCTTGCTTTTGACGATATCCTTTCGCCACCAATCTAGCCTTATAGGTAATCACATTACCATCCATGTCTGTTTTCTTCTTGAAAACCCACTTACACCCTATAGGCTTAATGCCTTCAGGTGGGTCAACCAAGTTCCAAACTTGGTTTTCATACATGGAATCCATTTCCGACTTCATGGCATCAAGCCACTTATCCCTTTCTGAACTTGTCAGCACTTCTTCATAACTGGTAGGCTCCTCATCATCAATGAGTAACACGTCGTTCGATTCACTTACGAGAAATCCATATCTCTCAGGAATGTTGCGTGTTCTACCAGATCTACGAAGATGTGGTGTTACAATAGGTCCAGCCGATTGCTCATCACTATGAGTTGTCGGCTGTTGTGCTTCACCAGGTATCTCATCAATATCTATTTGAGTTTCTCGAGTCTCCTCAAGCTCGACGACACTCTCACTGTTTTCTTGCAAGAGAAACTCTTTCTCTAGAAACACAGCATGCCTTGAAACAAACACCTTTTGTTCCATAGGATGATAGAATTGGTAACCCCTTGTTTCCTTAGGGTATCCAATAAATAGACATTTATCAGACTTAGCATCCAATTTGTCTGATACAGTCCGCTTCACATAAGCAGGACAACCCCATATCTTCAAGTAAGATACATGAGGTTTCTTACTATTCCATATCTCATATGGAGTAGTAGAGACTACCTTGGTAGGCATTCTGTTTAACAAGTAAACAGCTGTCTGAAGTGCATAGCCCCAAAAGGACTTGGGAAGATTCGCATGATTCATCATTGACCTGACCATGTCCAACAAGGTCCGGTTACGCCTCTCAGATACACCATTATGTTGTGGTGTATATGGCGGAGTCCATTGAGACAATATACCATTGTCTCTTAGGTAATCAAGAAACTCCTGACTCAAGTATTCACCACCTCGATCCGATCGAAGTATTTTAATACTCTTGTCATGTTGGTTCTCTACTTCATTTCTGAATTCTTTGGACTTTTTAAAGGCTTCAGACTTGTGTTTCATCAAGAACACATACCCAAACCGTGAGTGATCATCGGCGAAGGTAATGAAGTAGCTATAGCCTCCTAAATCTTGAGTTGACATAGGTCCACATACATCAGTATGTATTAGACCTAGTAACTCTCCCACTCGTTCACCTTTTCCAGTAAAAGGTAACTTAGTCATCTTGCCTTTTAAGCATGATTCGCATGTATCGTATGAATCCAATTCAAACGATTCCAGAATTCCACATCGGTGTAATTCGGACATGCGTTTCTTGCTTACATGGCCAAGACGACAATGGCACATGTAGGAGTCTAATTGATTATCCTTTCGAGCATGCTTGTTGCTCGCTTCGATATTGAAAATGTCACTAGATATGTCCAACGTATAAACACTATTGCTTAAAGTTCCAGTCCCATAAAGAACTCCATTCAAAGTTACGTAACAACAATTGTTACTAAAAGTCAAATGGTACCCATTTCTATTTAAACAAGAAATAGAAATGATGTTCTTTATCAACGAAGAAACATAAAAGCAATTGTCCAGTTCTAAGACAAGTCCTGCAGGGAGTTTCAACAAATACGTTCCGATGGCGAGTGCAGCAACCTTTGCTCCATTCCCAACACGTAAATTTGACTCTCCCTTGACGAGTCTTCTTCTATTCCTTAGCCCATGTATGTCATTACATATATGTGAGCCACACCCAGTATCCAATACCCAAGTGTCTGAGGAAATAGAATGACAATCAATAACGAAGATATATGAAAAAGATGGAGCATCTTATGCCTTATTCTTCTTCACGGACTCAAGATAAATCTTGCAATTTCTTCGCCAATGGCCCTACTTGCCATAATGATGGCAAGTGCCCTTTTGAGCTGGTTTTGCCTTTTTAGCCTTTTTCTTCTTCCCCTTCTGTTGTTCCTTTGACTCCCTCTTAGAACCTTTCTTCGAGGAATCAACTAACAACACCGTCCCCTGCTCATGCTTCTCAGAAGGCTCCACAGTCTTCAGCATGTTGAGCAGTACCACAGATGAACCTTCTTGCATCTCAGAGGTGAAGAGGAGCTTGGAGACTTCGAACCTTTCGAATCTCACTTGCTTATCAAACAACTCATAAAGATGAAGGACTACGATATGAGCATCCATATGCTCATGCTGCTTTCGTAGCTTGGGTTCCATCGCGGCTAGCATGATGCAACTCACCATTTCAGAATCATTCACATGTTTCTGATAGGCCAACAATTGGTCCAGAGTTGCATTGTCACTAGGACGGGCGGGAAGAGGCGCTTCGAGGACATACGCAAGCTTTTCCACCTTAAGAACAATTCTCAAGTTTCTAAGCCAGTCCAAGAAGTTCGGCCCAGTCAATTTTATTCGAATCCAAAATGGAACGCAAATTCAAAGACATCATGATCAATCTTAGAAATACAAAATGAGCATATATGAGAAAGATGATTTAAAATGCATCAATATACATTCATAAATCCCATTCATTTTTAGAATTTCAAAAACCCCAAAACCACTTCGGGAGATCGTAGGTCCATCTCCGAATGGGCTGATATCCATCATAGATATGAACAACCTTGGAGAGAGTCCAACAAGCCATTCATAACTATGACGGTAGGTATCAACTATACCGATTGCATATCACGTATATGCAACTATCACAATGTGCTATCAACTAATTGAATGTTCACACATACATCGGGTTGTTAACACATTAACAAGTATGCATCATATGCATAGCACCCAACTTCACCTCCCTTTACATCGACCTTGGAGAGAGTCCAACAAGCTGATGCTCTAGGTTAAAGCCAACCCATTAATCGAGAAATAGTTTTAATATGGTTAGAGCGCATTCAACCAATTAGCCCAGCTTGGAGAGAGTCCAACAACCAAAGCTAACGATTGACCTCTGACTCTTACCATATTAGTATTAAACTATTCCATGGTTTGAATATGTTTGGGTTCGAGCCGGGCTTGGAGAGAGTCCAACAACCCAAACAAGAAACGGAACTCTAGTTCTAACCATATTAATGGAAGGTGTAGGCTTTAATATTGTTTAAAGGTTTTTATGTCTCATCCTCTTTGCATGCAAATAACTATTATCTACATGGCTTGACATACATGGCATACATCTACATGTCACGACACGCATGGCATAATGATATGCATCTAATGCAATTACATGGCATACAATTATGTCATGTACATAATTTCCTTATTTGTCATAACTATTTATGGAAATAAAATATGTTTAAGATTTGATTCTCCAAATCAAATCATGATTAAATTAGGAAACAAATTTCCAAATATAATCACATATTTTATTTATGGAAATAGTTGATTAAGGAAAATCAATTTAGGAAACCAATTTCCTAAATCATCAAAACTACTTATGGAAATAAAATATTTTAAGATTTGATTTCCCAAATCAAATCATGATTAAATTAGGAAACAAATTTCCAAAATCTAATCAAATATTTTATTTATGGAAAATATCAATTTCCATAAATACTTCCAACTTTCCAAAAGTGGAAGATTTCCATAAATACTTCTAGACTTTCCAAAATTAAAAATTTCCATAAATACTTCTAAATTTCCAAAATTAGAAAATTTCTAGAAATAAACTTATGACTATCGCAAAACCATTTTACGATTATGTCGAAACACAACCTGGGCTCTGATACCACTGTTGGGTTTCCGGCACCGCGGCGTGTGTGTGTTCGATCATGTTTCGTAAACATGAGCACAGCGAAAGCAATAAAATTAATAAATCTACATTTATTACAACACACACATCACACGCATGCATAGTACAACATGTGTAGACATAACCGTAAATTTAAATTTTGCAATAAAGGAAATTTAACTACGTATACCTTTCGTATCACGTGTAGCGGGATCGGCATCAACCGGAACGATCCTCGCTAGAATCGTCTCTATCTGTATCCATGCCGAGTATCCTTAGGATGACTTCACTAAGCCACGAACTTCGTCATCATACGGGTTACTAGCCTCGTGTTGAAGACGATGTGATCGAGAGATGATCACGATCCGAATCCAAATTCGGACCCAAAGACGAGTCCTCAAAACTCGCTTCTCCGGAGAGGTATTCGTCAACCGTTTGACGAATCCTTCGTCCTCCACCTCAGAGGATTACCGAGATCGAATCCCCGGTAAGTTAGGCGTTGTCGGAGCTCTAACCGTCGTCCAAATGACGCTCCGACGAGAAGAGAACAAGCTGTCCAGAAAACTGGACAGCTTTGGTGGAGGAGTAGGCGCCGGCCAAACAAGGGAAGCCAAGTGCTCACCTTATCACCGAAGCCTAGGAAGATCACCGGAGGGTCACCGGAGGATCACCGGCTGAAGCTTGGATGAGAAGGAGCCGGCGTGGCACAAGGGGTCAAGCAATGGGGGTTGGCGCCGAGAGTCTCCAAGGAGAGGTGGGCGGCAACTATTGCTAGGGTTTTGGATTAGGGCTTAATTATCCCTTAAGCCCTTTTTTATAGAGAACTAATTCTCTTAACGGTTATTGGATCATAACCATTAGGCCCATTAACCCGCTCCATTAAGATAAGTTAAAATAAACCAAACCATGATGGTTTATTTTAAGTTAAAACGAACCGAACCAACTTTTGGTTCATTCGTTTAAAATAAACCAAACCCTTTGGTTTATTCTCCTCCATTGGATTAGAACCAAACCATTTTGGTTCATCCATTATGTCTTCACAAGACACGGCCCATCCATACTTCCATTGCGACTGAAACGATTTCATGCTCGCTTCATGTTTGGTCCAACCAAACCTAGTTTCTCTCGGTCTGAGAATCCCATTCTCAAGCTCGTTTTAAATCCTTTTGATTACGCTCGTTATGCGTGTGACCAAATAGGTTCTCGGTTTATGTTGGCCGTCTATAATTAACTATTAATTATAGAACGATCATG
Source organism: Wurfbainia villosa (assembly GCA_025175895.1). NCBI lineage: Eukaryota > Viridiplantae > Streptophyta > Magnoliopsida > Zingiberales > Zingiberaceae > Wurfbainia > Wurfbainia villosa. The sequence continues at coordinate 38,227,503 of CM045986.1, forward strand.
AGTGGCACCTAGTAGTACATCATGATCCCCAATTAATCGAAAAGATCAACGGTTGATCCAGAACTATTTCTAAAACCCTTCAGCAGCTCGAATGATTCGTGCCTCATTCCCTTCACTCATCTTATACCCACTTGGTTAAGGACATGGTCTATAGTGTCAGTCCCCACTAGGCTGACTACGTCACACCTAGCCCAAGTATCATTTCCTCGTCCTACGGATTCTAGTTACTCAACATGTATCGAAGAGTACCTTACTCTAAACATGTAATGCTTTGGCCAAAGACTTTAGTAACAATCCGACGAGAGGCCATGGGTATACATCTCCTCGCAAGGAGTGGTGAATCCTTTATAGGCTATTCAAACACCTTCGATCATTTCGACTTATACCCAATCATCCCAGGTCCACTTCTCCTTAGAGATGTTTGCTTAAGATGTCAAAGCATAAGTCTCCATGATCAAGATGACTTGAATACCGCAAGTCAAAGGAACATCGCACTTAAGCTACAGTAAGAACTTCATTGACATATCTATATATGCAGAGAACCATATGAAGTCTTACGGCTGGTCACTCCAATGATCTAGTTACCATAACTAGCATCCACGATTAACTCCGGACATCACAATGTCTCCAGCCAGTGAGAATAAGCTGCTTGGATACACCAAGGAGTATACCTCGTGCTAGTCTCGACAGAATTGATGGTGTCCAAATCCATCAATTCATCGACTAGGGATAATTCTGATACATCACAATTACACATGTAGAGATACTCACTAGTTGTGATCCAATCACAAATTCTCTCATGCTGTGAATCGTATCGTGGACATCCAGTAAATGAGTTTAAGATCCAATCAAATACATAAAACATGTATACTCAAATAGTGAATCTTCATTTATCATATAAATGGTTCGTACATAAGGCGATTGCCTTAGGACATATCTAATATATTACTAACACTGGTGCCATGGGGAAGTCGACTGGCCTGAGTCGACTAGAGTTCGACTGCTGTTTAGGGGCTGAAAAGGCTCTGGAAGTCAACTGCTAGTTTAGTCACAAGCACAGAATGCTCCGTAGCCGACTGGGCAGTCGACTACGGACGCTGGCAGTGGACTGCCAATGTTGGCAGTCAACTGGTGAGAGTCCCGTTGGAACTTTTCCAACGTAGATTGAGCCGTTGTCTCACAGCAACAGTGACATCAGTCGACTAGTGACTTATGGCAGTCGACTGATCGACAGAAATCCAGCCCGATGTAGGTTAAAAAGAGGATCTCGAGGAGGATTTCAGCATTGGTTCTTTGGGAGCTTTCTTGGGGTGATTTGAAGGCGAATTGCAGGTGCATTTTAGGGCCCTTCAACCTCATCCAACCAACCAACAAGCAAAGCGCTCAAACCCTAGTTTTGTAAAGTGTTCTTTACATTTCTTTGTATTTTGCTTGTATTTTCGTGTATTGCTTTTGTAATCATTGTACGAGGTTTCTCCACCTCCGACTTGTGTCTGTGTGCATTACTAGAGCTTTTTAGAGCTCGATCCATGGAGTAGGAACCGTTCAGTTCCGAACCACGTTATATTCTTGTGTTCGTGTTTGCCTTGTTTCGTTGTTGCTATTATTATTATTATTCCATTGTGCATAACGAGTTTTGTAGAGACAAACGCGAACGTATTCCATCGATGCATAGCACGATGCTATTCACCCCCTCTAGCGTTCCAACGATCCCCTACAAGTTGTATCAGAGCGAGGCCGCTCTTCAAGGTTTAACAACTAAGGGAGCACGCTAGAGGTTGAAGATGGAAGTCCAAGAACAATTAGGATGAGATATCAACACACCGGTGCCCTACACCCTATACGGACGAGAAGGCTTCAATTCTTGGAAGAGAAGAATTGAAGATTTTTTGATGATGAGTGATTTTGAGGAATGGTCCATTTTAATGGAGGGATATAGCTATCCAATATGACCAAAGGGAGGGTTCCTCAAGAAAAAGAGATGGACTGAAGAGCAAGTCCAAGCCTTCGAGAAAAATGAGAAGGTATTGAAGTTTTTAATTGATTTAATACCTAACAATATCTTGTGCATGTTAGATAATTATGTAGATGCCAAGGAGCTATGGAGCCAAGTGGCCAAGCTCCATGAAAGTCCATCACCGGTCGAAGAGGAAGGGACCGAAGAGGCAAACACATTATCCCTACAAGGAAGTGAGGACTTGGAGGTTGAGAGACCGTCAACATCCAAGGAGGAAGAGGAAGTAGAATCGGAGGAGACCTCTACCTCTAGGATTGACGGGGAGGAGATTAGAGCATCCTCAACACCAGAGCAATAAGAAGAACCATCCACATCCGGTTGAGAGGAAGAGAAAGCTCAAGAAATCCTCACCACCAAACTAGGTAACTCAAGCAATTCGATTTTAAATAAAAATCATATAATATGCTTTGAGTGTAGGGAATCCGGACACTACAAGAGTAAGTGTTCGAAAAGAGTAAGGAAAAGTCCACTGGTGCCAAAAGTCAAGGATGTCGGTTCCCCAACCATCAAAAGCAAGGAGCACATTATTTTCTTCAAATGTCGACTACCGAGACACTACCGGAGTCAATGCTCTATGAGGAAGAAGGAGCAAGAAGGAGCATCACAAGTAGGGGAAGCTTCTAAAGCTAACCCTAAGATATATTTCATTAATGCACCTTCAAATTATAGGCAAAAACATGCTAGAAATAATTTTAACTCTCTTGCAATTTATCATAAAGAGCATGCTAGAAATAAGGAATATTGTCTAGGTGCTAAGAGTGTCAATTTTTCAAATAAGGAGAAATTTGGGCCTAATGTCCTTAGAAAAACTCTTCCTAAGGAAAGCATTAGGAAAATAAAAAACCACTTAGGCATTAACCCTAAGAAGGGTAGACATATGCCTAAAGAAAATGGTAATGCCCAAAAATTTAATCAAAAATCAATTGGGCAATTAGAATTAGAAAATCAAGCCATGAGGTCAAGGCTTGAAAAACTTGAGAAAACCCTTAAAATTATGCAAAATCAATTTAAAGGGTCAAATGATCAAAAGTCTAGGTCCAAAAGTCAAAGTCAATACCTAGGATCTAAGAGTCAAAAGTCAACCAAGGGCAAGCAAGGTTTGGGTCACAAACCTAAGCCTAAGGTGGCTTTTCATAGTGTTCCATTTGATTATGGAACACAAACTAGGTCTAGGAAGACCAAGGTCGATAGGGAAGTCATCCCTAGAGTTGACCATGGTGTGTGCCTAGTGGCTAGGGTTTCAAGGAAACCTAGGGAAGCCACCAAGAAGGTTGCAAGGGGAGTTACCCCTAGAGTCAACCTAGGTAAGACAAAAATGGCCAAGGTTAACAAGCCTAGGAGGGTCATTAGGAGGGTATCTAGGGAGGTCATCCCTAAGGAATACCTAATTAACCCAATGAGCTCAAATAGATTTTGGATTCCTAAGGACGTGATTGACTCACGCTAGATGGGTTAGGTCGTGTCAACCTTGATTGGATGGGTAGTTAACTCAACCATAGCAAAGTTGACATTTTAGGTCATTTCCAAGGTTATGGATATCTTGGAAATAGATTTGAATTATGATCCTAAAAGATTTTAGGATGTGCTAATACTATTTGAGAAGTTTGATAAATTGATCAAATTGGCACGATTTAGGTTTAGAGGTTTGTGTGTCATTTTAGGTTTTTGGCAAACATGGAAGATTAATAGTAACATGGCAAAATAAATCTAATTATATCAAATGGCAACAAATAGTAAAATTTAGGTATTCTTATACCTATACCTTTTATATGTCATGCTTTGTTTGTCATATAACATGCCATGACATCATGTTTATTTTTATCATTTATGTGTCATGATCATGTTTAGGGTTAGGTTAAATGTCATGTATGCTTAATTTATATCATATGCCATGACATCATGATCATTGGCCATGCTTTATTTTTGCTATCATTTATGCCATGATCATTTCATGCATTTAATTTGACTAAAATTGATTTAAGGATAATGGCATGACTTGGAGTCCCATTTATAAGGGAATCAAGTAGAGTTGCCTTAGAGAAATGCATGAAACCCTAGAATAGGGAGAACAAAACCCACATCTCACATCTAATTTGACATGTATCTATATTTATACACCCTAGATACATGTGAGATGCTAGGATATGAGTTGAGTTCAAGGTGCATAGTTTTTGCATCTAGATGAACTAAAACTCATCTAATTTCAATGGTGGATCATTGGGAAAGCTTGTGTACAAGTCATGAACATTGAGCCTAAGGAATATGATCCAAAATAAAGTTTTAAAAACATTTTAAAATTAATTTTGAAAAACCTTGGTGAAGTCTATCTTTTGATAGCAATCACCATTGATGAAATTGATACAAAGTGAGCTAAAACATTGAAGTTTTTCTTCACTTTTGAATTTTGTATCAATTTCGATATTTTATGCGTAAAATATTTTTCAAACATTTTTCTCCCATTGTATTGCTTGTAAGTAATGTACGTATGAATTTTCACGAATTTTCAAAATACGTAGAATTACTTATGATTTGTCAAAATTCGATTATGATAGTTGAAATTTGAGAATTTCAGTTATCAGTCGACTGTCGCCTGATGGCAGTCGAATGATGATGGGCAATTCGACTAATAACTATAAGTAGTCGATTGCCAGGCTAATTTCGGGAAAAATAAGGTTGTTTAGCCCGTGTTCAGCTGAGGTTAAGGTCCCTAATCACTTCTAATCCTAGGATATACTTTGGGAAGCATTATAAAGGGGGAAAATCCATTGGATATGGATTAGGAGAGGTGTTAGGAGATTGTATCAAATTTAAGGTGTGGAAAGTTCAAGTTTGAACTTTGAACCTTATTTTTGATGGTTTAGAGTTCCTATTGGCTTAGGGATTTCCCAAGAACATTGTTGGTGCAATGGTCAATGGGGAGCAAGCCTTTAGGAGGAGGTATCCTGTTGGAATGTATACTGAAAGTCTAGCTCTTTTTGTATGAACATTTTTATTTTGAAATAAGAATCACATGATCATTGTTTGCACTTTATATTTATTATATGTGTGCATATTGTCTAATATTTTACATTGTAGATAACATGGTGCTTGGTGTGGCACAGAAGATCATGTTATCAGTCCCTTATAGAATATAAGTAGAGGCTCACAACCAAGATGGTTTTGGACAAACCATTAGCATGGTTGTAGTGTAGCTTGGTATTGTTTTGTCTTGAACAAAGAGTTACACTAGTACACTTAGGTGTATTGAGCAGGACCGATATAGAGGTGATTCAATTTATTGCTGACTACATAATTGAATCGGACCTCGGATATTATGTTGTACATGCTCTTAATCCCGATATAATAATGGGCACATGTACTTAGTATTTATTTCTTTGATTTACCATAGGGTGAGATTTAGATGGATTAAATCAATATGCTCGGTAAGTTGGAAAATAATATTATTTATATGGTGTGTCGTTGATTATAGGAGGAAACCGTGTCCTATATATTAGGTTGATGATGTCCCCTTGAGGAGCTCATAAGGTTCATCATGTAAACTCAGCTGGTTGACTTAGTCAACATGATGATAAGGTTGAGTGGTACTACTCGAGGAGTTAGATGTTAATTGATTGATGGTCAGTAAATCAATTAATTAATGGACATTCGATATCTTAAACATGGGGAGATGGATGTACAAATAATATATGGAGCCCATATTAATTTATGGGGGTTGGTGAGGTAATTCAATGATGATCCTCTAGTGGAATGGAACATCATTGATGGATCAAGTTTGTGTGGTTCCGATCCATCGGGTGGCCAAGATCCAACTCCTCCTCATAGTCCCTATCGTAGCCTAATATAATCCTCAAGAAGCCTAGATCCAAGGATGTAAAACAAAACTCTAAAATAAACAATTGGGATTAAATTCCTAGAACCGACGGTTGAGATTAAATCTCTAGATCCGACGGTTGGGATGAAACCCTAGAACCGACGGTTGAGATTAAATTCCTAGATCCGACGGTTGGGATTAAATCCCTAGATCCGACGGTTTGGATGAAACCCTAGATCCGACGGTTGGGATGAAACCCTAGATCCGACGGTTGGGATGAAACCCTAGATCCGACGGTTGGGATAAAACCCTAGATCCGACGGTGAAGATTAAATTCCTAGATCCGACGATGGAGATTAAGGAGGCTTAAGCCCAATTCTATAAATAGAGGGCTAAGGCTTGGGCGGCAAGAATTTTTTTTTTTTGGATTAGGGTTTTGCCTCTCAAGAGTTTAGGCGGCTAGGGTTTTGGTTTGTGGTTTGGGCGACAACAAGGAAGGAGATTAGGGTTTCTTCCTTTTCTCCTTGGTGGTCGGCGCTCACTCCATCCTCCTCCTTGTTTCGGCCGGCTCTCTTCCTCCTCCTTTTCTCCTTGGTGGCCGGCGGTTCTCCATACATTGGTGGTCGGCGCTTCTCCCATTCATTGGTGGCCGGCGGCAACATTGTCACAAGGTTGGCCGACGCTCAACCATTCACTCCTTGGCCGGCGGTTACATCGAGCTCCTTGGCTTGGTGGCCAGTTCTAGAAAGGAGAAGGATCTTTTTTTTGGTTCTTCTCTTTGTTCGGAGCGAACAAGGAAGAGAAGAAAGTGATCTAGGAGGCTTCTACTCGTGGAGGATCTTCGTCCACACGATGTCCACGAAGAGGATAGGACATACGGTAGAAGATCGTGAGGTATAAAAGTTTTATAACTTTTTTTTCTGATCTTAGCATGTTATTTATGTGTTGATTATACTAGTTTGCATTTGTATGTATTTTGTATAATCATGGACCCCAAAGACAAACACAAAAACCGGCGATCCGTCCGTCGTCTCTTCTGCGGCTAACCAACTAGAAGAGTTGGGTTGCTTGAAAAACTAGTTTGTTTAAGCGATCGCTCAAGTTGTTAGCACGACGACGAATTGGTTGTGCTAAGGAAACTCATCTCATCCGGATTAGTTTTTTCATTAGTGAAAATTTTAATCCGGGGACATGGGAGCCAATGAGCCTCCGAAGCAACTACCAACAAGTGGTATAAGAGTCACGGTTTCCGGTTTTGTGTGTTTTGGATTCGGTTACTTTCATGCACATATCATATATTGAGTATGCCGGATAATAGTGGGATGTGCGTAGGCTAACTTTTTGGTTGCAGGCATAAGATCCGACTATTATGGCAATTTGTGTGTATGTGATTGTTTTGTGTGTGATTGTATGTATATTATTTGAATCCTCGGGGTTGACAAGGCTAGATTAGTATTTAATTTTTGTAATTAAATACAACATTGTTTAGCCACTCATTTTAGTTTATTTTGGATCTAGATTATTTGTACACTCCTTCGTGGAGTATAGGATCGATGGATGTAAATTAAAATAGTTTATCTCGGCTCGGATCTCTTTGGTGACTTGCGCACGGGAAAAGATGGAGCGGACGAGGTGGCGACATGACGGGATGCGTATTGGAGAACAATGCCATAATAGTTGGAAAAATTCTGTTTTTTTTCTATATTTATTGCTGATTTGTTTTTATATGCATGTTGTGTATGCTTGAAAATTCCTCATTGTCAATTTACTAAGTGGGAGAGGGACATTTTAATTAATTCCCGCGGCCTCCATTACAATTTGACGTGTGATGCAACAAACTTGCGCGTTGGCTTTGAGTGCCTTCCTCCCCATCGGATGGGTTTGTTTGCGGATCACTAGGTCAAATAATAGTTATAGGAAATTATTTAGGAGCGTGTGTACTTCCCGATCGGTAAGGCACATAATCCGAAATAATTCCCTTAGTATCGTGTAATGGTGCACACTTAGATGCAAATAAAAAGTATCCTCCCCATCGGAGTCACTGCTTTTATTTGTAGGGCCAAAGAGGAACCAACTATTAATTTTATTTGTCAAAAAGTAAGGTTGACAAGATAATAAAATTAATGGGTAAAACCTCCTCTTACAAATGTAGAATTCGTATACGTCCACACTATCATGGCATGCGATATTCTCGGTGTTTTTGAGGTGTTGGTTGATTTCAGAATTTTATTGTTTTGAGGAATCAATAATATTTGAAATCTAATATTTTGATCATTGTGATTCTTAGGTTTTTCAAATGGCTTTCAACCCACTTGTTGTGATATTAAAAGAAAATAAACTTACTGGAACAAACTATATTGATTGGAAAAGAAACTTGGATATTGTCTTAACTACAGAGGAGTACAAATTTGTACTCTTCGAGGTCTATCCTCCTAAGCCCACCGATGACTCTGATGAAAAGGAGAAAGAAAGTTATAAGAAATGGATCAAGGCAGATGAGATGGCGCGGTGTTACATTTTGGCATCTATGTCAAATGTCCGAACATCGACATCGAGCCATGGCCACAGCTTATGACATGCTGTTCAATCTCAAGGAACTTTTCGGACATCAGAGTAGGGCGGCTAGACAGGAGGCGATGAGAAACTTGATGACGACCACCATGATCGAGGGAACACCCGTTAGGGATCATGTTCTCAAGATGATGGCTCATCTTAATGAGATGGAAGTTGTCGGAGCTGAGATCGATGGGGAAACCCAGGTCGATATCATTCTCCAGTCTCTGCCTAGGAGTTTTGAGCAGTTCTGCCTCAACTACAACATGAACAAAAGGTCGTATTCATTGGCGGAGCTTCTGACAGAACTCCAGGCGGTAGAGGGGCTTTTTCGTCAAAGCGCTCAAGCCATGGTTGCTCAGAAGGTTTCTTCTTTTAAACCGAAAGGTAAGAAGAAGAAGAAGCAAGGTGGAGCAAAGAAAGTGGCAGTGGGACCTCAGGCAGGAGTGAAGAAGCCGAAAGGCAAGTGCTTCACTTGCAAGCAGACTGGACATTGGAAGGCGGACTGTCCTCGCCGAAAGAACAAAGGTATATCTTCTTGTTTAGTTGTTGAAACATGTTTAGCGGTGTTATCTATCGATTACGGTGTGTAGATACAGGAGCCACTGATCATGTCTGCAATACTTTGCAGGGGTTCCAGGAAACCCGACGACTAGCTGAGGGAGAGATTACCGTCTTCATGGGCAATGCTTCAAAGGTGGCGGCTATTACAGTGGGAGACGTTTATTTATCTTTTGATAGGAATAAAGTTTTGGTTTTGAGAAATTGTCTTTATGTACCTACTTTTAGAAAGAATCTAATTTCAGTTTCTAAATTGTTTATGGATGGATATTCTGTTTCTTTTAATGATAAAGTGGTTATAAAAAGGAATAGGGAGATTATCTGTTCTGGTACATTGGTTGGCAATTTGTATACTCTTAAACCGAAAACTCCCACGATGCATATAGAAGTAAATAACTCATCTTCTAAGTCTAATAAGAGAAAAGAACCTTCGAAAATGAACCAGACGTATCTTTGGCATCTAAGGCTTGGTCATATTAACCTGAGTAGAATTCAAAGGTTGATAGCTGATGGACCTTTGGGTTCATTAGTGGTGGAGGATCTCCCAACCTGCAAATCTTGGTTGGAAGGTAAAATGACTAAGAGGCCTTTCAAGGCCAAGGGGTATAGAGCCAAAGATGTGTTAGAATTGGTTCATTCTGATCTGTGTGGTCCTATGTCTATCCAGGCTAGAGGTGGCTTTGAATACTTCGTCTCTTTTATAGATGATTATTCAAGGTATGGATACATTTACTTGATGCGCCGCAAGTCTGAATGCTTTGACAGGTTCAAAGAATTCAAGGCTAATGTGGAGAGACGTCAAGGTAAAAGTATCAAGACACTACGATCTGATCATGGTGGTGAGTACCTCTTGGGAGAGTTTAGGAGTTACTTATCAGAATCTGGGATTCAATCCCAATTGTCCGCACCTTGCACACCCCAGCAGAATGATGTGGCGGAGCGAAGGAATAGGACTCTTATGGAGATGGTCAAATCGATGATGAGTTATTCTGAGTTACCTGATTCGTTCTGGGGGTTTGCTCTGGAAACAACATCACACATTCTGAACTTGGTTCCATCTAAGTCAGTACCCTCTACTCCCACAGAGTTGTGGACTGGGCGAAAGCCTAGTCTAAGACATATTCGGATTTGGGGTAGTCCAGCACATGTGCTAAAGGGAGATGCTGGTAAGTTGGAATCTCGTACAGAAGTACGCTTGTTTGTTGGCTACTCTAAGGGAACGAAGGGTGGTTTATTCTATAGTCTTAGAGATCAGAAGGTGATCGTGAGTACGAATGTCAGATTTCTAGAGGAGGACTATGTGATGAACCACAAGCCCACGAGTAGGATTGTTCTTGAGGAGTTGATAGGGGAAGTCCCGACTTCAGTACCACCGGTACAAGAGGACATACCACAAGTCACTGCACCGCGTGTCACAGAGCATACACAGGAGGCACCTCGTCGTAGTGGGAGGGTTGTTAGACAACCCGAGAGATTCATGTTTTTGGGAGAGTCTTCGGACTTAGTCCCTGGTGAACATGAACCTGATCCTTGGACATATGAAGAGGCACTCCAAGATAGAGATGCGGTATCTTGGCAAAGAGCGATGAATTCAGAGATAGAATCAATGGATTCTAATCAGGTATGGGAGCTAGTAGAGCCACCCGATGGTATAAAAGTCATTGGATGCAAGTGGATCTACAAGAGAAAGAGAGGAGTAGACGGGAAGGTTGAGACCTTCAAAGCTAGGCTTGTTGCGAAAGGGTATACTCAGAAAGAGGGTATCGATTATGAGGAGACCTTTTCGCCGGTAGCTATGCTTAAGTCTATCCGGATTCTCTTATCTATAGCTGCTCATATGGATTATGAGATTTGGCAGATGGATGTCAAGACAGCTTTCCTTAACGGAAGTCTTGAGGAGAACATCTATATGCGGCAACCAGAGGGATTCATTGCTAAAGGCAAAGAGCATCTTGTATGTAAGCTTAGTCGGTCCATTTATGGATTGAAGCAAGCTTCTAGATCTTGGAACATCCACTTTGATGAGGTAATCCAGTCATATGGATTTATTCAAAGTCCGGATGAGCCTTGTGTATACAAGAGATGTGACGGAAACATAGTGGTATTTCTTGTACTATACGTAGATGACATTTTGTTAGTTGGCAACAATATCAGAGTGTTATCAGACATAAGGGTATGGTTGTCCAAACAGTTTGACATGAAGGACTTGGGAGAAGTGGGACACATCCTTGGGATCAAAGTAATAAGGGATCGCAAGAAAAGGATGTTGTGCTTATCTCAAGCTTCATACATTGACACTATCCTTTCTCGTTTTAGCATGCAGAACTCCAAGAAAGGTTTTCTACCTTTTAGGCATGGAGTTCCTTTATCTAAAGAGATGTGTCCCAAAACATCAAAGGAGATAGAGGAGATGAAGGCGGTTCCTTATGCTTCGACAGTAGGAAGCCTCATGTATGCTATGCTATGTACGAGACCATATATCTGCTTTGCCGTGGGCATGGTTAGCAGATATCAGAGTAATCCTGGACAGGGACATTGGACTGCGGTAAAGCATATATTGAAGTACCTGAGAAGGACTAGGGATTATATGCTGGTTTACCGGGCAGATCAATTAGTCCCTGTGGGTTACACGGATTCGGATTTCCAATCAGATAGAGCCAACAGTAAGTCTACCTCGGGGTTTGTGTTTACTTTTGGAGGTGGAGCCATAGTTTGGAGGAGTGTCAAGCAGAAATGTGTGGTGGACTCTACCATGGAAGCTGAGTATGTGACAGCCTCAGAGGCAGCCAAGGAAGTTGTATGGCTCAGGAACTTCTTGATGGACTTGGATGTGATTCTTGGTTTGCCCAGATCTATCACAATTTATTGTGATAACAGTGGTGCAGTTGCAAACTCGAAGGAACCATGAGCCCATAAGTCAAGTAAACACATAGAGCGCAAGTACCACCTGATACGAGAGATCGTAAAGCGAGGAGAAGTAGCTGTCGCCAAGATTGCATCAGAGGATAACCTGGCGGATCCATTCACTAAGGCCCTTCCAGTGAAAGCGTTTGATAGGCATGAGGAGGACATGGGGATCAGATGTATGGCAGTGTGATGACAGCATAGTCTTTTAGTATAAGTGGGAGATTGTTGGAATGTATACTGAAAGCCTAGCTCTTTTTGTATGAACATTTTTATTTTGAAATAAGAATCACATGATCATTATTTGCACTTTATATTTATTATATGTGTGCATATTGTCTAATATTTTACATTGTAGATAACATGGTGCTTGGTGTGGCAAAGAAGATCATATTATCAGTCCCTTGTAGAAAATAAGTAGAGGTTCACAACCAAGATGGTTTTGGACAAACCATTGGCATGGTTGTAGTGTAGCTTGGTATTGTTTTGCTTTAACATAGAGTTACACTAGTACACTTAGGTGTATTGAGTAGGACCGACATAGAGGTGATTCAATTTATTGCTGACTACATAATTGAATCGGACCTCGGATATTATGTTGTACATGCTCTTAATCCCGATATAATAACGGGCACATGTACTTAGTATTTATTTCTTTGATTTACCATAGGGTGAGATTTAGATGGATTAAATCAATATGCCCGGTAAGTTGGGAAATAATATTATTTACATGGTGTGCCATTGATTATAGGAGGAAACCGTGTCCTATATATTAGGTTGATGATGACCCCTTGAGGAGCTCATAAGGTTCATCATGTAAACCCAGCTGGTTGACTTAGTCAACATGATGATAAGGTTGAGTGGTACTACTCGAGGAGTTAGATGTTAATTGATTGATGGTCAGTAAATCAATTAATTAACGGACATTCGATATCTTAAACATGGGGAGATGGATGTACAAATAATATATGGAGCCCATATTAATTTATGGGGGTTGGTGAGGTAATTTAATGATGATCCTCTAGTGGAATGGAACATCATTGATGGATCAAGTTTGTGTGGTTTCGATCCATCGGGGGGCCAAGATCCAACTCCTCCTCATGGTCCCTATCGTAGCCTAATATAATCCTCAAGAAGCCTAGATCCAAGGATGTAAAACAAAACTCTAAAACAAATGGTTGGGATTAAATCCCTAGAACCGATGGTTGAGATTAAATCTCTAGATCCGACGGTTGAGATGAAACCCTAGAACCGACGGTTGAGATTAAATCCCTAGATCCGACGGTTGGGATTAAATCCCTAGATCCGACGGTTGGGATGAAACCCTAGATCTGACGGTTGGGATGAAACCCAAGATCCGACGGTTGGGATGAAACCCTAGATCCGACGGTTGGGATAAAACCCTAGATCCGACGGTGAAGATTAAATCTCTAGATACGACGGTGGAGATTAAAGGAGGCTTAAGCCCAATTCTATAAATAGAGGGCTAAGGCTTGGGCGGCAAGAATTTTTTTTTTTTGCATTAGGGTTTTGCCTCTCAAGAGTTTAGGCGGCTAGGGTTTTGGTTTGTGGTTTGGGCGGCAACAAGGAAGGAGATTAGGGTTTCTTCCTTTTCTCCTTGGTGGTCGGCGCTCACTCCATACTCCTCCTTGTTTTGGCCGGCTCTCTTCCTCCTCCTTTTCTCCTTGGTGGCAGGCGGTTCTCCATACATTGGTGGCCGGCGCTTCTCCCATTCATTGGTGGCCGGCGGAAACATTTTCACAAGGTTGGCCGGCGCTCAACCATTCACTCCTTGGCCAGCGGTTACATCGAGCTCCTTGGCTTGGTGGCCGGTTCTAGAAAGGAGAAGGAGCTTTGTTTGGTTCTTCTCTTTGTTTGGAGCGAACAAGGAAGAGAAGAACGTGATCTAGGAGGTTTCTACTCGTGGAGGATCTTCGCCCACACGACGTCCACGAAGAGGATAGGACATACGGTAGAAGATCGTGAGGTATAAAAGTTTTATAACTTTTTTTTTCTGATCTTAGCATGTTCTTTATTTGTTGATTATACTAGTTTGCATTTGTATGTATTTTGTATAATCATGGACCCCGAAGACAAACACAAAAACCGGCGATCCGTCCGTCGTCTCTTCCGCGGCTAACCAACTAGAAGAGTTGGGTTGCTTGAACAACTAGTTTGTTCAAGCGATCGTTCAAGTTGTTAGCACGACGATGAATTGGTTGTGCTAAGGAAACTCATCCCATCCCGATTAGTTTTTTCATTAGTGAAAATTTTAATCTGGGGACATGGGAGCCAATGAGCCTCCGAAGCAACTACCAACAGTATCCATCATAGGATGATGAATGTGTTTTTCTCTTCTTTAAGGGGACAAGTTATGGGGAGAATGTCATCAATTGGGAAAATTGATGGGTTTTTGATACCCAATTTGGAAATTGGGAGAGTTAATAGGATTGCCTCTCTTGAGTGATATGGGACTTATCATTAGGAAGATGGTAGGCATCCTAGGTATTTTTGGACCAAGGGAGAGATTGTAAGATCTCATTGGGACATGAGACATTGACCTCCTTGGAGAGAAAACTTTTTTGATGTTAGTCAAAAAGAAGGAGAACATTTTGAGAGAGAATTTATTGAAAGGTAAGATTATCAATTTGGGAAATTGGTAAGGGAATTTGAGTTAGGGGCCTAACTCAAGGTTGGTTTTATCAAACATCAAAAAGGGGGAGATTGTTGGTACAATCGGCCCAGGTCACGATTGACCAGACTCAAGTTTGACTCGAGTGATGTTTTGATGTTTGACATAGGATGTTTGATATAGTATGTTTGAAAAAGTGAGTTGACATTGATGTTTGACATTAATGTCGGTTAATATGTTGGGGAGATTGTTGGAGCAATCGACCCGGGTCATGATTAACCGGACTCGAGTTTGACTCGAGGGAGACTTTGATGGTTGACTAGGGTTGACCATGTGGTTATTGGGAAAGTCCAAGTCTTGAGTACTTGACATGGGAAGTCCAAGCATGGGTCTTGGCAAATGGAAAGTCCAACATGGGTTGGCAAGGAAAAGTCCAAGCATGGGTCTTGGCATGGAAAGTCCAACATGGGTTGGCAAGGGAAAGTCCAAGCTTGAGTCTTGGCATTTGAGAAGTCCAAGGGGATTGATATTGGCGGCGTAAAGTCCAAGCGGGAGTAAAGTCTAAGCGGAGTCTTGGCGGCGTAAGTCCAATGTGTCTTGGCGGTGTAGACACTGTTAGCATGACATAGCCGATGGAAGCACCTGAAGGCTAGCGCGATGGATGAACAAGTCATGGATGATTTGGAGGGATCCGAGAGGCGTGAGGCTGATGGAGATAGCAAGAAGGCTTAGGTCTAAGCTAAGGGTGGTCTAGCAAGTATGGGGGAACCATACTTGGGCTAAAACCTCATGTTTGAGGTGTGCCAGTCGACTGGTGGCATGGGGCAGTCGACTAGCCTGAGTCGACTAGAGTTCGACTGCCGTTTAGGAGCTGAAAAGGCTCTGGCAGTCGACTATTCATTGGAGCAGTCCACTGATGGAAGTCGACTACTGGTTTAGTCACGAGCACAGAATGCTCTATAGCCAACTCAGAAGTCGACTACTGACGCTGGCAGTCGATTGCCAATGTTGGCAGTCGACTTGTGAGAGTCCCATTGGAACTTTTCCAGCATGGATTGAGCCGTTGTCTCACAGCAACAGTGCCATTAGTCGCTTGGTGACTTATGGCAGTCAACTGATCGGCAAAAATCTAGCCCGATGCAGGTTAAAAAGAGGAGCTCGAGGAGGATTTCGACATTGGTTCTTTGGGATCTTTCTTGGGGCGATTTGAAGGCGAATTGCAGGTGCATTTCAGGGCCCTTCAACCTCATCCAAGCAACCAACAAGCAAAGCGCTCAAACCCTAGTTTTGTAAAGTATTCTTTACATTTCTATGTATTTTTCTTGTATTTTAATGTATTACTTTTGTAATCATTGTACGAGGTTTCTCCACCTCCGACTTGTGTCGAGAAGGAGTTGTTTGTGATTAGTGGTTGCGTGTGCATCACTAGAGCTCTTTAGAGCTCGATCCATGGAGTAGGAACCGTTTGGTTCCGAACCACGTTATATTCTTGTGTTCGTATTTGTCTTGTTTCGTTATTGTCATTATTATTATTATTCCGCTGCGAATGACGAGTTTTGTAGAGACGAACGCGAACGTATTCCATCGACGCATAGCACGACGCTATTCACCCCCCTCTAGCGTTCCAACGATCCCCTACAAAAAGGCCCCAGTCGACTGCCCCTGTAGTCGTTGTCTCACAACGACCAAATCCACGTTGGATAAGTTCCAACGGATGACCTACCAGCCGACTAATCATGCCCATCAGTCGACTGGTGACCTAGTAGTCGGAGCGGTCGACTACGGCGTTACGCTCGTGACATTCCCATCGATCATTGCCATCCCTCGGTAGTCATTCGTCGACATCGATCAGCTGTCGACATCAGTCGACTACCAAGCACAAAAACCGCAGTATAACACCAGTCGAACCCTAGTCGACTTGGATCAGTCGACTGGCACCTATGCTAGTCGACTGATGTCGGGTAAAACCTCAAACATCAAGCTGTTTGAGCATCCGACACTCAGTCTTAGCCACTTGGCCAAGTCCACCTTATCCCTCATGGAGTTCCCCACCGAAGCTCTCTTCCCTCGTCCTACGTCCCTCGGATGTGTCAAGTGCACGACTTCGCAATGCCATCCTTCGCGTCTCATGCCCTTGAAGTATGCTTCCCTTTGGCCTCACTCCATTCGCTCCCTGTCCGGCGGTCCCTCGGATGCACCAAGCGCACGACTTCGCAATGCCATCCTTCACCGACTCAAGGACCCCGAGCCTAGTGAACTTGCCTAGTTCTCAAGACTTCCTACATGCACCAAGTGCACGGCTTCGCAATGCATTTCTCATCAAGCACCAAGCGCATGGCTTTGCAATGCTTTGGACTTTTCCACACCAAGCCCTATGCTTGGATTTTCCATGCCAACTCCATGTTGGACTTTCCTATGACAATCCCATGTCATAAGTTTTGTCTATCATCAAAATACTGCTCGAGTCAAACTCGAGTCAACCTAGGCCGATTGCACCAACAATCACCAACTGTGCCAACCGGCAGTTGGATCTCATAGTGGAGTCATCACCACACACTGGGCCTCCACTCATGCACCCCTCTCACCTCCTACCCATCACTCATCTATAGATCCACCCATGTATAGAAGCCCCCTAGTCCACGGCGCGAGCCTACACCTGCACCTCCTTTTTCCACTTTTGACCAGGATATAGGTACGTTGACTTATGACTTCTCCAAGTTTCGATTGTGCCTCAACGATATTTACGCTGAGCAGTAGACACAGAGGCAGCAATAGGAGGAGCACATCGCCTACATGCAGGCAGAGTTTCAGGGCCTCCGAGACATTTCCAGTGGGCCAAGGAGTTCTGCAACGAGGCCAAAGCCTATTTTTAGGAGGAAACTACCTATCGCCAGAAGGTTTGACAGCACATGCACGCTGCACAGTCATAGTGGGCCAGGGAGGAGGAGCACAAAGCCACCATTGCATCTACCAGTTTCCAGATTGACCACATGTACATGTGGCATCAGCACCTAAGCCCCAAATTCTCCTAGGAGCCTGATATGCCTAGACTGCCAGACTTCCCACCTCGACCACCATATTAGAGGTACGGTCTCATTTAAGTTTGGGGGGGACCCCAAATTTTGATAAATTTTTCTACCAGTGTTAGTTTCTTTCCTGACATCTAGGTTTAGTTGTTTGCATTTAGGTGTCCATGCATACAATATTTAGTTTTCTTTCAGTGCTTAGTTGTTTGTTACTTTAAATTGCCTCAGTAATATTTTTAAAATTCTTCACGATTTGCTTCCATACTATAGATAGCTTAACTTTATTTATCTTGTGGTATTTTATTTTTGGTTGCTTTGATGGATGTTATAGATTTGCACTTGTTAGCTTTTATCTTTCACTTACACTTGACGAATATTCTGAAAGGAAAAAATATATTACATACATAGTTATGATTCATCCCAGTAGTCTAGTATTTTGGAATTCATAGGTCGACTTATTGTTATCCCTATCTGATTGGAAGTCGAAATCTGTGTAACCTACAGGGAGTAATTGATTTTCTTGGTATACCAGCATATAATCCCTAGTCCTTCTCAGGTACATTAATATATGCTTTACCGCAGTCCAATATCCTTGTCCTGGATTACTTTGATATATGCTAACCATGCCCATGACAAAGCAGATATCCGACTTCGTACATAACATAGCATACATGAGGCTTCCTACCGCCGAAGCATAAGGAATCGCCTTCATCTCCTCTATCTCCTTTGATGTTCTAGGACACATCTCTTTAGATAAAGGTACTCCATGCCTAAAAGGTAGAAAACCTTTCTTAGAGTTTTGCATGCTAAAACGAGCCAAAATAGTGTCTATGTATGAAGCTTGAGATAAGCATAACATCCTTTTCCTGCGATCCCTTATAACCTTGATCTCAAGGATGTGTCCCACTTCTCCTAAGTCCTTCATATCAAACTGTTTGGACAACCATACCCTTATGTCTAATAACACTTTGACATTGTTGCCAATTAGCAAAATGTCATCTATGTATAGTACAAGAAATACCACTACGTTTCTGTCACATCTCTTGTATACACAAGACTCATCCGGACTTTGAATAAATCCAAAAGACTGGATTACCTCATCAAAGCGGATGTTCCAAGATCTAGAAGCTTGCTTCAATCGATAAATGGACCGATTAAGCTTGCACACAAGATGCTCTTTTCCCTTTGCAATGAATCCCTCTGGTTGCTTCATATATATATTTTCCTCAAGACTTTCATTAAGGAAAGCTGTCTTAACATCCATTTGCCACACCTCATAATCTATATGAGCAGCAATAGATAAGAGAATCCAGATAGACTTAAGCATGGCTATCAGTGAAAAAGTCTCCTCATAATCGATGCCCTCTTTCTTAATATACCCTTTCGCAATAAGCCTTTGTTTGAAGGTCTCAACCTTCCCGTCTATTCCTATCTTCCTTTTGTAGATCCACTTGCATCTAATGGTTTTTACACCATTGGGTGGTTCTACTAGCTCCCAGACCTGATTTGAATCCATAGATTCTATCTCAGAATTCATTGCACTTTGCCAAGATACCACATCTTTATCTTTGATTGCCTCGTCATATGTCCAAGGATCAGGTTCATGTTCGTCAGGGACAAAATCAGAAGATTCTCTTAAGAACATAAATCTATCAGGTTGTCTAACAACCCTCCCACTACGACGAGGTTGTTGGTGCAATCGGCCCAGGTCACGATTGACCGGACTCGAATTTGACTCGAGTGATGATTTGATGTTTGACATAGTGAGTTGACATTGATGTCTAATAATGTCTTGGGGAGATTGTTGGAACAATCGACCCGGGTTATGATTAACCGGACTTGAGTTTGACTCGAGGGGATTTTGATGGTTGACTGGAGTTGACCATGTTATGGAAAGTCCAAGTCTTGAGTTCTTGGCATGTAAAGTCCAAGCATGGGTCTTGGCAAGGTAAAGTCCAATACTTGAGTACTTGGCATGGAAATTCCAACATGGGTTGGCAAAGGAAAGTCAAAGCTGGAGTCTTGGCATTTGAGAAGTCCAAGGGGTTGATATTGGCGGCGTAAAGTCCAAGCGGGAGTCTTGGCAGCATAAGTCCAATGGTTGACGGCGTAAAGTCCAAGCAGAGTCTTGGCAGCGTAAGTCCAATGTGCCTTGGCGGTGTAGACACCATTAGCATGTCATAGCCGATGGAAGTATCTGAAGGCTTGCATATTGGATGAACAATTCATGGATGACTTGGAGGGATCCGAGAGGTGTGAGGCTGATGGAGATGGCTAGAAGGCCTAGGCCTAGGCTAAGGGTGGTCTAGCAAGTATCGGGGAACTTTACTTGGGTTAAAACCTCATGTTTGAGGTGTGCCAGTCGACTGTGTCATGTTGCAGTTTATTGGTGTGAGTTAACTAGGGTTTGACTGTGGGAAGTGCCTTAGCAGTCGACTGCTAGAGGAGGGCAGTCGACTGATTGGCCGAGCAGTCGACTGATCTTGTGATCAATCGACTGGTGCTCAATTTTTCGGGCACAGAATGAAGTCTGACACGACTACTGGGGTTAGCAGTCGAGTGAAGGATCGATTAGTCAACTGATGGTCATTATCAGTCGACTGATAAGGGATCCGTTGGATCTTTCCAGTGTGGATCTAGCCATTGTCTCACGACAACAGTTGCATCAGTAGACTGATGGTCCTGAGCAGTCGACTGATCGGTGATTTCCAGCCCAGGTTGCAGCTTTAAATGGAGCTCGTGGAAGAGGAAATCACCACCGATTTTCTTGGACGTTTTGAAGCGATTTGCTGCTGCAAATCAGGGCCTTTATCTGCTAGTCCAAGGAAATCAACAAGCAAGCTTTCAAAAGGTTTGTGTAAAGTTTTCTTTGCTTCCTTTTGTGTATTCACTTGTAATTGCTTGTTGTTTACTTGTATTACTGTTGTAATATTTTGTAGGGGGTTTCTCCACCTCCGACTTGTGTCGAGAAGGAGCTATTGCATAGTGGTGTGTTTTTGGCATCACTAGAGATCTTTAGAGCTCGATCCGTGGAGTAGGAACTGTTCGGTTTCGAACCAAGTAAAACACTTGTGTATTTGTGGTTGTCTATTTCGTTATTGCAATTTCTTGGGCGATTTTGTGGCGATTTTCTGGTGCAAATCAAGGTCTTCAAGCTCAGTTCAAACAATCAACAAGCAAGCATCCAAAGTAATAGTTGTAAAGTTTTCTTTACGTTGTTTCATGTATTTCATTTATATTTTCTTGTATATCTCGTGTATTACTTTTGTAATCGTTGTAAGTGGTTTCTCCGCCTCTGATTTGTTGTCAAGAAGGAGTATTTGGTTTAGTGGTGGTGTTTGCATCGCTAGGGCTCGTTTGTGTAGGAATGTATACTGAAAAGTCTACCTTTTGTATGAACATCTTTATTTTGAAATAAGAATCATATGATCTTTGTTGGTGCAATCGTCCAAGGTTGACTCGAGTTTGACTCGAGCAGTACCCTGATAGTATTTTGATGACAGACAAAACTCATGACATGGGATTGTCATGGGAAAGAAAATCCAAGCATGGAGCTTGGTGTGGGAAAGTCCAACATGGGGTTGGCATGGAAAGTCCAAAGCATTGCGAAGCCGTGCGCTTGGTGCTTGGCATGGGAAATCCAAAGCATTGCGAAGCCGTGCGCTTGGTGCTTGGTGAGAGATGCATTGCGAAGTCGTGCGCTTGGTGCATATGGGAAGTCTTGAGGACTTGGTAAGTTCACTAGGCTCGGGGTCCTTGAGTCGGTGAAGGATGACATTGCGAAGCCGTGCGCTTGGTGCATCCGAGGGACCGCCGGACGGGGAGCGAATGGAGTGAGCCCAAAGGGAAGCATACTTCTAGGGCATGAAACGCGAAGGATGGCGTTGCGAAGCCGTGCGCTTGGCGCATCCGAGGGACGTAGGCCGAGGGAAGAGAGCTTCGGTGGGGAACTCCATGAGGGATAAGGTGGACTTGGCCAAGTGGCTAAGACTGAGTGTCGGAGGCTCAAACATCGTTATGATTGAGGTTTTAGCCGACATCAGTCGACTGGCATAGGTGCCAGTCGACTGCTCTAGGTCGTTGGGTTCGACCAGTGTTCGACTGAACCAAGATTGGTTGGATCGGTCAGCCATGGGGCGGGGCCGATCGCCAAGGGACGGCCGATCGGTGATGACACTGCACGCAGACGCAGAATGGAGTCGACTCGACTGGGCACTCGACTGATGGATGATCAGTCGACTGATGGGTGCCATCAGTCGACTGATGTGTGATCCGTTGGAACTTAACCAACGTGGATCCGGCCATTGTGAGACAACGGCTACGATACCAGTCGACTGATGGTCACGATCAGTCGGTGATGATGGGCGAAAAATGGAGCTCGAGTTGGAGGATTTCGCCAAGGCTTTTGGGTGACTTTGAAGGGAATTCTTTGTTGCATTCCGCACCTTCAAGAGCAAGCAAAAGCAAGCAACAAGAAAGCGATCAAAAGCAATCGGTGTAAAAGTTCTCTTTTGTATTGTTTTTGTATTTCTTGTTGTATTTCATTACTTAGTGTAATAGCTTGTGAGAGGTTTCTCCACCTCCGACGTGTTGTCGAAAAGGAGTGTTATAGTTAGTACCGTGAGCATAACTAGAGCTCGAGGAGCTCACCCGTGGAGTAGGAACCATTCGGTTCCGAACCACATATATCGTTGTGTTTTGTTTGTGTGTATTTGTGTTTCTTGTTAGTATTATTATTGTTATTCCGCTGCGCTAACAAGAATTGTAGACGAGAACGAACAAAATACGACGAACAACGAACGAGGGCTATTCACCCCCCTCTAGCCGGCCATCCGATCTCCAACAAGTGGTATCAGAGCCAAGGTCGCTCTTCAAGGACTAACCGCCACGAGAGCACTACAAATGGCCGACTTCATCCATCCACCGAAATTCGATGGAGATTTTGCTTGGTGGAGAAAACGGATGGAGGTATATCTCGAAACCGATTTTGATTATATGATTATCATAGAAAATGGTTTTGAGATGCCTAGGGACAAATACAACAAGCCCATTGAGAAGTCTAGGTGGACCCAAGACCAAGTCAAGGATTTCAAGACAAATCTTGAGGTAATCAAATTGATTAGTGATTTGTTACCTAACACTATTTGGTCTAGATTGGGTGATTATAGGGATGCAAGGGAATTATGGGAGAAAATAATGAAATTCTAAGAAAATTCCCAATCGGAACAAGTAGAGGAGAATGCCGAAAAAGAAGCACCCACAACATTTGAAGATGTTGATGATTTGGTGGAGACCTCCACCTCTAGCATTGAGGGGGAGGAAAGGCAATCTTCCATCCCGGAGCAAGAACAAGAAGCATCCACATCCGGAAGAAGTGAAGATCATGAAGAGGCCTCCACCACCTCCCTAGGTAACTCAAGTGTTATTATTTTAAATAAAAATCACATAATATGCTTTGAGTGTAGGGAGAAAGGGCATTACAAGAGCAAATGCCCTAAATTGGCTAAGGAAAAGGCATCAAGACCGAAAGTCAACCCAAAGTCAAAGGATGCCGGTGTTCCCAAAATCAAGAGCCAAGAGCACATTGTGTGTTTCAAATGCAATCAAAAGGGACACTACCGAAGCCAATGCCCTAGGGGAGGAAGAAAGGGCAAGAAGGTGCAATTCATGTAGGGGGAGCTCCTAAAGCTAACCCTAAGGTACATTTAGTTAATGCACCTTTAATTCCTAAAGTCAAAAAGCATGCTAAAAATTATTTTAGTTCTCTTGCTATTATCAATGAAAAGCATGCTAAGAGAAATAAAAAGGTGTATTGTCTAGGTGCTAAACATGTTAGTTTCTCTAAGGACAAACCTAGGACTCAAAACACTAGATCTATTTTACCTAGGGAGTCAATTAGGAGAATTGAAGAAAACTTGGGTGTTAATCCCAAGAAATCTAGGCATATGCCTAAGAAGAATAACATTTCCCCTAAACCTAATGAAAATTCAAAATTGAGGAAATTAGAGGTGGAGAACCGAGCCTTGAGGTCAAGGCTAGAAAAATTGGAAAAGACCCTAGCAATAATATCAAACTCGGTTAAGGGGTCTAATGCACAAAAGTCAAGACCTAGGAAACAAGAAACATCTAAGGGCAAGAAGGGTTTGAGTCACAAACCTATGTCCTACCATAATGTTCCATTTAATTATGGAACCACATCTAGGTCTAGAAGAGCCAAGGCTAATAGGGAAGCTATCCCTAAGACTAGCCATGGTATTTGCTTAGTGGCTACGGACTTAAGAAAAACCAAGAAGGCCACTAAGAAGGTCAATGGAGGAGTCACCTCTAGAGTTGACCCAAGTAAGACCCAAAAGACTATGGTTTTAAAACCAAAAAGGGTCATTAGAAAGGTATCTAGGGAAGTTATCCCTAGGGAATACCTTGTTAACCCAAGGAGCTCCAATAGGTATTGGGTTCCTAAAAGCGTGATCGATTCACGCTAAATGGGTTAGGGTGTGTCAACCCTAAGTAGATGGGTAGTTAACCTAACCATAGTAGAGTTGACACATTAGGATGTGCCAATATGCTTGAGAAGTTTAAAATGATTTAAATTGGCACAATTAGGTCTTAGAGGTATTGGTGTGCCATTTTTGGTTTTTGGCACACTAGGAAAATGAATGGCATTAAGGCAAAATTGAATTAATTCCTAGAAATGGCAAATTGATTCTAACACTTTGGTATTTTATACCTTAGTTTACTTTACTTGCCATGATTTGTTTGTCTTGCCATGTCATGACATCATTTTCATTTTTAATTATAAAAATGTCATGATCATGTTTAGATTTATGTTTGTATGTCATGTATGCTTAATTTTCATTCACATGCCATGACATCATGATTTTGACATATGCCTTTATCAATATCATAATTATGCCATAATCATCATCATGCATAAATTAAAATGAAATTAAGGACTATGGCATAATTTGATGGGAATCAAATAATATTGCCTTAGAAATATGCATGAGAATTTAAAAGAACAAAAACCCACATCTCACTAGATTAACTGCCTTGAATGTGTTTTACACATCTAGATATTGGTGAGATGTTTAGGAAAAAGAAAATAAAGGTTTGAAAAACATGTTGAAAACATTTTGAAAAACCTTGGTGAAGCCTATCTTTTGATAGCTATCACCATTGAATGGGATGATACAAAGATGGCTCTTTATTGAAGCTTTTCTAAAATTTTGAACTTTGTATCAATCTCCTAATTTAATGGGTAAAATAATTTTCCAACATTTTTCACCCATAGTGTTTAGGATAAGTAATATGCATATGAAATTTCATGATTTTTAAACTTATGTATATTTACTTATGGATTTCAAAAATCCAATGTCTGAAATTGAAAAACTGCATTTAGTATATCGTACCGATGCAATGACAAATCGATGGTAAATCGATCAGTATCCGAGTCGATAGTTAGGCCCATGTTTAGCCATGTTTTGGTCCCCTAACCACTCCTTCCCCTAGAATATGCTTGGGAGAGCATTAGAGAGGGTGGAAATCCATTGGATATGGATTAGGAGTTGGGTTGAGGGTGAGTATCAATTTTAAGGTGGAAGAGAGTTCATTGTTGAACTTTGCCTTAATTTTGATTTGGTTAATGTTCCTATTGGCTTAGGGACTCTCCAAGGTGCAATGGTCAAGGGGGAGCAAGCCTCTAGGGGGAGGTATCCATCATGGGAAGATGGATGTGTATTTCCTCATGGGAGGAAAATTGGGTTGCCTCTCTTTAAGTGATATGGGATCACTAGAAAGATGGTAGGCATGTGTTCCTCCAAGGGAGAGATTGTAAGATCTCATTAGGATATGAGACATTCATACCCTTGGGGAGGACCTTTTTGATGTGATGTCAAAAAGGGGGAGAAGTTACCAAGTTACCAATTAGGGTTCGTTGGAATTCTCATTGGGATATGAGAATTGCCAATATGGGAGAATTGGTAGACTTGAGATGGTAGTTTTGTCAATCATCAAAAAGGGGGAGATTGTTGGTGCAATCGTCCAAGGTTGACTCGAGTTTGACTCGAGCAGTACCCTGATAGTATTTTGATGACAGACAAAACTCATGACATGGGATTGTCATGGGAAAGAAAATCCAAGCATGGAGCTTGGTGTGGGAAAGTCCAACATGGGGTTGGCATAGAAAGTCCAAAGCATTGCGAAGCCGTGCGCTTGGTGCTTGGCATGGGAAATCCAAAGCATTGCGAAGCCGTGCGCTTGGTGCTTGGTGAGAGATGCATTGCGAAGCCGTGCGCTTGGGGCCTTTGGGAAGTCTTGAGGACTTGGTAAGTTCACTAGGCTCGGGGTCCTTGAGTCGGTGAAGGATGACATTGCGAAGCCGTGCGCTTGGTGCATCCGAGGGACCGCCGGACGGGGAGCGAATGGAGTGAGCCCAAAGGGAAGCATACTTCTAGGGCATGAACGCGCGAAGGATGGCGCGTTGCGGCGCTTGGCGCATCCGAGGGACGTAGGCCGAGGGAAGAGAGCTTCGGTGGGGAACTCCATGAGGGATAAGGTGGACTTGGCCAAGTGGCTAAGACTGAGTGTCGGAGGCTCAAACATCGTTATGATTGAGGTTTTAGCCGACATCAGTCGACTGGCATAGGTGCCAGTCGACTGCTCTAGGTCGTTGGGTTCGACCGATTGATCAACCAAGATTGGTTGGATCGATCGCCATGGAGGGTAGTCGATTGTTAGAGCATCGATTCGGTACGCCAAGGATCGATGACCGATCGATGACACCGCACGGGCACAGAATGGAGTCGACTCGACTGGGCACTCGACTGATGGATGATCAGTCGACTGATGGGTGCCATCAGTCGACTGATGTGTGATCCGTTGGAACTTAACCAACGTGGATCCGGCCATTGTGAGACAACGGCTACGATACCAGTCGACTGATGGTCACGATCAGTCGACTGATGGGCGCGAAAACAGCTTGATGCAGGTTATAAATGGAGCTCGAGTTGGAGGATTTCGCCAAGGCTTTTTGGGTGACTTTAAAGGGGAATTGTTGTTGCATTCCAGATCTTCAAGAGCAAGCAAAAGCAAGCAACAAGAAAGCGATCAAAAGCAATCGGTGTAAAAGTTCTCTTTTGTATTGTCTTTGTATTTCTTGTTGTATTTCATTACTTAGTGTAATAGCTTGTGAGAGGTTTCTCCACCTCCGACATGTTGTCGAAAAGGAGTGTTATAGTTAGTGCCGTGAGCATAACTAGAGCTCGAGGAGCTCACCCGTGGAGTAGAAACAATTCGGTTCCGAACCACGTATATCGTTGTGTTTTGTTTGTGTGTATTTGTGTTTCTTGTTAGTATTATTATTGTTATTCCGCTGCGCTAACAAGAATTGTAGACGAGAACGAACAAAATACGACGAACAATGAACGAGGGCTATTCACCCCCCTCTAGCCGGCCATCCGATCTCCAACAATCTTTGTTTGCATATTTTTATGGTTATGCATATTGTCTAATACATTACATTGTAGATAACATGGTTTGTGGTGTCACACGGGAGATCATGTTATCGGCTCCTTGTAAAGTATAAGTAAAAGCTTACAACCGAGATGGCTTTGGACAAACCATCGGAATGGTTGTAGTGTGATTTGGTATTGGTTTGTCTTGACCATAGAATCACACTAGTGCACTTTGAGTGTATTGAGCAGGACCGACTTAGAGGTGATTCGATTTATTGCTGACTACATCGAATTAGACCTCAGATATTATTATGTACATGCTCTTAACCCCGATATAATAACGAACACATATACTTAGTATTCATCTCTTTGATTTACCAATGGGCGAGATTTATAGATTAAATTGATAGGCTCGGTAAGTTGGGAGATGATATTATTTATATGGTGTGCCGTTGATTATAGGAGGAAACTGTGTCCTATATATTAAGATGATGATGTCCCCTTGAGGAGCTCATAAGGTTCATCATGTAAACCTTGCAGGTGGACTTGGTCCGACATGATGAAAAGGTTGAGTGGTACTACTCATGGAGTTAGATGTTGATTAATTAATGGTCAGTAAATTAATTAATTGACGGACATTCGATATCTTAAACACGGGGAGAAAATGTACATATAATATATGGAGCCCATATTATTATATGGGGGTTGGTGAGGTAGATCAATGATAATCCTTTAGTGGATTGGATTATCATTAATGGATCGGACTTTATGTGGGCTTGATCCATGGGTGGCCAAGATCAAACTCCTCCTCATGGTCCCTAATGTTGCCTATTAGCACCTCATGAAGCTTAGATCCAATGGATAGAAATAAAATTCTAGATCCAAAGGTAGAGATTAAATCTCTAGATCTGACGGTTGATATTAAATCTCTAGATCGGACGGTTGAGATTAAATCCCTAGAACCAATGGTGGAGATTAAAAGGAGGTTTATCTCTAACTCTATAAAAGGAGGGCAAGGGGTGGGCGGCAAGATGAGGAGTCCTAATTGAGATAGGATTAGGGTTTGGAGGCTTGGGCGGCACCAAATAAGGAAGTTTTTCCTTTCTTCTTCTTCATTCAAAGTGGCCAGTGTCCAGCAGCTTTTCCATATCTTTTCCAACCCTTGGCCGGCGGCCAAAGACTCTCTTCTCTTCTCCTTGAGTGGTGGAAACAAGACTTAGGGGTTTCCCTTTGTGTCTTGGTCGGTTTCCATCATCATCTTCTCCTCCTAGTTGGCCGACTGCAAGGATTCCCCTTGTTGCTTTTTGGTTGGCTATAGGAAGGAGAAGAACCTTGTATCTATTCTTCCTCTTTCTTTGGAAGAGAAAGGAAGGAAGATTTGTGATCTAGGAGCTTTAACTTTTGGTAGATCGTCACCCACACGACGTCCGAAAGGAGGAAGGTCGTACATTAGAAGATCGAGAGGTATATCGATTCTCTAATTTTTATATGTTACATGTTTGTATTTGTTTTTCAATTATGAGCATGATATAAATCTGTATATGGCTAAATAATACTTGGATCCCGAGCATAAACACAAAAGTCGGCGATCCGTACATCGTCTATTCCGCGGCTACTCGTAGAATAGAGGATGGTCGCTTGAACAACAAGTTTGTTCAAGTGACCTCTCTAAACGAATAGAACGACGATGACTTGGTTGTTTGAGCAATCCCTTTTGTCTAGGATTAAATTTTTTAATACGGGGACATCGATGGGATCGCCATGAACAAACAACCAAGGTGTTGTGGGAAGCGAAGTTTCCCCTCACGGACTCGATAAGCAAAACCCTTCAATTGGTATCAGAGCCAAGGTTTCCGGTTTTGTGTGTTTAGGATTCGGTTAATTTTTATGCACTTTTCATATATTATATGTGCCGAATAATAGTAGGATATGCCTAGTTTAACTTTTTGGTTACAGGCATAAGATCCGACTATTATGGCCATATGTGTGTATGTGATTGAATGTGTGTAAATGTTTATTTTGTTGAATCTTCAGGGTTGACGAGGCTAGTATTTAATATTTTGTAAATTAGATACGAAATTGTTTAGCCACTCTTTCTATTTTAGTTTACTTTCGATCTAGATTTCATGTACACTCCCTCGTGGAGTATAAGATCGATGGATGTAAATTAAAATAGATTTTAGTTTCGGCTCGGATCTCCGAATGGCTCGTACATGGCGTAGGAGGAGCGGACGAGAAGGCGATGCGACGGGAGACATATTGAAGACAAAAGCCATAATAGTTGGAAAATAATTTATTTTTCATATTTATTGCTTTTTGTTTGATATGCATGTCGTAGGCTAGGAAAATTCCTCAATTTCAAATTACTAAGTGGGAGAGGGAAATTTTTATAAATTCCCACGGCCTCCATTACGATTTGACAAGTGATGCAAACAAACTTGCGCGTCGGCTCTGAGTGCCTTCCTCCCCATCGGATGAGTTTGTTTGTGGATCACAAAGTCAAATATGGTTATAGGGAGTTATTAAGGAGCGTGTGCACTTCCCCATCAGAAGGCACATAACCCGAGATAATTACCTTGGTACCGAGTAATGGTGAACACTTAGATACAAATATAAGTATCCTCCCCATCGGAGTCACTGCTTTTATTCGTAGGGCCAAAGAGGAACCAACTATTAATTTTACTTGTCAAAAAAGTTAGGTTGACAAGATAGTAAAATTAATGGGTAAAATCTCCTCTTACAAATGTAGAATTCGTATACGTCCACACTATCGTGGCATATGATATTCTCGGTGTTTTGAGGTGTTGGTTGATTTTAAAATTTTATTGTTTGAGGAATCAATAATTTTTTGAAATCTAATGTTTTGATTTATGTGATTCTTAGGTTTTCTTTCAAAATGACTTTCAACCCACTTGTTGTGATACTGAAAGAGAACAAACTTACTGGACCCAACTATGTTGATTGGAAGAGGAATCTAAACATTGTCTTGACTGCCGAGGAATACAAATATATACTACTTGAAGAGTGCCCTCCTAAGCCTGCAGAAGATTCTGGGGAAAAGGAGAGAGAGAGTTATAAGAAGTGGGTAAAGGCCGATGAGATGGCACGGTGTTACATTTTGGCATCTATGTCAAATGTACTGCAATATCAGCATCAAGCCATGCCCACAGCTTATGACATGATGCTCAATCTCAAGGAACTTTTTGGACACTAGAATCGGGCTGCGAGGCAAGAAGCCATGAGAAACTTGATGACGACCACCATGATCGAGGGAACACCCGTGAGCGATCATGTTCTCAAGATGATGGCTCATTTGAATGAGCTGGAGGTCCTAGGAGCTGAGATCGAAGGGGAAACCCAGGTCGATATCATACTCCAGTCTCTACCTAGGAGTTTTGAGTAGTTTCGCCTGAACTACAACATGAACAAGAGGTTGTATTCGTTGGCAGAACTTCTGACAGAACTCCAGGCGGCCGAGGGGCTATTTCATCAAAGTGCACAGGCACATGGCATGGTGACCCAAAAGGTTTTTACTTCTAAGCCGAAAGGCAAGAAGAAGAAGAAACAAACTGGGACGATGGCAGTGGGAGGTACTCAGGGAGGAGTGAAGAAGTCGAAAGGCAAGTGCTTCACTTATAAGCAGACTGGACACTGGAAGAAGGACTGCCCCAACCGCAAGAATAAAGGTATATCTTTTGGTCTAGTCATTGAAACATGTTTAGCGGTGATATCTACCGGCACCTGGTGTATAGATACGGGAGCAACTGATCATGTCTGCAATACTTTGCAGGGGTTCCAGGAAACTAGACGATCGGGTCGAGGGGAGATACCAATGAAGGTGGCGATCACAGTAAAGGGGAGATGTTCATTTATCTTTTGAGAAAAATAAACTTTTGGTTCTTAAGAATTGCCTTTATGTACCCTTATTTAGAAAGAATTTAATTTCAGTTTCTAAATTTTTTATAGATGGATATTCTATTTCTTTTAATGACAGAGTTGTTATAAGAAGGAATAGGGATATTATCTGTTCGGGTCCATTGATAGGAAATTTGTACACACTTGAACCAAAACCTCCCATGATGCAAATTGAAGTTAATAACTCATCTTCTAATTCCAATAAGAGAAAAGAACCTTCGAAGATGAACCAAACATATCTTTGGCATCTTAGGCTTGGTCATATTAACCTAAGAAGAATTCAAAGGTTGATAGCTGATGGACCTTTGGGTTCATTAGTAGTGGAGGATCTCCCAACCTGCGAATCTTGGTTGGAGGGTAAGATGACCAAGAGGCCTTTTAAGGCCAAGGGGTATAGAGCCAAAGATGTGTTAGAATTGGTTCATTCTGATTTGTGTGGTCCTATGTCTATCTAGGCTAGAGGTGGTTTTGAGTATTTCGTCTCTTTTATAGACGATTACTTGAGATATAGATTAATTTACCTGATGCGCCGCAAGTCTGAATGCTTTGACAAGTTCAAAGAATTCAAGGCTGATGTAGAGAAACATCAAGATAAAAGTATCAAGACACTACGATCTGATTGTGGTGGTGAGTACCTCTTGGGAGAGTTTAGGAACCACTTATCAGAGGCTGGGATTCAATCCCAATTGACTACACCTGGCACACCCCCAACAGAATAGTGTAGCAGAGCGAAGGAATAAGACTCTTATGGAGATGGTTAGATCGATGATGAGTTATTCTGACTTTCCAGATTTGTTCTGGGGATATGCTCTAGATACGCCGGTGTACATTCTGAACTTTGTTCCATCTAAATCAGTGCCTTCTACTCCCACAGAATTGTGGACTGGGCGAAAGCCTAGTCTAAGACATATTCGGATATGGGGGAGTCCAGCACATGTGCTGAAGGCAGATGCTGGTAAGTTAGAACCTCGTACAGAAGTACGCATGTTTGTTGGGTATCCTAGAGGAACGAAGGGTGGTTTGTTTTATAGTCCTAGAGATCAGAGGGTGATCGTTAGCACGAATGCCAGATTTCTAGAGGAAGACTATGTGATGAGCCACAAACCCAAGAGTAAAATTGTTCTGGAAGAATTAAAAGGGGAAGTCACTTCTTTAGTACCACCGGTACAAGAGGATATACCACATGTCATTGCACCGCGTGTCACAGAGGATACACAGATGATACCTCGTCGTAGTGGGAGGGTTGTGAGACAACCAGACAAATTCATGTTCTTGGGAGAATCTTCTGATTTGGTCCCTGGCGAACATGAACCTGAACCCTGGACATATGACGAGGCAATCCAAGATAAAGATGCAGTGCAATGAATGCTGAGATTGAATCTATGGATTCAAATCAGGTCTGGGAGCTAGTAGACCCACCCGATGGTGTAAAAACCATTGGATGCAAGTGGATCTACAAAAGAAAGAGAGGAATAGATGGGAAGGTTGAGACCTTCAAATCGAGGCTTGTTGCGAAGGGGTATACTCAGAAAGAGGGTATCGATTATGAGGAGACCTTTTCGCCGGTAGCCATGCTTAAGTCTATCCAGATTCTCTTATGCAGAGCAGCTCATATGGATTATGAGGTGTGGCAGATGGATGTCAAGACATCTTTCCTTAATGGAAGTCTTGAGGAAAACATCTATATGAAGCAACCAGAGGGATTCATTGCTAAGGGCAAAGAGCATCTTGTATGTAAGCTTAATCGGTCCATTTATGGATTGAAGCAAGCTTCGAGGTCTTGGAACATCCACTTTGATGAGGTAATCCAGTCTTATGGATTTATTCAAAGTCTGGATGAGTCTTGTGTATACAAGAGATGTGACGGAAATGTAGTGGTATTTCTTGTACTTTACGTAGATGACATTTTGTTGATTGACATTAATATCAAGGTGTTATCGGACATAAGGGTATGGTTGTCCAAACAGTTTGATATGAAGGACTTGGGAGATGTGGGACACATCCTTGGGATCAAGGTTATAAGGGATCGCAGGAAAAGGATATTGTGCTTATCCCAAGCTTCATACATAGACACGATTCTAGATCGTTTAACATGCAGAACTCTAAGAAGGGTTTTTTACCTTTCAGGCATGGAGTTCCTTTATCTAAGGAGATGTGTCCTAGATCATCTAAGGAGATAGAGGAGATGAAGGCGGTTCCTTATGCTTTGCCAGTAGGAAGCCTCATGTATGCGATGCTATGTACGAGACCAGATATCTGCTTTGTCGTGGGCATGGTCAGCAGATCTCAGAGTAATCCAGGACAGGGACATTGGACTGCGGTAAAGCATATATTGAAGTACCTGAGAAGGACTAGGGATTATATGCTAGTTTACCAGGCAGACCAATTACTCCCTGTAGGTTACACGGATTTCGACTTCCAATATGATATGGATAATAGTAAGTCTACCTTAGGTTTTGTGTTTACTTTGGGAGCTGGAGTCATTGTATGGAGGAGTGTCAAGTAGAAATGCATGGCGGACTCTACCATGGAAGCTGAGTATGTGGCGGTCTCTGAGGCAGCCAAAGAAGTTGTATGGCTCAGGAACTTCCTGATAGACTTGGATGTGATTCTTGGTTTGCCCAGAACTATCACAATTTATTGTGATAATAGTGGTGCAGTTGCAAACTCGAAGGAACCATGAGCCCATAAGGCGAGTAAGCACATAGAGCGCAAGTACCACCTGATATGAGAAATCGTAAAGAGAGGAGAAGTTGTTGTGGCCAAGATTGCATCGGAGG
Organism: Wurfbainia villosa; assembly: GCA_025175895.1. Lineage (NCBI taxonomy): Eukaryota > Viridiplantae > Streptophyta > Magnoliopsida > Zingiberales > Zingiberaceae > Wurfbainia > Wurfbainia villosa. The sequence goes on from CM045986.1 coordinate 38,261,154, forward strand.
AAAACCTGGCAGATCCTTTCACTAAGGCCCAAACCGTGGAGTAGAAACTCTAAGGTTCCGAACCACATTATATCTTGGTGTATTTGTCTTGTGATTGTGATTGTCGTGTTTTATTCTTGTTATTATTATTTCCGCTGTGCTAACACAATTTGTAGATAAGCACGAACGATTTCCATCTTCATCAACCAACATGCTATTCACCCCCCCCCCTCTAGCGACGGTCAATTCATAATAATTTCCAACAATCAAGAGGCTACAGATAGCAGGGCAATGTGCCGCAACAACCACCCAACTCCCGACTAGAGCATATGATAGAAAACTTTATTCAACTGCAACAAGAGACAAACACTAAATTCTAACAGCGACATTTGCAGGCAGAAATGATGATTAAAGAATTAAAATTATCTATGAATGATCTCGCTGGCCGGCAAAATACGCTAGATATTCAAATAGCACAAATCGCCAGCTAGTCTTCCAGAACACCGGGTCAATTACCAGAAAAATCTGAAGACATTCTAGTAGAACAATTCAAGATTGTGATGCTATAGAGCGGGAGGGTTATGAAGGAACTACTGAGCAAATTAGCGGCCAAGCTGGAACAAGGCACAGAGGTAAAAGAACCTCTTAAAGAGACCGTAAGGGAAGAAGTCGAACATACGGAGCGTGAACCTACCATAAGAACTCAACTTCCTGTGATAGTATCATTTCCCCAACGGCTAACCAACGCAAAGAAAGATGCTAAATTTGGAAAGTTCTTGAACATGTTGAAATCAATCTCATTGGAAGTATCAATACATGAAGCTTTGCACCAAATGCCTTAATTTGCAAAGTTTATGAGATATTTTGGCACACCGTAGAAAGGTCGAGTGGTCAGAGACAGTGGCCCTTAAGAGGAATCTAGCACTTATCTTCAAAACAGGGCCACTCAAAAGCTTAAGGATCAAGGGAGTTTCTATATTCCATGTCATATAGGGATGCCTCTGATTAGTAAGGTGTTTTGTGACTTAGGCGCTAGTGTGAGCTTGATGTCATACGCACTATGCCAAAAATTAGAACTAGGAAATTTAAAGTTGACCACTATGACATTACAGTTAGCTGACCACTCATATCGATACCCACTGGGGATCTTGGAAGATGTTCCTATCAGGGTAGGGGATTTGATACTGCCCACGGATTTTATAGTTTTGGAGATGGAAGAAGATCCGAAAATCCTTGTGATTCTTGGACGACCATTTTTAGCGATGGACGAGATGGTCATAGACTTCAAGAATCATAAGCTAACCCTGACAGTGGGGGACAATAATTTAGAGTTTAAGCTTTCTAGTGTAGCAAACCTGGAACTCGCATTGGGTAAGTATGTTATTCTTGCAAGGGCTAAAGCATAGAGAAAAATCAAGAATTTGGACAAAGATGAATGGAGGTTCACGGAACCACCTGAGCCAAGTTGAAATGTAAAAATGTGGTCGAGCTAAAGACCTTAAACAAGCTCTTCTTGGGAGGTAACCCAAGTTTTAACTTTACGAGTTTTTAGCCTTTTGCATCCATGAATATTAGTTTAGACTTTAATTTTTTATCCATTGGAAGTTTCACAAGTGTTTTAGGATCAGATAGAACTTGCTAGGTAGAAAGGAGACACTCTTTGAATCCTCAGTAAGAAGCACAGGCGACCGTGTGGATTCCACATGGTCGTGCCCCATGATCAGAAGCGCACAAAGCGAGGCGTGTGGAAAAATCTCGGATCATGTTACTCTTTGGGAGAAGACCAGAGGCGCACACGGTCAGCCTGTGAATTTTACATGGCCATATCAATTCCCAAGCCTTTTCCAAGCACTGGGATAGCATCCCACATGGCCGGTTGTGTGAATTTCACACGGTCATGTCGCGTCCCCTTAAAAGGATATAAGTCGTGAGATTTTGCCCTAAACCCACCGTGCAACTCAAATTTCTTGCCCTAGGCCACGTGAAATCCTCTTCTCCATCCCCTACGGAGCCTCTCCAACCTCCAAGGAGCCTTCAAGAAGTCACAATGAAGAGGACAAAGCTTGCGGTCATGCGACCTGCTTCTTCGGAGCCAAGATCAAGAAGAAGAAACTCTCCACAAGCTCCGGGGGAAGATAATGCTCCTCCAAGCATTATATTTTGAAATGATGAACATAAAAGTAGATTTAATATGCTTTCCAACTGCAAAATCACTGCTACTAGGTATTTAGATGTAGATCTTTTGGTAACCCTAGGGTTGCTAGAGGATGTTCAATGGGTATTTGCAAAAATGGGTTGGGGAGAGATTATGGGGATAAGATGTCCAACTTACCCCAGGGTAGTTTTAGAGTTTTTAAGCTTAGTAGATACGGAGATCTTGATAGGGGTAGATTGCCAAGATGGAAATTAAGATTACTTTTAGGCTATTTAACATTTAACATGGGTGGACCTTGCACCAATGGAACTCATGTTTTGGACTGCCTAGTGGGATAGAGTGAAGGACTCCTGTTGAGTTTAATGCACGGACCTTTTGGTCTGAATTGACGGGGGAAAATATGTATGACCCTTCTAGGGAAAAAGCCTCACGCCTCCAAAACCCAATTTTCTGGTATATTCACTGGGTTATGGCGAGAACTATTTTTGGGAGAGGGGAGAGCGATGGAGTGGTGAGGGTGAGTGAGCTCCTTGTTGGATCGAAGCGGATCGTTAGAGGGGGGGGGGTGAATAGCGATAAAACCTTTTCCTTCTTTTTTTTGTTCGTTCATTAAAACTCGAGTAGACAATTAATTGCAGCGGAATGATAAGCAATAAATAAAACGAGACAAATATTTTTTACTTGGTTCGTAGCCTTCGGCTACTACTCCAAGGCCCTAGTGGACCTTGTGAAGGGTTTTGCTTATCGAGTCCGTGAGAGGAAACTTCACTTCCCACTTCACCTCGGTAGCTTGTCAATGGCGATCCCTTCGATGTCCCTGGATTAAAAATTTAATCCTAGATAAAAGGGATTGCCCAAACAACCAAGCCATCATCGTGCTATTCGTTTAGAGAGGTCACTTGAACAAACTCGTTGTTCAAGCGACCATCCTCTATTCTACGAGTAGCCATGGAATAGATGATGTCCAGATCGCCGGTTTTTGTATTTATACTCGGGATCCAAGTATTATTTATCCATATATAGATTTATATCATGCTCATAATTGAAAAACAAATACAAACATGTAACATATAAAAATTAGAGAATCGATATACCTCTCGATCTTCTAATGTATGTCCTTCCTCCTTTCCGACGTCGTGTGGGCGACGCTCTACCAAAAGTCGAAGCTCCTAGATCGCAAATCTTCCTTCTTTGCTTTTCCAAAGCAAGAGGAAGAATAGAAACAAAGCTCTTCTCCTTTCTATAGCCAACCAACAAGCAACAAGGAGAATGCTTGCCGCCGGCCAACAAGGAGAAGGAGATAATGGTGGAAACCGGCCAAGACGCCAAGGGAAAGCCCTATATCTTGTTTCCACCACTTAAGGAGAAGGAGAAATGGTCTTTGGATGCCGGCCAAGGGCTGGGATAGGGCTGTGGGCACCGATCACCAAAGGATAGGAAGAAGAAAGCAAACTACTTCCTTGTTTGGTGCCACCCAAGCCTCCTAAACCCTAAGCCTCCAAACCCTAATCCTAGCTCTCCTAATGGCCGGCCATGGAAGTGGGGAAGAAGGTTAGGATGAGAACAAGCCAAGGTAGAGGGAAGATGGGAGATATCAACCACACCTTAGGAAGAATATGAAAAACTCCTCCACTTGTTGCCGCCCACCTATAGCTCCCAAAACCTTGCCACCCAAACCTAATCCTAAACCAACTAGGATTCCTAGCCTCCAAAGGAAGCAAACCCTAATCCCCTTAAGCCATCATCATATTGCTGCCTACTTCATGATCTTTATTTATAGAGTTGGGCTCAAGCCATGATTTAATCTCCTCCATTGGTTCTAGGGATTTAATCTCAACTGTCGGATCTAGAGATTTAATCTCTACCTTTGGATCTAGAGTTTTGTTTACATCAATTGAATCTAAGCTTCATGAGGTGTTAATAGGCTACATTAGGGACCATGAGGAGGAGTTGGATCTTGGCCACCCATGGATCAAGCCCACATAAAGTCCGATCCACTAATGATGATCCAATCCACTAAAGGATCATCATTGATCTACCTCACCAACCCCCATATGATAATATGGGCTCCATATATTATTTGTACATTTTCTCTCCGTGTTTAAGATCTCGAATGTTCGTCGATTAATTAATTTACTGACCATTAATTAATCAACATCTAACTCCTTGAGTAGTACCACTCAACCTTTTCATCATGCCGGACAAAGTCCACCTGCAGGGTTTACATGATGAACCTTATGAGCTCCTCAAGGGGACATCATCATCCTAATATATAGGACACGGTTTCCTCCTATAATCAACGGCACACCATATAAATAATATCATCTCCCAACTTACCGAGCCTATCGATTTAATCTATAAATCTCGCCCATTGGTAAATCAAAGAGATGAGTAATAAGTATATGTGCCCGTTATTATATCGGGATTAAGAGCATGTACTAAATAATATCTGAGGTCTAATTCGATTATGTAGTCAGCAATAAATCGAATCACCTCTATGTCGGTCCTGCTCAATACACACAAAGTGCACTAGTGTGATTCTATGGTCAAGATAAACCAATACCAAATCACACTACAACCATTCCGATGGTTTGTCCAAAGCCATCTTGGTTGTGAGCCTTTATTTATACTTTACAATGAGCCGATAACATGATCTCCCGTGTGACACCACACACCATGTTATCTACAATGTAATGTATTAGACAATATTGCATAACCATATAAATATGCAAACAATGATCATGTGATTCTTATTTCAAAATAAAGATGTTCATACAAAAGATAGACTTTTCAGTATACATCCCTACAATCTCCCACTTATACTAAAAGACTATGCTGTCCTCATACTGCCATACATCTGATTCCCCTTCCCTCCACATGTCTATCAAAGCTCTCGCTAGAAGGGCCTTAGTGAAAGGGTCTACCAGGTCATCCTCTGATGCAATCTTGGTGACAACAACTTCTACCTCCTTTATGATTTCTCGTATCAGGTGGTACTTGCGCTCTATGTGTTTACTTGCCTTATGGGCTCGTGTTTCCTTCGAGTTTGCAACTGCACCATTATTATCACAATAAATTGTGATAGTACTGGGAAAACTAGGATTCACATCCAAGTCCATCAGGAAGTTCCTGAGTCACACAGCTTCTTTGGCCGTCTCATAGGCTACCACATACTCAGCTTCCATGGTAGAGTCCACCAAGCATTTCTGCTTGACACTCCTCCATACAATGGCTCCACCTCCCAAAGTAAACACAAAACCTGAGGTAGACTTACTGTTATCCCTATCAGATTGGAAGTCAGAATTCGTGTAACCCACAGGGAGTAATTGGTCTGCCCGGTAAACCAGCATATAATCCCTAGTCCTTCTCAGGTACTTCAATATATGCTTTACCGCAGTCTAATGTCCCTGTCTTAGATTACTGTAATATCTGCTGACCATGCCCACGGCAAAGAAGATATCTGGTCTTGTACAGAGCATCGCATACATGAGGCTTCCTACTGCCGAAGCATAAGGAACCACCTTCATCTCCTCTATCTCCTCAGATGATCTAGGACACATCTCCTTAGATAAAGGAACTCCATGCCTGAAAGGTAGAAAACCCTTCTTGGAGTTCTGCATGCTAAAACGCTCCATAATCGTGTCTATGTATGAAGCTTGGGATAAGCACAACATCCTCTTCCTGCGATCCCTTATAACCTTGATCCCAAGGATGTGTCCCACCTCTCCCAAGTCCTTCATATCAAACTGTTTGGACAACCATAACCTTACGTCCGATAACACCTTGATATTGTTTCCAATCAACAAAATGTCATCTACGTATAGTACAAGAAATACCACTACGTTTCTGTCACATCTCTTGTATACACAAGACTCATCCGGACTTTGAATAAATCCATAAGACTGGATCACCTCATCAAAGAGGATGTTCCAAGACCTCGAAGCTTGTTTCAATCCATAAATGGACCGATTAAGCTTACATACAAGATGCTCTTTGCCCTTAGCAATGAATCCCTCTGGTTGCTTCATGTAGATGTTTTCCTCAAGACTTCCATTAAGGAAAGCTGTCTTGACATCCATCTGCCACACCTCATAATCCATATGAGCTGCTATGTATAAGAGAATCCAGATAGACTTAAGCATGGCTACCGGCGAAAAGGTCTCCTCATAATCGATACCCTCTTTCTGAGTATACCCCTTCGCAACAAGCCTCGCTTTGAAGGTCTCAACCTTCCCATATATTCCTCTCTTTCTCTTGTAGATCCACTTGCATCCAATGGTTTTTACACCATCGAGTGGTTCTACTAGCTCCCAGACCTGATTTGAATCCATAGATTCAATCTCAGCATTCATTGCACTTTGCCAAGATACTGCATCTTTATCTTGGATTGCCTCATCATATGTCTAGGGATCAGGTTCATGTTCGCCAGGGACCAAATCAGAAGATTCTCCCAAGAACATGAATCTATCAGGCTGTCTCATAACCCTCCCACTACGACGAGGTATCACCTGTGTATCCTCTGTGACACGCGGTGCAGTGACATGTGGTATATCCTCTTGTACCAGTGGTACTAAAGAAGTGACTTCCCCTTTTAACTCCTCCAGAACAATTTTACTCTTGGGCTTGTGGCTCATCACATAGTCTTCCTCTAGAAATCTGGCATTCATGCTAACGATCACCCTCTGATCTCTAGGACTATAAAACAATCCACCCTTCGTTCCCCTGGGATAGCCAACGAACAAGCGTACTTCTATACGAGGTTCCAACATTACCAGCATTTTCCTTCAGCATATGTGCTGGACTCCCCCATATCCGAATATGTCTTAGATTAGGCTTTCGCCTAGTCCACAACTCTATGGGAGTAGAAGGCACTGATTTAGATGGAACCAAGTTCAGAATGTATACCGTCGTATCTAGAGCATATCCCCAGAATGAATCTGGCAAGTTAGAATAACTCATCATCGATCTAACCATCTCCATAAGAGTCCTATTCCTTCGCTCTGCTGCACCATTCTGCTGGGGTGTGCCAGGTGCAGTCAATTGGGATTGATTCTCATCCTCTAATAAGTAGTTCCTAAACTCTCCCAAGAGGTACTCACCACCACGATCAGATTGTAGTGTCATCCATATCTTGAATAATCGTCTATGAAAGAGATGAAATATTCAAGACCACCTCTTGCCTGGATAGTCATAGGACCACACAAATCAGAATGAACCATTTCTAACATATCTTTGGATCTATACCCCTTAGCCATAAAAGGCCTCTTGGTCATTTTATCCTCCAAGCAAGATTCGCAGGTTGGGAAATCTTCCACCACTAATGAACCCAGAGGTCCATCAGCTATCAACCTTTGAATTCTGCTTAGGTTAATATGACTAAGCCTAAGGTGCCAAAGATATGTTTGGTTCATCTTCGAAGGTTCTTTTCTCTCATTGGAATTAGAAGATGAGTTATAAACTTCAATTTGCGTCGTGGGAGGTTTTGGTTTAAGTGTATACAAATTTCCTATCAATGTACCTGAATAGATATTCTCCCTATTCCTTTTTACAACAAGTCTATCATTAAAAGAAATAGAATATCCATCCATAAACAATTTAGAAACTGAAACTAAATTCTTTCTAAATAAAGGTACATAAAGGGAATTTTCCAGAACCAAAATTTTATTTTTCTCAAGAGATAAATAAAACTTCTCAGACTGTAATAGCCGCCACCTTCATGGCATTGCCCAAGTAAATGGTAATCTCTCCCTCAGCTTATCGTTGGGTTTCCTGGAACCCCTGCAAAGTATTGTAGACATGATCAGTGGCTCCCGTATCTACACACCAGGTGCCGGTAGATAACACCACTAATTATGTTTCAACGACTAGACCAAAGGATATACCTTTGTTCTGCTTTGGATTGGGACAGTCCTTCTTCCAATGTCCATCCTTCTTGTAAGTGAAGTACTTGCCTTTCGGCTTCTTCACTCCTCCCTGAGATCCTCCCACCACCCTTGCTCCACCTTGTTTCTCCTTCTTCTTGCCTTTCGGCTTAGAAGTAGAAACCTTTTTGAGCAACCATGGCTTGAGGACACTCTTCGAAGAGTGCATACTTGTACTCCTAAGTAGATAAGACAATATCTAGATTCTTTTCCAATCAACATTATCTGGGAACAGTAAGTTTATTTCCTTTAGTATCATAGTAAGTGGACTGAAAGTCATTTTTGAAAATCCTAAGAATCACATAGATCATTACTGTAGATTTCAAAAAATTATTGATTCCTCTAACAATAAAATTTCAAAATCAACCAACACCTCAAAACACCAAGAATATCGTATAACACAATAGTGTGGACGTATACGAATTCTACATTTGTAAGAGGAGATTTTACCCATTAATTTTACTATCTTATCAACCTAACTTTTTGACAAGTAAAATTAATAGTTGGTTCCTCTTTGTCCCTACAAATAAAAGCAGTGACTCTGATGGGGAGGATACTTATATTTGTATCTAAGTGTTCACCATTACTCGGTACCAAGGTAATTATCTCGGGTTATGTGCCTTACGATGGGCAAGTACACATGCTCCTTAATAATTTCCTATAACCATATTCGACCTTGTGATCCGCAAACAAACTCATCTGATGGGGAGGAAGACACTCAGAGCCAACGCGCAAGTTTGTTTACATCACTTGTCAAATTGTAATGGAGGCCGTGGGAATTTTAAAAATTCCCTCTCCCACATAGTAATTTGAAATTGAGGAATTTTCCTAGCCTACGACATGCATATCAAACAAAAAGCAATAAATATGAAAAATAAATTATTTTCCAACTATTATGGCTTTTGTCTTCAATATGACTCCCGTCGCATCGCCATCTCGTCCGCTCCTCCTACGCCATGTACGAGCCATCCGGAGATCTGAGCCAAGACTAAAACCTATTTTAATTTACATCCATCGATCCTATACTCCACGAGGGAGTGTACATGAAATCTAGATCGAAAGTAAAATAAAATAAAGAGCGTCTAAACAATGTCGTATTTAATTTACAAAAACTAAATACTAGCCTCGTCAACCCCGAGGATTCAACAAAATAAATATTTACACACATATGGCCATAATAGTCGGATCTTATGCCTGCAACCAAAGAGTTAAACTACGCATATCCTACTATTATCCGACACATATAATATATGAAAAAGTGCATAAAAATTAACCAAATCCTAAACACACAAAACCGGAAACCTTGGCTCTGATACTAATTGAAGGGTTTTGCTTATCGAGTCCATGAGGGGAAACTTCGCTTCCCACTTCACCTCGGTAGCTTGTCCATGGCGATCCCTTCAATGTCCCCGGATTAAAAATTTAATCCTAGACAAAAGGGATTGCCCAAACAACCAATCCATCGTCGTGCTATTCATTTAGAGAGGTCACTAGAACAAACTAGTTGTTCAAGCGACCATCCTCTATTCTACGAGTAGCCGCGGAATAGACGATGTCCGGATCGCCAGTTTTTGTGTTTATGCTCGGGATCCAAGTATTATTTAGCCATATACAGATTTATATCATGCCCATAATTGAAAAACAAATACAAACATGTAACATATAAAAATTAGAGAATCGATATACCTCTCGATCTTCTAATGTATGTCCTTCCTCCTTTCGGACATCGTGTGGGCGACGCTCTACCAAAAGTCGAAGCTCCTAGATCGCAAATATTCCTTCCTTGCTCTTCCAAAGCAAGAGAAAGAATAGAAACAAAGCTCTTCTCCTTTCTATAGCCAACCAACAAGCAACAAGGAGAATGCTTGCCGCCGGCCAACAAGGAGAAGGAGATAATGGTGGAAACCGGCCAAGACACCAAGGGAAAGCCCTATATCTTGTTTCCACAAATTAAGGAGAAGGAGAAGGGGTCTTTGGATGCCATCCAAGGGCTGGGATAGGTCTGTGGGCGCCGGCCACCAAAGGATAGGAAGAAGAAAGAAAACTACTTCCTTATTTGGTGCCACCCAAGCCACCTAAAACCTAAGCCTTCAAATCCTAATCCTAGCTCTCCTAATGGCCGGCCATGGAAGTGGGGAAGAAGGTTAGGATGAGCACAAGCCAAGGTAGAGGGAAGATGGGAGAACCCGGCCACACCTTAGGAAGAAGATGAAAAACTCCTCCACTTGTTGTCGCCCACCCATAGCTCCCAAAACCCTAGCCACCCAAACCTAATCCTAAACCAACTAGGATTCCTAGCCTCCAAAGGAAGCAAACCCTAATCCCCTTAAGACATTATCATCTTGCCGCCCACTTTATGATCTCTATTTATAGATTTGGGCTCAAGCCATGATTTAATCTCCTCCATTGGTTCTAGGGATTTAATCTCAACCGTCGGATCTAGAGATTTAATCTCAACCGTCAGATCTAGAGATTTAATCTCTACCTTTGGATCTAGAGTTTTGTTTTCATCCATTGGATCTAAGCTTCATGAGGTGTTAATAGGCTACATTAGGGACCATGAGGAGGAGTTGGATCTTGGCCACCCATGGATCTGTTAGTTATAGCCCTAAGAACCAATCATGTGATGGTTGAATAGGAAACATTTTGTATCATATTCTATAAAGGCAAAGGATTGGTTATTATATTTAAGTCTTGCTTGTGCCAGCTAAATTAAATATAGTAATGCCCTAGAAAAGTAGGTTCTTGTCTACAGCACATCAATTGGCAGAATTGATTATGAGAGGCTGTAGAGAACACTTTCTAAATGTTCCTAGTCAAGTATTAATATGCAAGGGCAATATTAATACATAAAGACTAGCATGTAGGTCAATTGATGACTTGATCTCACAAGTCATGGATATATGATATCAAGTTGACACATGGGTATATATTAGAGAATATATACTGAACTGACCCGCCATGAGAAAGTTTCATGAATCGTTATATGAGTGTCATAAACTTTCTCATGTGACTATTGGTATGAATAGTCCTCAGACCTGAAGTCACTACGGTTCCCTACATAAGGAGTTATGTACTTTGGTATCGTCAAACGTCACCCGTAACAGGGTGGACCATAAAGGCGATTACTGGGTATATAACAAATTATGCGGAGGGATGTGAGTGATGTAGATGAGATCTATCCCTCTCATATGACGAGAGTGATATCGGTGGGCCCCTTGATTGAGTAGAACTACTAAAACGCATGGCCATGCTCGAATGAGTCAATATGAGATATTGAGCTCATTTGTTTGAGTTAGTTTACTCAGGGATCAAGAAACACATAGATTGATCGAGGATGACACGGTCTATGCCTCATTGATCAATCTGATATCAAGGATAGAAGGACACGGTCATATATTATAGTAGTCACGGAAAGGTTAGTCGGATCTTGACTTATCTCATAACTTGGGTAGCAATGATGTATTGCTAGATGTCGCTCATTGCTTGTGTATCTAAAAGAGTTTAGGTCCACTGCCAACGTTATGAGAGCCTATAGGGTCACACACAAAGAGCATGATGATTAGAGGAATTAGAGTATTCTAGTTTGACTAGAATAATTTGGGAATAAGCTTAAGTACAAAATGGTTTTTGGACTTTAAGCTTAATGAGAATTTTAGCTAATTGATTTAATGAGATTAATTCAATATGTTACCTTATTGATTTAATAAGATTAATTCAATATGATAACATAAGCTTAATTGAATTAATAAGATTAATTCAATATGATAACATAAGCTTAAATTGAATTAATAAGATTAATTCAACATGCATGAATGCCACATAAGAATGCCACATAAGCATGCCACATAAGCATGCCACCTAAGCATCCACCTAAGCTAGATAAGGTGGAAGGAAACAAAATGGTTTTGTCTCCTTAAGTGGCCGGCCAAACAAGGAAGCCAAATCCTTTTTGAGTGTGTCTCAATGCAATGGATTGCATTGAATGTGTGGAGGTGAAAGGGTTTTTCCAACCCTATAAAAGACCCCATGAAGTGGCCGGCCAAAGCAAGTGTTGTTGTGGTTGTGAGAGAGCTTGGTGGAAGCTTTGGTTGTGTGGGTTTGTGAGTGTAGGCTAGCAAGAAGAGGAGTCTTCTTCTTCCTTTCTCCTTTTCCCTCTCTTCCTCTCCTTTAGGGACTTCTCTAGCAAGAAGTAAAGGAGAGCTCCTCTAGTTTTTCTTTTGTGAGACAAGAGCTTGCTCGTGTGGATACATATAGAGGCACGGACACTTGAACGTGCTAAAGATCCAACAAACAAAAGGAAGAAGGGATTAACAAGGGCACGCAACAAAGGTAATCCTCTCCTATAAGATAGGTTTGGTTTAGAGAAATTTATTTTATACGAGTTTGCTTTTCGCATGGATCACTTGGAAGGGATCCTAATTTTTCATATGATATGCCATTTGGCATAAAGAATTCCTCTACAAAGGGTATCGAGAGCCACTTATAAAGATCGTATAAAATAGGTTTTCTATTTTATATGTGATATAGAAGTAGGTAGGATAAATTTTGTGGGTTGATTAATTGCATTACTTAATTTTCAAACATAATAAAATATCCAATGTCTTTTAAAAGTTAAAATGACATGGTGCATGGTTTATGGCCTAGTCCAAAAAGGTTTGTGAATGTGTGTGTTGTAATTCTTAAATACGGCCTGCGTGTCGTGCCTTCCTCCTAAAATTCTTGTTGTAAAATTAGTTTTAGACTCGAATGTAACTCGAGTATTTCTCCTTTTGTAATGTACAAAATAAAGATGGAGGGTCCATTGGAAGATGAGGTTACAAGGAGGAAGTCAACACACAAGACAACCAAAAGGAAGCACTTAGGAGAAGATGCTATCCCTAGGTTGACCAATCAATCTTTTCATTGGCTTGAGAAGATTGTAGAATAAGGGTCATAACCATGACACGCTTAGTTTAATATGTATGTGATGCATGTTAGTTTAGCTTGTATGTGATGCATGATTAGTTTAGCTTATATGTGATGTATGCTAATATGTATATGATACATGTTTATTTCTTAATAAGTCAAAAACGATATGCCTACCAAAGCTTGGTACTCACTACTTCCTCGATCATTTGTTATTGGGTTTGCCAAAGCAAAGCAATGCATTTTATCTTGGAAGAGTGCGAGTGGACAATCGTGATGTCCCGCTATCAAACTTGGTTAAGACTTAATTAAGTTTTCTTAATTAGTTAAGAAAGTAGAGGCATATATTAGCTTTGAACATAAGTTTTAAAATTAGTTTTATGTGATTTCCGAACATCAGCTTTGTCTTAGAAGTGGTCGTTGCTCCGATATCCAAGAAGGCCCCTGTGCCTCGCCACAGCCTGGAAGCTGGTTTAGGAATAAACACTAAACTAATCTAAAACTTAACCAAAGCTATTAAAGAGTTACATCAGATGTAATTGGCAAAAGATTGCCTACCTAATTATACTACGTCTTGGCGATTAGCCAAAGCTAACTCAAGGCAATTATAATGTGGATCTTTATCCCATATAAATTTATAGCTAAATAGTAGCTATGAGAATTTAGTGGAGCCTCATTTAATTAAAGGCCTAATTAAATGATTTAGGTATGATACTTAACTTTGCATTTTAATGTTGTAGATCACCATGACATCTAACACGACACACCCCCTCAACTTGCGATCTGTCCTTGAGAAGGACAAGCTTAATGGAGCGAACTTTCTTGACTGGTATAGGAACTTGAGGATTATCCTCAAACAAGAACGCAAATTGTATGTCCTAGAGCAGTCTACCCCTGAAACACCCGCCCATGCGGATGCTTATAAGAAGCATCAAGATGGCGCATTAGATGTGTCATGTCTTATGCTTGCCACCATGAACTCGAGCTTGAAGCAACATGAGAACATGGATGCCTATGATATGGTTGAGCATTTGAAACAACTATATCAAGGACAAGCTAAACAGCGTTTTGAAGTGTCTAAGGCTCTTTTGCATGCAAGATGCAGAAGGAACACTGTAGGAACTCACGTACTCAAAATGATTAGATGCGTTGAGAACCTTGAAAGACTAGGTTTTCCAGAGCCAAGAATTGGCCGATGTTATCCCGCAATCGTTCAGGAAGCATATAATCAATTCGTCATGAATTATAACATGAATGAAATTGATAAACCTTTGCCTGAGATTCTCAGCATGTTAAGAACTGCTGAACCGAATCTCAAAAAGAAAGTTAGCAACATACTAATGGTCAAGAAGGGCAAAGGTAAGCGCAAAGGCAAGGGTAAGACCCAAGCCAAAGGCAAGGCCAATTCATCCACTTCAAAGGGTAAAGGTAAAGTACCTAAGGAAGGGGACTGCTTCCATTGCGGTGAGGCTGGACCTTTAGGCGGAATACCAAAGTCTACCTTGAGGAAGTAAAGAATAAAAGAAGTGGGACTTACGCCTCAGGTATACACGCTTATAGAAGTTAATCTATCTATTTCTTCTACATGGGTATTAGATCTAGGATGTGCATCTCACATTTGTAATAATGCGAGGTGAAATAGTAGACAAATGGCAAAGGCGAAGTAGACCTACTGAGTAGGCAATGGCGCAAAGTTCTTCTTTGTAAATGTAGGAACATATTCTTTGTCTTTGCCCACTGGGCTTATCTTAGAACTAGAGGAGTGCTTATATGTACCTGCATTGACAAAGAACATAATTTCTGTATCTTGTTTAGACAAGAAAAACTTTTCTTTTATAATAAAGGACAAATGTTGTTCCATTTATTTGAATGAAATGTTCTATTGTAATGCACCACTTATGAATGGTCTCTATGTTCTAGATTTAGAAAACCCGATTTATAACGTAAATACCAAGCGGTTCAAATCGAATGATTAGAACCAAACATATCTCTCAACCTTTGCATCGCCTAGGTCATAAATGAAAACGCATATCCCAACTCCATAAAGATGGATTATTGGACTCATTTGATTTTGAATCATGAGGTATGCGAATCTTGCCTTTAGGAAAGATGACTAAAACTCCATTTAGTGGACATGGAGAGAGAAGCGGACTTGTTAGGACTCATACATACTGATGTATGTGGGCCTTTCAATGTCGAAGCCAGAGGAGGCTATAAGTACTTTATTACTTTCACTGATGATATGAGTAGATTTGGCTACTTATATTTGATGAGACATAAGTCAGAATCCTTTGAAAAGTTCAAAGCATTCAAGAATGAAGTACAAAACTAACTTGGTAAGCGTGTATTAAGCTACTTGATCGGATCGAGGTGGTGAATACCTTAGTCAAGAGTTTCGTGATCACTGGTGAGTGTGGGATAATATCCCAACTCACTCCCTGGAACACCACAATGGAATGGTGTATCGAGAGGAGAAATCGTACTCTATTAGATATGTACGATCAATGATGAGCGGTGATCTACCTACTTCCTTTTGGGGACTAGCTCTAGAGGCAGTAGCTTTCACACTTAATCGCGTCCCATCAAAAGCCGTAGAAAAGACACCATATCTGATATGGGTGGGAAGAGTCCCAAAATGTCTTTTATAAAGATTTGGGGTTGTGAAGCTTATGTACGACATCAAGTCTCAGATAAACTAGGACCCAAATCAGATAAGTGTTATTTTGTCGGATATCCCAAGGAAACTAAGTGATATTACTTTTACAATCCCACACTTGGCAAGGTGTTTGTTGCCAGAAATCTTGTCTTTCTAGAAAGAGAATTTATTTCTAGAAAAACTAGTGGGAGTAAAATTCATCTTGAAGAAGTTCAAGATGACGATAACACTAAGGCTTGATGGAAAATGAGCAGGAACCACAAAGTGTTGTGGATGAGAAATTGTTGCCCAAAGAGTTGTGGAACAAACACACTGTTCAAGTAGACCAACCTCTTCGTAGATCTACAGATCCGTCGTCAGAGATATTCTTTTCTCTTGGTATGACAATGGTGATGTATTGCTTAGCTTGTCGATCTTGGCGAGCCTACATCCTATCAAGAAGCTATGATGAGCCCAGTTAGAAATGGCTAGAGACCATGAGATCGAAATGGAATCCATGTACACTAACCAAGTATGGACCTTGGTTGATCCACGAAGGGTAAAACCCATTGGGTGTAAGTGGGTCTTTAAAGTAAAGCCCATACATGGATGGTAATAAGCATACCTATAAAGGTAGATTGGTGGCGAAAGGATTCAAACAAATTCATGGTATTGACTATGATGAAACCTTTTCACGATTGCGATGCTTAAACCCATTCGGATCATGCTTTGCTATTGCGACCTACCACGATTATGAGATCTGGCGGATGGATGTCAAAGCAGCTTTTACGAATGGAAAGCTACTCGAGGATGTGTACATGACACACTGAGGGTTTTGAAGATCAAAGCATCTGGAAAGGTATCTGCAAAGGTCCATTTATGGACTAAAGCAAGCCTCTCTGGAATCTTGATTCGATGATGCAATCAAGAGTTTGGTTTCATCAAGAATGAAGATGAACCTTGTGTCTACAAGAGAAATAGTGGGAGCACAGTTGTATTTCTTGTCTTGTATGTAGATGACATACTTCTCATGGAAATGATATTCCCTCACTCCGATCTGTGAAGATGTGGTTAGGGAATTGTTTCTCGATGAAAGACTAGGTGAAGCTGCCTATATTCTAGGCATCAAGATCTATAGAGATAGATCTAAAAGATTACTTGGCCTAAGTCGGTACATACATTGATAAAGTGCTAGATCGTTTTGCTATGCAAAATTCTAAGAAAGGATTTACGCCTTTATCACATGGTGTGAGTCTTTCGAAGACTCAATGTCCCTCTTCTAAGGAGAGAGATCACATGGATAAGATCCCTATGCATGCGCCATAGGGTCTATCATATGCGCCATGCTTTGTACTGTCACGACGTCTCGTATGCTTTGAGCATGGCGAGTAGATACCGATCGGATCGGTGAAAGTCAGCGGATAGCGATCAAAATATTCTTAAATACTTACGAAGAGCGAAGAATATTTCGATATTTGGAGTCAATGAGAGCTAGCTGTAAAGGGTTCTGATGATGCAAGCTTCCAAGCGGACAAGGATGACTATAGATCGCAATCGAGTGCGTGTTTTGCACGAATGGTGGAGTATGGTGGAAGAGTTCAAAGCGAGGACACGATTCTTGATTCTACAACGAAGCGAGTATATTCTTTGCATCGATCGACAAAGGAGGTGTTTGGCTCTAAGTTCATCGCGTGAACTTGGGGTAGTTCCTAGCATTGCGGATCCAATAGACCTCTATTGTGACAACAATGGGGCTATTACGAGCTAAGGAACCTCGATCACATCGGACCAAACACATCTTGCGGCGCTTCCATCTCATTCGAGAGATCATCGATAGAGGAGATGTGAGGATATGCAGATCGACGAAGCTAACATTGCGGATCCATTGACCAAGGCTTTGTACAGAGGAAGCATGATGGTCACACTAGGTCACTAGGTATTAGATATCATAGTGATTGGTACTAGTGCTAGTGGGAGATTGTTAGTTATAGCCCTAAGAACCAATCATGTGATGGTTGAATAGGGAACATTTTGTATCATATTCTATAAAGGCAAAGGATTGGTTATTATATTTAAGTCTTGCTTGTGCCTAAATTAAATATAGTAATGCCCTAGAAAAGTAGGTTCTTGTCTACAGACATCAATTGGCGAATTGATTATGAGAGGTTTATGAGAACACTTTCTAAATGTTCTAGTCAAGTATTAATATGCAAGGGCAATATTAATACATAAAGACTAGCATGTAGGTCAATTGATGACTTGATCTCACAAGTCAAGGATATATGATATCAAGTTGACACATGGGTATATATTAGAGAATATATACTGAACTGACCCGCCATGAGAAAGTTTCATGGATCGTTATATGAGTGTCATAAACTTTCTCATGTGACTATTGGTATGAATAGTCCTCGGACACTGAAGTCACTACGGTTCCCTACATAGGAGTTATGTACTTTGGTATCGTCAGCGTCACCGTAAGTAAGTGGACCATAAAAGCGATTCTTGGGTATATAACAAATTATGCGGAGGGATGTGAGTGATGTAGATGGGATCTATCCCTCTCATATGACGAGAGTGATATCGGTGGGCTCCTTGATTGAGTAGAACTACTAAAACGCATGGCCATGCTCGAATGAGTCAA
This sequence comes from Wurfbainia villosa, assembly GCA_025175895.1. Taxonomy (NCBI): domain Eukaryota; kingdom Viridiplantae; phylum Streptophyta; class Magnoliopsida; order Zingiberales; family Zingiberaceae; genus Wurfbainia; species Wurfbainia villosa. Next base: position 38,279,396 of record CM045986.1, read on the forward strand.
TATGAGATATTGAGCTCATTTGTTTGAGTTAGTTTACTCAGGGATCAAGAAACACATAGATTGATCGAGGATGACACGTCTATGCCTCATTGATCAATCGATATCCAGGATAGAAGGACACGGTCATATATTATAGTAGTCACGGAAAGGTTAGTCGGATCTTGACTTATCTCATAACTTGGGTAGCAATGATGTATTGCTAGATGTCGCTCATTGCTTGTGTATCTAAAAGAGTTTAGGTCCACTGCCAACGTTATGAGAGCCTATAGGGTCACACACAAAGAGCATGATGATTAGAGGAATTAGAGTATTCTAGTTTGACTAGAATAATTTGGGAATAAGCTTAAGTACAAAATGGTTTTTGGACTTTAAGCTTAATGAGAATTTTAGCTAATTGATTTAATGAGATTAATTCAATATGTTACCTTATTGATTTAATAAGATTAATTCAATATGATAACATAAGCTTAATTGAATTAATAAGATTAATTCAATATGATAACATAAGCTTAAATTGAATTAATAAGATTAATTCAACATGCATGAATGCCACATAAGAATGCCACATAAGCATGCCACATAAGCATGCCACCTAAGCATCCACCTAAGCTAGATAAGGTGGAAGGAAACAAAATGGTTTTGTCTCCTTAAGTGGCCGGCCAAACAAGGAAGCCAAATCCTTTTTGAGTGTGTCTCAATGCAATGGATTGCATTGAATGTGTGGAGGTGAAAGGGTTTTTCCAACCCTATAAAAGACCCCATGAAGTGGCCGGCCAAAGCAAGTGTTGTTGTGGTTGTGAGAGAGCTTGGTGGAAGCTTTGGTTGTGTGGGTTTGTGAGTGTAGGCTAGCAAGAAGAGGAGTCTTCTTCTTCCTTTCTCCTTTTCCCTCTCTTCCTCTCCTTTAGGGACTTCTCTAGCAAGAAGTAAAGGAGAGCTCCTCTAGTTTTTCTTTTGTGAGACAAGAGCTTGCTCGTGTGGATACATATAGAGGCACGGACACTTGAACGTGCTAAAGATCCAACAAACAAAAGGAAGAAGCGGGATTAACAAGGGCACGCAACAAAGGTAATCCTCTCCTATAAGATAGGTTTGGTTTAGAGAAATTTATTTTATACGAGTTTGCTTTCGCATGGATCACTTGGAAGGGATCCTAATTTTTCCGTTGCGCATATGCCATTTGGCATAAAGAATTCCCTACAGGATCAAGCCCACATAAAGTCCGATCCACTAATGATGATCCAATCCACTAAAGGATCATCATTGATCTACCTCACCAACCCCCATATGATAATATGGGCTCCATATATTATTTGTACATTTTTTCCATGTGTTTAAGATCTCGAATGTCCGTCGATTAATTAATTTACTGACAATTAATTAATCAACATCTAACTCCTTGAGTAGTACCACTCAACCTTTTCATCATGCCGGACCAAGTCCACCTGCAGGGTTTACATGATGAACCTTATGAGCTCTTCAAGGGGACATCATCATCCTAATATATAGGACACAGTTTCCTCCTATAATCAACGACACACCATATAAATAATATCATCTCCCAACTTACCGAGCCTATCGATTTAATCTCTAAATCTCGCCCATTGGTAAATCAAAGAGATGAGTACTAAGTATATGTGCCCGTTATTATATCGGGATTAAGAGCATGTACTAAATAATATTTGAGGTCCGATTCAGTTATGTAGTCAGCAATAAATCGAATCACCTCTATGTCGGTTCTGCTCAATACACACAAAGTGCACTAGTGTGATTCTATGGTCAAGACAAACCAATACCAAATCACACTACAACCATTCCGATGGTTTGTCCAAAGCCATCTTGGTTGTGAGCCTTTATTTATACTTTACAAGGAGCTGATAACATGATCTCTCGTGTGACACCACACACCATGTTATCTACAATGTAATGTATTAGACAATATTGCATAACCATATAAATATGCAAACAATGATCATGTGATTCATATTTCAAAATAAAGATGTTCATACAAAAGATAGACTTTTCAGTATACATCCCTACACCTTGACCACGTACAGAGGGCAAAAACACTAAAGAACTCCTCCTCGTTAGAGGTAGGAGTTAATCGATACAAATAAAACACAAGGCTTGAGGTAGAGGGACACTCCCCCTCTCCTCGTTACGATAAAAGCTCCGAGAATTGAAAGTAATAAACTGAAATAAAAATTTAAACCGACGTTACAAAAAGAAAGCAATTAAAACCTAGATGTCGGAGAAGAAGCACTTCGTTGTCGGAAAGTTGTAACTTGGCCGAGGCTTTTGGAAGCTTAGAATTGATGAAGAAACCGTAGGATAGACCCTCCTTTTATAACCTTTGAGCCCCTTTTCGAGAGGACCTTCAACCAATGAAAATTAGGCACATGGCTCCTTGAAAAATGGTGATAAGGCTTGACTCCTCGAGGCTGATCCTTGACCATCAGTCGACTGATGGCCATCATCACGATCGATGATGCATCTCGAACGATCGACCGCAGATACGATCGATCGATCCAATGAGTCCTCCGTTGGCATGACTAATGCTAGATGCAAGGCAAAGTTAGCTTAACAAAAATATTATTTCGATGGCCTTCGACCATCTGATCTCGACCTAGACCACCTATAGGATGTCTTTGGTTGGATCTATGCTTAATATCATCCCCGTAAAGAGGATACGACCTCACTTACTCTCGCACACACACGAGCTTACCTCGATACTTACTGTGTCGCTTTCGCTTCCGGCCTTCCACTCGATTCCTTCGGCTCCCTCCGAAGTCACTCGAGTGTCGCCCGACCACCGCGGCTTCCTCCGGGTGTCACTAGCCTTCAGCTCCAGTGTTGGCACTTTTCTGCACACTCAATTTAGCTCGTGAGATAACAATATAAGCTTAACTTTGTATCGTTTGCTATAATCAAAACTCAGGTTCGACTTAGGTGCCTACTGCACCAACAATCTCCCCCTTTTTTATTTATGGCAAACCAACACAAAGTTAAGTAAAATAAATTAAGTGCATTAAGAAAAATGAGTATGAGATATGCATGAATGAGCAGGAGTATATAAAAACTCTTTTTCAAGTGCTCCCCCTTAAGGAATCCTCCCCCTTGACCGAGGGTGAGTACTTGAGAAAGAGTTTTAACTCTCCCCCTTGATGTTTGCTACTAAAAAAATAAGTAATCGAAAATTACTTAATATTGGTCATAGTGTTTAAAATAAGTTTTAAGTTAAGAAATCAAAAAATTGATTTCTTAACCTTGGCCTTTACTTCCGTTTAACTTAAAGTTAAGTAAATGTGTTTAAGTTAAGAATTCTCTTAACTTGGCCTTTACTTGTAAACAAATATGAAGTAAGAGTTAATTTATCAAAAATTAAAATTTTGACCCCTTAACTTTGGCCTTTTTCTTCCCCTTTTGCCATATATCGAAAAGAGTAAGGGTGTGTGGAAAATAAAAATAAGTATTAAATTTAAAGTCCAAGCATGTTCCACATTATTTTGAAAATAATATACTGAAAATAAGCTCATCTATAAAATGTTCGACTCATATTTGACTTGATTGATATGAAAGATCAACCAGTCCTAGTCAGAGTCGGTTAATATATATGATTATACTCCGTGGTTCATGGCGATGCACTAGCTCTACATCTGGAACCAGGAGTAAGGTCCTAACATCTCACACCCATCTACGTGGCTAAGTACACAAACACATTAGTCCTATGTGTTGTGAGATGTATTGGCTCCTTAAATCTATAGGTGCATGATATCTAAGGTATATCCTATGCTAGTTCCATGAAAATGAAAAGTAAGAAATAGTAGTAATATAATTTGCAAGTTCCTATTCTACTACGCACATGCCCAATTTTCGTCTTAATAGACTGAATTCGGCTTCGGGTAGGGGTTTAGTAAATAGGTCTGCCAAGTTAGACTTCGATTCGACGTATTCGAGTTGTATGGCTCCGTTGGCCACATGTTCTCGAATGAAATGGTGTTTGACCTCTATATGTTTGGTCCTAGAGTGACATATCGGATTCTTAGTAAGGTTAATTGAACTAATGTTATCAACGTGGAGTTTAGTGTTCGTAAAGTCTAACTCAAAGTCGCGGAGAGTGTGCTTTATCCAAAGAAGTTGAGTGACACATTCACCCATTGCGATGTATTCGGCTTAGGTAGTAGATAAGGCAACACAGTGTCACTTCCTACTGCACCAACTTACTAGACTTGAGTCGAGAAGTTGACAACAACCACTCGTACTCTTTCTATCGAGCTGACTACCTGCATAGTCTGAATCGGAGTAGCCGGTTAGTTCGAACTCGGTAGATCTAGAGTACCAAATATTGACATTAAGTGTACCCTATAGATATCTAAGGATACGCTTGACTAGAGTTAGGTGAGACTCCTTGGCACAAGTTTGGAACCTTGTGCACATACTTACTACAAATAGGATATCAGGTCGGCTCGTAGTTAAGTAAAGGAGACTCCCTATTATGCTCCTATAGTATTTTAAATCAATTGAATTTCCGATTACATCTTCTTCTATGTTCACATTAGTTGCCATTGGGGTATTAATAATTTTAGCGTCTTACATTCCAAAGCGTTTAATTAATTCCCTAGTATATTTGCATTGATGAAGGTATATTCCATCTTTAGTTTGTTTAATTTGTAGACCTAAGAAGTGTTGGTGCAATCGGCCCAGGTCACGATTGACCAGGACTCGAGTTTGACTCGAATGATATTTTGATGTTCGACAAAAATATATGACAATGAAATTGTCAAGGTAAAGTCCAAGTCATGGGTACTTGGCATGGAAAGTCCAAGTTGAACACTTGGCATTTGGTAAAGTCCAAGTCTTGAGTACTTGGCATGAAAAGTCCAAGTGGGACACTTGGCACATGAAAAGTCCAAGCATGGGTCTTGGCAATGTAAAAGTCTAACATGGGTTGGCAAGGGAAAGTCCAAGCTTGAGTCTTGGCATGAGAAGTCCAAGGGGTTTGATATTGGCTGCGTAAAGTCCAAGCGAGAGTCTTGGCAGCATAAGTCCAATGGTTGGCGGCGTAAAGTCCAAGCGGAGTCTTGGCGGCGTAAGTCCAATGTGCCTTGGCGGTGTAGACACCGTTAGCATGACATAGCCGATGGAAGCACCTCAAGGCTAACGTGATGGATGAACAAGTCATGGATGACTTGGAGGGATCCGAGAGGCGTGAGGCTGATGGAGGTGGCTAGAAGGCTTAGGTATAGGCTAAGGGTGGTCTAGCAAGTATGGGGGCACCATACTTGGGCTAAAACCTCATGTTTGAGGTGTGCCAGTCGACTGGTGCCATGTGGCAGTCGACTGGACCAAGTCAACTAGGGTTTGACTGCGGGAAGTGGTCTAGCGATTGCGCGGAGGGGGTAGTCGTGATGGCTCAGCGATCGATCATGTGATCGATCGGTGCTCGGATTTTCGACGCAGAATGGAGTCTCACTGACGACCGCGGGCCAGTGATGGCTCATCGATCGTGATGCTCATGATCGGTCGGTGATGTCCTAAGCCGTTGAATTTTTCGGCGTGGATTACACCTTGTCTCACGACGTGATCGATCAATCGATCGACCTTTTCCTGAAGCTATAAAAGGAGCTCGTGATGGAGGAAAAGATAGCGATTTTCTTGAGCGAAATTGAAGGGGGAAGTTGGTGCTTTCCAGTCCTTCAAAGCTAGTTCATAGCAATCAAAGATCAAGCAATCCAAAGCTCTTGTAAAGTGTTTTTCCTTTACTTGCATTTGTATTTCATTGTATTTTCTTGTATTCATTTGATTATTGTTGTAATCATTATTGTACGAGGTTTCTCTGCCTCCGGATTGTTTCGAGAAGGAGTGTTTATTAGTGGTTGCATGAGCATCACTAGAGCTCGTAGAGCTCGATCCGTGGAGTAGGAACCGTGCGGTTCCGAACCACGTTATATCCTTGTGTTAGCGTGTTGTGCATTTCGTTATCGTTATTACTTTTCTATTTCCGCTGCGCTAACGAAATTGTAGAAACAAACGAGAGCAAATTCCATCTACGAACGATCAAACGCTATTCACCCCCTCTAGCTGTTACAAAGATCCTAACAAGTGGTATCAGAGCCCGGGGCTCTTCTACGGATTAACAACCCAGAGTCAAGAAGCTAGAGGAAAGAATATGGATTTCCAAAAAAAATTGGGTGACGACGTCAACATTCCACCTTTCTTCAACCGCGAACATTTCACGTATTGGAAAGGTAGGATGGAATATTTTCTAATGACAAATATCGAAAATTGGTTTGCCGTGACTATAGGTTTTGATGCTCCGAGAGGAGAGAACGGCGAAATCCTCAAAATGAAGCGATGGACCGAGGAGCAATGGGAAAGATTCAAGACAACCGTTAAGGTAACAAAAATGTTGATTAACTTGATACCTAACGACATTTTGTCCAGATTAGGAAGCTATAGGGATGCCAAGGAGTTGTGGAACAAGTTGATCAAGTTCCACGACAATCCCGAATTGGTCCAAGAAGACTTGGAAGAGGAGGAGACCGAAGAAGAATCATCATCATCCTCACAAGAAAGTGAGGAGTCAACTTCCGGATCGGAAGAGGTGGAGGAAGTGGAAGAAGCATCCACCTCAACGATTGAGGGGGAGGAGAGAACCTCCATACCGAAACATCAAGAAGAAGCTTCGACATCCGGTCAAGATGAAGAAGCCCAAAGTCCACTTCCGGTCTCTACCACCGAACTAGGTAACTCAAGCAATTTGGTTTTAAGTAAAAAACATATAATTTGCTTTAAGTGTAGGGAAACCGGGCACTACAAGAGCAAGTGCCCAAAGAAGGTCAAGAAAGCTCCACCGGCGCCAAAAGTCAAGGAAACTGGTGCCTCAACACAAAGAGCAAGGAGCAGGTGATTTGCTTCAAATACTGACAACCGGGACATTACCGGAGTAAATGCCCGAAGGGGGAGAAGAAGACTCAAAGGGGAGCTTCACAAGTAGGGGGAGTCTCTAAGGAAAACCCTAAGGTATATCATTTTAATAATGCTCTTTCTAATTTTTATAGTCAAAAGCATGCTAGAAATAATTTTAACAATCTTGCTATTTATCAAAAAGAGCATGCTAGAAATAGAGAATATTGCTTAGGAGCTAAGAAGGTCAACCTTAGGAGTAAGGAGAAATTTGGGACTAATATCCCTAGAAATGTCATTCCTAAGAAAGCAATTAAGAAAATCGAAAACCATTTAGGTATCAATTCCAATAAGGGTAAACATATGTCTAAGGTAAATGGTAATGCCCAAAAACCTAATCAAAAATCATTTGGGCAATTAGAATTAGAGAACCAAGCCTTAAGGTCAAGGCTTGAAAAACTGGAAAAGACCCTAAATAAGCTACAAAATCAATTTCAAGGGTCTAATAGTCAAAGTCAAGGGTCAAGATCTCAAAGTCAACACCTAGGACCCAAAAGACAAAAGTCAACCAAGGGCAAGAAAGGTTTGGGTCACAAACCTAAGCCTAAGGTGACTTATCATTGTGTTCCATTTGACTATGGAACACAAACTAGGTCTAGGAAGACCAAGGTTGCAAGGGAAGTTACCTCTAGAGTCAACCTAGGTAAGACCACAATGACCAAGGCTAACAAGCCTAGGAGGGTCATTAGGAAGGTATCTAGGGATGTTATTCCTAAGGAATACCTAATTAATTCAATGAGCTCAAATAGATTTTGGGTTGAAAGGCGTGATTGATTCACGTTAAATGGATTAGAATGTGACCATGATTGGATGAGTAGTTAACTCAACCATGGTAAAGGTGGCACTTTAGGTTATTTTCAAGGTTATGGTTACCTTGGAAATACATTTGAGCCTTAATCCTAAAGGATTTTAGGATGTGTCAATATATTTCTTGAAAACATGAAAATCAATAAAATTGGCACAATCTAGATTTAGAGGTCATAGTGTGTAACTTTGATTGTTGGCACACTTTAGAAGTTCATGTATCAAGAAAAGTGTGTTTAAGATGTAAAAGTAACATCTAGAGTGATACTCAAGTGCCACACAACTTGATGTCTTGTACTTACCATGCTTCATATATTTCACCATGTGTTTGCATGGAAGGAATGTCTAGGATGGATTGCATCTCACAAAACAAGTCTTTTACCTTGATTGTGTATTTCAACACTTAGAAAGGGTGAAATGTTAGGATTTGGAAATCATTGGATGTTAATGTTTGCCAAAATGGAATAAAACACTAAAATACATTAACGAATACATGAATATAAGTGTAACATCAATATGTTCGATATACAAGATTAAACATGATAAAATGGAATAATTTAGATGAAGAAATCGAGATTTTCTGAATTTCAGAAATCAGATATCGATCCATTACATGATTATCGGATCGTGATCATATTGTAGCGCGATACGATCGTCAATGGTCGATCTTTGGCGCCAGACTCGAGCTTGAACATCATCGATCGATGGTAATGCTCACCGAGGCCGAGGGCCATCGAGTGCTCGCGCATCGATCAGTGGTGACAACACCGATCGACTAATGAGCCACATCGCCGGCGATGTTCGTATGCGTCACGAAGGTTCGTATCGATTCTTTGGCCGGGCGATCGTACCCGGCTCGGTAAACCCGCTTAATAAACCACGATCGATCGATGCGCACATCGGCCGATCGCATCACGATTTTATAACGCCGAATCGCTAGGGTTGGCGTCTTCATCTGACGCTCCTTGGTTTCCTCTCCTCTCCGATCGCCATCCCTTCTCCGACCAATCCTTTTGCCGTTAGGTTTGATAGATAAGCCCCTCTTCTTGCGTTTTTCACTTATTTCAAGCCTTAGTTCACTCGTTCTAGGGTTTGTTTCCCTGTTTCCGATTAGGGTTCCTGTGTCTGAGTCCTCCGGCGAACTTTCCGGTGACCCCCTCAGCGATATCTGAGCATCCCATTATCACACCTCCAAATGGCACCTAAGTAACACTCTTCTTACCCAAAGCCCTAATTTGCCTTTCCATTGTAATTTAGTTTTATCTAATCATGTATTGTTGTCCTTGCATGTCATATCATTACATTGCATTCATAATAGGAGAGCCCGTAGGCATGATCCACCCGAGGGTGAATCTCGATTGTACCAACCTATGTTGGTTAGGTACATCGATAGGGACTTTTTCAATCGCTACTGTAGTGATATCATGGACTTATTTGCATACTATCATCTCATGAAAATTGTCTTATGTACCCATCCTATTAACGATGACCTTCTTAAGGAATTTTATCAGAACCTAAAGAAGGTAGACGATGGCCCTACCTACACTACTCGCATTGCAAAATGCGATTTAGAGTTCACTCCTGCGATGCTGCAGGAGTTTCTCGAGTGTAAGGCATCGGATGACACCTTCATCTTTTACCCCACCTTTGATGCTCCTTTACCCGAGCCATTTGACCATATTTCTTTAGAATCCATGCATGAGCATATTTTTGGTCATCCTCGTCCACCGGCCCAGAACTTATTGTTGGTGCAATCGGCCCAGGTCACGATTGACCAGGACTCGAGTTTGACTCGAGTGATGTTTTGATGTTCGACAAAAACATATGACAATGTAATTGTCATAGGGAAGTCCAAGTCTTGAGTACTTGGCATGGAAAGTCCAAGTGGGACACTTGGCATTTGGGAAAGTCCAAGCATGGGTCTTGGCAAGGTAAAGTCCAAGTCTTGAGTACTTGGCATGGAAAGTCCAACATGGGTTGGCAAGGAAAGTCCAAGCATGGTCTTGGCATGAGAAGTCCAACATGGGTTGGCAAGGGAAGTCCAAGTTTGAGTCTTGGCAGCATAAGACCAATGGTTGGCGGCGTAAAGTCCAAGCAGAGTCTTGGAGGCGTAAGTCCAATGTGCCTTGGCGGTGTAGACACCGTTAGCATGACATAGCCGACGGAAGCACCTGAAGGCTAGCGCGATGGATGAACAAGTCATGGATGACTTGGAGGGATCCGAGAGGCGTGAGGCTGATGGAGGTGGCTAGAAGGCTTAGGTCTAGGCTAAGGGTGATCTAGCAAGTATGAGGGAACCATACTTGAGTTAAAACCTCATGTTTGAGGTGTGCGGTCGGAGTGCCATGTGGCGATCGGACCGAAATCAACTAGGGTTTATTTGCGGGTAATGGCCTAGCGATCGACTACCATAGGTTAGCGATCGGTGATGGCTCGAGTAGTCGTGATCGTGTGATCGATCGGCCCGGTGCTCGATATTTCGAGACGCAGAATGGAGTCGAGACTTCGGTCGATGAGTGAAGGCTCCATCAGTCGACTGATGGTCACAATCAGTCGACTGATGGTAGATCCGTTGGACTTATCCAGCGTGGATCTAGCCGTTGTCTCACGACAACAGTGGCCTCAGTCGACTGATGGTCCCGATCAGTCGACTGATCGACTTTTTCCAGCACAGGTTGAAGCTATATATGGAGCTCGTGATGGAGGAAAAATAAATGGTTCTTTGAGGCGATTTGGGGCGAGTTGTTGCTACAATTCAGGGTCTCCAAGTGCTACTCGATCAACCTAGCGATCAAGCATTCAAGAGCATTTGTAAAGTGTTTTCTTTACTAGCTTTGCTTTGTATTTCATTGTATTTGCTTGTAGCTATTTGTTTATTGTTGTAAACAATTGTAAGAGGTTTCTCCGCCTCCGACTCGTGTCGAGAAGGAGTTATTTCATAGTGGTGTGTGATTGGCATCGATAGGGTTCGTACGAACCCGATCCGTGGAGTAGGAACTGTGCGGTTCCGAACCACGTTAAATCTTCGTGTCTTTGTGTGTGCTTGTCCATTTTGTTATTGTATTATATCTATATTCCGCTGCACTAACGAAATTATAGACACGAATGCGATCGAATTCCATTTACAAATGAAGAAACGCTATTCACCCCCCCCCCCTCTAGCCGTTACAATATTCCTAACAAGTGGTATCAGAGCCCGGGGCTCTTCTATGGACTAACCGCCCGGAGCTAAAACAAAATGCTAGAGGGTGAAGATGGAATTCCAAGACAAGCTTGGATGGAATATCAACACTCCACCTCCATATGATCCAGAAGATTTTCCGGCGTGGAGAGTAAGAATGGAAACATTCTTGATGATGAACATAGAGGATTGGTTCATCCTCGTTGAAGGCCTTGAACCCCCTAGGGATAAGAAGGGGAATGTCCTAAAATTGAAAAAGTGGACCCAAGAGCAATGCCAAAAGCTCAAGACCGAAGTTAAGGTAACGAAACTTTTGGAAGATTTAATCCCTAATGATGTTTTGTGCAAGCTAGGGGATTACATGTATGCCAAGGAGCTATGGAGAAAATTGGCAAGATTCCATGAGGAGAGTTCATCCTCAAGTGAAAGTGAGGAATCTGAAGTTGAGATGGAGTCAACTTTCGGATCGGAGAAAGAAGAAGTAGAAGAGGTGGAAGAAGCATCTACTTCTAGGATTGAGGAGGAAAGACCATCCTCTATACCGGAGCAACCTCAAGAAGAGCCTTCAACATCCGGTCAAGATGAAGAAGCTCAAAATCTTACTCCGGCATCTTCCACCACGGACCTAGGTAACTCGAGCATTTCAAATAATAATAAAATTCATATAATGTGCTTTGAGTGTAGGGAGTATGGGCATTACAAGAGCAAATGTCCAAAGAAGATTAGGAAAGCTCCACCGGCACAAATAGTCAATGAAGCCGGTGTTCCCAATGCCAAGAAAAGCAAGGAGCAAGTCATTTGCTTCAAGTGCGCAGAACCGGGGCATTACCGAAATCAATGTCCTAGGGGGAGCAAAAAGACCCAAGAAGGAGCTATACATGTAGGGGGAGCCTCCAAGGCAAACCCTAAGGTATATTTCAATAATGCATCTTCTAAATTTAAAAGTCAAAAGCATGCTAGGAATTTTAATTCTCTTGCAATTTACCATGAAAAGCATGCTAATAGAAATAAATACTTTTGTTTAGGTGGTAAGAGTGTTCACTTAGGAAATAAGAAGAAATTTGGGACTAATGTCCCTAAAAATATATTACCTAAGGAAAGCATTGAGAAAATAGGAGAACATCTAGGCTTTAATGCTAAGAAATCTAGACATATGCCTAGAAATAGAAATATCTCAAGAGAAAATGAAAAATCAAAAATTGAGATATTAGAAAAGGAAAATCAAGCCTTGAGGTCAAGGCTTGAAAAACTTGAAAAGACCCTCAACATTATGCAAAATCAAATGCAAGGGTCAATTGGTCAAACTTTTAGGTCAAATAATCAAAGTCAACAAGTAGGACCTAAAAGACAAAAGTCAACCAAAGGCAAGAAGGGTTTGGGTCAAAAACCTAAGCCTAAGGTGGCTTACCATAGTGTTCCATTTGATTATGGGACACAAACTAGGTCTAGGAAGACCAAGGTCAATAGGGAAGTCATCCCTAGAGTTGACCAAAGGGTGTGCCTAGTGGCTAGGGTTTCTAGGAAACCTTGGGTGGCCACTAAGAAGGTTGCAAGGGAAGTTACCCCTAGAGTCAACCTAGGTAAGACCCAAATGACCAAGGCTAACAAGCCTAGGAGGGTCATTAGGAAGGTATCTAGGGAGGTTATCCCTAAGGAATACCTAATTAACCCTAGGAGCTCAAATCAGTTTTGGGTTCCTAAGAGCGTGATTGATTCATGCTAGGTGGGCTTAGGATGTGCCAACCTTGAGTGGATGGGTAGTTAACTCAACCATGATAAAGGTGACATTTTAGGTTATTTTCAAGGTTATGGATACCTTGAAAATAGGGTTGAATTATAATCCTAAAAGATTCTAGGATGTGCCAATATTAGTTATGAAGTTTGATAAAATGATCAAATTGGCACAATTAGGGTTTAGAGTGTTAGTATGCCATTTTGGGTTGTTGGCACACTAGGGAGATTAATGATAATATGGCAAAATATATCTAACCATATCAAATGACAATTAATATTAAAATTTAGGTATTACTATACCTATATATTTTATATGCCATGCTTTAATTGCCATATGCCATGTCATGACATCATGCCTAGTTCTATGATTTTATATGTCATGTTCATGTTTAGGATTAAGGATTTAAATGTCATGTATTTTTAGATTTCATATTATGCCATGACATCATGATTATGAGCATGTGTTTATCTATATCATCTCTAATGCCATAATCACTCATGTATTTAAGATAATTTGATTGAAATTGATTTAAGGACAATGGCATGACTTGGAGTCCCATTTATAAGGGAATCAAGTAGGGTTGCCTTAGAAAAATGCATGAAACCCTAGATTAAATGAACCAAAACCCACATCTCACATCCAATTGACATGTATGTGTATTTAAACACCCTAGATACATGTGAGATGCTAGGATATGAGTTAAGTTCAAGGTGCATAATTTTTGCATCTAGATGAACTAAAACTCATCTAATTTTATTTGTGGATCATTGGGAAAGCTTGTGTACAAGTCATGTACATTGAGCCCAAGGAATATGATCCAAAATAAGGTTTTGAAAACATTTTAAAATCATTTTGAAAAACCTTGGTGAAGTCTATCTTTTGATAGCAATCACCATTGATGAGATTGATACAAAGTGAGCTTAAACTTTAAAGCTTTTAGTCACTTTTGGATTTTGTATCAATTTCTCTATTTTATGGGTAAAATATTTTTCAAACATTTTTCACCCATTTTATTGGTCATAGGTATTATACGTATCAAATTTCGTGATTTTTCGATATACGTATAATTATTTATGATTGTCTAAAATTCAACTCTTATAACTGAAATTCGAAAATTTCAGTTATTAGTCGACTGCCATTGGTGTCGATCAGTGATGGAAGTGCGATCTGATTTACGAATCACTCATTGGTAGCCTGTTCGTAAACAAAGTTGTTTAACCCGATTTCAGCTACGGTTATGGTCCCTAATCACTCCTAACCCTAGGATATGCTTTGGAAAGCATTATAAAGGGTGAAAATCCATTGGATATGGATTAGGAGAAGTATTTAGGGTTTGTATCAATTTTAAGGTGTTGGAAAGTTCAATGTTGAATTTCTAACCTTAATTTTGATGGTTTAGAGTTCCTATTGGCTTAGGGTCTTCCCAAAGACATTGTTGGTGCTATGGTCAAGGGGGAGCAAGCCTTTAGGGGGAAGTATCCATCTTGGGATGATGGATGTGTTTTTCTCCTTGAAAAGGAGAAGTTATTGGGAGAATATGACATCAATTGGGAAATTGATGGGACTTTTGAGAGACCCAATTTGGAAATTGGGAGAGTAAATAGGATTGTCTCTCTTGAGTGATATTGGACTTATCACAAGGAAGATGGTAGGCATCCTAAGTATTGTTGGACCAAGGGGGAGATTGTAAGATCTCATTGGGACATGAGACATTGACCTCCTTGGAGAGGAAACCTTTTTGATGTTAGTCAAAAAGGGGGAGAATGTTTGGGGGAGAACATTTGGTGAGTGTTTACCAATTTGGGATAATTGGTAAGGCTCAATAATTTGTTTGGTTTTTGTCAAACATAAAAAAGGGGGAGATTGTTGGTGCAATCGGCCCAGGTCACGATTGACCAAGACTCGAGTTTGACTCGAGTGATGTTTTGATGTTCGACAAAAACATATGACAATGTAATTGTCATAGGGAAGTCCAAGTCTTAAGTACTTGGCATGGAAAGTCCAAGTGGGACACTTGACATTTGGGAAAGTCCAAGCATGGGTCTTGGCAAGGTAAAGTCCAAGTCTTGAGTACTTGGCATGGAAAGTCCAACATGGGTTGGCAAGGGAAGTCCAAGCTTGAGTCTTGGCATGAGAAGTCCAAGGGGTTTGATATTGGCTGCGTAAAGTCCAAGCGGGAGTCTTGGCAGCATAAGACCAATGGTTGGCGGCGTAAAGTCCAAGCAGAGTCTTGGCGGCGTAAGTCCAATGTGCCTTGGCGGTGTAGACACCGTTAGCATGACATAGCTGACGGAAGCACCTAAAGGCTAGCGCGATGGATGAACAAGTCATGGATGACTTGGAGGGATCCGAGAGGCATGAGGCTGATGGAGGTGGCTAGAAGGCTTGGGTCTAGGCTAAGGGTGATCTAGCAAGTATGGGGGAACCATACTTGAGTTAAAACCTCATGTTTGAGGTGTGCCAGTCGACTGGTGCCATGTGGAAGTCGACTGGACCGAGTCAACTAGGGTTTGACTGCGGGTAATGGCCTAGCAGTCGACTGCCATAGGGACATGAGACATCCTAAATGGGATTGCCTCTCTTGAGTGATATTGGACTTATCACTAGGAAGATGGTAGGCATCCTAAGTATTGTTGGACAAAGTGGGAGATTGTAAGATCTCATTGGGACATGAGACATTGACCTCCTTGGAGAGGAAACCTTTTTGATGTTAGTCAAAAAGGAGGAGAATGTTTGGGGGAGAACATTTGGTGAGTGTTTACCAATTTGGGATAATTGGTAAGGCTCAATAATTTGTTTGGTTTTTGTCAAACATCAAAAAGGGGGAGATTGTTGGTGCAATCGACCCAGGTCACGATTGACCAGGACTCGAGTTTGACTCGAGTGATGTTTTGATGTTCGACAAAAACATATGACAATGTAATTGTCATAGGGAAGTCCAAGTCTTGAGTACTTGGCATGGAAAGTCCAAGTGGGACACTTGGCATTTGGGAAAGTCCAAGCATGAGTCTTGGCAAGGTAAAGTCCAAGTCTTGAGTACTTGGCATGGAAAGTCCAACATGGGTTGGCAAGGAAAGTCCAAGCATGGTCTTGGCATGAGAAGTCCAACATGGGTTGGCAAGGGAAGTCCAAGTTTGAGTCTTGGCATGAGAAGTCCAAGGGGTTTGATATTGGCTACGTAAAGTCCAAGCGGGAGTCTTGGCAGCATAAGACCAATGGTTGGCGGCGTAAAGTCCAAGCAGAGTCTTGGCGGCGTAAGTCCAATGTGCCTTGCCGGTGTAGACACCGTTAGCATGACATAGCCGACGGAAGCACCTGAAGGCTAGCACGATGGATGAACAAGTCATGGATGACTTGGAGGGATCCGAGAGGTGTGAGGCTGATGGAGGTGGCTAGAAGGCTTAGGTCTAGGCTAAGGGTGATCTAGCAAGTATGGGGGAACCATACTTGATTTAAAACCTCATGTTTGAGGTGTGCCAATCGACTGGTGCCATGTGGTAGTCGACTGGACCGAGTCAACTAGGGTTTATTGGGTAATGGCCTGAGCAATGATCGCCATAGGTTGGTAGTCGATCGATGGCTCAGCGCGGATCGTGTGATCGATCCGATGGTGCTCGGTATTCGAGCCTGAGAATGGAGTCGAGACTGATCGTCGGTGTGAAGGCTCCATCGGTCGATCGATGGTCACAATCGGATCGTGATGGTAGATCCGTTGGACTTATCGGCGTGGATCTAGACGCGTTGTCTCACGACAACGCATCGATGATCGATGGTCCCGATCACGATCGATCGACTTTTACCATATATGGAGCTCGTGATGAAGGAAAAATAAATGGTTCTTTGAGGCGATTTGGGGCGAGTTGCTGCTGCAATTCAGGGTCTCCAAGTGCTACTCGATCAACCTAGCGATCAAGCATTCAAGAGCATTTGTAAAGTGTTTTCTTTACTATCTTTGCTTTGTATTTCATTGTATTTGCTTGTAGCTATTTGTTTATTGTTGTAAACAATTGTAAGAGGTTTCTCCGCCTCCGACTCGTGTCGAGAAGGAGTTATTTCATAGTGGTGTGTGATTGGCATCGCTAGGGTTCGTACGAACCCAATCCGTGGAGTAGGAACCGTGCGGTTCCGAACCACGTTAAATCTTCGTGTCTTTGTGTGTGCTTGTCCATTTTGTTATTGTATTATATCTATATTCCGCTGCGCTAACGAAATTGTAGACACGAATGCGATCGAATTCCATTTACAAACGAAGAAACGCTATTCACCCCCCTCTAGCCGTTACAATATTTCTAACACTTATTCCCTATTAGTGAGTTATCTGCACCTGACAATGTACTCTACAAGGTCATTGTTGGTTGCTTTCTTCCTATCGTCACTCAGGGTCTGGCCATGATTCGGCCTCCCCATCTCTTTCTACTATACGCCATGCGTAATAGGTTAGACATAAACTTTGCCCTAAACATGTTTCATTGCATAGTGCATTTCATTTCCCCTGTACAAGGGAAAGTGCATATGCCATATGGTCACATTATCACCGAATGGCTAGAGTCAGTAGGCATCAACATTCACAGGGGTTCTCACGAGGCGCTCTCGAGGTGTATGATCGCATATCGATTCGCGCAACTTAGCGAAGGCTGCGGATGGGGCACACGACAGATGGAGTTGGCGCCTCGACCACCACCCAGGGCACGCAGAAAGCCTCCTCCGGTACCCAGAGATGTGACAGAGGACTATGAGGATGTAGACGCTACGATGAGGAGGATCGGCTACGGCCAGATGCATCGTGGCCGGGTCCATCAGATCGTTGTGGCCAGCTGGAGTCCAGATTCCAAGACTATCAGCAGACGATTGACTCTAGGCTGTCAGAGATCTTAGAAGGCCAAGCATCTTTCGGCGCACGTCTTGATAGGATGGAGGAGTCCCAGAGCCGCATCGAGCAGCGTCAGCTCGATATGTTTGAGATGATGCGGGCATGGACGTTGAGTCAGCAGCCTCCTCCACCGCCACCTTCTGCAGATGACTAGATATAGAGGATGTTAGATTTTCTTTGGTTTTCAGTTTTTGTAGTAAGATTGATCATATCCAATCTCCATTTTGAATGTAAAAGACTGAAATCTTTTAGATTAAATGAAATTTCTGTTTGTGAAAATCTTGTGTGTTTGGATGTGTATGTGTATTATTGTGTTGGCTTATGAAAGTTGCTATATCATGACGTGAAATTGCATCTTATCATATAACATGTCATGTCATTGTTTAGGATTATTTTAGATGTCATGTGTTCTTAAATTTCATCATATGCCATGACATCATGATCATTGGTCATGTTTTTATTTTGCTATCACTATGCCATGATCATTTCATGCATTAATTTGATTGAACATTGGTTTAAGGAAAATGACATGACTTGAAGTCTCATTTATAAGGGAATCAAGTAGGGTTGCCTAGGAAATGCATGAAACCCTAGATAAAATGAATCAAAACCCACATCTCACATCACATTGACATGTATGTGTATTTATACACCCTAGATACATGTGAGATGCTAGGATAATAAGTTAGGTTCAAGGTGCATAGGTAGTGCATCTAGATGAACTCAAACTTATTTTAATTATCACTAAGAATCATAAGGAAAGCTAATATACAAGTTATGTATATTTAGCCAATAAATTATGGTTCAAAATAGGTTTTCAAAAACAATTTAAAATAAATTTAGAAAACCTTGGTGAAATCTATCTTTTGATAGCCATCATCATTGTAGAAGTTGATACAAAGTGGATCAAAAACTTTAAAGTTTTTAATAGTTTTGAACTTTGTACCAATCTCCTATTTCAATGGTAAAAATATTTTTCCAAAATTTTTCACTGATTGTATGTGTGATAAGTAATATACGTATCAAGTTTCATGATTTTTTGATTTACGTAGAATTACTTATGAATTTCCAAAAGTCGAGTCTGATTTCTAAAAATCAGGTTTTCGATTATCGATCATTGCTCTCTGATCTGATCGGTGATGGGCAGCGTTTGGACTCATTGCGGCAAGTATCACTCATTGTTTCTTCGTGCGGTCGACTAATGGACACATCGAATAGCCAGTTGCTTAACCCGATTTCAACTGTGATTAAGGTTCCTAACCACTCCTAACCCTAGAATATGCTTTGGGAAGAATGATGAAGGGAGAAAATCCACTGGATATGGATTAGGAGAGGTGTTTAGGGTTTGTATCAATTTTA
This sequence comes from Wurfbainia villosa, assembly GCA_025175895.1. Classification (NCBI taxonomy): domain Eukaryota; kingdom Viridiplantae; phylum Streptophyta; class Magnoliopsida; order Zingiberales; family Zingiberaceae; genus Wurfbainia; species Wurfbainia villosa. The sequence goes on from CM045986.1 coordinate 38,298,308, forward strand.
AGGTGTTAGAAAGTTCAATGTTGAATTTTAACCTTAACTTTGATGATTTAGAGTTTCTATTGCCTTAGGGACTTCCCAAGGACATTGTTGGTGTAATGGTCAAGGGGGAGCAAGCCTTTAGGGAGAGGTATCCAAGGAGAAAATGTTATCAATTTGGAAAATTGATGGATTTTTAGAAACCCAGTTTGGAAATTGGGAGTGTATAGGATTGCCTCTCTTGAGTGATATGGGACTTATCACTAAGAAGATGGTAGGCATCCTAGGTATTTTTGGACAAAGGGGGAGATTGTAAGATCTCATTGGGCCATGAGACATTGACCTCCTTGGAGAGATAAACTTTTGATGTATGTCAAAAAGGGGGAGAATTTGTTTGATATTTGGGATCACCAATTTGGAATAATTGGTAAGAGACTTGAGTTAGCGGTCTAACTCAAATGGTTTGGTTTTTGTCAAACATCAAAAAGGGGGAGATTGTTGGTGCAATCGGTCCAGGTCACGATTGACCAGGACTCGAGTTTGACTCGAATGATGTTTTGATGTTTGACAAAAATATATGACAATGAAATTGTCAAGGTAAAGTCCAAGTCATGGGTACTTGGCATGGAAAGTCCAAGTTGAACACTTGGCATTTGGTAAAGTCCAAGTCTTGAGTACTTGGCATGAAAAGTCCAAGTGGGACACTTGGCACATGAAAAGTCCAAGCATGTATCTTGGCAATGTAAAAGTCCAACATGGGTTGGCAAGGGAAAGTCCAAGCTTGAGTCTTGGCATGAGAAGTCCAAGGGGTTTGATATTGGCTGCGTAAAGTCCAAGCGGAGTCTTGGTAGCGTAAGTCCAATGTGCCTTGGCGGTGTAGACACCGTTAGCATGACATAGCCGATGGAAGCAACTCAAGGCTAACGCGATGGATGAACAAGTCATGGATGACTTGGAGGGATCCGAGAGGCGTGAGGCTGATGGAGGTGGCTAGAAGGCTTAGGTCTAGGCTAAGGGTGGTCTAGCAAGTATGGGGGCACCATACTTGGGCTAAAACCTCATGTTTGAAGTGTGTCAGTCGACTAGTGCCATGTGGCAGTCAACTGGACCAAGTCAACTAGTGTTTGACTGCGGGAAGTGGTCTAGTAATTCGGAGGCGATCGGTGATGGCTCGTGTAGTCGGTGATCGTGTGATTAGTCGGTGGTGCCTCAGTTTTTCACCACGCGAATGGAGTCTCACTTTCGGCCGACGGCAAGCGATCAGTGATGGCTCATCAGTCGACTGATGCTCATGATCAGTCGATTGATGTCCTAGTCGTTAGATTTTTCCAGCGTGGATTACACCGTTGTCTCACAGCAACAGTGTGATCAGTCACCTGATGGTCCCGAGCAGTCGACTGATCGACCTTTTCCAGCACAGATTGAAGCTATAAAAGGAGCTCGTGATGGAGGAAAATATAGCGATTTTCTTGAGCGAAATTGAAGGGGGAAGTTGGTGCTTTCCAGTCCTTCAAAGCAAGTTCAAGGCAATCAAAGATCAAGCAATCCAAAGCTCTTGTAAAGTGTTTTTCCTTTACTTGCATTTGTATTTCATTGTATTTGCTTGTATTCATTTGATTATTATTGTAATCATTATTGTACGAGGTTTCTCCGCCTCCGGATTGTTCCGAGAAGGAGTGTTTATTAGTGGTTGCATGCGCATCACTAGAACTCATAGAGCTCGATCCGTGGAGTAGGAACCGTGTGGTTCCGAACCACGTTATATCCTTGTGTTAACGTGTTGTGCATTTCGTTATCGTTATTACTTTTTTATTTCCGCTGCGCTAACGAAATTGTAGAAACAAACGAGAGAAAATTCCATCTACGAACGATCAAACGCTATTCACCCCCCTCTAGCCGTTACAAAGATCCTAACAAGAAGAAACTTAACTCGCCTACTAAATTCATTTCAAATTCACTTTCCATAAGTGAAATGAACTCATGCAGTAGGATCGAGTTGGTGGTTCCGAAAATAATGTCATCTACGTAGATTTGGGCTATGAATATGTCTTTACCTAAGGTTTTTACGAAAAGAGTTGGGTCAACTACACCATGGTTAAAACCTTTGGACTTAAGATAAATCGAAAGTCTCTCGTACCAAGCTCGAGGAGCTTGTTTAAGTCCATAGAGAGCTTTCTTTAACCTAAGGACATGGTCGGGTTTATCTAGGCTTTCGAAACCGGGGGGTTGACTAACATAAACCTCTTCTTTAATGTATCCATTTAAGAATGTTGATTTCACATCCATTTGAAACAACTTGAATCCTCGATGTGCAGCATATGCTAATAGCATTCGAATGGACTCTAATCTAGCTACTGAAGCATAGGTTTCGTCATAATCTAAACCTTCGACTTGACTAAACCCTTTAGCGACTAGTCTAGCTTTATTTCTAACTACTTCACCTTTGTCATCAAGTTTATTTCTAAACACCCACCTTGTTCCAATGATTTTTTTATCGTTAGGTGGTGATACTAATTCCCATACTTTGTTCCTAGTGAATTGAGCCAGCTCTTCTTGCATTGCACTAATCCAATCGGGATCAAGAAGAGCTTGGTCAATAGTCTTGGGTTCAATTTTGGAAATCAAGGAGATTTGACTAAGGTTTCGATATGAGGCTCTAGTTCGAACTCCTAGACTTGGATCACCTATCACTTGGTCGATAGGATGATTCGTTTGAGTCCTAGTTGGGTTTGGGTTTGAGTCTACTACTTGGTCAATAGGATGACTCGTTTGAGTTCTAGTTTGGTTTGAGTCATCTACCACTTGGTCAATAGAATGACTTGGTTGACCTAGGTTGGGATTAATACTAGACTTGATCTCTGGATCGGAGTTGAGTCTAGTATGAATCGACTCGCTAATTGGGGTTGCCGGGGGTTTTGTAGGTTCGTGTCCTTCATCAAATGCTAAATTGATAGTCTCCTCGACTCTAAGGGTATCATGGTTATATACTCTATAAGCCCTACTTGTAGTCGAGTATCCTAGAAAGATTCCGGTCATGGTTTTGGATGTAAACTTCCCTAGGTAATCCTTAGTGTTTAGGATATGTACCTTACACCCAAATACCCTAAAGTACTTGATGTTAGGTATTTTATCGTGATAAATCTCGTATGAGGTCTTAAGGTGCCTCTTTACCATAAGGATCCTATTTTGGACATAGCATGTCGTACTTACGGCTTCCGCCCAAAACCTATCGGGTAGGTTATACTCGTTTAATATTGTCCTAGCGGCTTCTTGTAGGGTTCTATTTTTGCGTTCTACTAGGCCATTTTGTTGTGGGGTTCTAGGGCAAGAGAACTCATGGTGGTATCCATTTAGGTTATAGAATTCTGTAAACCTATAGTTCTCGAATTCACCACCATGATCAAACCTAAGTCTCTTGATTTTAATGCTTTGTTGATTTTCTATTAACTTAAATAGGTTAATTAGTTGATCTAGGGTATCACTTTTGTGTTTGATGAACCTAACCCAAGTAAATCTAGAATAGTCGTCAATTATGACTAAGCCGTATTTACTCCCATTAAGTGACTTAGCTCCGTGTGAATCAAATAGATCCATGTGTAGGAGCTCAAGAACACTTTTGGTTCGTTCTTGATTAGTTAGTTGATGTTGTGTCCTAGATTGTTTACCCTGTTGACAAGCATTACATATTTTATTATCCAAGTTATTGAGGTTAGGCAGACCTTTGACTAAGTCACTCTGACTCATCTTGTGGATGAGCCTTGGGTGTGAGTGACCGAGTCATCGGTGTCATAACCATGATTCCTCTTGCCGTGTCATAAGACACTTAGTTGAGGAGTTAGTTAAGTTAATAGTGTAAATATTGTTATTTCTGGTTCCCTTAAGGATTGTTTTAGAAGTTTCATTTGTATTAATTAAGCATTCATTTTCTAGAAATATGACCTTATAGTTATTATCACACAATTGGCTTACACTAAGTAAATTATATTGAAAGTTTTCTACCAATAAGAAATTTTGAATAATAAAATTAGAGTTGAGCTCAATATCACCTAATCCGATGATTTTGAGCTTGTCGTTGTTTCCGAAGGCTACCGATCCTTGTCGTTTGAATCGAAGCTTCGAAAACTTGAGTTGATCCCCGGTCATGTGTCGGGAGCAACCACTGTCCAACATCCATTGATCCTACACGCAAGGTAGTTGGATCAGATATTGGATTTATTAAAGATTGGTTTAAAATTATTAACCTAAATCATCTCACCCATGTCTACATGATCAAATATGTTAACCCTATATGTTCTTGTGAGATGACTTCCAATTTTACTTGAATTAAATGACTTTAACACTTGTCAACCTTGCATTAGATTCGGATTTGACCTTAGGCTCATCAAGTCACCTTTTCAAGATCATGACTTCCAGGTCGTGGCGAGGCACAGAGGCCTTCTTTGATCGGAACAACGACCACTTCCTTAGACAAAACCATTTTCAAGAAAATAGAGAATTGACTCACCTAAGACCTGTTGGGTTTCCGGCACCGCGGCGTGTGTGTGTTCGATCATGTTTCGTAAACATGAGCACAGCGGAAGCAATTAAAAATAATAAATCTATATTTATTACAACACACACAACACACGCATGCATATTACAACAAGTGTAGACATAACCGTAAATTAAAATTTGCAATAAAAGAAATTTATCTATGTTATACCTTTCGTATGACGTGTAGCGGGAACGGCATCAACCGGAACAATCCTCGTAAGAATCGTCTCTATCCGTATCCACGCCGAGCTCCTCGGGATGACTTCGCTAAGTCACGAGCTTCGTCTTCGTACGGGTTACTAGCCTCGTGTTAAAGACGACGTGATTGAGAGATGATCACGATCCGAATCCAAATTCGGATCAAAAACTGAGTCCTCAAAACTCGATTCTCCGGAGAGGTATTCGTCAACCGTTTGACGAATCCTTCATCCCCCACCTCAGAGGATTACCGGAGATCAAATCCCCGGTAAGTTAGCCGCTGTCGGAGCACTAACCGTCGTCCAAATGACGCTCCGACGAGAGGAGGAGAAGCTGTCCAGAAAACTGGACAGCTTGGTGGAGGATATAGGCGCCGGCCAACCAAGGAAAGAAAAGGCTCACCTTGATGCCAAACCTATAGGAGATCACCGGAGGGTCGCCGGAGGATAGCCGGCTGAAGCTTGGACGCCGGCAACAAGTTGGACGGTGGCACAAGGGGTTGGGCGGCGGCACACTAGGGTTGGCGCCGAAAACTCCTTCAAGGGGTGGGCGGCAACTCCAAGGGCTAGGGTTTTGGATTAGGGCTTAATTATCCATTAAGCCCTCTTTTATAGAGAACTAATTCTCTTAATGGTTATTGGATCATAACCATTAGGCCCGTTAACCCGCTCCATTAAGATAAGTTAAAATAAACCAAACCATGATGGTTTATTTTAAGTTAAAACGAACCGAACCAACTTTTGGTTCATTCGCTTAAAATAAACCAAACCCTTTGGTTTATTCTCATCCATTGGATTAGAACCAAACCATTTTGGTCCATCCATTATGTCTTCATAAGACACGGCCCATCCACGCTTCCATTGCGACTGAAACAATTTCATGCTCGCTTTATGTTTAGTCCAACCAAACATAGTTTCTCTTGGTCTGAGAATCCCATTCTCAAGCTCGTTTTAAATCCTTTGGATTACACTCGTTGTTCGTGTGACCAAATAGGTTCTCGGTTTATGTTGGCCGTCTATAATTAACCATTAATTATAGAACGATCATGAGTGGCACCTAGTAGTACATCATGATCCCCAAGCAGAAAAGATCAGCGGTTGATCGAACTATTTCTCAAACCCTTGATGGCTCGAATTAATCGTGCCCCATTCCCTTCACTCATCTTATACCCACTTGGTTCAGGACATGGTCTATTGTGTCAGTCCCCACTAGGCTGACTACGTCACACCTAGCCCAAGTATCATTTCCTCGTCCTACGGATTCTAGTTACTCCACATGTATCAAGAGTACCTTTACTCTAAACATGTAATGCTTTGGCCAAAGACTTTAGTAACAATCCGACGAGAGGCCATGGGTATACATCTCCTCGCAAGGAGTGGTGAATCTTTATAGGCTATTCAAACACCTTCGATCACTTCGACTTATACCCAATCATCCCGGTCCACATCTCCTTAGAGATGTTTGCTTAAGATGTCAAAGCATAAGTCTCCATGATCAAGATGACTTGAATACCGCAAGTCAAAGGAACATCGACTTAAGCCACAAGAAGAACTTCATCGACATATCTATATATGCAGAGAACCATATAAAGTCTTACTACTGGTCACTCCAATGAACTAGTTACCATAACTAGCATCCACGATTAACTCCGACATCACTATGTCTCCACCAAAGGAGAATCACCGCTTGGATACACCAAGGAGTATACCTGAAGTCTCGACGATGTAATTGATGGTGTCCAAATCCATCAATTCATCGACTAGGATAATTCCGATACATCACAATTACACATGTAGAGATACTCACTAGTTGTGATCCAATCACAAATTCTCTCATGCCGTGAATCGATCGTATGGACATTCAAGAAATGAGTTTAAGATCCAATCAAATACATAAAACATGTATACTCAAATAGTGAATCTTCATTTATCATATAAATGGTTCATACATAAGGCGCATTGCCTTAGGACATCTCTCATATATTACTAACAGACTCCCACTTGGCCTAATGCCAATCGCTACTAGATCCAATACCATAAGCTCTAACATGACCTCAAACTTACTTTGAGGTAATGCCTTAGTCAAAGGATCCGCTAAGTTCCTTTCAAAGGGGAATTTTCTCGATTTGTATTTCGCTTTCCTACCGATGATCTCTCCGATAAGATGATAGCTACACATGTTTGGATCTGCTTGATGAGACCTTGGCTCTTTCTCTCGCAAGTAATTGCTCCATTGTTGTCGCAGAGAGACCGATTGCTTCAACAATGGCCGAAATCACACCAAGTTCATAAACGAACTTCGATCCAAACCGCTTCGCCGCCTGGCCGCAATGTATTCTCGCCTCAGGTAGAATCCGCCACTGCCTCTTGTTTGGAACTTTTCCAACTCATCGCGCCCATTCAAGGTGAACACGATCCGCATCGAGACCTCGAATCATCCTTGTCCGTCTCGAAGCCGCATCCATATACCCGCGTATCACCATGTCCCCTTCTCCATATATTAGGAACACATCCTTAGTTCTTCTCAAGTACTTAGGATCGCCTTAATACCGCCCAATGATCCATTCTCGATCGATGACCGCATCCGCCGTGACACTCGTGAGCATACGATACATCGGGCCTCGACATAACATAGCATACATGATAGATCCTATTGCGGATGCATAGGGAATCTTACTCATGCAAATCCTCTCGCCTTCTCGCGCGGCGGACACATAGACTTAAAAGGTGTACCCCATGCCCGATGGGTAGGAAACCTTTCTTGGATTCCGACATGCTAAACCTCTTAGCACTCGGCCTATATATGTAGATCATGAAAGACCAAGCAACTGCTTCGATCTATCTCTATAGATCTTAATCCCAAGGATGTAGGTTGCTTCTCCTGTGTCTTTCATGGAGAATGTCTTGATAACCAAACCTTAATCGATCGTAAGATTGACACATCGCTTTCCTATAAGTAATATGTCATCGACATACAATACTAGGAACACGATCAGCACTCCCACTAACCTTCTTGTACACACAAGGTTCGCCCGATTTTGTGAGAAATCAAACTTTTGATCGTCTCATCAAAACGGATATTCCAGACTCGGATGCTTGCTTCAATCCATAAATGGATCGTCCGCAATTTGCATACCTTGGTTTTATCAACCGATGTGAAACCTCTCGGACTATATCATATACACGCCCTCGAGGTGTTTCCATTAAGGAAAGTTGTTTTCACATCCATCCGCCATATCTCATAATCATAATGAGCCGCTATGGCCAGGAGCATCCGAATGGATTTAAGCTACAGCAAAGTAATAGGTTTCGCCATAATCAACACCTTGTTTTGACGATATATCCTTTCGCCACCAATCTAGCCTTATAGGTAATCACATTACCATCCATGTCGGTTTTCTTCTTGAAAACCCACTTGCACCCTATAGGCTTTATACCTTCAGGTGGGTCAACCAAGTTCCAAACTTGGTTTTCATACACGGAATCCATTTCCGACTTCATGGCACCAAGCCACTTATCCCTTTCTGAACTTGTCAAGACTTCTTCATAACCTCGTAGGCTCTCATCATCAATGAGTAACACGCCGCTCGATTCACTTTACGAAATCCATATCTCTCGTGAATATTATGCGTGTTCTACCAGATCTACGAAGATGTGGTGTTACAATAGGTCCAAATTGATTGCTCATCACTATGAGTTGTCACCACATTGTGCTTCACCGTATCTCATTAATGTCTATTTGAGTCTCTCGAGCCTCCTCAAGCTCGACGACACTCCCACTCGCTTTCTTGCAAGAGAAACTCTTTCTCTAGAAACACAAAGATGCCTTGAAACAAACACCTTTTGTTCCACAGATGATAGAATTGGTAACCCCTTGTTTCCTTAGGGTATCCAATAAATAGACATTTATCGACTTAGCATCCAATTTGTCCGATATATCCGCTTCACATAAGGTGACAACCCCATATCTTCAAGTAAGATACATGAGGTTTCTACCATTCCATATCTCATATGGAGTAGTTGAGACTACTCGTAGGCATTCTGCTTAACAAGTAAACAAATGTCTCAAGTGCATAACCCCAAAAGGACTTGGGAAGAGTCGATGATTCATCATTGACCGACCATGTCCAACAAGGTCCTAAGACGCCTCGATACACCATTATGTTGTGGTGTATAGGGCGGAGTCCATTGAGACAATATGCCATTGTCTCTTAGATAATCAAGAAACTCTTGACTTAAGTATTCACCACCTCGATCCGATCAAGTATTTTAATACTTTGTCATGTTGTTTCTCTACTTCATTTCAATTCTTCGAACCTTTCAAAGGCTTCGCACTTGTGTTTCATCAAGAACACATACCCAAACCGTGAGTGATCATCTGAAGGTAATGAAGTAGCTATAGCCTCCTAATGCTTGAGTTGACATAGGTCCACATACCAAGCATGTACTAGACCTAGTAACTCTCCCACTGCTCACCTTTCCAAAGAAGGTAACTTAGTCATCTTGCCTTTTAAGCATGATTCGCATGTATCGTATGAATCCAATTCAAACGATTCCAATTCCACATCGTGTAATTCGACATGCGCTTTTGCTTATATGGCCAAGACGACAATGCCACATAGGAGTCTATGTGATTATCCTTTCGAGCACGCTGTTGCTCGCTTCGATATTGAAATGTCACCGATACGCCCAACGATAAATGCCATTACTCAAAGTTCCAGCCCATAAAGTACGCCATTCAAAGTTATATAACAACAATTGTTACTAAACGTCAAATGGAAACCATTTCTATTTAAGCAGAAATAGAAACAATGTTCTTTATTAGAGAAGGAACATAATAGCAATTGTCCAGCCTAAGACTAGTCCACTAGGAGCTTCAAAGAAATAAGTTCCGATGGCGCATCGCAAAGAACCTTTGCTCCATTGCCAACTCGCAAATTTGACTCTCCGACAAGTCTTCTTCTATTCCTTAGCCCAGATGTCATTACATATATGTGAGCTACACCCAAGATCCAATACCCAAGTGTCTAAGGAAATAGAATGACAATCAATAACGAAGATACTCAAGAGGATGGGGCATCTGATGCCTTCTTCTTCTTCATGGACTCAAGATAAATCTTGCGCTTTTCGCCAAGGGCCTTCCTTGCCACAATGATGGCAAGTGCCCTTCATGCCGGTTCCGCCTTTCTTTGCCTTTTTCTTTCCTTTCTTCTCGCTCTTTTGCCTTCCTCTTAGAACCTTTCGAGGAATCAACAATGTAACCGCTTTCTCCTCATGCTTCATGTACTCCATGCCTTCAAAGATATTGAGGAGCTCGAATGGTGGATTCCAATTTGTTCATCCGATAGTTCATCACAAATTGCGAAACTCTTGGGCAAACAATGCCGAATTAAGTCAATACTTAACTCATGATCCATCACAAAATCGAGGGTAGCTAGTCAGCTGATGTACCTGCTCATCTTTAGCACAAACCGCACTACTACGATTTAACCTTCTTGCATCTTCGTGGTGAAGAGGAGCCTAGAGACCTCAACCTTTCGGATCTCGCCAAGCTCATCGAACAACTCATGAAGATGGAAGACCATAGTGTTAGCATCCAGCTCGTACCATCGCCGCTAGCATGATGCAACTGCCACCAGACCGCCACATGTTTCTCGATAGACCAACATTTGGTCCGAGTTGCATCGCTTAGGACGGTCGGAAGAGGCTCTTCAAGGACATATGCAAGCTTTTCACCTGAGAACAATTCTCGTGTTTCTAAGCCACCCAGAAGTTAGGCTCACCAATACTTTGTTCAATCCAAAATAGTGCGCAAATTCAAAGACGCTCATGATCAATTTATTGACCTAGAAATACAAAACGAGCATATATGAGAAAATGATTTTAAAATGCATCAATATACATTTATAAATCCCATTCATTTTTCAATTTCAAAACCCCAAAATCACTTCGAGATCGTAGGTCCATCTCCGAATGGGTCGATATCCATCAATAGTTATGAACAACCTCGAGAGAGTCCAACAAGCCATTCATAACTACGACGGTAGGTATCATCTATACCGATTGCATATCACCGTGATATGCAACTATCACAATGTGCTATCAACTAATTGAATGTTCACACATACATCGGGTTGTTAACACATTAACAAGTATGCATCATATGCATAGCACCCAACTTCACCTCCCTTTACATCGACCTTGAGAGAGTCCAACAAGCCGATGCTCGTGTTAAAGCCAACCCATTAATCAGACATAGTTTTAATATGGTTAGAGCGCATTCAACCAATTAGCCCAGCTTGGAGAGAGTCCAACAACCAAAGCTAACGATTGACCTCTGACTCTTACCATATTAGTATTAAACTATTCCATGGTTTGAACATATTCAGGTTCGAGCCGGGCTTGGAGAGAGTCCAACAACCCAAACAAGAAACAGAACTCTGGTTCTAACCATATTAATAGAAGGTGTAGGCTTTAATATTGATTAAGGGTTTTTATGTCTCATCCTCATTGCATGCAAATAACTATTATCTACATGGCATGGCATACATGGCATACATCTACATGTCACGACACGCATGGCATAATGTTATGCATCTAATGCAATTACATGGCATACAATTATGTCATGTATATATTTCCTTATATGTCATAACTATTTATGGAAATAAAATATGTTTAATATTTGATTCTCCAAATCAAATCATAATTAAATTAGGAAACAAATTTCCAAATCTAATCACATATTTTATTCATGGAATTATTTGATTAAGGAAAATCTATTTAGGAAACCAATTTCCTAAATCATTAAAACTACTTATGGAAATTAAAATATTTTAAGATTTGATTTCCCAAATCAAATCATGATTAAATTAGGAAACAAATTTCCAGAATCTAATCAAATATTTTATTTATGGAAAATATCAATTTCCATAAATACTTCCAACTTTCCAAAAGTGGAAGATTTCCATAAATACTTCTAGACTTTCCAAAATTGAAAAATTTCCATAAATACTTCTAAATTTCCAAAATTTAGAAAATTTCCAGAAATACATTATGACTATCGCAAAACCATTTTACAATTATGTCGAAACACAACCTGGGCTCGATACTACATCAAGGTTTCCGATCATGTGTGTGTTCGATCATGTTTCGTAAACATGAGCACAGCTGAAGCAATTAAAAATAATAAATCTATATTTATTACAACACACACAACACACGCATGCATATTACAACAAGTGTAGACATAACCGTAAATTAAAATTTGCAATAAAAGAAAATTATCTACTTTATACCTTTCGTATGACGTGTAACGGGAACGGCATCAACCGGAACGATCCTCGTAAGAATCATCTCTATCCGTATCCACGCCGAGCTCCTCGGGATGACTTCGCTAAGTCACGAGCTTCGTCTTCGTACGGGTTACTAGCCTCGTGTTGAAGACGACGTGATCGAGAGATGATCACGATCCGAATCCAAATTCGGATGCAAAACCGAGTCCTCAAAACTCGATTCTCCGGAGAGGTATTCGTCAACCGTTTGACGAATCCTTCGTCCTCCACCTCAGAGGATTACCGGAGATCAAATCCCCGGTAAGTTAGCCGCTGTCGGAGCACTAACCGTCGTCCAAACGACGCTCCGACGAGAGGAGGAGAAGCTGTCCAGAAAACTGGACAGCTTGGTGGAGGATATAGGCGCCAGCCAACCAAGGAAAGAAAAGGCTCACCTTGATGACAAACCTATAGGAGATCACCGGAGGGTCGCCGGAGGATAGCCGGCTGAAGCTTGGACGCAGGCAACAAGTTGGACGGCGGCACAAGGGGTTGGGCGGCGGCACACTAGGGTTGGCGCCGAAAACTCCTTCAAGGGGTGGGCGGCAACTCCAAGGGCTAGGGTTTTGGATTAGGGCTTAATTATCCATTAAGCCCTCTTTTATAGAGAACTAATTCTCTTAATGGTTATTGGATCATAACCATTAGGCCCGTTAACCCGCTCCATTAAGATAAGTTAAAATAAACCAAACCATGATGGTTTATTTTAAGTTAAAATGAACCGAACCAACTTTTGGTTCATTCGTTTAAAATAAACCAAACCCTTTGGTTTATTCTCATCCATTAGATTAGAACCAAACCATTTTGGTCCATCCATTATGTCTTCATAAGACACGGCCCATCCACGCTTCCATTGCAACTGAAACAATTTCATGCTCGCTTTATGTTTGGTCCAACCAAACATAGTTTCTCTCGGTCTGAGAATCCCATTCTCAAGCTCGTTTTAAATCCTTTGGATTACACTCGTTGTGCGTGTGACCAAATAGGTTCTCGATTTATGTTGGCCGTCTATAATTAACCATTAATTATAGAACGATCATGAGTGGCACCTAGTAGTACATCATGATCCCCAATTAATCGAAAAGATCAACGGTTGATCCAGAACTATTTCTGAAACCCTTCAGTAGCTCGAATTAATCGTGCCCCATTCCCTTCACTCATCTTATACCCACTTGGTTCAGGACATGGTCTATTGTGTCAGTCCCCACTAGGCTGACTACGTCACACCTAGCCCAAGTATTATTTCCTCGTCCTACGGATTCTAGTTACTCCACATGTATCGAAGAGTACCTTACTCTAAACATGTAATGCTTTGGCCAAAGACTTTAGTAACAATCCGACGAGAGGCCATGGGTATACATCTCCTCGCAAGGAGTGGTGAATCCTTTATAGGCTATTCAAACACCTTCGATCACTTCGACTTATACCCAATCATCTCGGTCCACATCTCCTGAGATGTTTGCTTAAGATGTCAAAGCATAAGTCTCCATGATCAAGATGACTTGAATACCGCAAGTCAAAGGAACATCGCACTTAAGCCACAGTAAGAACTTCATTGACATATCTATATATGCAGAGAACCATATGAAGTCTTACGGCTGATCACTCCAATGAACTAGTTACCATAACTAGCATCCACGATTAACTCCGGACATCACTATGTCTCCAGCCAGTGAGAATCAGCTGCTTGGATACACCAAGGAGTATACCTCGTGCTAGTCTACGTAATTGATGGTGTCCAAATCCATCAATTCATCGACTAGGATAATTCCGATACATCACAATTACACATGTAGAGATACTCACTAGTTGTGATCCAATCACAAATTCTCTCATGCCGTGAATCGTATCGTGGACATTCAGTAAATGAGTTTAAGATCCAATCAAATACATAAAACATGTATACTCAAATAGTGAATCTTCATTTATCATATAAATGGTTCATACATAAGGCGATTGCCTTAGGACATCTCTCATATATTACTAACAAGACCACTTCCTGGTATAACTAGTCTAGGATACGGCGAGGTAGCTTCAGCTAGTTCCGCTTGGTCAAGTGCACCGAACTAGATACGCCTTATCTAGCCCGAATACACGAGACTCCGCTTTCCTAGCATACTATCATCTCGTCGCGTCCTAGTACTATGTTATCAAGTATTGACGATTTATAGTCCTATCTAGCCATTCTAAAAATAAAAATTCAAACTAAATAAAGAACCTAAGCATGCAATTTTCTAAGTTAAAATACAAACAAGTTTCGTATTAGCTCCCCCTGGACCGTTGAATCGGTTCAGTCTCTTCACATAGTGGATTTGGTCCTTGGGAACCCAGTACTGGTTCGATCCTAAGTTTGAAATCAAGGTGGTCTTAGGGACCCATGCTTGGACACGTTTTTTATGTCGACTTACAATCGACATATATGACTTGTTGGTCGTGTTTGAGCTAAACCCTAGTCCGACCTTGTTGTACATGGCCCTTTGCGATCCAAGTAGGAGGTCAAGTCCTTTGGATCCCAAAGTAAACCTTTCCAACGTGTTCCTAAGATCTTCAACTTGACTCTTCAAGAGTGAGTTCTCAACTTCGAGTTTTTCAACCCGAGTTGAGTCCTCCTCTTGAACTTGACTAGTCGAAGAGGTTAGGGAGACCTCGTGTTTGAGGAGTTTAACTTCCTCAACCAGGGTCTCGACCTTGGACTCGGACTTAGCTAATTTTTTAGTTAAAAACTTAATTGCAAAGTGTACTAATGAGGGATCGACTTACCTTGAGTGTATCTTTTGAACCGGATGCGTATCCGTGGCTTGTCTTGAATAGTGCTTCGCAGTCCGACTCGTCTTCGGTTTCCGATTCAAGTTCCGTTTCCGACTCCGTCTCTAATTCAACCAGTTTAGCCATGAGAACACGGTCATTATCTTCTTCCTTGGATGCTTCTTCCCAAGTAGCGTTGAGTGCCTTTTTGTATTTTGGTGCTTTGCTTTGGAGTTTTGGGCATTCAGACTTGATATGTCCAAACCTGTTGCATTCGTAGCATCTAATATTTGAACTTTTAGTCTTACCTTCGTTGGGTCGAGTGATGGTTCGTTTTCGGCGCTTGACTATCCTCCGAACTAGGTTGACTAGTTCGGTCTCCATTTCCGAGTCGACCTCCGAATCGGACTCATCCTCTTCTTCCTTCGGGGGTGGCTTGCTTGCGATTTTCTTCCTTGAACCTGCAAAAAGTGCTATACCCTTCTCGGGTTCCGAGTTAGACTGCTCATGAAGTTCAAAATCAAAAAATAATTCATCTAACCTAAGTTTTGAAAGATCCTTGGAGACCTTGTAGGCATCGACCATGGATGGCCACAAGGTAGTCCTCGGAAAAGAGTTAAGAACATACCTTATAAGGTCGTGGTTTTCGACCTTTTGCCCGATCGCGTGTAGATTATTGACTATGTCTTGAATGCGGGCGTGAAGTTACGTCGCAGACTCGTGTTCCTGCATTTTTAAATTATATAGTTTATTAAATACAAGATCACGCTTACATACCTTGACTTCATCAGTCCCTTCGTGTAGCTCCACTAGCTTTGTCCAAAGGTCCTTTGCGCTGATGAAGGGGCCGATGCGATTAAGCTCCTCCTTGGACAAGCCGCATTGGAGGATTTGAGTTGCTTTAGCATCGGCTTCGACTTGTATTTTTGTCGCAATGGTCCATTGGTCATAATCCAAGGATTCACCCACTTCGTTAGTCGGAAGTGTGAATCCCGTTTGGATTATAATCCACATCTCGATTTGAGTTTTAAGAAAGCATTCCATTCTACCTTTCCAATAACGGAAGTCATCTCCGTTGTAAAATGGAGGTTGGACGGTGCTAAAACCCTTGAGATGGGTCATTAAAACAAAAGAAACAAGGAGATGAAGACGAAAAACCTAGCAATGACAAAAACACACGAAATGTGCCAAGACTCGCGTCTTGGATTAGTAGTGTGGGAGAAAAACTAACCAAATGAAATAAATTTGAAATAAACAGAATTAAAAAGAAAAAAATCTATAAAAATCTAGATCAGTGGTTTCACCAAATCTTAGCAACCCCCGGCTCTGATACCAATTGTTGGATCGAAGCGGATCGCTAGAGGGGGGGTGAATAGCGATAAAACCTTTTCCTTTTTTTTTTGTTCGTTCGTTAAAACTCGAGTAGATAATTAATTGCAGTGGAAAGATAAGCAATAAATAAAAGGAGACAAATATTTTTTACTTGGTTTGTAGCCTTCGGCTACTACTCCAAGGCCCTAGTTGTCCTTGACCACGTACGGAGGGCAAAAACACTAAAGAACTCCTCCTCTTTAGAGGTAGGAGTTAATCGATACAAATAAAACACAATGCTTGAGGTAGAGGGACACTCCCCCTCTCCTCATTACGATAAAAGCTCCGAGAATTGAAAGTAATGAACTGAAATAAAAACTTAAACCGACGTTACAAAAAGAAAGCAATTAAAACCTAGACGTCGATGAAGAAGCACTTCGTTGTCGGAAAGTTGTAGCTTGGCAGAGGCTTTTGGAAGCTTAGAATTGATGAAGAAACCCTAGGATAGGCCCTCCTTTTATAGCCTTTGAGCCCCTTTTCGAGAGGACCTTCAACCAATGAAAATTAGGCACGTGGCTCCTTGAAAAATGGTGATAAGGCTTGACTCCTCGAGGCTGATCCTTGACCATCAGTCGACTGATGGCCATCATCAGTCGACTGATGGCAGCATCAGTCGAATGCTGACTGTAGACAGTCGACTGATTGACGGCAGTCGAGTCCTCCAAGCTGGCAGTCGACTGATGCTAGCTGCAAGGAAAAGTTAGGTTAACAAAAATATTATTTCGATGGCCTCCGACCGTCCGATCTCGACCTAGACCACCTATAGGATGTCTTTGGTCAGATCTACGCTTAATATCATCTCCGTAAAGAGGATACGACCTCACTTACTCTCGCACACACACGAGCTTACCTCAATACTTACTGTGTCACTTTTGCTTCCGACCTTCCACTCGATTCCTTCAGCTCCCTCCGAAGTCACTCGAGTATCGCCTGACCACCGCGACTTCCTCTGGGTGTCGTTAGCCTTCAACTCCAGCATTGACACTTTTCTGCACACTCGATTTAGCTCGTGAGATAATAATATAAGCTTAACTTTGTATCGATTGCTATAATCAAAACTCAGGTTCGACTTAGGTGCCTACTGCACCAACAATCCTTAGTCTATGGGACATGCTACAAGAGAGAAACATTATTGATGTAGGGTCTCATTTCATTAGGCACTTGGTGAAGATGGGTAAGGTGACCAAGGGAGAGATTATTTTAGGAGGATTAATCACCCACATTTGCAATAGGATGGAGTATGATTACACCGCCTTGGATAGAGTATAAGGGAGCCCTAGCATCGATTTAGGGGTGTGCATGGCTATGAAAATGATAGTGAGAGATGTAGGGTCGCGGTTGGCCGGCTAGAGGGGGTGAATAGCCCTCTATCGTCATATGATGGAATACGATCATTCTCGTTGCATGCTACAAGAGAGAAACATGCTACAAGAGAGAAACATTATTGATGTAGGGTCCCATTTCATTAGGCACTTGGTGAAGATGGGTAAGGCGACCAAGGGAGAGATTATTTTAGGAGGATTAATCACCCACATTTGCAATAGGATGGAGTATGATTACACTGCCTTGGATAGAGTAGAAGGGAGCCCTAGCATCGATTTAGGGGTGTGCATGGCTATGAAAATGATAGTGAGAGATGTAGGGTCACGGTTGGCCGGCTAGAGGGGGGTGAATAGCCCTCTATCGTCGTACGATAGAATACGATCGTTCTCATTGCGTGCTCGTCTACAATTGTCGTTAGCGCAGCGGAATAACAATAATAATAACAACAATCACACGCATTACACAAACTCCTTCTCAACAACACGTCGGAGGTGGAGAAACCTCGTACAAGCAATTACAATAGTAATATGAAATACAAGCAAATACAAATACAATACGAAAGAAAACTTTACGCCGATTGCTTTTGATCACTTTGCTTGTTGCTTGGTTTAGATAGCTCTTGAAGGTATGGAATGCAGCAACAATTCCCCTTCAATAGCTTAACAAAAGTCTTGGCGAAATCCTCCATCTTGAGCTTCATTTATAACCTGCATCAAGCTGATTTCGCGCCCAGTAGTCGACTACCAAAAGTGTTAGTGCAATCGGCCCAGGTCACGATTGACCAGACTCGAGTTTGACTAGAGTGATGTTTTGATGTTTGACATAGTATGTTTGTCAAAGTGAGTTGACATTGATGTTTGACATTAATGTCGGGTAATATGTTGGAGAGATTGTTGGAGCAATTAACCCGGGTCATGATTGACCAGACTCGAGTTTGACTCGAGGGAGACATTGATGGTTGACTAGGGTTGACCATATGGTTATTGGGAAAGTCCAAGTGTTGAGTACTTGGCATGGGAAGTCCAAGCATGGGTCTTGGCAAATGGAAAGTCCAACATAGGTTGGCAAGGAAAAGTCCAAGCATGGGTCTTGGCATGGAAAGTCCAACATGGGTTGGCAAGGGAAAGTCCAAGCTTGAGTCTTGGCATTTGAGAAGTCCAAGGGGATTGATATTGGCGGCGTAAAGTCCAAGCGGGAGTCTTGGCAGCATAAGTCCAATGGTTGGCGACGTAAAGTCCAAGTGGAGTCTTGGTGGCGTAAGTCCAATGTGCCTTAGCGGTGTAGACACTGTTAGCATGCCATAGCTGATGAAAGCACTTGAAGGCTAGCGCGATGGATGAACAAGTCATGGATGACTTGGAGGGATCCGAGAGGTGTGAGGCTGATGGAGGTGGCTAGAAGGCTTAGGTCTAGGCTAAGCGTGGTCTAGCAAGTATGATGGAACCATACTTGGGCTAAAACCTCATGTTTGAGGTGTGCCAGTCGACTGGTGTCATGGGGAAGTCGACTGGCTTGAGTCGACTAGATTTCGATTGTCGTTTAGGGGGTGAAAAGTGTTAGGGCAATCTCTTGCCGTGATATGGTTTTGATGGTGTGGCAAAGGGTTTAAGTTAGTGTGTTATGTTTATTTGATATGTGCGTTGAAGTCGTGCAGGACTTAGTAATTCGCACATGGAGCCGTGGCGAGTTTCACATCTCATGACTCGTGCCTTGAGTCGGTGAAGGATAGCTTTGCGGAAGCCGTGCGCTTGGAGCATCCGAGGGACCGCCGGACGAGAAGCTTGGAGTGAAGCCGGAGGAAGTAGACTTCGAGGCAAGAGACGCGAAGGAGCATTGCAGAGCCGTGCGCCTGATGCTGCCGAGGGACGTGGCCGAGAACGAAGAGAACTTCGAAGGCGAAGGACTCCGAGAAATGAGAGTGAGCGATTGTAACCCGGGGAGGGGTAGCTCTTAGGTGAAACTTGGCCATTTGGCCAAGTGTCGGATGGGTTTTCCCGACACCAGTCGACTGCCATGGAATGGCGATCGGCCTGAGTCGAGTGTAGCTCGACCGGTATCGATCGACTGGTTTGTGGCGCTGATCGCCATCGTTGGCGATAAGATCACGATGATATGATCAAGCGCAGCGATCGGGTCAATAGGGTTTTGGCCAGAGCGCTGCCGATCGGGCAGTCGACTACGATGAGTCGATCGGTGGTGAGGTCCGATGATCGCCAAGAGTTCCGTTGGACAACAACGGTCGGCATCCGACGTGTTCGGAGGCCGTTGTAGTGACGGCAGTCGACTGCCATGGGCGGCCGTCGACAGATGGCGGCCAACGGGAAGAAGTTAGCCCACTCTATAAAAAGAGAGGGTGTGAGCCGTTGAGAGGCTAATGCTTAAGTTCCAAACAATCTTCCTAATGCCCCACAAGCTCTAAACTCTTCTTACTCGCTTTTACTCCATTCTATTTGTAAGAAGAGTGATCTTGATTGTAAAGGTTACCTCCACCTAGCTTGGTGCAAAGGAGAGACCATTTAGTGGATTGGTTGAGCGGAGTGATTCACCGAGGACGAATCGGGGACCGTGGATTAGCGGCGTAGCCGTGAACCACGTTACATCTTGTGTTAGCATTGTCTATTTCCTTTGCTTTGTTTTTATTTGTTTAATTTGCTTGTATTGTTGTTTCCGCTTGCGCTAATCTAATTGTAGACGAGCAAATTCCGATAACCAACAGCGAGGGCTATTCACCCCCCTCTAGCCGGCCATCCGATCCCTAACAAGTGGTATCAGAGCCGAGGTTGCTTGTCACCGGACTAACCGCCGCAACAAGCCCTACATCAAAAATGGCCGGCTCCAACATCCATCCTCCGAAGTTTGAAGGAGAATTCGCTTGGTGGAAGAAGCGAATGGAGGTATTTTTCGAAACGGATTTTGATATAATGATTACAATGGAATAAGGTTTCATTTTGCCTAGGGATGAAGAGGTGAAGCCAATAGAGAAATCTAGGTTGACCAAGAAGCAAAGAGAGGAGCACCTTGCAAACTCCAAAGCCAAGCACCATCTCTACAATGTGCTCCTCAACAAGAGATCTCAACCGACGGGAGAATGTGCTAGCGCCAAAGAGATGTGGGAGAAGCTTATAGAACTCCATGAAGGCACATCCGAGGCCAAGCTAGCAAGGAGAGACCTCCTCCGCTACCAACTATCCAATATAAAACTAGAAAAGGGAGAAAAGGTAACCTCACTACACTCTAGGTTTAAAGAAATTTTAATTGGGCTAACAAGTGTAGGTGAGAAGATATTAAACCGGGACATGCTCATGAAGGCTATAGATGCCTTTCCCGTCCTCAAAGTGGAGTTCCATGGTGGACTCCTTCTATATGTCCAAGAACTTAGAAGTAAGTACCTTGGAGGAGTTCTTCTCAACAATGGAGCTCCACGAAACAAGGCTTGAAGGAATTCAAGAAGAGCCAAGAATTCAACCTCAAGAGGAGTAGCATTGTTGGCAAACAAGGGAAGAAGAAGATGGAAGTCCCCTCCTCCGATGATGAAGCCTCCTCCTCCTCCATGGATAGCACCGAGAAGCCTACATGGTAAGGAAGGTGAGGCGTGTATTTAAGAATTTTAGATTTGATAAATCAAATGATAGGATGAGAAGACCAAGGGGGAAGGTGATATGCTACAATTGCCAAGGAGAGGGACACATAAGGGACAATTGTCCTCTCCTAAACAAAACAAAGGAAGAGATGAAAAAGAAAGAAGAAAAGAACAAGAAAAAGGGGAGCAAGAACAAGAAGGAAGAGGAGAAGAACGCAAAAGACAAAGGGAAGGCCAAAGCATTCAAGGCCAAGACATGGGATGATCCTTCCTCATCCTCCTCCTCATCATCGGATGAGAGAATGCCTTTCGCCAATTTGGCCTTGATGGCCTTTGACGATTTGGGTTTCTCCTCCTCCGAAAATGAAGTATGAAGCACAAGAGGAGATATCTCAAGTGAAGGGGGAGCCTCCTCCACATCATCATCCTCCTCATCATCCGAAGAAGAAGAAGAGGACATGGTTACTATGGTAACGTAAGCCTCTCCTAGTAAAATAGTTTCTATGATTTCTAGTTTAACTAGGATTTGTTTAGAGCAAAGAAGAAAAATAAATGCATGCTAGATCAAATTAAGGCATTAGAAAATAAGTTAGAAAATGCATGCTTAAATAATAATGATACTTCTTCTTGCCATGATGATGCATGCTCACATGATAATTATGTGCCTTTAGATGTTAGTGATGCATGCATAGAAGAAAATAGGGCATTAAGGGAAAAGGTAGATTATTTAACCAAAGCCCTAGGAAAATTCACAATTGGCTCCAACACCTTGAATATGATCATAGGGAGCCAAAGGGCAAGTTTTAACAAGAAAGGCCTAGGATATAAAGAGAAGAAAAATGAGAAGGCCTATAGATGCCTAATAGCTAGGGGACAAGACAAAAACAAAGTAATAGCTAAGAAATGGATCCCCAAGGAATTTCTAGTGAACCCCATAGGTAAAAATCTATTTTGGGTTCCAAAATCCATCCTTAAGGGTTAGAAAACCCCTAGGGTAGTCAACCATATGAACTTGACCTATATCATATTTTGGTTGACTTAGGATGACGGGACAACATTTTTAGATAGTGTTGGGTGATGATAACGTGCCCATAAAAAGGTAATAATGCTTAAAATCATGATGATTAATGTAATTTCTATGCATATGTGTAAATCATGATTTATGTTTTTGATATTTGGCACATCATCATGAGAAATAGGTTTAAATCATGCTTTAGGTGAAAACTTATTTATTATCATCATATAATGCCTAATGCATGGTTATAATTTGATGAAAACATGTATTTCATGATCATAATGTGAAATTAAATCATATATATCATTATGATCATGTAGGTTGTTAGGTTGATACTTAACCATGATAGAATTGCTTGAATATATTGGTTAAGTATATATATACAAATACCCCCCTAGGATGCATCTCACACTCACTATAGGCTAACTTGATTGCAAACTTAGCATGGGTGAGATATTAGGATGATACAAATGTCCACTAATGCCTATGGCATTTAGATGGTCAGTTAAAGTATCAAAATAGCAATAATAGACCAATCATGGGGAAGGCTTATGTTTAATTCATAGACATATTGCCCAAAGATCATGATTGGATATTTCTAATGTTTTCAAAACAATTTCTTACCTTAAAATACATGTATTCATGTTTTGAAACAATTGAATGCAAAACTAGGTGTTAAAATGGATACTAACATGCTCAAAAACTAGTGTTTTTTTTAAGTGTTTGGATCTTTGGCAAATCTTGTAAAATATAATGATTTTTCATGAAAAACTATTTTTCCTTGATAAATATACTTAAGAGAAATATGTTCCCCAAATTTCATGATTTTTAGAATTTTCTGGAATTTATAATGCATTTCTGAAATTCATCGTAAAATCGTAAATATGGATTCATTTATTACCATGTACATCGCCATACGATAGCGATCATGATGTGGCTATAAATCAGAATATTGAAGGCCGAATTCAGTTTGTAAACCTCCTACAAGTGGTAGAAATATACTTGATGCCTCCGACAGTTTTTAAATCAACTTGACATGTTTTTTCCTCCATTATACTTGATGTCATGAGCTTATAACTTAGTGTTAATCTTTTTGATGGTGTCAAAGGGGGAGAAATAAGTATGTTTAAGTTAATCACATTAGGGGGAGAAATACATGTAGGGGGAGAAATATATGATAGGGGGAGAAAATTTGCATAGAGAATTTCATGGATTAAGGGGGAATTGCATGTTGCTATATGATGTTTATCTTTACATGCTTTCTTACCTTAGAATTTATATCAAATGCTTTTACCTAACTTAAACGGATTGCCACACATCAAAAAGGGGGAGATTGTTAGGGCAATCTCTTGCCGTGATATGGTTTTGATGGTGTGGCAAAGGGTTTAAGTTAGTGTGTTATGTTTATTTGATATGTGCGTTGAAGTCGTGCAGGACTTAGTAATTCGCACATGGAGCCGTGGCGAGTTTCACATCTCATGACTCGTGCCTTGAGTCGGTGAAGGATAGCTTTGCGAAAGCCGTGCGCTTGGAGCATCCGAGGGACCGCCGGACGAGAAGCTTGGAGTGAAGCCGGAGGAAGTAGACTTCGAGGCAAGAGACGCGAAGGAGCATTGCAGAGCCGTGCGCCTGATGCTGCCGAGGGACGTGGCCGAGAACGAAGAGAACCGGCGAAGGACTCAGAAATGAGAGTGGCGATTGTAACCCGGGGAGGGGTAGCTCTTAGGTGAAACTTGGCCATTTGGCCAAGTGTCGGATGGGTTTTCGACACACGATCATTGCCATGGAATGGCGATCGGCTTCCGAGTCGAGTGTAGCTCGACCGTATACGATCGACCGGTTTGTGGCGGTGATCGCCCTACGTTGGCGATCAGCCAAGATGCCGATCAGGCGCGCAATGATCGGGTCAATAGGGTTTTGGCCATGACCGCTCAGTAGCGATCGGGCCCGACGGGTCGGATGACCGGTGAGGTCCATGATCGCCAAGAGTTCCGTTGGACAACAACGGTCGGCATCCGACGTGTTCGGAGGCCGTTGTAGTGACGGCAGTCGACTGCCATGGGCGGCAGTCGACTGATGGCGGCCAACGGGAAGAAGTTAGCCCTCTCTATAAAAAGAGAGGGTGTGAGCCTTTGAGAGGCTAATGCTTAAGTTCCAAACAATCTTCCTAATGCCCCACAAGCTCTAAACTCTTCTTACTCGCTTTTACTCCATTCTATTTGTAAGAAGAGTGATCTTGATTGTAAAGGTTACCTCCACCTAGCTTGGTGCAAAGGAGAGACCATTTAGTGGATTGGTTGAGCGGAGTGATTCACCGAGGACGAATCGGGGACCGTGGATTAGCGGCGTAGCCGTGAACCACGTTACATCTTGTGTTAGCATTGTCTATTTCCTTTGCTTTGTTTTTATTTGTTTAATTTGCTTGTATTGTTGTTTCCGCTTGCGCTAATCTAATTGTAGACGAGCAAATTCCTATAACCAACGAACGAGGGCTATTCACCCCCCTCTAGCCGGCCATCCGATCTCTAACAAGTATGATGGAGGCTTAGGTCTAGGCTAAGCGTGGTCTAGCAAGTATGATGGAACCATACTTGGGCTAAAACCTCATGTTTGAGGTGTGCCAGTCGACTGGTGTCATGGGGAAGTCGACTGGCTTGAGTCGACTAGATTTCGATTGTCGTTTAGGGGGTGAAAAGGCTCTGGCAGTCAACTGCTCATTGGAGCAGTCAATTGATGGCAGTCGACTACCATGTATGGCGCGATCATTTAGTCATGAGTTAATCATGAGCCGATCGATGCTCGACATAGACCGACGATCGCCTGTTTACGCCAATGTTGGCGATCGTGAGAGTCCCGTTGAAACTTTTCCAGCGTAGATTGAGCTGTTGTCTCACAGCAACAGTGGCATCAGTCGACTGGTGACTTATGGCAGTCGACTGATCGACGGAAATCCAACCCAATGTAGGTTAAAAAGAGGATCTCGAGGAGGATTTTGGCATTGTTCTTTGGGAGCTTTTTTGGGGCGATTTGAAGGTGAATTGCAGGTGCATTTCAGAGCCCTTCAACCTCATCCAATCAACCAACAAGCAAAGCGCTCAAACCCTAGTTTTGTAAAGTGTTCTTTACATTTCTTTGTATTTTGCTTGTATTTTCGTGTATTTCTTTTGTAATCATTGTATGAGGTTTCTCCACCTCCGACTTGTGTCGAGAAGGAGTTTTTTGTGATTAGTGGTTGCATGTGCATTACTAGAGCTCTTTAGAGCTCGATCCATGGAGTATGAACCGTTCAGTTCCGAACCACGTTATATTCTTGTGTTCGTGTTTGTCTTGTTTCGTTATTGCTATTATTATTATTATTCCGTTGCGCATAATGAGTTTTGTAGAGACGAACACGAACGTATTCCATCGACGCATAGCATGACGCTATTCACCCCCCTCTAGCGTTCCAACGATCCCCTACAAGTGGTATCAGAGCGAGGCCACTCTTCAAGGTTTAACAACTAAGGGAGCACGCTAGAGGTTGAAGATGGAAGTCCAAGAACAATTAGGATGGGACATCAACACATCGGTGCCCTACACCCTATACGGACGAGAAGGCTTCAATTCTTGGAAGAGAATAATTGAAGATTTTTTGATGATGAGAGATTTTGAGGAATGGTCCATTTTAATGAAGGGATATAGCTATCCAATAGGACCAAAGGGAGGGTTCCTCAAGAAAAAGAGATGGACCGAAGAGCAAGTCCAAGACTTCGAGAAAAATGAGAAGGTATTGAAGTTTTTAATTGATTTAATACCTAACAATATCTTGTGCATGTTAGGTAATTATGTAGATGCCAAGGAGCTATGGAGCTAAGTGGCCAAGCTCCATGAAAGTCCATCACCGGTCGAAGAGGAAGGGACCGAAGAGGCAAACATATTATCCCTACAAGGAAGTGAGGACTTGGAGGTTGAGAGACTGTCAACATCCAAGGAGGAAGAGGAAGTAGAATCGGAGGAGACCTCTACCTCTAGGATTGACGGGGAGGAGATTAGAGCATCCTCAACACCGGAGCAACAAGAAGAACCATCCACATCCGGTTGAGAGGAAGAGAAAGCTCAAGAAATCCTCACCACTGAACTAGGTAACTCAAGCAATTCGATTTTAAATAAAAATCATATAATATGCTTTGAGTGTAGGGAATCCGGACACTACAAGAGTAAGTGTCCGAAAAGAGTAAGGAAAAGTCCACCGGTGCCAAAAGTCAAGGATGCCGGTTCCCCAACCATCAAAAGCAAGGAGCACATTATTTTCTTCAAATGTCGACTACCGAGACACTACCGGAGTCAATGCTCTATGGGGAAGAAGGAGCAAGAAGGAGCATCACAAGTAGGGGGAGCTTCTAAAGCTAACCCTAAGATATATTTCATTAATGCACCTTCAAATTATAGGCAAAAACATGCTAGAAATAATTTTAACTCTCTTGCAATTTATCATAAAGAGCATGCTAGAAATAAGGAATATTGTCTAGGTGCTAAGAGTGTCAATTTTTCAAATAAGGAGAAATTTGGGACTAATATCCTTAGAAAAACTCTTCCTAAGGAAAGCATTAGGAAAATAAAAAACCACTTAGGCATTAACCCTAAGAAGGGTAGGCATATGCCTAAATAAAATTGTAATGCCCAAAAATTTAATCAAAAATCAATTGGGCAATTAGAATTAGAAAATCAAGCCTTGAGGTCAAGGCTTGAAAAACTTGAGAAGACCCTTAAAATTATGCAAAATCAATTTAAAGGGTCAAATGATCAAAAGTCTAGGTCCAAAAGTCAAAGTCAATACCTAGGATCTAAGAGTCAAAAGTCAACCAAGGGCAAGCAAGGTTTGGGTCACAAACCTAAGCCTAAGGTGGCTTTTCATAGTGTTCCATTTGATTATGGAACACAAACTAGGTTTAGGAAGACCAAGGTCGATAGGGAAGTCATCCCTAGAGTTGACCATGGTGTGTGCCTAGTGGCTAGGGTTTCAAGGAAACCTAGGGAAGCCACCAAGAAGATTGCAAGGGGAGTCAACCTAGGTAAGATAAAAATGACCAAGGTTAACAAGCCTAGGAGGGTCATTAGGAGGGTATCTATGGAGGTCATTCCTAAGGAATACCTAATTAATCCAATGAGCTCAAATAGATTTTGGATTCCTAAGGGCATAATTGACTCACGCTAGATGGGTTAGGTCGTGTCAACCTTGATTGGATGAGTAGTTAACTTAACCATAGCAAAGTTGACATTTTAGGTCATTTCCAAGGTTATGGATATCTTGGAAATAGATTTGAATTATGATCCTAAAAGATTTTAGGATGTGCTAATACTATTTGAGAAGTTTGATAAATTGATCAAATTGGCACGATTTAGGTTTAGAGGTTTGTGTGTCATTTTAGGTTTTTGGTACACATGGGAGATTAATAGTAACATGGCAAAATAAATCTAATTATATCAAATGGCAACAAATAGTAAAATTTAGGTATTCTTATACCTATACCTTTTATATGTCATGCTTTGTTTGTCATATAACATGTCATGACATCATGTTCATTTTTATCATTTATGTGTCATGATCATGTTTAGGGTTAAGTTAAATGTCATGTATGCTTAATTTATATCATATGCCATGACATCATGATCATTGGCCATGCTTTATTTTTGTTATCATTTATGTCATGATCATTTTATGCATTTAATTTGACTAAAATTGATTTAAGGACAATGACATGACTTGTAGTCCCATTTATAAGGGAATCAAGTAGAGTTGCCTAAGAGAAATGCATGAAACCCTAGAATAGGGAGAACAAAATCCACATCTCACATCTAATTTGACATGTATGTATATTTATACACCCTAGATATATGTGAGATGCTAGGATATGAGTTGAGTTAAATGTGCATAGTTTTTGCATCTAGATGAACTAAAACTCATCTAATTTCAATGGTGGATCATTGGGAAAGCTTGTGTATAGTACAAGTCATGAACATTGAGCCCAAGGAATATGATCCAAAATAAGGTTTTAAAAACATTTTAAGATCAATTTTGAAAAACCTTAGTGAAGTCTATCTTTTGATAGCAATCACCATTGATGAAATTGATACAAAGTGAGCTAAAATATTGAAGTTTTTCTTCACTTTTGAATTTCGTATCAATTTCGATATTTTATGGGTAAAATATTTTTCAAACATTTTTCACCCATTGTATTGCTTGTAAGTAATGTACATATGAATTTTCAAAATACGTAGAATTACTTATGATTTATCAAAATTCGATTCTGATAGTTGAAATTCGAGATTTTCAGTTATCAGTCGACTGCCGCCTGATGGTAGTCGACTGATGATGGAAAGTTCGACTAATAACTATAAGTAGTCGATTGCCAGGATGATTTTGGGAAAAATAAGGTTGTTTATCCCGTGTTCAGCTGAGGTTAAGGTCCCTAATCACTTCTAACCCTAGGATATACTTTGGAAAGTATTATAAAGGGGGAAAATCCATTGGATATGAATTAGGAGAGGTGCTAGGAGATTGTATCAAATTTAAGGTGTGGAAAGTTCAAGTTTGAACTTTGAACCTTATTTTTGATGGTTTAGTGTTCCTATTGGCTTAGGGATTTCCCAAGGACATTGTTGGTGCAATGGTCAATGGAGAGAAAGCCTTTAGGAGGAGGTATCCATCATGGGATGATGGATGTGTTTTTCTCTTCTTGAAGGGGAGAAGTTATGGAGAGAATGTCATCAATTGAGAAAATTGATGGGGTTTTGATACCCAATTTGGAAATTGGGAGAGTGAATAGGATTGCCTCTCTTGAGTGATATGGGACTTATCATTAGGAAGATGGTAGGCATCCTAGGTATTTTTGGACCAAGGGGGAGATTGTAAGATCTCATTGGGACATGAGACATTGACCTCCTTGGAGAGAAAACTTTTTTGATGTTAGTCAAAAAGGGGGAGAACGTTTTGGGAGAGAATTTATTGAAAGGTAAGATTACTAATTTGGGAAATTGGTAAGGGAATTTGAGTTAGGGGCCTAACTCAAGGTTGGTTTTGTCAAACATCAAAAAGGGGGAGATTGTTGATGCAATCGGCCCAGGTCATGATTGACAAGACTCGAGTGATATTTTGATGTTTGACATAGTATGTTTGACAAAGTGAGTTGACATTGATGTTTGACATTAATGTCGGTTAATATGTTGGGGAGATTGTTGGAGCAATCGACCCGGGTTATGATTAACCGGACTCGAGTTTGACTCGAAGGAGATTTTGATGGTTGACTAGGGTTGACCATGTGGTTATTGGGAAAGTCCAAGTCTTGAGTACTTGGCATGGGAAGTCCAAGCATGGGTCTTGGTAAATGGAAAGTCCAACATAGGTTGGCAAGGAAAAGTCCAAGCATGGGTCTTGGCATGGAAAGTCCAACATGGGTTGGCAAGGGAAAGTCCAAGCTTGAGTCTTAGCATTTGAGAAGTCCTAGGGGATTGATATTGGTAGCGTAAAGTCCAAGCGGGAGTCTTGGCAGCATAAGTCCAATGGTTGGCGACGTAAAGTCCAAGTGGAGTCTTGGTGGCGTAAGTCCAATGTGCCTTGGTGGTGTAGACACTGTTAGCATGACATAGCCGATGGAAGCACTTGAAGGCTAGCGCGATGGATGAACAAGTCATGGATGACTTGGAGGGATCCAAGAGGCGTGAGGCTGATGGAGGTGGCTAGAAGGCTTAGGTCTAAGCTAAGGGTGGTCTAGCAAGTATGGGGGAACTATACTTGGGCTAAAACCTCATGTTTGAGGTGTGCTAGTCTACTGGTTCCATGGGGTAGTCAACTGACCTGAGTCGACTAGAGATCGACTGTCGTTTAGGGGCTGAAAAGGCTGCGCGACCGCTCATTGGAGCGATCAAGCGATGTCGATCATGCCATGTATGGCGATCGACCATCGGTTTAATCACGAGCACAGAATGCTCGTAGCCAATCGCCACGACTACGGACGCGCCCGCCAATGTTGGCGATCGGATCGTGAGAGTCCCGTTGGAACTTTTCCAGCGTGGATTGAGCCGTTGTCTCACAAAGAAAGGTCATCGATCGCTGTGACTTATGGCGTCGATCGGCCAAATCGATGCAGGTTAAAAAGAGGAGCTCGAGGAGGATTTCAGCATTGGTTCTTTGGGAGCTTTCTTGGGGCGATTTGAAGGTAAATTGCAGGTGCATTTCAGGGCCCTTCAACCTCATCCAAGCAACCAACAAGAAAAGCTCTCAAACCCTAGTTTTGTAAAATGTTCTTTACATTTCATTGTATTTTGCTTGTATTTTCGTGTATTGCTTTTGTAATCATTGTACGAGGTTTCTCCACCTCCGACTTGTGTCGAGAAGGAGTTGTTTGTGATTTGTTGTTGCGTGTGCATCACTAGAGCTCTTTAGAGCTCGATCCATGGAGTAGGAACCGTTCGGTTCCGAACCATGTTATATTCTTGTGTTCGTGTTTGTCTTGTTTCATTATTGTTATTATTATTATTATTACGCTGCGCATGATGAGTTTTGTAGAGACGAACGCGAACATATTTCATCGACACATAGCACGATGCTATTCACCCCCCCCCCCTCTAGTGTTCCAACGATCCCCTACAAAAAGGCCCCAGTCGACTGCCCTTGTAGTCGTTGTCTCACAACGGCCAGATCCACATTGGATAAGTTCCAACGAATGACCTACCAGTCGATTGATCATGCTCATCACCGATCAGTGACCTAGTAGTCGATCGCTACCGACACGGAGCGCTCGCGGCTCGTGACATTCCCATCACGATCAGTCATCCCTCGGCGATCATTGCCGACATCGATCGACTACTATCACGGCAATGGATCGCCAAGCATAAAAACTGCATTCTAACACCAATCGAACCCTAGTCGACTTGTATCAGTCGACTGATGTCGGGTAAAACCTCAAACATCAAGCTGTTTAAGCATCCGACACTCAGTCTTAGCCACTTGGCCAAGTCCACCTTATCCCTCATGGAGTTCCCCACCGAAGCTCTCTTCCCTCGGCCTACGTCCCTCGGATGTGTCAAGTGCATGGCTTTGCAACGCCATCCTTCGCGTCTCATGCCCTCGAAGTATGCTTCCCTTTGGCCTTACTCCATTCGCTCCCCATCCAGTGGTCCCTCAGATGCACCAAGCGCACGGCTTTGCAATACCATCCTTCACCAACTCAAGGACCTCGAGCCTAGTGAACTTGCCAAGTTCTCAAGACTTCCCACATGCACCAAGCACACGACTTCGCAATGCATTTCTCACCAAGCACCAAGTGCACGGCTTCGCAATGCTTTGGACTTTTCCACACCAAGCCCCATGCTTGGATTTTCCATGTCAACTCCATGTTGGACTTTCCTATGACAATCCCATGTCATAAGTTTTGTCTATCATCAAAATACTGCTCGAGTCAAACTCGAGTCAACCTGGGCCGATTGCACCAACAATCACCAACCGTGCCAACTGGCGGTTGGATATCATAGTGGAGTCCCCACCACACACTGGGCCTCCACTCATGCACCACTCTCACCTCCTACCCATCACTCATCTATAGATCCACCCATGTATAGAAGCCCCCTAGTCAACGGCGCGAGCCTACACCTGCACCTCCTTTTTCCACTTTTGACCAGGATGCAGGTATGTCGACTTATGACTTCTCCAAGTTTCGATTGTGCCTCAATGATATTTACGCTGAGCAGTAGACACAGAGGCAGCAATAGGAGGAGCACATTGCCTACATGCAGGCGGAGTTTTAGTGCCTCCGAGACATTTTCTGCGGGCTAAGGAGTTCTGCGGCGAGGCCCAAGCCTATTTTCAGGAGGAAACTACATATTTCTAGGAGGTTTGGCAACACATGCACGCTTCACAATCACAGTGGGCCAGGGAGGAGGAGCACAAAGCCACCACTGCATCTACCAGTTCTCAGATTGACCACATGTACATGTGGCATCAGCAGCTAAGCCCCAAATTCTCCCAGGAGGCTGATATGCCTAGACTGCCAGACTTCCCACCTCGACCACCATATTAGAGGTATGGTCTCATTTAAGTCTGGGGGGACCCCAAATTTTGATAATTTTTTCTACCAGTGTTAGTTTCTTTCCTGACATCTAGGTTTAGTTGTTTGCATTTAGGTGTCCATGCATACAGTATTTAGTTTTCTTTCAATGCTTAGTTGTTTGTTACTTTAAACTGCCTCAGTAATATTTTTGAAATTCTTCACGATTTGCTTCCATACTATAGATAGCTTAACTTCATTTATCTTGTGGTATTTTATTTTTGGTTGCTTTGATGGATGTTCTAGATTTGCACTTGTTAGCTTTTATCTTTCACTTACACTTGACGAATATTCTGAAAGGAAAAAATATATTACATACATAGTTATAATTCATCCCAGTAGTCTAGTATTTTGGAATCCATAGGTGACTCTAGATTTAACATTTTAGTTACTAGAGATGCTTAGATTGTGTAAGTCCATTTGGAAAAATCAAAATATCAATGAGCTAGAGAGGAACAAAGTTCCTTGAAAAATAAAAAAATAAAGGAAAAAAAGAGAGAGAGAAAAAAAATAAGAGAGTTAAAAATAGTTGTCGTGGGTGGAAATGGTTGGGTGCCCCTTTGAGACCAAGTTAGGTTACTGAGGAATCACCTATCAATTTCTCTCAATACCGAGCACGCCTTTAAGACTATATGCTAATTCTAGGGAATGGACCTCGCCTAGGGAAGGTAAGTGCTTAAAAGTAGAAGACCTTAGGAAAGCTATAGGATGACGACTTAACTCATTATGGAACGAATATCCCTTAGGAAAATTCTCTTAGCACATGCACAAAAAGCTAACTTAGTGAACTTTTAGAACATATCTATTTTCTTTGATTGAAAATACCACTTGATAATTTAGTTAACATGCTAAGTATGGGAACAATGTTTTTAAATTTCGTGGCATTGAGGTTTGCTTAAGGACAAGCAAAGATCTAAGACTGGGGGAATTGATGTGAGCAAAATATATAGGATTTTAGGAGTAGTTTTAGCACACATCTCATTGCATTTCATACATGTTTCAAGCATCCTTTTCCATGTTTTGCATTCATTTCCTATTTTCTAGTTCGAAGATATGCTCTTGCTGTTTTTATGTGTAGGACGACATTTTGGAGGTAAAACGACACACTTTTGGAGCCAAAGGAAGGCGAGCATGCTCTGGTCGTGTTTCTTCCAAAACATGGGAATGCTCCGAAGCAAAAGAAGGCATTCATCGGATAGTTCAGAGGCGAACACAACCTGGTTGTGCGAATCTCACACGGCCATGTCCAACCCCTGAATCCAAAATCAGACAGAAAGCACCCCATACGACCGATGGTGTGGATTCCACACGATCATGTGGCGTTAGGATGACTTGACGCAACTAGGGTTTCGTGGGAATTTACGGAAAGCTGGCTTCACATCTATAAATAGGAAGGCACGCCCAAACCCTAGGGAGAAGGCACAATGGCTAGGACGTGAAGAAAGTGTTAGTGATATATGAGAGATATCATAAGGCAATCGCCTTATGTTTGAACCATTTATATGATAAATGAAGATTCACTATTTGAGTATACATGTTTTCATGTATTTGATTAGATCTTAAACTCATTTACTGAATATCCACGATACGATTCACAGCATGAGAGAATTTGTGATTGGATTACAACTAGTGAGCATCTCTACATGTGTAAATGTGATGTATCGAAATTATCCCTAGTCGATGAATTGATGAATTTGGACACCATTGATTCTGTTGAGACTAGCACGAGGTATACTCCTTGGTGTATCCAAGCAGCTAATTCTCACTGGCTGGAGATATTGTGATGTCTGGAGTTAATCGTGGATGCTAGTTATGGTAACTAGTTCATTGGAGTGACAAGCCGTAAGACTTCATATGGTTCTCTGCATATATAGATATGTTAATGAAGTTCTTACTGCAGCTTAAGTGCGATGTTCCTTTGACTTGCGGTATTCAAGTCATATTGAACATAAAGACTTATGCTTTGACATTTTAAGCAAGCATCTCTAAGGAGATGTGGACCCGGGATGATTGGGTATAAGTCAAAGTGATCGAAGGTGTTTGAATAGCCTATAAAGGATTCACCACTCTTTGCGAGGAGATGTATACCCATGGCCTCTCGTCGGATTGTTACTAAAGTCTTTGGCCAAAGCATTACATGTTTAGATTAAGGTACTCTTCGATATATGTGCAGTAACTAGAATCCGTAGGATGAGAAAATGATACTTGGGCTAGGTGTGACGTAGTCAACCTAGTGGGGACTGACACTATAGACCATGTCCTGAACCAAGAGGGTATAAGATGAATGAAGGGAATGGGGCACGATTCATTCGAGCTGCTGAAGGGTTTCAGAAATAGTTATGGATCAACTGTTGATCTTTTCGGTTAATTGGGGATCATGATGTACTACTAGGTATCACTCATGATCGTTCTATAATTAATGGTTAATTATAGACGGGCAACATAAACCGAGAACCTATTTGGTCACACGCACAACGAGCGTAATCCATAGGATTTAAAATGAGCTTGAGAATGAGATTCTCAGACCGAGAGAAACTAGGTTTGGTTGGACCAAACAATGAAGCGAGCATGAAATCGTTTCAGTTGCAATGGAAGCGTGGATGGGTCATGTCTTATGAAGACATGATGGATGAACCACCATGGTTTGGTTCTAATCCAATGGAGGAGAATAAACCAAAGGGGTTTGGTTTGTTTTAAACGAATGAACCAAAGTTGGTTCGGTTCGTTTTAACTTAAAATAAACCAACATGGTTTGGTTTATTTTAACTTAAATTAATGGAGCGGGTTAACGGGCTTTTGGTTATGATCCGATAACCATTAAGAGAATTTGTTCTCTATAAAATAGGGCTTAAGGGTTTTGTTAAGACCTAATCCAAAGTCTAAGCAACCCTAAGTTGCCGCCCCCTCCTTCTCCTTGTGAAGTCGGCGCCAACTCTCCTTGCCACCGCCCACCACCACCCAAGCTCCCTTGCCGGCGTCCAGCAGCTGCCGTCCTCTCCCCTTGCCGGCGTTGAGCTGCTGCCGGAGGAGCTCCGGTGATCTCCTTTGGGCTCGGCAACAAGGTGAGCTTCAACCTTCCCTTTTGGCCGACCCCTATTCCTCCACCAAAAGCTGTCCAGTTTTCTGGACAGCTTGTTTCCTTCTCGTCGGAGCGTTGTTTGGACGACGTTTGGAGCTCCAATAGTGGTAGCCTTGCCGGGGATTCGATCTCCGGTAATCCTCATAGGTGGAGGACGAAGGATTCGTCAAATAGTTGACGAATACCTCTCCGGAGAAGCGAGTTTTTGAGGACTCGTTTTGCATCCGAATTTTGATTCGGATCATGATCTTCTCTTGATCACATCGTCTTCAACACGAGGCTAGTAACCCGTACGAAGATGAGGCTCGTGACTTTGTGAAGTCATCCCGAAGATACTCGGCGTGGATACGGATAGAGACGATTCTAGCGAGAATCATTCCGGTTGATGTCTTTTCCGCTACACGTGATACGTCAAGTATACGTAGTATAAATTTCCTTTTATTACAAAATTTGAATTTATGGTTATGTCTACACATGTTGTACTATGCATGCGTGTGATGTGTGTGTTGTAATAAATTAGATTTATTATTTTATTCCTTCCACTGTGCACATGTTTACGAAACATGTTCGAACACACACTCGCCGTGGTGCCGGAAACCCAACAGTGGTATCAGAGTCCAGGCTGTGTTTCTACATAATCGTAAAAAAATTTTGCGATAGTCATAATGATATTTCTGGAAATTTTCTACTTTTGGAAAGTTAGAAGTATTTATGAAAATTTTTCAATTTTAGAAAGTCTAGAAGTATTTATGGAAATCTTCTACTTTTGGAAAGTTGGAAGTATTTATGGAAATTGATATTTTTCATAAATAAAATATTTGATTAGATTTTGGAAATTTGTTTTCTAATTTAATCATGATTTGATTTGGGAAATCAAATCTTTAAATATTTTATTTCCATAAATAGTTTTGATGATTTAGGAAATTGGTTTCCTAAATTGACTTTCCTTAATCAACTATTTCCACAAATAAAATATGTGATTAGATTTGGAAATTTGTTTCCTAATTTAATCATGATTTGATTTGGAGAATCAAATCTTAAACATATTTTATTTCCATAAATAGTTATGACATATAAGGAAATTTTGTACATGACATAATTGTATGCCGTGTAATTGCATTAGATGAATATCATTATGTCATGTGTGTCATGACATGTAGATGTATGTCATGTATGTCATGCCATGTAGATAATAGTTATTTGAATGCAAAGAGGATGAGACATAAAAAAACCCTTACTCAATATTAAAGCCTACACCTTCCATTAATATGATTAGAACCAGAGTTCAGTTTCTTGTTCGGGTTGTTGGACTCTCTCCAAGCCCGGCTCGAACCCGAACATGTTCAAACCATGGAATAGTTTAATACTAATATGGTAAGAGTCAGAGGTCAATCGTTAGCTTTGGTTGTTGGACTCTCTCCAAGCCGGGCTAATTGGTTGAATGCACTCTAACCATATTAAAACTATTTCTCGATTAATGGGTTGACTTTAAACTGGAGCATCGGCTTGTTGGACTCTCTCCAAGGTCGATGTGAAGGGAGGTGAAGTTGAGTGCTATGCATATGATGCATACTTGTTAATGAGTTAACAACCCGATGTATGTGTGAACATTCAATAAGTTGATAGCACATTGTGATAGTTGCATATATGTGATATGCAATCGGTATATTTGATACCTACCATCATAGTTATGAATGACTTGTTGGACTCTCTCCAAGGTTGTTCATATCTATATTGGATATCAGCCCATTCGGAGATGGACCTATGATCTCCTGAAGTGATTTTGGGGTTTTTGAAATTCAAAAAATGAATGGGATTTATAAATGTATGTTGATGCATTTTAAATCATCTTTCTCATATATGCTCGTTTTGTATTTCTAAGATTGATCATGATGTCTTTGAATTTGCGTTCCATTTTGGAATCGAATAAATTGACTGGGTCGAACTTCTTGGATTGGCTTAAAAACTTGAGAATTGTTCTCAATGTTGAAAATCTTGCAAATGTCCTCGAAGCACCTCTTCCCGCCCGTCCTAGTGACAATGCAACTCTGGACCAATTGTTGGCCTATCAGAAACATGTGACTGATTCTGAAATGGCGAGTTGCAGCAAGCCACGATGGTACCTGAGCTGTGGAAGCAGCATGAGCATATGGATGCTCATACAATAGTCTTTCATCTTTATGAGTTGGTTGATGAGTAAGTGAGATTTGAAAGGTTCGAAGTCTCCAAGCTCCTCTTCACTTCTGAGATGCAAGAAGGTTCATTTGTGGTACTGCTCAACATGCTAAAGACTATGGAGTCTTCTGTGAAGCATGAGCAGGGGACGGTGCTGTAAGTTGATTCCTCGATGAAAGGTTCTAAGAGGAAGTCAAAGGAATAGCAGAAGAGGAAGAAAAAGGCTAACAAGGTAGAACCAGCTCAAAAGGGCGCTTGCCATCATTATGGCAAGGAGGGCCATTGGCGAAGAAATTGCAAGATTTATCTTGAGTTTGTGAAGAAGAATAAGGCATCGGATGCCCCATCTTCTTCAGATATCTTCGTTATTGATTGTCATTCTATTTCCTCAAACACTTGGGTATTGGATACTGGTGTGACTCACATATATGTAATGACATACATGGGCTAACGAATAGAAGAAGACTCATAAGAGGGGAGTCAAATTTGCGAGTTGGCAATGGAGCAAAGGTTGATGCGGTCGCCATCGAAACTTATTTGCTGAAGCTCCCTAGTGGACTAGTCTTGGAACTAGATAATTGCTATTGTGTTCCTTCTCTAATAAAGAACATTGTTTCTATTTCCTGTTTAAATAGAAATGGTTACCATTTGACGTTTAGTAACAATTGTTGTTATATAACTTTGAATGTCGTACTTTATGGAACTGGAACTTTAAGGAATGACATTTATACGTTGGACGTATCCAGTGACATTTTCAATATCGAAGCGAGCAACAAGTGTTCTCGAAAGGATAATCAATTAGACTCCTACATGTGGCATTGTCGTCTTGGCCATGCAAGCAAGAAACGCATGTACAAATTACATCGATGTGGAATTCTGGAATCGTTTGAATTGGATTCATACGATACATGTGAATCATGCTTAAAAGGCAAGATGACTAAGTTACCTTTTATAGGAAAAGGTGAATGAGTGGGAGAGTTGCTAGGTCTAATACATACTGATGTATGTGGACCTATGTCAACTCAAGCTTTAGGAGGCTATAGCTACTTCATTACCTTCACCGATGATCACTCACGGTTTGGATATGTGTTCTTGATGAAACACAAGTCTGAAGACTTTGAAAGGTTCAAAGAATTCAGAAATGAAGTAGAGAAACAACATGACAAGAGTATTAAAATACTTCGATCGGATCAAGGTGGTGAATACTTAAGTCAAGAGTTTCTTGATTATCTAAGAGATAATGGTATATTGTCTCAATGGACTCCGCCATACACACCACAGCATAATGGTGTATCTAAGAGGCGTAACCGAATCTTGTTGGATATGGTCAGGTCAATGATGAATCATATGAATCTTCCCAAGTCCTTTTGGAGCTATGCACTTCAGACAACTGTTTACTTGTTAAACAGAATGTCAACCAAGGTAGTCTCTACTACTCCATATGAGATATGGAATAGTAAGAAACCTCATGTATCTTACTTGAAGATATGGCGTTGTCTTGCTTGATCAGATCGACAAATTGGATGCTAAGTCCGATAAATGTCTATTTATTGGATACCCTAAGGAAACAAGGGGTTACTAATTCTATCATCTGTGGAACAAAAGGTGTTTGTTTCAAGGCATCTGGTTTCTAGAGAAAAGAGTTTCTCAAGAAGAAAATAAAGGGAGTGTCGCTGAGCTTGAGGAGGCTCGAGAGACTCAAATAGACATTGATGAGATACCGGTGAAGCACAACACCGATAACTCATAGTGATGAGCAATCTGGGATCTTATTGTAACACCACATCTTCAGAGATCCGTAGAACAAGCAACATTCCCGAGAGATATGGATTTCTCGTAAGTGAATCGAACGACGTGTTACTCATTGATGATGAGGAGCCTACCAGTTATGAAGAAGTGCTGACAAGTTCAGAAAGGGATAAGTGGCTTGATGCCATGAAGTCGGAAATAGATTCCATGTATGAAAACCAAGTTTGGAACTTGGTTGACCCACCTGAAGGCATCAAGCCTATAGGGTGCAAGTGGGTTTTCAAGAAGAAAACCGACATTGATGGTAATGTGATTACCTATAAGGCTAGATTAGTGGCGAAAGGATATCGTCAAAAACAAGGTGTTGATTATGACGAAACCTATTCGCCTGTAGCTATGCTTAAATCCATTCGGATGCTCCTGGCCATAGTGGCTCATTATGATTATGAGATATGACAGATGGATGTGAAAACAGCTTTCCTTAATGGAAACCTGCTCGAGGACGTGTATATGATACAGCCTGAGGGTTTCACATCGGTTGATAAAACCAAGGAATGCAAATTGCGACGGTCCATATATGGATTGAAGCAAGCATCCAGGAGCTGGAATATCCATTTTGATGAAACAATAAAAAAAGTTTGATTTCTCATAAAATCCAGACGAACCTTGCGTATACAAGAAGGTTAGTGGGAGTGCAGTCGTGTTCCTAGTATTATATGTCGATGACATATTACTTATAGGAAACGATGTTTCAGTCTTACAGTCAGTTAAGATTTGGTTATCCAAGACATTCTCCATGAAAGACTTGGGAGAAGCAACCTACATCCTCGGGATTAAGATCTATAGAGATAGATCAAAACGGTTGCTTGGTCTTTCACAGTCTACATATATAGACCGAGTGCTAAAGAGGTTTAGCGTGTCGGAATCCAAGAAAGGTTTCCTACCCATCAGGCATGGGGTAAACCTTTCAAAGTCTATGTGTCCGCGCACAGAAGACGAGAGGATTTGCATGAGTAAGATTCCCTATGCATCCGCAATAGGATCTATCATGTATGCTATGTTATGTACGAGGCCCGATGTATCGTATGCTCTGAGTGTCACGAGTAGATACCAGTCTAATCCAGGAATGGATCATTGGGAAGCTGTTAAGACAATCCTTAAGTACTTGAGAAGAACTAAGGATGTGTTCCTAATATATGGAGAAGGGGACATGGTGATATGCGGGTATACAAATGCTAGCTTCTAGATAGACAAGGATGATTTCAGGTCTCAGTTTGGATACGTGTTCACATTGAATGGGGGCCCAGTGAGTTGGAAAAGTTCCAAACAAGACACTGTAGCGGATTCTACCACTGAGGCAGAATACATTGCAGCTTCGGAAGCAGCAAAGGAAGCGGTTTGAATCAAGAAGTTTATTTATGAACTTGGTGTGATTCCAGCCATTGTTGAAGCAATACCGGTCTACTGCAACAACAATGGAGCAATTGCACAAGAGAAAGAGCTAAGGTCTCATCAACGATCTAAACATGTGCTTCGCCGCTATCATCTTATCAGAGAGATCATCAGTAGGAAGGAAATACAAATCGAGAAAATCCCCACTGAAAGGAACTTAGCGGATCCTTTGACTAAGGCATTACCTCAAAGTAAATTTGAGGGTCATGTTAGAGCTTATGGTATTGGATACCGTAGCGATTGGAATTAGGCCAAGTGGGAGTTTGTTAGTGATATATGAGAGATGTCCTAAGGCAATCGCCTTATGTTTGAACCATTTATATGATAAATGAAGATTCACTATTTGAGTATATATGTTTTCATGTATTTGATTAAATCTTAAACTCATTTACTGAATGTCCACGATACGATTCACAGCATGAGAGAATTTGTGATTGGATCACAACTAGTGAGTATCTCTACATGTGTAAATGTGATGTATCGAAATTATCCCTAGTCGATGAATTGATGGATTTGGACACCATTGATTCTGTCGAGACTAGCACGAGGTATACTCCTTGGTGTATCCAAGCAGCTAATTCTCACTGGCCGGAGACATTGTGATGTCCGGAGTTAATCGTGGATGCTAGTTATGATAACTAGTTCATTGGAGTGGCCAACCGTAAGACTTCATATGGTTCTCTGCATATATAGATATGTCAATGAAGTTCTTACTGTAGCTTAAGTGCGATGTTCCTTTGACTTGCGGTATTCAAGTCATCCTGATCATAAAGACTTATGCTTTGACATCTTAAGCAAGCATCTCTAAGGAGATGTGGACCCGGGATGATTGGGTATAAGTCGAAGTGATCGAAGGTGTTTGAATAGCCTATAAATGATTCACCACTCCTTGCGAGGAGATGTATACCTATGGCCTCTCGTCGGATTGTTACTAAAGTCTTTGGTCAAAGCATTACATGTTTAGAGTAAGGTACTCTTCGATACATATGCAGTAACTAGAATCCGTAGGACGAGGAAATGATACTTGGGATAGGTGTGACGTAGTCAACCTAGTGGGGACTGACACTATAGACCATGTCCTGAACCAAGAGGGTATAAAATGAGTGAAGGGAATGAGGCACGATTCATTCGAGCTGCTGAAGGGTTTCAGAAATAGTTCTGGATCAACCGTTGATCTTTTCGGTTAATTGGGGATCATGATGTACTACTAGGTGCCACTCATGATCGTTCTATAATTAATAGTTAATTATAGATGGCCAACATAAACCGAGAACCTATTTGGTCACACGCACAACGAGCAAAATCCGAAGGATTTAAAACGAGCTTGAGAATAAGATTCTGAGACCAAGAAAAACTAGGTTTGGTTGGACCAAACAATGAAGCGAGCATAAAATCGTTTCAGTCGCAATGGAAGCATGGATGGGCCGTGTCTTATGAAGACATGATGGATGAACCAACATGGTTTGTTTCTAATCCAATGGAGGAGAATAAACCAAAGGGGTTTGGTTTGTTTTAAACGAATGAACCAAAGTTGGTTCGGTTCGTTTTAACTTAAAATAGACCAACATGGTTTGGTTTATTTTAACTTAAATTAATGAAGCGGGTTAACGGGCTTTTGGTTATGATCCGATAACCATTAAGAGAATTTGTTCTCTATAAAATAGGGCTTAAGGGTTTTGTTAAGCCCTAATCCAAAGTCAAAGCAACCCTAAGTTGCCGCCCCCTCCTTCTCCTTGTGAAGTCGGCGCCAACTCTCCTTGCCGCCGCCCACCACCACCCAAGCTCCCTTGCCGGCGTCCAGCAGCTACCATCCTCTCCCCTTGCCGGCATCGAGATGCTGCCGGAGGAGCTCCGGTGATCTCCTTTGGGTTCGGCAACAAGGTGAGCTTCAACCTTCCCTTTTGGCCGACCCCTATTCCTCCACCAAAAGCTGTCCAGTTTTCTGGACAGCTTGTTTCCTTCTCGTCGGAGCGTCGTTTGGACGATGTTTGGAGCTCCGACAGCGGTAGCCTTGCCGGGGATTCAATCTCCAGTAATCCTCATAGGTGGAGGACGAAGGATTCGTCAAACAGTTGACGAATACCTCTCCGGAGAAGCGAGTTTTTGAGGACTCATTTTGGATCCGAATTTTGATTCGGATCGTGATCTTCTCTCGATCACATCGTCTTCAACATGAGGCTAGTAACCCGTACGAAGAAGAGGCTCGTGACTTTGTGAAGTCATCCCAAAGATACTCGGTGTGGATACGGATATAGACGATTCTAGCGAGAATCGTTCCGGTTGATGTCTTTCCCGCTACACCTGATACGTCAAGTATACATAGTATAAATTTCCTTTTATTGCAAAATTTGAATTTACGGTTATGTCTACACATGTTGTACTATGCATGCGTGTGATGTATGTGTTGTAATAAATTAGATTTATTATTTTATTCCTTCCACTGTGCACATGTTTACGAAACATGTTCGAACACACACTCACTACGGTGCCGAAAACCCAACAGAAAGTGCCCTTAAAAGCACCGAAGGCTAACAACGAGGAGAGAGGAAGACTCAAGGACCAGAATCTACACTCCAATGCCAAGTAGAATGACCAAGAGTACTAAGTTTTATTCTTACATACTTTTGCATTGTAATGATTCACTTTATGATGTCTTATGCACGTTCTCTATCGTCTATGGAGTAGATACATCGATTCTAGGATTAGGGAGAAGCTTGTGTACGTTGGATATGCTAGTTTGAATATATATTCTCTGCTCTTGAATTTATATTTGCAATTTATGTTATTTAGATCTATGAGAATTATATTTTGATTCTATTTCTACTATACTTATGTCGGTAGAAAGGTAGAAAACCTTTGTATCAAAATATAGGATAACCAAGGAGGAACCTTGCGAACATCCTCCCTCCGATAACCATAGAAAGTAAAATATGATAGAGTAGGAAATGAAATACATTCCGTCTCCTCATACAGATAACTAGGACATCCTCGTACCTTGATAACCTATCTTAGCAGAAGGCCCAAAGTAGCTGACATTGACTCTAAAAGGGTTGAGGGACCTTAGTGACAGAGGGCTCCGAACGGTATCAACCCCCTGAGCTCTAATGATCTGAAAGGGAAACTTGGTTAAGAATAGGTAGTTCCTGGTAGAAGCAAAAGTTCATCGGACAATTATATGATGATCCTCCTGCAAGATCATAATTAGAGATCCTTAGAGCATTAAATTGATAGCATATTCAATAACGCACATGTGAAATCAAAGTCCTGGAATCCTTTTTAGGAACTTGAGACCACCTTCGCTTTCTCCGAGTGACACCATAACTGAGCCAGGACTACCGTCGACCTTGAACACCTTACTCTTAGGAGATTCACTCCGAACAACGACATCCACTAGACAAATGGTATTCAAATGTCAGCCCCTATGGGATCGATAAATCTTTTATTACTAGATGACATCCATGCACTTGCGGCCATTGAGCGTGAGCGTGCGCGTTGAATCCTTGCCAATCCTTGTCGGAGATTTGAAGTCGTGCTCATGTGCATCAATGGTCCATTCTCTTTTTGTTTATTTCATTTATTACTGCATATTTCTTTTCTATTTTACTACTTTCTTTTATTCCTTTTTCAAGTGACTAATGGTGCATGCAAAAACACATATTGTTTTAACTACCTCATATCTCTCCACGACATATCAATTGCTTCGCCTGCAGATGTATATTCCAATGTAAGTAGGGGGGGGGGGGGGAATTTCATTTTGAT
Organism: Wurfbainia villosa; assembly: GCA_025175895.1. Taxonomy (NCBI): domain Eukaryota; kingdom Viridiplantae; phylum Streptophyta; class Magnoliopsida; order Zingiberales; family Zingiberaceae; genus Wurfbainia; species Wurfbainia villosa. The sequence goes on from CM045986.1 coordinate 38,342,678, forward strand.
ATAATTACTCGTGTGCTAATTTAGTTTTCTTACTTGAGTAGCTTAGTTGTTTGGTCTTATAATTTTTAGGGTTAGTTTTATTGTTTCTTCAGCATGCATTATGTTTACTTATTTTCTTATCATATTCATGCATTGTCATTTTTGTTTTTATTTCACGCATCTACTTGTCTTTTTAGTAGGCTTCAATGTGTACTATTTTAATGGTGTCATGTGGATATGCTTCATTGTTTTTAGTAATTCAAATTCTTCTATCTTGTGGTGCAATTTTCTAAATCCTATATAAGTGTTTACCAAGTTCTACTAGTTAGTTTTTGAGTCTCACATACACTTAACCTAAATTCCAAAGAGTTGATTTAGTACATAATTAGTCATGATTCATCTCATTGGACTAGTACTTTGGAATCCATAGGTAATTTTCAATTAGCATTTTAGTTACTGGAGATGCTCAAATTGTGCACGCCCAATCAGAAAAATCAAGATGCTAATGAGGATGAGAAGATAAGAAACTTTCTTATTAAATAGAAGAAAAAAATAAAAAAAGGGAGAGCTTAAAAATAGTTGCCATCGGTGGAAATGGTTTGGTGCCCCTTTGAGACCGAGCTAGGTTACTAGAGAAACACCCATCAATTTCTCTCAATACCAAATACGCCTTTAAGACTTTGTGTTAGTTTGGGAGGATGAACCTCGCTAAGGGTAGGTAATTGCCTAAAGTTAGAAACCTTAGGAACACTATGAGATTGCGCCTTCACTTAACTTGGAATTTGAAAACTCTAGGATAAAATTCTACACTTGCACGGCATACTTTCTTTGTAGACTTGGTGAACTCAATTATTTAATTTGATTGTAGTACCGTTTGATAGGATTAGATGAACATACTAGATAATGAAGCTATTAATTTATATGCATTGAGCTGAACATGGGAGATTGCTAAAGGACAAGCAAAGTTTAAGCCTGAGGGATTTTGATGTGTGCATTTTATATAGAGTTTTAGTTATCATTTGACACACATCTTATCTCAATTTTATGGCATTCATTGTATATTATCTTTGTTTCACATCATTTTTGTATTATCTTTGTTCAAGAATCTGCTTTTGTTTATTTGTCTTGATAGGGATGAAGGTTCGAAGCAAAACGAATACCTCTATGAAGCATGGAATTAAGAGAAGCATGCTCTGGTCGTGTCCCCAAGACACGGGCATGTTCCCGGATGAAAGAAATAGGGTTCTAGGAAATTTAAGAGAGGAACACGGCAGGCTATGTGAAATTCACATGGGCATGCTCCATTTTGTTGCAAAGACAGTCGAGGTTCTCAGCATGATATGCCTTTTTCTCCCGAGGGATACACGACCGACCATGTGTTTTACATACAGTCGTGCCTTCTCCAGATGAGTTTCTAGAGTAACACATGGCTCGGTCGTGTGAAATTCACACGGCAGTGTTGCAGCACCGCGATTTCAAGGAATTAGGTATTTTTCACATTTATGGAAAGCATAGCCACCTCTATATAAAAAAAAATTCATCTAAGAGGTTAGGGATCGTGAGGGGAGCTGCCCTAGGGATCCTAAGCCCTGAAAGGGGGTTGTCCAAAGGCCCCCCAAACCGCTAGAGGCAGTCGTCTGATGACTTCTCCACCTCTATAGATGCATCAGAAAGACTTTATTTGCCACCGCTCCAAATCTTAATGTGAGTTGCAGTTGGAGACACACCACAAATCGAGACTAAGCCCTCTTTTCTTCTTTGCAAATTTCTTTGGGTTTAATCTTGTTTAGATTGATGTCTTATGGTTGTATCTCCATCTTTATGGAGTATATTTCTATGATTTTATGATTAGGGAGTAGCCTCTTTGATATGTAAACATTATTATGCGATGAATCCATGTTATTTCACATCATTTTCATTGTCTAAATATTTATGCTTGCTCTTTATTCTATGATATGATTGTTCATGGTTCGGGTCTATTGTGTTATTCCGATTTAGATGCCAAAAGCACTAGGTTATATTTTAGAGGTGTGGGGAAAGCCCAAAGGAGAACCCAATCCTCCATCCCATAGAAAATTGAGAAGTGGGGGAATCGACTACGAATAAGGATTTAAGTCTAGAATTGATACTGGGGTTCTTGTGACAAGTTTCGAATGCGATTAAGGTCATCTATGCATGAATATTCTGAAAGTAGATCGATTTACCATGAAGCGGTTTTCACATCCATCTGATGTAACTCCAAGTCATAATGCGCCACTAAAGCCAAAATAACTCGGATCAACATAGACTTCACTACGGGAGAAAATGTCTCCTCAAAGTCTATACCCTCCAATTGGGTAAATCCTTTTACAACCAAACGAGCTTTGTATCGGTTAATCGACTCATCTGCTTTCCTCTTTATTTTGAGAATCCATTTATTCCCAATATCCCTTCGGCCAGAAGGAAGATCGACTAACTCCCAAACATGATTCTTAATCATTGACTCCATCTCTTCAACCATTGCATCTCTCCACTTTTCTCCAACTCTAGAGCCCAGAGTTTCCTTAACTAATTGAGGTTCTTCATCGTCAATAGGGAATGTCATCATTGCCTCATTCTTAAAATCAAATCTCTTCTTAGATTTGATCTTACGAACACTTTTCCATAAGTTGGCCTCATGAGAAGTCACCCCATGACTAGGCAAAATACTCTCATTGGGTTGACTAATTCCAGGTATCTCAGTAGACATCTGTCTAGTTGACAACGACTCATCCTCCTCAAATAGAGGAACTGTCTTATCAACTTCACCTCTAGATGGGAACTCTGTTTCGAGAAAAGTAGCGTCTCTCGAATCCAATTTGGAGATTGTTCCATCTTATTTCTCACCTATGAAAACATAACCTTTAGAAGTATCAAAATATCTTATAAAGATGCATTTCTTACCTCTGGGTCCTAGCTTTCCATACTTGTGAGAACTATTATGAACATAGGCAACTAACCCCCAGGGTCTCAGATTGCTCAAATCTGGTTTTCTGTCTGTCCAACATTCATATGGGGTAAATGGAACTGACTTTGAAGGCACTTTATTAAGTATATAGGCCGCAACATGTAACGCATCTCCCCAATAGGAGATGGGCAAATTAGTCTGCGCCATCATAGACCTAACCATTTCTAGAAGAGTTCTATTTCTCCTCTCATCAACCTCATTTTGCTGTGGAGTTCCAAGGATTGTCAGCTGTCTAATAATCCTCTTATCATTACATATTATCTTGAATATATCAGACAAATATTCTCTTCCATGGTTAGTGCGTAAAGTCTTAACCTTACATTCTGTTTGATTCTCAACTTCGTTCATATAACGGATGAAGCAATCCAATGCTTCAGATTTATGAGAAATCAAATACACATGAACGAAACGAGAGAAATCATCAAAAAATGTAATGAAATAAGAAGCCCCATGTCTAGCCTTCACATTCATTGGACCACAAATATCCGAATGAATCAATTGCAATGGTGACTCATCCCTAATAGCCTTACTAAATGGTTTCCTTGTTGCTTTTCTAGCAAGACAATGCTCACATACAGACAAGCTAATCTTAGCACGAGAACCCAAATAACCCTCTTTAGCTAACCGATTCATGCGACCTTGTCCTATATGTCCTAATCTAGCATGCCAAACTTCATCAGTTATATTTGCATCACTAGTAAGAGCAATGTTTGAAAAACAATTATCAATCGCACAATTGACATTTGGTTCCACATTAAGAACCATGAAACCATTCGTTAAAAAACCATATTTGATTGACATGGAGTCAATCTTGAGTTCAACACATCGACTGTAAAAGTTAATATAATACTCCAAATCAAGAAGACAAGTAACAGAAATAAGATTCCTTCGAATCTCAAGAGCATACAAGACATCATGTAGAAACAAAGTACTTTCACCCCGAAGGTTAAGTTTGCAAGTGTCGACTCCTTTGACTTCGACTCTTGCATTGTTTCCTACATATATCCATTTGTTGCCAGCTGGTGCCATGCAATACTCCACATATGTAATCCGCTCTCGAGCTACATGGTTGGTTGCTCCCGAATTTATAATCCACAAAGGATAAGAATCAGCCAACAACACAGAACTAGCAACAAAATGCTCAGAAGACAAACTTGAAGTTACCTTTCTTGGCTCAGTGCACTCCCGAGCGTAGTGACCCTTTTTGTCATAATTAAAGCAAGTCACCTTGCTTTTAGGTTTCTTCCTTGTCTTCTTGTTCTTCTTCTTCTTGATTGGACCTGTCCCACCTACAATCGCAGCTTCTTTCTTCTTTCCCTTCCCCTTCTTAAACCATCTCTTTTTCTTGGATCCAGATGATACAGCAGAACCGACAGCCAAATAAGCTTGGCCAAAAATCCTTACGGATTCTACTTTCTCCGCCTCCAATTCAACATGATGCGAGACATCAGTGAAAGTCTTAATACTCTCACTGTGAGTAAGGGTCTGCTTCATGGTTTCCCAAGAGTCTGGAAGGGATCGAATAACTTCCTAAACCTGTTGTTCATCAGTCAACTCATGACCTACAGTTTTAAGCTCCCGAATTATGTTCGACATCTCCCTGAGATATTGAGCCATCGTGACATTTGGGCGCTTTTTATAGCTGTCGAACTTGATCGTCAGCTGTCGAAGCTTGCTCAAACTAACTCCACTGTACTTATCCTTAAGAGCTACCCAGACAGCATGAGCTGAAGAATATGACTCATACTCAAATGCTAGGTCGTCCACCATTGAACTAATCAAAATGCCCTTAGCAGTGGAGTCCTTTTTCTTCCATGCCTTATAGGCATCAAGATCTCATCTTTTTTTGTGTAGTCGGACCATCTATAGGTTCTACCAAGACCTGATTTACAGGCTCAAGAACTTCTTGTTCCTCTAGGATATACTGTATCCTGAGGTGCCAGATTTTATAGTTATCCCCATTCAGTTTCTCACCCTTATTGAGTTCAGCTATGATGTTTTTGGTTGCCATAACCTAACATAAATAAATACATTATTTAGTTATTCAGTGAATGTGATTTATGTATGTAACCTCTAAATTGACTCAATGTAAATTTGATTTGGTTTACAAAATCAAGTGACAATCAAATTCTCACTCATCATTTGTATGTTCCAATCTAATCGACTTTGATCAATTATATTACATACATCCCATCTAATGAACTTAATCATTATTCAAACATGATATTATACATTAAATGAACATATCATTTAAAATTATACTCATTATGAACAAATCAAAGAGTAATGAAATATCATACATCATGTAGAGTAAATAGTATTAAAATGAAACATTTAATTTAAACTAAACATGTTGTACATTGTTAACATATAACAAAGAAGACTACTAAGAATGTTACACATAATATTCCTCTGACTCATAACTAATAACTGAAAACAACCCTAACAGACTAGATAGGTGATTATTACTCCCACTAGTACAAGCACTAGCGCAGTAATAATCCAAACAAGCCCTCTCTTCTTGGGTTGAACTGGAACACCTTTAGTTGAGATGCTCTCTATATGATGTCAGGACGCAGAATCCTTTGAAGGACACCTTTGAAGAGATCCCATAGGAAAAATCTCATCAGGGTCTTCTTCTGGATCTTCTTCTGGATCTTCACAGTGCACTTCACAATCCTCGTAGTGAAGTAACTCGGCACACAATTGGGTATAGGTAACGCGCCTCTCATAGCGCCCCCAGATCTGATGTGCGATATCACTAAGGTGTTGAGGCAGCGAACGGACCAAAGCTCAGATCCTGTAGTTATCCAAAATTGAAAACTCCTACATCTCGAGTCTCCAAATTAGTCTGTCCAGTCTCCCTATGTACCACCCGACTCCATGTGTTGAGTCATACTCTATCCCCTGGATAGTCTCCCTCAGATGGTTACGCAACACATCACGTCTAGTCATCGTGGTAATCATCCGTGCCATATGGAAAAATTTAAAATTAATTAAGTCAGTACAAAATCGACAAATCCTTACATATACCAGCTTAATTCAATTTATTTATTGGCATAGAACGAACACATTCAATCAAGGATAAATTTCCTTGATTCTCTGGAGAACAGTCGACTGAAATGCTTAGACCAGTCAATTGATACTTTTACCAATCAACTATCATCTAAGTCCAATCGTTTTAAACTGTTTTGACTTGACATGACCATTAATGCGAAAACTTAAACACCTTCCATTTTTCGCCGAGTACCCCAGGGACTTGAGTAACATGAATGGTAGTTTATTTTCACATCATCCCTAGCCATCAACTCTAGTTCTTATTAACCTATCTATAAGTTGTTTAAGTCGAGTTCTATTTATTCCAAACAAATACTCAATGATCAAGTTATGAGTTAAGTTAACCAAAGTCAACTTAGTCAACTGACGTTGACCTACAGTAGGCTTAGCCCTTTGGCCAGACCAGTTTCTCATGATTTCAGACCAGTCAGACAAATTTCAAACTAGTTTCTGAAATTCCAGACCGATTTGACTTCAATCCAGACCGGTTTCCAGACTGGTTTCACATCCAGACCAGTCTCTGGACTGGTTTGATGTGAACCAGACCAATTTATCAGACTGGTTTTACGAAATCAGACCAGTTTAATCTCCAGGCCGATCTGTAATCTCGAGCATTTTCTTGGAACTATTGAACCAGTCTGTAATCCAAACCGATTTGAAATTTCAACCGGTCTGTTAGTCAGACCGGTCTGAAATTCCAACCGATCTATACTGTAAACCAATCTTATATCCCGGGCAGTCTTCAATCTAGACCGGTCTATCCTCCAGACAAGTCTGAAATCCTGAGTGCTTTCGGAAACTGCTTGGGAACAATTTCCGAAACTGTCCCCCAGGGAACTATTCGGGAAACTAAATCGGTCTGTAAATCAAACCAGTCCAAAATTGCTTGGGAAACAGTTTCCATAATTGTCCCAAGGAAACTATTCCCACTAGGGAACTGTTCCCATCAGGGGACTGCTTTCCCGGGCAATTTTCCCAAGGAACTATTCACGCCAGGGAACTGTTCCCACCTTGGAAATGCTCGGGAAGCAGTTGTCCCCAGGGAACTGTTCGCCCAAGGAATTGTTCCCATCAGGGGACTACTTTCGTAGGCAATTTTCCCAGGGAACTATTCCCGTGGAAATCGGTCTGATAACCAGACCGATCTAAAAAAAACTACTCGGGAAATAGAGCAGTTTCCCAGGTAATTGTTCCCCTTCGAGACCGTCCAAATTGCCTTAAGCATAGCGCTTCAGGAATCGTTCACTGCAACCGGTCGATTCTCGACCGTCTAAAATCGCCAAGCAAAGCAGCCACTGTGGCTATTTTCGAAACTACTGCCATTCAAAGCAGAGTAGCCCAGGCTTTTTTGAAAACTCGCCGCTAGCAGAGCAGCCCAGGCTATTTTCAAATCGCTTAAAAATCATTGTTCTTCGTTCTCGCGACTTACTTTCATGATGAACGATGATTTTGTGGAAGAAGATAAAAAAATGAACAGACGCTTCACCAACTTGGCTCTGATAACATTGTTGGTCGTTAAAGCATATGTTTGACCTAATTTAAGCAATAAAGGCAAAAGAAACAAAATGCAGATTAAAAAAAACTTATAGAGATTTACAGAGATTGGTTTAGCGCCGTAGGCATGTAAGGATGATGAAATTGTTGTCTGAAGATCGATCACACTGGAAGGATCCTCATCCTTCACGAGCCAAGATCGCAGTCGCACCTTGGTGTTCTTTTCTCTCATGGTTCTCTCCAACGGAACTTCGACACACACGACACTTTGCTTTTCTCACAACCTCACCTCTCAGTTCATCCAAGTTCAAAGCTTTGGACGCACACCCCCTTATAAAGGGGGTGTCATCGCTACAGCGACACAGCGTTCATGCACTCCTTTGAGTGTGTGCACCAGCGCGTGGCGCGATTATTGTGCACTCCGCAGTAACCACTCCACATTCACATCTTACACAATCTTACTCTAATACCACTTGTTGAGACTGTTGAATAGCTATTGCGCTAGACCTTGATCATCCTAGTTAGGAATGTTCCCTTGTGGATTGTTGAGTAAGCATGTTCCGATCAACGAAGTTCCTGGAGTATAGACTATTGAGTGGGGATTTTCTTCGTCCAGAATGTTCCCTTGGTGCATAATAGCATGGAAGAATCTCCCCAATTGAAGATGTTTCCAAAGTGTGAATTATTGATCCAAGATGTTCCCAGTCAAAATGTTCCCAAAGTGTGGATGTTAAGAGGGATTCTTTCTGATTGGGATATTTTCAGAGTGTGGACTACTAATATGAGAGGTTGTTCATCGACTCTATGAGTCCTCGAGTGGGCCAAGTATATATATATGCAAAAACTGTATAAGAAAATGATAATGTTCTCTATTTATTGTGCATCTCCATGTGATGCATATAATGGACGATTGAAATTGAGTAGCACCATAATGTAGCATAAGGAATACAACGCTCACACTCCTAAAGATTAATTTATTTATTTTAGTGCAAAAAAATTGATGATTTACACTTCTCTCACTACAACAAAAAATCGAATAGACAACAGTGAAAAATCGTTGTCTATTAGCAAAAAAATCCGTAATAAATCGACCCGTTGTGAAAAGTGGTTCAGGCAAAGACAACGGTGAAAAACCGTTGTCGTTTCAAGGATAAGACAACGGTTTTTAACCGCTGTCTTTGACCAAATCACTTTTCACAACGAGTCGATTTACCACGGATGTTTTTGCTAATAGACAACGGTTTTTCTCCGTTGTCTTTTCCTTAAATCTACAACGGTCTTTCACTGTTGTCTTTGACCGACCACCGATTTACCACGGATTTTTTTTACTCATAGACAACGGTTTTTCACCGTTGTCATTTCTCAACGCTTACTCTAGAATACAATAAACCGTTGTAGATTTTTAGTGTTGCATTTTTAATATAAATCATACAACATCAAAAAGAATTATAGAAAACACATATATACACTCGCACTTGTAGCAATGTAAAGTACAAGGTCACATCACATTTTAAATGATCACTCTTACCAATATATATTAAAAAGTACTGTGGCAAAACAACTACACATCATATGCACCAAAAGTATTATGCATAATAAGCAAAACACTTATAGATTACCACATGTAACCAAAAGAGGTATGTACACTTAAATCTCTCCTAATCATCAGATATGTGATCTTGTATGCATTCAGCCCTCTCCGAACGTACTTCATCAATTTCCTTTGCAGCTATCAAAAATTTTGCAAACTGCATGTGAATAAATGAATGAAAATGTAATTAAACACTATGGTATGAATAAGAAAATTTGAAAATATATCTAATATTACTATTGATCGTAGGGAGGACTTGTCAAAGGATGCGGCGCCTTCAATTATCTCTCTCATATATCGCAAAACAAAATAACCGCATTGAGCTTCATCCGGTTGAAGGGGAACTTGTGATGGAAAAAATTATAGTAGTTATTCTGATAGTAAAATTTGATACATAAATTACACGCGACAAAAAAAAAGTTGTTATAAGGGAAAAAAAAAGTTATCATAAGGGAAATTTGATATCGCAAATTTTTATTTTTGTATTCCTTTTTCTGTCGTCTTTAACTTATATGCCCTTATATTAATAAATTCTCTACATTAACACCTCAATGTTGCATTTGTTTTATTTTCAATTATACATCTAATAACCTCCTTAATTTCCCTACTTGAGTTCAAAAAAGCTGGTAGTTATTCCTTGAGCAACGTCTAGTACGAGTAAAAGTCTTTTGGAATTTAACTCCTCCTTGAGCTTCACTGGTAACTAGAAAACCACATAATAAGGGGTCTAGAGCTGGAACCTAGGGTTTGCTTTAGGAAAACAACAAGAAAGAAATCTTGGCAAACCACTAGTGCCATCATGCATTTACCTGGCATTACATCTAATGCATAAGTCTTGCTCACTCATATAAGCCTGTTATTTGTTTATTTAATGTCTAATTCTCCTATCCTAACAATTCTCAAATTTGACTTCATGTGCTAACTACATAAAATTTTAAACACTTACGCTGCTTATCAAAACCACCCTTTAGCTGTATCTTGTATGATTCTATTTCCTCGAGAGTGTTTCTGCAGACATGGAGGTGCTCACCTACCTCCTCCTTGAACTTGTTGTGTATGAGCTCCAATCTTTCTTGTTGCTCCGACTCAGAAAACAATGAAAAAAGTGAAAATAATTTAAAGAACTGAGGAAAAAAGTACAACTGACAAGGACAATTGACAACTGAGGCATCTTGCAAGCTTATATTTACTCAAACTCTAGCTTCAAATGGTAGCCTGATCAGGTTAACATAGTGAGAAAATACATGAAATTTTATTGAGCAATTTAATAATACACCAGGTGAATTCATTGATCGCAGTGAAGTTGGTACCTCTGAATTTAGACTCTAAGCATTTTTCTTTAAATTTGCCAGCATTGAAGAACTTCCCACTATCTGACTATCTCCACTATATCCGAAGCAGCACCATTTATGAGCATTAATATTTAATATAATAAAACCGAATGATGGAACTCTGTAATGCTACAGTTGAGATTGCAAGAGGTGATAACTTATAAATGGTCATGAATAATGCACGTTAGTACCATTACCATGTTGTATTTGACAAATCATCATGTAAATGACTTCTGAAGAAAGAAACTCAATATATAGCAAGAGTATTCCATAATTATGCTACCACATAACATAAAATAATAATAAAACATCTATAATTTTCTTGACTTTATTTACAAGTATCTTCATTTAGTGCTTTTGGAACTGGAAACTCAATCATTAAATACTAAAGCCATATGCATCCTACATGATGACATTTTCATTATTGTTATTGATCAATATGATAAATACTTGAAATAGTTATATTCAATCCACCCCTATACATTTAAAGACAAGGCCAGTTAACATTGATGGTCTCAAAGATAGCAACACAGCATTGATGAAAACAAAAAATTATAAAATTAGCTTGACAGCAATACAATTGTAAAAAATATGTGCAAATATTAAGAAAAACAAATAACAAGTAAGCAACACAATGTTAAAATTCTTACAATCTCCTTTAAGGGTTGGTAAATTTCGAGGTGTAGCGACTATCACAAAGGATCAAAATGGCATTTCATGATTGTGTTGCAAAATGATCTGACATATAAAGCAGTATCATTTACCAAACCAGATTTGATGGTGGTGTGGTAAAACATCATCAAATTTATGGGATAAAGAGTATCATTTACATATAACAGATAATAGATAAAACAGTATCATCTACCAAAACAGAAATAATCGAGTGACAAATAAAATAAAACAATCCCATAAGATATAGCAAATTTATGGGTATTATGTGATAATTAATTGCACAAATCATTTTACAAATATGTATCAATTAGAAATTTTAAAAATGTCTAATATTACTATTAGCCGTAGGGAAGGCTTGTCAATGGATGCGGTGCCTTCAATTATATCTCTCATATATCGCAAAATGAAATAACCACATTGAGTTCCATCCGATTGAAGGGGAACCTGTGATGAAAAAAAATTATAGTAGTTATGCGGAGATTTTCACAAAGCTTTTCTCAACGAGGAATAACACAAGAAAATATATGATTAAAAGAATTATTAAAGGAATAACTTGAGTTTTTGGGTTTTATGTAAAACCCTGAAAAACAGAACCTAACCCTTCAAAATTGTGTTAGCATGGTACTGTCAGACGATCTTTTCAACTGGGGCTTGATACCTCAACGTCAAATGATAGGCCTTATATGACAATGTTAATATGGACTTTTTTGTTAGCAAGTTTAGATATAATGAAATGTTTGGTTTACACAAATAGCTATTCCATTCTTTATGATTTCCAGTAACATAAACATTCTTGTGTTTAGCTACAAAATGAATCTGGAATACTAAGTTTGATAGAATTGTCATTCATTTTCAATTATTCTTTAGCTTATTTCATGAGCCTCTATATATCAGATATTTTGAGTATCATATCTCACATCATATAGATATTAGAAAAATTGATGCTGCAATGCAGCTAATGTGACTAAATCTAAATATCCATGTCCATAGAAATGATTTGAGAGAAAGGTATGAATTCATAACTGCATAATCCATTGCAACGTACATCATATTACCTTCTTTACCAATCTGAAGTGATGTGAATCTGATTCTATATGAGTCTTGAAAGGAAATGCATCTGAATGTCTTCAAATATGTTGCATTCACTTTTAGTAAAAGCCGCCAAACATGAGACAGGCATTGCGTTTGAAGTGATATTCTCCAAAAATTCAAATTTGCCTGTGGTTGGAGATGGTTGATCCTAGAAATAAGACCATTACACATCAAATTCCCAGAGGTATAATCAGTTAATAAAAACACTCATTAACCAACTTCTATTGTGAAAATTACTAGATATAGACTCAGATCAATGGCAATTTACATCATGCCGTGTCAATATGCACTGTTAGAACCAACCAACAAGAATCTCAAACAACTATGAGGTACTATTTTATTGGGCATGAAACATAATAAAAAAACAGTTAAAGAATTTTGAATCCATCGCAACACCTAAGAATCACAAGGTAATGGCGTGTAGCATCTTACCAATGTATCAGTAAACAATGTTGGAGACTCCAACAATGCGGTAGGACTAAGACCCGGTGGAATTGTTAGATAAGGCGATGGAGTTTCTGAAGATGAAACTATGCTGGTGGATTGGATATTAGCTGTATCAAGATTTGGAACATTAAAACCTTTTCTTGTTGCCATCCTCTCTGCAAGACTTCCAAATGAGCTTGATCTAGGGTCACCAAACAACTTTGGTTGAGGCGAGAGATCATTCAAGGAATTGACTCCAACCTCACTTTCAAATCTTGAGCTCACGTTCACCTTTTGGTTTTCAACGCTCCATGGAAGCTCCAAATTTCCATTCTCTACCAAGAAAGTTGAGAATGATCTCAAACCATTTGAAGAGTTTGAAAATAGGGTTCTTGAGCTTGAATTTGGAGACAGGCAGGTATTATCCATCATGGCGTCATTATCATCTACCTCAACCATGATTGATTCAACTTTTCTCCCGATTCAGCTTTAACCAGTGCAGCATTGACAATGTGGAAAAAAATCAAAATAAATTCTTATTTCAAACAAAAACAAACAATTAGATCAAGCTTAAGATCAGATTCTTAAGGGATTTCCAGTCGTGTAAGAAATGACAATGAAGAGGATCGATAAAAGATTTTCATATCTCAGGCAACGAACAGCTTCTCACCTCAAACCTAAATCTTCCGGATGGAACGCCGAACAGAAAAAAGCAAACAACTTTCGGGTCGATCAAAATGCAGCTAGCCGAAGTGGCCATCATATCGCCGAGACGAAGCTATCAAAAGCATGCAAATTTTCATTTTTGAAGGCAAACACCGAACACAAACGAATAGGAACCAGACAGGAACAAACAAGATGCCATCAATTGGAAGGAAGGAGAAGGCACGGAAGGTTTGTCTGAGAAAGGGACAGACAAGTGCGCTCACGCGTTGGAAGGGAAGGACGAGTGCGCTCACGCGGTGTAAGGGAAATTAGGGAATAGTGGAGAACAGCGAGGTTTAGGAAATTAGGAACGGCGCGACAGAGAGGGTTAGGGAATTAGCTAAGGAACGACGGAGGAAATAATTTAACCTAATTTTTTTTAAAATATATATAAACTTAATACCTATAATGATATTTATTAAACATGTCATTAAAAAGGATCTAATAATTTACAATAGTTTTGAAAAATCGTTGTAAATTGTGTTATTGATTTTAAAAAAATTAGACTCAACGACAACGAATAATGTTAAACCGTTGTCTTTTGTGTTATATGGATTCTCAAAGACAACTATTTTGTCAAAAACCGTTGTTATTTACCAAAAAGACAACAGTTTCTCTAAAAATCATTTTCTTTGTGGTGTTGTCTTTTCATATTTTTGTTGTAGTGTCTGTTCAGTCTATCTAATAGGCCGAACTTGTTTTTTTTTTCTTAATTTATATGAATACCGACTAAAACGTAAATACAATTTACTAAAGAATATAAACAATGCACGGAAGGAAATAAATTATCATAATAGGTAACTTTTAAAGAAAAAATCGAAGATAATTTCAAATTAACACTTTAATAATAAAAAGAAATAAATTAGACAATAAAGTGATTGCAATAATTAGATATTTAATTTATTTATTATTTGGGAATTAATATTTTCTATTTAAAAAATAAATATAGAATTAATTATAATTCCTATTAAATTATTATTATTTTTCTTATTTAACATATTTATTTTCAGTTTTATTATCAAGTCAAGTCCATAAAAATATAATCATTGAATTAATTGAATTTTTTTTTTTCTTCTTTGTGTGGGAATTTACTTCACTAGGTGAAGGTAAGTACTAACTAGCACTAAACATAAAATCTTATGGCTACAACAATAACAATAATAATAAAGTCTTATCCTATTAAATGAGATCGGCTATATGGATCCTTCTATGTCATTGAACTCTATTCCCTACTATATCATCATCTATATTTAAATAAATTTTATCTTATTTTATTGTTTCTAACAAAGTCCTTTTTGGTCTTCCTCTTCCTCGTTTGATGTGTATATTTGTCATCGTTTCACATCACCTAACTGGAGCATTTATTGGCCTTCTAAGTACATATCCATACCTTTTTAAATGTGTCTCTCAGAGCTTCCTTCAATAGATACAACACCGACTTTTTCTCTAATGCTCTCATTTCTTATTCTGTCCATCCTCATATATCTACACATCCACTTTAACATCCTCATCTCTGCAACTCTCATCTTTTGCTCTTGTGCTCGAGTCGTAGCCCAACATTCAACACTATATAACAAAGCAGGTCTAATTAAATGTCATTTTATAGAACTTCTCTTTAAATATTAGAAGCACTTTACAATCACATAAAAAAGCCGATGCTTTCCTTCATTTCAATCATCTTGCTTGTATTCTATGTAAGACATCTCTCTCAATTCCACCATTATCTTGCAAAAATGATCTTAAATATTTAAAGTTCTCAGTTCCAGACAACTCATCATCTCCTATCTTAACACTCGTCTCATTACATCTAATATTGCTAAACTTAAATTCCATATATTATGTTGTTACTCTACTAAGCTTGAAAATTTTCACTTCTAGTATTTCCTGCTAAGATTCTAATTTAGTATTTACTCTTTCACGTATCTCATCTACTAAAATAATATCATCTGCAACATAAAACCTTATGGCAAAATTGGAATTAAATCCTCCCAAAATATAGCTAGTTAGAACTTATAATATTTATACATGTTCCTTAAAAAAAAATATTATTTAAAACAAATAATTACAACTTACTGAAGTGTATAAATTTCTTTGCACAAATATAATTTAAATATTTAATAGAAGAAAATTTCATTCCAAAATATGCACCGGAACTGAACATAAAATTTTATGGCCAAGTAGAATTCATCCTATCAAATATTAATTGAAACAATTAAATTATACTCTAAGTTAAAAACAAATCCTTAATCGCATAAATTACTTCTAATTAAATGCTAAAATTAATAAAAACAAATGAAATTTAATTGATTGTTAGGTGCACTGATAACTGATACGGTGCAAATTTTACTCCTCGAGATTAGGTCGTCGAGGATAGATTCTCACTACAAAAAAAACATCAAATTGGCGATGAAATTTGACAACGAAAATAATTCGTTGCAAATCTGCAACGAATTTTGCAATGAATTTTATGTTTTGTCGCAACTTTGTAACGAAATTTCCAACAAAAAAATTTTTGTTGCAAAATTATTTAAATTTTCAACATTTAATTTTCATCACAAAATTAGTCGCAAATTTGCGACGAAAATTATTTTTCGTTGCCAATTTACGACAAAAAAATATTTTCGTTGCAAATATTTGCAACGAATTTAATTTTCGTTGTAGAATTTTGCAACGAATTTTATTTTCGTTGCAGAAATCTGCGATGAATTTTTAATTCGTTGCAGAATATGCAGTGAATTTTTTTTCGTTGTAGATTTCTACAACAAATTCAAAATTCATTGCAGATTTTGCAACGAATTAAAAATTCGTCGCAGATTTGGCGACGAATATAGGATTCGTTACCAAATTGACGATAAAATTTACAACGAAATAATATTCATCGCTAATTTTCCATTAATTATCCCGCCGTTCTGATCCACACAATCCCTCCATCCTTCCTCTGCTCGATCGCTCGCTCCTTCCTCCTCCCGCCGTCGCCGCCGGTACGCTCTCCTCTCCTTGTTTTCTTCCCTCGTCACGGAGTAAAGAATACAGCCATGAGCTCAGCACGTGGCCTTTTGATGAACTTTTATTTGATATTCCATTGAAAAGATTACAAATTTAAAGTGAACAATAAAAACTAGTAGGTATATAGATCGCATCTAAACATAGAAGAAATGATGCATATAACTTTTGTGAGAATGTAGACTAAGATTACATGTGAAAGCTAAAATATTGTGCTTTAGTCTCTTTTCAATATGGATGATACAAATGAAGAGTTTGAATTATGCAATATAGAAATAATTTTTTGCATACAAAATAGGAATAAATTACAAAATAGGATTGTTGTGGAATCTTGTTTTTGTTAGAAATATTGGCTATATGAAAGTTGGTCTATTTTTAAGTAGATCTCTTAAATGCACTCCAAAAGCATGAAGTGTGAAAAAGTTTCTCCCTTCTTTTTTTTTTTAACAATGTGTTGGTTTTGTGTTATTCTTTTGTGAGTGGAAATTATGAGCAGACATTTCAATGTGTTTCCTAGAATCAAACTAGCTTAATTGAGTTGGATGCCATCCATATTCGGTGCCAGGCATATGCTTTATTTTCTAGCTAAGAAATAGTTTGAAGTAGTTTTGCTGGGACATTGGCACACAAGTACTTTTAGTGATTTATTGTTATATGTTCATGCCCTGATGGCACCAAGTGCTCCTACTACAAGTGTGATTGCCAAGTGAAATTCACTTATGAATGAGAAATGGTTGGTAGCCTGGTACATCACCAAGGGTAGGGGATCATGACATGTATATTAGTCACAGATGGCACAATTAGTTTCATAATATATCAGGTTTACTAACTTGATAGCAATATTGAGAAGCTAGAAGATTTTGCCTTGTGAAGTTTGTGAATAGCACATGTATCCTCAAATTATATGTAGGTTTCATTAATGCCTTAAATTTAGTTCTGACTATTGGTTGTTCATAACCCAGTTGGCATCCTTGCTATAGCCCAATTTAATGGTAAATGGTTAGTTTTTAAAAGAAACACAAAATGGAAAGAGAGATCTAAGTTCCTTCAACTATGAATGTTACCATGCCATTCTTAATTTTCTTCTTGTCTGTTGTCTCTACTTACTACACGCCACAGCCATTCTGCCTTTTCCTTGGTTCTACAAAGGTAATCAGGTAGTAAGCATCGTAATTACTTCGTGAAGGGAGAAAATTCTTCTATTTTTCCCTTGGATTCAAATGCTATTTAACTGAGTATTGATGGTACTTTAGGTCGAAGTCCAACTTAGTAAGCATTTGCCATAAATGTAAAAGGAAAATTGGAAATCTTTTCATCCTTCAGATGGTTTTCTGATTTATGAAAAATGAAGAAAATTGAAAGCTTCAATGAACGATAAGCATGCAGTAGCTGAAAAGGAGGTTAGTTTTGCATAATGAGCAGCATTAAGATGGTTTTAAGTTCTTGAATACTGATATTTTCTAAACACCTTTTTTGTTTTTTTTTCTCTTTATTACTTTCAGTCTGATGATAATGAAGATGATAATAGTGGATATGGATATTTAGAAGTTCATCTTCTTGTAAGAAAGAAATATTGTATTTTCTTTTACATGATAGAATCTCTCTCTTATTACTAATAACTTGTTTTATTGTAAAAATATACTTGGGAACATTAATAATTTTTTATTATTATTCAGGGAAAATTGAAGAACGTGAATTGTGGAGATGTCAGTGTTAATACTAAATGTAAGCTCCTTCATTGGTCTGGTGATGGAGTTGATGCAAAAGGTCGAATTGCATCCACAGATCCAAAAGCAAAAGTGCATCATGTTCCTCTTGGTGGATCTTATTGGAAAGTTTGGATTGATAGATTTTTGCTGGAGAAGGTGGATCTAATTCGACCCAATGATGAAATATATTTTCTTGAGGATGCAATAGGAAGCACAGTCGCTTGGTTCTCTAAGTGTATAGTTTTGTGTGACTGATATAGATTTTGTGTTACTGGTTGAATTGTTTATGTGACTAAGTGAATATTTATTTTGTAGGAAATAAATTATGTAAGTGAATTTATATTATTAGTTTGAATTGTTTTCTACGACTAAGTGAATAATTAATACACTAGCTATTTAAGTGTGGTGGTGATGATTATTTATGGTATTATAATTGTTTTAGTTTTGATTTTATAATCATGTGTATGTGATGTTAAAAATGGGTATAGTATTTGTATGTGATATTATAATTGTTTGGTATTTGTGGATTGGATTATAATTATTTGATTTCTGATATTACAATATTGCATTTAACTGCAGCGCGCAATCGCACATTGCAAATGCACTTAATTGCAGCGAACGATCGTGCACTGCGAATGCACTTAACCACAGCGTGTGATCGTGTACTGCGAATGCACTTAACCGCAGCGCGTGATCGCGTGTTGCGAATGCACTTAATCGCAGTGCGTGATCGTGCACTGCGAATGCACTTAATCACAGAGTGCGATCGCGCGCTGCGAATGCACTTAACCGCAGTGCGCAATCGCGTGCTGCAAATGCACTTAACCACAGCGTGCGATCGCGCGCTGCAAATGTCTTATGACTTTCAACAGCTTAGCGTTGTGCAACATGCGATGCGCGCTGCGGATAACATATTTGCGCGCTGTAGAAAGTCAAATTTGTTATAGTGCACGTAGATGGGCGTGAGATGTTAGGACCTTACTCCTGATTCCAGATGTAGATCTAGTGCATCGATATGAATCATGGAGTATAATTATTTAAAATAATCAACTCTAATCAAGACTTATCAATCATTTCATATCAATTAAGTCAAAAAGAGTTGAACATGCTATTAGTTGAGTTTATATTAAAACTATTATTTTCAAAAGGAACATGCTTGGACTTATAAATAATAATCACTTATTTATATGAGTTTCTAAAGTTTTTTGCAAACCCCCAAAATTTTTTTTCGATTTATGGCAAAAGGGGAAGAAGAGAGGCCAAAGTTAAGGGATCAAAAGTTTATTTTTGAAAACTTAACTTACTTAAACTTTCTTTAAGTGGAGAAGAGAGGCCAAAGTTAAGGGATCAAAAGTACTTTTGAAAACTTAACTTACTTAAACCTTCTTTAAGTGGCCAAACATTAATGGGGAGAGCTAAGCTTCTTTTTCAAAACTCATCTAAGGTCAAGGGTAAGGTAACCTCAAGGGGGAGGATTTGAAAAAGAGTTTACTCATACTGATACTCATACTAACTTACTAAGTTACTCATGCTTATTTCTTTCATGCTCATTATTCATTTGTAGTACTACACGTTACTATTACTTCACCTTGCTTAAATTTCTTTAACTTTGAATTGGTTTGCCATAGATCAAAAAGGGGGAGATTGTTGGTGCAAGGGCACCAGATAATCGAACCTAGGTTTTGATTATGGCAAAGGTTCAAAGTTAAGTTGTTATTGTTATCTCATGAGCTATGTTAAGTGTGCAGGAAGTGTTTAAGCTAAGCCCAAGGTCAAGCGACACCCGGAGAATCTCAAATCGATAAACCATAGTAGTCGGGTGACACCAGGAGAACCTCGTGGAGTCGAGGAACCTCGATGGAGATCGAAAAATAAGCGACAAGTCAGAAGGACCAGAGTTAAGCACTGAGTGAAGAGTAATAGTGAGGTCGTGTCCTTTGTGCGGGGACGAACTTAGGGGGCGATCCGACTAAGACTTCCAGTGGAAGGTCTAGGTCGAGATCGGACGGTAAGTAGCCGTTATTACTTGTTAGTCTTGGGCTAACTCTTTGGTGCATGAGAGTGACCAGACCAATAGTCGACTGACAGCTATTGCCAATCGATTGCTCCTAGCATCAGTCGACTACTAAGGGTCATCAGTGGACTGCTATTCAAACTGGTTTGCTCGAAAAAAGTCAAGATAAGCTCCACTTATCTTGAGGAGATGAGGCTCTTTGACCCAGATCTAGATCTCAACAAAATAGGTTTTGAAGGGCCATAAAAGAAGGGGCATTTCACCTTTTTGGATCATTAATTCTTGCTCTCAAAGTTCTCCCACAACGCCGCTCCTTCAACGACAACTTGACGACGCCGTAACGCCGACGAGATGCCAAGATTCCATCTTCTAGACGATAGTTTAATTTAAGTTGCCTATTTTTCTACTTGTATTCGAGTTTTCTACTATTCTAAGTTTTCATCGTAAAGAGGTGAGGTAGGTTTGTTACCTCATTGATAGACAGTGAATTAGTGTCGTGGTACCGTTACAAAATCATTTACCGAACCCCCTAACTACACTAATGCAGTATAGGACTGACTCGGATCGTCTCCCAATGAACCTAATGGTTGAACATTTGTTTCTAAACAGAAGTAACACTAGAGGTTCTTACAACTTATTAAAACAATTATTCAATGCTAACCTAATGCAAGAACGATTCAACCTTGCATTGCACTGTCACTATACGATGCACTGGTCAAACAATTCTGGTAAAAAACAAACATGGAAATTAAATCTGCAGGAAGTAAATCTAACTACCAAATAACAAGTAACAAGTAGCTATCCTAATGTGCAAAAGTAAGTGATCACGCACCGCACTATCACTATACGGTACAATGATCAAGAAACAAAGGTGAACAATTCAACCTAGCACCGCACTTTCACTATACGATACAGTGATCAAACAGTCACTGAAAACTGAATGCAAGGGAAGTAAGCAATTCAATCAGGCACCACACTGTCACTATACGATACATTGGCCAAATGTAAATGAAATCTAAACTAATAATGAAAGCAATTCAATCAGACACCGCAATGTCACTATACGGCACACTGGTCGAATGTAAATGAAAACTAACCTAACAAATTCAAGCACTCCAACCAAACACCATACTATCACTATACGATGCATTGATTGGATAATTTTAATTGATGGGGTTAATACATCAGCAACAAGAAATTAAACTAAACTACAAATGCACGACGAACAAAATTAAACAACTAAGCAACAACCAAACCTATAGAAATAACATTGCACGTAAACAAACAAACAATTAACAGAAACAAACCTAATCAACTACTAACAAATGCATAACCTAATAGGAATAATAAATAGAATGTAACTAACACAAAATCCCAACTAATTAGGTGTTTAACACACGGATCCAAATAAAAACAACCGGTACACCACACGACGGTCACAACAAACTGAACAACCACTCCAGCGGTGAATGCAAAGCTGCCCCAATCAGTGCAGCAGGAAGGAAGGAGAGATGGAGGAATGCGATCACTGTTCCGGCGACTTTGGATTGCCAGACAGTGGAGGGAATCTTCACCGGCGATGGAGATGGAGCTGTCCTAATCCCGACACAGCTTGTGGGTGGCTCCGGCAAGATGGAACGGCCTATCCCAATCGTCAGAATGGAGTGGAATGCCGGTGAAGGATGTACTCGCCAAAATCCTGCTTTGCCTCACTTCTGATCAGCTGCCTGAATCACGGCATCTAGATCTTCCACCGAGGATCGGATGGGATTGTCGTCGGTTGTCGGAGGGAAGGTTGTCGAAATACTGTCGAACTGTCACCGTCGCTCGTGTAGTCACCGATCGTCGCACTCTCGAGAGGAAGAAGACGTGTGCTGCTCACTGTTCTATCGCGCCATCTTTCCGTGTGTGAAGAAGTTGGAATTTAAGAGTGATTTATCTCAGCCGCTTGATTCATCCCTTTTGATCTCAGCCACCCATTTAGAGCTAGGGTTGATGTCTTTAATTAACGCCTTGATCAATTTCTGCTCCTAATCTTCTTTTAATCCAACGGCTAAGATTCACATGATGGATCAAGATCTGAATAAACGACTTTGATTGCTCCAATTAAGCTCTTTTCCTGTTCCCTACAAAATCACATTCACCTGTGAAAAATAATACTGAAATTATAGGGAATAAATAATTAATTTCAACTAGATCCAATATGCAAAAACATCATGAATAGCCGTAATTACCCAAATCAAAGAGCCTAAAATCCCCAAATGTAAATAGAAATCACGCGATAAAAATGCGACTATCAAATTCCTCCACACTTATTTTTGCGCGTCCCGAGCAATACTAAAAACATAGAAATACTGACTCCCTAACTAGTTCCCCAAACAATACCTAGATCAATAATTTAGACACAGGAAAAATAAGTTACTTAGGATCACTAAATCGATCCGGATTCCGGTTAGTCAAAAGATCTGACTCCTACAACAATCAACATGTATGATGTGTTGGATCGAGGCGGTTCGCTAGAGGGGGGGGGTGAATAGCGATAAACACTTTTTCTTTTAAATCGTTCGGTAGACAATTAAATGCAGCGGAAATGTAAATAAAAACTAAATGAGACAAATAGTTTTTTTACTTGGTTCGTAGCCTTCGGCCACTACTCCAAGGCCCTAACGATCCTAGACCATGTACGGAGGGCAATTCACTAAAACACTCCTCGTTGGAGGTAGGAGTTTTACGATTACAAAAACCTTCGAAGCAAAATATAGAGAGACAACCCCTCTCTTCTATTAAAATAAAATGCAATGGTAGAAAGCCTCGATTAACAAACGAATTGCAAGATTAAGAGAAATGACAAACTAAGATTATACCAACAACTCGAAGATAGGACTTAAACTAGGGTTGTTGGCAGCACTTCGTTGTTGTAGAGTCGTCGGAGAGTCGCAGCGTTGCGGAGGCTTTTGAGCACTTAGAATTGATGAGAAAACCCTAGGTTAGGACCTCCTTTTATAGCCTTTGAGCCCCTTTTCGAGAGGAACCCTAGCCAATCACAATTGAGCACCAATCTCCTTGAAATGGGGTGATAAGCCTTGACTCCTCGAATCTAATCATTGACCATCAGTCGACTGATGGTCATCATCAGTCGACTGATGGCAAGATCGAAAGTCCGACCTCCGACGATCCGATCGATTGACGGCGAGTCCTCAAGCCGGCATCGGATCGATGCTTGCTGCAAGTCAAAGTTAGCTCAACAAAAACATAATTTTGACGGTCGTCGACCGTCCGATCTCGACCTAGACCATCTATAGGATGTCTTTGGTTGGATCTACGCTTAAGATCATCCCCGTAACGAGGATACGACCTCACTTACGCTTGCACACACGAGCTTACCTCGATACTTACATGTTGCTTTTGCTTCCGGCCTTCCACTCAATTCCTTCGGCTCCTTCCGAAGTCACTTGAGTGTCGCCCGACCACCGCGGCTTCCTCCGGGTGTCGCTAGCCTTTAGCTCCAGCTATAGCAATCTTCTGCACACTCGATTCAACTCGTGAGATAACGACATGAGCTTAACTTTGTATCGTTTGCTATAATCAAAACTCAGGTTCGACTTAGGTGCCTACTGCACCAACAATCTCCCCCTTTTTGATTTATGGTAAACCCACATACAAAGTTAAGTAAATAGCAAGCATGAAGAATAATGTGCATTAGAAACAAACAAGAAATAAAGAAGATTAAGTTGGAGTAGTAAGGATTTTCTTCAAGTACTCCCCCTTGAGGAAACCTCCCCCTTGACCGAGGGTGAGTCTTGAAGAAAGACCTTAATCCTCTCCCTTGAGGGTTGCTTTAAGTAATTACTTAAATTTGGCCTTAGTAAAACGTTTAAGTTAAGAGTTCTTCTTAACTTGGTCCTTTCTCCCCTTTAAGTAAAGCATTAACGGCATAATGTTTACGTTGACGGCACACATAAGTTTAAGTTAAGAATTCTCTTAACTTGGCCTTTACTTCCTTTTGTTAAAAGTTAAATAAGTTTTCAAAAACTTAGAGTTAACTTTTGGTTTAAATATGAAGTAAGAGTTAAGTTATAAAAAAAAAAAATTTTGACCCCTTAACTTTGGCCTTTTTCTCCCCCTTTTGCCATATATCGAAAAGAGTGAGGGTGTGTGTGGAAAACAAAAATAAGTGTTAAATTTAAAGTCCAAGCATGTTCCACATTATTTTGAAAATAATATACTGAAAATAAATTCATCTATAAAATGTTCGACTCATATTTGGCTTGATTGATATGAAAGATCAACTAGTCCTGGTCAGAGTCGGTTAGTATGTATGATTATACTCCGTGGTTCATAACGATGCACTAGCTCTACATCTGGAACCAGGAGTAAGGTCCTAACATCTCATGCCCATCTACGTGGATAAGTACACAAACACATTAGTCCTATGTGTTGTGAGATGTATTGGCTCCTTAAATCTATAAGTGCATGATATCTAAGGTATGTCCTATGCTAGTTCCATAAAAATGAAAATTTAAGAAATAGTAGTAAGAAATATAATTTGCAAGTTCCTATTCTACTACGCACATGCCCAATTTTCGTCTTAATAGACTAAATTCGGCTTCGGGTAGGGGTTTAGTAAATAGGTCTGCTAAGTTAGACTTTGATTCGACGTATTCGAGTTGTATGGCTCCGTTGGCCACATGTTCTCGAATGAAATGGTGTTTGACCTCTATATGTTTGGTCCTAGAGTGACATATTGGATTCTTAGTAAGATTAATTGAACTAATGTTATCTACGTGAAGTTTTGTGTTAATAAAGTCTAACTTGAAATCGCGGAGAGTGTGCTTCATCCAAAGAAGCTGAGTGACACACTCACCCATCGCGATGTATTCGGCTTCGGTGGTAGATAAAGCAACACAGTGTTGCTTCCTACTGCACCAACTCACTAGACTCGAGCCGAGAAGTTGACAACAACCACTCGTGCTCTTTCTATCGAGCTTACTACCGGCATAGTCCGAATCGGAGTAGCCGGTTAGTTCGAACTCGGTAGATCTAGGGTACCAAATACCGACATTAAGTGTACCCTTTAGATATCTAAGGATACGCTTGACTAGAGTTAGGTGAGACTCCTTGGCACCGGTTTGGAACCTTGCGCACATACTTACTGCAAATAGGATATCGTCTGTAAAGGAGACTCCCTATTATGCTCCTATAGTATTTTAAATCAATTGAGTTTCCGATTAAATCTTCTTCTATATTCACATTAGTTGTCATTGGGGTATTAATAATTTTAGCGTCTTGCATTCCAAAGCGTTTAATTAATTCCCTAGTATATTTGCGTTGATGTAGGTATATTCCATCTTTAGTTTGTTTAATTTGTAGACCTAAGAAGAAACTTAACTCACCTACTAAATTCATTTCAAATTCACTTTCCATAAGTGAAATGAACTCATTTAGTAGGATTGAGTTGGTGGTTCCGAAAATAATATCATCTACGTAGATTTGGGCTATGAATATGTCTTTACCTAAGGTTTTTACGAAAAGGGTTGGGTCAACTACACCTTGGTTAAAGCCTTTGGACTTAAGATAAATCGAAAGTCTCTCGTACCAAGCTCGCGGAGCTTGTTTAAGTCCATAAAGAGTTTTCTTTAATCTAAGGACATGATCAGGTTTGTCTAAACTTTCGAAACCGGGGGGTTGACTAACATAAACTTCTTCTTTAATGTATCCATTTAAGAATGCAGATTTCACATCCATTTGAAACAACTTAAATCCTCGATGTGTTGCATATGCTAATAGCATTCGAATGGACTCTAATCTAGCTACTGGGGCATAGGTCTCGTCGTAATCTAAACCTTCGACTTGACTAAACCCTTTAGCGACTAGTCTAGCTTTATTTCTAACCACTTCACCTTTATCATCAAGTTTATTTCTAAACACCCACCTTGTTCCAATGATTGTTTTATCTTTAGGTGGTGGTACTAATTCCCATACTTCGTTCCTAGTGAATTGAGCCAACTCTTCTTGCATTGCAATAATCCAATCGGGATCAAGAAGAGCTTGGTCAATAGTTTTGGGTTCAATTTTAGAAATCAAAGATATTTGACTAAGGTTTTTGTATGAGGCTCTAGTTTGAACTCCTAGACTTGGATCACCTATCACTTGGTCGATAGGATGATTCGTTTGAGTCCTAGTTGGATTTGGGTTTGAGTCTACAACTTGATTTATAGGATGACTCGTTTGAGTTCTAGTTTGGTTGGAGTCATCTATCACTTGGTCGATAGAGTGACTTGGTTGACTTAGATTAGGATTAACACTAGACTTGATCTCCGGATCAAAGTTAGGTCTAGTATGAATCGGCTCGCTAATTGGGGTTGCCGGGGGTTTTGTAGGTTCGTGTCCTTCATCAAAAACTACATTGATAGTCTCCTTCGACTCTAAGGGTGTCGTGGTTATTTACTCTATAAGCTCTTCTTGTAGTCGAGTATCCTAGAAAGATTCCGATCGTGGTTTTTGATGTAAATTTCCCTAGGTAATCCTTAGTGTTTAGGATATGTACCTTACATCCAAATACCCTAAAGTACTTGATGTTAGATATTTTATCGTGATAAATCTCGTATGAGGTCTTAAGGTGACTCTTTACCATAAGGATTCTATTTTGGACATAGCATGCCGTACTCATGGCTTCCGCCCAAAACCTATCGGGTAGGTTATACTCATTTAACATTGTCCTAGCGGCTTCTTGTAGGGTTCTATTTTTGCATTCTACTAGGCCATTTTGTTGTGGAGTTCTAGGGCAAGAGAACTCGTGGTGGTATCAATTTAGGTTATAGAATTCTGTAAACCTATGGTTTTTGAATTCACCACCATGATCAGTCCTAAGTCTTTTGATTTTAATGCTTTGTTGATTTTCTATTAACTTAAATAGATTGATTAATTGATCTAGGGTATCATTTTTGTGTTTGATGAACCTAACCCAAGTAAATCTAGAATAGTCATCAATTATGACTAAGCAGAATTTACTTCCGTTAAGTGACTTAGCTCTGTGTGAATCAAATAGATCCATGTGTAGGAGCTCAAGCACACTTTTGGTTCGTTCTTGACTAGTTAGTTGATGTTGTGTCTTAGATTGTTTACCTTGTTGACAAACATTACATATTTTATTATCCAAGTTGTTGAGGTTAGGCAAACCTCTGACTCATCTTGTGGATGAGTCTTGAGTTTGAGTGACCGAGTCGTCGGTGCCATAACCATGATTCCTCTTGCCGTGTCATAAGACACTTAGTTGAGGAGTTAGTTAAGTTAATAGTGTAAATGTTGTTATTTCTAGTTCCCTTAAGAATTGTTTTAGAGGTTTCGTTTGTATTAATTACGCATTCATTTTCTAGAAATATGACCTTATAGTTATTATCACACAATTGGCTTACACTAAGTAGATTATATTGAAAATTTTCTACTAATAAAACGTTTTGAATAACAAAATTTGAGTTAAGGTCAATATCACCTGATCCGATGATTTTGAGCTTGCCGTTATTTCCGAAGGCTACCGATCCTTGTCGTTTGAATCGAAGCTTCGAAAACTTGAGTTGATCCCCGGTCATGTGTCGGGAGCAACCACTGTCCAACATCCATTGATTCTACACGCAAGGTAGTTGGATCGGATATTGGATTTACTAAAAATTGGTTGAAAATTATTAACCTAAATCATCTCACCCATGTCTACATGATCAAACATGTTAATCCTATATGTTCTTGTGAGATGACTTCCAATTTTAGTTGAATTAAATTTAATGACTTAAACACTTGTCAACCTTGCGTTAGATTCGGATTTGACCTTAGGCTCATCAAGTCACCTTTTCAAGATCATGGCTTCCAGGTCGTGGCGAGGCACAGAGGCCTTCTTTGATCGGAACAACGACCACTTCCTTAGACAAAGCCATTTTCAAGAAAATAGTAACTTGACTCACCTAAGACCACTTCCTGGTCTAACTAGTCTAGGATACGGCGAGGTAGCTTCAGCTAGTTCTGCTCGGTCAAGTGCACCGAACTAGATACGCCTTATCTAGCCCGAATACACAAGACTCCGCTTTCCTAGCGTACTATCATCTCGCCGCATCCTGGTACTATGTTATCAAGTATTGACGAGTTATAGTCCTATATAACCATTCTAAAAAGGAAAATCAAACAAAATAAAAACCTAAGCATGCAATTTCTAGGTTAAAACACAAACAAGTTTTGTACTAGCTCCCCCTGGACCGTTGAATCGATTCGGTCTCTCCACATAGTGGATTTGGTCCTTGGGAACCCAGTACTGGTTCGATCCTAGGTTTGAAATCAAGGCGGTCTTAGGGACCCATGCTTGGACACATTTTTTATGTCGACTTACGATTGACATATACGACTTATTGGTCGTGTTCGAGCTAAACCCTAGCCCGGCCTTGTTGTACACGGCCCTTTGCGATCCAAGTAGGAGGTCAAGTCCTTTGGATCCCAAAGTAAACCTTTCCAACGTATTCCTAAGATCTTCGACTTGACTCTTCAAGAGTGAGTTCTCAACTTCGAGTTTTTCAACCCGAGTTGAGTCCTTCTCTTGAACTCGACTAGTCGAAGAGGTTAGGGAGACCTTGTGTTTGAGGAGTTTAACTTCCTCAACCAGGGTCTCGACCTTGGACTCGTACTTAGCTAACTTTCTATTTAGAAACTTAATTGCACTATAAAGTGTAGTAATAAGAGACCGACTCACCTTGAGTGTATCTTTTGAACCGGATGCGTATCCGTGGCTCATCTTGAATAGTGCTTCGCAGTCCGACTCGTCTTCGGTTTCCGATTCAAGTTCCGATTCCGACTCTGTCTCCGATTCCACCAGTTTAGCCATGAGAACTCGATCGTTATCTTCTTCCTCGGAAGCTTCTTCCCAAGTGGCGTTAAGTGCCTTTTTGTGTTTTGGTGCCTTGCTCTTGAGTTTTGGGCATTCAGACTTGATATGTCCAAACCTGTTGCATTCATAACATCTTATATTCGAACTTTTAGGCTTACCTTCGTTGGGTCGAGTGACGGCTCATTTTCGGCCCTTGACTATCCTCCGAACTAGGTTGACTAGTTCGGCCTCCATTTCCGAGTCGACCTCCGAATCGGACTCCTCTTCTTCCTTCAGAGGTAGCTTGCTAGCAATTTTCTTCTTTGAACCTGCAAATAGTGCTATACCTTTCTCGGGTTCCGAGTTAGACTGCTCATGAAGTTCGAAATCAGAAAAAAGTTCATCTAATCTAAGTTTAGAAAGATCCTTGGAGACCTTGTAGGCATTGACCATGGATGCCCACAAGGTAGTCCTCGGAAAGGAGTTTAGGACATACCTTATAAGGTCGCGGTTTTCGACCTTTTGCCCGATTGCGTGTAGATTGTTGACTATGTCCTGGACTCGGGCGTGAAGTTGCGTCGCGGACTCGTGTTCTTGCATTTTTAGATTATATAATGTATTGAATAAAAGGTCGCGCTTACATACCTTGGCTTCATCGGTCCCTTCATCTAGCTCCACTAGCTTTGTCCAAAGGTCCTTTGCGCTGATGAAGGGGCCGACGCGATTTAACTCCTCCTTGGACAAGCCGCATTGGAGGATTTGTGTTGCCTTAGCATCGGCTTCGACTTGTCGTTTTGTTACAACGGTCTATTGATCATAATCCAAGGAGTCACCCACTTCATTAGTCGGAAGTGTGAAACCCATTTGGATTATGATCCACATCTCGATTTGGGTTTTGAGAAAGCATTCCATCCGACCTTTCCAGTAACGAAAATCATCTCAGTTGTAAAACGGAGGTCGGACGGTGCTAAAACCCTCGAGATGGGCCATTAGAACAAAAAAACAAGGAGACTAAAAAGAAAACCTAGCAACGACAAAAACACACGAAAGTACCAAGACTTGCATCTTGGATTAGTAGTGCAGGAAATAAAAAGAAACAAACGAAAACTAGAAAGTTAAGCAAAGAAATAAGAAACTAAATAAAAGGTAAGTACTCACAAACTTCGATGTCCCCGAAAGGCTACTAAACGTCGATTTTTGAGGATGAAAACAGCTTGTTACAGGGGTAAACCATAGCAAAAATTAGATCTCTGCGAGAGCTTCGATTTGGTGGGTAGATCGTTTCGTGAGTCCACTTGTAGCAAAAGTTATGCTCGTTTGATCGTGAGGTACTCCGAAGGCGATCAACACTTGCAAAAACACAACCAAAAACTATGTACCAAGACTTGGTCTTGGATTAGTAGTGTGGAAGAAATCTTAAAATGATAAATACGAAAACAAAACAATGCTCGACCGGTGGTTGCACCGAATCTGAGCGCCCCCGCCTCTGATACCAATTGTTGGATTGAGGCGGTTCGCTAGAGGGGGGGGGGGTGAATAGCGATAAACACTTTTATCTTTTAAATCGTTCGGTAGACAATTAAATGCAGTGGAAATGTAAATAAAAACTAAATGAGATAAATAGTTTTTTTACTTGGTTCGTAGCCTTCGGCCACTACTCCAAGGCCCTAACGATCCTAGACCGTGTACGGAGGGCAATTCACTAAAACACTCCTCGTTGGAGGTAGGAGTTTTACGATTACAAAAACCTTCAAAGCAAAAGATAGAGAGACAACCCCTCTCTTCTATTAAAATAAAATGCAACGGTAGAAAGCCTCGATTAACAAACGAATTGCAAGATTAAGAGAAATGACAAACTAAGATTATACCAACAACTCGAAGATAGGACTTAAACTAGGGTTGTTGGCAGCACTTCGTTGTTGTAGAGTCGTCGGAGAGTCGCAGCGTTGCGGAGGCTTTTGGGCACTTAAAATTGATGAGAAAACCCTAGGTTAGGACCTCCTTTTATAGCCTTTGAGCCCCTTTTCGAGAGGAACCCTAGCCAATCACAATTGAGCACCAATCTCCTTGAAATGGGGTGATAAGCCTTGACTCCTCGAATCTGATCATTGACCATCAGTCGACTGATGGCCATCATCAATCGACTGATGGCGATCGGCCGAAAGTGTCGACCTTCTAGCGATCGATGATTGCAGAGTCCTCCCGATGCTTGCTGCAAGTCAAAGTTAGCTCAACAAAAACATAATTTTGACGGTCGTCGACCGTCCGATCTCGACCTAGACCATCTATAGGATGTCTTTGGTTGGATCTACGCTTAAGATCATCCCCGTAACGAGGATACGACCTCACTTACGCTCGCACACACGAGCTTACCTCGATACTTATGTGTTGCTTTTGCTTCCGGCCTTCCACTCGATTCCTTCGGCTCCCTCCGAAGTCACTTGAGTGTCGTCCGACCACCGCGGCTTCCTCCGGGTGTCGCTAGCCTTCATCTCCAGCTATAGCAATCTTCTGCACACTCGATTCAACTCGTGAGATAACGACATGAGCTTAACTTTATATCGTTTGCTATAATCAAAACTCAAGTTCAACTTAGGTGCCTACTGCACCAACATGATGAGTTTCAATCCGATCAAATAAACCAAGCTTGATACAAAACCTCCCAAAATGGATAAATGCACTGATGCTCACATAATAAACATAAGAGTGGGGTACCCTCAAAACAACATGTAATCTTGTCCTACCATATGTTTGCTTATCATCTACTTCTCTACTGCTATCAATACTCTCCATACATGAATCAAAAGGATTTATCAAAAATCAATAAGAATAGGAATGGACTGTAACAGAACATACAAAGAAGATCAAAATGGATTAAACAAGCAACAACAGAAGAATTGGAAGAATAAACCTGATAAATTGCATGTAGGAGTGTGGAGGAAGATTTCCAATACGATCCAAGAAAATAACACTCACAACATCTCCATTCTATTTCCATAAGCCACAACTTTAGCTAGCTGGGGTAATCACCAAATTGAGGATATCTCAAATCTGAAACTGTAGTAAACATGAATAATAGACAACACATTTAAATCCATTCAAATCAGTAAACATCTACAAATCTGTAATCAGATTCTAAGGGCATCAGCTCCAGTTGGAGCACTTCAAGCAGTAAGTGACCTTAATCCTATCATCTCGTCCAGACCGTAAAGGATATCTAAGCTTGCACGTGCAGCTTCAAAGCCAAGCAAACAAGATCATGACAAGTATGTTTTTGGTGCTAAGCATTACATACATCCATTAAAATCAGTAGAGCACCAAAGGTCTCCACAAGGCAGACCTGTAACAACATATTCGTCAAAGCTGCAGCACCTAGTTCTTCTTCCAATTCCTCCAAGACGTAGCCATGCCAGGTGATGTTTAACAGAATTCCTATTATTTCTGAAAGTCTAATACAACTATTTTTTTTAACAGATGTTTCAGATACATACAAGAATTCTCAATTCATCAAGTCAATTTCCTCCTTAGCATACTGCAATTTCCTGCATTTAACCTTGATACTTTCATCAGATTTTAGTTGACTGCTGATCTCTATCGGGTAGCTGTGGAAATTCAGCAACTTCAACCAATCCAACACAGCTGGAATTCCATCAATAGGAGTCGTGAGTAGCCCAACTTCCTTGTTTGCTGATGTTGTTGACTGCTTCAATGACAGCATAAGCTGTTGTATCAAATAAATTTTCAGAAAATTCCAATGATCCAGCATTGATCTGATCCAGTTTGATGGCCTCGGCAGAAATTATTGGCATTTAGATTGAAGTGGGTGTGGTATTGGAACTAACAGCACTGCACCAGATTTAAGTAGAGTCATCCCAACTGGTCCTTGAATTTTTGAAAATCTAATACAACCTCTAAGCAGATTTCCTTGAATCCACGTGACTGGAAACCTGTTCCAAGCTACACTTCCTTTTAAATAACCTTGGCAATAATCCACGTGTAAGCACATCCTTTTAGAGCTTGGTGATTCATGCATTTTATTTTTTTTTCCAGACTGTGTCTAACTCATCTACACTTACACGTGCAGCTTCTCCAAGGCAGGCAAATAAAAACACTGCCACATGTATAATGGTTGCCTCAGGAACCCCAGAAGCAACACTATTAAATAAACTCCAGTTCATGTAGCACTTCATGTAGCTTCAACAACAATTTAATTCTCAGTGATACTTGTGAATAGATCTCATGGCCGAAGCAAGAAAAAACACAGCAGCTGTATCCAGTGGCTAAATGTCGCATAGAGCATAAAAGGTCTCCAAAATTGAGTTCCATCAGCCACATTCTGGATATTCAAATATGATGCCATCTCCAGAATTTTCATATCCTTGACATTACATGCAAGCAATTATAACACCCTGTGTAGCATAATTAGATGATTTCAGTTTCAAATTCCAATTGGAAATTCTGACTCCAGTTCAGTAAACCAAGCCCGTTACAAAAACAAATTCAAGCTGTACTGTCAACCTCTTATCAGCTTATCATCTTATCAGATTTTTTCCAATTGGTTAAGTAACTAGTAGTGAGGTTTTCTATTCAATTTGTTGATGCAGCCATCATGTATCAATTGAGGTTGGGAGGCCTTGTTATAATAGAACTATTGACTGTTCTATTTCCAGTGTCAACTTGTGAACCAATTTCTGCAGCTTCCCTTTCAGCGAATCTATTAGAGAAATAGCTCATATTTGTTTTGATATCTTTATAGGAACTAACAGCTTGCATAACCTTTGTGAAGGATGACAGAAGACATGTCCTCAGGCCACATTCTGCTGTAATACAATGTTGGAAATGGCCTTGTGATAGACTTTTGTACAACACGTGGTTCATTCTAATCTGAAATTGCATTAACTGATTTCAGAAGTTTCAACTCCAATTCAGGTAGCACTTGCACTTTCTAAGCTTTTCTGTTAACATCTTTGTTCAAACTTCTTGCTCGATAACTAACTCAGCTTTTGTCAAACTATGCTTCCCAAGAGTTCTGTCCTAAATCTGCAAATTCAGAATCCAGCAATTTCCTTGAGCTCCTTTCTGCTTCTCTTTGAATTTGAACTTTGTATTCTCATGATCACTTGCCAACTAGAGCTTGTGATTAGTAGTCACATTAGAACCAAGGCTGCCCTTCCTTTCGATAGCCATGTGGAATTTCAGAAAGTTCCAATTCTGAGTCAATTAAATTTTCTGCTCAATTAAGTCAAGCACCTCTCGATTTCTCTGCTCTATGAATGACTCCAATCAATTAAATGGCTGCACCTCTCGGTTTCTTTTTATTGCTCCCTTTACAAAATTTCATGATGCTGGATTTCCAGATTAAATTTTCAGAACAGTTTTCCTTCGACAACTCCTCTAACAACTAATCAAGCTCTCTATGAAGTCTTCGAAATTTTCAATCTTCATCCCAATCAATAGCACCGACAGAATTTAAAATGGGAGGGTGTGCAGAAGTTTCAAGTTAAAGGCTGCTGAAAACTTCTATTAATTTCCTTCTGCTGAAACTGTGCCCTCCGTGTCAATCTCCAAACAAACAATATCTCCTCCCCCACACTTAAAAATTTTGTCCATCTCGGACAATGCAACTTATCAAGTTATTCTTCTAATGTGAGAACAAAAGATGGTAGAGATAATCCACAAGACAATGAAAAATAAATGAATAGGAATGACAAGTACGACAACATGAAAGAATCAAGTGGATTAAACAAGTAATTTAAATAAGGAAAAGAATCAAGAGTGAAATCCTTCATCATATTCATGCAAATAAATGTTATTGTAGTTTTGAAAAGACTCAAAGTAAGTTCTAGAGCAACAAGTATCACACGTGTATCACACCAAAGTGGGTAAATGATTGAAATGACTTACAACCTCACTAGGTGAATAAAAATCAATCTTGGTCTATTGACAAAAATTCACCATCCTAACAAGTGACTGCATGCAAGTGAAGTCTCTTATCATACACTAAAAATCCATAATTTGATGATCAAACTTAACTAATTTTTACCACCTCTGAAATGATAATAAGGTATGCATAGGGAAAATTATTCGACTCAATGAGAACAACTAAACAACCTAGGCAAATAGGCAAATAAACAAACAACTAACACAGATTATTCCGAACATGAAAGGGAGGAAACAAATACAGTAAACAAAAAGAACACACTCCCCTTTCATGTCGGAGAAGATGCATCCTCAAGGTCCACTTCCTCTACTATAGTTTCTCTCGCCCCTTCGTGAAATATCTTGAGACGGTGTCCATTCACTCTGTAAGTGTTCCCTGAAGAAGGTTCCTGCACCTCTACAACACCATAGGGAAACACATTAGTAACACAAAAAGGACCGTCCCACCTGGATCTCAACTTACCTCCGATCAACCTGAGACGAGACTGATACAATAAAACTTTGTCGCCAATATGGATCTCCTTCCTCACAATCCTCTTGTCATGAAAATTTTTAGTCTTCTTCTTGTAAATGCGGGAGTTCTCATATGCTTCTAACTGTATCTCTTCAAGTTCCTAAAGTTGGAGTTTTCTCTCTCTCCCAGCTCTGTAAGCATCCATGTTGCAAGCTTTCACTGCCCAGTAAGCCCTGTGCTCAATTTCCACCAGCAAGTGACATGCTTTGCCATAAACCAATCTGTAAGGGGACATGCCTATGGGAGTCTTATAGGCAGTCCTGTAGGCCCACAGAGCGTCCTCCAACCTTTTGCTCCAATCTTTCCTGTTTGGTCCCACTGTCTTCTCCAGTATAGATTTGATCTCTCTATTTGACACTTCAACCTGTCCATTTTTTTGAGGGTGATAAGAAGTAGAAATTTTATGAAACACCCCATACCTACTTAACATGGCTTTCATGTGTCTGTTCCAAAAATGAGACCCTTGATTGCTGATGATCACCCTGGGTACCCCAAATCTGCAAAATATGTGAGACCTAACAAAATCCATAACAATTGGAGAATCATCAGTCCTGGTGGGGATGACCTCCACCCATTTGAAAACATAATCAACAGCCAAAAGAATATAAGAAAATCCAAAAGATACAGGAAAAGGACCCATAAAATCAATACCCCAAATGTCAAAAATCTCACAGAATAACAAAGATTGTTGAGGCATTTCATTTCTACGTCCTATGTTCCCTGTTCGTTGACATCTCTCACAGGCTTTATAGAATTCATAGGCATCATGAAATAAGGTGGGCCAATACAAACCAGACTCTAAAACTTTCCTAGTAGTCCTTTGGGGTCCAAAATGACCCCCACAAGCCAGAGAATGAAAAAAGTAAGTATAGAATGAAACTCATAGTCAGGAACACATCTCCTAATAATCTGATCACTACAAAACTTCCAAAGGTAAGGATCATCCCATATATAGTACTTGGCATCACTTTTCAACTTCTGGACTTGTGCATGAGAAAAAATTGATAGTACAACACTGGCAACTAAATAGTTAGCAATATATGCATACCATGGTGTCTTACCCTGTAAGTGAAAAAGCTGCTTATCTGGAAAAAAGTCCTCTATGGGGGTGGGATCGATCTCCCTCACTATCCTGCTCAGATGATCTGCTACCAGGTTCTCCCTCCCGCTCCTATCGAGTATCTCTACGTCGAATTCTTGAAGCAGAAGCATCCATCTAATCAGTCTCGACTTTGCATCAGGCTTCTTCAGGAGGAATTTCAAAGTTGCATGATCAGAAAAAATAATCACGTGAGAAAAGAGCAAGTAAGATCTGAATTTATCCAAAGCAAAAACAATAGCTAAAAGCTCCTTTTCTGTGGTGGTGTAGTTGGATTGTGCAGCACCCAATGTCCTTGAGGCATAACAGATCACATGAGATGCTCTGTCCACTCTCTGTGCCAAGACAGCTCCCACTGCATAGTTCGAGGCATCACACATCAACTCGAACGGTATAGTCCAATATGGTGGTCTCAAGATCGGTGCTGATAACAAAGCTTGCTTAATCTAGTTGAATGAATCCTTGCACCTCTGATCAAATTGGAATACCACCTCCTTTTGTAATAAGTTAGTCAAAGGTAGGGCAATCTGGCTGAAATCTCTGATGAAACGTCTGTAGAAACCTGCATGTCCAAGAAAAGCACGAACTTCCCGCACAGAAGCGGGGTAAGATAGAGCAGAAATAACATGAATTTTAGCAGGATCTACTTCTATACCATGCATAGAGATAATATGACCTAGGACTATCCCATGCCCTACCATGAAATCACATTTCTCGAAATTCAAAACCAAATCCGTATCAATGCATCTCCGTAAAACTCTCGACAAACTATCCAGACATGAATCAAAAGAAGAACCATACACAGAAATATCATCCATAAACACCTCCATGCAATGCTCTAATAAATCCCTAAAAATACTTACCATACATCGCTGGAATGTTCTGGGAGCGTTGCAAAGTCCGAAAGGCATGCGCCGATATGCAAACGTCCCAAAAGGGCAAGTGAAAGTGGTCTTCTCCTAATCCTCTGGAGCAATACAGATATGGAAATACCTAGTGTAACCATCTAGGAAGCAATAATGTGACTTGCCCACCAACCTCTCTAACATCTGATCAATAAAAGGCAAGGGGTAGTGGTTGAAGGGTTTTTGTCCCTGAACCGAAGCTCTTATTCCACATGAAGGTGGAGAAACTTCGTTTCCCACTTCAACTCGGTCACTTGTTCATGGCGATCCCATCGACATCCCTGGATTAAAAAAATTTAATCCTAGACAAAAGGGATCACCCAAGCAACCGTTTCATCGTCGTGCTATTTGATTAGAGTGGTCACTTGAACAAACTTGTTATTCAAGCCACCAACCTCTATTCTACGAATAGCTGCAGAATAGACGATGTACGAATCGCTGGCTTTTGTATTTATGTTCGGGGTCCAAGTTATATTAGCCACATACATAAAGTAAACAACCACATACAACATGCATATAATTGAAAAATAATTATAGACATAATACAAAAGAACACTAATCAAAATAAACAAGATTATACCTCTTGTTATACCTCTTGATCTTCTATTGTATGTCCTTCCTCCTTTTGGACGTCGTGTGGGCGACGATCCTCCAAAAGTCGAAGCCTCCTAGATCACCAATCTTCCTTTCTTTGTTCACTCCGAACAAAAGAAGATCATAAAACAAAACTCTTCTTCCTATCTAGAACCGGCCACCAAGTCAATAGAGTCGATGTTACCGTCGGCCAAGGAAGAGAATGTGGAGTATGGGAATCGGCCAAAGGAGAATCAATGAGGGTGATGGGCGCCAGCCAACACTTGGAGAAGAGAAAGGAAACCAATCTTCACCTTGTAGCCACCCAAAACCCTAACCCTAACTTTCCTAGACCACCGGCCAAAGAAGAGCGGAAGAGGAATAGATTGAGCACCGGCCAAAGTAGAGGGAAGAAGAATAGGTGCTGGTAACACCTTAGGAAGAAGAAGAAAGCAACTTCTCCTTATGTTGCCGCCCACTCCAACACCCAAACCCTAGCCGCCCACTCCAACACCCAAACCCTAGCCGCCCAACCTCAATCCTAACCTAACTAGGATTGCTTGCCGCCCAAGGGAAGTAAACCCTAATCCCTTCCATCAAGTTGCCGCCCACCCCATGCTCTCCTTTTATAGAGTTAGGGATAAGCCTTGTTTTAATCTCCACCATTGGTTCTAGGGATTTAATCTCAACCATCGGATCTCGAGATTCAATCTCTACCATTGGTTCTAGAGTTTTGTTTTCATCCATTGGATCTAAGCTTCATGAGGTATTAATAGGCTACAATAGGGACCATGAGGAGGAGTTGGATCTTGGCCACCCAATGGATCAATCCCACATAAAGTCCGATCCATTAATGATTATCCATTCCACTAGAGGATTATCATTGTTCTACCTCACCAACCCCCATAAGTTAATATGGGCTCCATATATTATTTGTAAATTTTCTCCCCGTGTTTAAGATCTCGAATGTTCGTTGATTAATTAATTTACTGACCATTAATTAATCAACATCTAACTCCATGAGTAGTAACACTCAACCTTTTCATCATGCCGGACCAAGTCCACCTGCAGGGTTTACATGATGAACCTTATGAGCTCCTCAAGGGGACATCATCATCCTAATATATAGGACATGGTTTCCTCCTATAATCAACGACACACCATATAAATAATACTATTTCCCAACTTACCGAGCCTATCGATTTAATCTATAAATCTCTCCCATTGGTAAATCAAAGAAATGAATACTAAGTATATATGCCCGTTATTATATCGGGATTAAGAGTATGTACAATATAATATCTGAGGTCCGATTCGATTATGTAGTTAGTAATAAATCGAATCACCTCTAAGTCGGTCATGCTCAATACACACAAAGTGCACTAGTGTGATTCTATGGTCAAGACAAACAAATGCCAAATCGCACTACAACCATACCAATGGTTTGTCCAAAGCCATCTTGGTTGTGAGCCTATACTTATACTTTACAAGGAGCCGATAACATGATCTCCCGTGTGACACCACACACTATGTTATTTCCAATGTAATGTATTAGACAATATGCATATCCATAAATATGCAAACAATGATCATGTGATTCCTATTTCAAAATAAAGATGTTCATACAAAAGATAGACTTTTCAGTATACATCCCAACAATCTTCCACATATACTAAAAGACTATGCTGTCCGCTTACTGCCATACATCTGATTCCCATTCCCTCCACTTGCCTATCAAAAGCTCTCGCCAGAAAGGCCTTCGTGAAAGGATCTACTAGGGTATCCTCTGATGCAATCTAGGCGACATCACCTTCTACCTCCTTTACGATTTCTCGTATCAGGTGGTACTTGCGCTCTATGTGTTTACTTTCCTTATGGGCTCGTGGTTCCTTCGAGTTTGCAACTGCACCACTATTATCACAATAAATTGTGATAGTTCTGGGCAAACCAGGTATCACATCCAAGTCCATCAGGAAGTTCCTGAGCCACATAGCTTCTTTGGCCGCCTCAGAGACCGCCACATACTCAGCTTCCATGGTAGAGTCCGCCATACATTTCTGCTTGACACTCCTCCATAAAATGGCTCCACCTCCCAAAGTAAACACAAAACCTGAGGTAGACTTACTGTTATCCCTATCTGATTGGAAGTCGGAATCCGTGTAACCCACAGGGAGTAATTGGTCTGCCTGGTAAACTAGCATATAATCCCTAGTCCTTCTCAGGTACTTCAATATATGCTTTACCGCAGTCCAATGTCCCTGTCCTGGATTACTCTGATATCTGCTGACCATGCCCATGGCAAAACAGATATCTGGTCTCGTACATAGCATCGCATACATGAGGCTTCCTACTGCCGAAGCATAAGGAACCGTTTTCTTCTCCTCTATCTCCTCAGATGTTCTAGGACACATCTCCTTAGATAAAGGAACTCCATGCCTGAAAGGTAGAAAACCCTTCTTGGAGTTTTGCATGCTAAAACGATCCATAATAGTGTCTATGTATGAAGTTAGGGATAAGCACAACATCCTTTTCCTGCGATCCCTTATAACCTTGATCCCAAGGATGTGTCCCACTTCTCCCAAGTCCTTCATATCAAACTGTTTTGACAACCATACCCTTACGTCCGATAACACCTTGACATTGTTGCCAATTAACAAAATGACATCTATGTATAGTACAAGAAATACCACTACGTTTCCGTCACATCTCTTGTATACACAAGACTCATCCAGACTTTGAATAAATCCATAAGATTGGATTACCTCATCAAAGAGGATGTTCCAAGACCTCGAAGCTTGCTTCAATCCATAAATGGACCGATTAAGCTTATATACAAGATGCTCTTTGCCCTTTGCAATGAATCCCTCTGGTTGCTTCATATAGATGTTTTCCTCAAGACTTCCATTAAGGAAAACTGTCTTAACATCCATCTGCCACACCTCATAATCCATATGAGCTGCAATGCATAAGAGAATTCGGATAGACTTAAGCATGGTTACCGGCGAAAAGGTCTCCTCATAATCGATACCCTCTTTCTGAGTATACCCCTTCGCAATAAGCCTTGCTTTGAAGGTATCAACCTTCCCATCTATTCCTCTCTTTCTTTTGTAGATCCACTTGCATCCAATGGTTTTTACACCATCGGGTGGTTCTACTAGCTCCCAGACTTGATTTGAATCCATAGATTCAATCTCAGCATTCATTACACTTCGCCAAGATACTGCATCTTTATCTTGGATTGCCTCATCATATGTCTAGGGATCAGGTTCATATTCTCCAGGGACCAAATCATAAGATTCTCCCAAGAACATGAATCTATTAAGCTGTCTCACAACTCTCCCACTACGACGAGGTATAACCTGTGTATCCTCTGTGACACGCGGTGCAGTGACTTGTAGTATATCCTCTTGTACCGGTGGTACTGAAGAAGTAACTTCCCCTTTTATTTCCTCCAGAACAATCTTACTCATGGGCTTGTGGTTCATCACATAGTCTTCCTCTAGAAATCTGGCATTCGTGC
This sequence comes from Wurfbainia villosa, assembly GCA_025175895.1. Classification (NCBI taxonomy): domain Eukaryota; kingdom Viridiplantae; phylum Streptophyta; class Magnoliopsida; order Zingiberales; family Zingiberaceae; genus Wurfbainia; species Wurfbainia villosa. The sequence goes on from CM045986.1 coordinate 38,384,133, forward strand.
TAACGATCACCCTCTGATCTCTAGGACTATAAAACAAACCACCTTTCGTTCCTCTAGGATAGCCAACGAACATACGTACTTCTGTACGAGGTTCCAACTTACCAGCATCTGCCTTCAGCACATGTGCTGGACTCCCCCATATTCGAATATGTCTTAGACTAGGCTTTTGCCCAGTCCACAATTCTATGGGAGTAAAAGGCACTGATTTAGATGGAACCAAGTTCAGAATGTACACCGTCGTATCTAGAGCATATCCCCAGAACGAATCTGGAAACTCAGAATAACTCATCATCTATCTAACCATCTCCATAAGAGTCCTATTCCTTCGCTCTGCTACACCATTCTGCTAGGGTGTGCCAGGTGCAGACAATTGGGATTGAATCCCAGCCTCTGATAAGTAATTCCTAAACTCTCCCAAGAGGTACTCACCACCACGATCAGATCGTAGTGACTTGATACTTTTACCTTGACGTTTCTCCACATTAGCCTTGAATTCTTTGAACTTATCAAAGCATTTAGACTTACGGCGCATCAAGTAAATGTATCCATATCTTGAATAATCGTCTATGAAAGAGATGAAATACTCAAAACTACCTCTAGCCTGGATAGACATAGGACCACACAAATCAGAATGAACCAATTCCAACACATCTTTGGCTCTATACCCCTTGGCCTTAAAAGGCCTCTTGGTCATTTTTCCCTCCAAGGAAGATTCGTAGGTTGGGAAATCTTCCACCACTAATGAACCCAGAGGTCCATCAGCTATCAACCTTTGAATTCTGCTTAGGTTAATATGACCAAGTCTTAGACGCCAAAGATATGTTTGGTTCATCTTCGAAGGTTCTTTTCTCTTATTGGAATTAGAAGATGAGTTATTAACTTCAATTTGCATCGTGGGAGCTTTTGGTTTAAATGTATACAAATTTCCTATCAATGCACGAGAACATATAATCTCCCTATTCCTTTTTATAACAACTCTGTCATTAAAAGAAATAGAGGTACATAAAGGTACATAAAGACAATTCTTAAGAATGAAAACTTTATTTTTCTCAAAAGACAAATAAATATCTCCCACTGCAACAGCCACCACCTTCGTGGCATTGCCCAAGTGAACGGTAATCTCCCCTTTAGCTAGTCGTCGGGTTTCCTGGAACTCCCGCGAAGTATTGCAGACATGATCAGTGGCTCCCGTATCTACACACCAAGTGCTGGTAGATAATGTTAGTGCATATAAGATCCACATATCTCCACAATAGTATGATATTGTCCACTTTGGGCCCAAGCCCTCATGGTTTTGTTTTTGGGCTTTACCCAAAAGGCCTCATACCAATGGAGATATCTTTTTTCTTATAAGCACATGATCTTTTCCATGTCTTACCAATGTGGGACTTTGATTGTATTCCTCATACTCCCAACAATCCCCCCCTCAAACGAAGGACCACATTGGGCCCCCCCTCAAGCCTATCCCTCCTCGAAGGATTTTCTCTGCTTGATGTCCGATCTTCAACCCACGGGACTTCTCGCGGTTGTTCGGTCCCCGACCCAACTAGACTTCCTTCGATGTCCGGTTCTCTTGATCGGGCCGTGGGAGCTCAACTTCCTTCGTTCGAGGTTCATGGCTTGACATGGACCATGGCTCTGATACCAATTGTTAGTGCATATAAGATCCACATATCTCCACAATAGTATGATATTGTCCACTTTGGGCCCAAGCCCTCATGGTTTTGTTTTTGGGCTTTACCCAAAAGGCCTCATACCAATGGAGATATCTTTTTTCTTATAAGCACATGATCTTTTCCATGTCTTACCAATGTGGGACTTTGATTGTATTCCTCATACTCCCAACAGATAACACTGCGAAACATGTTTCAACGACTAGACCAAAGGATATACCTTTGTTCTGTTTTGGATTGGGACAGTCCTTCTTCCAATGTCCAGTCTGCTTGCAAATGAAGCACTTGTCTTTTGGCTTCTTCACTTCTCCCTGAGATCCTCCCACCAGCTTTGCTTCACCTTGTTTCTTCTTCTTCTTGCCTTTCGACTTAGAAGTAGAAACCTTCTGAGCAACCATGGCTTGAGCCTGAGCAAGCCTTTCTGTCGACTGGAGAATGATATCGACCTGGGTTTTCCCATCGATCTCAGCTCCAAGGACTTCCAGCTCATTCGCAGGCTTAGGAGGACACTCTTCGAAGAGTACATATTTGTACTCCTCAGTAGTTAAGACAATGTCATGATTCCTTTTTCCAATCATCATAATTATGTACAGTAAGTTTATTTTCCTTTAGTATCATAGCAAGTGGACTGAAAGTCATTTTGAAAGAAAACCTAAGAATCACATAGATCAAAACATTAGATTTTAAAAAATTATTGATTCCTCAAACAATAAAATTTTAAAATCAACCAACACCTCAAAACACCGAGAATATCATATGCCACGATCGTGTGGACGTATATGAATTCTACATTTGTAAGAGGAGATTTTACCCATTAATTTTACTATCTTGTCAACCCAACTTTTTGACAAATAAAATTAATAGTTGGTTTCTCTTCGGCCCTACAAATACAAGCAGTGACTCCGATGGGGAGGATACTCCTATTTGCATCTAAGTGTTCACCATTACTCGATACCAAGGAAATTATCTCGGATTATGTGCCTTCCGATGGGGAAGTACACACGCTCCTAAATAATTTCTTATAACCATATCCGACCCTGTGATCCACAAACAAACTCATCTGATGGGGAGGAAGGCACTCAGAGCTGATGCTCAAGTTTGTTTGCATCACATGTTAAATCGTAATGGAGGCCGTGGGAATTTATAAAAATATCCCTCTCCCACTTAGTAATTTAAAATTGAGGAATTTTCTAGCCTACGACATGCATATCAAACAATAAGCAATAAATATGAAAAATAAAAATTTTCCAACTATTATAGCTTTTGTCTTTAATATGTCTCCCGTCGTATCGCCATCTCGTCCGCTCCTCCCTATGCCATTTACAAGCCATCCGGAGATCTGAGCCGAGAAAAATATTTTAATTTACATCCATCGATCCTATACTCCACGAGAGAGTGTACATGAAATCTAGATTGAAGGTAAACTAAAATAGAAAGAGTGGCTAAACAATGTTGTATCTAATTTATAAAAATTAAATACTAGCCTCATCAACCACGAGGATTCAACAAAATATACAATTACACACATACAATCACACACACACATATGGCCATAATAGTTGGATCCTATGCCTGCAACCAAAGAGTTAACCTACGCATATCCTACTATTATCTGACACATATAATATATGAAAAGTGCATAAAAGTAATCGAATCCTAAACACACAAAATCAGAAACCGTGGCTCTGATACCACTTGAAGGGTTTTTGTCCCGGAACCGAAGCTCCCGTGTGACACCACACACCATGTTATCTACAATGTAATGTATTAGACAATATGCATAACCATAAATATGCAAACAATGATCATGTGATTCCTATTTCAAAATAAAGATATTCATACAAAAGATAGACTTTTCAGTATACATCCCAATAGTGGTCTTTCCTACTGGCCTGATTTAGCTTCCTGTAGTCCACACAAACTCTCCAAGAGTTCTGCACTCTGGTGGGAATCAATTCATTATCTGCATTAGCAACCACTGTAATACCAGACTTCTTTGGAACCACCTGAACAGGGCTTACCCATTTGCTATCTGAAATAGGATAGATGATACCAGCCTATAGAAGCCTCGTCACCTCTTTCTTTACTACCTCAAGAATCAGTGGATTAAGCCGTCGTTGTGGTTGTCTAATTGGTTTTACATCCTCTTCCAAGTGAATCCTGTGCATATAGATCGAAGGACTGATACCCGGGATATCTTCCAGCGTCCACCCAATCGCTTTCCTGTGCTGCCTCAGAAGATCTACTAATCTGTACTCCTGATCTAGATCTAGATCTCGGGCAATAATAATGGGTCGTTGCTCGTCCTTATCCAAATACACATACATCAAATGCTCGGGAAGAGGTTTCAATTCAAGTTGCTGTGGTTGCACATCTGATGGAAGTGATTCCTGGGGCGTTGCCTGAAGATCGCATGTCTTTACACATTCCATGTCCTTGTCCAAATCAAAGGGCCCACAGATAGGTCCTATCATATCATCGATAATATCAGAGTCATCAGAATCACTAAAATCACTACATAAAATAGAAGGTATAGAGAAATCCAACTGAAAAACAGACTCAGAAATGAAATCCATGCAATCTAGCTCATCCTCTAAATCCATGCTGAGAATAGAATGATCCTCCATCGGGTGCTTCATCGCGTCCAAAATCCTGAACTGAACTACAATATCTCCTACCTCCATAGAAAGTATACCTGCATGCACATCAATTTTGGTCTTGGTAGTCTTGAGAAAAGGTCTGCCCAAAATAAGTGGAGCTCTGCTACTCAGTGAATCACCCTCCATGTCAAGAATGTAAAAGTCTGCAGGAAATATCAACTCTCTCACCTTAACCAACACATCCTCTATCACCTTAGCTGGGTGAGTCTTACTGCGGTTGGCTAACTGAATCACTACACCTGTCGGCTGCAAGGGTCCAATACCTAGTGAACGAAAAATTGACCTTGGCATTACATTAATGGAAGCTCCTAGATCTAGCATAGCGTCCTCGAACACATGGCTCCCAATCACACAAGGTACTGTAAAAACTCCTGGATCCTCGCACTTCTGGGGCAAAGGTTGAATGAGTGCTGACACATTCTTTCCAACTCTGATTAACTCATTTCCTTTCAGCTTCTTCTTATGCACACACAATTCTTTTAGAAACTTGACATACTTAGGAATCTGCTCGATCATTGTCAATAAAGGGACATTAACTTCCACCTTACTGAACAACTCTACAAGCTCCTGAAATTCCCTAGCCTTTTCTTCACTAGCCCTCTTCCTAGGCTGCACTGGCCTATGAGGGAAAGGTAATGGAACTGGCAACTCAAATCGTCGCGACTGTGGATCCTGCTCTGCCGTGCTCTGTTATGCACTGATCTACCGTGCTAGACTCAGCAACTGGATCTAGTACTGAAACTACAGGGTCAGAAGTAACTCTACCACTCCACAATGTAATTGAACTGATGTTTTCTTTAGGATTTGGAATAGTCTGAGATGGTAACTGACTAGAGCCTTGTGACTGCAACTGATTAATATTAGATGCAAGTTGGCTAATCTATCTCTCGATACTCTGAATAGATGCATCTATTTTCTGTTGATACTGCTGCTGTTGTACCAAAAACTGCTGCATAAGATCCTCCATCTTTGAATTTGAACTCGAACTGGGAGACTCAGCTCTAACTGGCTGAACAGGAGGTCTGATATGTACCGGGTTACTCTGAATGGCTAGGGGTCTCTGAAATGTTGGTCCTGGCTGAAACGGTTGCTGATAAAATGAATTCCCATACCTCAGATTTGGATGATCTCTCCATCCTGGATTATAAGTGGCAGACATTGGATCATATCTAGAATGTTCTTTGCGTCGAGTGATCTTGATCTCGCGATCTTGATATGGAGGTTGATCGAGTGCGGAAGGAAACCGATTTGCCACATCTTTGCATCCTGCTAGAGTGAAGGACATGAATCAAAAGGATGCTCTGAACTCGAACAAATACCACAAACCCTCTTAGGTTGCATAGGCACTGTAGAAGATTGGCTTGCCTAGTTCATAGCCAATTACCTAACTAAGGATGTGAGCTCCTGTAAAGAATTCTTCATCTATGCCTGATCAGAGAAAGCCAGGTGAGCCTCACTCACCCCTCTAGTCACTATTGCTCTGCTCCCAAATTGTTGTGAATTCTCTGCCATGTTTACAATAAGCTCTCGGGCCTCACTGGGAGTCTTGTTAACTAATGCCCCTCCACTAGTTGCATCTATCATTCTCCTGTCCATGGGAAGCAATCCCTCATAGAAGTACTGAACGAGCAACTGGTCACTGATCTGATGCTAGGGGCAACTGGAACATAATTTCTTGAATCTTTCCCAGTACTCATACAATGTCTCTCCAGTAGACTGCTGGATACTGCAGATGCTTTTCCTGATGGTAGTAGTTCTTGATGCTGAGAAGAACTTCTCCAGGAATGCTTTCTTCAATTCAAGACAACTGTTGATACATCCAGGGGGAAGATAATACAACCAATCCTTAGATGCTCCAACTAGTGAAAATGGAAAAGCTCTCAATTTGATATCCTCCTCTGAAATGCCCTGTGGCTTCATAGTAGAGCATACCACATGGAACTCGTGCAAATGCCTATTGGGATCTTCACCAGACAATCCATGAAACTTAGGAAGCAAATGAACTGTACCTGATTTGAGCTCAAAATTCTCCTCTAAAGCTGGATAGCTAATGCAAGAATACTGGTATGTCACATCAGGGGCTGCAAGCTCCTTCAGAATCCTGTTGTTATCTGCCATGACTATCTATAACTTCGATGGACTACACTCAGAAGTCTCAGCTAATCTGCCCTGTGCTCTCTGCAGTGCGTGAAAAGTCCTATCGATCTAATGATCCAGCTCTAGTAGTTTTTCACCTGAAGACCTGGTCATTATCACAAACAACAATGAGTAACTGATAGAAAAGATAGAAATAATAGGAAAGACACAAATAACAAAAGAAAACAAACTACTATAGTTTAAAGACAAACAAAAACCATTAAAGTCCCCAGCAACGGCGCCAAAATTTTGATAGACGGTGAATTAGTGTCGTGGTACTGTTACAAAATTATTTACCGAACCCCCTAACTACACTAATGCAACATAGGACTGACTCGGATCATCTCCCAACGAACCTAATGGCTGGACATTTGTTTCTAAATAGAAGTAAACACTAGGGGTTCTTACAGCTTATTAAAATAATTATTCAACGCTAACCTAATGTAAGAACGATTCAACCTTGCACTGCACTGTCACTATACGATGCACTAGTCAAACAATTCTAGTAAACAAACAAACATGGAAATTAAATCTGCAGGAAGTAAATCTAACTACCAAATAACAAGTAGCTATCCTAATGTGTAAAAGTAAGTGATCACGCACTGCACTGTCACTATACGGTACAATGATCAAGAAACAAAGGTGAACAATTCAACTTAGCACTGTACTATCACTATACGGTACAGTGATCAAACAGTCACTGAAAACTGAATGCAAGGGAAGTAAGCAATTCAACTAGGCACCGCACTGTCACTATATGGTACACTGGCCAAATGTAAATGAAATCTAAACTAATAATGAAAGCAATTCAACCAGGCACTATTGCCTTTGTCACTATGAAAACTAACCTAACAAATTCAAGCACTCCAACCAAACACCATACTGTCACTGTACGATGCATTGATTGGACAATTTTAATTGATGAGGTTAATACATCAGCAACAAGAAATTAAACTAACCTACAAATGCATGATGAACAAAATTAAACAACTAAGCAACAACCAAACCTATAGAAATAACATTGCACGTAAACAAACAAACAATTAACAGAAACAAACCTAATCAACTACTAACAAATGCATAACCTAACAGGAATAATAAACAGAATGTAACTAACAAAAAATCCCAACTAATTAGGTGTTTAACACACATATCCAAATAAAAACAACCGGTACACCACACGATGGTCACAACAAACTGAACAACCACTCCGACGGTGAATGTGAAGCTGCCCCAATCAGCGCAGCATGAAGGAAGGAGAGATGGAGGAATGAGATCACTGTTCCCGCGACTCTGGATTACCGGACAGTGGAGAGAATCTTCACCGGCGATGGAGATGGAGTTGTCCTAATCCCGGCACAGCTTGTGGGTGGCTTCGGCGAGATGGAACGACCTATCCCAGTCGCCGGAATGGAGTGGAATGCCGGTGAAGGATGTACTCGTCGGAATCCTGCCTCGCCTCACTTCTGATCAGCTGCCCGAATCATGACATCTGGATCTGCCACCGAGGATTGGATGGGATTGCTGTCGGCTGTCGGAGGGAAGGTCGCCGGAATACTGTCGGACTATCGCCGCCGCTCGTGTCATCGCCGATCGCTACGCTCTCGAGAGGAAGAAGACATGCGCCGCTCACTGTTCTGTCGTGCTATCTTTCCGTGTGTGAAGAAGTTGGAATTTAAGAGTGATTTATCTCAGCCGCTCGATTCAGCCCTTTTGATCTCAGCCACCCATTTAGAGCTAGGGTTGATGTCTTTAATTAATGCCTTGATCAATTTCTTCTCCTAATCTTTTTTTAATCCAACGACTAAGATTCACATGATGGATCAAGATCTGAATAAACGACTATGATTGCTCCAATTAAGCTCTTTTTCTGTTCCCTACAAAATCACATTCACCTGTGAAAAATAATACTGAATTATAGGGAATAAACAATTAATTTCAACTAGATCCAATATGCAAAAACGTCATGAATAGCCATAATTACCCAAATCAAAGAGCCTAAAATCCCCAAATATAAATAGAAATCAGGCGATAAAAATGCGACTATCACTCATCCTCAAGATTTTGTGTTTTTCTTGTAATCGTTGTCTCCTACCTCCAACGAGGAGGAGACTTATAGTGGATTGCCCCTTCGTACGCATTCTAGGATCGTGGGGCCTTGGAGTAGCAACCTTTTGATTGCGAACCAAGTAAAATCAAAGAGTCTATTTACCTTTAATTATTTCTACTTCTGCTATGCTTACTTGTGTTTTTGACGAACGAAAAGAAAAGATTTAAGCTCGCTATTCAACCCCCCCCTCTAGCGTGCTTCTCGATCTAAAAAAAATAACATGTCAAATGTGAGTTATCATACCCCCACACTTTATTCTTGAACATTTTGGGCAAGTAAACAAAACTTAAAAAACAATTAAAGAAGTATTCCTCAAATAATTTCTAATCGCACTTTGAATATGGTTAAAGATACTTACTTAGAATTGTCAATTCTCAAATATTCAAGCATTTATGGACTCAATTATTACAATTATTGTCAAGCATGATGACTTCAATTCACCCTGAATAAATTGAGGATGATAAAGTCTCACATGATAAGTGAAGGTTGCTTTCACTTTCATAAACATTTCATGGTTGAATTCCACTCAAGCTACTCATGATTTTTGCACTATCATATGCTTATTTATTTTCTACTCTTCAGTACTATCATAACATATGAATGCATAACACTGAAGGTTTATTAGAATTTTAAAGGGGAAACAAGAATGGGAAAATGATAATATGCATGCAAGAAAAGAAACGAAAGAGATAAAAGAAATCAAAGCAATGGAGGAAGACATGAGAATATTGGAATGTTACATACGATAAATTTAACCAAACATTGCCCCATAAGTTTTCCAACAATTCATTTATCATGCAAACAACCCCTTCTATGACTTTTTCATAATATAAATCCACTTGTAATATACAATAATCTCTCAATGATTTCCATAATAAAAGTTGTCACTCACAACAATTCTATTACATTTGAATTTAAAATTGCACAACATGTCATAATTTTTTTTCATTAATATCATTATTCCTTTGTAGCCAAATAATTATTTCTCTCTCTCTCTCTCTCTCTTTTTGGGTTTTCCTTTTTTCTTCTTTTGTTTTTTTGTGTGCAATTTTCTTTGTTCCATCATCAAACTTACTCCAAAAAGATAAAGAACATGACTTGCCCATGGTGATCAAGCATGATGTGCTTATGCTTCAACTAAATCTTACATCCACTCTTTCCCACACTTAAAATTTTATCCATCTCGGACAAAGCACTCATCATAGAGCATCCAAATTCTCACATCCAAAAGAGAAATAAAGAGAAATTAATAGAGGTAGGAGAAAAGTGACATAACGCATGATAAGAAAGTTATTCCACAAATATATAGCAATAAAAGAAGCAAAGGAAACAAGTGAGGCGAGGTGACCTTCTTCATAATCACGCAAACCTATGATAATGTGGTCTCGAAAGATTAAAGCAAGTTCAAGAATAGCAAATACCAAAAGAGCACCACACACAAGAAAAATAAACTCAATCCTCACTAGGTATATATACAAAAATCATCAACTCAGTCTATCAACGTAGAACCATCACCCACTAATAACCACATTTAATCAAAAATCTATTTATGATAATAAATCCCAAATCAACAGTCAAATTTAACTAACTTTATAACTTTCAAGATTATATGAAGGAATGCATAGGGAATTCAACTTGAAAACCAAAAAAATGAAAATTTGACAACAAAAAACTAGACAATCAAAACTAGCCAATCAAAACTAGACAACCAAAATAAAAGAAGCATATATACAAAGAGAAAGAAAATAAGAAGTGGAAAAGAATGAACTTTTTTGAGTGTTTGATGGTCGAAGGCAATTTCATTACTAGAAGCCAAGCAAGAAGTGAAATGACCCGAATAAAAATCCTCCCTGATAATTGAAGGTGGTTCAAAAGTAATGTCCAAGCCAGGGATGAGATGGGTAGAGGTGACATGAGTGCCTTTCTCATATGGTCAATATTGTTAAGCATCACTCCCTCCATCATCCCCTCCACATATGCTTTCTCGAGCAGTTAGAGATGGTTCAACTATAGCATCCACTCTAGAGGTGTAATAATAGTGGCAGAAGTAAGCTCCACTCCTTCCATCATTTTCTCACTGAAACTTCTTCGAGATGGTTGGAGACATTTCAGTTGGAGTGTCCACTCTGGAAGTTTCATTATTGCATGTGAACTTAGGGACTTCTTTAGCACAAATGTTGGAGTCTTCGGGTCAAATGGAAGTGTCCAGTCTGTGAGCCACTAGCTATCCATCACCTGTTCTAAGTATACATCCTTCAAGTCATTAGGAAATGGCTTAAACTCTAATTCAAGTGGTTGCACAACTAAAGGAAGGAATCTGGTAGGTACTGTATCCACTGTACACTTTTCTGCACTTCCTTCTACAACCATTTCACAAACAACACACCAACATTAGTATCCTCATTGGCTGCAATATCTATACTTTCATCGTGAATACTATGTGCAACATCTACATCATCAAAATTTATAACATTAGAAACTTCATCATCACAGCACAATGAAATAGTAGAATCCTATAGAGTAGTAGAATTATAGACATGTTTATTACAAACTCCATAATCCATCTCCTCGAGTACATGGATACCATTAGGAATGATCTTTGAGGGAACTGAATGTAATGTTATCCTTGTAGTTGTCTAGTAGATGTTGGGACCTTGATGTTCGCTAGAGGGGGTGAATAGCATTCTCAACTTGTCTCTTTGATTCGTTTGATTGGATTCACATCATGCTTGTCTATGTTAGTGCAATCGACCCAAGTCACAATTGACCAGATTTGAGTAGGATTTTGAAGTTTGACAATGGGATAGTATGGGACATCCATAGTCATATGGAAGTTGAGTATGGAAAGTTCAACTGGAGTTGACAAGGAAGAATTCCAAGTTGGTCAAGGGTGACTAGACACTTGGTGTTGGAAAGTCTAATTGGAAGTTGGCAAGGGAAGTCCAAGTCAGTCAAGGTTGACCAGACACTTGGCACGAGAAGAGTGAAGTCCTGGTAGGTCAAGAGCGATCGGATGACTAGACAAGTGAAGTCTCAACAGGTCAGGGAGACCATGCTTGGCAAGGGAAGACTTGGCTGATCAAAGACATTGAGCTTGGCCGTGGAAGTCCTAGCTGTACGGAATCTGAGCACGCTCGAAAACATTTTACAAGCACTAAGCAGTAGAAAAATAAGATCCATCCAAAGATCTATGCGAAAAACCATACTCGTTTAATCGATTCTATCCTATGAGAATCGTAGTTACCTTCGATGCGTGCCCTTCGCTATCCCATCTGCAACACTTGCATTCAAGGTGTCCGAATCTCAGCGCAGTCAGGATGTTCATGCCTCCACGGTATCCACACGAACGGTGAGATGGAGAGGAACCAAACTATGGTGCTAGCCACAAGGGTGGTTTGGCCTAGAAGGCAGAAGAAGAAGAAGAAGAAGAAGAAGAAGAAGAAGAAGAAGAAGAACAAGAAGATCACATGAAAAACCACTAAATTCCAAAGTCTCATCAAATCCCTTTTATATTCAACCATTGAATATGAAGGGTTTGTGACTCTTGGTTTCCTTGGAATTAATATCTCATTAATCCCATCTTAATCATCATTCAACCCTTCTTTATGATGAGTATCACTCAATCCGAATTGGACTTGAGTCTAACTCAAGTCAAGTTCATTGGATATACTTTGAGTCCTACTCAATCCGAATTTGACTTGAGTCTAACTCGAGTCAATTTCATTGGAATGAATATACCTTGAGTCCCACTCATTGAGTCTAATCTACATTAGACTCACCCGATGGCTTAATGGCTCATCACATGATGTTGGGTTTCCGGCACCGCGGCGTGTGTGTGTTCTATCATGTTTCGTAAACATGAGCACAGCGGAAGCAATTAAAAATAATAAATCTATATTTATTACAACACACACAACACACGCATGCATATTACAACAAGTGTAGATATAACCGTAAATTAAAATTTGCAATAAAAGAAATTTATCTACGTTATACCTTTCGTATGATGTGTAGCGGGAACGACATCAACCGGAACGATCCTCGTAAGAATCGTCTCTATCCGTATCCACGCCGAGCTCCTCGGGATGACTTCGCTAAGTCACGAGCTTCGTCTTCGTACGGGTTACTAGCCTCGTGTTGAAGACGACGTGATCGAGAGATGATCACGATCCGAATCCAAATTCGGATCCTAAAACGAGTTCTCAAAACTCGCTTCTCCGGAGAGGTATTCGTCAACCGTTTGACGAATCCTTCGTCCCCCACCTTAGAGGATTACCGGAGATCAAATCCCCGGTAAGTTAGCCGCTGTCGGAGCACTAACCGTCGTCCAAACGACGCTCCGACGAGAGGAGGAGAAGCTGTCCAGAAAACTGGACAGCTTGGTGGAGGATATAGGCGCTGGCCAACCAAGGAAAGAAAAGGCTCACCTTGATGCCAAACCTATAGGGGATCACCGGAGGATCGCCGGAGGGTTCACCGGCTGTAGCTTGGTCGCCGGCAAGGACTTGGACGGTGGCACAAAAGCTGGGCGGCGGCAATGAAGGTGTTGGCGCCGAATAGGAGAAGGAGGGGGTTTGGGCGGCCAAAACTTGATTAGCTTTAGGGTTAGGGTTTAAGCCCTATTTTATAGAGAACTAATTCTCTTAATGGTTAATGGATCATATCCATAAAGCCCGTTAACCCGCTCCATTAAGATAAGTTAAAATAAACCAAACCATGATCGTTTATTTTAAGTTAAAACGAACCGAACCAACTTTTGGTTCATTCGTTTAAAATAAACCAAACCTTTTGGTTTATTCTTATCCATTGGATTAGAACCAAACCATTTTGGTCCATCCATTATGTCTTCATAATACACGGCCCATCCACGCTTCCATTGCGACTGAAACAATTTCATGCTCGCTTTATGTTTGGTCCAACCAAACATGGTTTCTCTCGGTCTGAGAATCCCATTCTCAAGCTCGTTTTAAATCCTTTGGATTACACTCGTTGTGCGTGTGACCAAATAGGTTCTCGGTTTATGTTGGCCGTCTATAATTAACCATTAATTATAGAACAATCATGAGTGGCACCTAGTAGTACATCATGATCCCCAATTAACCGAAAAGATCAACGGTTGATCCAGAACTATTTCTGAAACCCTTCAGTAGCTCGAATGAATCGTGCCCCATTCCCTTCACTCATCTTATACCCACTTGGTTCAGGACATGGTCTATAGTGTCAGTCCCCACTAGGCTGACTACGTCACACCTAGCCCAAGTATCATTTCCTCGTCCTACTGATTCTAGTTACTCCACATGTATCGAAGAGTACCTTACTCTAAACATGTAATGCTTTGGCCAAAGACTTTAGTAACAATCCGACGAGAGGCCATGGGTATACATCTCCTCGCAAGGAGTGGTGAATCCTTTATAGGCTATTCAAACACCTTGATCACTGACTTATACCCAATCATCCGGGTCCACATCTCCTTAGAGATGTTTGCTTAAGATGTCAAAGCATAAGTCTCCATGATCAAGATGACTTGAATACCGCAAGTCAAAGGAACATCGCACTTAAGCCACAGTAAGAACTTCATTGACATATCTATATATGCAGAGAACCATATGAAGTCTTACGGCTGGTCATTCCAATGAACTAGTTACCATAACTAGCATCCACGATTAACTCCGGACATCACAATGTCTCCAGCCAGTGAGAATCAACTGCTTGGATACACCAAGGAGTATACCTCGTGCTAGTCTCAACAGAATTGATGGTGTCCAAATCCATCAATTCATCGACTAGGGATAATTCCGATACATCACAATTACACATGTAGAGATACTCACTAGTTGTGATCCAATCACAAATTCTCTCATGCTGTGAATCGTATCGTGGACATCCAGTAAATGAGTTTAAGATCCAATCAAATACATGAAACATGTATACTCAAATAGTGAATCTTCATTTATCATATAAATGGTTCATACATAAGGCGATTGCCTTAGGACATCTCTCATATATTACTAACAGACTCCCACTTAGCCTAATGCTAATCGCTACGGTATCCAATACCATAAGCTCTAACATGACCCTCAAACTTACTTTGAGGTAATGCTTTAGTCAAAGGATCCGCTAAGTTCCTTTCAGTGGGAATTTTCTCGATTTGTATTTCGTTCCTACTGATGATCTCTCTGATAAGATGATAGCGGCGAAGCACATGTTTGGATCGTTGATGAGACCTTGGCTCTTTCGCCTGTACAATTGCTCCATTGTTGTAGCAGTAGACCGGTATTGCTTCAACAATGGCCAGAATCACACCAAGTTCATGAACAAACTTCTTGATCCAAACCGCTTCCTTTGCTGCTTCCGAAGCTGCAATGTATTCTGCCTCAGTGGTAGAATCCGCTACAGTCTCTTGTTTGGAACTTTTCCAACTCACTGCGCCCCATTCAAGGTGAACACGTTATCGGTGAGACCTAGAATCATCCTTGTCATGCGGAAGGCGGCATCCGTATACCCGCGTATCACCATGTCCCCTTCTCCATATATTAGGAACACATCCTTAGTTCTTCTCAAGTACTTAAGGATCGTCTTAAACGCTTAATGATCCATTCTGGATCGGATTGGTATCTGCTCGTGACACTCGGAGCGTCACGATACATCGGGCCTCGTACATAACATAGCATACATGATAGATCCTATTGCGGATGCATAGGGAATCTTACTCATGCAAATCCTCTCGTCTTACGTGCGCGGACACATAGACTTGAAAGGTGTACCCCATGCCTGATGGGCAGATAACCTTTCTTGGATTCCGACATGCTAAACCTCTTTAGCACTCGGTCTATATATGTAGACTGCGAAAGACCAAGCAACCGTTTCGATCTATCTCTATAGATCTTAATCCCAAGGATGTAGGTTGCTTCTCCCAGGTCTTTCATGGAGAATGTCTTGGATAACCAAACCTTAACTGACTGTAAGATTGACACATCGTTTCTTATAAGTAATATGTCATCGACATACAATACTAGGAACACGACTGCACTCCCACTAACCTTCTTGTACACACAAGGTTCGTCTGGATTTTGTGAGAAATCAAACTTTTTGATCGTCTCATCAAAACGGATATTCCAGCTCCTGGATGCTTGCTTCAATCCATAAATGGATCGTCGCAATTTGCATACCTTGGTTTTATCAACCGATGTGAAACCCTCAGGCTGTATCATATACACGTCCTCGAGCAGGTTTCCATTAAGGAAAGCTGTTTTCACATCCATCTGTCATATCTCATAATCATAATAAGCCGCTATGGCCAGGAGCATCCGAATGGATTTAAGCATAGCTACAGGCGAATAGGTTTCGTCATAATCAACACCTTGTTTTTGACGATATCCTTTCGCCACCAATCTAGCCTTATAGGTAATCACATTACCATCCATGTCTGTTTTCTTCTTGAAAACCCACTTGCACCCTATAGGATTTATGCCTTCAGGTGGTTCAACCAAGTTCCAAACTTGGTTTTCATACATGGAATCCATTTCCGACTTCATGGCATCAAACCACTTATCCCTTTCTGAACTTGTCAGCACTTCTTCATAACTGGTAGGCTCCTCATCATCAATGAGTAACACGTCGTTCGATTCACTTACGAGAAATCCATATCTCTCAGGAATGTTGCATGTTTTACCAGATCTACGAAGATGTGGTGTTACAATAGGTCCAGCCGATTGCTCATCACTATGAGTTGTCGGCTGTTGTGCTTCACCAGGTATCTCATCAATGTCTATTTGAGTCTCTCGAGCCTCCTCAAGCTCGACGACACTCCCACTATTTTCTTTGCAAGAGAAACTCTTTCTCTAGAATCACAGCATGCCTTGAAACAAACACCTTTTTGTTCCACAGGATGATAGAATTGGTAACCCCTTGTTTCCTTAGGGTATCCAATAAATAGACATTTATCAGACTTAGCATCCAGTTTGTCTGATACAGTCCGCTTCACATAAGCAGGACAACCCCATATCTTCAAGTAAGATACATGAGGTTTCTTACCATTCCATATCTCATATGGAGTAGTTGAGACTACCTTGGTAGGCATTCTGTTTAACAAGTAAACAGCTGTCTGAAGTGCATAACCCCAACAGGACTTGGGAAGAGTCGCATGATTCATCATTGACCTGACCATGTCCAACAAGGTCCGGTTACGCCTCTCAGATACACCATTATGCTGTGGTGTATAGGGCGGAGTCCATTGAGACAATATGCCATTGTCTCTCAGATAATCAAGAAACTCTTGACTTAAGTATCCACCACCTCGATCCGATCGAAGTATTTTAATACTTTTGTCATGTTGTTTCTCTACTTCATTTCTGAATTCTTTGAACCTTTCAAAGGCTTCAGACTTGTGTTTCATCAAGAACACATACCCAAACCGTGAGTGATCATCGGTGAAGGTAATGAAGTATCTATAGCCTCTTAAAGCTTGAGTTGACATAGGTCCACATACATCATTATGTACTAGACCTAGTAACTCTCCCACTCGTTCACCTTTTCCAGTAAAAGGTAACTTAGTCATCTTGCCTTTTAAGCATGATTCACATGTATCGTATGAATCCAATTCAAACGATTCCAGAATTCCACATCGGTGTAATTCGGACATGCATTTCTTGCTTATATGGCCAAGACGACAATGCCACATATAGGAGTCTATGTGATTATCCTTTCGAGCACGCGTGTTGCTCGCTTCGATATTGAAAATGTCACTGGATACGTCCAACGTATAAATTCCATTACTCAAAGTTCCAGTTCCATAAAGTACGCCATTCAAAGTTATATAACAACAATTGTTACTAAACGTCAAATGGAAACCATTTCTATTTAAGCAGGAAATAGAAACAATGTTCTTTATTAGAGAAGGAACATAATAGCAATTGTCCAGTTCCAAGACTAGTCCACTAGGGAGCTTCAGCAAATAAGTTCCGATGGCGACCGCAGCAACCTTTGCTCCATTGCCAACTCGCAAATTTTACTCCCCTCTGACAAGTCTTCTTCTATTCCTTAGCCCCTGTATGTCATTACATATATGTGAGCTACACCCAGTATCCAATACCCAAGTGTCTAAGGAAATAGAATGACAATCAATAACGAAGATACTTGAAGAGGATGGGGCATCGGATGCCTTCTTCTTCTTCATGGACTTAAGATAAATCTTGCAGTTTCTTCGCCAATGGCCTTCCTTGCCACAATGATGGCAAGTGCCCTTTTGCGCTGGTTCCGCCTTCTTTGCCTTTTTGTTCTTTTCTTTCTTCTGTTCTTTTGCCTTCCTCTTAGAACCTTTCTTTGAGGAATCAACTAACAGAACCGCCTTCTCCTCATGCTTCACAGAAGGCTCCACAGTCTTCAGCATATTGAGGAGCTCGGGAATGGTGGATTCCAATTTGTTCATCCGATAGTTCATCACAAATTGCGAGAAACTCTTGGGCAAACAATGCAAAATTAAGTCAATACTTAACTCATGATCCATCACAAAACCGAGGGTAGCTAGCCGCTCGATGTACCCGTTCATCTTTAGCACAAACTGTACTACAGATGAACCTTCTTGCATCTTCGTGGTGAAGAGGAGCCTAGAGACCTCGAACCTTTCGGATCTCGCTTGCTCATCGAACAACTCATGAAGATGGAAGACCATAGTGTTAGCATCCATATGCTCATGCTGCTTCTGCAGCTCAGGTATCATCGCCGCTAGCATGATGCAACTCGCCAGCTTAGAATCTACCACATGCTTCTGATAGACCAACATTTGGTCTGGAGTTGCATTGTCCTTAGGACGGTCAGGAAGAGGCTCTTCAAGGACATATGCAAGCTTTTCCGCCTTGAGAACAATTCTCAGGTTTCTAAGCCAGTCCAGGAAGTTAGGCCCAGTCAGTTTGTTCGAATCCAAAATAGTGCGCAAATTCAAAGACGTCATGATCAATTTATTGACCTAGAAATACAAAACGAGCATATATGAGAAAATGATTTTAAAATGCATCAATATACATTTATAAATCCCATTCATTTTTAGAATTTCAAAAACCCCAAAATCACTTCGGGAGATTGTAGGTCCATCTCCGAATGGGCTGATATCCATCATAGTTATGAACAACCTTGGATAGAGTCCAACAAGCCATTCATAACTACGACGGTAGGTATCATCTATACCGATTGCATATCCCGTATATGCAACTATCACAATGTGCTATCAACTAATTGAATGTTCACACATACATCGGGTTGTTAACACATTAACAAGTATGCATCATATGCATAGCACCCAACTTCACCTCCCTTTACATCGACCTTGGAGAGAGTCCAACAAGTCGATGCTCCAGGTTAAAGCCAACCCATTAATCGGGACATAGTTTTAATATGGTTAGAGCGCATTCAACCAATTAGCCTAGCTTGGAGAGAGTCCAACAACCAAAGCTAACGATTGACCTCTGACTCTTACCATATTAGTATTAAACTATTCCATGGTTTGAACATATTCAGGTTCGAGCCGGGCTTGGAGAGAGTCCAACAACCCAAACAAGAAACAGAACTCTGGTTCTAACCATATTAATGGAAGGTGTAGGCTTTAATATTGATTAAGGGTTTTTATGTCTCATCCTCTTTGCATGCAAATAACTATTATCTACATGGCATGGCATACATGGCATACATCTACATGTCACGACACGCATGGCATAATGTTATGCATCTAATGCAATTACATGGCATACAATTATGTCATGTATATAATTTCCTTATATGTCATAACTATTTATGGAAATAAAATATGTTTAAGATTTGATTCTCCAAATCAAATCATAATTAAATTAGGAAACAAATTTCCAAATCTAATCACATATTTTATTCATGGAATTATTTGATTAAGGAAAATCTATTTAGGAAACCAATTTCCTAAATCATTAAAACTACTTATGGAAATAAAATATTTTAAGATTTGATTTCCCAAATCAAATCATGATTAAATTAGGAAACAAATTTCCAGAATCTAATCAAATATTTTATTTATGGAAAATATCAATTTCCATAAATACTTCCAACTTTCCAAAAGTGGAAGATTTCCATAAATACTTCTAGACTTTCCAAAATTGAAAAATTTCCATAAATACTTCTAAATTTCCAAAATTTAGAAAATTTCCAGAAATACATTATGACTATCGCAAAACCATTTTTACAATTATGTGAAACACAACACAGGCTCACGATACCCTTTGTTGGGTTTTAGATGGCGTGTGTGTGTTCGATCATGTTTCGTAAACATGAGCACAGCGGAAGCAATTAAAAATAATAAATCTATATTTATTACAACACACACAACACACGCATGCATATTACAACAAGTGTAGACATAACCGTAAATTAAAATTTACAATAAAAGAAATTTATCTACGTTATACCTTTCGTATGACGTGTAGCGGGAACGACATCAACCGGAACGATCCTCGTAAGAATCGTCTCTATCCGTATCCACGCCGAGCTCCTTGGGATGACTTCGCTAAGTCACGAGCTTCGTCTTCATACGGGTTACTAGCCTCGTGTTGAAGACGACGTGATCGAGAGATGATCACGATCCGAATCCAAATTCGGATCCTAAAACGAGTTCTCAAAACTTGCTTCTCCGGAGAGGTATTCGTCAACCGTTTGACGAATCCTTCGTCCCCCACCTCAGAGGATTACCGGAGATCAAATCCCCGGTAAGTTAGCCACTGTCGGAGCACTAACTGTCGTCCAAACGACGCTCCGACGAGAGGAGGAGAAGCTGTCAAGAAAACTGGACAGCTTGGTGGAGGATATAGGCGCCGGCCAACCAAGGAAAGAAAAGGCTCACCTTGATGCCAAACCTATAGGGGATCACCGGAGGATCGCCGGAGGGTTCACCGGCTGTAGCTTGGTCACCGGCAAGGACTTGGACGGCGGCACAAAAGCTGGGCGGCGGCAATGAAGGTGTTGGCGCCGAATAGGAGAAGGAGGGGGTTTGGGCGGCCAAAACTTGATTAGCTTTAGGGTTAGGGTTTAAGCCCTATTTTATAGAGAACTAATTCTCTTAATGGTTAATGGATCATATCCATAAAGCCCGTTAACCCGATCCATTAAGATAAGTTAAAATAAACCAAACCATGATGGTTTATTTTAAGTTAAAACGAACCGAACCAACTTTTGGTTCATTCGTTTAAAATAAACCAAACCCTTTGGTTTATTCTCATCCATTGGATTAGAACCAAACCATTTTGGTCCATCCATTATATCTTCATAAGGCACGGCCCATCCACGCTTCCATTGCGACTGAAACAATTTCATGCTCGCTTTATGTTTGGTCCAACCAAACATGGTTTCTCTCGGTCTGAGAATCCCATTCTCAAGCTCGTTTTAAATCCTTTGGATTACACTCGTTGTGCGTGTGACCAAATAGGTTCTCGGTTTATGTTGGCCGTCTATAATTAACCATTAATTATAGAACGATCATGAGTGGCACCTAGTAGTACATCATGATCCCCAATTAACCGAAAAGATCAACGATTGATCCAGAACTATTTCTGAAACCCTTCAGCAGCTCGAATGATTCGTGCCCCATTCCCTTCACTCATCTTATACCCACTTGGTTCGGGACATGGTCTATTGTGTCGGTCCCACTAAGTGACTACGTCACACCTAGCCCAGTATCATTTCCTCGTCCTCACAGTTCTAGTTACTCCACATGTATCGAAGAGTACCTTACTCTAAACATGTAATGCTTTGGCCAAAGACTTTAGTAACAATCCGACGAGAGGCCATGGGTATACATCTCCTCGCAAGGAGTGGTGAATCCTTTATAGGCTATTCAAACACCTTGATCACTTGACTTATACCCAATCATCCGGGTCCACATCTCCTTAGAGATGTTTGCTTAAGATGTCAAAGCATAAGTCTCCATGATCAAGATGACTTGAATACCGCAAGTCAAAGGAACATCGCACTTAAGCCACAGTAAGAACTTCATTGACATATCTATATATGCAGAGAACCATATGAAGTCTTACGGCTGGTCATTCCAATGAACTAGTTACCATAATTAGCATCCACGATTAACTCCGGACATCACAATGTCTCCAGCCAGTGAGAATCAGCTGCTTGGATACACCAAGGAGTATACCTCGTGCTAGTCTCGACAGAATTGATGGTGTCCAAATCCATCAATTCATCGACTAGGGATAATTCCGATACATCACAATTACACATGTAGAGATACTCACTAGTTGTGATCCAATCACAAATTCTCTCATGCTGTGAATCGTATCGTGGACATCCAGTAAATGAGTTTAAGATCCAATCAAATACATGAAACATGTATACTCAAATAGTGAATCTTCATTTATCATATAAATGGTTCATACATAAGGCGATTGCCTTAGGACATCTCTCATATATTACTAACACATGAGCCATCTCCAACTCACATGTTCTAAGTGTGTGACCCAATAGGTTCTCGTAACGTTGGCAATGTTTCTAAAACTCTTTTAGAGACATAAGAAATAAGCGACATCTAGCAATACATCATTGCTACCCAAGTGATGAGAATGTTGAGATCCGACATAACCTTTTCGTGAATACTATCGTGTATGACTCAATCCTTCTATCCTTGATATCTAGATTGATCAATGAGGCATAGATTGTGGCATCCTCTTATCAATCAAGGGTTTCTTGATCTCCAAGTAGACTACTCAACCAAATAAGCTCAATATCTCATATTGATTTATTCGAGCATGGCCATGCATTTTAGCAGTCCTACTCTATCAAGGGGCCCATAGATATCATTTTCGATACATGAAAAGGATAGATCCCATCTACATCACTCACATCCCTCCGCATAACTTATTGCATACCCAATGATCTCCTTTATAGTCACCCTATTACGGGTGACGTTTGACGAAGCTAAAGTATACAAATCATTATGTAGAAAATCGTAGTGACTTCAGGTCTAAGGATTATTCATACCAATAGTCACATGAGAATGTTTATGGCACTCATATAACGATCCATGAAATATTCTCATAGCGGATCAATTCAGTACATAGTCTCTAATATGTACCCATGTGTCAACTTGATATCACATATCCATGACTTATGAAATTAAGTCATCAATTGACCTACATGCTCATCTCTGCACATTAATATTGTCCTTGTATATTAATATTCGACTAGGAATAGTTAAGAGTAGTGTTCTATATATATATGTGTGTGTGTGTGTGTGTGTGTGTGTGTCTATAGACTCTCACTATCAATTCAACCAATTGATATGTTGTAAACCTTAACCTACTATTCAATGATACTATTATATTATTCGTATAGCATATATAAGAAATAATATAATAAGAAAACCTTGCATGTTATTAATTAAATATGATACATATAATCCCTAATAATTCATCTCATGATTGACACTAAGGGCTGACACTAACACTAGCAGGTCACGATTGACTGGATGCTAGGCAAGCGAGGAAAGTTCAAGTTTGGATACTTGTTGGCAAAGGGAAAGTCCAAGGATGGAGCCTTAGCAATGGAAGTCCCGGAGGCACGACGACCTCTTGGCAACGGAAGTCCCGGAGGTGTGACCTCTTAGCAATGGAGAAGTCCTGGAGGCGTGACCTCATGGCAATGGAAGTCCCGGAGGTGCGACCTCTTAGCAATGGAGAAGTCTCGAAGGTACTGCCTCTTGTCAAAGATAGATCTGTTAGCATGACAAAGCCAATATAAGCACTTGAAGGATATCACAAGGGTGACTGAGTCGTGGAGGACTCGAATGGATCCTAGAGGTGTGAGACTAATGAAAGTGACTTGAAGGATTAGGCCTAGGCTAAGGGTGCTCAGTAGCATGACTAAGTCGATGTAAGCACTTGAAGGCTAGGGTGAAGGGTGATGGAGTCGTGGAGTACTTGAATGGACCCTGAGGGTATGAGGCTGATGAAAGTATCTTGAAGACTTAGGTCTAGGCTAAGGGTGAGTGCCAAGTATGAAGGAATCATGCTTGATGTGTTAAACCTCGATTCTAAGGTTTAATAGTCAACTAGATGATTTGCCCAGTTGATTGGTCTAGTGTGATCGACTCCCGCTGTGGAGCTCGAATTTCAGACTGGGTGCTTGGCACTGTGCAGCTCGGAAAACAACCATGGTGTTCGACAGTCGACTAATGTAGAGAGGCAATCGACTGACCACCATGAGCTCATGACTTAGACTAAGTGCTCGACACTTGGTGAATCAAAAAATGAGCTATTTATGCTCAAGAAGTCTAAAGGGTGGTTGGGCCATTGAGAAATAGTAGCTCTGACAAACAGTAGACTGCTATGGTAGAGAAGTCGACTGGAGGCTTGATAGTGGCAGATCAGAAGTAAGGCGCACTCGACCAACGCCTTGACTAGAGCTTAGTCGAGGTGACACCTTGACTAGTGAAGTGATCATTGCACTATAACAATCAAAAATCAGCCTGATTCAAAGTTTTAAGAGGAGGACTTCGTCGATGATTGGAGGAGCGGTTCTTTGGGGGATTTGAAGAGGAAGTGCAGGTGCAATTCCATATCTTCAAAGCATTCCACAACAACCAAATCTACAAGTGATCAAAGCCTTGTGTTGTAAAGTATTCTTTACATTCTATTTTTGTCTTGTCTTGTATTTGGTTTTTCTTATTGTTGTAAGATATTGTAAGAGGTTTCTCCACCTCCAGTGTCATACTGAGAAGGAGAGAGTTTTAGTGAGGGTAGATCACTAGAGCGTCACCATAGAGTAGGAATTGAGTTCTGAACCACGTAAAATTATGTGTTGTGCTTGTGTGTTGTTTTGTATTTTCTTTATTTCTATTTCTGTTGTGCATTAACAATAGACAAACAAGCACGAACTGAATCGAAGTGAAATCAAACGACACTATTCACCCCCTCCCTCTAGTGCACCAACCGATCCCAACAAGTGGTATCAGAGTCGACCACTCTTTACCGGACTCATCGCCACAGGAGCAATGCTAGATGAAGATGGAGCCAAGTGATGGATTTGGCTATGACACCCAGATCCTTCCATCATTCGACCAAGAAGATTTTTTGGCATGGAGGGCGAGGATGGAGACTTTCTTGATGATGGACATAGAAAATTGGTTCATCATCATGGATGGATTCGAACCTCCTATAGACAAGAAGGGAAGACTCCTCAAGAAGAAGAAGTGGACTCAAGAGAAAATCTGAAAATTCAAGATAAATGAAAAGGTAGCTTTAATTTTAGCTAAATCAATTCCTAAGGATTTGTTGTATAGCCTAGGAGAATTCTATGACGCAAAGGAGCTATGAAGCAAATTAATCGAGCTCCATGAAAAACCCTCACTGGCACAAGATAAGGAGGAGTCCAAGGAAGAGTGCTCCTCATCTCAAGCTCATGAAGACTTGAAAGTTGAGAGATGCTCAACATCCGAAGAGGAAGATTGCATATCCTCTCAAGAGCTTGAAGAATCAGAGGTTGAGAGGTACTCAATGTCCGAGGTAGAAGAAGTCTCGAAAGCCTTCACTTCAAGAATTGAGGGGGGAATAGGCAACTGACATTGGTGCTAGATCAAGAAGAGTCATTTACATCTGGTGCCAATGAGGAACAAACTCAAGGTTCCTCTATAGGTAACTCAACCACAATTCATAAAAATAAAAATCATATAATGTATTTTGAGTGTAGGGAAAGGGGAGATTACAAGAACATGTGTCCTAATTTGGCCAAGAATAAAGCTTAGGTGGCACTTAAGGCCAAGGAGAAGCCAAAGGAAGTCGGAGCCCAGACACGCAAGAGTAAAGAGCGCATAGTGTGCTTCCGGTGCAATCAAAGAGGCCACTACCACACTCAATGTCTGAGGGGGAGGCACCAACCAAGGACAAGGTAGAGAGCTCAAGTATAGGGAGAGCTCCTAGAGCAAGGCGTAAGGTATCTCTTAATAATGCAATTACAATTATTAATGATAACATGAAGCATGTTAATAATGATTTTTTTTAATGCACTTGCAATTTCAAAGTTTCATGATAGAAGACATGCTAATAATAAGGTTTATTGTTTAGGTGCTAAACATTATAATTCTAGGCCTAAGGATAATTCTAGAACCATTAATTCTATGACTACCTCACCTAAGGATAACAACAATCTAGGCAATAATCCAAAGAGGACTAGACACATGCCAAGGAGAAAGAATGTCCAAAAGAATAATGGACAAAAAAATTTGTGAAATTGGAGATAGAGAATCAAGCTTTAAGGTCTAAGCTTGATAAACTAGCAAAGACCCTTTAGAAGATGGAAAATGCATTTAAAGGCTCTTATGTGCAAAATCTAGAGTCTAGTGGTCAAAATTTAGGTTTAAGGAAGCAAGGTGCATCTATGGACAAGGACAGTTTGTGTCACAAACCTAAGTCAAAGGTAGATAAACCTTCTTATCAAAATATTCCATTTAATTATGGAACTAAATCTTGGTCTAGGAATACCAAGGTCACAAGGAGGCCATCCCTAGAGTTGACCATAGTAGGAGTCAAGTGACTAAGGTTTCGAAGAATCCTGGCAAAGTCACTAGGAAGGTCACAAGGGAAGTCACCCCTAGAATTGACCTAGATAAGACCACAATGACCAAGGCTTCCAAGCCTAGGAGGGTTATTAGGAAGGTAGCTAGGGAAGTTATCCCTAGTGAATACCTAACAAATCCAAGGAGCTCAAATATATTTTGGATTCCTATGAGCGTGATTCCTTCACACTAAATGGGGTTAGAGTGTGTCAACTTTGAATGGAAAACATCATGCTCAACTTATTATTTAAAATGCCATGATACTGCTTAGGTTAATTTATATAATACTATGAAATCATGCATCAATGACAAATATGCTTAAATAATACAAATCATTTATGTCACGATCATAATTCATGCATTTAGGTTAATAAAATTGAAATTAAGGACAATGACATTATTTGATGCCCTAGATTAATGAATCAAATTGATATGCCTAGATATAATGCATGAACCCTTAGATTTAGGGAAAACCAAAACCCACATCTAACAAAAACATAAGAAGATATGTGTGTGTATTGAAACACCTAGAAACATGTGAGATGTTAGGATCATGAGTCAAGTTGATGTGCATGCAATGGTACATCAATATGAACTAAAATTCATTAAATAATAAGTATGAATCATGAGGAGAGCTAATGTACAAGTCATGTGCATTGAGTCCATCGACCATGATTCAACATAAGGTTTTGAAAATATTTTAAAATTATTTTGAAAAACATTGGTGAGGTCTATCTTTTGATAGCAATCACCATTGATAAGATTGCCACAAAGTTAGACAAAATATTGAAAGTTTCAATATTTTTGAACTTTGTATCATTCTTTGAATTTAATGGGTATTTTAATATAAAACTATTTTTACCCATTGTACTTAGCATAAGTAATGTATATATGAAGTTTCAAGATTTTTTGAAAATCACGTATTACTTATGCTTTTCAAAATCTCATTTCTAAAACCTTGATTTTTGCATGTGCAGAAACCAATCGACTGTTGTATGTAGGCAGTCGACTGATGGAGACATCAATCAACTAGTCTCTAACATAGTTGATTGTTTGGTTTGATTTCGACTAAACATGGCTTGTTTAGCCATTCATCATCCACCCTATGTTGGTGCAATCGGCCAAGGACTCGAGTTTAACTTGAACTGTATTTTGATGTTAGACAAAACACATGACATGAGATTGTCATGGGAAGTCCGACATGGGTTGGCCATGTAAATCCAAGTGTGTAACCTTGGTTGTGAAAAGTCCAAGCATGGGGCTTGGCATGGAAAATCTAAGCATGAGGCTCGGTGTGGGAAATCTTGAGGACATGGCAAGTTCACTAGGCTCGGGGTCCTTGAGTCGGTGAAGGATGACATTGCGAAGCCTTGCGCTTGGTGCATCTGAGGGACCATCGGTCAGGGAGTGAATGGAGTGAGGACCAAGGGAAGCAGACTTCAAGGGAAAGAGATGCGAAGGATAGTATTGCGAAGCCGTGCGCTTGGTGCATCCGAGGGACGTAGGCCGCGGAAAGAGAGCTTCGGAGGGAAACTCCATGAGAGATAAGGTAGACTTGGCCAAGTGGCTAAGACTGAGTGTTGGATGCTCAAATAACTTGGTGTTTAAGGTTTTACCCGACGCTAGTCGACTGACATAGGTGCCAGTCGACTGCTCTAAGTCGAATGAGTTCGACTGGTGTTTGAACCATTTATCAGTTGACTACTAAGAGATGGCAGTCGACTGCCGACACCATCAGTTGACAGCCAAGGGATGGCAGTCGATTGATCAGGGTGAATTCGGGTACAAAAGCCTTTCTAGTTTAGTGATCATGGAAATCACACGACTAATGGGATCATCAGTTGACTGATGGGCATGATCAGTCGACTAATGATAGATCTGTTGGAGTTTGGCCAGCGTGGATCAAGTCGTTGTGAGACAACGACTATAGGACTAGCCGACTGATGGTCACGATCAGTCGACTGATGGGCGCGAAATCAGCTCGATGCAGGTTATAAATGGAACTTGAGATGGAGGATTTCGCAAAGGTTTTTGGGGAGATTTTAGAGGGGAATACTACTGCATTCTAGTTCTTCAAGAGCAAACCAAAGCAAGCAAAAAGCAAGTGATCAAAGCAATGTTTTGTAAAGTGTTCTTTACTTGTATTTCTTCTTGTCTTTATATAATTGCTTGTACTTTTGTATTACGTGTGTAATTGCTTGTACGAGGTTTCTCCACCTCCGACGTGTTGTCGAGAATCATGCGCATAACAAGAGCTCGTTGAGCTCTGTTAGTAATATGTGAGAGATGTCCTAAGGCAATTGCCTTATGTTAGAACCATTTATATGATAAATGAAGATTCACTATTTGAGTATACATGTTCTCATGTATTTGATTAGATATTAAACTCATTTACTGAATGTCCACGATATGATTCACAACATGAGAGAAATTGTGATTGGATCATGACTAGTGAGTATCTCTACATGTGTAATTGTGATGTATCAAAATTATCCATAGTCGATGAATTGATGGATTCAGACACCATCAAATCTGTCGAGACTAGCACGAGGTATACTCCTTGGTGTATCCAAGCAGCTGATTCTCACTGGCTGGAGACATTGTGATGTCCAGAGTTAATCGTGGATGCTAGTTATGGTAACTAGTTCATTGGAGTGACCAGCCGTAAAACTTCATAAGGTTCTCTGCATATATAGATATGTCAATGAAGTTCTTACTATAGCTTAAGTGCGATGTTCCTTTGACTTGCGGTATTCAAGTCATCTTGGTCATGAAGACTTATGCTTTGACATCTTAAGCAAGCATCTCCAAGGAAATGTGGACACGAGATGATTGGGTATAAGTCAAAGGTGTTTGAACAGCCTATAAAGGATTCACCACTCCTTGCGAGGAGATGTATACCCATGGCCTCTCGTCGGATTGTTACTAAAGTGTTTGGCCAAAGCATTACATGTTTAGAGTAAGGTACTCTTGGATACATGTGCAGTAACTAGAATCCGTAGGACGAAGAAATGATACTTGGGCTAGGTGTAACGTAGTCAACCTAGTGGGGACTGACACAATAGACCATGTCCTGAACCAAGTGGGTATAAGATGAGTGAAGGGAATGAGGCACGATTCATTGGAGCTGCTGAAGGGTTTCAGAAATAGTTCTGGATCAACCGTTGATCTTTTCGGTTAATTGGGGATCATGATATACTACTAGGTGCCACTCATGATCATTCTATAATTAATGGTTAATTATAGATGGCCAACATAAATCGAGAACCTATTTGGTCACACGCACAATGAGCGTAATCCGAAGGATTTAAAACGAGCTTGAGAATGAGATTCTCAGACCGAGACAAACTAGGTTTTGTTGGACCAAACAAGGAGCGAGCATGAAATCATTTTAGGCGCAATGGAAGCGTGGATGGGCTGTGTCTTATGAAGACATGATGGATGAACCAAATTAGTTTGGTTCTAATCCAATGGTGGAGAATAAACCAAAGGGGTTTGGTTTGTTTTAAACGAATGAACCAAAGTTGGTTCGGTTCATTTTAACTTAAAATAGACCAAATTGGTTTGGTTTATTTTAACTTAAATTAATGGATCGGGTTAACGGATTTTGGTTATGAACCAATAACCATTAGGAGAATTTGTTCTCTATAAAATAGGGCTCAAGGGTTTAATGAGAGCACTAATCCAAGTTGCCGCCCCCTCTCCTTCTCCTCTTGTGGTCGGCGCCCAAACCCTAGCCACCACCCACCCTTGTGCCACCGTCCAAGTTGTTGCCGGCATCCAAGCTTCAGCCAGCGACCCTCCGGTGATCCTCCTTGGCTCTGGTGACCAAGGACTAGCTAGCCCTCTTCCCTTTGGCCGGCGCTAACTCCTCCACCAAGCTGTCCAGTTTTCTGGACAGCTTGTTTCCTTCGTGTTGGAGTGTCGTTTGGACGTCGTTTGAAGCTCCGACAATGGTTACTTTGCCGGGGATTTGATCTCCGATAATCCTCATAGGTGGAGGATGAAGGATTCGTCAAATGGTTGATGAATACCTCTCCGGAGAAGCGAGTTTTTGAGGACTCATTTTGAATCCGAATTTTGATTCAGATTGTGATCTTCTCTCGATCACATTGTCTTCGACACGAGGCTAGTGACTCGTATGAAGACGAGACTCGTGACTTTGTGAAGTCATCCTGAAGATACTCGGCGTAGATATGGATAGAGGCGATTCTAGCGAGGATCGCTCCGGTTGATGTCTTTCCCGCTACACGTGATACGTCAGGTATACGTAGAATAAATTTCTTTTTATTGCAAAATTTGAAACTATGGTTATGTCTACACATGTTATACTATGCTTGCGTGTGATGTGTGTGTTGTAATAAATTAGATTTATTATTTTTATTTCTTCTGCTCTGCACATGTTTACGAAACATGTTCGAACACACGCTCGCCGCGGTGCCGGAAACCCAATAGTGGTATCAGAGCCCAGGTTGTATTTCGACATAATCATAAAATTATTTTGCGATAGTCGTAATGGTATTTATGGAAATTTACTACTTTTGGAAAGTTAGAAGTATTTATGGAAATTTTTAATTTTGGAAAGTTTAGAAGTATTTATTGAAATCTTTTACTTTTGGAAAGTTAGAAGTATTTAAGGAAATTGATATTTTCCATAAATAAAATATTTGATTAGATTTGAAAATTTGTTTCCTACTATAATCATGATTTGATTTGGAAAATCAAATCTTAAAATATTTTATTTCCATAAGTAGTTTTGATGATTTAGAAAATTTGTTTCTTAAATTGACGTTCCTTAATCAACACTTTCCACAAATAAAATATGTGATTAGATTTGGAAATTTGTTTCCTAATTTAATCATGATTTGATTTGGAGAATCAAATCTCAAACATATTTTATTTCCATAAATAGTTATGACATATAAGGAAATTTTATACATGTCATAATTGTATGACATGTAATTGCATTAGATGCATATCATTATGCCATGCGTGTCGTGACATGTAGATGTATGCCATGTATGTCATGCCATGTAGATAATAGTTATTTGCATGCAAAGAGGATGAGACATAAAAACCCTTACTCAATATTAAAGCCTACACCTTCCATTAATATGGTTAGAACCAGAGTTCCGTTTCTTGTTTGGGTTGTTGGACTCTCTCCAAGCTCGGCTCAAACTCGAACATGTTCAAACCATGGAATAGTTTAATACGAATATGGTAAGAGTCAGAGGTCAATCGTTATCTTTGGTTGTTGGACTCTCTCCAAGCTGAGCTAATTGGTTGAATGCACTTTTACCATATTAAAACTATTTCTCGATTAATGGGTTGGCTTTAACCTGGAGCATCGACTTGTTGGACTCTCTCCAAGGTCGATGTGAAGGGAGGTGAAGTTGGGTGTTATGCATATGATGCATACTTGTTAATGTGTTAACAACCCGATGTATGTGTGAACATTCAATAAGTTGATAGCACATTGTGATAGTTGCATATATGTGATATGCAATCGGTATATTTGATACCTACCATCGTAGTTATGAATGGCTTTTTGGACTCTCTCCAAGGTTGTTCATATCTATGTTGGATATCAGCCCATTCGGAGATCGACCTACGATCTCCCAAAGTGATTTTGGGGTTTTTGAAATTCAAAAAATGAATGGGATTTATAAATGTATGTTGATGAATTTTAAAATCATTTTCTCATATATGCTCATTTTGTATTTCTAAGTTAATCTATTGATCATGATGTCTTTGAATTTGCGTTCCATTTTAGATTCGAATAAATTGACTGGGCCGAACTTCTTGAACTAGCTTAGAAACTTGAGAATTATTCTCAAGGTTAAAAAGCTTGCAAATGTCCTCGAAGTGCCTCTTCCCGCCTGTCCTAGTGACAATATAACTCTAGACCAATTGTTGGCCTATCAAAAACTTGTGACTGATTCTAAAATGGCGAGTTGCATCATGCTAGCCATGATGGTACCTGAGTTGCGGAAGCAGCATGAGCATATGAATTCTCATACCATAGTCTTCCATTTTTATGAGTTGGTTGGTGAGCAAGTGAGATTCGAAAGTTTTGAAGTCTCCAAGCTCCTATTCACCTTTGAGATGCAAGAAGATTCATCTGTGGTACTGCTCAACATGCTAAAGACTGTGGAGTCTTCTATGAAGCATGAGCAGGGGATGGTGTTGTAAGTTGATTCCTCGAAGAAAGGTTCTAAGAGGAAGTCAAAGGAATAGCAGAAGGGAAAAAAGGATAAAAAGATAGAACCAGCTCAAAAGGGCACTTGCCATCATTATGGCAAGGAGGGCCATTGGCGAAGAAATTGCAAGATTTATCTTGAGTTCGTGAAGAAGAATAAGGCATCAGATGCCCCATCTTCTTCAGATATCTTCGTTATTGATTGTAATTCTATTTCCTCAAACACTTGGGTATTGGATACTGGGTGTGGCTCACATATATGTAATGACATACATGGGCTAAGGAATGGAAGAAGACTCATCAAGGGAGAGTCAAATTTACGTGTTAGGAATGGAGCAAAGGTTGTTGCACTCGCCATCGGAACATATTTGTTGAAACTCCCTACAGGACTTGGCTTAGAACTGGACAATTGCTATTGTGTTCCATCTCTAATAAAGAACATTGTTTCTATTTCCTGCTTAAATAGAAATGGTTACCATTTGACGTTTAGTAACAATTGTTGTTATATAACTTTGAATGGCGTACTTTATGGAACTGGAACTTTGAGCAATGGTATTTATCGAAGCTGATTCTCACTGACTGGAGACATTGTGATGTCCAGAGTTAATCGTGGATGCTAGTTATGGTAACTAGTTCATTGGAGTGACCAGCCGTAAGACTTCATATGGTTCTCTGCATATATAGATATGTCAATGAAGTTCTTACTGTAACTTAAGTGCGATGTTCCTTTGACTTGTGGTATTCAAGTCATCTTGGTTATGAAGACTTATGCTTTGACATCTTAAGCAAGCATCTCCAAGGAAATGTGGACCCGGAATGATTGGGTATAAGTCGAAGTGATCGAAGGTGTTTGAATAGCCTATAAAGGATTCACCACTCCTTGCGAGGAGATGTATACCCATGGCCTCTCGTCGGATTGTTACTAAAGTCTTTGGCCAAAGCATTACATGTTTAGAGTAAGGTACTCTTGGATACATGTGCAGTAACTAGAATCCATAGGACGAAGAAGTGATACTTGGGCTAGGTGTGACGTAGTCAACCTAGTGGGGACTGACACAATAGACCATGTCCTGAACCAAGTGGGTATAAGATGAGTGAAAGGAATGGGGCACGATTCATTGGAGCTGCTGAAGGGTTTCAGAAATAGTTTTGGATCAACCGTTGATCTTTTCGATTAATTGGGGATCATGATGTACTACTAGGTGTCACTCATGATCGTTCTATAATTAATGGTTAATTATAGACGACCAACATAAATCAAGAACTTATTTGGTTACATGCACAACGAGTGTAATCCGAAGGATTTAAAACGAGCTTGAGAATGAGATTCTCAAATTGAGAGAAACTAGGTTTGGTTGGACCAAACAAGGAGCGAGCATGAAATCGTTTTAGGAGCAATGGAAGCGTGGATGGGTCGTGTCTTATGAAGACATGATGGATGAACCAAATTGGTTTGGTTCTAATCTAATGGTCGAGAATAAACCAAAGGGGTTTGGTTTGTTTTAAACGAATCAACCAAAGTCAGTTCGGTTCGTTTTAACTTAAAATAGACCAAATCGGTTTGGTTTATTTTAACTTAAAATAATGGAGCGGGTTAACGGGTTTTGGTTATGAACCAATAACCATTAGGAGAATTTGTTCTCTATAAAATAGGGCTCAATGGTTTAATGAGAGCACTAATCCAAGTTGTTGCCCCCTCTCTTTCTCCTCTTGTGATCGACGCCCAAACCCTAGCCGCCGTCCAAGTTGTTGTCGGCGTCCAAGCTCCAGCCGGCGACCCTCCGGTGATCCTCTTTGGCTCCGGTGACCAAGGACTAGCTGACCCTCTTCCCTTTGGCCGACTCTAACTCCTCCACCAAGCTGTCCAGTTTTCTGGACAGCTCATTTCCTTCGTGTCAGAGCGTCGTTATGACGACGTTTGGAGCTCCGACAGTGGCTACTTTGCCGGGGATTCGATCTCCGATAATCCTCATAGGTGGAGGACGAAGGATTCATCAAACGGTTAACGAATACCTCTCTAGAGAAGCGAGTTTTTGAGGACTCGTTTTGAATCCAAATTTTGATTCGGATTGTGATCTTCTCTCGATCACATCGTCTTCGACACGAGGCTAGTGACTCGTACGAAGATGAGGCTCATGACTTTGTGAAGTCATTCTGAAGATACTTGGCGTGGATACGGATAGAGGCGATTCTAGCGAGGATCACTCCGGTTGATGTCTTTCCCGCTACACGTGATACGTCAGGTACATGTAGAATAAATTTCCTTTAATTACAAAATTTGAAACTATGGTTATGTCTACACATGTTGTACTATGCATACGTGTGATGTGTGTGTTGTAATAAATTATATTTATTATTTTTTATTTTTTTCGCTGTGCACATGTTTACGAAACATATTCGAACACACACTCGCCGCGGTGCCGGAAACCCAACAAACTCGCCTCGTGGAGTAGGAACCCTAAGGTTCCGAATCACTTATATCGTGTGTTGTATTTGTGCTTATGTATTTTGTATTCGTATTACTATTATTTCCACTGTGCATTAACGAGTATTGTAGACGAGTACGTGATGAACGGACGATTTCCACTGTACATGAGATTTGGGCTATTCACCCCCCTCTAGCCGATCACCGATCCTCCAACAAGTGGTATCAGAGCGAGGAGCTTGTCGTGGACTAATCGCCAACACAAGCACGACAAGATGGCTGGCTCCAACATCTGTCCACCAAAATTCGATGGAGACTTTTCTTGGTGGAAGAAAAGGATGGAGGTATATTTTGAAATCGATTTCGATATGATGCTAACAATTGAAAACAGTTTTGAAGTACCTAGGGGCGAAGACAACAAGCCATTAGCAAAATCAAAATGGACCGAAGAGCAATGACAACAATTCAAGACAACGGTTAAGGTAACAAAAATGTTTATTAAATTAACACTTAACCATATTTTGTCCAAGATAGGTGAATATGGGGATGCCAAAGAATTATGGGATAAGGTAGTAAAATTCCATGAAATTCCCGAACCGACACAAATAGAGAAGGATTCCGAGGAAGAGTGCTCATCCTCCCATGCTCAAGAGGAAGAATGCCCATCAACATCCAGATCCGAGGATGTTGAAGAATTGCCATCAACATTTGAAGATGTGGATGACTTGGAGGAAATCTCCACCTCTAGCATTGAGGGGGAGGAGAGGTCTTCCATCTCGGAACAAGAACGAGAAGAAGTATCTACATCCAGGAGAAGTGAAGATCAAGAGGCTTCCACCACCCTAGGTAACTCATGCATTGTAATTAAAGATAAAAAACACATCATATGCTTTGAGTGTAGGAAAACCGGGCATTATAAGAGCAAATGCCCAAAATTGGCTAAGAAGAAGATACCGGTGCCAAAAGTCAAAGGATACCAGAGTCCTCGCTAAGAAGAGCAAAGAGCACATTGTGTGCTTCAAATGCAACCAAAGAGGACATTACCGAAGCCAATGCCCTAAGGAGAGGAAGAAGGGACAAGAAAGGGCATCTCATGTAGGGGGAGATTCCAAAGCTAACCCTAAGGTAAATTTAGTTAATGCACCTTCTAGCTCTAGGAAAGAAGCATGCTAGAAATTACTTTAATGCACTTGCTATTATTAATAAAAAGCATGCTAGTAGGAATAGATATTTTTGCCTCGCTGCCAAGCATGTTGATTTACCTAAGGATAAACCTAGACACCATAACTCTAGACTAATTCTACCTAGGGAGTCCATTAGGAGAATTGAAGAAAATTTAGACACTAACCCCAAGAAGTCTAGGCATATGCCTAGGAAGAGTCTTTCCCAAAGAAAGAATGAAAATTCAAAATTGGAAAAATTAGAATTAGAAAACTAAGCCTTGAGGTCAAAGCTTGAAAAATTTGAAAAGACCCTAGAAAGAATGGCAAAATCATTTAAGGGGTCTAATGATCAAAATCTAAGACCTAGGAGACAAGAACCATCCAAGGGCAAGAGAGGTTTGGGTCACAAACCTAAGTCATACCACAATGTTCCTTTTGATTATGGAACAATATCTAGGTCTAGGAAAACCAAGGTTAATAGAAAAGTCATCCCTAAGACTAACCACGGTGTTTGTCTAGTGGCTAAAAATTCAAAGAAATCCAAGGTAGCCACTAAGAAGGTCAAAGGGGGAGTTACCTCTAGAGTTGACCTAGGAAAGACTCAATTGACTAAGGCTTCAAAGCCAAAAAGGATCATTAGGAAGGTATCTAGGGAAGTTATCCCTAGTGAATACCTAGTTAACCCAAGGAGCTCCAATAGATATTGGGTTCCAAGGAGCGTAATCGATTCACGCTAGATGGGTTAGGGCGTGTCAACCCTAAGTGGATGGGTAGTTAACCTAACTGTGGTGAGTTGACACTTTAGGATGTGCCAATGTGCTTTGAGAAATTGAAAATTGATTAAATTGGCGCAATTAGATTTTAGAATTCATGGTGTGCCATTTTATATTTTTGGCACACTAGGGGGATAAATGGTATTAAGGCAAAATGGATTTAATCTTAAAAATGATAATTTGGGTTTTACACTTAGGTATTTTATACCTTAATATTTTATACCTTAGTATTTTATACCTTAGTATTTTATACTTGTCATGCTTTATTTGCCTTGCCATGCCATGACATCATATTTAAATTTTATCATATAAAATGTCAAAATAATACCTAGGGTTAGCTAAATGTCATGTTATGCCTATTTTAGAATCACATGCCATGACATCATGATTTTGGCACATGCTTTTATCATTGTATCATTATGCCATAATCATCATTCATGCATAAATAAAATGGACTTAAGGACTATGACATGATTTGAAGTCTCATGTATAAGGGAGTCAAATAGTGTTGCCTAGTAAATTGCATGAGACCCTAAA
Organism: Wurfbainia villosa; assembly: GCA_025175895.1. Taxonomy (NCBI): domain Eukaryota; kingdom Viridiplantae; phylum Streptophyta; class Magnoliopsida; order Zingiberales; family Zingiberaceae; genus Wurfbainia; species Wurfbainia villosa. Next base: position 38,421,381 of record CM045986.1, read on the forward strand.
TGAACAAAGCCCACATCTCACTAGAATACTTGACTTGTATGTATTTCACACATTTAGATACAAGTGAGATGTTTAGGAAAATGAATTTAAAAGTTTTAAAACATTTCAAAAATATTTTGAAAAATATTGGTGAAGTCTATCTTTTAATAGCAATCACCATTGAATGAGGTGATACAAAGATGTCTCAAATATTGAAGCTTTTCTTATCTTTTGAACTTTGTGTCAATCTCACTATTTTATGGGTAAAATAATTTTCAAATATTTTTCACCCATATTGATTGTTATAAGTATTATGCATATGAATTTTCATATTTTTTCACTATATGTATAATTACTTATGAATTTTTGAAAATCATTTATGATAACTGAAATTCAAATTTTTTAATTACCAGTCGACTGAAGCTTAGTGGTAGTCAACTGATGGGGGTGGCAGTCGATTGATTTCTGTCAGAGTCGACTGTCAGGCTGATTTTGGGTAAACAATATTTGTTAGGCCCATGTTCAGCTATGTTTTGGTTCCCTAACAACTCCTAACCCTAGGACATGCTTTGGAGAGCATTAGAAAGGGTGAAAATCCATTGGATATGGATTAGGAGAAGTGTTTAGGATGAGTATCAATTTAAGGTGCATGGAGGTTCAATGTTGAACTTGTGCCTTAATTTTGATTGTTTAAATGTTCCTATTGGCTTAGGAACTCTCCAATGACATTGTTGGTGCAATGGTCAAGGGGAAGCAAGCCTTTAGGGGGAGGTATCCATCATGGGAAGATGGATGTGTATTTTTCCTCTTGGGAGGAAAATTGAGGGATTGCCTTTCTTAAGTGATATGGGACTTATCACTAGAAAGATTGAAGGCATGTGCTTTCCTCCAAGGGAGAGATTGTAAGATCTCATTGGGATATGAGACATTCATACCCTTGGGGAGGACTTTTTTGATGTATGTCAAAAAGGAGGAGAAGTTACCAATTGGGGTTAGTTGGAATTCTCATTGGGATGTGAGAATTGCCAATTAGAGATAATTGGTAGACTTGAGTTTGAGGCTTTGTTAAACATCAAAAAGGGGGAGATTGTTAGTGCAATCGACCCAGGACTCGAGTTTAACTCGAATTGTATTTTGATGTTAGACAAAATGCATGACATAGGATTGTCATGGGAAGTCCGAAATGGGTTGGCCACGTAAATCCAAGTGTGTAGCATTGGTTGTGAAAAGTCCAAGCATGGAGCTTGGCATAGAAAATCCAAGCATGAGGCTCGGTGTGGGAAGTCTTGAGGACTTGGCAAGTTCACTAGGCTCGGGGTCCTTGAGTCGGTGAAGGATGACATTGCGAAGCCGTGCGCTTGGTGCATCTGAGGGACCACCGGACGGGGAGTGAATGGAGTGAGGCCCAAGGGAAGCAGACTTCGAGGGCAAGAGACGCGAAGGATGGCATTGCGAAGCCGTGCGCTTGGTGCATCCAAGGGACGTAGGCTAAGGAAAGAGAGCTTCGGAGGGGAACTCCATGAGAGATGAGGTGGACTTGGCCAAGTGGCTAAGACTGAGTGTCGGATGCTTAAATAACTTGGTGTTTAAGGTTTTACCCGACATCAGTCGACTGGCATAGGTGTCAGTCGATTGCTCCAAGTCGAATGAGTTTGACTGGTGTTCGACTGACCTGATTCTAGTCGAACAGTTGACTGCCAAGGGATGGCAGTCGACTGCCGACACCATCAATCGACTACTAAGGGATGTCAGTCGAATGCTCGGGGTGAATTCGAGCACAGAAGCCTTTCCAGTCGAGTGATCATGGAGATCACTCGACTGATGGGATCATCAGTCGACTTATGGGCATGATTAGTTGACTGATGATGGATCCGTTGGAGTTTGGCCAGCATGGATCAAGTCATTGTGAGACAACAGCTACAGGACCAGTTGACTGATGGGCACGGAATCAGCTCGATGTAGTTTATAAATGGAGCTCGAGATAGAGGATTTCACAAAGGGTTTTGGGGAGATTTTGGAGGGGAATTGCTGCTGCATTCAAATCCTTCAAGAGAAAACCAAAGCAAGCAACAAGCAAGTGATCAAAGAAAAGTTTTGTAAAGTGTTCTTTACTTGTATTTCTTCTTGTCTTTGTATAATTGCTTGTACTTTTGTATTACGTGTGTAATTTCTTGTACGAGGTTTCTCCACTTCCGACGTGTTGTCGAGAAGGAGTTTTGTTAGTGTCATGCGCATAATAAGAGCTCGTTGAGCTCACCCCGTGGAGTAGGAACCCTAAGGTTCTGAACCACGTATATCGTATGTTGTATTTATGCTTGTGTCTTTTGTATTCATATTACTATTATTTCTGCTGTGCATTAACGAGTATTGTAGACGAGTACGTGACAAACGGACGATTTCCACCGTACACACTATTTGGACTATTCACCCCCCCTCTAGCCGGCCACCGATCCTCCAACACCCTAGGCAACCCCAACTTCTCCTAACCCTATGAAATGCTTAAACAAGTATTGGAAGGGTGAGACTTTCATTGAAAATCAAAAGGAGAGTTGATTAGGGTAATAATCAAAACATAAGGGAGGTAAAAGTTCAAGTTTGAACTTTTACCCTTAATTTTGGTTATTTAGATTTCCTATAGGATTAGGAACCCTCCACGGACATTGTTGGTGCAATGGTCAAGGAGGAGCAAGTCTTTAGGGGGAGTTTGTCCATCAAGGCATGATGAACGACTCTTTGATAAAAAGGGGGAGAATTGAGAATTGCTTTCATTCAGTGATAAGGATTTTATCACTAAGGAGAATGAAAGCATGTAGAGTGAATTTTGACACAAGGGAGAGAATGAAGGATCTCATTGGAAGATGAGAACTTTTTGATGTGTGTCAAAGGGGGAGAAATGGAAGGGTTTAAGTTAGGCTCAAGATGCTTAGTGCATAGAGATGTCCTATAAACCTAATTATACACTTAAACCCAAAATTTCAAAATTTAAAATTCAGAAGTTATGAACTCTTCGTTATACTTGGGCATAAGAAGAAGAAAGTTGACCTTATGGGTTAGCCAAACTTAAAGGTATTGCCAAATATCAAAAAGGAGGAGATTGTTGGTGCAATCGACCTAGGTCATGATTTACCAGACTCGAGTGGAACTCAAGTAGGGTTTTGATGTTTGACAATGGGATTTGAGTATAGAGGATAATATGACTATGGAATGGTATGGGGCATCCGTAATCATATGGAAGTTAAGTATGGAAAGTCCAAATGGGAGTTAGCATGGGAGAAATCCAAGTTGGTCAAGGGTGACTGGACACTTGGTGTTGGAAAGTCCAACTGAAAGTTGGCAAGGGAAGTCCAAGTCGATCAAGGTTGACCGGACAACTAGCACGAAGAGAGTGAAGTCTTGGTAGGTCAAGAGTGACCAGATGACTAGGCAAGTGAAGTCCCGATAGGCAAGGGAGACCATGCTTGGCAAGGGAAGACTCGACTTGTCACACCTCGAGAGTATGCCGAGCCGAAAATAATCGGACAACATCTCCCCTGTACGTGATACAATTCTCTGATATACATAAAGTATTTCGGCCACAATCACATAACATATATATAGACATAATCCATAAAACACTACGGAAGATACTGACAAATAATAAATACACAATGACTCAACTATGCACTCCGGAATGACTTGACACAACAAGAACCATAATAGAAACCACATCAAAAGTCAAATACATACAACACATCCGTAACAACAAATACAGAAACGATACAGGATAAATTCTCAAAACAATAATCCAACAGAATACCACAAATCGTAACAAATATCAATCCGTTCGGTGTGAGATGGGATGAGCTAGCAGAGCTCCGAACATCCAAGGATTCTTCTACCTGCTATCTGGGTGACAGGAAACCCAGGGTCCGAGGTGGTGAGTATAAACTCAGGAGTAATATATAGAAAGTGTATGAACAACATATAAGAATATAGAAATCTAGAAGTATACATGTGAAAATCTACAGGTATACAGAATGAGTCCAATAGACATACAGTCCTAAATGTAATAACAAGTAACCACAGTATAGTCATACTCAATGCATATACTAAACTGATCAACTGAACATGAAGTAATGTACCAACGTACCTGACGGTCTACAATACCATAAGCTATATCATTCTGAACAGGTATACAATAACATAACCCATATAACGTACAATGTCAATCCCATATCTAACCAACACTCAGACATATGAACAATATATAATCACATGTAATAACAACCCGGTGCATACTACACTATGACATGACGCTAATCATATGCATACAATAGTCTGGACCAACACATATATCATGCTCAACATAAAGCAGTATATAATATGCAAATGACATGTATCATGATGAACAAGCATATGCAGCAAACATGGCTCAATCAAATGTAGCATCTCAAGCATATGTAAAACATATATCAAATACGTGCATACATATATATCAGTAATGCACATGCATGGCCATGTCTGTGGACCCATCCAACCATGACCCCAGTATGGCTTGGGTGGAACGACATGACAACTATCCCGACTCCAGCCGCCACCACTCTCGAGTGACCGAGTTGGGTAGTATGAAATAGTATCTAGCCGCCATAGAGCTATATTCTACTCACACGGGAATCCCTGCTGCTAGCCGCCCCGTCCCTACCCATGAGTAGATGAGCACCGCACCCAGGACAACTGCACATCACACGACCACCGTCTATAGTGGGTGAGTGTGCTAAATACCACTCCGCACAGTGGCCAAGTGCGCATCTCCAACTACCACCATCCATAGTGGCCGAGAACGACACACACAACAATGCTCTTCACTCAACCCTGCTACCACTACCCCGAGTGTCTAGGGAGGTAGGATGACTAGCGATCCTCTCAACCACAAGGGAGACCTAATCGCCAGCATGCATGCAATGTAATGATGCATAGCTTTATACATGTATCCTCACAACACTCCCTATCCCACGGGGAGTCCTGGTCAACCAAAAGTCAACTATGCAAGGACTATTATGTAGGGGATCGATTGGAAGCTAGAGGGGGTTGAATAGTGTTGTGCTCATTCAATGATGGAATTCATTGCGTTTATCTCTACAATTTCGTTAGTGCAGCAGAAATAGAAATAATACAATAACGAGACAAGAAAAACACAATTCACAACATGAGATATAATGTGGTTCGGAACCGCACGGTTCCTACTTCACGGATCGAGCTCTAAAGAGCTCTAGTGATGCACACACACTCACTAATCACAAATACTCCTTCTCGACTAAAGTCGGAGGTGGAGAAACCTCGTACAATAGATCACAACAATAATCTAAATGCTACAAGCAAATACAATGAAATACAAAGCAATACAAGTAAAGAAAAAACTTTACAAATGCTCTTTGAATGCTTGATCGCTTGGTTGCTTGATATCAACTTGGAGACCCTGATTTGCAGCAGCAAATCACCCCAAAAGCCCTAAAAAAACCATGCCTTTTTCCTCCATCACGAGCTCCTCATAAAGCTTCAACCTGTGCTAGAAAAAGTCAATCAGTCGACTGCTCGGGACCATCAGTCGACTAATGCCACTGTTGTCGTGAGACAATGGCAAAATCCACGTTGGATAAGTCTAACGGATCCATCATCAGTCGACTGATCAAACCCATCAGTCGACTGATGGAGCTTTCACTCGACGAGTCGAGTGTCGACTCCATTCTGTGGCTGATTTCTCGAGCACCAGTCAACTGATCACACGATCAGTCGACTGCTCGAGCCATCAGTCGACTGCCCACCTCTGGCAGTCGACTGCTAGGCCACTTCCCATAATCAAACCTTAGTTGACTCGGGCCAGTCGACTGCCATATGGCACCAATCGACTGGTACACCTCAAACATGATGTTTTAGCCCAAGTATGGTTCCCCCATACTTGCTAGACCACCCTTAGCCTAGACCTAAGCCTTCTAGCCACCTCCATCAGCCTCACGCCTCTCGGATCCCTCCAAGTCATCCATGACTTGTTCATCCATCGCGCTAGCCTCCAGGTGCTTCCATCGGCTATGTCATGCTAACGGTATCTACACCGCCAAGGTACATTGGACTTACGCCGCCAAGACTCTGCTTGGAATTTACGCCACCAACCATTGGACTAATGCTGCCAAGACTCCCGCTTGGACTTTACGCCGCCAATATCAAACCCCTTGGACTTCTCAAATGCCAAGACTTAATCTTGGACTTTCCCTTGCCAACCCATGTTGGACTTTCCATGCCAAGACCCATGCTTGGACTTTCCATGCCAAGTATCCATGACTTGGACTTTACTTTGCCAAGACCCATGCTTGGACTTTCCCAAATGCCAAGTGTCCCACTTAGACTTTCCCATGACAATTACATTGTCATATATTTTTGTCTAATATCAAAACATCTCTCGAGCCAAGCTCGATTCCTGGTCAATCGTGACCTGGGCCGATTGCACCAACAATCTCCCCCTTTTTGATGTTTGACAAAAATCAAACAAACCATTTGAGTTAGATCATCTAACTCAAATTCCCTTATCAATTTTCCAAATTGGTAATTTTACTCTCCCCCTTTTTGACATACATCAAAAAGGATCATCCAAGGAGGTCAATGTCTCATGTCCCAATGAGATCTTACAATCTCCCCCTTGGTCTAAAAATACCTAGGATGCCTACCATCTTCCTAGTGATAAGTCTCATATCACTCAAGAGAGACAATCCTATATGCTCTCCCAATTTCCAAATTGGGTCTCTCAAAATCCCATTTTCCTCCTCATGAGGAAAAATATCATTCATCATCCCATGATGAATTCCTCCCCCTAAAGGCTTGCTCCCCCTTGACCATTGTACCAACAATGTCCTTGGGAAGTCCCTAAGACAATAGGAACTATAAACCATCAAAAATAAGGTTAAAAGTTCAAACATGAACTCTCCCCACCTTAAATTTGATACAATATCCTAACACCTCTCCTAATCCATACCCAATGGATTTGCACCCTTTATAATGCTTCTCAAAGCATATCCTAGGGTTAGGAGTGGTTAGGGACCTTAACCGCAACTGAACAAGGGCTAAACAAATCTTGTTTTCCCTAAATCAGCATTGGCAGTCGACTCCGTCAGATACTAGTAAACTGCCACTCACATCAATCGACTGCCACCAAGGGCAGTCGGCTGATAACTGAAATTTTTGAATTTTAGTTATCAGAATTGAATTTCAGAAAATCATAAGTAATTCTACGTATATCGAAAAATCACGAAATTTGATACTTATATTACTTATAGTCAATACAATGGGTGAAAAATAATATAAAAATATTTTACCCATAAAATATTGAAATTAATACAAAATTCAAAAGTGAAGAAAACTTCTATGTTTTGGCTCACTTTGTATCAACTTCATCAATGGTGATTGCTATCAAAAGATAGACTTCACCAAGGTTTTCTAAAATGATTTTAAAAATGTTTTCAAAACCTTATTTTGGATCATATTCCTTGGGCTCTATGTACATGACTTGTATACATGCTCTCCCAATGATCCATTACTCATATAAGATAAGTTTGAGTTCATCTAAATGCAAAAACTATGCACCTTGAACTTAACTCATATCTTAGCATCTCACATGTATATAGGGTGTATAAATACACATACATGCCAATGTGAGGTGAGATGTGGGTTTTGTTCTACCTAATCTAGGATTTCATGCATTTTCTAAGGCAACTTTACTTGATTCCCTTATACATGGGACTTCAAGTCATGTCAATTGTCCTTAACTCAATTTTAATCAAATGCATGAATGATTATGACATTAATGATGATATAAATAAGCATATTCTCATAATCATGATGTCATGACATAATATGAAATCTAAAAACACATGACATTAATCCTTAATCCTAAAAAAAACATGCTCATGACATATAGATGCTAGAAATAAATATGATGTCATGGCATGTTATATGGCAAATCAAGGCATGACAAATAAAAAGTATAGCTATAATAATACCTAAATTTTAATATTAATTGCCTTTTGAGATAATTAAGTATATTTTTCCATAAAACCTATTAATATCCCAAGTGTGCCAAAAACCCAAAATGGCACACTATGACCTCTAAACCTAAATTGTGTCAATTCAATTGATTTTTCATAATCTTCAAGGTATATTGGCACATCCTAAAATCTTTTAGGATTAAAATCAAAATCTATTTCCAAGACATCCATAACCTTGAAAATAATCCTAAAGTGCCACCTTTGTCATGGTTGAGTTAACTACCCATCTAATCAAGGTTGACACACCCTAAACTCATCTAGCGTGAATCAATCACGCTCTTAGCAACCCAAAACCTATTTGAGCTCCTAGGGTTAATTAGGTATTCCTTAGGGATAACCTCCCTAGGTACCTTTCTAATGACCCTCCTAGGCTTATTAGCCTTGGTCATTTTGGTCTTGCCTAGGTTAACCTTAGGGATTGCCTCCTTAGTAACCTTCTTAGTGGTCACCCTAGGTTTCTTCGAAACCCTAGCCACTAGGCACTTACCATGGTTACTTTTAGGGATAACTTCCCTAGTAACCTTGGTCTTCCTAGACCTAGTTTGTGTTCCATAGTCAAATGGAACACAATGATAAGCCACCTTTGGCTTAGGTTTGTGACCCAAACCTTTCTTGCCCTTGGTTGACTTTTGTCTTTTGGGTCCTAGATGTTGACTTTGAGATCTTGACCCATGACTTTGACCATTAGACCCTTGAATTTGATTTTGCATAACCTTAAGGGTCTTTTCAAGTTTTTCAAGCCTTGACCTCAAGGCTTGATTTTCAACCTCTAATTGCCCAATTGATTTTTGATTAAATTCTTGGGCATGGGACTTTCTAGGCATATGCCTAGTCCACCTTCCTAATTGTCTCCCTAGGTAGAATTGGTCTTGAGTTATTTGACCTAGGTTTGTCCTTAGATAAATTGTTTTTAGGGACATTAGTCCCAAATTTCTTCTTATTATCTAAGTGGACATTTTTAGCACCTAAGCAAAAATATTTATCTCTAGCATGCTTTTCATGGTGAATTGCAAGAGAATTAAAATTCCAAGCATGCTTTTGACTTTTAAATTTAGAAGGTGCATTATTGAAATATACCTTAGGGTTTGCCTTGGAGGCTCCCCCTACATGTATAGCTCCCTCTTTGACTTTCTTGCTCCCCCTAGGGCATGAATTCCTAAAATGCCCCGGTTGTTGGCACTTGAAGCAAATGACGTGCTCTTTTCTTCTTCTAGTGGGGGCACCGACATCTTTTGATCTTTCTTAAGGTTTTGGTGCCGGAGGAGCTTTCTTGATCCTTTTAGGACACTTACTCTTGTAGTGTCCTTGCTCCCTACACTCAAAGCATATAATATTATTTTTGTTTAAAACCAAATTGCTTGAGTTACCTAGTTCGGTGGTGAGGGACTCTTGAGTCTTTTCTTCCTCTCGACCGGATGTGGATGACTCCTCTTGTTGCTCCGGTGTTGAGGATGCTCTAATCTCCACCTCAATCCTAGAGGTGGATGCTTTTTCCACTTCCTCCACCGATCCGGAAGTTGACGCCCTATCAACTTCCGACTCCTCAAGCTCTTTAGATGGCGATGTGCTTGCTTGAGCTTGAGAGGGTGAGCACTCCTCTTCTTTGACCGATGATAAATTTTCATGGAGCTTTGCCACTTGGCTCCATAGATCCTTGGCATCTACATAATTACCTAACATACACAAGATATTGTTAGGCATTAAATCAATTAAAAATTTTATCACCTTATCATTTTTCTCGGATGCTTGGACTTGCTCTTTGGTCAATCTCTTCTTTTTGAGGAATCCACCTCTTGGTCCTCTTGGATATTCAAATCCATCCATTAATATGGATCATTCCTAAAAATCCTTCATCATCAAAAAATCTTCAATTCTTCTCTTCCAAGAATTGAAGCCTTCTCATCCATAGAAAGCATATGGGACCGGTGTGTTGATATCCCATCCTAGTTGTTCTTGAACTTCCATCTTCCCTCTAGCTTCTTTAGCTCCCGGCGGTTAATCCGTAGAAGAGCCCCGGGATTTGATACCAATTGTAGGGGATCGATTGGAAGCTAGAGGGGGGGTGAATAGCGTTGTGCTTGTTCGATGATGGAATTTGTTGCGTTTGACTCTACAATTTCGTTAGCGCAACGGAAATAGAAATAATACAATAACGAGACAAGACAAACACAATTCACAACACGAGATATAACGTGGTTCAGAACCGCACGGTTCCTACTCCACGGATCGAGCTCTAAAGAGCTCTAGTGATGCACACACACTCACTAATCACAAATACTCCTTCTCGACACAAGTCGAAGGTGGAGAAACCTCGTACAATAGATTACAACAATATTCTAAATGCTACAAGCAAATACAATGAAATACAAAGCAATACAAGTAAAGAAAACACTTTACAAATGCTCTTTGAATGCTTGATCGCTTGGTTGCTTCATATCAACTTGGAGACCCTGATTTGCAACAGCAAATCGCCCCAAAAGCCCTCAAAAAACCATGCCTTTTTCCTCCATCACGAGCCCCTAATAAAGCTTCAACCTGTACTGAAAAAAGTCGATCAGTCGACTGCTTGGGACCATCAGTCGACTGATGCCACTGTTGTCGTGAGACAATGGCTAAATCCACGTTGGATAAGTCCAACGGATCGATCATCAGTCGACTGATTAAACCCATCAATCGACTGATGGAGCCTTCACTCGACCAGTCGAGTGTTGACTCCATTCTGTGGTCGATTTCTTGAGCACCAGTCGACTGATCACACAATCAGTCGACTGCTCGAGCCATCAATTGACTACCAACCTCAAGCAATCGACTGCTAGGCCACTTCCCGCAGTCAAACCCTAGTTGACTCGGGCCAGTCGACTGTCATATGGCACCAGTCGACTGGTACACCTCAAACATGAGGTTTTAGCCCAAGTATGGTTCCCCCATACTTGCTAGACCACCCTTAGCCTAAACCTAAGCCTTCTAACCACCTCCATCAGCCTCACCCCTCTCGGATCCCTCCAAGTCATCCATGACTTGTTCATCCATCGCGCTAGACTCTAGGTGCTTCCATCAGCTATGTCATGCTAACGGTGTCTACACCGCCAAGGCACATTGGACTTACACCGCCAAGACTCCGCTTGGAATTTATGCCGCCAACCATTGGACTTATGCTGCCAAGACTCCCGCTTGGACTTTACGCCGCCAATATCAAACACCTTGGACTTCTCAAATGCCAAGACTTAAGCTTGGACTTTCCCTTGCCAACCCATGTTGGACTTTCCATGCCACGCCCCATGCTTGGACTTTCCATGCCAAGTATCCATGACTTGGACTTTACTTTGCCAAGACCCATGCTTGGACTTTCCCAAATGCCAAGTGTCCCACTTGGACTTTCCCATGACAATTACATTGCCATATGTTTTTGTCTAACATCAAAATATCTCTCGAGCCAAGCTCGAGTCCTGGTCAATTGTGACCTGGGCTGATTGCACCAACATATTAATCCATAAGACTCTCTCTCTATATCATACAGAGAGTCATACACATCTGACAGTCAACCACGCTAAGACCTCCAGTCCATAGTGAGATACCATCGACCGTCCATATAACCATACACAGGCACACGATCCATAATGGATATACCATCACGCTAGGACCTCTAGTCCTTAGCCACATACTGACAACCACACACTTATCTATGCACAGACAACTAGATCCACCATAGATGCACCACTGATATGTGTATGTTATAAAAATCGACTCCATAATCCAATCCATCACCTAACCCAAGTGATGTAACATAGTAACCCAATCTGAGGTCAAAAAGATAACCCTAACCGCATGTACTTAACTGAGCATCAATCAGCTAACACACACTAGGGTTTGTAGTTCATATCCATGATAGATAAACGATGAAGTAACAACCATATATCTCAAAGGTCAAGGCTAAGTACATGCACATGATTAAATAAGAGTGGATCTAAGATCAAAGGTTTCATCATAAGTCCAAATTCATGCACTGGAATTAGTCAAAACTACCTGACCAGGGTAGATATTACCCACCTGATATGTAATCCATGCTATTCATCTCCACGTCCATGTATCTATCACAATCAAAGTCCTGTAACAATATGATACAATTAAGTACCATCACATATCTAATGATCGAATCAAATCCTACATCAACCTTGTATCTCGATCAACTAATAATGCACAATCAACTACAACATCAACTACAGATATAGTAAGCATCCATATTACTTAGATCTATACTTACCTCATGTTGCTTTAATCTCTCCCAGCTTGTTCACCCGAAGGAAACTATGATTCAACCAATAACAACGCAACCAGGAGCTACATAAGACAAAAATATCGCAATAACAATCATACAACGTACACTAGATTTAAATCAATTAACCTCTTACTTCATTCCAACCAATTCACTTCAATGCACCAATTCACAATACCTTATTGTCAATACCTCCAACCATAGCTCAACTAGTACAGATTCAATCACAGCTACCCAATTCCAAGTATAGGTATTAGATCTGCATCAACCAACCAAATCAAAAGCAAAATATTACTTAGATCATCCTCATTACCTACAATCAGCTATAATTATCACACAACAACTACAATTCAACCCAAATCTACGCTTACCTTGCTTACCCTCACCCGTGCAGCTTCAAACCCATTAGCCTGCCATTGAGCTACAAGAGTAGCATTCATTCACCAAATCTCGGAATGGATCTGGGTTTTCCAGAGCAGTCTCTGATCCACTGATCGAGCCACCAACGACCACCACCACCTTAGATCTCGACAGTAGTATCAAGTAGCTATGATGCACATGCAAGAACCCAGTAGCCAATGCATTGCTCGTAGCTGAGGAAAAGGCAGCTGATGGTGGAAATCAACCAGTGCTTCAAGTAGTGGTTAACGACAAGGTCGATCGGCCAAGCACAGGGGAAGAAGAACACCAATGATGAGGAAGAAGGGCGCCGACAAGTTGAGCTTCACGATAAGAACCAAATCAGGATCAGGGACAATCGAGGGTGTCACAGTGACGAAATCAGAGGAAGGGGAAGAACTCCAGCATGGCTGATGGTCGATTCGGGTGACCAAAGGCGGTTGTGACAGTGAAGGCGAGCCTCCCTGTCAAGAAGCAGATAGGGCAATGATCCTATGTAAAGATCGACACCGACGACAATCGATATTGGTCGCAGATTAGGGCGTCGGATGGGGAAGTGGTGTGTCAACTACAATGTACGACGACCGAAGTAATCCACAACGGCGAAAGCTAAGAGCGACGGAGATGGTAGCGAGTATCGCATAACAATCGATTAGGGCGACAAGAGGAGTTGGCTCGGTGGCCGCGGTGATCATCCCATGTGTTGGAGCAAACTCGATGGCCAAAGGAGCTCGCTGCCGTCGAGATCCGGAGAGGCATCGACGACGGAGCATCAGGGAGAAGAAATCGCCGGCAACAGCGGTGATTCGGAAGAGACGAGAGGCAGAGGTGAAGCGGAAATCACAAGCGAGGAAAAAGGAGAAATCGCGATAAGGGAAGAAGAAATCTGCGTCCAAACGGGTCGGGTTCGGCCTTATAAACCCACCCCTTGTGGTTAAACTAGCCTAGGTCAAGTCTAAGCTAGCCTACGTTGACCCAACCACCTATTTAAGCTTAAATCTTCCTCGTATGGACTTTTTTTGAATCCGAAAAAATTTCTTGTGAACTCCTGAGAAATTATATAAGACAATTTCTCCATTAACAAAGTGTATTTTATTTTATTATTATTATTATTATTCGGTATCTTACATTCTCCCCCACTAACAAAAATTTGGTCCCCAAATTTCCGACTCATGTACGAATATGAGATGTCATAACAACCATCTCAAGTATCTGGAGAAAAGTCACACACCTCAAATACTAAGTGGGCGTACTGACAGCCTCTAAAATCTATCATAGATACTCTCAACAGACCTTTTAAAGTCTGAATAACACCTTCATATCGCTCACATATCAAAAAGTACATAATTGTACTAGAGTGGAGCTCTATACTCGTGACTGGTGGGAGACTTTGCCAGATCCATAAGGTAAATCCTGAATCACTATCAGAAATGATACTCAAGGATACTCCATGGATATAATTCCATCAAGCGATCCAAAGAAATCCACCCTACAGTTCGGAAGAAAATGAGCGGACCTAGCTAATCGATCATCAATTATCCAAATCACATCAAGTTCTTTCCGAATTCTAGATACTCTCCCAACACAGTCCATCAAACTAGGCTCCTACTTCTATCTCGGTACATAACCCTACTGGTCACAATATTCCACCTTTACTTGTTGGCACACCCAACATTGAACTACGAAATCAATCATGTCCTATATGTCGTTCCACTCTGAAGAACGTCTCAAACTCACTATTTTCGGATACACTCCGAATACATCACCAATCTTGAATGAAGAGTCTCCTGGAACAACTCTTCCTAAATCGAATGCAACTCTGTAACCCACTATTCTCTTCGGAGATGGAGAATTTCTTTCTCACAAGAGAAATCAATCTAATGTCCAAAATTTCACTCTATCACACAGAACTGGAAGTGACTAGGAGACTATACTGACCAACCTCCCTTGCCACAACTATATGTGTTCCATCAATTCTATAGTAGCTACTCAACAGCTGGTCAAAACTCCATGAGCACTCGTGCTCTATACCTTTACTAAACAAGATAATAACCGCTAAGTCTCTGTCATATGTATGACAACTCATCTTGTAGTTCCCCAACTGGTATACTCATAAAATACATCTCAATCAACTGTATCGGAACCTTTCTAATCCTATCTAAGAATATTCTAGACCTAGCTACCTATAAACTACCAGTATCTCTCGATAGACCACCAAATAGGGTAACTAAAATTAATACCCTGAATGCCCACTTCTTCGGTCTTTTATACCTCTTCCCGAGTAACCATGTAAACTCTCCCAACATCTGTTCTTGACAGTTGAGCTGACTACCATGGAGGAACTGAAATCTACTGCTGAGACTGAGATACCAACCAAAACAACTACAGCAGAGATGGTAAACACTGTTGTACTGGTAAAGAATACACAACCGACTATAAAATATTGAATAGCTGCCAACATCGTAGCATGCTCCAACTCTGCAAAAGGTATAGCTACGTTTGGAGAGGTAACAGTTGTTGTCTGGACGTCTGAGTCTTCTGAGATGTCTTCTGCTGATACTGCTGAGTAACTCACTTCCCCTGGAGGAAATCATCTAGGAACTCCACTATGTCTGAGGTAATAGGTCATTACTAATGTGATAATCCAATCTTCTACGATGATATTGGCTTCCGAGGTTGTGGATCGTCCTCTCGAAAGCTTCATCCATAGTCTTCAACTGAGTCTTCAAAGTACATACTCTCCTCATAGATACTGGCTGCTTATGGTAGAAGCAGATAAAATGATCCATCGGATAATCTGACTCTCCGTGTCATCATGACCCGCACTACATGCACATAATCTCTCTTCGAAGTCTTTCTTCTGAGTTCGCTGATAAATATGAGAAGATGCTGATAATCTGCAGTCGGTCTTCTATGATCGGGAAACTCTCCAGTAGTCGCTCGTGACTCATGACTCTAATCTTGCTCCTTTTGTCAAACATTCGGAGACTTCTGATTCCAATAATTTGACTTGCAATATATGCTTATCAAATCTCCAACTCTTAAAACACTAGCTACGGAGTCATTCCTATACACATGACTCAGTCTAATACCTTCCGATAGGATCTAATAGAAGATTCAAACATCCTGATCAAGATGTCAACCAATAAACCGTAGGTGGCTTAAGACATGTCGATCACATTCTCGAGCTATTAGGTGGTCGTAACCCTCGCAAGTCTAACGACTTTGCATGGTACATTCGTTACCAAATAATCACCCAACCTGAAGCTCAAGAATTCCCTGACGATGAGTCAAAGAAGATGACATGGGAAAATACTCTCTCACAACATCACTACACCATACCCAAGTGATGTGTGATTTTCTGAAGGTTATTTCCTACCTCTTCCACCAAGTATAGGCTTGATCCCGATAATGGTATGCAACTAACTCCACTTTCTCTGTATAACACGAGTTAAGTACTCAAAAATACCTTCAAAGTTATACAACCCAGTACGAATAATTCAGGAATCCGAATCCCTATGCAACATCATCCACTAATTTCCTATTATTTGCATCAGCAATAGTATATTCGCTTAGTCCATTACCCCTCAGGTAATAATCTGACAAGCATAATTAGTGAACATACTTAGAAATGTAATCTTTGATCTCCACAAGAGATGTGACTACCTAACCCCTGCTTTCCGACTCGATATTAGTCGACTCTCAAAGGTAATTTACCCTTTCGATAGCAGGTCCAAGACACACAGACTCTACATGTTGTTCCTATGGTCAACTCAAACCACGGGTTCGAATAGCAACTAACACACTAAAAGTCATCCCTATTATAAGCAACTAAATGCATAGCCAACAGAAAGATATGTGATAACGGTTATCATACCTTAAACCTTGTAGCTCGGAGATGTCTACAACAGCCAGATCCTAGAACTCACAAAACTAAAACCGAGTAAAACAAAACTCAATGTCCGAACGAAATAAAATTTGAAAGTGGACTTTGCAACCTAGGGTTCTGATACCAATAAAATTGTCACACCCCGAGAGTATGCTGAGCCAAAAATAATCGGACAGCATCTCCTCTGTACATGATACAATTCTCTGATATACATAAAGCTTTTCGGCCATAATCACATAACATATATATGGACATAATCCATAAAACACAGCGGAAGATACTGACAAATAATAAATACACAATGACTCAACTATACACTCCAGAGTGACTTGACATAACAAGAACAATAATAGAAACCACAACAAAATTCAAATACATACAACACATCCGTTACCACAAATACAGATACGATATAGGATAAAATCTCAAAACAATAATCCAACAGAATACCACAAATCATAACAAATATCCATCCGTTCGGTGTGAGAAGAGATCAGCTGGCGGAGCTCCGAATATCCAAGGAATCTTCTACCTGCTACTTGGACGATAGGAAACCCAGGGTCCGAGGTGGTGGTATAAACTCAGGGGTAATATATAGAAAGTGCATGAACAACATATAGGGATATAGAGATCTACAAGTATACATGTAAAAATCTACAGGTATACAGAATGAGTCCAATAGACATACAGTCCTAAATGTAATAACAAGTAACCACAGTATAGTAATACTCAATGCATATACTAAACTAATCAACTGAACGTGAAGTAATGTACCAATGTATCTAACGGTCTGCAACACCATAAGCTATATCATCCTGAAGAGGTATACAATAACATAAACCATATAACGTACAATGTCAATCCCATATCTGACCAACACTCAGACATATGAACAGTATATAATCACATGTAATAACAACCTGGTCCATACTACACTATGACATGATGCTAATCAAATGCATACAATGTAACACCCCCCTAGTCTTTCCACTCTCTACCAGGGGAGATGTCACTACTTTACTGTCTTATTCTTAAATTCATGCAATATACTGATGCAATATGCTAACAACTAACATGATCATAAGAACCTTGACATCACTTAAATAATAATCATTTCAAGATCTTCACATGACATGCAAGTATTAAGACTAACCCAACATGACTCTAGCATTCTTTGGTCTCAACCATAAGCAATCTAGTTGAACTTCAACAATATAAAAAAGAAAACAATTAAAAACTAAAAATCTGGGTTAGACATATGCACTTAGGATCTTTTATTTCCACTGTTCCGTCGCCACACACACTCAGCACTTCATACGCCATGCCACCTTACTGAAGCTTTATTTACCTTTATCTGCAGTATAAGGAAATGCAAACTGTAAGAAATAACGCTTAGTAAGTACTTTCTATGCTCACAAAAATATGCACTATATGAAATCATGCAAATAGTTCTCTTACCCTTGATACATTGATACACATGCAAGCACAACTGGAAATTATAATTCTGAATACATGTCTCTTGTATAAACCATGCTCTTAAGTATTTTAAAACTTATAAACAGTGTATCTGAACTGAAATGATTAACTTTGAAAAAAACTTTTACTTATACTTATACTGATACATTAAAATAATAATCATCCTGGATATGGGCACGGCATAGTACCAATGCGTGCATTCCTAATAGGCCGGGGTGGCCAACCACCGAACCTACTAGGGTAACTGAAATTGAGGGCCTCGGCCCGTGGGCGAAATTGATGCCCGGTACATGCCCTGTCAAAAAGTAAAATACTTCCTTTATACTTATATTGTTATACATACTGAAGGAAATGCTCTTAATCCCCTAAATCACGAATGGGGAGCACCATAAAGATCATTATGCTCTTGACCCCCAAAACTGAAATGGGGAGCATACTGAAGATCGTTGTGCTCTTAATCCCCAATTCGAACGGGGAGTATCTTTAAATTTTCTTTATAAAGGAAATATTTTTACATCTTACTCCATATCATGCATATAATTGTAAGCTACAACTCATCTACAACATACATGATCATAAATCATATTCTTATCATGGATCTAAATATGATGCTGAATTACTCATAACATAACGGTAAAATCACGTAACTGAAAACACCATGCATAACTGGAAATAATATGCACATAAAAATATATCAATGATATACGATAACTACTTATACTGCAGGTGAGCAATACTTACCTCCTATGCTTTTTCACCAATTTATACCGTTAGATTTCGTAAAGAGAAGACCTTCTACGTGTTCCTTTGCTTTATCGTGATCCTCTACTAAGTCCTTGCAGAAATTCCTCTTGAAAAATCCCTTCTTGAATTATCCAAAGGAAAGATAACCTTCTTCCTTGCTCCGACGGCTGGAACACGAGAGATCGAGAGAGAGAAAGAGGTGAGAGTTCGACGGTTGGAGAGGGAGAGAGAGAGAGAGAGGTGGCGTGAGGGAGAGAGAGAGAGAGAAGCGGCTTGGAAATAAAGAAAATTAGAGGAGGCGTGAGATTTTATAGAGAGATAAGGAAAATATATATATATAAAAATTAGAATTTTTCTTAACCTAATTACTCCTTTAAATAATTAGTCAAATTAACCAATCTTTCCTTTTTTTTGCATATAGATATATTTTGTTATATCCTATCCATTGGTAATCTTATGACTTAGTGGTGGGAAGCCTATTCCCCCAAACGAACAGTTCATGGTTTGAGCCTCGGCTAACGAACCAAATTTTTTTATTTATTTTTTATTCCTATTCTTAATTATTTCTATTTTTATTATTATTATTATTATTATTATTATTATTATTTTATTCCTATTTTTACTATTTCTATTCTTATTCTTATTTCTATTTTCCTCTAATAAAAATATAGGAATTAAAATTTGGGGTGTTACAATCCCTTATACCTTATAAAAGTTTCGTCCTCGAAACTTAGAAAAGCTCAGGGTACTTTTGCTTTATGTCATCCTCACGTTCCCAGGTTGCTTCTTCAACCCTTTGACTTTGCCATAAGACTTTTACTAACGATATTTCTTTATTTCTTAGTTTCCTGACTGCTCAATCTATTATCTGAATAGGTCGACTTTCATAACTTAGATCATCTGTCAATCAATCCGCTTTGTGGCTCAACCACTTGGTTGGTGTCTGGGACGTGCTTCTTAAGCATTGAAACATGAAATACATTGTAGATAGATGACATTTCCTGTGGTAGCTCTAGCTCATAAGCCACCTTACCAACTCTCTTGGTGATCAGGTAGGGGCTTACATATCTGGGACTTAACTTGCCTTTCTTCCCAAATCTCATTACCCCTTTCATAGGAGCTACCTTAATGAACACTGAATCCCCGACTTTGAACTCTAGGGGTCTGCGTCGGACATCGGCATAACTCTTCTATCGACTTTGGGCAGTCTCTATCCTTTGGCGTATGTTCTTTATAGCTTTGGTGGTGTCATCTATAAAATCAGTCTTGAGTCTCATTTCTTTCTTCTCGCCACCCTCATACCAACAGATAGACGATCTGCATCTCCTTCCATACAAGGCTTCATAAGGTGTCATTCCAATTGTGGTTTGATAACTATTATTATAGGCAAACTCTGCCAAATACAAATATTTACACCAGCTTCTTTTAAAATCTAAGGCACAAGCTCTAAGCATGTCCTCCAAAATCTGATTCACTCTTTCTGTTTGCCCATCTGTCTAAGGATGAAATGCAGTGCTGAATCGTAGCTTAGTGTCGAGGGTTGTCTGAACACACTCCCAGAAGTGTGAAGTGAAGCGACTGTCTCTATCAGAGATAATGGTCTTAGGTACTCCATGCAGTCTAATCACTTCCTTGACATATAACTGGGCTAACTGTTCCATGGAGTATGATATTCTGATAGACATGAAGTGAGCAGACTTTGTCAATCTATCGACAACTACCTAAATAGAATCGTAGTCATTGGTTGTTTTGGGCAGTCCTACTATGAAATTCATGGCTAGTTTCTCCCACTTCCATTCTGGAATCTGGATAGGCTGTAGAACTCCTCCTGGTCTCTGGTGTTCGGCTTTCACTCTCTGACATGTCAGACAAGTGCTAACATACTTATCCACGTCCCTCTTCATACTAAGCCACCAGAATTTTCCTTTCATATCTTGATACATCTTGGTGGATCTAGGATGCATCGAATATGGGGTCCCATGAGTTTCTTCTAGGATCTTCTTTCTTAAGTCTAGGTCCTTGGGGACACATAAGCATTCACCCAAATATAATACCTCACTATCAGAGACACGGAATCCTTCATCCTTTCCTTCTTGGATCTCTTGCTTGATCCTTTGGATGCTAGGATCTTTGTCCTGTCTTGCTAATATATCCTCGAACAGTGTAGGTACTATGGTTAAGGCAGAGAATTGTCCAGAAATGATCTCAACCCCAAAATTCATTATCTCTTTCTCCAGTGGTTGGGATAGTGTTGCTAGGGACATCAAAGTGGTGCATAATTTTCTACTCAGCGCGTCTGCTACTTTGTTTGCCTTTCCAGGATGGTAGTGGATTTCACAGTTATAGTCTTTTACTAGCTCAAGTCATCTGTGTGGTCGCATATTCAGATCCTTCTGAGTGAAGAAATACTTTAGACTCTGGTGATCTGTGTAAATCTTGCATTGGACTCCATATAAGTAATGTCTCCAAACTTTCAGAGCAAAGACCACTGCTGCCAACTCAAGGTCATGAATGGGGTAATTCTTTTCGTAGTCCTTGAGTTGTCTAGATGCATAAGCAATGACTTTACCCTTCTGCATAAGTACTGCTCCGAGTCCCATCTTGGATGCATCACTATACAGGTCAAATCCCTTATTACTTTCTGGAAGGGTAAGCACTGGAGCACTTGTGAGTCTCTTCTTTAATTCAAGGAAGCTCTTTTCACAATCTTCGGTCTATTCGAACTTCTTGTTCTTTCTGGTAAGAACCGTCAATGGTGAAGCTATCCTTGAGAAGTTTTCCACAAACTTTCGATAGTACCCTGCTGATCCAAGGAAACTTCTGACTTCACTGGCATTCTTTGGTTGACCCCAATTACTGACTGCTTCTATCTTTGTCGGGACTACCATAACTCCATCTTTTGAAATAACATGACCCAGAAACGATATTCGATCAAGCCAAAACTCACACTTGGAGAACTTTGCATATAACTATCTTTGCTGAAGGGTCTGCAAGACTGTCTTCAAGTGTTTGACATGTTCTTCCTGGGTTCTCGAGTAGATAAGGATGTCGTCAATGAAAACGACTATAAACTTATCAAGGTACTCCTTAAATATCCAATTCATCAAGTCCATAAACATAGCGGGTGCATTTGTCACTCCGAAGAGCATGACCACGAACTCATAGTGTCCATACCTCGTTCGAAAGACTGTTTTCGGTATATCATCCTCTTTAACTCTTACTTGATGATAACCTGACTGCAAATCAATCTTGGAGAAGACTGTGGCTCCCCTCAATTGATCAAATAAATCCTCTATCCCTGGCAGAGGATATATATTCTTGATCGTCACTTGATTCAAGGCTCGATAGTCTATGCACATCCTCATAGACCCATCTTTCTTTTTCACGAACAACACTGGAGCTCCCCATGAGGAATGACTAGGGCAGATGAATCCCTTGTCTAGTAACTCCGGTAATTGTTCCTGAAGCTCTTTCAAATCAGCTGGGGTTATACGATAGGGTGCTTTTGAGATTGGGTTGGTACCAGGAATAAGCTAAATCTCAAACTCAACTTCCCTTCTAGGTGCTAGTCCTAGTAGCTCGTTAGGAAATACTTCCGGGTAGTCACATACAATTGGGACTTCTTTCAGCTTTTGGCTTCTGTCTTGCTTAGTATCAATTATATGTGCTAAATACCCAGTGCATCCACTAGCTAGCATCTTCTGAGCTTCCATGGCAGATAAGAACTTCTTAGTCTTCTTCCTTGGTTCTTCAATAAACTCAAATTTGGCCTCAGTCTCGGGTTGAAATACTACTCTTCGCTTACGACACTCAATGGAAGCACCGTACTTGCTCAGAAATTCCATTCCAAAGATGACATCATAGTCATGTATGTCCAGCAAGATCAAATCACTATAAAGCTTTCTGTCTGAAATTCTGATCGGCACGGCACATAACTAGTGTGTAGATGTTATTATTTCACCCGAAGGTAGGGTTGTCAAAAACTGAATATCTAAGATATCCGGAGTTATATCTATCTTCTTAGCAAATACCATAGACATGAAAGAATGAGTTGCCCCAGTATCAAATAGTACGGTAGCATGCTGACTAAGGATAGGTATCTGACCTGTGACTACCGTAGAAGCATTTGCTACCTCTTCCTTGGTGAGGGAGAAGATCCGGGCATTAGGTGTAACTGATGGGGCCTCTAATCTTCCTTGGCTGATGTGAGGACCCTCCAGTGCTCCTTGCATCTGATGTAGCTGAGTTGGTCTACCTCCATACTGAGTAGACTATGCCGGAGGTAGATTGGTCTTGGTGGGGCACTGGTTGGCGAAGTGTCCCTCGACACCACATATATAACACCCGCTCATGCCTTGGCGGCAAACTCCTGGATGCTTCCTCCCACACTTAGAACATGTTGGATACGTAGGCTGCTTACTGGCTGAACCTCCCTTTGCATTATTCCATTGTTTCCTCTTGCCATTGTTGTTTCGCTTCTAGTTCGAATTACCGCTCTGAGGTTTCTGACCCCCTGAACTTCCCTGGCTTTTGTTTTTCATTGAGGCTAGCTTCTGGTGCTTGATACTATTCATGTAATGCTCCGTGATTAGCGCACTACTGATTATCTCTTCAGTGGTCTGTGGTCTATTAATTCTACAAGCTACATTCAGAGCTATCTCCGATCTCAACATCTTTAGCATCAACCTAACTCTTTCCTTCTCAGTACTGACCAGTTTCGGACATACGCGAGTCAACCTATTGAATCTCTTTACTGCTTTGTCTACTGATAAATCCCCTTGTCAAAACTCCATGAACTCATCATAAGATGATCAAGTGAAACCACTATAAGGCTATTATCACTATTTTTTTTCATCTTCACATACATATCTAGGTATGCTCTATTACTTACTGTCTATCATCTTCATATATATATATATATGCAAGCATGTTTAACTCAAAGAGAACATTCTAGGTGAGCATGTTTAACTTAAAAGAAGCATTCCTTACCACTCATAAAATAAATAAAGCAGATAAATACTTGCTTACTTGGAGGTGGCAGGACTGATGCTCGATGTGTGTGTGACGGAAGGGAGGAGACTCGCTCTGATACCATCTTGTAACACCCCCCCTAGTCTTTCCACTTTCTACCAGGGGAGATGTCACTACTTTACTATCTTATTCTTAAATTCATGCAATATACTGATGCAATATGCTAACAACTAACATGATCATAAGGACCTTGACATCACTTAAATAATAACCATTTCAAGATCTTCACATGACATGCAAGTATTAAGACTAACCCAACATGACTCTAGCATTCTTTGGTCTCAACCATAAGCAATCCAGTTGAACTTCAACAATATAAAAAAGAAAAAAATTAAAAACTAAAAATCTGGGTTAGACATCTGCACTTAGAATCCTTTATTTCCACTGTTCCGTTGCCACACACACTCAGCAATTCATCCGCCATGCCACCTTACTGAAGCTTTATTTACCTTTATCTGCAGTATAAGGAAATGCAAACTGTAAGTAATAACGCTTAGTAAGTACTTTCTATGCTCACAAAAACATGCACTGTATGAAATCATGCAACTAGTTCTCTTACCCTTGATACATTGATACACATGCAAATATAACTGGAAATCATAATTCTGAATACATGTCTCTTGTATAAACCATGCTCTTAAGTATTTTAAAACTTATAAACAGTGTATCTGAACTGAAATGATTAACTTTGAAAAAAACTTTTACTTATACTTATACTGATACTTTAAAATAATAATCATCCTGGATAGTACTAATATTCTATAGGTGGGGTGGCAACCACCGAACCTACTAGGTAATCAAATCGAGGGCCTCGGCGTGGTAAATCGATGCCCTTGCATGCCCTGTCAAAAAGTAAAATACTTCCTTTATACTTATATTCTTATACATACTGAAGGAAATGCTCTTAATCCCCTAAATCACGAATGGGGAGCACCATAAAGATCATTATGCTCTTGACCCCCAAAACTGAAATGGGGAGCATACTGAAGATCGTTGTGCTCTTAATCCCCAATTCAAACAGGGACCATCTTTAAATTTTCTTTATAAAGGAAATATTTTTACATCTTACTCCATATCATGCATATAATTGTAAGCTACAACTCATCTACAACATACATGATCATAAATCATATTCTTATCATGGATCTAAACATGATGCTGAATTACCCATAACATAACAGTAAAATCACGTAACTGAAAACACCATGCATAATTGGAAATAACATGCACATAAAAATATATCAATGATATACGATAACTACTTATACTGTAGGTGAGCAATACTTACCTCCTATGTTTTTTCACAAATTTATACCATTAGATTTCGTAAAGAGAAGACCTTCTACGTGTTCATTTGCTTTATCGTGATCCTCTACTAAGTCCTTGAGGAAATTCCTCTTGAAAAATCCCCTCTTGAATTATCCAAAGGAAAGACAATCTTCTTCCTTGCTCCGACGGCTGGAACACGAGAGATCGAGAGAGAGAAAGAGGTGAGAGTTCGGCGGTTGGAGAGGGAGAGAGAGAGAGAGAGAGAAGTGGCTTGGAAATAAAGAAAATTAGAGGAGGCGTGAGATTTTATAGAGAGATAAGGAAAAAATATATATATATAAATTAGAATTTTTCTTAACCTAATTACCCCTTTAAATAATTAGTCAAATTAGCCAATCTTTCCTTTTTTTCACCTATAGATTTATTTTGTTATATCCTATCCATTGGTAATATTATGACTTAGTAGTGGGAAGTCTATTCCCCCAAACCAACGGTTCATGGTTCGAGCCTCGGCTAACGAACCAAATTTTTTTTTATATTTTTTATTCCTATTCTTAATTATTCCTATTTTTATTATTATTATTATTATTATTATTATTATTATTATTATTATTATTATTCTATTCCTATTTTTATTATTTCTATTCTTATTCTTATTTCTATTTTCCTCAAATAAAAATATAAGAATTAAAATTTGGGGTGTTACATACAATAGTCTGGACCAACACATATATCATGCTCAACACACAACAGTATATAATATGCAAATGACATGTATCATGATGAACAAGCATATACAGCAAACATAGCTCAATCAAATGCAGCATCTCACAGGCATATGTAAAACATATATCAAATACATGCATACATATATATCAGCAATGCACATGCATGGCCATGTCTGTGGACCCATCCAACCACGACCCCAGTATGGCCTGGGTGGCATGATATGATAACTATCCCGACTCCAACTGCCACCACTCTAGAGTGACCAAGTTGGGTAGTATGAAATAGTAGCTAGCTTCCATAGAGCTATATGCTACTCACACTGGGTCCCTACTGCTAATCGCTCCGTCCCTACCCATGAGTAGATGAGCACCGCACCCAGGACAACTGCACAACACACGACCACCATTTATAGTGGGTGAGTGCGCTAACTACCACTTCGTATAGTGGCCAAGTGCGCATCTCCAGCTACCACCATCCATAGTGGCCGAGAACGGCACGCACAATAATGCTCTGCACACAACCCTGCTACCACTACCCCGAGTGGCCGGGGAGGCAGGATGACTAGCGATCCTCTCAACCACAAGGGAGACCTAATCGCCAACATGCATGTAATGTAATGATGCATAGCTTCATACACGTATCCTCGCAACACTCCCTATCCCACGGGGAGACCTGGTCAACCAAAAGTCAACTATGCAAGGACTATTAATCCATAAGACTCTCTCTCTATATCATACAGAGAGTCATACACATCTGATAGTCAACTACGCTAAAACCTCCAGTCCGTAGTGAGATACCATCGACCATCCATATAACCATACACAGACACACGATCCATAATGGATATACCATCATGTTAGGACCTCTAGTCCTTAGCCACATACTGACAACAACACACTTATCTATGCACAGACAACTAGATCCACCATAGATGCACCACTGATATGTGTATGTTATAACAATCGACTCCATAATCCAATCCATCACCAAACCCTAGTGATGTAACATAGTAACCCAATCTAAGGTCAAAAAGATAACCCTAACCACATCTACTTAACTAAGCATCCATCTGTTGGGATGTATACTGAAAAGTCTATCTTTTGTATGAACATTTTTATTTTGAAATAAGAATCACATGATCATTGTTTGCATATTTGTGATTATGCATATTGTCTAATATATTGCATTGTAGATAACATGGTGTGTAGTGTCACACAGTAGATCAAGTGTCACACAGTAGATCATGTTATCATCTCCTTGTAGAGTATAAGTAAAGGCTCACAACCTAGATGGCTTTGGACAAACCATTGGTATGGTTGTAGTGTGATTTGGTATTGGTTTGTCTTGACCATAGAATCACATTAACAACCTAGATGGCTTTGGACAAACCATTCTCAAGGTTACCTCCCCTTAACCCTAGGTGAGTTTTGAAAAAGAAACTTACTTTAAGTTTTGAAAAACTTTTTCTCTCGCTTAATGTGAGTTTTGAAAAAGAAGCTTTTAACTTAATGTTCTAGCTCAAAAATTGTGTTAACTCAAAAAGGCTCAAGTTTTGAAAAAAACTTTTTCTCCCCCTTAATCTTTGACCTCTTCTCACACTTTAGCTATATATTAAAAATAAGGGTGTATTTATAAGATTATTGTGTGAAATGTTTATAAAGAGAAATGAAACTTTATATGTGTTTGTAAGTCCAAGAATGTCCCTTTTTATTTTGAAAAATAGTAGTTTCAACATAATTCATCTAATAAGTATGTTCAACTCTTTTTGACACAATTGATATAATATGATCAATAAGTCTTGATTAGAGTTGGTTATTTTGAAAAATTATACTCCATGATTCATGTTGATGCACTTGATCTACATCTAGAATCAAGAGTAAGGTTGTCACGCCCCGAGAGCATGTCGTGCCGAAAAGCAAACGGACGGCATCTCCCCTGTACGTGGTAACATCTCGTGTTAATACAAGGCCCTTGGGCTCACAATAAACATAACACATAAAGGTAAATACAACAAATACACAAAACACAGTGGAAAAATAATACAACAATATCACAAACTACACACATGCATACCGGTATGAATAACACCGACTCAGAACACCATAACAAAACCAAAAAAGAAAGGTACAACATTTACACCGTCCAATCACTACAAAACATCAAATAAACCAAATCCATATCGGAACACCAATGAAAACCCAAAAACCCAGACTCTCGGAGTTGAGATGAGACGATGCCAGCCAGCGGTGCTCCAAGTCCATCACGAAGTCGGCTACCTGTTACCTGGGCGATAGAAAAACCCAGGGTCCGTGGTGGTGAGTAAAACTCAGCAGGTAATAGGAAAAACATATATATATCAAATATCACATGTAATTCAACAGCATAATCTAAAGGTACCACAAGTATAACAGCACAGTATATAACTACATGCATATACCATCTAACCAAATAAACAACGTATAACACAGACATACCTGAAAGTCTACTACGCTACTCTGATCCAACCTGAGAATATATCCAACATATATAACAGGAAGAGTAATACTAACTCACAATATACTCATGATATAGGTCAAGGTATCTAACAATATACAAGTATACAAGCACCGATATATAGATGTGAGAAGCATGTATAAAGATGATGTATAATCAAATGCAACATCACAATAAGCATATATATATATAGACTACATCTATATATATATTAATCACAACCATCCATATATATATATATATATATATATATATATATATATATATATATATATATATATATATATATATATATATATATATATATATATATATATATATATATATATATATATATATATATATATATATATATATATATATATATATATATATATATACGTGCATATATGTATATATATGGCAATGTGCAAAAATGCCATAAGTCACGACAATGTAACATGCATGGTCATGTCGGCTCACCCTAAAGCTACCACGACCCCAGTGTGGCCTCGGTTGCTCGAGAATGACAACAGTTCCAACTCAACACCAACCACTACTCTCGAGTGGCCGAGTGGCCGAGTGGTCAGTATGATTGAGTAGCATATAAGCGTGAAGAGCAAGCTACACGATGTGGGTCCCTGCTGTTGGCCACTCTGAGAGTCACTACCCATGAGTGGTCGAGTGTCACACACGCAGGACTACGACACGGAAATCCCACTACCACCGTCTATAGTAGTAGAATGCACCACCACAATGCTTATGTCACAATGATTCACAGCTCCCTCACAAGAACAAACAGAGCATCGACTAGATCGATATTCATCCATGCATCATCCAACAAGTATCATAAAGATAATGAAACTCACCCTTCAATCTAACCTTGCCCTCTTAATTCATATCCAGTTTCCCCAGCCAATTTTTGATCACCACCGCAGCTCATCAACACCACCAAACAAAACCTGTAAGCACGGCATATCTCAAATCTCTTAATACAACACCCTACTTTAAAAAAAATCAATTCTCCAACAAACAAAAAGATGAAGGAATTTTTATCCCACAGTAACAAGGTGCTCACCAGAGCCAATCACGGCTGTGAACAGGGATAAATCAAATCCAATTGCTGTTGTGAAACGAGATGAACCAAACAACCTACCTCATGACACTGCCATCATCAGATTCCGACGACAATCACAAGCTAAATGTCCTCCCTAAACTGCTCTATTTGTTGGAGACAGTTCAACGCCGATAATCACTGCTGCCCTTGCTTCGGAAATCCCCTGTTCAAGTGGTATGGGTTTCCAAGGAAGAATGGATTTCATGCAAGGTAAGAAGGTAAGTGGTTCCTACCTAGCTCCGACAACCACCGACGGCAATGCCCAAAACCAGCAGCCTGTTCATCGGCTGCGATCGGCGCTCACGATCCCTAGCTCTCGCAACCACCAGCAGTGAACTCCCCCATACCGATGACTCTGCTTGCTATCACCATCCAGCCGCTACCAGGCCACCGTCCGCTCCGGCAGAGATCCCAGCCCCAAATCCACACTTCTAGCCACTCCTACCCTCTCGGTTTATAGACCGTCCGCGGAGGTCGTCCAAGCCGACGGTCGCCGCCTACCGCGAGGAAGAAGAATGAGAGGAAGGGAAGATCTCACGATGGGGAAAGGCTTAGACCGTCACGGAGAAGAGGAATCGGGCGATCTAAGGAGCGGCGACGGCAACTAGCTCGGGCTGGAGATCGCTGGATCAGCACCGGCGACAGTGAGGAGGAGATCACATTGCGCGTGAGAAGTCAAGAAGGAGAGGGATCGACCAGCGCAAATGGGAAGGAGAGAAATCGTGAAACGGAAGTAAAGAGGAAACCGCAGCGAAGAGAAAATGGTAGAAGGGAAGAGGGTCAGGTTTTTGGGGATAACGGGTAGGATTTTTAGACACTATAAGCAGATAACCCAAACAGACTTTCCCAAAGCCTATTAAATCTTTACCTAAAAATACCGTAGACACTCCATTTAATTTCAGAAAAATTTCTAAAAATTCATAAAAATTCCATAAGATAATTTATTAATTTATAAGGAATATTTTATTTTATTTATTTTTCTCGGTATTTTACATTCTCCCCACTATAAAAATTTGGTCCCTAAATTTCGCACTTAAATGTAAGAACCAATTCAAGAGATTTCTTGAACTGCTACATGCCTCAAGTGAACAAATGAGGATATCGAGCTCAGATAATATCTTCCAGCTCCCACATAGCCTTCTCATTAATATACTTTTGCAATCCAACCCTTACAAGTCGGATGGTTTTGTTTCGCAACTATTGCTCCTTGCGACCAAGAATTCACACTGGAATCTCCTCATAGGTCGCATTAGGCTGAAGTGGAGTGGGAACCTCTTCATAACATGATCTGAGCGCGGAACGTATTTCCTCATCATATAAACATGAAATACACTATGAACACCCGCAAGTGTCAGAGGTAAAGCCAACTGCTAAGTTACACCCCTAATCCGCTCCAATATCTCAAATGGACCCATGTAGTGTGGAGATAACTTTCCTTTTAGCCTAAAGCACTTCACCCCTTTCGTAGGTGAAACACGCAGAAATACCAAATCCCCAATTAAAAATTTCAAAGACCTTCGCCTTCGGTCGTAAATCTTCTGTCGATCCTGTACCTCTAATAACCATCATCCAATGACGCGCACCAACTCAGCATCATGTTGGATACTCTGTGGCCCTAGCCACTGTCATTCCCCGACTTCCTCCCACAACACAAGAGATCTACAGGGACTACCGTATGAGGCCTCGAATGGTCCCATCAGAGTAGACGAGTAGTAGTTGTTATAGGCAGATTCCATTGAATGAACGTGGTCCTCCTAACTGCCTCTGAAATCCATGACACAGGATCTGAATAGATCCTCCAACGTCTGAGTGATATGCTCATACTGTCCTTCCATCCGTGGATGAAATGCGGTACTGAATCGAAGCTTTGCGCCCATAACTTGCTGCAGATTCTGCCAAAATTGCGAGGTAAATCACAGATCTCTATCAGATATAATACCTAAAGGTACTCCGTGCAATCTGATAATCTCTCGGCAGTACAACTCTGCCAGAAGATCCAACAAGTCCATTTCACGAATAGGCAGAAAGTGAGCTGATTTGGTTAGTCGATCTACGATTATCCAAATCGCATCATGCCATTTTCGGGTTCTAGGCAATCCCATAACGAAATCCATAGTGATATGCTCCCACTTCCATTCTGAAATCGGAATTTCTTGGAGTAATCCAGTGGGTTTCTGATGTTCAACCTTCACCTGCTGGTATACTAAATACCCAGCAACAAAGTTTATAGTATCTCTCTTCATACCGTTCCCACCAGTATAAACATCTCAAATATTGGTACATCCGAGTACCACCAGGATGCATAGCAAATCCCAAATGATGTGCCTCCTGTAGCAACTCTTTCTTAAGTGGATTCGTGTCCAGAACACGTATCCATATTAGAGACGGGAAATTATCTTCTCACAAGGGAAGTCCATCTACCGTCCAAAATCCACTCCACACACTCTGTAAGTGCGTGGAAAACTATAGCGACCAGTCTTGCAAATTGCAATTGTTCGTGTTCCAGCAACTCTATAGTAGCTGCCCAATAGCTAGTTAAAAATCCCATGAGCATTCTTGCTCCATATCACTACTACACGATATCATATCTGTTAACACCACATCATGTGTATAACAGCTTATCTCATAGTTTCTTAACTGTCATAAGCATAAGATACACCTCATGCAACTGCATCGGAATTGCTTCGATCCCTAAAACGATGCATTTGCATACAACATCCTTGTATCCACCCCAGAAGGATTAACTAATACTCGTGTAAAAGTTAACCGCCATATAGGTCCTGTAAACTGGTTTCACCAGCTTGCGACTAAATGATTTCCATCATCGCCTTTGTCAAACAAGTCCGTGGTATAGTAATGTTAAAACATTCTATCCACCTGTACAGTATTAACCAAAACATACAAAGAAAACCACCATCTACGGTGGTCGAGTACGCAATTTAAACTACGACAATCAACAGTGGCCAGGTTACGCAACTCCAACAACCACAAACTGATCCAATCATGTCCAGGATACACGATTCTCAAATCCAGTGGCGACTAAATCGTTAATTAGTTTAACAACTTAATTAAAACTCATAAAATTCATACTAGTTATGAAATTTGTTGGTGCAACAATGCCTCAAGCATTTATATGTTTTGATGTTTGGATAATCATCTAAGTTAGACAACAATTTGTGATCTAATTGTGAACGTGTTCAAGTGACAGGGAAATCCAAGTATGAAGACTTGGTAAAGGCAAAGTCCAAGTATGATCTTGGTAAGAGAAGTCCAAGGAAAAGGTTTGGCGGCATAAGACCAAGCATGTTTTCTTGGCAGCATTAAGTCCAAACGGACCTTGGCAAAGGAAGTTCAAAGGCAAGTCTTGACAGCGTAAGCCCAAGCATATAGTCTTGGCGGCGTAAAGTCCAAGTATGCTTTGGCAAAGGGAAACCCAAGACATGACAAAATCGAAGGAAGATCTGGGAAGCAAAGCACAAAGGATGAATAAGTCGCGGACTCGGAGGGATCCTGGAGGCGCAAGGCTTAAGGAAGAGCTAGAAGGTTGAGTATAGGCCTAGGGGGTAAAATCAAGTATGAATTATTCATACTTGATGAGTATCAGTCGAATGATACGATGGATCAGTCGATTGGTCGTGCATCGGATCGAGCCGATGAAATCGATGATCGACCGCTTAGAGTTATGGCGGCGATCGATCGATGTTGACGATCGATCGCCAAACAAAGCGGGCAAATGAATGATCAAGTTAAACTCGGGCACAGAATGGAGTCTCGCTCGACTGCGACCCATGATCACTCGACTGATGGATGGATCAGTCGACTGATGAAAGTACCATTAGAGGTAACGACTCTGAATCCCACGAATCCGGCTATTCAAAAGCCGTTAACCGCGGCAGCAGTCGACTGATGGTGCTCCAATGGGAAAATCAGGCCTCTCTCTATAAAAAGAGGGCTTGTGGTGGTTTTGAGGGCTAATGCTTATTCTCTGATAATACTCTCAAGCCTCCATGATTTTTCAAGCTTTCTAGTGCTCTTAAATCCCCTCCTCCTCTCTAAGCTCTATCTTCATCCTTTGTAAGAAGTGGAGGGTTGTTGTAAAGGAAAGCTTCATAGTGATATTGATTAGGGTTGATCCACCTCAAGGATCACCGTGGAGTAGGAGCGCTATCTCCGAACCACGTAAAGGAATTGTGTTAGCATTGTTTTTATTATTGTTATTATTATTTTTGTTGTGCTTCCGCTAATCATCTTTGTAGAAACAAAAACAAGCTATTCACCCCCCCCTCTAGCTTCCAATCGATCCCCTACAAGTGGTATCAGAGCCCGGATTGCATCGAAAGATCTAACAATCAACCGAAGCAAGATGGCTTTTCAAGAGGGGTATAGCACGACGAGGCCTCCGTTCTTCGACGGCAACGACTTCGGCTACTAGAAAGGTAGAATGGAGTATTATCTTATGAATGATATTGAAAATTAGTTTAGTATTGTAGATGGTTTCAAGAAGTCGGTCGATGAACACGGAGCGCCCATACCGACCAAGAATTGGACGAGAGACATGGCCAAGAAGACTCAAGCCAACGCCAAGGCAACAACCACACTTCAATGTGGGTTGTCAAAAGAGCAACTAAGCAAGGTGGGGCCATTTGAATCGGTGAAGGAGCTTTGGGAGAAGTTGATAGAGCTCAACGAGGGATCCAAGGAAACAAGAAGAGCCAAGAGAGATCTCCTAATTGGCCAACTTCAAAGTTTCTCCATGAAGACCAATGAGACCGTGAGCCAAATGCACGGTTGCTTCAAAGAAGTAGTCAATGGACTACATGTAATAGGTGAGAAGGTCAACAACCGAGACCTTGTAAGGTATGTGCTCCAAGCCTTCCCTAGAACAACCTTATGGGCTTCAATGGTAGATGCCTATATGGTCTATAGGGATCTCTCTTTGGTTAAGTTAGATGAGTTATTTTGTGAATTTGAATTGCATTAACAAGCTAACACTTCATCCAAAGAGAAGGGTATAGCTCTTTTTGTAGGAAAGAAGGACAAAAAGAAGAAGGAGAAGAAAGAAGTGTCCTCCTCATCCGAATCGGAGGAAGACTCATCTAGTAGTGAAGATGAGCTATTGGCAAGCGAAGTGGCCCATTATGTTAAATAATTTGGTGGGAAGTCAAGGAAACTCACCAAGAAAGATGTGAGGAGGATGTTCCAATCCTCAAGAGGTAAGTCTTCAAATAGTTCAAATTCAACACCTAACGTAACTTGCTATGGTTGCAACAAGAAAGGGCATATCAAGCCAAATTGCTCGGAACTAAAGAAGAAGGAGGAGAAGGAAAAGAAAAAGAAGGAAAAGAAGGAGAAGAAGAAGAAGGAGGCAATGGTGGCACAAACATGGGACACCCTAAGCATGGAGGACTCTTCCGATGATGAAGAAGTGTGTCATGCCACCCGGAATCTAGCCCTCATGGCCTTGGAGGAAGAAGCCGGGAGCTCAAGTGAGGAGTCTTCATCTTCTTCCTCAAGCGACGAATCATCATCAAGTGATGATGATGAGGTAAACAACTCCCCTAGGATAGATTTACTTTACAAGACAATTGCATGCCTTAAAATACATTGAATAGGTCAAAAACTAGGATTAAGGATTTAAAAGTAGAAATTAAATCACTTAAGAGTGTAGAACCATCTTGTGATAAATTATCTTGTGATGATGCATGTACCCTTAGAGATGAAAATGATGAATTGAGAAAAGAAATTGGTAATCTAAGAGCATGTTTAGAAAAATTTACTAATGGCTCTAAATACCTAGACATGATAATTAAGGATCAAAGGGATATTTACAACAAGGCCGGACTAGGATATAGGCCTAAGGAAAAGGAGGTAGCATTTACATCTCTTGTTAGTAGAAGATCCATAATTAGAAGCAAGGGTAGAAAGGCTTGGGCCCCTAAGAAATTTCTAATTGATGCTAGTGGTCCTAAAATTTGGGTGCCTAAGGCTTGCATTTTTCATGTGATATAGGTAGAAGAACCAAGCTTGTGGATTGTTGATAGTGGGTGTTCAAAACACATGACTGGTGATGAGAGAAAATTCTCCACTATCAACCACACTAGCAAGGGAAAGGTATCATTTGGTAATAGTGGCAAACTTAAGATTATAAAAAAGGTCACAATTGAGGTATCTCCCAACCTTGCCATTCATAAAGTGTTATTAGTTAAAAATATAAAATTTAATTTACTTAGTGTAAGCCAACTATGTGATGCAAATTTTGATGTTCATTTTGATTCTTCAAAATGTTTTATAAAACACAAAACTTTAAATGATTGCATGCTAGTAGGTTTTAGGAAATCAAACATATACTATGTTGATCTATCCTATGCTACTAATGCCTCTACTAAGTGTCTTATTGCAAAAGAAGAGGAGAGTTGGCTTTGGCATAGGAGACACATAAACATGAAGAACATAGCAACAATAGCAAAAATGAAGTTAGTCAAAGGGTTGCCTAAAGTCAAATTTCTCAAGGACAAAATGTGTGATGCATGTCAAGAAGGGAAACAATCAAAAACATCACACAAAGGTAAAACTTTACTTAGTACCGCTTTACCTTTAGAACTTCTACATATGGACTTATTTGATTGTCATAGTACCCCTTCTATGATTGGTAGTAGATATTGCTTAGTAATAGTAGATGATTTCTCTAGGTTTACTTGGGTATTTTTCATGAAAAATAAAGATGAAACCCTAGGA
The DNA here is from genome assembly GCA_025175895.1 of Wurfbainia villosa. Taxonomy (NCBI): domain Eukaryota; kingdom Viridiplantae; phylum Streptophyta; class Magnoliopsida; order Zingiberales; family Zingiberaceae; genus Wurfbainia; species Wurfbainia villosa. Next base: position 38,457,566 of record CM045986.1, read on the forward strand.
ATAATCATAGGATTTAGCAAGAGAGTAGAGAATGAAAGAAAACTCAAAATCAACCGGATCCGTAGTGATCATGGTGGAGAATTTGAGAATTCTAATTTCTCAACATTTTGCTTAGAACAAGGGTACAAGCATGAGTTTTCTTGTCCTAGAACACCCCAACAAAATGGGGTTGTGGAAAGAAAAAATCGTGCCCTACAAGAAGCGGCTAGGACTATGCTAAATGCATATTCTTTACCTAGCTACTTGTGGGCGGAAGCGGTTAATACCGCTTGCTATATCCAAAATAGGGTGTTAATTCATAGGTTTTTAGGAAAAACCCCATTTGAGTTGTGGAACGGTACAATTCCAACAATTCATTATTTTAAGGTTTTTGGATGCAAAGTTTATATTTTAAATACCAAAGACAACCTAAGTAAATTTGAGTCTAAAGCGGATGAGAGAATCCTAGTTGGATACTCATCCACTAGTGTAGGATATCGAGTTTATAATAGAAGGACTCAAAAGATTGAGGAATCTTCAAATGTCCAATTTGATGAAACTTCCAATACATACGCTAGGAAATCCCCTATTGATGATGATATTAATAATGAAAATCAAGAAATTACCCAACAATTTCAAGATTTAACCTTAGGGGGTAATGATCAAGGGGGAGGTTTGAATCAAGGGGGAGTAAGAGGTGATTCCGATGATGAGCAAAGGATTGAGATTAATTATGATCAAACTCAAAGTAATACACCTCCTAGAACCATAAGAGTTCATCAAAATCATCCCTTAGATCAAATTGTGGGTGAATTATCTCAAGGTGTTAGGACTAGGTCATTTCATAGGGATCCCACTAGTCATATAGCTCAAATTTCTCAAATTGAGCCCAAAACAATCAAAGATGCATTACTTGATCCGGATTGGATCTTAGCAATGCAAGATGAATTGGCTCAATTTGAAAGGAGTCAAGTATGGGAGTTAGTTCCTAGACCAAATGAAAACACCATTATTACTACAAGATGGGTCTTTAGGAACAAACTAGATGACCAAGGGAATATTACTAGGAATAAAGCAAGATTAGTTACAAGGGGCTTTAATCAAGTTGAAGGACTTGACTATGATGAAACATATGTCCCGGTTGCTATATTAGAGTCTATTAGGATGCTATTAGGGTATGCCTCCTATATGGGTTTCAAACTTTATCAAATGGATGTTAAATCGGCATTCCTAAATGGATTTATTAAGGAAGAGGTATATGTAGAACAACCTCCTGGGTTTGAGAATATGGACTATCCAAACCATGTATACAAGCTTAGGAAAGCTTTGTTGTTGGGTTTCCGGCACCGCGACGTGTGTGTGTTCGATCACGTTTCGTAAACATGAGCACAGCGGAAGCAATAAAAATAATAAATCTACATTTATTACAACACACACATCACACGCATGCATAGTACAATAAGTGTAGACATAACCGTAAATTTAAATTTGCAATAAAAGGAAATTTAACTACGTTATACCTTTCGTATCACGTGTAGCGGGAACGGCATCAACCGGAACGATCCACCCTAGAATCGTCTCTATCTGTATCCACGCCGAGTATCCTCGGGATGACTTCGCTAAGCCACGAGCTTCGTCTTCGTACGGGTTACTAGCCTCGTGTTGAAGATGACGTGATCGAGAGATGATCACGATCCGAATCCAAATTCGGATCCTAAGACAAGTCCTCAAGACTCGCTTCTCCGGAGAGGTATTCGTCAACCGATTGATGAATCCTTCGTCCTCCACCTCAGAGGATTACCGGAGATCAAATCCCCGGTAAGTTAGCCGCTGTCGGAGCTCTGACGAGAGGAGAACAAGCTGTCCAGAAAACTGGACAGCTTTGGTGGAGGAGATAGGCGCCGGCCAACCAAGGGAAGATAAAGCTCACCTTGATGCCAAACCTAAAGGAGATCACCGGAACTCTTCCGGCAGCAGCTCGACGCCGGCAATGGGAGAAGACGGCAGCAGCTGGTGGCCGGTTGGAGAAGAGGGGCGGCAGCTTAGGGTTGGCACCGAAAACTCCTTCAATGGGGTGGGCGGCAACATTTTGCTAGGGTTTTGGATTAGGGCTTAATTATCCCTTAAGCCCTCTTTTATAGAGAACTAATTCTCTTAATGGTTATTGGATCATAACCATTAGGCCCGTTAACCCGATCCATTAAGATAAGTTAAAATAAACCAAACCATGATGGTTTATTTTAAGTTAAAATGAACCGAACCAACTTTTGGTTCATTCGTTTAAAATAAACCAAACCCTTTGGTTTATTCTCCTCCATTGGATTAGAACCAAACCATTTTGGTCCATCCATTATGTCTTCATAAGACACAGCCCATCCACGCTTCCATTGCGACTGAAACGATTTCATGCTCGCTTTATGTTTGGTCCAACCAAACTTAGTTTCTCTCGATCTGAGAATCCCATTCTCAAGCTCGTTTTAAATCCTTCGGATTACGCTCATTGTGCGTGTGACCAAATAGGTTCTCGGTTTATGTTGGCTGTCTATAATTAACCATTAATTATAAAACGATCATGAGTGGCACCTAGTAGTACATCGTGATCCCCAATTAACCGAAAAGATCAACGGTTGATCCAGAACTATTTCTAAAACCCTTCAGCAGCTCGAATGATTCGTGCCCCATTCCCTTCACTCATCTTATACCCACTTGGTTCAGGACATGGTCTATAGTGTCAGTCCCCACTAGGCTGACTACGTCACACCTAGCCCAAGTATCATTTCCTCGTCCTACGGATTCTAGTTACTACACATGTATCGAAGAGTACCTTACTCTAAACATGTAATGCTTTGGCCAAAGACTTTAGTAACAATCCGACGAGAGGCCATGGGTATACATCTCCTTGCAAGGAGTGGTGAATCCTTTATAGGATATTCAAACACCTTCGATCACTTCGACTTATACCCAATCATCCCGGGTCCACATCTCCTTAGAGATGCTTGCTTAAGATGTCAAAGCATAAGTCTCCATGATCAAGATGACTTGAATACCGCAAGTCAAAGGAACATCGCACTTAAGCTACAGTAAAAACTTCATTGACATATCTATATATGCAGAGAACCATATGAAGTCTTACGGCTGGTCACTCCAATGAACTAGTTACCATAACTAGCATCCACGATCAACTCCGGAAATCACAATGTCTCCAACCAGTGAGAATCAGCTACTTGGATACACCAAGGAGTATACCTCGTGCTAGTCTCGAAAGAATTGATGGTGTCCAAATCCATCAATTCATCGACTAGGGATAATTTCGATACATCACAATTACACATGTAGAGATACTCACTAGTTGTGATCCAATCACAAATTCTCTCATGCTGTGAATCGTATCGTGGACATTCAGTAAATGAGTTTAAGATCCAATCAAATACATAAAATATGTATACTCAAATAGTGAATCTTCATTTATCATATAAATGGTTCGTACATAAGGCGATTGCCTTAGGACATCTCTCATATATTACTAACAGACTCCCACTTGACCTAATGCCAATCGCTACGGTATCCAATACCATAAGCTCTAACATGACCCTCAAACTTATTTTGAGGTAATGCCTTAGTCAAAGGATCCACTAAGTTCCTTTCAGTGGGAATTTTCTCGATTTGTATTTCGTTCCTACTGATGATCTCTCTGATAAGATGATAGTGGCGAAGCACATGTTTGGATCGTTGATGAGACCTTGGCTCTTTCGCCTGTGCAATTGCTCCATTGTTGTCGCAATAAACCGATATTGCTTCAACAATGGCCGGAATCACACCAAGTTCATAAACGAACTTCTTGATCCAAACCACTTCCTTTCTTGCCGCGCGCAATGTATTCTCCTGGTAGAATCGCCATGATGTCTTGTTTGGAACTTTTCCAACTCACTGCGCCCCCATTCAAGGTGAACACATATCCAGACTGAGACATGGAATCATCCTTGTCTATCTGGAAGCTGGCATCCGTATACCCGCGTATCACCATGTCCCCTTCTCCATATATTAGGAACACATCCTTAGTTCTTCTTAAGTACTTAAGGATCGTCTTGACAGCCACCCAATGATCCATTCCTGGATCAGACTGGTATCTGCTCGTGACACTAAGAGCATACGATACATCCGGCCTCGTACATAATATAGCATACATGATAGATCCTATTGCGGATGCATAGGGTATCTTACTCATGCAAATCCTCTCGTCTTCTGTGCGCGGACACATAGACTTAGAAAGGTGTACCCCATGCCTGATGGTTAGGTAACCTTTCTTGGATTCTGACATGCTAAACCTCTTTAGCACTCGGTCTATATATGTAGACTGTGAAAGACCAAGCAACCGTTTCGATCTATCTCTATAGATCTTAATCTCGAGGATGTAGGTTGCTTCTCCCAGGTCTTTCATGGAGAATGTCTTGGATAACCAAACCTTCACTGACTGTAAGATTGAGACATCGTTTCCTATAAGTAATATGTCATCGACATACAATACTAGGAACACGACTGCACTCCCACTAACCTTCTTGTACACACAAGGTTCGTCTGGATTTTGTGAGAAATCAAACTTTTTGATTGTCTCATCAAAATGGATATTCCAGCTCCTGGATGCTTGCTTCAATCCATAAATGGACCATCGCAATTTGCATACCTTGGTTTTATCAACCGATGTGAAACCCTCAGGCTGTATCATATACATGTCCTCGAGCAGGTTTCCATTAAGGAAAGCCGTTTTCACATCCATCTGTCATATCTCATAATCATAATGAGCCGCTATGGCAAGGAGCATCCGAATGGATTTAAGCATAGCTACAGGCGAATAGGTTTCGTCATAATCAACACCTTGCTTTTGACGATATCCTTTCGCCACCAATCTAGCCTTATAGGTAATCACATTACCATCCATGTCGGTTTTCTTCTTGAAAACCCACTTGCGCCCTATAGGCTTTATGCCTTCAGGTGGGTCAACCGAGTTCCAAACTTGGTTTTCATACATGGAATCCATTTCTGACTTCATGGCACCAAGCCACTTATCCCTTTCTGAACTTGTCAGCACTTCTTCATAACTGGTAGGCTCCTCATCATCAATGAGTAACACGTCGTTCGATTCACTTACGAGAAATCCATATCTCTCGGGAATATTACGTGTTCTACCAGATCTACGAAGATGTGGTGTTACAATAGGTCCAACCGATTGCTCATCACTATGAGTTGTCGGCTATTGTGCTTCACCAGGTATCTCATCAATGTCTATTTGAGTCTCTCGAGCCTCCTCAAGCTCGACGACACTCCCACTGTTTTCTTGCAAGAGAAACTCTTTCTCTAGAAACACAGCATGCCTTGAAACAAACACCTTTTGTTCCACATGATGATAGAATTGGTAACCCCTTGTTTCCTTAGGGTATCCAATAAATATACATTTATTAGACTTAACATCCAATTTGTCTGATACAGTCTGCTTCACATAAGCAGGACAACCCCATATCTTCAAGTAAGATACATGAGGTTTCTTACTATTCCATATCTCATATGGAGTAGTTGAGACTACCTTGGTAGGCATTCTGTTTAACAAGTAAACAGCTGTCTGAAGTGCATAACCCCAAAAGGACTTGGGAAGAGTCGCATGATTCATCATTGACCTGACCATGTCCAACAAGGTCCGGTTATGCCTCTCAGATACACCATTATGCTGTGGTGTATAGGGAGGAGCCCATTGAGACAATATACCATTGTCTCTTAGGTAATCAAGAAACTCCTGACTCAAGTATTCACCACCTCGATCCGATCGAAGTATTTTAATACTCTTGTCATGTTGTTTCTCTACTTCATTTCTGAACTCTTTGAACCTTTCAAAGGCTTCAGACTTGTGTTTCATCAAGAACACATACCCAAACCGTGAGTGATCATCGGTGAAGGTAATGAAGTAGCTATAACCTCCTAATGCTTGAGTTGACATAGGTCCACATACATCAGTATGTATTAGACCTAGTAACTCTCCCACTCGTTCACCTTTTCCAGTAAAAGGTAACTTAGTCATCTTGCCTTTTAAGCATGATTCGCATGTATCGTATGAATCAAATTCAAACGATTCCAAAATTCCACATCGGTGTAATTCGGACATGCGTTTCTTGCTTATATGGCCAAGACAACAATGCCACATATAGGAGTCTATTTGATTATCCTTTCGAGCACGCGTGTTGCTCGTTTCGATATTGAAAATGTCACTGGATACGTCCAACGTATAAATGTCATTACTCAAAGTTCCAGTTCCATAAAGTACGTCATTCAAAGTTATATAACAACAATTGTTACTAAACGTCAAATGGAAACCATTTCTATTTAAACAGGAAATAGAAACAATGTTCTTTATTAGAGAAGGAACATAATAGCAATTGTCCAGTTCCAAGACTAGTCCACTAGGGAGCTTCAGCAAATAAGTTCCGATGGCGACCGCAGCAACCTTTGCTCCATTTCCAACTCGCAAATTTGACTCCCCTTTGACAAGTCTTCTTCTATTCCTTAGCCCCTGTATGTCATTACATATATGTGAGCCAGACCCAGTATCCAATACCCAAGTGTCTAAGGAAATAGAATGAAAATCAATAACGAAGATACCTGAAGAGGATGGGGCATCGGATGCCTTCTTCTTCTTCATCGACTCAAGATAAATCTTGCAGTTTCTTCGCCAATGGCCTTCCTTGCCACAATGATGGCAAGTGCCCTTTTGCGCTGGTTCCGCCTTCTTTGCCTTTTTGTTCTTCCCTTTCTTCTGTTCTTTTGCCTTCCTCTTAGAACCTTTCTTTGAGGAATCAACTAACAGAACCGCCTTCTCCTCATGCTTCACAGAAGGCTCCATAGTCTTCAGCATATTGAGGAGCTCGGGAATAGTGGATTCCAATTTGTTCATCCGATAGTTCATCACAAATTGTGTGAAACTCTTGGGCAAACAATGCAGAATTAAGTCAATACTTAATTCGTGATCCATCACAAACCCGAGGGTATCTAGCCGCTCGATGTACCCGTTCATCTTTAGCACAAACTGTACTACAGATGAACCTTCTTGCATCTTCGTGGTGAAGAGGAGCCTAGAGACCTCCAACCTTTCGGATCTCGCTTGCTCATCGAACAACTCATGAATATGAAAGACCATAGTATTAGCATCCATATGCTCATGCTGCTTTTGCAGCTCAGGTACCATCGCCGTTAGCATGATGCAACTCGCCAGCTCAGAATCTGCCACATGCTTCTGATAGACCAACATTTGGTCTGGAGTTGCATCGTCCTTAGGACGGTTGGGAAGAGGCTCTTCAAGAACATATGCAAGCTTTTCCGCCTTGAGAACAATTCTCAGGTTTCTAAGCCAGTCCAGGAAGTTAGGCCCAGTCAGTTTGTTTGAATCCAAAATAGTGCGCAAATTCAAAGACGTCATGATCAATTTATTGACCTAGAAATACAAAACGAGCATATATGAGAAAATGATTTTAAAATGCATCAATATACATTTATAAATCCCATTCATTTTTCGAATTTCAAAAACCCCAAAATCACTTCTGGAGATCGTAGGTCCATCTCCGAATGGGCTGATATCCATCATAGTTATGAACAACCTTGGAGAGAGTCCAACAAGCCATTCATAACTACGACGGTAGGTATCAACTATACCGATTGCATATCACGTATATGCAACTATCACAATGTGCTATCAACTAATTGAATGTTCACACATACATCGGGTTGTTAACACATTAACAAGTATGCATCATATGCATAGCACCCAACTTCACCTCCCTTTACATCGACCTTGGAGAGAGTCTAACAAGCCGATGCTCCAGGTTAAAGCCAACCCATTAATCGGGAAATAGTTTTAATATAGTTAGAGCGCATTCAACCAATTAGCCCAGCTTGGAGAGAGTCCAACAACCAAAGCTAACGATTGACCTCTGACTCTTACCATATTAGTATTAAACTATTCCATGGTTTGAACATGTTCGGGTTCGAGCCGGGCTTGGAGAGAGTCCAACAACCCAAACATGAAACGAAACTCTGGTTCTAACCATATTAATGGAAGGTGTATACTTTAATATTGAGTGAGGGTTTTTATGTCTCATCCTCTTTGCATGCAAATAACTATTATCTACATGGCATGGCATACATGGCATACATCTACATGTCACGACACGCATGGCATAATGTTATGCATCTAATGCAATTACATGGCATACAATTATGTCATGTATATAATTTCCTTATATGTCATAACTATTTATGGAAATAAAATATATTTAAGATTTGATTCTCCAAATCAAATCATAATTAAATTAGGAAACAAATTTTCAAATCTAATCACATATTTTATTTATGGAATTATTTGATTAAGAAAAATCTATTTAGGAAACAAATTTCCTAAATCATTAAAACTACTTATGGAAATAAAATATTTTAAGATTTGATTTCCCAAATCAAATCATGATTAAATTAGGAAAAAAATTTCCAGAATCTAATCAAATATTTTATTTATGAAAAATATCAATTTCCATAAATACTTCCAACTTTCAAAAAGTGGAAGATTTCCATAAATACTTCTAGACTTTCCAAAATTGAAAAATTTCCATAAATACTTCTAAATTTCCAAAATTAGAAAATTTCCAGAAATAACATTATGACTATCGCAAAACCATTTTACGATTATGTCGAAACACAACCTGGGCTCTGATACCACTGTTGGGTTTCCGGCACCGCGGCGTGTGTGTGTTCGATCACGTTTCGTAAACATGAGCACAACGGAAGCAATAAAAATAATAAATCTACATTTATTACAACACACACATCACACGCATGCATAGTACAATAAGTGTAGACATAACCGTAAATTTAAATTTGCAATAAAAGGAAATTTAACTACGTTATACCTTTCGTATCACGTGTAGCGGGAACGGCATCAACCGGAACGATCCACCCTAGAATCGTCTCTATCTGTATCCACGCCGAGTATCCTCGGGATGACTTCGCTAAGCCACGAGCTTCGTCTTCGTACGGGTTACTAGCCTCGTGTTGAAGACGACGTGATCGAGAGATGATCACGATCCGAATCCAAATTCGGATCCTAAGACAAGTCCTCAAGACTCGCTTCTCCGGAGAGGTATTCGTCAACCGATTGACGAATCCTTCGTCCTCCACCTCAGAGGATTACCGGAGATCAAATCCCCAGTAAGTTAGCCGCTGTCGGAGCTCTAACCTGTAAGTTCGTGGCAGTTCCACGAACTGCACAGAGGCAGTTCGTGGAACCGCCTCGAGCACGCACGGCTTGAAGTCGTGCGTGCGTCTCCTTCCCTTAAAAGGGAAGGAGTGCGTCCAAGGTTGGGGTTCGGCTGAAAGGCAAAAGAGGAGGCTTGTTGGGTTGGCTGTGTTGTTCGGCAGTGGCTCGGCGAAGAGGGTGAGAAACGTAGAGAAGCATCCGACAGATTTGGTTTGTGGAAATAGAGGAGTCTTCCGGCTGTGATCACTCCTTCGACGCAAGTCGAAATTCCACCGGGTAATCAACAAGGAACAGGTATATTTTGCAACATAACCGTCGTCCAAACGACGCTCCGACGAGAGGAGAACAAGCTGTCCAGAAAACTGGACAGCTTTGGTGGAGGAGATAGGCGCCGGCCAACCAAGGGAAGATAAAGCTCACCTTGATGCCAAACCTAAAGGAGATCACTGGAACTCTTCCGGCAGCAGCTCGACGTCGGCAATTGGAGAAGACGGCAGCAGCTGGTGGCCGGTTGGAGAAGAGGGGCGGCAGCTTAGGGTTGGCGCCGAAAACTCCTTCAATGGGGTGGGCGACAACTTTTTGCTAGGGTTTTGGATTAGGGCTTAATTATCCCTTAAGCCCTCTTTTATATAGAACTAATTCTCTTAATGGTTATTGGATCATAACAATTAGGCCCGTTAACCCGCTCCATTAAGATAAGTTAAAATAAGCCAAACCATGATGGTTTATTTTAAGTTAAAATGAACCGAACCAACTTTTGGTTCATTCGTTTAAAATAAACCAAACCCTTTGGTTTATTCTCCTCCATTGGACTAGAACCAAACCATTTTGGTCCATCCATTATGTCTTCATAAGACATGGCCCATCCACGCTTCCATTGCGACTGAAACGATTTCATGCTCGCTTTATGTTTGGTCCAACCAAACTTAGTTTCTCTCGGTCTGAGAATCCCATTCTCAAGCTCATTTTAAATCCTTCGGATTACGCTCGTTGTGCGTGTGACCAAATAGGTTCTCGGTTTATGTTGGCCGTCTATAATTAACCATTAATTATAGAACGATCATGAGTGGCATCTAGTAGTACATCATGATCCCCAATTAACCGAAAAGATCAACGGTTGATCCAGAACTATTTCTAAAACCCTTCAGCAGCTCGAATGATTCGTGCCCCATTCCCTTCACTCATCTTATACCCACTTGGTTCAGGACATGGTTGTTAGGGCAATCTCTTGCCGTAATATGGTTTTGATGGTGTGGCAAAGGGTTTAAGTTAGTTTGATATGTTGATGTGATATGTGCGTTGAAGTCGTGCAGGACTTAGTAATTCGCACATGGAGCCGTGGCAAGTTTCACATCTCATGACTCGTGCCTTGATTCGGTGAAGGATAGCTTTGCGGAAGCCGTGCGCTTGGAGCATCCGAGGGACCGCCGGACGAGAAGCTTGGAGTGAAGCCGGAGGAAGTAGACTTCGAGGCAAGAGACGCGAAGGAGCATTGCAGAGCCGTGCGCCTGATGCTGCCGAGGGACGTGGCCGAGAACGAAGAGAACTTCGAAGGCGAGGGACTCCGAGAAATGAGAGTGAGCGATTGTAACCCGGGGAAGGGTAGCTCTTAGGTGAAACTTGGCCATTTGGCCAAGTGTCGGATGGTTTTTCGACACCCGCCGATCGCTATGTCATCATGGCGATCGCTCAATCGAGTGAGTTCGACCGGTATACGATCGATCGATTAGGCGCAGCCGATCGCTATACGCAAGCCGATCGGATTATCACCGATCGCCGGGCGGCGAATGATCGATAGATAAGGGTTCATGATCCATTCGCCAGAGCCGATCGGCGTCGATTGAGAGGAGCGATCGAATGAGGTCCATCACGATCGCTAAGAGTTCCGGATCCGACGTGTTCGAGGCCATTGTAGAGCCCTCTCTATAAAAAGAGAGGGTGTAAGCCTTTAAGAGGCGAATGCTTATACTCCAAACGATCTTCCTAGTATCCCACAAGCTCTAAACTCTTCTTACTTGTCTTTACTTCAATCCTATTGTAAGAAGAGTGATCTTGGTTGTAAAGGTTACCTCCACCTAGCTTTGTGCAAAGGAGAGACCGATAGTGATTGGTTTTGGCGGAGTGATTCACCGTGGACGAATCGGACCGTGGATTAGCGGCGTAGCCGTGAACCACGTTATATCTCGGTGTTTGTATTGCTTGCTTATATCTTGCTTGTCTTTTGCTTTGTATTTGTATATTCCGCTTGCGCTAATTAGTTTTGTAGACGAGCAATTTACGACGTCCAACGTACGAGGGCTATTCACCCCCCTCTAGCCGGCCATATCGATCCCTTACAAGTGGTATCAGAGCCGAGGTTGCTTGTCACCGGACTAACCGCCGCAACAAGCCCTACATCAAAATGGCCGGCTCCAACATCCATCCTCCGAAGTTTGAAGGAGAATTCGCTTGGTGGAAGAAGCGAATGGAGGTATTTTTCGAAACGGATTTTGATATAATGATTACAATGGAATCCGGTTTCGTTTTGCCTAGGGATGAAGAAGGGAAACCAATCGAAAAATCAAGATGGACCAAAAGGCAAAGGGAAGAGCACCTTGCAAACTCCAAAGCCAAGCACCATCTCTTCAATGTGCTCCCCCAACAAGAAATCAACCGAATAGGAGAATGCCTAAGCGCCAAGGAGATGTGGGAGAAGCTAATTGAGCTTCATGAAGGCACATCCGAGGCAAAGCTAGCAAGGAGAGATCTCCTCCGCTCCCAACTATCCAACATCAAATTAGAAAAGGGAGAAAAGGTAATTTCTTTGCATTCTAGATTCAAAGAAATTTTAAATGGGCTAACAAGTGTAGGTGAGAAGCTATCGAACCGGGATATGGTAATGAAGGCCATAGATGCTTTTCCCCGGTCCTCAAAGTGGAGCTCCATGGTGGACTCATTCTATATCTCAAAGAATTTAGAAGTGAGCACCTTGGAGGAGTTCTTCTCAACAATGGAACTCCACGAAACAAGGCTTGAGGGAATACAAGAGGAGCCTAAAATTCAACCCTCAAGAGGAGTAGCACTATTGGCAAGTAAGGGGAAGAAGAAGATGGAAATCCCCTCCTCCTCCGATGATTTGACGTCTTCCTCCTCCTCCATGGATAGCACCGAAGAAGCCTACATGGTAAGGAGGGTAAGACGTGCATTTAAGAATTTTAGATTTGATAAATCTAATGATAGGATGAGAAGACCAAGGGGGAAGGTCATATGCTATAACTGCCAAGGAGAGGGACACATAAGGGACAATTGTCCCCTCCTAAACAAAAGCAAAGAAGAGAAGAAAAAGAAAGAAGAGAAGAGGAAGAAGAAGAAGGGGAGCAAGAGAAAGGAAGAAGAAAAGAAAACAAAGGAGAAGGGAAAGGCTAAGGCTCTCAAGGCAAGGACTTGGGATGACCCATCCTCATCCTCCTCATCATCATCGGATGAGGAGAATGCCTTTGTCACCAATTTGGCCTTGATGGCCTTTGATGACTTGGATTGCTCTTCATCCGAAAATGAAGAATCAAGCTCAAATGGGGAGAGCTCAAATGAAGGGGGAGCCTCCTCCACATCATCATCCTCCTCATCATCCGAAGAAGAAGAGGACATGGAGACTATGGTAACAAATCTAACCCCCAAGAAAATAGTTTCCATGATTTCTAGCTTAACTAAGGACTTATTTAGAGCTAAGAAGAAGAACAAAAGCATGCTAGATCAAATTAAGGACTTAGAACAAAAATTAGAAAAAGCATGCTTAAATGAAAATGAAAATATTTCTTCTAGCTTAGATGATGCATGCTCACATGACCTTTATATGCCTTTGGATGTTAGTGATGCATGTATAAATGAAAATAGGGCTTTAAGGGAAAAGGTAGATTATTTAACAAAAGCCCTAGAAAAATTCACTATAGGCTCCAACACATTGAACATGATCTTAGGGAGCCAAAGAGCTAGTTTCAACAAGAAAGGCCTAGGCTACAAAGAAAAGAAAAATGAAAAGGCCTATAAATGCCTAATAGCTAGGGGAAAAGATAAAAAGAAAGCAATTGCTAGGAAATGGATCCCCAAGGAATTTTTAGTGAACCCAATAGGAAAGAATCTATTTTGGGTTCCAAAATCCATCCTTAAGGGTTAGAATAACCCCTAGGGTAGTCAACCATATGAACTTGACCTATATCATATTTTGGTTGACTTAGGATGACGGGACAACATTTTTTAGATAGTGTTGGGTGATGATAACGTACCCATAAATAGGTAATAATGCTTAAATCATGATGATTGATGTAATTCCTATGTATGTCTTAAATCATGATTTATGATTTTGGAAATTTGGCACGTTATCACTAGAAATAGGTTTAAATCATGCTTTAGGTGAAAATTTGGTTATTATCATCATATAATACCTAATGCATGACTATTATTTGATGGATACATGAGTTTCATGATCATAATGTAGAATTAATTGATATATGTCATTATGATCATGTAGGATGGTAAGGTTGATACTTAACCATGATAGAATTGCATGAATATATGGGTTAAGTATATACAAATACCCCCTAGGATACATCTCACACTCACTATAGGCTAACTTGATTGCAAACTTAGCATGGGTGAGATATTAGGATGATACAAATGTCCACTAATGCCTATGGCATTTAGATGGTCATTTAAAGTATCAACATAGCAATAATAGACCAATCATGGGGAAGGCTTATGTTTAATTCATAGACATATTGCCCAAAGATCATGGTTGGATATTTCATATGTTTTCAAAACAATTTCTTACCTTAAAATACATATATTCATGTGTTGAAACAATTGGATGCAAAACTAGGTAGCTAACTTGATACTAGAATGATCAAAAACCTAGTGGTTTTTAGAAGTTTTGGATTTTTGGCAAAAACAAGAAAATATAATGAGTTTTCATGAAAAACTATTTTTCATTGATAGATATAATTAATAGAAATATGTTCCCCAAATTTCATGATTTTTCAAATTTTCTGGAATTTATAATGCATTTCTGAATTTCGTCCAAAAAATCAGAAATTTGGATTCCTTTGTGCCAGTCGACTGCCATACTGATAGCAGTCGACTGGTGGCCTGTAAATCAGAATATTGAAGGCCGAATTCAGTTTGTAAACCTCCTACAAGTGGTAGAAATATACTTGATGTCATCAACAAATGGTACCCAATTTTTAAATCAACTTGACATATTTTTCCATTATACTTGATGCCATGAGCTTATAACTAAGTGTTAATCTTTTTGATGGTGTCAAAGGGGGAGAAATAAGTATGTTTAAGTTAATCACATTAGGGGGAGAAATATATTGTAGGGGGAGAAATATATGATAAGGGGAGAAAATTTGCATTGAGAGTTTCATGGATTAAGGGGGAGTTGCATGTTGTTATATCATGTTTATCTTTACATGCTTTCTTACCTTAGAACTTATATCAAATGTTTTTACCTAACTTAAACGGATTGCCACACATCAAAAAGGGGGAGATTGTTAGGGCAATCTCTTGCCGTAATATGGTTTTGATGGTGTGGCAAAGGGTTTAAGTTAGTTTGATATGTTGATGTGATATGTGCGTTGAAGTTGTGCAGGACTTAGTAATTCGCACATGGAGCCGTGGCAAGTTTCACATCTCATGACTCGTGCCTTGAGTCGGTGAAGGATAGCTTTGCGGAAGCCGTGCGCTTGGAGCATCCGAGGGACCGCCGGACGAGAAGCTTGGAGTGAAGCCGGAGGAAGTAGACTTCGAGGCAAGAGACGCGAAGGAGCATTGCAGAGCCGTGCGCCTGATGCTGCCGAGGGACGTGGCCGAGACCGAAGAGAACTTCGAAGGCGAGGGACTCCGAGAAATGAGAGTGAGCGATTGTAACCCGGGGAAGGGTAGCTCTTAGGTGAAACTTGGCCATTTGGCCAAGTGTCGGATGGGTTTTTCACGACACCGGATCATTGCCATGTCATGGCGTACTTCTAATCGAGTGAGTTCGACCGTATACGATCGATTGGATTGTGCCAGCTGATCGCCATACGGGCCGACGTGGCGATCATTGCCAGACCATCGATCATTCTGCGAAAGCGGCGATCGTGATAGATAAGGGTTCGACCGCAGAACCGTTCGTAGCCGACCGGCGTCGACTACGGAGGCAGCCGATCGATGAGGTCCATCGATCATTGCCGAGTTTCGTTGGACTGGTCGGGATCCGACGTGTTCGGAGGCCATTGTAGTGATGTCGGTCGCCGAGAGGGCGGGATGGCGCGGAAGAAGTTAGCCCTCTCTATAAAAAGAGAGGGTGTAAGCCTTTGAGAGGCTAATGCTCATACTCCAAACAATCTTCCTAGTGCCCCACAAGCTCTAAACTCTTCTTACTTGTCTTTACTTCAATCCTATTGTAAGAAGAGTGATCTTGGTTGTAAAGGTTACCTCCACCTAGCTTTGTGCAAAGGAGAGACCGATAGTGATTGGTTTTGGCGGAGTGATTCACCGTGGACGAATCGGACCGTGGATTAGCGGCGTAGCCGTGAACCACGTTATATCTCGGTGTTTGTATTGCTTGCTTATATCTTGCTTGTCTTTTGCTTTGTATTTGTATATTCCACTTGCGCTAATTAGTTTTGTAGACGAGCAATTTACGACGTCCAACGAACGAGGGCTATTCACCCCCCTCTAGCCGGCCATATCGATCCCTTACAATGGTCTATAGTGTCAGTCCCCACTAGGCTGACTACGTCACACCTAGCCCAAGTATCATTTCCTCGTCCTACGGATTCTAGTTACTGCACATGTATCGAAGAGTACCTTACTCTAAACATGTAATGCTTTGGCCAAATACTTTAGTAACAATCCGACGAGAGGCCATGGGTATACATCTCCTCGCAAGGAGTGGTGAATCCTTTATAGGCTATTCAAACACCTTCGATCACTTCGACTTATACCCAATCATCCCGGGTCCACATCTCCTTAGAGATGCTTGCTTAAGATGTCAAAGCATAAGTCTCCATGATCAAGATGACTTGAATACCGCAAGTCAAAGGAACATCGCACTTAAGCTACAGTAAGAACTTCATTAACATATCTATATATGCAGAGAACCATATGAAGTCTTACGGCTGGTCACTCCAATGAACTAGTTACCATAACTAGCATCCACGATCAACTCCGAACATCACAATGTCTCCAGCCAGTGAGAATCAGCTGCTTGGATACACCAAGGAGTATACCTCGTGCTAGTCTCGACAGAATTGATGGTGTCCAAATCCATCAATTCATCGACTAGGGATAATTTTGATACATCACAATTACACATGTAGAGATACTCACTAGTTGTGATCCAATCACAAATTCTCTCATGCTGTGAATCGTATCGTGGACATTCAGTAAATGAGTTTAAGATCCAATCAAATACATAAAACATGTATACTCAAATAGTGAATCTTCATTTATCATATAAATGGTTCATACATAAGGTGATTGCCTTAGGACATCTCTCATATATTACTAACATTTGTATGGTTTGAAACAAGCTCCCCGGGCTTGGTATAAAAGATTATCATCTTTCTTAATTTCTAAGGACTTTAAAAGGGGTAGTGTAGATCAAACTCTATTTATAAAGTCAACATCAAAGGACATCTTTGTAGCCCAAGTATATATTGATGACATTATCTTTGGGTCAACAAATGATGAACTTCTTCAAGACTTTATTAAGATTATGGAAAAAGAGTTTGAAATGAGTCTAGTTGGGGAATTAAATTTTTTCCTAGGATTACAAGTCAAACAAACAAGTGAAGGAATTTATATTTACCAAACCAAATATGCTAAGGAAATGATTAAGAAATTTGGTTTGGAAAATGCTAAGGTAGTTTCAACTCCAATGGCAACTAATACAAAAATAGATAGTGATAATGAAGGAAAACAAGTTGATCTTACACTCTATAGGAGCATGATTGGTAGCCTTTTGTACCTAACCTCTAGTAGACCCGATATATTATTTGCGATTGGTATGTGTTCTAGGTATCAATCATGTGCAAAAGAATCTCATTTAGTTGCCATTAAGAGAATCTTAAGATATATTAAAGGCACACTAAATGTAGGACTATGGTACCCTAGGACTAGGTCTTTTGATTTGGTTGGGTACACCGATTCCAATTATGCCGGTTGTAAATTGGATCGGAAGAGTACTAGTGGTGTATGCCAATTCCTTGGGTCCTCCCTAGTTAGTTGGAGTAGTAGGAAGCAACCTTGTGTTGCCCTATCTACCACCGAGGCCGAGTATGTGGCTATGGGTGGTTGTGTAGCTCAACTACTATAGATGAAACATACCTTAGAGGATTAAGAGCTATCTTACTCCAACATGAAAGTATTTTGTGATAATGTGAGCACCATAAATTTGACCAAAAATCCGGTGCATCACTCTAGGACCAAGCATATTGAAATGAAACATCACTTCATTAGAGATCTTGGGATGTGCTTACATTGAATCCAAGTCCAACCTATCCGACATATTTATCAAGGCTCTCCCCGAGGTAGAATTTTTATCACTTAGGAGAGAACTTGGGATGTGCTTGGTTGAATCAAGGTGTAGATTTGCATGATCCTATCGAAATCCTAGGATTTATACCTTAAGCATCTCACAAAATAACCTAAGAACCCATGATTTTTGTATTGAGCCACTTAGACAACATGTGAGATGTTAGGAAGATGCACTTGGTTCATCATGCTTGTTATGATGCATTACTATGGACCAAAGTGTCATCTAGAGACATTAATCCTTCATTGGACCAATCATTGGGAAGGCTTATACACAATTGATGTGCATATAGCTCCAAGAACATGATTGGAAATGTCAAATAAAACATATTTTAAACTATGTTTATCATACTTTGAAAAACAGTTTTCAAGTGGAACACAAAAGTGATACAAAGTTTGCAAAAATATTAGAACTTTTGTTAGTTTCCAAGTTTGTATCAATCTTGAAATCTGGAAAACATATATATTTTTAAATTATTTTTCCTCGATAGATAATGATTTCAGAAATGTGTACGCCAAATTTCGTGATTTTTAGATTTTCTAATACATTTCTGAAATTAGGCTGAAAAGTTTGAAATCCAGATTTCAGGCTTATCAGTCGACTACATCAGAAACCAGTCGACTGATACACTGTGTTTTCTGAAAACCAGCTCTATTTTCTAATATTTAGTGTATCTTTGATGTACTAAAACTATGGCATGATAATATTGAGTATAAACAAATTTTTTAGGACTGTTTAATGCAATGTTTTAGGGGGAGTTTTATAAAATATATCTTTTCATCCCCAAATTTACATTGTTGGTGCAAAATTAGGATTTAACCTTAAATTGTTTGTTAGGTTTTTGCTCCACATGTCTTTTACTCATCATGAACCATATCTTGGACTAAGGGGGGGGGGCGCTAAATTTCAATTCTGTACCTTAGTTCAAGATTACAACACATTCAATTCTTTTATGAAGTATATGCCTTCTTCTCTTTTTGATGTATGTCAAAGGGGGAGAAGAAATGTTTAAGTTAGAATTGGAAATATGAATTGGAAATATGATTATGTGCATATTTTAAAATACCTAACTTAAATGATTGTCAAACATCAAAAAGTGGGAGATTGTTGGTGCAACAATGCCCCAAGCATTTATATGTTTTGATGTTTGGATAATCATCTAAGTTAGGCAATAATTTGTGATCTAATTGTGAACGTGTTCAAGTGACAGGAAAATCCAAGTATGAAGACTTGGTAAAGGCAAAGTCCAAGTATGATCTTGGCAAGAGAAGTCCAAGGAAAAGGTTTGGCGGCATAAGACCAAGCATGTTGTCTTGGTGGCATTAAGTCCAAATGGACCTTGGAAAAGGAAGTCCAAAGGCAAATCTTGGCAGCGTAAGCCCAAGCATGTAGTCTTGGTGGAGTAAAGTCCAAGCACGCTTTGGCAAAGGGAAACCCAAGACATGACAAAATCGAAGGAAGCTCTTGGAAGCAAAGCGCAAAGGATGAACAAGTCGCGGACTCGGAGGGATCCTGGAGGCGCAAGGCTTAAGGAAGAGCTAGAAGGTTGAATCTAGGTCTAGGGGGTAAAATCAAATATGAATTATTCATACTTGATGAGTATCATTTGACTGATACGATGGATCAGTCGACTAGTCAGGTACTCGATTGAGTCAGGATGAAACCCTAACGATCAATCGACTTCTTAGTCGTGGCAGTCGACTGATGTTGTGATCAGTCGACTGCCAAACAGTGGCAGTCGATTAATCAAGTTAAACACGGACACAGAATGGAGTTTCGCTCGACTGCGGCTCGTGGTCACTCGACTGATCACTCCATCAGTCGACTGATGGATGGACCAGTTAACTGATGAAAGTACCGTTGGAGGTAACAACTCTGAATCCTACAAATCCGGCTATTCAGAAGCCGTTAACTGCGGAAGTAGTCGACTGATGTTGTGCATTAGTCGACTGATGGTGCTCCAATAGGAAAATCATCCCTCTCTCTATAAAAAGAGGGCTTGTGGTGGTTTTGAGGGCTAATGTTTATTCTCTGATAATACACTCAAGCCTCCATGATTTTTCAAGCTTTCTAGTGCTCTTAAATCCCCTCCTCCTCTCTAAGCTCCATCTTCATCCTTTGTAAGAAGAGGAGGGTTGCTATAAAGGAAAGCTTCATAGTGATATTGATTAGGGTTAATCCACCTCAAGGATCACCGTGGAGTAGGAGCGTTATCTCCGAACTACGTAAAGGAATTGTGTTAGCATTATTTTTATTATTGTTATTATTATTTTTGTTGTGCTTCCGCTAATCATCTTTGTAGAAACAAAAACAAGATATTCACCCCCCCCACTAGCTTCCAATCGATCCACTACAAAATTGTCGTCCTCCATACACCTGCATCCTATTTACTCTAAGCTGATGATATATCAATCATCACAACAACGATGATAATTGTATGACGCCATGTCACTACAATATCAACACTCCAGTCGTAAACCATCCCTAGATTATACACAGGTGTCCTTAGCTGATCTAAAGAGATCATCTATCCACAACGAAGGATATTTATTCACAACAACTACTGTATTCATCATCGATAATCGATGCATAATCTCAAAGGTCCATCTCTCTTTCAGCAAAGAGTTCCGGATCTTCTCAAGGAGAAATATTGGGACAGATAAATATCCCTTCTAACATCTCCTATAATCGCAACTCACGTTCTTCCAATTTCTATAGTGTTTAGCAACACTGATACCAACCAAATTAAGTTGCCTATGTGGTAAGCCTAGGAGTTCACTCAAAACTACATCCGACTACTCTCGGATTATACGCACATCTAAGAGACATAATTATACCATAATCTCAACAATTTGACCATCCGTAAGGATATGTCTACAGTAAAGGTATGTCTATCAGAGTTTAAGGGCATCCTTTGACTTCTTAATTGTTGATCCCCATCTCACCTGACAGTAGAGATACCACCGACCCACAAGTCGATGTATAGGAACCCTTCTAATCTAAACTGACAATGTTCTAGACAAAGATACCTGTAAACTACAAGTATCTCTCAATATGTCATCTTAGAGGGTAAAATTAAAGTAATACCCTAACCGATCAATTATCTGTCAATCCGATCCAAAGGCTCCACGCAGGTCTCGGCCTTTCTCCGAAGAGAAAAATATCAGATCTAACAGTCCGTGATAAAGCAGTCGCATTTCTGCGATGAATGATCCGGGGATTTTTTTCCTAGATCATATGATCCCATCACTTAATCCTACAAGCTGCAACTATAGTATACTGAATAGATACGACCATTGTCGTATACTCTCTCCTTTGTACCAAGCCAATCCACATCTGGGGGTAATTGTTGTTGTTGTCTACATGAGTCTTCTATGATGTCTTCTGCTGATGCTGCTGAGTGAGTCACTTCCCCTTAAGGGAAGTATCAAGAAACTCCAACCATGCCTAAGGTAGTAGGTCGCTGCTGGTGAGATAGCCTAATCTTCTGTGATGATCTTTGCTGTCGAGACTGTGCATCATCCTCCCGGAACACCATTGGTAGTCTTCAACTGAGTCTTCAAAGTATAGCTCCTCAAATGTACTGGTTTCTTACAATAACTACAGATGAACTGATCCAACATATAATTTGACTTCACGTGTCTTCGTGATCTGTACTGCATGCACATAATCCCTTCGGAGTGTTTGTTCTGATTTTTTTGATATGCACGAGAACATCCTAATGATCTGCGGTTGGTCTTCTATAATCGGAAAGTAGCTCAAGGTCTATGACTCCGATCTTGCTCCTTTTATCCAACAGTCGGAGACTTCTGACTCTAATAAGTTGACCAGCAATATCTGTTTACCGGTCTCCAACTCTTAAACACTTGTACGGAGTCATTTCTAAACTCCTGACTCAATCAATGTCTTCCGACAGGATATGATAGAAGATCCAGACATCCTAATCCAAAAGTAAGCCAACAACCGTGGGTGGATTAAAATATCCATTCATCTTCTTGAGCTATTAGGTGAGCATAAACTCTGCAAGTCTAACGACTTTGCATGATATTCTCGTTACCGACGATCACCCTACTTGAAGCTCAAGAATTCCTTACAATGTGCCACTGAAAGTGACACAGGGAAATACTCTCCCTCAACATCACTAAACCATGATCAAGTGATGTTGTATTCCCCGAAGGTTATTTTCTGCATTTCCTCCAAGTACCGGTTTGATCCCGATAATGGTATACAACTAACTCTACTTCCTTTGTATAACCCAAGTGAAGTACTCAAAAGTACCTTTAAAGTTATACTACCCAATACGAATAACTCAGGGATAAAATCCCTATGAAACATCATAAACTAGCCTTCCGCTATCTACATCAATAATAGCTTACTTGACTTGTCCATTACCCAACAGGTAATGATCTGACTAGCACCGTTAGTGAAAATCCCTAAGATTATAGTCTTTGATTTCCACAAGAAATGTGATGACTCGACCCCTATTCCCCGACTCGGTATCAGTCGGATCTCAAAGGTAAATCACCTTTTCGACACAGGTTCAAGACTCACAGACTCAACAGGTCGTTCCCGTGGTCAACTCATACTACGGTTACGAATAATAACCAACACACTATAGGTTATTCCCTGTTTAAACATTAAATACATAACCGAGAGTATAAACCCTAACGACAACTCCGGCTGGTCGCCACGGTGGGCGACTTCTACTACGAGTCTGTACAGGTATAATAACTCTAACTATATACACTTGTTAATTAAGTCCAGATAAGTATCCAACTAGAAAATAAGTCATCGGGAATACTTACTTCGTGCTGCTTGGAGCTCAGGCCGCTGTCACATCTCATCTTAGAAAACCAACCAAAATCGAAAGAAATCGACTCCCGAGAATCCAAGACTCAACACAAAACAATATTGTATGGCATCGCAGAACCTAGGGCTCTAATACCACTAAAGTTGTCACGCCTTGAGAGCATACCGTGCTGAAAAGCAAACGGATGACATCTCCTCTATACGTGGCACCATTTCGTGTTAATACAAGACCCTTGGGCCCAAAATAAACATAACACATAAAGGTAAATACAACAAATACACAAAACACAGTGGAAAAATAATACAACAACATCACAAACTATACACATGCAAACCGGTATGACTAACACCGACTCAGAACACCATAACAAAACCAGAAAAAGAAAGGTACAACATTTACAGTGTCCAATCATTACAAAACATCACATAAACCAAATCCATATTGGAACACCAATGAAAACCCAAAAACCCAGACTCTCGGAGTTGAGATGAGATGATGCCAGCTAATGGTGCTCTAAGTCCATCACGAAGTCGGCTACCTGTTACTTGGGCGACAGAAAAACCCAAGGTCCGTTGTGGTGAGTAAAACTCAGCAGGTAATAGGAAAAACATGTATATATCAAATATCACATGTAATTCAACAGCATAACCTAAAGGTACCATAGGTATAGCAGTACAGTATAAAAATACATGCATATACCGTCTAACCAAATAAACAACGTATAACATAGATATACCTGAAAGTCTGCTACGCTACTCCGATCCAACTTGAGAATATATCCAACATATATAACAGGAAGAGTAATACTAACTCACAATATACTCATGATACAGGTCAAGGTATATAATGGTCTGTCCAACAAATATACAAGTATCCGACACCACCGTATAACAGATGCGAGAAGCATGTATGAAGATGATGTATAATTAAATGCAGCAAGCATAGTACAATCAAATGCAATATCACAATAAGCATATATATATATACTACATCTATATATATTACTATATATATTAACCATCCACATATATATATATATATATATATATATATATATATATATATATATATATATATATATATATATATATATATACATGCATATATGTATATATATGGCAATATGCAAAAATGCCATAAGTCACGGCAATGCAGTATGCATGGTCATGTCAGCTCACCCTAAAGCTACCACGACCTAGTGTGGCCTCGGTGGCTTGAGCATGATAACTGTCCCAACACAATACCAACCACTACTCTCGAGTGGCCGAGTAGGCAGTATGATCGAGTAGCATATAAGCGTGAAGAGCAAGCTACACGATGTGGGTCCCTACTATTGGCCACTCCGACAGTCACTACCAATGAGTGGTCGAGTGTCACACACGCAGGACTACAACATGCAAATCCTACTACCACCGTCTATAGTAGTAGAGTGCGGCACCACAATGCTCTGCCCTCACACTGGTTACTCCTCCTATGAGTAACTGTGGAGGCAGGATGACTGGTGACCCTCTCAACCATAAGGGAGACCACGTCGCCAGCATGCATGCAAATGACATGAATGCTCTGTCACAAATAGACATCCACCACAGACTCTCTATTCTCTACATTCTCTGATGGATATTCGAATCGATGCACTCTACATCCTGGAGGTTGTACTCATTGATCGTTCTCTATCACAGCAGAAGTCATGCGATCTAATTGCTCTCTCATTACAGTCATACTCTCAGTGTGGGCCCTCTCTGTGCAGAGTCGTACTCAACTGATCGATGCACTCTCTATCCTATAGAGAGTCGTACTTACTGATCGACGCACTCTCTATCCTGTAGATAGTCGTACTCAATAGATTATAACAAGCTATGACCACCGGTCCGTAGCGACACACTAAGTATCATTCACCTGACCATTTACATAATACATGGTCAGTGGTAAACATGCAACCTAAGGGTACTAGAATAACCCTAGGTTCAAGACATTATCTATCTACGGATGACCTCTTTGCCCAATTTACAATCAGGTTGTCATCCAGACTTTACTATTTGCACTTAACTAAACAAATTCTAGGTTACTTACATCACCTATATATATAACTCCTAATCATGATAAACTCAAACATGATAGCAGTAATGGAGTTAACAGCCAAAGGTAAGGTATCAAATGCAAGAGTAAATAATAACAGAGTCAAGGTAACATGATCATATAAGATGATCATGCATCTAAATCTGCATGCATTAAAACTACCTAACCAGGGTAGGAAATTACCCACTTGATATGAAGACTTATCTGAGCATCTCCATGTCCACAGGACCATCCTGAACCCAGGTCTTGCAATTAACATACAACATAACTAAATACCAACATAAACAATCTGTAGGAAAAAGGAATCTAACCCAATCCTAATCCCTGATCGATCAACCAAATCCCATAGTGGTACAATCTCATACCATTTATTAATTACCCAACAATTTCCCAATCTTAATCAAATTAAATTCATTATATAATCCATGAATCAACTCTAGCATCAACTATAATAGTAACACACCCTACTTCAACATACCAAATCAAAGCTTATCTCACAATGATTCACAGCTCCCTCACAAGAACAAACAGAGCATCGGCCAGATCGATATTCATCCATGCATCATCCAACAAGTATCATAAAGATAATGAAACTCACCCTTCAATCTAACCTTGCCCAGTTAATTCATATCTAGTTTCCCCAACCAATTTCTGATCACCACCATAGCTCATCAACACCACCAAACAAAACCTGTAAGCATGACATATCTCAAATCTCTCAATACAACACCCTACTTTAAAAAAAATCAATTATCCAACAAACAAAAAGATGAAGAAATTTTTATCCCACAGTAACAAGGTGCTCACCAGAGCCAATCACTGCTGTGAACAGGGATAAATCAAATCCAATTGCTGCTATGAACCGAGATGAACCAAACAACCTAGCTCACGACACTGCCATCATCAGCTTCCGGCGACAATCGTGTAGGATTCGCTTCGGAGGCTCATTGGCTCCCATGCCCCCGGATTAAAATTTTCACTAATGAAAGAATTAATCCGGATGGGATGAGCTTCCTTAGCACAACTATTTCGTCGTCGTGCTAACAACTTGAGTGGTCGCTAGAACAAACTAGTTGTTCAAGCAACACAACTCTTCTAGTTGGTTAGCCGAGGAAGAGACGACGGACGGATCGCCGGTTTTTGTGTTTGTCTTCGGGGTCCATGATTATAAAATATATATTCATACGCATACATGTATAATCAAAACATAAAAGAACATGATCAGATCTGTAAATAAAGTTTAAAAAAACTTTATACCTTACGATCTTCTACCGTATGTCCTATTCTTCTCGTGGACGACGTGTGGACGAAGATCCTCCACGAGTAGAAGCCTTCTAGATCACGTTCTTCCCTTCCTTGTCCGCTGAAAACAAAGAGAAGAACCAACAAATACCTATCCTTTCTAGAACCGGCCACCAAATTAGGGAATTTGGTGCAACCGCCGGCCAAGGAGCAAGTGGATGAAGCGCCGGCCAACTTGAAGAGGGGTTGCCGCCGGCCACCAAGGAGAAAGGGAGGAGGAAGAGCACCGGCCACCAATGGAAGGAGAACCGCCGGCTAAGGAATAAGAGAGAGGCCTTGAGAATGGGCGTCGGCCAAGTCTAGATAGAAGAAGGTTGGGCGCCGGCAACTTCTTGGAGGAAGGAGGTTGCCGCCCAAAACAAAACCCTAGCTCCCAAACCCTAGCCGCCCACTTGTGGAAGAGCCAAACCCTAATTCTCTATCAATCATTATGCCGCCCAAGCCTAAGCCCCCTATTTATAGAATTGGGATTAAGCCTCCTTTAATCTCCACCGTCGGATCTAGGGATTTAATCTCCACCGTTGGATCTAGGGTTTTATCCCAACCGTCGGATCTAGGGTTTCATCCCAACCGTCGGATCTAGGATTTCATCCCAACCGTCGGATCCAGGGTTTCATCCTAACCATCGGATCTAGGAATTCATCCCAACCGTCGGATCTAGGGTTTCATCCTAACCATCGGATCTAGGAATTTAATCCCAACCGTTGGTTCTAGGTTTTGTTTTACATTCTTGGATCTAGT
Source organism: Wurfbainia villosa (assembly GCA_025175895.1). Taxonomy (NCBI): domain Eukaryota; kingdom Viridiplantae; phylum Streptophyta; class Magnoliopsida; order Zingiberales; family Zingiberaceae; genus Wurfbainia; species Wurfbainia villosa. The sequence continues at coordinate 38,484,317 of CM045986.1, forward strand.
CTTCACAAGGATTATATTAGGATACGATAGGGAACATAAGGAGGAGTTGGATCTTGGCCACCCGATGGATCGGAACCACACAAACTTGATCCATCAATGATGTTCCATTCCACTAGAGGATCATCATTGAACTACCTCACCAACCCCCATAAATTAATATGGGCTCCATATATTATTCGTACATTAATCTCCTTGTGTTTAAGATATCGAATGTCCGTCAATTAATTGATTTACTGACCATCAATTAATTAACATCTAATTCCTTGAGTAGTACCACTCAACCTTATCATCATGTTGACTAAGTCAACCAGCTGGGTTTACATGATGAACCTGTTGGGTTTCCGGCACCGCGGCGTGTATGTGTTCGATCATGTTTCGTAAACATGAACACAGCGGAAGCAATAAAAATAATAAATCTACATTTATTACAACACACACAACACACGCATGCATATTACAACAAGTGTAGACATAACCGTAAATTTAAATTTACAATAAAAGGAAATTTATCTACGTTATACCTTTCGTATGACGTGTAGCGGGAACGGCATCAACCGGAACGATCCTCGCTAGAATCGTCTCTATCCGTATCCACGCCGAGTTCCTCGGGATGACTTCGCTAAGCCACGAGCTTCGTCTTCGTACGGGTTACTAGCCTCGTGTTGAAGACGACGTGATCGAGAGATGATCACGATCCGAATCCAAATTCGGATCCAAAATGAGTCCTCAAAACTCGCTTCTCCGGAGAGGTATTCGTCAACCGATTGACGAATCCTTCGTCCTCCACCTCAGAGGACTACCGGAGATCGAATCCCCGGTAAGTTATCCGCTGTCGGAGCTCTAACCGTCGTCCAAACGACGCTCCGACGAGAGGAGAAGAAGCTGTCCAGAAAACTGGACAGCTTGGTGGAGGAGTAGGCGCCGGCCAAAACAAGGAAGCCAAGTGCTCACCTTTTCACCGAGGCCTAGGAAGATCACCGGAGGGTCGCCGGAGGATCACCGGCTGAAGCTTGGTCGCCAGCAAGGAGCTGGACGCCGGCACAAGGGGATGGGCGGCCAAGGAGCTTGGGCGGCAACTCCTTCAATGGGGTTGGGCGGCAACTAGGTTTAGGGCTCTAGCAATTAGGGCTTAATTATCCATTAATCCCTCTTTTATAGAGAACTAATTCTCTTAATGGTTATTGGATCATAACCATTAGGCCCGTTAACTCGCTCCATTAAGATAAGTTAAAATAAACCAAATCATGATGGTTTATTTTAAGTTAAAATGAACCGAACCAACTTTTGGTTCATTCGTTTAAAATAAACCAAACCCTTTGGTTTATTCTCATCCATTGGATTAGAACCAAACCATTTTTTGTTCATCCATTACGTCTTCATAAGACTCGGCCCATCCACGCTTCCATTGCGACTGAAACGATTTCATGCTCGCTTTATGTTTGGTCCAACCAAACCTAGTTTCTCTCGGTCTGAGAATCCCATTCTCAAGCTCGTTTTAAATCCTTTGGATTACGCTCATTGTGCGTGTGACCAAATAGGTTCTCGGTTTATGTTGGCCGTCTATAATTAACCATTAATTATAGAACAATCATGAGTGGCACCTAGTAGTACATCATGATCCCCAATTAACCGAAAAGATCAACGGTTGATCCAGAACTATTTCTGAAACCCTTCAGCAGCTCGAATGAATCGTGCCCCATTCCCTTCACTCATCTTATACCCACTTGGTTCAGGACATGGTCTATTGTGTCAGTCTCCACTAGGCTGACTACGTCACACCTAGCCCAAGTATCATTTCCTCGTCCTACGGATTCTAGTTACTCCACATGTATCGAAGAGTACCTTACTCTAAACATGTAATGCTTTGGCCAAAGACTTTAGTAACAATCCGACGAGAGGCCATGGGTATACATCTCCTCGCAAGGAGTGGTGAATCCTTTATAGGCTATTCAAACACCTTCGATCACTTCGACTTATACCCAATCATCCCGGGTCCACATCTCCTTAGAGATGTTTTCTTAAGATGTCAAAGCATAAGTCTCCATGATCAAGATGACTTGAATACCGCAAGTCAAAGGAACATCGCACTTAAGCCACAGTAAGAACTTCATTGACATATCTATATATGCAGAGAACCATATGAAGTCTTATGGCTGGTCACTCCAATGAACTAGTTACCATAACTAGCATCCACGATTAACTCCGGACATCACTATGTCTCCAGCCAGTGAGAATCAGCTGCTTGGATACACCAAGGAGTATACCTCGTGCTAGTCTCAACAGAATTGATGGTGTCCAAATACATCAATTCATCGACTAGGGATAATTCCGATACATCACAATTACACATGTAGAGATACTCACTAGTTGTGATCCAATCACAAATTCTCTTATGCTGTGAATCGTATCGTGGATATTCAGTAAATGAGTTTAAGATCCAATCAAATACATAAAACATGTATACTCAAATAGTGAATCTTTATTTATCATATAAATGGTTCATACATAAGGCGATTGCCTTAAAACATCTCTCATATATATTACTAACAGACTCCCACTTGGCCTAATGCCAATCGCTACGATATCCAATACCATAAGCTCGAACATGACCCTCAAACTTATTTTGAGGTAATGCCTTAGTCAAGGGATCCACTAAGTTCCTTTCAGTGGGAATTTTCTCGATTTGTATTTCGTTCCTACTGATGATCTCTCTGATAAGATGATAGCGGCGAAGCACATGTTTGGATCATTGATGAGACCACATCAAGTTCAAAGATGAACTTCTTGATCCAGCCGATGCTCGCCTTAGTGGTAGAATCCGCTATAGTGTCAATCTTGGAACCTTTCCAACTTATTGTGTCTCCATTCTAGGTGAATACATACTCAGACTGAGACATGGAATCATCCTTGTCTGTCTGGAGCTGGCATCCGTATATCCACGTATCACCATGTACCCTTCTCTATATATTAGGAACGCATCCTTAGTTCTTCTTAAGTACTTAAGGATCATCTTAACAGCCACCCAATGATCCATTCCTGGATCAGACTGGTATCTGCTTGTGACACTCAGAGCATACGATACATCGGGCCTCGTACATAACATAGCATACATGATAGATCCTATTGTGGATGCATAGGGAATCTTACTCATGCAAATCCTCTCGTCTTCTGTGCACGGACACATAGACTTCGAAAGGTGTACCCCATGCATGATGGGTAAGAAACCTTTCTTGGATTCCGACATGCTAAACCTCTTTAGCACTCGGTCTATATATGTAGACTGGGAAAGGCCAAGCAACCGTTTCGATCTATCTCTATAGATCTTAATCCCGAGGATGTAGGTTGCTTCTCCCAGGTCTTTCATGGAGAATGTCTTGGATAACCAAACCTTCATTGACTGTAAGATTGAAACATCGTTTCCTATAAGTAGTATGTCATCCACATACAATACTAGGAATATGACTGCACTCCCACTAACCTTCTTGTACACACAAGGTTCGTTTGGATTTTGTGAGAAATCAAACTTTTTGATTGTCTCATCAAAACGGATATTCCAGCTCCTGGATGCTTGCTTCAATCCATAAATGGACTGTCGCAATTTGCATACCTTGGTTTTATCAACCGATGTGAAACCCTCAGGTTGTATCATATACACGTCCTCGAGCAGGTTTCCATTAAGGAAAGCTGTTTTCACATCCATCTGCCATATCTCATAATCATAATGAGCCGCTCGGCCGTGGAGCATCCGAATGGATTTAAGCATAGCTACAAAGTAATAGGTTTCGTCATAATCAACACCTTGTTTTTGACGATATCCTTTCGCCACCAATCTAGCCTTATAGGTAATCACATTACCATCCATGTCGGTTTTCTTCTTGAAAACCCACTTGCACCCTATAGGCTTTATCCCTTCAGGTGGGTTAACTAAGTTCCAAACTTGGTTTTCATACATGGAATCCATTTCCGACTTCATGGCACCAAGCCACTTATCCCTTTCTGAACTTGTCAGCACTTCTTCATAACTGGTAGGCTCCTCATCATCAATGAGTAACACGTCATCCGATTCACTTACGAGAAATCCATATCTCTCAGGAATATTACGTGTTCTACCAGATCTACGAAGATATGGTGTTACAATAGGTCCAGCCGATTGCTCATCACTATGAGTTGTCGGCTGTTGTGCTTCACCAGGTATCTCATCAATGTCTATTTGAGTCTCTCGAGCCTCCTCAAGCTCGACGACACTCCCACTGTTTTCTTGCAAGAGAAACTCTTTCTCTAGAAACACAGCATGCCTTGAAACAAACACCTTTTGTTCCACAGGATGATAGAATTGGTAACCCCTTGTTTCCTTAGGGTATCCAATAAATAGACATTTATCAGACTTAGCATCCAATTTGTCTGATACTGTCCGCTTCACATAAGCAGGACAACCCCATATCTTCAAGTAAGATACATGAGGTTTCTTACTAGCCCATATCTCATATGGAGTAGTAGAGACTACCTTGGTAGGCATTCTGTTTAACAAGTAAACAGCTGTCTGAAGTGCATAACCCCAAAAGGACTTGGGAAGAGTCGCATGATTCATCATTGACCTGACCATGTCCAACAAGGTCCGGTTACGCCTCTCAGGTACACCATTATGCTGTGGTGTATATGGCGGAGTCCATTGAGACAATATACCATTGTCTCTTAGATAATCAAGAAACTCTTGAATTAAGTATTCACCACCTCGATCCGATCGAAGTATTTTAATACTCTTGTCATGTTGTTTCTCTACTTCATTTCTGAATTCTTTGAACCTTTCAAAGGCTTCAGACTTGTGTTTCATCAAGAACACATACCCAAACCATGAGTGATCATCGGTGAAGGTAATGAAGTAGCTATAGCCTCCTAATGCTTGAGTTGACATAGGTCCACATACATCAGTATGTATTAGACCTAGTAACTCTCCCACTCGTTCACCTTTTCCAGTAAAAGGTAACTTAGTCATCTTGCCTTTTAAGCATGATTCGCATGTATCGTATGAATCCTATTCAAACGATTCCAGAATTCCACATCGGTGTAATTCGGACATGCGTTTCTTGCTTACATGGCCAAGACGACAATACCACATGTAGAAGTCTAATTAATTATCTTTTTGAGCACGCTTGTTGCTCGCTTCGATATTGAAAATATCACTGGATACGTCCAACGTATAAACACCATTGCTTAAAGTTCCAGTCCCTTAAAGAACTCCATTCAAAGTTATGTAACAACAATTGTTACTAAAAGTCAAATGGTACCCATTTCTATTTAAACAAGAAATAGAAATGATATTCTTTATCAACGAAGGAACATAAAAGCAATTGTCCAGTTCTAAGACAAGTCCTGTAGGGAGTTTCAACAAATGCGTTCCAATGGCGACTGCAGCAACCTTTGCTCCATTCCCAACACGCAAATTTGACTCTCCCTTGACGAGTCTTCTTCTATTCCTTAGCCCATGTATGTCATTACATATATGTGAGCCACACCCAATATCCAATACCCAAGTGTTTGAGGAAATAGAATGACAATCAATAACGAAGATATCTGAAGAAGATGGGGCATCCGATGCCTTATTCTTCTTCACGGACTCAAGATAAATCTTGCACTTTCTTCGCAAATGGCTCTCCTTGCCATAATGATGGCAAGTTTCCTTTTGTGCTAGTTCTACCTTCTTAGCTTTTATCTTCTTTCCCTTCTGCTGTTCCTTTGACTTCCTCTTAGAACCTTTCTTCGAGGAATCAACTAATAGCACCGTCCCCTGCTCATGCTTCTCAGAAGACTCCACAGTCTTCAGCATATTGAGCAGTACCACAGATGAACCTTCTAGCATCTCAGAGGTGAAGAGGAGCTTTGAGACTTCGAACCTTTCGAATCTCACTTGCTCATCAACCAACTCACAAAGATGAAGGACTACGATATGAGCATCCATATGCTCATGCTGCTTTCGTAGCTTGGGTTCCATCGCGGCCAGCATGATGCAACTCATTTGTTCAGAATCACTCACATGTTTTTGATTGGCCAACAATTGGTCCAGAGTTGCATCGTCACTAGGACGGGCGGGAAGAAGCGCTTCGAGGACATTTGCAAGCTTTTCAACCTTGAGAATAATTCTCAAGCTTCTAAGCCAGTCCAAGAAGCTCGGCCCAGTCAATTTATTCGAATCCAAAATGGAACGCAAATTCAAAGACATCATGATCAATCTTAGAAATACAAAACGAGCATATATGAGAAAATGATTTTAAAAATGCATCAATATACATTTATAAATCCCATTCATTTTTCGAATTTCAAAAACCCCAAAATTACTTCGGGAGATCGTAGGTCCATCTCTGAATGGGCTGATATCCATCATAGTTATGAACAACCTTGGAGAGAGTCCAACAAGCCATTCATAACTACGACGGTAGGTGTCAACTATACCGATTGCATATCACGTATATGAAACTATCACAATGTGCTATCAACTAATTGAATGTTCACACATACATCGGGTTGTTAACACATTAACAAGTATGCATCATATGCATAGCACCCAACTTCACCTCCCTTTACATCGACCTTGGAGAGAGTCCAACAAGCCGATGCTCCAGGTTAAAGCCAACCCATTAATCGGGACATAGTTTTAATATGGTTAGAGCGCATTCAACCAATTAGCCCAGCTTGGAGAGAGTCCAACAACCAAAGCTAACGATTGACCTCTGACTCTTACCATATTAGCATTAAACTATTCCATGGTTTGAACATATTCGGGTTTGAGCCGGGCTTGGAGAGAGTCCAACAACCCAAACAAGAAACGGAACTTTGGTTCTAACCATATTAATGGAAGGTGTAGGCTTTAATATTGTTTAAAGGTTTTTTATGTCTCATCCTCTTTGCATGCAAATAACTATTATCTACATGGCATAACATACATGGCATACATCTACATGTCACGACACACATGGCATAATGTTATGCATCTAATGCAATTACATGGCATACAATTATGTCATGTATATATTTCCTTATATGTCATAACTATTTATGAAAATAAAATATGTTTAAGATTTGATTCTCCAAATCAAATCATAATTAAATTAGGAAACAAATTTCCAAATCTAATCACATATTTTATTCATGGAATTATTTGATTAAGGAAAATCTATTTAGGAAACCAATTTCCTAAATCATTAAAACTACTTATGGAAATAAAATATTTTAAGATTTGATTTCCCAAATCAAATCATGATTAAATTAGAAAACAAATTTCCAGAATCTAATCAAATATTTTATTTATGGAAAATATCAATTTCCATAAATACTTCCAACTTTCCAAAAATGGAAGATTTCCATAAATATTTCTAGACTTTCCAAAATTGAAAAATTTCCATAAATACTTCTAAATTTTCAAAATTAGAAAATTTCCAGAAATACATTATGACTATCGCAAAACCATTTTTACGATTATGTCAAAACACAACCTGGGCTCTGAAATCACTGTTGGGTTTCCGGCACCGCGGCGTGTGTGTGTTCGATCATGTTTCATAAATATGAACACAGCGGAAGCAATAAAAATAATAAATCTACATTTATTACAACACACACAACACACGCATGCATATTACAACAAGTGTAGACATAACCGTAAATTTAAATTTGCAATAAAAGGAAATTTATCTACGTTATACCTTTCGTATGACGTGTAGCGGGAACGGCATCAACCGGAACGATCCTCGCTAGAATCGTCTCTATCCGTATCCACGCCGAGTTCCTCGGGATGACTTCGCTAAGCCACGAGCTTCGTCTTCGTATGGGTTACTAGCCTCGTGTTGAAGACGACGTGATCGAGAGATGATCACGATCCGAATCCAAATTCGGATCCAAAACGAGTCCTCAAAACTCGCTTCTCCGGAGAGGTATTCGTCAACCGATTGACGAATCCTTCGTCCTCCACCTCAGAGGACTACCGGAGATCGAATCCCCGGTAAGTTATCTGCTGTCGGAGCTCTAACCGTCGTCCAAACGACGCTCCGACGAGAGGAGAAGAAGCTGTCCAGAAAACTGGACAGCTTGGTGGAGGAGTAGGCGCCGGCCAAAACAAGGAAGCCAAGTGCTCACCTTTTCACCGAGGCCTAGGAAGATCACCGGAGGGTCGCCGGAGGATCACCGGCTGAAGCTTGGTCGCCGGCAAGGAGCTGGACGCCGGCACAAGGGGATGGGCGGCCAAGGAGCTTGGGCGGCAACTCCTTCAATGGGGTTGGGCGGCAACTAGGTTTAGGGCTCTAGCAATTAGGGCTTAATTATCCATTAAGCCCTCTTTTATAGAGAACTAATTCTCTTAATGGTTATTGGATCATAACCATTAGGCCCGTTAACCCGCTCCATTAAGATAAGTTAAAATAAACCAAACCATGATGGTTTATTTTAAGTTAAAACAAACCGAACCAACTTTTGGTTCATTCGTTTAAAATAAACCAAACCCTTTGGTTTATTCTCATCCATTGGATTAGAACCAAACCATTTTTGGTTCATCCATTACGTCTTCATAAGACTCGGCCCATCCACGCTTCCATTGCGACTGAAACGATTTCATGCTCGCTTTTATGTTTGGTCCAACCAAACCTAGTTTCTCTCGGTCTGAGAATCCCATTCTCAAGCTCGTTTTAAATCCTTTGGATTACGCTCGTTGTGCGTGTGACCAAATAGGTTCTCGGTTTATGTTGGCCGTCTATAATTAACCATTAATTATAGAACGATCATGAGTGGCACCTAGTAGTACATCATGATCCCCAATTAACCGAAAAGATCAACGGTTGATCCGGAACTATTTCTGAAACCCTTCAGCAGCTCGAATGAATCGTGCCCCATTCCCTTCACTCATCTTATACCCACTTGGTTCAGGACATGGTCTATTGTGTCAGTCCCCACTAGGCTGACTACGTCACACCTAGCCCAAGTATCATTTCCTCGTCCTACGGATTCTAGTTACTCCACATGTATTGAAGAGTACCTTACTCTAAACATGTAATGCTTTGGCCAAAGACTTTAGTAACAATCCGACGAGAGGCCATGGGTATACATCTCCTCGCAAGGAGTGGTGAATCCTTTATAGGCTATTCAAACACCTTCGATCACTTCGACTTATACCCAATCATCCCGGGTCCACATCTCCTTAGAGATGTTTGCTTAAGATGTCAAAGCATAAGTCTCCATGATCAAGATGACTTGAATACCGCAAGTCAAAGGAACATCACACTTAAGCCACAGTAAGAACTTCATTGACATATCTATATATGCAGAGAACCATATGAAGTCTTACGGCTGGTCACTCCAATGAACTAGTTACCATAACTAGCATCCACGATTAACTCCGGACATCACTATGTCTCCAGCCAGTGAGAATCAGCTGCTTGGATACACCAAGGAGTATACCTCGTGCTAGTCTCGACAGAATTGATGGTGTCCAAATACATCAATTCATCGACTAGGGATAATTCCGATACATCACAATTACACATGTAGAGATACTCACTAGTTGTGATCCAATCACAAATTCTCTCATGCTGTGAATCGTATCGTGGATATTCAGTAAATGAGTTTAAGATCCAATCAAATACATAAAACATGTATACTCAAATAGTGAATCTTCATTTATCATATAAATGGTTCATACATAAGGCGATTGCCTTAGGACATCTCTCATATATATTACTAACAGAACCTTGTGAGCTCCTCAAGGGGACATCATCAACCTAATATATAGGACACGGTTTCCTCCTATAATCAACGATACACCATGTAAATAATATTATTTCCCAACTTACCGGGCATATTAATTTAATCCATCTAAATCTCACCCTCTGGTAAATCAAAGAAATAAATACTAAGTACATGTGTCCGTTATTATATCGGGATTAAGAGCATGTACAACATAATATCCGAGGTCCGATTCAATTATGTAGTCAGTACTAAATTGAATCACCTCTATGTCGGTCCTGCTCAATACACCTAAGTGTACAGGTGTAACTTTATGTTCAAGACAAAACAATACCAAGCTACACTACAACCATGCCAATGGTTTGTCCAAAACCATCTTGGTTGTGAGCCTCTACTTATATTTTACAAGGGACTGATAACATGATCTTCTGTGCCACACCAAGCACCATGTTATCTACAATGTAAAATATTAGACAATATGCACACATATATAGTAAATATATAAAGTGAAAACAATGATCATGTGATTCTTATTCCAAAATAAAATTTTCATACAAAAAGAGCTAGGCTTTCTGTATACATTTCAACAATCTCCCACTTATACTAAAAGACTATGTCGTCATCACTCTGCCATACATCTGATCCCCATGTCCTCCACATGCCTATCAAACGCTTTCGCTGGAAGGGCCTTAGTGAATGGATCCGCCAGGTTATCCTCTGATGCAATCTTGGCGACAACAACTTCTCCTCGCTTTATGATCTCTCGTATAAGGTGGTACTTGCGCTCTATGTGTTTACTCGCCTTATGGGCTCGTGGTTCCTTCGAGTTTGCAACTGCACCACTGTTATCACAATAAATTGTGATAGTTCTGGGCAAACCAGGAATCACATCCAAGTCCATCAAGAAGTTCCTGAGCCATACAGCTTCCTTGGCTGCCTCAGAGGCTGCCACATACTCAGCTTCCATGGTAGAGTCCACCATGCATTTCTGCTTGACACTCCTCCATACTATGGCTCCACATCCAAAAGTAAATACAAACCCCGAGGTAGACTTACTCTTGTCCCTATCTAATTGGAAATCTGAATCCGTGTAACCCACAGGGACTAATTGATCTGCCCGGTAAACCAGCATATAATCCCTAGTCCTTCTCAGGTACTTCAATATATGCTTTACCGCAGTCCAATGTCCCTGTCCAGGATTACTCTGATATCTGCTAACCATGCCCACGGCAAAGCAGATATCCGGTCTCGTACATAGCATAGCATACATAAGGCTTCCTACTGCCGAAGCATAAGGAACCGCCTTCATGTCCTCTATCTCCTTTGATGTTTTGGGACACATCTCTTTAGATAAAGGAACTCCATGCCTAAAAGGTAGAAAACCTTTCTTGGAGTTCTGCATGCTAAAACGAGCAAGGATAGTGTCAATGTATGAAGCTTGAGATAAGCACAACATCCTTTTCTTGCGATCCCTTATAACTTTGATCCCAAGGATGTGTCCCACTTATCCCAAGTCCTTCATATCAAACTGTTTGGACAACCATACCCTTACGTCTGATAACACTTTGATATTATTGCCAACTAACAAAATGTCATCTACGTATAGTACAAGAAACACCACTACGTTTTCGTCACATCTCTTGTATACACAAGGCTCATCCGGACTTTGAATAAATTCATATGACTGGATTACCTCATCAAAGCGGATGTTCCAAGATCTAGAAGCTTGCTTCAATCCATAAATGGACCGATTAAGCTTACATACAAGATGCTCTTTGCCTTTAGCAATGAATCCCTCTGGTTGCCGCATATAGATGTTCTCCTCAAGACTTCCATTAAGGAAAGCTGTCTTGACATCCATCTGCCAAATCTCATAATCCATATGAGCAGCTATAGATAAGAGAATCTGAATAGACTTAAGCATAGCTACCAGCGAAAAGGTCTCCTCATAATCGATACCCTCTTTCTGAGTATACCCTTTCGCAACAAGCCTAGCTTTGAAGGTCTCAACCTTCTCGTCTACTCCTCTCTTTCTCTTGTAGATCCACTTGCATCCAATGGCTTTTACACCATCGGGTGGTTCTACTAGCTCCTAGACCTGATTAGAATCCATAGATTCTATCTCTGAATTCATCGCACTTTGCCAAGATACCGCATCTCTATCTTGGAGTGCCTCGTCATATGTCCAGGGATCCGGTTCATGTTCACCAAGGACTAAGTACGAAGACTCTCCCAAAAACATGAATCTCTCGGGTTGTCTAACAACCCTCCCACTACGACGAGGTGCCTCTTGTGTATACTCTGTGACACGCGGTGCAGTGACTTGTGGTGTCTCCTCTTGTACCGGTGGTACTGAAGTCGGGACTTCCCCTGTCAACTCCTCAAGAACAATCCTACTCTTGGGCTTGTGGTTCATTACATAATCCTCCTCTAGAAATCTGGCGTTCGTGCTAACGATCACCCTCTGATCTCTAGGATTATAAAACAAACCACCTTTCGTTCCCTTAGGATAGCCAACAAACATGCACACTTCTGTACGAGATTCCAACTTACCAGCATCAGCCTTCAGCACATGTGCTGGACTCCCCCATATCCGAATATGTCTAAGACTAGACTTTCGCCCAGTCCACAATTCTACAGGGGTAGAAGGTACTGATTCAGATGGAACCAAGTTCAGAGTGTACATTGTCGTATCCAGTGCATACCCCCAGAACGAAACAGGTAACTCAGAATAACTCATCATCGATCTGACCATCTCCATAAGAGTCCTATTCCTTCGCTCCGCTACACCATTCTGCTGGGGTGTGTCAGGTGCAGACAATTGGGATTGAATCCCAGACTCTGATAAGTAACTCCTAAACTCTCCCAAGAGGTACTCGCCACCACGATCAGATCGTAATGTCTTGATACTTTTGTTAGTAATATATGAGAGATGTCCTAATGCAATCGCCTTATGTATGAACCATTTATATGATAAATGAAGATTCACTATTTGAGTATACATGTTTTATGTATTTGATTGGATCTTAAACTCATTTACTGAATGTCCACGATACGATTCACAGTATGAGAGAATTTGTGATTGGATCACAACTAGTGAGTATCTCTACATGTGTAATTGTGATGTATCGAAATTATCCCTAGTCGATGAATTGATGGATTTGGACACCATCAATTCTGTCGAGACTAGCACGAGGTATACTCCTTGGTGTATCCAAGCAGCTGATTCTCACTGGCTGGAGACATAGTGATGTCCGGAGTTAATCGTGGATGCTAGTTATGGTAACTAGTTCATTGGAGTGACCAGCCGTAAGACTTCATATGGTTCTCTGCATATATAGATATGTCAATGAAGTTCTTACTGTAGCTTAAGTGTGATGTTCCTTTGACTTGCGGTATTCAAGTTATCTTGATCATGGAGACTTATGCTTTGACATCTTAAGCAAACATCTCTAAGGAGATGTGGACCCGGGATGATTGGGTATAAGTCGAAGTGATCGAAGGTGTTTGAATAGCCTATAAAGGATTCACCACTCCTTGCGAGGAGATGTATACCCATGGCCTCTCGTCGGATTGTTACTAAAGTCTTTGGCCAAAGCATTACATGTTTAGAGTAAGGTACTCTTCGATACATGTGCAGTAACTAGAACTGTGAGGACGAGGAAATGATACTTGGGCTAGGTGTGACGAGTCACTTAGTGGGATCGGACACTATAGACCATGTCCTGAACCAAGTGGGTATAAGATGAGTGAAGGGAATGGGGCACGATTCATTCGAGCTGCTGAAGGGTTTCAGAAATAGTTCTGGATCAACCGTTGATCTTTTCGGTTAATTGGGGATCATGATGTAATACTAGGTGTCACTCATGATCGTTCTATAATTAATGGTTAATTATAGACAGCCAACATAAACCGAGAACCTATTTGGTCACACGCACAACGAGCGTAATCCAAAGGATTTAAAACGAGCTTGAGAATAGGATTCTCAGACCGAGAGAAACAAGGTTTGGTTGGACCAAACATGAAGCGAGCATGAAATCGCTTCAAATGCACAATGGAAGCGTGGATGGGCCGTGGTCTTATGAAGACATAATGGATGAACCAAAATGGTTTGGTTCTAATCCAATGGAGGAGAATAAACCAAAGGGTTTGGTTTATTTTAAACGAATGAACCAAAAGTTGGTTCGGTTCGTTTTAACTTAAAATAAACCATCATGGTTTGGTTTATTTTAACTTATCTTAATTGAGCGGGTTAACGGGCCTAATGGTTATGATCCAATAACCATTAAGAGAATTAGTTCTCTATAAAAGAGGGCTTAAGGGATAATTAAGCCCTAATCCAAAACCCTAGCTTGGAGTTGCCGTCCAACCTTCATTGCCGCCCAACCTCCATTGCCGCACAGCTTGTTGTGCCGCCGCCTCCTCCTTGCCGCGACTCAAGCTTCAAAGATGTGATCCTCCCACATAAGGTGAGCCTTTTCTTCCTTGGTTGTCCGGGCGCATCTCTCCACCAAAGCTGTCCAGTTTTTCTGGACAGCTTGTTCTCCTCTTGTCAGAGCGTCGTTTGGACGACGGTTAGAGCTCCGACAGCGGCTAACTTACCGAGGATTCGATCTCCGGTAATCCTCTGAGGTGGAGGACGAAGGATTCGTCAATTGGTTGACGAATACCTCTCCAGAGAAGCGAGTTTTGAGAACTCGTATTAGGATCCGAATTTGGATTCGGATCATGATCATCTCTCGATCACGTCGTCTTCAACACGAGGCTAGTAACCCGTACGAAGACAAAGCTCGTGGCTTAGCGAAGTCATCCCGAGGAACTCGGCGTGGATACGGATAGAGACGATTCTAGCGAGGATCGTTCCGTTTGATGCCGTTCCCACTACACGTCATACGAAAGGTATAACGTAGATAAATTTCCTTTTATTGCAAATTTAAATTTACGGTTATGTCTACACTTGTTGTAATATGCATGCGTGTGTTGTGTGTGTTGTAATAAATGTAGATTTATTATTTTTATTGCTTCCGCTGTGTTCATGTTTACGAAACGTGATCGAACACACACACACCGCGGTGCCGGAAACCCAACAGTGGTATCAGAGCCCAGGTTGTGTTTCGACATAATCGTAAAATGGTTTTGTGATAGTCATAATGTTATTTCTGGAAATTTTCTAATTTTGGAAATTTAGAAGTATTTATGGAAATTTTTCAATTTTGGAAAGTCTAGATGTATTTATGGAAATCTTCCACTTTTGGAAAGTTGGAAGTATTTATGAAAATTGATATTTTCCATAAATAAAATATTTGATTAGATTCTGGAAATTTGTTTCCTAATTTAATCATGATTTGATTTGGAGAATCAAATCTTAAAATATTTTATTTCCATAAGTAGTTTTGATGATTTAGGAAATTGGTTTCCTAAATTGATTTTCCTTAATCAATTATTTTAATAAATAAAATATGTGATTAGATTTGGAAATTTGTTTCCTAATTCAATCATGATTTGATTTGGAGAATCAAATCTTAAACATATTTTATTTCCATAAATAGTTATGACAAATAAGGAAATTATGTACATGACATAATTGTATGCCATGTAATTGCATTAGATGCATAACATTATGTCATTCATGTCGTGACATGTAGATGTATGTCATGTATGCCATGCTATGTAAATAATAGTTATTTGCATGCAAAGAGGATGAGACATAAAACCCTAACTCAATATTAAAGCCTACACCTTCCATTAATATGGTTAGAACCAGAGTTCTGTTTCTTGTTTGGGTTGTTGGACTCACTCCAAACCCGGCTCGAACCTGAACATGTTCAAATCATTGGAATAGTTTAACTCTAATATGGTAAGAGTCAGAGGTCAATCGTTAGTTTGGGTTGTTGGACTCACTCCAAGCCTGGATAATTGGTTGAATGCGCTCTAACCATATTAAAACTATTTCGCGATTAATGGGTCGGCTCTAACTTGGAGCATCGATTTGTTGGACTCACTCCAAGGTCGATGTGAAGAGAGGTGAAGTTGGGTGCTATGCATATGATGCATACTTGTTAATGTATTAACAACCCAATGTATGTGTAAACATTCAATTAGTTGATAGCACATTGTGATAGTTACATATACATGATATGTAATCGATATACTTGATACCCACCATCATAGCTAAGAATGACTTGTTGGACTCACTCCAAGGTTGTTCTTATCTATATTGGATATCAGCCCATTCGGAGATTGACCTACGATCTCCCAAATTGATTTCAAGGGTTTTTGAATTCGAAAAATGAATGGGATTTATGAATGTATATTGATGCATTTTAAATCATTTTCTCATATATGCTCGTTTTGTATTTCTAAGATTGATCATGATGTCTTTGAATTTGCGTTCCATTTTGGATTCGAATAAATTGACTGGGCCGAACTTCTTGGACTGGCTTAGAAACTTGAGAATTGTTCTCAAGGTTGAAAAGCTTGTAAATGTCCTCGAAGTGCCTCTTCCCACCCGTCCTAGTGACAATGCAACTCTGGACCAATTGTTGGGCTATCAGAAACATGTGAGTGATTCTGAACAAATGAGTTGCATCATGCTAGCCATGATGGAACCCAAGCTACGGAAGCAGCATGAGCATATGGATGCTCATATCGTAGTCCTTCATCTTTATGAGTTGTTTGATAAGCAAGTGAGATTCAAAAGGTTCGAAGTCTCCAAGCTCCTATTCACCTCTTAGATGCAAGAAGGTTCATATGTGGTACTGCTCAACATGCTGAAGACTGTGGAGCCTTCTGAGAAGCATGAGCAGGGGACGGTGTTGTTAGTTGATTCCTCGAAGAAAGGTTCTAAGAGGGAGGTAAAGGAACAACAGAAGGGGAAGAAGAAAAAGGCTAAAAAGGCAGAATCAGCTCAAAAGGGCACTTGCCATCATTATGGCAAGTAGGGCCATTGGCGAAGAAATTGCAAGATTTATCTTGAGTCCGTGAAGAAGAATAAGGCATAAGATGCTCCATCTTTTTCATATATCTTCATTATTGATTGTCATTCTATTTCCTCAGACACTTGGGTATTGGATACTGGGTGTGGCTCACATATATGTAATGACATACATGGGCTAAGGAATAGAAGAAGACTCGTCAAGGGAGAGTCAAAATTTACGTGTTGGGAATGGAGCAAAGGTTGCTGCACTCGCCATCGGAACGTATTTGTTGAAACTCCTTGCAGGACTTGTCTTAGAACTGGACAATTGCTTTTATGTTTCTTCGTTGATAAAGAACATAATTTCTATTTCTTGTTTAAATAGAAATGGGTAACATTTGACTTTTAGTAACAATTGTTGTTACATAACTTTGAATGGAGTTCTTTATGGGACTGGAACTTTAAGCAATGGTGTTTATACGTTGGATGTATCCAGTGATGTTTTCAATATCGAAGCGAGCAACAAGCGTGCTCAAAAGGATAATCAAATAGACTCCTACATGTGGCATTATCGTCTTGGCCATGTAAGCAAGAAACGCATGTCCGAATTACACCGATGTGGAATTCTGGAATCGTTTGAATTGGATTCATACGATACATGCAAATCATGCTTAAAAGGTAAGATGACTAAGTTACCTTTTACTGGAAAAGGTGAATGAGTGGGAGAGTTACTAGGTCTAATACATACTGATGTATGTGGACCTATGTCAACTCAAGCATTAGGAGGCTATAGCTACTTCATTACCTTCACCAATGATCACTCACGGTTTGGGTATGTGTTCTTGATGAAACACAAGTCTGAAGCCTTTGAAAGGTTCAAAGAATTCAGAAATGAAGTAGAGAAACAACATGACAAGAGTATTAAAATACTTCGATCAGATCGAGTTGGTGAATACTTAAGTCAAGAGTTTCTTGATTATCTAAGAGACAATGGTATATTATCTCAATGGACTCCGCCGTATACACCACAGCATAATGGTGTATCTGAGAGGCGTAACCAGACCTTGTTGGACATGGTCAGGTCAATGATGAATCATGCAACTCTTCCCAAGTCCTTTTGAGGCTATGCACTTCAGACAGCTGTTTACTGTTAGGACCCTTGGAATGGCTAGAGGGGGGGTGATTAGCCTTTCTTTCTTTCTACAAAAATGTTAGCGGAAGCAATACAAATATAAGCACAAACAAAAACAAGAAACAAAGCTAACACCCGATGTAACGTGGTTCGGAGATGACGCTCCTACTCCACGGCAATCCGTAAGGTGGATTAGCCCTAATCAATCTTCACTAGAACCTCCTTTGGATGAACCAAGGTGGAGAACCCTTATCTTACAATGCACTCCTCTTCTTTATAATGATGGAAGATTAGGATTAGAGAAGAGGAGGTTTTGGATTGCTAAAAACACTTGGAAAGCTTGGTGAGCACGTAGGTGTAGTTTGAAGCAAGAGCACTAACTTCACCAAGCTCCCCATGACCCCTTTTTATAGAAGAGGGGCTATTTTTCCCGTTGGCTTGATCACGATCGATGCTTACCATCACGATCGCCGGCCAACGCTTCAAACGTGATGTCCGCGAGATTCGTAGAGCCGTAATTTCCAACGGCCAGTGATCAATCGACCGATCCTCCATCCGATCGATGGGGTGATCGAGCGAGTGATCAAGGCAGCAAAGTGAGATGCATTCGCGGAGATATTCTCGATCACCGACCGATTCCCTGCGATCGATCATAGTATCGGGCCGATCGCTTCTCGCCAAAGCAATGATCGATGGTTAGGGTTTCACCCGACTCGAAGGCCGACCGGCCTCGATCGATACATCATATCGGGCCGATCGATACTCATCAAGTATGAGTAATTCATACTTGATTTTATACCCTAGACCTAGACTCAACCTTCTAGCTCCTCAATAAGCCTTGCGCCTTCGGGATCCCTCAGTCAGACTTGTTCATCCTTTGCGCTTTGCTTCCAAGAGCTTCCTTGGTTTTGTCATGTCTTGGGTTGCCAAATGCTTGGACTTCTGTAGAGACTACTGAGCTTGGACTTATCTTTGCTAAGACTTTACTTTGGACTTCCTTTGTCAAGGTTCACTTGGACTTTACGCTGCCAAGACTACAAGCTTGGTCTTACGCTGCCAAGTCCATCCCTTGTACTTCCTTTGCCAAGATCATACTTGGACTTCCCTGTCACTTAAATATTTTCGCAATTAGATCACAAGATATTGCCTAACTTAGATGATTATCCAAACATCAAAACATATATAAATGCTTGGAGCATTGTTGCACCAACAATCTCCCCCTTTTTGATGTTTGGCAATCATTTGAGTTAGGTCTTTAAATACACACATAATCAAATTTTCAATATGAATTATAACTTAAACACTCCTTCTCCCCCTTTGACATACATCAAAAAGAGAAGGATTCAAACATGAAGGAAATAATGTGTTAGATCTTGGACTAAGGTACAATATTGAAATTAAGCTCCCCCTTAATCCAAGATATGCTTTATAATGTGTAAACAATAGTTGGAGCAAAGCATACCAAAAATTCAAAAATTAAGTCCTAACTTTGCACCAACAATGGTTTTGGGGATGAAAAAGATGAAACCTCCCCCTAAAACACTGCATTAATTAGTCCTAACACTTGTTTATACACAATTTTATCATACTATAGTGTTAGGACATCAAAGATACACCAAATATCAGAAAATGGGGTTTATGATCAGAAAACACAGTGTATCAGTCGACTGGTTTCTTTCGAACTACTGGATCACCAAATTTCACCTTTTCAAATTCAGAAATGCGGTAGAAATTCTAGAAATCTCAAAAAATCACGAAATTTTGCGTACACATTTCTGAAATCATAGTTTATCAAGGAAAAATAATTTGAAAAATATATGTTTTCCAGATTACAAGATTGATACAAACTTGGAACCTATCAAAAGTTCTAAAGATTTTGCAAACTTTGTATCACTTTTGTGTTCCAATTGAAAACTGTTTGTTAAAATATGATGAACATAGTTTAAAATATATATTATTTGGAATTTCCAACCATGTTCTTTGAGCTATATATTCATTACTTGAATACAAGCCTTCCCAATGATTGGTCCATAAGGTATTCATGTCTCTAGGTGTAGTATTGGCTCATAGTAATGCATCATAACAAGCATGATGAGTCAAGTACACCTTCCCTATCATCTCACATATTTCTAAGTATTTCAATACAAAAATCAAGGTTTCTTAAGGCTTTTGTGAGATGTATCAAGGTATTAAAGAAGCTATATAAGTATAGGATCATGCAAATCTAGAATTTTACTCTACAAAACACATACCAAGCTCTCTCCTTAATGATGAAAATTTAGCTTCGGGAAGAGCTTTGGTGAAGATATCGACAAGGTTGGACTTAGATTCTACATAATTGAGTTCAATGTCCCCTCTTGCCACATGATCTCTTATGAAGTGATGTTTCACTTCAATGTGCTTGGTTCGAGAGTGATGTACCGGATTTTCGGTCAAGTTGATGGTACTCACATTATCACAATAAACTTTAATGTTAGAGTAGTGTAGCTCATAGTCCACAAGAGTATGTCTCATCCAAAGTAATTGAGCTACACAACCACCCATAGCCACATATTCGGCTTCGGTGGTTGATAAAGCAACACAATGTTGCTTCCTACTACTCCAACTAACTAGGGAGGACCCAAGAAATTGGCATCCACCACTAGTACTCATCCTATCCAATTTGCACCCGGCATAATCGGAATCGGTATATCCAAGCAATTCAAATGACTTAGTCCTAGGATACCAAAGTCCTACATTTAGGGTGCCTTTAATATATCTTAATATTCTTTTGACGGCTACCAAATGTGATTCTTTGGCACAAGATTGGTATCTTGCACACATACCCACCGCAAATAAAATATCGGGTCTACTAGCGGTTAGGTATAGTAAGCTACCAATCATACTCCTATACAGTTTAAGATCAATTGATTTACCTTCATGATCACTATCTATTCTAGTGCTAGTGGCCATAGGAGTGGTTACAATTTTGGCATTTTCCAAACCAAATTTCTTGATCATTTCATTTGCATATTTGGTTTGATAAATATGAATACCCTCATTGGTTTGTTTGACTTGTAAACCTAGGAAAAAGGTAAGCTCTCCAACCAAACTCATTTCAAATTCATTTTCCATATTTTTTATAAAGTCTTGAAGAAGATCATCATTTGTTGACCCAAAAATGATATCATCAACATATACTTGGGCTATGAATATATCTTTTAACGTTGACTTTATAAACAAAGTTTGATCTACTTGGCCTCTTCTAAAATCCTTAGAAATTAAGAAGGATGACAATCTTTCATACCATGCCCGGGGAGCTTGTTTTAACCCATATAATGCTTTCCTAAGCTTACATACATGATTTGGATAATCTATGTTCTCAAATCCGGGTGGTTGCTCTACATATACTTCCTCCTTAATAAAACCATTTAAGAATGTCGATTTAACATCCATTTGGTAAAGTTTAAATCCCATGTAGGAAGCATACCCTAAGAGAATCCTAATAGATTCTAACCTTGCAACCGGGGCATAAGTCTCATCATAGTCAAGCCCCTCAACTTGATTGAATCCCCTAGCAACCAACCTAGCCTTATTTCTAGTGATATTTCCTTGATCATCTAGCTTATTCCTAAAGACTCATCTTGTAGTAATTATGGTGCTATCATTTGGTCTAGGTACTAATTCCCACACTTGACTTCTCTCAAATTGAGCCAATTCATCTTGCATTGCCAAAATCCAATCCGGATCATGTAATGCATCATTGATCGATTTGGGCTCAATTTGTGAGATAAGAGCAACTTGACTAGTAGGAGGTCTATGAAATGACCTAGTTCTTACTCCTTGAGATAGATCTCCTACTACTTGGTCAAGTGGATGATCTTGATGAATTCTTAGGTTTCTAGAAGGGGTTTCAATTTGATCATTGTTATCTTCCACCCTTCTTTCATCATCGGAGTCTCCTCTTCCTCCCCCTTGATCATTACCCCTAATGGTCAAATTTTGAAGTTTTTGGGTAATGTCTTGATTATTGTCATTAATATCCTTACCAATGGAGGACTTTCTAGGGTAGGTACTAGTAGTTTCATCAAATTGAATATTGGAAGACTCCTCAATCCCTTTGGTTCTCTTATTGTAGACTCTATACCCTCTACTTGTGGATGAGTATCCAACTAGGATTCCCTCATCCGCTTTTGATTAAAATTTTCCTAAGTTATCTTTGGTGTTTAGAATATAAACTTTGCATCCAAAGACTTTGAAATAATGAATTGTGGGTATAGTCCCATTCCATAATTCAAATGGTGTTTTTCCTAAAAACCTAAGGATTTGAGCCCTATTTTGGATATAGCAAGCGATGTTAACCGCTTCCGCCCACAAGTAGCTAGGTAGAGAATATGCATTAAGCATGGTCCTAGTCGCCTCTTGTAGGGCACGATTTCTCCTTTCCACCACCCCATTTTGTTGGGGTGTTCTAGGACAAGAGAACTCATTCTTGTACCCTTGCTCAAAACAAAATTGTGAAAATTTTAGGTTTTCAAATTCACCACCATGATCACTACGGATCTGGTTGATTTTGAGACTCTTTTCATTTTCAACCCTTTTACTAAATCCTATGATTATTTCTAAGGTATCATCCTTATGTTTCATAAAATAGACCCAAGTATACCTAGAAAAATCATCTACTATAACCAAACAATATTTATTACCATTTAAAGATGGAGTACTATGGCAATCAAATAAGTCAAGATGCAATAATTCTAATGGTAAAGAGGTATTGGTTAGGGTTTTACCTTTGTGTGATGCCTTTGTTTGTTTTCCTTCTTGGCATGCATCACACAATTTGTTCTTGACATACTTGATCTTTGGTAGCCCTTTAACCAACTCCATCTTGGCTACGTTGGCTATGTTTTTCATGTTGATATGCCCCAATCTTCTATGCCATAGCCAACTTTCCTCTTCTTTTGCAACAAAACACTTAGTAGAAATGTTAGAAGCATATGAAAGATCAACATAATAGATATTTGATTTCCTATATCCAACTAACATGCAATCATTTAATTCCTTGTGTCTAATCATGCATTTAGAGGATTCAAAGGAGACATGATAGTTTGCATCACAAAGTTGACTAACACTTAATAAATTAAATTTCATATTTTCAACTAGCAAGACTTTGTGAATAACAATTTTGGGGGATACCTCAATTGTTCCTCTACCTAATATCTTGAGTTTTCCACTATTCCCAAAGGACACCGCTCCCTTCTTCACATATTTAATTGTGGAGAACTTGCTCACATCCCCGGTCATATGTGTTGAGCACCCGCTATCCACAATCCACATACCTCGCTCTCCTACCTAAATCACATGAAAAACACAAGCTTTTGGTACCCAAACATTTGGACCGGTAACATTAAGTAAAAACTTCTTAGGTACCCAAGCTTTCTTAACCTTACCCTTAATAGTTGCTTTCCTATTTATTAATGAAATATAAGCAACTTCTTTTTCTTTTGGCTTATATCCTAAACCGGCCTTGTTATAAACCGCTCTTTGCCTACTAAGAATCATATCAAGACACTTTGAGCCATTTGAAAATTTTTCTAAACATACTTTCAATTTACTAACCTCATCCTTAAGTTTTTCATTTTCTTCCTTAAGCATGCAAGAGTCAATATGTGAAAGCTTTTCATCCCTAATGGCCTTTAGTTCTACCTTCATGCTCTTAACCTTAGATTTTGACTTATCTAGAGCTTCTTTAAGATAGGCAATTGATTTATAAAGAAGCTTAATCTTGGGAGAATTCATTACCTCATCGTCACTAGATGACGATTCATCACTTGAAGAGTCTTCTTGGCTTGATGTGTCGGAATCATCTTCTAATGCCATGAGTGCCACATGACGTGTAATGTGGCAAAGCTCATCATCGGAGGAAGAGTCTTCAACGCTTGGTGTGTCCCATGTGGTTTGAGCCACCATAGCCTCCTTCTTCTTCTTCTCCTTTTTGTCCTTCTTTTTCTTTTCTCTTTCCTCCTTCTTCTTTAGCTCCGGGCAATTCGGCTTTATGTGTCCCTTCTTGTTGCAAGCATGACAAATCACATTATTACTAAAACTTGAATTACCACTAAATTTACCTTTTGAGGAATGAGACCCCTTCCTTGCTTCTCTATTCTTGAACTCTTTTGACCTTCTATAAAGCTTCTTGACAAAATTTGCCATTTCACTAGATGAGTCTTCATCACTACTTGACTCATTCTCGGACTCGGATGATGATGATGCTTCTTTTCTTTCCTTCTTCTTCTTTTCTTTCTTCTCAACAAATAGAGCTAAACCCTTTTCCTTAGAGGACATGTTAGTTTGCTCATGTAATTCGAACTCACAAAATAATTCATCAATTTTAATTTGCGAAAGATCCCTAGTTACCTTAATGGTATCAACTATAGAAGTCCATAAAGAATTTCTAGGAAATGCTTGTAAAATATACCTTACCAAATCCCGGTTGTCAACTCGCTCACCTATGATATGGAGTCCGTTCACAATTTCCTTGAACCTTCCATGCATTTGACTTACGATTTCATGCATCTTCATTTGGAAGGCTTGAAGTTGTCCAACTAATAGGTCCTTCTTGGCCCTCTTTGATTCCTTGGAACCTTCATTTAGCTCAATGAGCTTTTCCCATAGCTCCTTGGCGGATTCAAAAGGCCCCACCTTGTTGAGTTGCTCCATTGTGACGCCGCATTGGATGGTGAGGACGGCCTTTGCATTTGATTCAAATTTCTTGTTTATTTCTCTTGTCCAATCCTTGCTTGGAATAGGATGTCCATGTTCATCCACTGGTTCTTCGAAGCCATCTACAATACTATGCCAAATTTCAATATTACTCATAAGATAGTACTTCATCCTACCTTTCCAATATGCAAAATGGCTCCCATCGAAGAGCGGTGACTTAGCGGTGCTATATCCCTCTTGAAGAGCCATTGATGTCTTGGTTGATGTTGAGATCTTCCAAGCTATCCGGGCTCTGATACCACTTGTTGGGACCCTTGGAATGGCTAGAGGGGGGGTGATTAGACTTTCTTTCTTTCTACAAAAATGTTAGAGGAAGCAATACAAATATAAGCACAAACAAAAACAAGAAACAAAGCTAACACCCGATGTAACGTGGTTCGGAGATGACGCTCCTACTCCACGGCAATCCGTAAGATGGATTATCCCTAATCAATCTTCACTAGAACCTCCTTTGGATGAACCAAGGTGGAGAACCCTTATCTTACAATGCACTCCTCTTCTTTACAATGATGGAAGATTAGGATTAGAGAAGAGGAGGTTTTGGATTGCTAAAAACACTTGGAAAGCTTGGTGAGCACGTAGGTGTAGTTTGAAGCAAGAGCACTAACTTCACCAAGCTCCCCATGGCCCCTTTTTATAGAAGAGGGGCTATTTTTCCCGTTGAGCTTGATCGGTCGTGATGCTTACCATCGATCAGCGTCGCCAAGCCAACGCCCAAACATGATCTCCGCGGAGATTCGTAGCCGCAATTTCCAACGGCCAAGTGATCAGTCGACTGATCCCTCCATCAGTCGACTGATGGGGTGATCAGTCGAGTGATCAAGGCAGCAGTCGAGTGAGACTGCATTCTATGGCGATATTCCCCTTGATCAGTCGACTAATTCCCTTGGCGATCTGATCGATCATATCGATCATTGCTCTTCGCCGATCGGTGATGGTTATTTCACCACGACTCGTCGGCGCGACGGTCGGTGATACATCATATCAGTCGACTGATACTCATCAAGTATGAGTAATTCATACTTGATTTTATACCCTAGACCTAGACTCAACCTTCTAGCTCCTCAATAAGCCTTGCGCCTTCAGGATCCCTCCGAGTCCGCGACTTGTTCATCCTTTGCGCTTTGCTTCCAAGAGCTTCCTTCGGTTTCGTCATGTCTTGGGTTGCCAAATGCTTGGACTTTACGCCGCCAAGACTACAAGCTTGGACTTATGCTGCCAAGACTTTACTTTGGACTTCCTTTGTCAAGGTTCACTTGGACTTTACGCTGCCAAGACTACAAGCTTGGTCTTACGCTGCCATGTCCATCCCTTGTACTTCCTTTGCCAAGATCATACTTGGACTTCCTTTGCCAAGATCATACTTGGACTTCCCTGTCACTTAAACATTTTCGCAATTAAATCACAAGATATTGCCTAACTTAGATGATTATCCAAACATCAAAACATATATAAATGCTTGGAGCATTGTTGCACCAACATTTACTTGTTAAACAGAATGTCTACCAAGGTAGTCTCAACTACTCCATATGAGGTATGGAATAGTAAGAAACCTCATGTATCGTACTTGAAGATATGGGGTTGTCCTGCTTATGTGAAGCGGACAGTATCAGACAAATTGGATGCTAAGTCTGATAAATATCTATTTATTGGATACGCTAAGGAAACAAGGGGTTACCAATTCTATCATCCTGTGGAACAAAAGGTGTTTGTTTCAAGGCATGCTGTGTTTCTAGAGAAAGAGTTTCTCTTGCAAGAAAATAGTGGGAGTGTCGTTGAGCTTGAGGAGGCTCGAGAGACTCAAATAGACATTGACGAGATACCTGGTGAAGCACAACAGCCGACAACTCATAGTGATGAGCAATCGGCTGGACCTATTGTAACACTACATCTTCGTAGATCTGGTAGAACACGCAATATTCCTGAGAGATATGGATTTCTCGTAAGTGAATCGAACGACGTGTTACTCATTAATGATGAGGAGCCTACCAGTTATGAAGAAGTGCTGACAAGTTCAGAAAGGGATAAGTGTCTTGGTGCCATGAAGTCGGAAATGGATTCCATGTATGAAAACCAAGTTTGGAACTTGGTTGACCCACCTGAAGGCATAAAGCCTATAGGGTGCAAGTGGGTTTTCAAGAAGAAAACCGACATGGATGGTAATGTGATTACCTATAAGGCTAGATTGGTGGCGAAAGGATATCGTCAAAAACAAGGCATTGATTATGACGAAACCTATTCGCCTGTAGCTATGCTTAAATCCATTCGGATGCTCCTGACCATAGCGGCTCATTATAATTATGAGATATGGCAGATGGATGTGAAAACAGCTTTCCTTAATGGAAACCTACTCGATGACGTGTATATGATACAACCTGAGGGTTTCACATCGGTTGATAAAACCAAGGTATGCAAATTGCGACGGTCCATTTATGGATTGAAGCAAGCATCCAGGAGCTGGAATATCCGTTTTGATGAGACAATCAAAAAGTTTGATTTCTCACAAAATCCAGACGAACCTTGTGTGTACAAGAAGGTTAGTGGGAGTGCAATTGTGTTCCTAGTATTATATGTCGATGACATATTACTTATAGGAAACGATGTTTTAGTCTTACAGTCAGTTAAGGTTTGGTTATCCAAGACATTCTCCATGAAAGACCTGGCAGAAGCAACCTACATCCTCGGGATTAAGATCTATAGAGATAGATCGAAACGGTTGCTTGGTCTTTCGCAGTCTACATATATAGACCGAGTGCTAAAGAGGTTTAGCATGTCGGAATCCAAGAAATGTTTTCTACCCATCAGGCATGGGATACACCTTTCGAAGTCTATGTGTCCGCGCACAGAAGACGAGAGGATTTGCATGAGTAAGATTCCCTATGCATCCGCAATAGGATCTATCATGTATGCTATGTTATGTATGAGGCCCGATGTATCGTATGCTCTGAGTGTCACGAGCAGATACCAGTCTGATCCAGGAATGGATTATTGGGTGGCTGTTAAGACGATCCTTAAGTACTTGAGAAGAACTAAGGATGTGTTCCTAATATATGGAGAAGGGTACATGGTGATACGTGGGTATACAGATGCCAGCTCCAGACAGACAAGGATGATTCCATGTCTCAGTCTGGGTATGTATTCACCTAGAATGGAGGCGCAATAAGTTGGAAAGGTTCCAAGCTTGACGCTATAGCGGATTCTGCCACTAAGGCAGAATACATTGTAGCTTTGGAAGCGGTTTGGATCAAGAAGTTCATCTCTGAACTTGATGTGGTCTCATCAATGATCCAAACATGTGCTTCACCGCTATCATCTTATCAGAGAGATCATCAGTAGGAACGAAATATAAATCGAGAAAATTCCCACTGAAAGGAACTTAGCGGATCCTTTGACTAAGGCATTACCTCAAAATAAGTTTGAGGGTCATGTTAGAGCTTATGGTATTGGATACCGTAGCGATTGACATTAGGCCAAGTGGGAGTCTGTTAGTAATATATGAGAGATGTCCTAAGGCAATCGCCTTATGTATGAACCATTTATATGATAAATGAAGATTCACTATTTGAGTATACATGTTTTATGTATTTGATTGGATCTTAAACTCATTTACTGAATGTCCACGATACGATTCACAGCATGAGAGAATTTGTGATTGGATCACAACTAGTGAGTATCTCAACATGTGTAATTGTGATGTATCGGAATTATACCTAGTCGATGAATTGATGGATTTGGACACCATCAATTCTGTCGAGACTAGCACGAGGTATACTCCTTGGTGTATCCAAGCAGCTGATTCTCACTGGCTGGAGACATTGTGATGTCCGGAGTTAATCGTGGATGCTAGTTATGGTAACTAGTTCATTGGAGTGACCAGCCATAAGACTTCATATGGTTCTCTGCATATATAGATATGTAAATGAAGTTCTTACTGTAGCTTAAGTGCGATGTTCCTTTGACTTGCGGTATTCAAGTCATCTTGATCATGGAGACTTATGCTTTGACATCTTAAGCAAACATCTCTAAGGAGATGTGGACCCGGGATGATTGGGTATAAGTCGAAGTGATCGAAGGTGTTTGAATAGCCTATAAAGGATTCACCACTCCTTGCGAGGAGATGTATACCCATGGCCTCTCGTCGGATTGTTACTAAAGTCTTTGGCCAAAGCATTATATGTTTAGAGTAAAGTACTCTTCGATACATGTGCAGTAACTAGAATCCGTAGGATGAGGAAATGATACTTGGGCTAGGTGTGACGTAGTCATCCTAGTGGGGACTGACACTATAGACCATGTCCTGAACCAAGTGGGTATAAGATGAGTGAAGGGAATGGGGCACGATTCATTCGAGCTGCTGAAGGGTTTCAGAAATAGTTCTGGATCAACCGTTGATCTTTTCGGTTAATTGGGGATCATGATGTACTACTAGGTGTCACTCATGATTGTTCTATAATTAATGGTTAATTATAGACGGCCAACATAAACCGAGAACCTATTTGGTCACACGCACAACGAGCGTAATCCAAAGGATTTAAAACAAGCTTGAGAATAGGATTCTCAGACCGAGAGAAACAAGGTTTTGTTGGACCAAACATGAAGCGAGCATGAAATCGTTTCAGTCGCAATGGAAGCATGGATGGGTCGTGTCTTATGAAGACATAATGGATGAACCAAAATGGTTTGGTTCTAATCCAATGGAGGAGAATAAACCAAAGGGTTTGGTTTATTTTAAACGAATGAACCAAAAGTTGGTTCGGTTCGTTTTAACTTAAAATAAACTATCATGGTTTGGTTTATTTTAACTTATCTTAATGGAGCGGGTTAACGGGCCTAATGGTTATGATCCAATAACCATTAATAGAATTAGTTCTCTATAAAAGAGGGCTTAAGGGATAATTAAGCCCTAATCCAAAACCCTAGCTTGGAGTTGCCGCCCAACCTTCATTGCCGCCCAACCTCCATTGCCGCCCAGCTTGTTGTGCCAGCGACCAAGCTTCAGCCGGTGATCCTCCGGCGACACTCCGGTGATCTCCTATAGGTTTGGCATCAAGGTGAGCCTTTTCTTCCCTTGGTTGGCCGGCGCCTATCTCCTCCACCAAAGCTGTCCAGTTTTTCTGGACAGCTTGTTCTCCTCTCGTCGAAGCATCGTTTGGACGACGATTAGAGCTCCGAAAGTGGTTAACTTACCGGGGATTCAATCTCCGGTAATCCTCTGAGGTGGAGGACAAAGGATTCGTCAATTGGTTGACGAATACCTCTCCGGAGAAGCGAGTTTTGAGAACTCGTATTAGGATCCGAATTTGGATTCGGATCGTGATCATCTCTCGATCACGTCGTCTTCAACACGAGGCTAGTAACCCGTACGAAGACGAAGCTCGTGGCTTAGCAAAGTCATCCCGAGGAACTCGGCGTGGATACGGATAGAGACGATTCTAGCGAGGATCGTTCCGGTTGATGTCGTTCCCGCTACACGTCATACGAAAGGTATAACGTAGATAAATTTCCTTTTATTACAAATTTAAATTTACGGTTATGTCTACACTTGTTGTAATATGCATGCGTGTGTTGTGTGTGTTGTAATAAATGTAGATTTATTATTTTTATTGCTTCCGCTGTGTTCATGTTTACGAAACATGATCGAACACACACACGCCGCGGTGCCGGAAACCCAACAACTTTTACCTTGACGGTTCTCCACATCAGCCTTGAATTCTTTGAACCTGCCAAAGCATTTAGACTTGCGGCGCATCAAGTAAATGTATCCATATCTTGAATAATTGTCTATAAATGAGACGAAATATTGAAAACCACCTCTTGCCTGGATAGACATAGGACCGCACAAATCAGAATGAACCAATTCTAACACATCTTTGGCCCTATACCCCTTGGCCTTGAAAGGCCTCTTGGTCATTTTACCTTCCAAGCAAGATTCGCAGGTTGGGAGATCCTCCACCACTAATGAACCCAAAGGTCCATCAGCTATCAACCTTTGAATTCTACTTAGGTTAATATGACCAAGCCTTAGATGCCAAAGATATGTTTGGTTCATTTGTGAAGGTTCTTTTCTCTTATTAGACTTAGAAGATAAGTTATTGACTTCTATATGCATCGTGGGAGTTTTCGGTTCAAGAGTATATGAATTGTCAACCAATGTACCAGAACAGATAATCTCCCTATTCCTTTTTATAACCACTTTGTCATTAAAAGAAACAGAATATCCATCCAAAAACAATTTAGAAACTGAAATTAAATTCTTTCTAAAAGTAGGTACATAAAGACAATTTCTCAAAACCAAAACTTTATTCCTATCAAAAGATAAATAAACGTCTCCCACTGCAATAGCTGCCACCTTTGAAGCATTGCCCATGAAGACGGTAATCTCTCCCTCAGCTAGTCGTCGGGTTTCCTGGAACCCCTGCAAAGTATTGCAGACATGATAAGTGGCTCCTGTATCTACACACCAGGCACTGGTAGATAACACCGCTAAACATGTTTCAACAACTAAACAAGAAGATATACCTTTGTTCTTTCGGCGAGGACAGTCCGCCTTCCAATGTCCAGTCTGCTTGCAAGTGAAGCACTTGCCTTTCGGCTTCTTCACTCCTGCTTGAGGTCCCACTGCCACCTTCTTCGCTCCACCTTGCTTCTTCTTCTTCTTACCTTTCGGTTTAGAGGAAGAAACCTTCTGAGTGACCATGGCTTGAGCACTCTGACGAAAAATCCCCTCTACCACCTGGAGTTCTGTCAGAAGCTCCGCCAACGAATACAACCTCTTGTTCATATTGTAGTTGAGGCGGAACTGCTCAAAACTCCTAGGCAGAGACTGGAGAATGATATCGACCTGGGTTTCCCCATCGATCTCAGCTCCGAGGACTTCCATCTCATTAAGATGAGCCATCATCTTGAGAACATGATCCCTAACGGGTGTTCCCTCGATCATGGTGGTCGTCATCAAGTTTCTCATTGCCTCCTGCCTAGCCGCCCTACTCTGATGTCCGAAAAGTTCCTTGAGATTGAACATCATGTCATAAGCTGTGGCTATGGCATGATGCTGATGTTGCAGCACATTTGACATAGATGCCAAAATATAACACCGCGCCATCTCATCTGCCTTGACCCATTTTTTATAATGTTCTTTCTCCTTTTCATCAGAGTCATCGGAGGGCTTAGGAGGACAGACCTCGAAGAGTACAAATTTGTACTCCTCCGCAGTTAAGACAATATCCAGATTTCTTTTCCAATCAATGTAGTTTGGTCCAGTAAGCTTATTTTCTTTTAAAATCACAGCAAGTGGGTTGAAAGACATTTGAAAATCCTAAAAATTACAATGATCAAAATGTTAGATTTCAAATATTATTGATTCCTCAAAACAATAAAATCTTGAAATCAACCAACACCTCAAATCACCGAGAATATCGTATGCCACGTTGTGTGGACGTATACGAATTCTACATTTGTAAGAGGAGGTTTTATCCATTAATTTTATTATCTTGTCAACCTTACTTTTTGACAAATAAAATTAATAGTTGGTTCCTCTTTGGCCCTACAAATAAAAGCAGTGACTCCGATGGGGAGGATACTTTTATTTGCATCTAAGTGTGCACCATTACACGATACTAAGGGAATTATTTCAGATTATGTGTCTTACCGCTGTGGAAGTACACATGCTCCTAGATAATTTCCTATAACCATTATTTGACCTAGTGATCCGCAAACAAACCCGTCCACAGGGAGGAAGGCACTCAGAGCCAACACACAAGTTTGTTGCATCACACGTCAAATTGTAATGGAGGCCGCGGGAATTAATTAAAATGTCCCTCTC
Source organism: Wurfbainia villosa (assembly GCA_025175895.1). Taxonomy (NCBI): domain Eukaryota; kingdom Viridiplantae; phylum Streptophyta; class Magnoliopsida; order Zingiberales; family Zingiberaceae; genus Wurfbainia; species Wurfbainia villosa. Next base: position 38,516,669 of record CM045986.1, read on the forward strand.
CCACTTAGTTAATTGAAAATGAGGAATTTTAAAACATACACAACATGCATATAAAACAAATAAGCAATAAATATGGAAAAAACAGAATTTTTCCAACTATTATGGCATTGTCCTCCAATATGCATCCCGTCGTGTCGCCACCTCGTCCTCTCCACCTTTTCCCGTGCGCAAGTCACCAAAGATATCCGAGCCGAGATAAATCATTTTAATTTACATCCATCGATCCTATACTCCACGAAGGAGTGTACAAATAATCTAGATCGAAAGTAAACTAAAATGAGCGGCTAAACAATGCCGTATTTAATTACAAAAAATTAAATACTAATCTAGCCTCGTCAACCCCGAGGATTCAAATAATAAATATTTACACACATCCAATCACATACACACATATGACCATAATAGTCGGATCTTATGCCTGCAATCAAAGAGTTAAACTACGCATATCCTACTATTATCCAACACATATAATATATGAAAAAGTGCATAAAAATTAACCGAATCCTAAACATACAAAACCGGAAACCGTGGCTCTGATACCAATTGTAGGATTCGCTTCGGAGGCTCATTGGCTCCCATGTCCCCGGATTAAAATTTTCACTAATGAAAGAATTAATCCGGATGGGATGAGCTTCCTTAGCACAACCATTTCGTCATCGTGCTAACAACTTGAGTGGTCGCTTGAACAAACTAGTTGTTCAAGCAACACAACTCTTCTAGTTGGTTAGCCGCGGAAGAGACGACGGACGGATCGTCGGTTTTTGTGTTTGTCTTCGGGGTCCATGATTATACAATATATATTCGTACGCATACATGTATAATCAAAACATAAAAGAACATGATCAGATCTGTAAATAAAGTTAAAAAAAACTTTATACCTTACGATCTTCTACCGTATGTCCTATCCTTCTCGTGGACGACGTGTGGACGAAGATCCTCCACGAGTAGAAGCCTTCTAGATTGTGTTCTTCCCTTCCTTGTCCGCTGCGAACAAAGAGAAGAACCAATAAATACCTATCCTTTCTAGAACCGGCCACCAAATTAGGGAATTTGGTGCAACCGCCGGCCAAGGAGCAAGTGGATGAAGCGTCGGCCAACTTGAAGAGGGGTTGCCGCCGGCCACCAAGGAGAAAGGGAGGAGGAAGAGCACCGGCCACCAATGGAAGGAGAACTGCTGGCTAAGGAATAAGAGAGAGGCCTTGAGAATGGGCGCCGGCCAAGTCTAGATGGAAGAAGGTTGGGCGCCGGCAACTTCTTGGAGGAAGGAGGTTGCCGCCCAAAACAAAACCCTAGCTCCCAAACCCTAGCCGCCCACTTGTGGAAGAGCCAAACCCTAATTCTCTATCAATCATTATGCCGCCCAAGACTAAGCCCCCTATTTATAGAATTGGGCTTAAGCCTCCTTTAATCTCCACCGTCGGATCTAGGAATATAATCTCCACCGTCGGATCTAGGGTTTTATCCCAACCGTCGGATCTAGGGTTTCATCCCAACCGTCGGATCTAGGATTTCATCTCAACCGTCGGATCTAGGGTTTCATCTTAACCATCGGATCTAGGAATTCATCCCAACCGTCAGATCTAGGGTTTCATCCTAACCATCGGATCTAGAAATTTAATCCCAACCGTTGGTTCTAGGTTTTGTTTTACATTCTTGGATCTAGTCTTCACAAGGATTATATTAGGCTACGATAGGGACCATAAGGAGGAGTTGGATCTTGGCCACCCGATGGATCGGAACCACACAAACTTGATTCATCAATGATGTTCCATTCCACTAGAGGATCATCATTGAACTACCTCACCAACCCCCATAAATTAATATGGGCTCCATATATTATTCGTACATTAATCTCCCCGTGTTTAAGATATCGAATGTCCGTCAATTAATTGATTTACTGACCATCAATTAATTAACATCTAATTCCTCGAGTAGTACCACTCAACCTTATCATCATGTTGACTAAGTCAACCGGTGGGTTTACATGATGAACCTTATGAGCTCCTCAAGGGGACATCATCAACCTAATATATAGGACACGGTTTCCTCCTATAATCAACGACACACCATGTAAATAATATCATTTCCCAACTTACCGGGCATATTGATTTAATCCATCAAAATCTCACCCTCTGGTAAATCAAAGAAATAAATACTAAGTACATGTGCCCGTTATTATATCGGGATTAAGAGCATGTACAACATAATATCCGAGGTCCGATTCAATTATGTAGTCAGTACTAAATTGAATCACCTCTATGTCGGTCCTGCTCAATACACCTAAGTGTACTAGTGTAACTTTATGTTCAAGACAAAACAATACCAAGCTACACTACAACCATGCCAATGGTTTGTCCAAAACCATCTTGGTCGTGAGTCTCTACTTATATTTTACAAGGGACTGATAACATGATCTTCTGTGCCACACCAAGCACCATGTTATCTACAATGTAAAATATTAGACAATATGCACACATATATAGTAAATATATAAAGTGCAAACAATCATCATGTGATTCTTATTCCAAAATAAAATGTTCATACAAAAAGAGCTAGGCTTTCAGTATACATTCCAACAAATCGCAAGCTAAACATCCTCCCTAAACTGCTCTGTTCGCTGGAGACAGTTCAAAATCACTGCTACCCTTGCTTCAGAAATCCCCTATTCAAGTGGTATGGATTTCTAAGGAAGAATGGATTTCATGCAAGGTAAGAAGGTAAGTGGTTCCTACCTAGCTCCGACAACCACCGACGGCAATGCCCAAAACCAGCAGCCCTGTTCACCAGCTGTTATCGGCTCTCCCGATCCCTAGCTCTAGCAACCACCGGCAGTGAACTCCCCCATACCGGTGGCTCTGCTCGCTATTGCCATCCAGCCACTACCAGGCCACCATCCGCTCTGGCAGAGATCCCAGCCCCAAATCCACACTTCCATCCACTCCTATCCTCTCAGTTTCTAGCCCATCCGCGGAGGTCATCCAATTCGACGGTCGCCGCCTGTCGCGAGGTAGAAGAACGAGAGGAAGGGAAGATCTCGCGATGAAGAAGGGCTTGGACCATCTCAGAGAAGAGGAATCGGGAAATCTAAGGAGCGGCGGCGATAACTAGCTCGGGCGGAGATCACTGGATCAGCACCGGCGACAGTGAGGAGGAGATCGTGTTGCGCGTGGGAAGTCAAGAAGGAGAGGGATCGACCGGCGCAAATGGGAAGGAGAGAAATCGCAAAACGGAAGTAAAGAGGAAACCGCAGCAAAGAGAAAATGGTAGAAGGGAAGAGGGTCGGGTTTTTGGGGATAACGAGTAGGATTTTTAGACCCTATAAGCAGATAACCCAAACAGGCTTTCCCAAAGCCTATTAAATCTTTCCCTAAAAATATCGTAGAAACTCCATTTAATTTCAGAAAAATTTATAAAAATTCCTAAAAATTCCACAAGATAATTTATTAATTAATAAGGAATATTTTTTTTTCTTTTCCCGATATTTTACAAAGGTCCTAACATCTCATCTCATTTACGTGGCTCAATACACAAACACATTGAACCAATGTGTTGTGAGATGTGTTGGCTCTTTAAATCTATAGGTGCATTCTTTCTATGTTAAGCCCTAATCTAGTTCCATGTAGAATGAAATAAAGAAAGATAGATTATAAGTAAAAATTAGGTCCTACTTTACTATGCACATTCCTAATCTTCGTCTAAGTAGACTGAACTCTGCTTCAGGTAAGGGTTTTGTAAAAATGCTTGCTATGTTCGATTTCGACTCAACGTACTCAAGCTTTATATTTCCATTAGCTACATGTTCTCGTATAAAGTGATGTTTTACTTCTATGTGTTTAGTTCTAGAATGATATATCGGATTTTTAGTTAGGTTAATTGAGCTAATGTTATCAATTAAAATTTTGGTATTACTAAAGTTTAATTGAAAGTCTTTGAGAGTATGCTTCATCTAAAGAAGTTGAACTACACACTCACCCATGGCTACGTATTCTGCTTCGGTAGTAGACAAGGCAACACAATGTTGCTTTCTACTACACCAGTTGACTAGACTCGGTCTTAGGAGTTGGCAAAATCCACTCGTTCTCTTCCTATTGAGTTTACTACCGACATAATCTGAGTCGGAGTAGCCGATTAGTTCGAACTCACTTGACCTAGGGTACCAAATTCCTATGTTTTGTGTTCCTTTTAAGTATCTAAAAATCCGTTTAACTAATGTTAGGTGCGATTCTTTGGTATAAGATTGAAATCTTGCACACATATTTACCGCAAAGAGTATATCGGGTCGACTTGCAGTTAAGTAAAGAAGGCTACCTATTGCACTCCTATAGTATTTTAAATCTACAATTTTTCCCTCTAAGTCTTCTCCTATGTTTACATTGGTTTCCATAGGTGTACTAATTTCTTTAGCATTTTGCATTCCAAATTTACTAATTAATTCCTTAGCATATTTATGTTGATGCATGTAAATTCCTTCTCTATTTTGTTTTATTTGTAAACCTAAGAAGAAGGTAAGTTCACCTACTAAGCTCATTTCAAATTCACATTCCATTAGTGAAATGAATTCATTTAAAAGCATTGTATTGGTTGTTTCAAAGATTATATCATCTACGTAAATATGTGCTATGAAAATTTCTTTTCCTATGGTTTTTACGAATAGAGTTGGGTCAACTAAACCTTGATTAAATCCTTTAGACTTAAGATAAATTGATAACCTTTCATACCAAGCTCTAGGAGCTTGCTTAAATCCATATAAGGCTTTTCTAAGTTTAAGTACGTGGTTAGGTTTGTCTAGGCTTTCAAATCCTAGTGGTTGCCTAATATAAACTTCTTCCTTTATGAATCCATTTAGAAATGCTGACTTGACATCCATTTGAAAAAACTTAAAACCTTGATGTGCACCGTAAACTAAGAGCATTCTAATTGATTTGAATCTAGCTACGGGTACATATGTTTCTCAAAATCTAACCCCTCTACTTGACTAAATCCCTTAGCTACTAACCTAGCTTTATTCCTTATAACTTCTCCTTTGTCATCAAGTTTATTCCGAAATACCCACCTGTTGGGTTTGGTTTCATTGATCCGTGAGGGGAAACTTCGCTTCCCACTTCACCTTGGTTGTTTGTTCATGGCGATCCCATCGATGTCCCCGGATTAAAAAATTTAATCCTAGACAAAAGGGATTGCTCAAACAACCAAGTCATTGTCGTGCTATTCGTTTAGAGAGGTCACTTGAACAAACTTGTTGTTCAAGCGACCAACCTCTATTCTACAAGTAGCCGCGGAATAGACGATGTCTGGATTGCTGGCTTTCATGTTTATATTCGGGATCCAAGTATTATTTAGCCACAAATAGAATATATCATGCTCATAATTGAAAAACAAATACAAACATGTAACATATGAAAATAGAGAATCGATATACCTCTCGATCTTCTATTGTATGACCTTCCTCTTTTCGGACGTCGTGTGGGCGACGATCTACCAAAAGTTGAAGCTCCTAGATTGCCAATCTTCCTTCCTTGCTCGTTCTGAGCAAGAAGAAGAATAGAAACAAAGCTCTTTTCCTTCTTTCAACCAACCACCAACATCCAATGTTGGAGCTTGCCGCCGGTAAAGAAGGAAGAAGAGATTAATGGTTGCCGGCCAAAAGCTTCAAGGGAGGACCCTAAGCCTTTGTCCCACCGGCCAAGGAGAAGGAGAGGACCTACTTTGGATGCCGGCCAAGAGTTGGAAATGCTTCAATGGGTGTCGGCAGCTTGAGGAAGAAGAAGAAGGCAAGGAAAAACTTTCCTTATTAGGTGCCTCCAAGCCCAAACCCTAGCTCCAAGCTCTTGCCGCCAACCTCCAAATACCCTAGCTTCACTTAATTGTATCCAGGCCAACCCCTTGTTCTCCTTTTATAGAGTTAGGGATAAGCCTCCTTTTAATCTCCACCATTGGTTCTAGGGATTTAATCTCAACCGTCGGATCTAGAGATTTAATCTCAACCGTCGAATCATAGAGATTTAGTCTCTACCTTTTGATCTAGAGTTTTGTTTCTATCCATTGGATCTAAGCTTCATGAGGTGTTAATAGACTACAATAGGGACCATGAGGAGGAGTTGGATCTTGGCCACCCATGGATCAAGCCCACATAAAGTCCGATCCATTAATGATTATCCATTCCACTAGAGGATTATCATTGATCTACCTCACCAACCCCCATAAGTTAATATGGGTTCCATATATTATTTGTACATTTTATCCCCGTGTTTAAGATCTTGAATGTCTGTCAATTAATTAATTTACTAACCATTAATTAATCAACATCTAACTCCATGAGTAGTACCACTCAACCTTTTCATCATGCTGGACCAAGTCCACCTGCAGGGTTTTCATGATGAACCTTATGAGCTCCTCAAGGGTTTATCATCATCCTAATATATAGGACACGGTTTCCTCCTATAATCACCGGCACACCATATAAATAATACCATTTCCCAACTTACCAAGCCTATCAATTTAATCTATAAATCTCGCCCATTGGTAAATCAAAGAAATGAATACTAAGTATATATGTCCGTTATTATATCGGGATTAAAAGCATGTACAATATAATATCTGAGGTCCGATTCGATTATGTAGTCAGCATTAAATCGAATCACCTTTAAGTCGGTCCTACTCAATACACACAAAGTGCACTAGTGTGATTCTATGGTCAAGACAAACCAATACCAAATCACACTACAACCATTCCAATGGTTTGTCCAAAGTATCTCGGTTGTGAGCCTTTACTTATACTTTATAAGGAGCCTATAACATGATCTCCCGTGTGACACCACACACCATGTTATCTACAATGTAATGTATTAGACAATATTGCATAACAATAAATATGCAAACAATGATCATGTGATTCTTATTTCAAAAATAAAGATGTTCATACAAAAGATAGACTTTTCAGTATACATCCCAACAATATCCCACTTATACTAAAAGATTATGTTGTCCTCATACTGTCATACATCTGATTCCCCTTCCCTCCACATTCCTATCAAAGCTCTCGCTAGAAGGGCCTTAGTGAAAGGGTCTACCAGGTTATCCTCTGATGCAATCTAGGCGACAGCAACTTCTACCTCCTTTACGATTTCTCGTATCAGGTGGTACTTGTGCTCTATGTGTTTACTTGCCTTATGGGCTCGTGGTTCCTTCGAGTTTTCAACTGCACCACTATTATCACAATAAATTGTGATAGTTATGGGAAAACCAGGAATCACATCCAAGTCCATCAGGAAGTTCCTGAGCCACACAGCTTCTTTGACCGCCTCAGAGGCTGCCACATACTCAGCTTCCATGGTGGAGTCTGCCACGCATTTCTGCTTGAGACTCCTCCATACAATGGCTCCACCTCCCAAAGTAAACACAAAACCTGAAATAGACTTACTGTTATCCCTATCTGATTGGAAGTCGGAATCCTTGAAACCCACAGGGAGTAATTGGTCTGCCTGGTAAACTAGCATATAATCCCTAGTCCTTCTCAGGTACTTCAATATATGCTTTTCTGCTGTCCAATGTCTCTGTCCTGGATTACTCTGATATCTGCTGACCATGCCCATGACAAAGTAGATATCTGGTCTCGTACATAGCATCGCATACATGAGGCTTCCTATCGCCGAAGCATAAGGAACCACCTTCATCTCTTCTATCTCCTTAGATGTTCTAGAACACATCTCCTTATATAAAGGAACTCCATGCCTGAAAAGTAGAAAACCCTTCTTGGAGTTCTGCATGCTAAAATGATCCATAATCGTATCTATGTATGAAGTTTGGGATAAGCACAACATCCTTTTCTTGCGATCCCTTATAACCTTGATCCCAAGGATGTGTCCTACTTCTCCCAAGTCTTTCATATCAAACTATTTGGATAACCATACCCTTACGTCCGATAACACCTTGATATTGTTGCCAATCAACAAAATGGCATCTATGTATAGTACAAGAAATACCACAACGTTTTCTTCACATCTCTTGTATACACAAGACTCATCTAGACTTTGAATAAATCCATAAGACTAGATTACCTCATCAAAGCGGATGTTTCAAGACCTCGAAGCTTGCTTCAATCCATAAATGGACCGATTAAGCTTACACACAAGATGCTCTTTGCCTTTAGCAATGAATCCCTTTGGTTGCTTCATATAGATGTTTTCCTCAAGACTTCCATTAAGGAAAGCTGTCTTGACATCCATCTACCACACCCCATAATCCATATGAGCTGCAATGCATAAGAGAATCCGGATAGACTTAAGCATGGCTACCGGCGAAAAGGTCTCCTCATAATCGATACTCTCTTTTTGAGTATACCCCTTCGCAACAAGCCTCACTTTGAAGGTCTCAACCTTTCCATCTATTCCTCTCTTTCTTTTGTAGATCCACTTCCATCCAATGGTTTTTACACCATCGGGTGGTTCCACTAGCTCCTAGACCTTATTTGAATCCATAGATTCAATCTCAGTATTCATTGCACTTTGCCAAGATGCTGCATCTATATCTTGGATTGCCTCATCATATGTCTAGGGATCAGGTTCATGTTCGCCAGGGACCAAATCAGAAGATTCTCCCAAGAACATGAATATATCAGGCTGTCTTACAACCCTCCCACTACGACGAGGTATCTCCTGTGTATCCTCTGTGACACGCGGTGCAGTGACTTGTGGTATATCCTCTTGTACCAGTGGTACTGAAGAAGTGACTTCCCCTTTTAATTCCTCCAGAATAATTTTACTCTTGGGCTTGTGGCTCATCACATAGTCTTCCTCTAGAAATCTGGTGTTCGTGCTAACGATCACCCTCTGATCTCTAGGACTATAAAACAAACCACCCTTCGTTCCTCTAGGATAGCCAACGAACATGCATACTTCTGTACAAGGTTCCAACTTACCAGCATCTGCCTTCAGCACATGTGTTGGACTCCCCCATATCCGAATATGTCTTAGACTGGGCTTTCTCCAAGTCCACAATTCTGTGGGAGTAGAAGGCACTGATTTAGATGGAACTAAGTTCAGAATGTATACCGCCGTATCTAGAGCATATCCCCAGAACGAATCTGGCAACTCAGAATAACTCATCATCGATCTAACCATCTCCATAAAAGTCATATTCCTTCGCTCTGCTACACCATTCTGCTAGGGTGTACCAGGTGCAGACAATTGGGATTGAATCCCAGCCTCTGATAAGTAGTTCCTAAACTCTCCCAAGAGGTACTCACTACCACGATCAGATCGTAGTATCATACATATCTTGAATAATCGTCTATGAAAGAGACGAAATACTCAACCACCTCTAGCCTGGATAGTCATAGGACCATACAAATCAGAATGAACCAATTCTAACACATCTTTGGCTCTATACCCCTTGGCCTTAAAAGGCCTCTTGGCCATTTTACCCTCTAAGCAAGATTCACAGGTTGGGAAATTTGTTGGTGCAATCGGCCCATGTCACGATTGACCAGACTCGAGTTTGACTCAAGTGATGTTTTGATGTTTGACAAAGGGATTTGACAAAGTGGTTTGGCATTGATGTTTGACATTAATGTCGGTTAATATGTTGGGGATATTGTTGAAGAAATCGACCCGGGTCATGTTTGACCGGACTCAAGTTTGACTCGAGGAAGACCTTGATGGTTGACTGGGGTTGACTATGTGATTATGGGAAAGTCCAAGCATGGGTCTTGGCAAGGTAAAGTCCAAGTCATGGGTACTTGGCATGGAAAGTCCAAGTGGGACACTTGGCATTTGGTAAAGTCCAAGTCTGGAGTACTTGGAATGAAAAGTCCAAGTGGGACACTTGGCGCATGGAAAGTCCAAGTCATGGGTACTTGGCATTTGGGAAAGTCCAAGTCTTGAGTACTTGGCATGAGAAGTCCAAGCATGGGTCTTGGCAAATGAGAAGTCCAAGCATGGGTCTTGGCAAATGGAAAGTCCAAGCATGGGTCTTGGCATGGAAAGTCCAACATGGGTTGGCAAGGGAAAGTCCAAGCTTGAGTCTTGGCATTTGGGAAGTCCAAGGGGATTGATATTGGCAGCGTAAAGTCCAAGCGGAGTCTTGGCGGCGTAAGTCCAATGTGCCTTGGCGGTGTAGACACCGTTAGCATGACATAGCCGAGGGAAGCACCTGGAGGCTAGCGCGATGGATGAACAAGTCATGGATGACTTGGAGGGATCCAAGAGGCGTGAGGCTAATGGAGGTGGCTAGAAGGCTTAGGTCTAGGCTAAGGGTGGTCTAGCAAGTATGGGGGCACCATACTTGGGTTAAAACCTCATCTTTGAGGTTGGCAGTCGACTGGCATTATGGCCGGTTCGACTGTCGTGAGTCGACTTGAGTTCGACTGCCGTTTAAGAGCTGGAACTGCTCGATCGCTCATGGGAGCAATAATCGATGTGAGCGCATGATCGCCAAGGGCGGTAGCCGATCGCTAGTTCACCGCGAGCGAATGCTCGTAGCCGATCAGGCCGATCGACTACCGCGCTAATCGCAATGTTGGCGCTGATCGTCAAGAGATCCGTTGGAGTTTTTCCAGCGTGGATCGAGCCGTTGTCTCACACGATGGCATCGATCGGGTGACTTATGGCGTCGATGATGGCGAAATCCAGGTCGCGCGCAAGGATAAAAGGAGCTCGACGGGAGGGTTTTTGCAGCCGATTTTCTTGGACGTTTTGAAGCGATTTGCTGCTGCAAATCAAGGCTTTCAAGTGCTAGTCCAAGGCAATCAACAAGTAAGCTTCTAAAGAGTTTTTGTAAAGTGTTCTTTACTTATCTTGTTGTATTTCTTCTTATATTTGCTTGTTGTATTTAGATTATTGTTGTAATCTTATTGTAAGAGGTTTCTCCACCTCCGACTTGTGTCGAGAAGGAGTATTTGTGATTAGTGAGTGCGTGTACATCACTAGGGCTCTTTAGAGCTCGATCCGTGGAGTAGGAACCGTTCGGTTCCGAACCACGTTATATCGTGCGTGTTGTGATTGTATCTTGTGTTTGTATTTGTTATTGTTTATTCCGCTGCGTACTAACAAGATTGTAGACAAGCAACGCGAACGATTTCCATCTACGTACGAATTCAATGCTATTCACCCCCCCCCTCTAGCGGCGTCAAATCTCCTACAAAATCCTCCACCACTAATGAACCCAAAGGTCCATCAGCTATCAACCTTTGAATTCTGCTTAGGTTAATATGACCAAGCCTAAGATGTCAAAGATATGTTTGGTTCATCTTCGAAGGTTCTTTTCTCTTATTGGAATTAGAAGATGAGTTATTAACTTCAATTTGCATCATGGGAGGTTTTGGTTCAAGTGTGTACAAATTTCCTATCAATGTACCAGAACAGATAATCTCCCTATTCCTTTTTATAACAACCCTGTTATTAAAAGAAATAGAGTATCTATTCACAAACAATTTAGAAACTGAAATTAAATTCTTTCTAAATAAAGGTATATAAAGGAAATTTTCCAGAACCAAAGTTTTATTCCTGTCAGAAGATAAATAATCATCTCCCACTGCAATAGTCGCCACCTTTGTGGCATTGCCCAAGTAAACGGTAATCTCCCCTCAGATAGTCGTTGGGTTTCCTGGAACCCCTGCAAAGTATTGCAGACATGATCAGTGGCTCCCATATCTACACACCAGGTGTCGGTAGATAATACCGCTAACCATGTTTCAACGACTAGACCAAAGGATATTCCTTTGTTCTACTTCGGATTGGGACAATCCTTCTTCAAATGTTCATCCTGCTTGCAAGTGAAGTACTTGCCTTTCAGCTTCTTCACTCCCCTTTGAGATCCACCTTTTCTCCACCTTGTTTCTTCTTCTTCTTACCTTTCAACTTAGAAGTAGAAACCTTCTGAGCAACCATGGCCTGAGCCTGAGCAAGCCTTTATGTTGACTGGAGAATGATATCGATCTGGGTTTCCCCATCGATCTCAGCTCCAAGGACTTCCAGCTCATTCACAGGCTTAGGAGGACACTCTTCAAAGAGTGCATACTTGCACTCCTTAGCAGATAAGACAATATCTAGATTCTTTTCCAATCAACATTATTTGGGTATAGTAAGTTTATTTTCCTTTAGTATCATAGCAAGTGAACTGAAAGTCATTTTTGAAAATCCTAAGAATCACATAGATCATTACTGTAGATTTCAAAAAATTATTGATTCCTCAAACAATAAAATTTTAAAATCAACCAACACCTCAAAACACCGAGAATATCGTATGCCACGATAGTGTGGACGTATACGAATTCTACATTTGTAAGAGGAGGTTTTACCCATTAATTTTACTATCTTGTCAACCTAACTTTTTGACAAGTAAAATTAATAGTTGGTTTCTCTTCGACCCTACAAATAAAAGCAGTGACTCCGATGGGGAGGATACTTATATTTGTATCTAAGTGTTCACCATTACTTGGTACCAAGGCAATTATCTCGGGTTATGTGCCTTACGATGGGAAAGTACACACGCTACTTAATAATTCCCTATAATCATATTTGACCTTGTGATCCGTAAACAAACTCATCCGATGGGGAGGAAGGCACTCAGAGCAGACGCGCAAGTTTGTTTGCATCACTTGTCAAATCGTAATGGAGGCCGTGGGAATTTATAAAAATATCCCTCTCCCACTTAGTAATTTGAAAATGAGGAATTTTCTAGCTTACGACATGCATATCAAACAATAAGCAATAAATATGAAAAATAAAAATTCTTTTCCAACTATTATGGCTTTTGTCTTCAATATGTCTCCTGTCACATCGCCATCTTGTCCGCTCCTCCTATGCCATGTACGAGCCATCCGGAGATCCAAGCCGAGACTAAAATCTATTTTAGTTTACATCCATCGATCCTATACTCCACGAGGGAGTGTACATGAAATCTAGATCGAAAGTAAACTAAAATAAAAAGAGTGGCTAAACAATGTCTTATCTAATTTACAAAAAATTAAATACTAGCCTCGTCAACCCCGAGGATTCAACAAAACATACTATTACACACATACAATCACATACACACATATGGCCATAATAGTCGGATCTTATGCCTGCAATCAAAGAGTTAAACTACGCATATCCTACTATTATCCGGCACATATAATATATGGAAAAAATGCATAAGAGTAACCGAATCCTAAACACACAAAATCGGAAACCATGGCTCTGATACCAATTGTTGGGTTTGGTTTCATTGATCCGTGAGGGGAAACTTCGCTTCCCACTTCACCTTGGTTGTTTGTTCATGGCGATCCCATCGATGTCCCAGGATTAAAAAATTTAATCCTAGACAAAAGGGATTGCTCAAACAACCAAGTCATCGTCATGCAATTCATTTAGAGAGGTCACTTGAACAAACTTGTTGTTTAAGCGACTAACCTCTATTCTACGAGTAGCCGCGGAATAGACGATGTCCGGATCGTCGGCTTTCGTGTTTATATTCAAGATCCAAGTATTATTTAGCCACAAACAGAATATATCATTCTCATAATTGAAAAACAAATACAAACATGTAACATATGAAAATAAAGAATCGATATACCTCTCGATCTTCTATTGTACGACCTTTCTCCTTTCGGACGTCGTGTGGGCGACGACCAATCTTCCTTCCTTGCTCATTCTGAGCAAGAGGAAGAATAGAAACAAAGCTCTTTTCCTTCTTTCAACCAACCACCAACATCCAATGTTGGAGCTTGCCGTCGGCCAAGAAGGAAGAAGAGATTAATTGTTGCCGGCCAAAAGCTTCAAGGGAGGACCCAAAGCCTTTGTCCCACTGGCCAAGGAGAAGGAGAGGACCTACTTTGGACACTGGCCAAGAGCTGGAAAGGCTTCAATGGGTGCCGACAGCTTGAGGAAGAAGAAGAAGGCAAGGAAAAACTTTCCTTATTAGGTGCCGCCAAGCCCAAACCCTAGCTCCAAGCTCTTGCCGCCAACCTCCAAATACCCTAGCTTCTCTTAATTGTCTCCATGCCAACCCCTTGTTCTCCTTTTATAGAGTTAGGGATAAGCCTCCTTTTAATCTCCTCCATTGGTTCTAGGGATTTAATCTCAACCGTCGGATCTAGAGATTTAATCTCAACCATCGGATCTTAGAGATTTAATCTCTACCTTTGGATCTAGAGTTTTGTTTCTCTCCATTGGATCTAAGCTTCATGAGGTGTTAATAGGCTACAATAGGAACCTTGAGGAGGAGTTGGATCTTGGCCACCCATGGATCAAGCCCACATAAAGTCCGATCCATTAATGATTATCCATTCCACTAGACGATTATCATTGATCTACCTCACCAACCCCCATAAGTTAATATTGTTGGATCGATGCGGTTCGCTAGAGGGGGGGGTGAATAGCGAAAAACCTTTTCTTTTTCTTTCGTTCATTAAAACTCGAGAGATAATAAATTAATTACAGCGGAAATGTAAATATAAAATAAAAGAGACACTCGACACAAGGGTTTTACTTGGTTCGTAGCCGAAGGCTACTACTCCAAGGCCCTAGTGGTCCTTGACCACGTACGGAGGGCAGAAGCACTAAAGGAACTCCTCCTCGTTGGAGATAGGAGTTAATCGATACAAAAAAAACTTTAAGGTAGAGGGACAATCCCCCTCTCCTCGTATACGATAAAAGCTCCGAAAAGTAGATGAACAACTGATAACAAAATAATACCGACGTACAAAGACAAATAAGAAAAATTAAACCTAGACGTCGGAAGGAAGGACTTCGTTGTCGGAGAATTGTAGCTTTGCGGAGACTTTTTGGAGGCTTAGAATTGTTGATGAAACCCTAGGTTTGGCCCTCCTTTTATAGCCTTTGAGCCCCTTTTCGAGAGGAACCCTAGCCAATCAAATTTGAGCACATCTTCCCTTGAAATTTGGTGATAATCCTTGACTCCTCGAATCTGATCATTGACCATCACCGATCGATGGCCATCATCGATCGATGGCATCGATCGATTGTTGACCTTCTAGCCGATCGTGTTTGACGAGTCCTCAAGCCGGCGATCGGTGATGCTTGCTGCAAGTCAAAGTTAGTACAACAAAAACATAATTTTGATGGTCGTCGACCATCCGATCTCGACCTAGACCATCTATAAGAAGTCTTTGGTCGGATCTACGCTTAAGATCATCCCCGTAAAGAGGATACGACCTTACTTACTCTCGTATAAATGTTGTTATTTCTAGTTCCTTTAAGAATTGTTTTAGAGGTTTCGTTGGTATTAATTATGCATTCATTTTCTAGAAATATAACCTTATAGTTATTATCACACAATTGGCTTACACTAAGTAAGTTATATTCAAAATTCTCTACAAGTAATACATTTTTAATAACAAAATTCGTGTTAAGCTCGATATCACCTGATCCGATGATTTTGAGCTTGCCGTTATTCCAAAAGGCTACCGATCCTTGTCGTTTGAATCGAAGCTTTGCGAATTTGAGTTGATCCCCGGTCATGTGTCGGGAGCAACCGCTGTCCAACATCCATTGATCCTACACACAAGGTGGTTGGATTGGATGTTAGATTTTTGTTAAGAAAATTGGTTGTAAGTTGTTAACCCTAGGTCATCTCACCGGAGTCTATATGATCAAG
Source organism: Wurfbainia villosa (assembly GCA_025175895.1). Taxonomy (NCBI): domain Eukaryota; kingdom Viridiplantae; phylum Streptophyta; class Magnoliopsida; order Zingiberales; family Zingiberaceae; genus Wurfbainia; species Wurfbainia villosa. Next base: position 38,532,266 of record CM045986.1, read on the forward strand.
CATGTTATACTTATGTGTTTTTTTGAGATGACTTTCAATTAAGTTTATTGAGTGGATTTAGGTTCAAGTAATTCTATGTTAGATTTGGATTTAACCCTAGGCTTGTCAAGTTTACCTTTTCAAGATCATGGCTTTCAGGTCGTGGCGAGGCACAGGGGCCTTCTTTTATCGGATCATCGACCACTTCCTTAGACAAAGCCATTTTCAAGAAAATGATGACTTGACTCACCTAAAATTATTTCCTCGTCTAACTAGTTATTTTTGAAAAGAGGCTCCCCGAGGCTCAATCTTTTCGAAGAATTTTAGTTGGTTGTGTTTTTGAAAAGAGGCTCCCCGAGGCTCAATCTTTTCGAAAAATTTTAGTTGGTTATGTTTTTGTTCTAAGTGAGTTCACAAGTTTTAAAGTACAAACTTTCTAAGTTAAAGCATGCAATTTCTAGGTTAAAGCATAAACATTCTAAGTTAAAACATGCAATTTCTAAGTTAAAGCACAAACATGTTTTGTACTGGCTCCCCCTAGACCGTTGAATCGGTTCGGTCTATCCACATAGTGGATTTGGTCCTTGGGAACCCAAAGACGGGTTGGATCCTAGAGTTGAAATCAAAAGTTCTTAGGGACCCATGCTTGGACATGTCGACATATCACGACTTATTAGTCGTGTTTTGAGTTAAACCCTAGTCCCTACCTTGTTGTACACGGCCCTTTGAGATCCAAGTAGGAGGTCAAGTCCTTTTGATCCTGAAGTGAACCTTTTCCAACGTAGCCTTCCTAAGATCTTCGATTGACTTTTCAAGAGAGAGTTCTCAACTTCGAGCTTTTCAACCCGAGTTGAGTCCTTCTCTTGAACTCGACTAGTCGAAGAGGTTAGGAGACCTCGTTTGAGGAGTTTAACCTCCTCAACAAGGGTCTCGACCTTGACTCGACTTAGCTAACTTCCTAGACAAAAACCTAACCGTATTATGTAAAGTATTAAATAAAGTTCGACTCACCTTAAGGGTATCTTTGAACCGATGCGATCCGTGGCTTGACTTGAAGGTAGCTTCAGAGTCCGAGTCATCCTCGTGTTCCGACTCAAGTTCGGCCTCCGTGTCCGACTCAATTGATTTCGCCATGAAGACGTGGTCTTCGCCTTCTTCGATGACGCTTCTTCCCATGTCGCTGAGGGCCTTCTTGTGCTTAGGTGCTTGGTGGTTGAGCTTGGGGCACTCGGACTTTATATGTCCAAACTGTTACACTCATAACACCTAATATTAGAACTTTTAGGCTTACCTTGGTTGGGTCGAGTTGTGGTTCGCTGCCCTTGGCTATCCTTCGAGCTAGGTTCATTAGTTCGGCAATTCCGGTCAACTTCTTCTTCTGGACTCATCTTCCTCCTGGGTGGTGGTGGCTTGTTGCGCATTTTCTTCTTCTTTGAACTCGCAAACAAGGCTATACCTCTCTCGGGTTCCGAGTTGGATTGCTTCATGTAATTCAAAATCCGAAAAGAGTTCATCTAATCTAAGTTTAGAAAGGTCCTTGGAGACCTTATAGGCATCAACCATGGATGCCCATAAGGTAGTCCTCGGAAAAGAGTTTAGGACATACCTAATAAGGTCGCGGTTTTCGACCTTTTGCCCGATTGCGTGTAGGTTGTTGACTATGTCTTGGACACGGGCGTGGAGTTGCGTCGCGGACTCGTGTTCCTGCATTTTTAGTGTGTACAATTTATTGAATAACAAATCACGTTTGCAAACCTTAGCTTGATCCGATCCTTCGTGTAACTCGATTAGCTTTGTCCAAAGATCCTTTGCGCTTATGAAGGGGCCGACGTGATTTAGCTCCTCCTTGGACAAGCCGCATTGGAGTATTTGTGTTGCCTTGGCATCGGCTTCGACTTGTCATTTTGTTGCAACGGTCCATTGATCATAATCCAAGGAGTCACCCACTTCATTAGTCGGAAGTGTGAAACCCGTTTGGATTATGATCCACATCTCGATTTGGGTTTTGAGAAAGCATTCCATCCGACCTTTCCAGTAACGGAAATCATCTCCGTTGTAAAACGGAGGTCGGACGGTGCTAAAACCCTCGAGATGGGCCATTAGAACAAAAAACAAGGAGACTAAAAAGAAGACCTAGCAACGAAAAAAAACACACGAAAGTACCAAGACTTGCGTCTTGGATTAGTAGTGTGGGAAATAAAAAGAAACAAACGAAAAATAGAAAGTTAAGCAAAGAAATGAGAAACTAAATAAAAAGTAAGTACTCACAACCTTCGATGTCCCCGAAAGGCTACTAAACATCGATTTTTGAGGATAAAAACAACTTGTTATGGGGGTAAACCCTAGTAAGAGGTGTAGATCTCTGCGAGGGCTTCGATTTGGTAGGTAGACCGTGTCGTGGGTCAACTTGTACAAAAAGTTATGCCCGTTTGACCGTCGGCTACTCCAAAAGCGAATACTTGCAAAACAAAATCAAACGAAGAGTACCAAGACTTCGTCTTGGATTAGTAGTGCGGGAGAAAAATTTAAACGAACGAAAAACAAATCTGTAAAAAAAATGTTAGATTGGTGGTTTCACCAAATCTAAGCGCCCCCGGCTCTGATACCAATTGTTGGATCGATGCGGTTCGCTAGAGGGGGGGTGAATAGCAAAAAACCTTTTCTTTTTCTTTCGTTCATTAAAACTCGAGAGATAATAAATTAATTGTAGCGGAAATGTAAATATAAAATAAAAGAGACACTCGACACAAGGGTTTTACTTGGTTCGTAGCCGAAGGCTACTACTCCAAGGCCCTAGTGGTCCTTGACCACGTACGGAGGGCAGAAGCACTAAAGGAACTCCTCCTCGTTGGAGGTAGGAGTTAATCGATACAAAAAAAACTTTAAGGTAGAGGGACAATCCCCCTCTCCTCGTATACGATAAAAGCTCCGAAAAGTAGATGAACAACTGATAACAAAATAATACCGACGTACAAAGACAAATAAGAAAAATTAAACCTAGACGTCGGAAGGAAGGACTTCGTTGTCGGAGAATTGTAGCTTTGCGGAGACTTTTTGGAGGCTTAGAATTGTTGATGAAACCCTAGGTTTGGCCCTCCTTTTATAGCCTTTGAGCCCCTTTTCGAGAGGAACCCTAGCCAATCAAATTTGAGCACATCTTCCCTTGAAATTTGGTGATAATCCTTGACTCCTCGAATCTGATCATTGACCATCAGTCGACTGATGGCCATCATCGCCGATCGATGCGACATCGATCCGATTGTTGACCTTCTAGCCGATCATTGTTGACGGCAATGAGTCCTCCAAGCCGGAATGATCGATGCTTGCTGCAAGTCAAAGTTAGAACAACAAAAACATAATTTCGATGGTCGTCGACCATCCGATCTCGACCTAGACCATCTATAAGAAGTCTTTGGTCGGATCTACGCTTAAGATCATCCCCGTAAAGAGGATACGACCTTACTTACTCTCGCACACTCGAGCTTACCTCGATGCTTACGTGTTGCTTTTGCTTCCGGCCTTCCACTCGATTCCTTCGGCTCCCTCCGAAATCACTCGAGTGTCGCTCGACCACCGCGGCTTTCTCCGGGTGTCGCTAGCCTTCAGCTCCAGCTATATCAATCTTCTGCACACTCGATTCAGCTCGTGAGAAAACAAAATAGACTTAACTTTGTGTCTTTGCTATAATCAAAACACAGGTTCGATTTCGGTGCCTCACTGCACCAACAAATATGGGCTCCATATATTATTTGTATATTTTCTCCCCGTGTTTAAGATCTCGAATGTCCATCGATTAATTAATTTATTGACCATTAATTAATCAACATCTAACTCCATGAGTAGTACCACTCAACCTTTTCATCATGCTGGGCCAAGTCCACCTGCAGGGTTTTCATGATGAACCTTATGAGCTCCTCAAGGGTTTATCATCATTCTAATATATAGGACACGGTTTCCTCCTATAATCACCGGCACACCATATAAATAATACCATTTCCCAACTTACCAAGCCTATCGATTTAATCTATAAATCTCGCCCATTGGTAAATCAAAGAAATGAATACTAAGTATATGTGTCCGTTATTATATCGGGATTAAGAGCATGTACAATATAATATCTGAGGTCCGATTCGATTATGTAGTCAGCATTAAATCGAATCACCTTTAAGTCGGTCCTGCTCAATACACACAAAGTGCACTAGTGTGATTCTTTGGTCAAGACAAACCAATACCAAATCACACTACAACCATTCCAATGGTTTGTCCAAAGTATCTCGGTTGTGAGCCTTTACTTATACTTTATAAGGAGCCTATAACATGATCTCCCGTGTGACACCACACACCATGTTATCTACAATATAATGTATTAGACAATATTGCATAACAATAAATATGCAAACAATGATCATGTGATTCTTATTTCAAAAATAAAGATGTTCATACAAAAGATAGACTTTTCAGTATACATCCCAACACCACCTTGTTTCAATGATCGTTTTTCCTTTAGGTGGGGATACTAATTCCCAAACTTAACTCCTAGTAAATTGAGCTAACTCTTCTTGCATAACAATAATCCAATCCGAGTCAAGAAGAGCTTGCTCTATCGTTTTGGGTTCGATTTTAGATATAAGTGAGATTTGACTTAGGTTTCTATAGGATGCTCTAGTTCGAACCCCTAAATTTGGATCACCTATCACTTGGTCAATTGGATGGTTCACTTGTAATCTAGATTGATTTGGGTTAGGGTCTACACTAGATTCGTTTTGTGGGTTAGGTTCAGGTCTAACATCATTTTCTACTTGCTCATTAATCAATTTTACTTCAGATTTTGTTGTCTTATTTTCTTCATCAAACACTACATTGATTGTTTCTTCTATTTTTAGGGTTTCATTGTTGTATATCATATAGGCTTTACTACTAGAAATATTCCGGTAGTTGTTTTAGAAGTAAATTTTCCTAAGTAATCTTTAGTGTTTAGTATGTGCACCCTACATCCAAAGACCCTAAAGTACTTAATGTTAGGCAACTTTTCATAATAAATTGCATATGACATTTTTCGGTGTTGTTTAACTAATAAAATCTTATTTTGGACATAGTAGGTAGTATTGACCGCTTCTGCCCAAAACCTATTAGGTAGATGGTATTCGTTTAGCATGGTTCTAGTGGCTTCTTGTAAAGTTCTATTTTTACGTTCAACTAATCCGTTTTGTTGAGGGGTCCTAGGGCAAGAGAACTCATGGTGGTATCTGTTTTGACTACAAAAATCAGTGAACTTATGGCTTTCGAATTCACCACCATGATCACTTCTAATTCTCTTAATCTTTAGGTTCTTTTCATTTTCTATTAGTTTACATAAATTAGTGAGTTGGTCTAAGGTTTCACTCTTATGTTTTAAAAACTTAACCCATGTGAACCTAGAGTAGTCATTTATTATTACTTGGCAATACTGACTTCCATTTAGTGACTTGGCTCCATGAGAGTTAAAAATATCTAAGTGTAGGAGCTCAAGAACACTTTTCATTCTTTCTTGATTAGTTAGTTTATGTGAAGTCCTAGTTTATTTTTCTTGTTGACAAGCATTACATATTTTATTTTCTAGGTTACCTAAGTTGGGTAGACCTCTAACTAAACTATTTTGACTCATTTTATGTATGAGTCTTGGATGGGAGTGGCCGAGTCGTCGATGCCACAACTATGATTCCTCTTGTTGTGTCATTAGACACTTGGTTGAGGAGTTAGGTAGATCGATTGTATAAATATTATTATTCCTAGTTCCCTTAAGTATAGTTTTTGAATAATCACTATTTTTAATCAAACATTCATTTGGTAAGAAAATAATCTTATAATTATTATCACACAATTGACTAACACTTAGAAGATTAAATTCAAAGTTTACAACTAATAGTACTTGACGTATTGTAAAGTTCGAGTTTAGCTCAATATCACATGATCCGATGATTTTGAGCTTCCCGTTGTTTTCGAAGGCTACCGATCATTGGTTTCTGAATCTAAGCTTCGTAAACTTTAGTCGGTCTCCGGTTATATGTCGGGAGCACCCACTGTCCAACATCCATTGATCCTACACATATAATAGTTGGATCAGATATTGAAATTTTAAATTTGTTTGAAAATTTTAAACCTAGGAATCATCTCACCCTTTCTACATGATCAAACATGTTCACCTTATATGTTTTTGTGAGATGAATTCAATTTTACTGGGTTAAATTTAGTGATTTGAGAACTAATCAACCTTGGGTAAGATTTGGATTTAACCTTTGGTTAGTTAAGCGAACCTTTCAAAAGATGGATTCCGGGTCGTGGCAAGGCACAGAGGCCTTCTTTGATCGGAACAATGGCCACTTCCTTAAACAAAGCCAATCTTAAGAAATTAATCACTTAATTCACTTAAGGTTATGTCCTGGTCTAATTAGTTTAGGATGTAGTGAGGTAGCTTCAGCTAGTTCAACTTAGCCGAGTGCACTAAGCTAGATACACCTTATCTAGCTTGGATACACAAGACCTTGTTTCCCTAACGTACTATCATCTCACCGCGTTCTGATACTATGTTGTCAAGGTTGATTAATCATTGGTCCTATCTAGCCGTTCTAAAAATTAAAACAAAGAGAAAGCTAAGCATGCAAAGTTACACTAATCAAGAGATTGAGCACACAAGTTTAATATTGGCTCCCCCTAGATCATTGAACCAATGCGGTCTATCCACATAGTGGATTTGATCCTTGGGGACCCAATACTCAGTAGCACATGTTTGTGAAATCAAAAAGGTCTTAGGGACCCATGCTTGGACTTTTCGATTATTACGATTTACAATTAACATATAGGATTTGTTTGTTGTTGTTGTTCTAAATCCGAGTCCGATCTTATTGTACATGACTTTTTGCGATCCAAGTAGTAGGTCAAGACCCTTGAACCCCAAAGTAAAAATTTTCAATGACTTCCTAAGCTCTTGAACTTGTCATTTCAAGAGAGAATTTTCTTCCTCAAGTTGTTCAACTTGAGTTGAGTTTCTCTCCCGAACTTGACTAGTCGAAGAGGTTAGGATAGCCTCATGCTTAAGGAGTTTAACCTCCTTATGCAAGGATTTGACCTTAGACTCAGACTTAGCTAACTTCTTATTTATGTACTTAATTGCATTATACAAAGTATTGATTAAGGATCGACTTACCTTGATAGAATCTTTTGAACCGAATGCGGATCTATGGCTTGTCTTGAATTGAAGCTCGGTGTTGGATTCGGAGTCGGACTCGGTCTCGGACTCATAGTTGGCCTCAGGTTCAATTTCAGAATCGGACTTGGACTCGGACTCGGTAGGTCTCACTATGAACACCAAATTATTGAGTTCTTCTTCTTCCTCTGAGGACTCTTCCTAAGTCGCGTTGAGAGCTTTCTTATTTTGTGGTTGCTTATTTTTTAGCCTCGAACACTCGGATTTTATGTGACCTCTCTTATTGCATTCGTAGCACTTGTAATTTTGATTTTGATCGGGTCTCTTCTCCTTAGTTTGCTTGATGGGTTTCTTTCTACTTTTGATCATCTTCCGAACTAGATTGACTAACTCGGTCTCCATTTCGTCATCTACCTTTGATTCGTACTCTTCTTCTTGGGAGGTCACTTTCTCTTTCCCTTTCTTCTTTGTCCTGCAACTAAAGCAACACTTTTCTCGATCGGGGTCGAGTTAGACTGTTCATGCAATTCAAATTCTGAAAACAACTCATCTAATCTAATTTTTGAAAGATATCTAGATACTTTGTAGGCATTAACTATGGATGCCCACAGTGTGGTTCTAGGGAAAGCATTTAACGCACACCTTACAATGTCTCAGTTTTCCACCTTTTGTCCAATAGAGTGGACACTACAATAAATTTGACTTTCCATAGCGCGTCATCAACGACACACGTATATAGCGTGCTGTTAATAATTGTTTTTACAACGTGGCTAATCAAGTGTGTTGCAGATAGTAGTTTATTTTTACAAACAACAGCGCACGTTAAAAAGTATGCTATTAAAAATCTACTATTCGCAGCGTGCATTAATGTATACTGTTAAAAGTCTATTATTCATAGTGCACATTAATGTATGTTGTTAAAAGTCTACTATTTAAAGTGTACATTAATGTATGTTGTTAAAAGTCTACTATTCGCAACTTATATTTATTTATGCCGTTAAAAGTCTACTATTTGTAGCGCATATTAATGTACGATGTTAAAAGTATAATTTCTTAATTAATAATGTCGTCAGCCATACGTGTTAAATATGATAATTAAATAAATAATAATAATAATTTTTAATTAAAAAATTATCTTATAGAATTTTTTAGAAATTAAAAAAATCAGAATTTAAATTGAATTTTTATGATATTCTAAGAGGATAAAACTAATAAACTTAGTTAAGATATATTCGGGTTATCACATAAGCTAGAGTTAATAGTTTTAATTATATTAACCTAATTTAAAAATTATAAACCTAGATTTTCTATTCTTTCATTCCTCATGTATCACTTTGTAATTGAGTGCAACGTGTAATCATAAACATGATGCAGTGTCACTTGTTCCTGGAAAAAATCACTGCTGGCTTTGCCTAGCTTGTGTCTATCAAAATCAATATGTCATGTGTTATTCATTACAACAAATCTATTTGGTTAAAACTTGTTCCACATCTCAAATCCCAACTTGTGAAATTACCTCCTTTGGGTGAGTGTTACCCTAGTTGACAGTGAACTTGATAGCCCTACACTTTTCATAGCAACAGGCCAATAATGGCGGCTGTGCAAGAGGCCACGTTAGAAGAAATTTAGTGTCGACAAAGAGTGTTAAATATTAATTAAGTAATTATCTTATGGTAATTTTCAGGATTTTTTTTTTAAATTGGGAATTAAAATGAATTTTTATAAGGAAAGATTTAATAGATGGTGAGAAAGTTTGTTTAGATCACGGAGATTATGGATTCAATTAACCTAAGTTTATTTCCTTAGTTTTCTCTCATTCTCACGATCCTTTATTTTCCTCAGCGGTCGCAACCATTCCCTTCTCGCCGCGAGCTCGATCTACCTCTACCTCTCTCCACCCCGTCGACCCGCCTTCAACCGCCCCGCACGCGACAACCATTGCCCCGCGGCTAATGCAGACGCCTGCTGCCTCCATCGCAAGTGACAATCGACCGCCCCTTTCGGTTGTCGTCAGCCTCTTCGTCTTCTCATCGTGAGCCGCCTCGCGCCGCTGCCTGGGTCGCCGTCGCAAACATCGACCATCGCCATTGGCTCCTCTCCATCCGTGAGCAACTCCATCACCAACCGTCTGCTCCTTGTTGCATCCCGCCGATCCGATGGTAGTGAGCGCCGCTAGCCCTTCATGCCAAGTTTTCGCTCACCGGTCTCGCCGACCACCCACCTCTCAACTGCCATCATTGTCGCCGCCGATCTCCGCAGCGATCCTTGTGGCAGAGAGCAGCTCTGCCCGACCCCCACTGTGCTCGGTCATCGCCACAAGTTTGGCCTCGTGCAGCAAGCTCCGACGACCCTTACTTGGCTGTGTTATGTCAATCTCAACTGCAGCAAGCTTCGATGGTTACTTATTGGTACGATCTATCCATCTCGACTATCGGAGTCACCAACATTCCCTACGTGTCGCATTTCGTTTAGCATAGTGTAGTTGTTGGCCGATGTAGCTTCTGTAATCTACTTTTCTACTCTCGAGTATTTCTTAATCCATTTCTCTGTTTCATTGGACTGTAAGATTTGAAGAGTAGGAGATTTAGTAAGGATTTGTGATATCATGTGATTACAGGTGATCGGGGGTGATTGATAGTGGATTTTTGCTTCCGAATTCACCGTGGGCAATTGGAACATTGCGAGGTAAGTTTAGATCTGTGGTTATAGATATGATATTAGGTCTATAGCTAATTTTATTATTGGTACGATGAAATGGGAGTTTTTGTTTGGTGGAGTTATAGTATATGGATTCACGTGAATGATTAATTAAGTTAATTGGGTAATTAAGTTGATTGGGTAAAATACCTAATGCAAGGGTGATTTATGAACTGATTCAATTATCAGATTGACGGTAGAACTTAGTTATGTTTCATATTCTATGATTGTAGGACTCGATTTGAGGACTTTCATATGTGAAGACAGACAACCTGATCTATATATCAGGTGGGTAGTTCCTTTTTTTGACTCTAGTAGTTCATTGATCAGAGCAGCTTCATCTTATTATTATAATTACTTTGTGGGTGTATTCGTGCATGCAACTTCTATGTATGAAAAAAACTTATAATTGGTCTGTATGCCATTAGACAATAATATAACTTTCAACTTATTCTAGCCATTGTAATTTATAAGACTTAGCATTATCTCCATGACCACTTGTCTTCTTATAACTATGGCAGTTGAGAGTTACAAAGGCAACAAATGAGGCCTTACAACATTCTTAGGGAGAAGTGATTAGTTTAATTTTTATTGTCTAATATTTCATTTGTACACTGCACACTCATTTTGATTGTCTATGTGCATCACTAATATGAGCATTACTTTGAAAACCTTTCTTAATTTTATATTCTTTTGTATTAGCCTGTTGAATGATTGAGTTGCATGTAAATCCTAACCAATAATTAATTTGTTTATAAAATAGGTTGCTAGTGGTGGCATTGATAGTGGTATTAGAAATTATGTTAGTGGCGATAACAATGTGAATGGTGAAAGGAAAAATAGCAATGTTGTAGCTCAGGTAATTATCTTGACACAATGAGTTTCTAATATTCCAACTCTAGTAACCAACATCAAATTTTCATTGAATAATGTTGTGTCAACATATATTTAATTTTAATGCAATAAAATCAGTGTGAATATAGTTATGTAAAAATTAAATTTTATGTTTTACTTTCTCTTGTTATAAATAGATTGCTTTGTTATACAAATATGTTTGGTATCATTAATAATTGTTTATTGTTATACAGTCAAAATAAAAAATATGAGTTATAGAGATATCAGTGATAATGCTAAATGTAAGCTGCTTCATTGGTTTGTTTATGATGTTATTGTAGAAGGTCGAATTACATCCACATATCCAACAACAAAAGTGCATCATATTCCTCTTGGTAGATCTTGTTGAAAAGTTTGGGTTTATAGAGTTTTTATGGAGAAGGTGGACTTAATTTGACCAAATGAAGAAATATGGACATAATTCGACCAAATGAAGAAATATTTTTTCTTAAGGATGCAATAGAGAGCACAGTCTCTTGGTTATCAAAGTTTATAATTTTGTGTGACAAATATAGATTCTAATATTTTGATCATATACTTTTTGTAGTAAAGCAATCATGTAAGTGAATTTTTATTACTAGTTTGGATTATTTTTTTTGATTAAGTGAATTATTATTGAAAGTATGATGTTGTGGTTATCTCTGGTATATATTATAATTGTTTTAGTTTTTTATTTATAATTGTGTATGTGATTTTAGAATTTTATGTGATATTTGTATGTGGTATTATAAATGTGTGTGATATTTATGTATTGCATTATAATTATTTGAGTTTTGATTTTATGATTATTTGTATTTAATATTGTAATTGTGTGGAGTATATGTATATTGTATTTTGAGATTGCACTTAATGGCAGTGCACGGTCGCGCGCTGCGAATGCACTTAATCGCAGCGCGCAGTCGTGCATTGCGAATGCACTTAACCATAGCTTGCGGCTGCGTGTTGCGAATGCACTTAATCGCAGCGAGATCTCACGCTGCGAATGAACTTAACGACAGTGCGCGCCCATGCGCTGCCAATGCACTTAACCACAATGCACGACTGCGCACTGCAAATGCACTTAAATCGCAGTGCGTGACCACGTCGCGAATCGCTTAATCGCACTGCCGTGTCGCAAGATGCGAATGCACTTAATCGCAGCGATCCGCGCGATGTCTTATGACTTTCTCTGAGATGGCATTGTGCAACATACGATGCACATTGCAGATAGAATAGTTGTGTGATGTGGAAAGTTAAATTTGTTGTAGTGGGAGACCATTCATTATATCTTTTTTTGATGAAGCTAAAAATATATATCATCAAAACAGCACAACCGTACATGATCCAAGGACTCTACACATGTCATATCCGACGAAATGTCCTATCTAAGTAGGTGCCCAAGGTAGAACGTACATGCGCTCTCATGAGTACCATCACACTCTCTGTGCCAAAACCTCCTGTATACTACGGTCAGTCCTCCCTCTTCCGTCATGCTGCGATAGATGGAAGCGTGACCGTATCCTACGACAATCCTCTCCTGGTATTTACCATAGCGCACCCCTCCCTGATGCGACCCCTACATCATCTGCCCACCAGAGTACGTCATGTGAGCTCAGTCGCCCTCTGAGTCAATCCTCCCATCCTGTCAAAATCTCCAGTCCTCCATCCTCTGTCTGTGTCCTCTCCAGTGTCGTGTATCCACTTTTAGCAAGTGGTCAGCTATCAACGGATTTGCGACGTCTTTACCGCGAGCCATTTGCTACGGACTTGATAGATCATTTCGGTGGATTTATTCACCGTAAGGCTTATTGGTCAAGCCCCAACCAAAAATGGATTTGGTATGTCTTTACCGCGAGCCATCTGCTGTAGACTAGATAGGTCATTCCGGTGGGTCTATTCACCAGTACGACTTTTAGACAAAGTAGCAGCCATAAACGGATTTGACAAATCTTTACCGCGAGCCATTTGCTGCGGACTAGATAGATCTTTATGGTGGATCTATTCACCATCAAAATACTCAAAAGATCCAAGTTGTACAAAAAAGTTTGCTGCTTCCAAGTTGTACAACATTGTTCGCCACTTTTTTTTTTTGAGGTTCGGGTTTGCCGCTTCCATGCTGTACAACAGATGTTCACCGCTTCCAAGCTATACAACAGATGTTTGCCACTTTTTTTTTTTTACATGGGACACATCAAGAGCTCCATATACATGTATTTGTATCCTCCTAAGGATCCTATCCTCATCAAACCGACCTTCCTCAAATCTGATCTCATTCCTAGCCCTCCAAACATAGTGTACTATCGCTCCTAGGGCTAGATGTCGTGCTCTCATCCAGATTGAGTCCCTCCGATAATGAAGTCTGAAGATGGGCAACGCACATTTGTACGTGCTCATCTCTGATCTCATCTGCAACCACCCCCTCACACGTCCCCACAACTGTCTAATGGGCGGACATCTGAAAAATACATGAGCCTGCATCTCCTTCTCTAGCCGGCAAAAGGCACATCTTCTGTCCTCTAGGTAGCTCTGTCGATCTCTGGTAGGCAATCTTTCGTTCGCCAGTAGCCAAAGTGTGAACTGGTGGCTTGGCTGAATGTCCTTCTGCCATACAGTCTTGACCCATGATTTCCTCGGCCGGTGCTCTCTGAAATGGTCATATGCCCACCCTACTCCACCTGGCCCTCTGCTGAACTATGTATCCAATGTATGCGATGCAGCGATGGGACTACCTGCAGGAGCCATGATACTATCTCTGATATGCAGCTGTCTCTTCATAAGTGGGGAGTCCGTGTGCCTTAGTGTCCACCCCCAAATAGTATACTATCGAAGGTAATGATTATGTACCCATCGTATCCATAGTGAGCCTGACTTGTCCTGTATATGCCATAGGACCTTTGCTAGAAGTGCAAGGTTCCAAGACTTCAAGTCCCTCAAGCCTAGACCACCTTCCTCCTTCGGCCTACATATAACGGACCATGCTATGGGAGGGGGGGGGGGGGGGGTCTTGCTCGTCCACATGAAAGCCCATCACATGCTGTGGATGCTCTCTATTACTCCGGTCGACAGGGGTAGTATGGATATCCAGTAGCACTCAACCCCCTGCAGGACCGATGCGATGAGCTGGGCTTTCCCTGCATAGGAGAGGCTTTGTTTCGACCATGAATTCATTCTCCTGGAGAGGCCATCTAAAAGCATCCCATAATCTGAAATTTTCAGCTTTTTTTAGGCTAAAGGGATTCCCAAATATCTAAAAGGCATCTCTCCCTCTTAGAAGCCGGTGATAGTGCATATCTGTGCCTTAGTCTGGTCATCTATACCCACCATGTAGCAGCTAGATTTGGTTGCATTGGCTGAGAGCCCTGCCATCTTTGAAAACTATGTCAAACAATCAACCAGGTGCCTAACTGAAGGTACATCTCCATAGGAAAGGAGCAACAGATCATTTGCATATATCAGGTGGGATATCCCCAAGTGCTCACATGTGGGATGGAATCTGAAATCAGATCTGGTGGTGGCCCATGCTAAGGATCTGGATAGATACTCCATACAAATGCCAAAAAGATAAGGCGAGGGCGGATCACCTTGTCTAAGTCCTCTACCTCCTCGGAAGTATCCATGCGTATACCCATTAATCACTACAGAGAATGACGTGGTGGTGATACATTCTCTGATCCATGCGATGTAGATGGGTGGGAACTGTAGGGAGCTGAGGACATCCAATAAGAATTCCCAATGCATGGAGTCAAAGGCTTTCTGTAGATCGACTTAAGGCACATCTAGGGGAGATTCTCTTCCTGGTATAATGTCTTAGTAATTCCTGGGCTAATTAGATGTTATAAGTGATAGTCCTTCCCTTGACAAATGTTGTCTGTGCTAGGTTCAGCAGGTGATCTGTGACTCCTAATAGTTGGCTAGCAAGGAGCTTGGAGATGATCTTATAAAAGACTATGCAGCAGGATATGAGCCTATATTCTTGCACTTTGCTAACATGTCCACTCTTTGGTACTAGGCTGATGAGTGTGTGATTCTATGATTTGAGGAGCTTCCTGTTTTGAAAAAAATTCCATAATAGCTTCGGTGAAGTCCTGTTCAATTATTGTCCATGCCTCTTTATAAAATTTGGAGCTATATCCATCAGGCCCTGGTGCTTTGAGTTCACCTATGTCAAAGAGCGCCGTTTTGATCTCCTCGGAGGTAGGCATCCGGATAAGTTGGAGTTTTTGTTCCATAGTGAGCACTTTCCCATGTTGCATGCAATCATTCCGGAATGTAGCACGATCCCTCTGACCTCCCAGTTGTTCTTGAAAATAATCAATGAACTCTTGTGCTACCTCCCCGGCATCCATGGTGATCTCCCCATTCATTTTTTCCACCACTACTATCTCCCTCCGCTTGTTGTTCCTCTTGACCAAAGAATGGAAGAAGGGTGTGTTTCGATCCACTTCCTTGAAGTATTTATGCTTGGACTTTTGAAGGTAGAAGAGATATTCTGCTTGGGTAAGTTTGTCTGCTTGTTGTTTTGCCTCCTTGTAGTGGTCATCCATGATCCCTTGACCTAGACCATTATTCTGCAGAATTTCAAGGTGCTCTTGGGCCCTCTTGGATCGGCTTTGGATGTGTTGGTAGTGTTGTTGATTCAAGAACCTTAATCCCCTTTTAAGTATGGTAAGTCTTCTTTTAAGCTTGTATTGAGCCGTCCCTTGTGAGCACCATGTTGTGGCATGATTCCATTCCTCTTGCACAAGCTGTTGGAATTGAGGATGTTGGGTCCACATATTAAAGAACTTGAAAGGTTTGCCTCTACGAGTTTGATTCTCAAAAATTGAAACTACACATGAGGCATGATCTGAGTGAACTCCTGGGGCTCTGAATTCTTCAAAACTTCTTTGGTCCATCTCTAGCCATAACCGGTTAACCATGGCACGATCAAGTTTGCTCACAACTCTTCCATTTGTCCAAGTGTATTGGCATCCTAGGGAATGAAGGTCCTCCACACCCGCTAGCATTGTGAACTCTTGGAAGTCTGCAGTTGCGTAAGTTGTGACATCAATACCCCCTTTCTTATCTGATGGTGTCAGAGATGAGTTAAAATCCCCCAATATGAGCCAAGGTAGTGTCATCCCCTCTGCCAAATGTTGGAGCCCTGACCACATATCTCTTCGAGAGGTAATGGAAAGTTGCCCATAAACAAAAGTGAGTGCATATGCTTTCCTAGTGCCCTTGTCCATAATTGTTGCATGAATGTATTGGTCTTCCCATTGTTGTATTGTGAGGGTAATGTGGTGTGCATCCCATATGAGTAGCATCTTACTTCTTCCAGATTCACCCAACTGTTGACATGTTTCCCATTGTTGTAGGCTGCTAGTTTTGAAATGTTGATAAACTTGGTTGGTTAGTTTTGCTTCCATCAGACACAACACACTCAAATTCTGCATTTTGATGAGTCTAGTGACCTCCCTCTGTTTGAGGCCTATGTTGAGGCCTCTGATGTTCCACGCTCCTATCTTCATATTGTCCTTGTCGACATCTATTGGCAACCATGTTTTCCATTTCTCTCCTATTTCTTGGTCCCCTCTTGTTGCTCTCCTGCTGTTGCCTGACATCCAATTTCCCCTAGACTATTTTGCTGTCTTTGGTTCTGCTCTGGACTACCATTCTGAGCTTTCTGATCCATCCTGGGTTCTTCCTCTTTATATTTGCTCCTTAACCATTCTGAAGTTGGGAGGCCTAGTATGATGATGGGTTCCTTAGAGGTAGTTCCCTTGTTGACATTGTTTCTCTCATGTATTTCCACATTTCTTGAATTTGGGCATTCTACACCTGAATCAAAAGGTTCTGATCTATTTATGCTAATTTCTGGAAGGATTTCACCCTCCTCTTGGTCTATGAGGTCAGCCCATTTCCTCTGTATTTCAGGTAACTGCTGGGGAATTTCATTTGCTACAGATTCTACTTGTAGTGCAGTTGGAATGTCTGCCTTTGCTTGGCCAGCATCTGGATTTGTTGTTGGTGCAGTTCACTTTGCTTCCTTGCCACTTCCAATCTTGCTTTCTTCTTATGTGTTCTAGATCGGGTTTGAATTTTCCAGGGACTCCCCTCATTTTCTTTGCATTCTTGACCTTGCATATTGGGATCATTTGTCTCATGAATTTTCCTTTGCTGCCCAATGTCAGACTGAGTTTTAGTTTCAGTGCAATTAGGATCTGTGCCATTGTAGTTCTCCTTTTCTCCTTGCACTGTTGTTTCATCAATTTGGCCTCTACATTCTTTAATTCCTTGACTTGCCCTATGATTTCCTTATGTCAATTGGTCATGCTGTTGTGCAGGATTGTCCATATGTCCATTTTCCACTAATACTGTCTCCACTGTTGTTGCCATTGCTGCTATTTCAGAGATAGTTGATGTTTGTCCTCCATCCACCCGGTAACTAGTATCAATTGCTGGCACATCCTCTGATACGACTGTAAGTGTTGTCTGATTTTTAAACTCCTGTCTTGTTGATGGCCTGCACTGAGACTGTATCACCTGCCCAGTTCCAGTTTTAACTTCAGTGCCCTTTATTGCCCTACTGTCACTGCTTATGTCCCACATGACCCGCTTCTTATTTCCTGACGCAATGCTTACTCTATGATCCAAAGGTGCCTGATGTTTCTTTTGGTGTCCAAGATGTTTAATTTGATTAGTTGTATCTGTACTTGTTGCTACATGTTTAGTTACTAACTGCTCTTTTCCTTTACATTGTCTGTGGACCATTGTCATCTGCTGATTGTTGTTCTTGTTCCCCCCACCTGGTACCTTTCTTCTCATAATGGTAGACTGGGGATTGCAGTGTGGGTTGTTTGGCTTGGTAGTTTCTCTATTTTTTGTTACTGATACTGAAACTGTCAACCCATTTCCTTCAGATTCCTTTAACTGTGTGGTTTTAGATTGTCCTTGCTGTCCCTTGGCTTGGTGGCCTACTCCTTCCTCTTGATTATCCATTTGTTTAGATTGTTGGCTTTCCAAACTCACTACTATTGGTGGTTGTATCAAAGGGGTAACTGATACTGATACTGTAGTTGTTCCTATGACTGTTTCAGCTGAATTAACTGTCATTTTTGTTGATATGCTAGCCTGCTGACCACTCTGTATTTTCCCTTTAGCTCTATATGCCTTTGGTTTAAGAGCTGATCTCGAGGATTCCATTACTCCTAGTGCTTGAACTGGGTTACTTGTCAGAGCTTGGGTTGCTTGCTTCCTCCTTTGTTGTTGCGTATCAG
The DNA here is from genome assembly GCA_025175895.1 of Wurfbainia villosa. Lineage (NCBI taxonomy): Eukaryota > Viridiplantae > Streptophyta > Magnoliopsida > Zingiberales > Zingiberaceae > Wurfbainia > Wurfbainia villosa. Next base: position 38,550,257 of record CM045986.1, read on the forward strand.
TCTGACACTGTAGTGTGCCAACTTCCATAGCTGTATCTGTGTTGGCTGTGATAGTCCCATCAGTAGGTTGCATGCCTTCAAAGTGGTGCCCAGTATTAGCCGTTGACTTCCCCGGTAGATTGCCGGCCATCGGTCGGCCAACAACAGTGCAACTACTCTGATAATGCCCAGTTTGTCTGCAGTTAGAACATAATTTCAGCTTCGCTTCATATCTGATTTCCAATTCCACATCTTGACCATCTGGTAACATGATTTCCATGCCTGTTTGGGGAGGTTTTGTTATGTCCACTTCCACCAAGACGCGCGCGTAGTTTACCCTTTCTCGGTTCTTGGTGAAACGATCAGTAAACAGTGGTGTGTCAATTTGGGAGGAGATTTTGCTCAGCGCAGAAATGGACCAACAATCAATTGGCAGCCCATGTATTTGCAACCATATAGGGAGATGGTTCTGAATGTCAGATTGAAATGTGAAACATTGTGGCATGACTTTTAGACATAGGGGGCATCCATATGCAATATACAACCCTCCCTTGAGCACACTGTCGCAGAGTTCATGGGAGGCAAATTTAAACACTAGCCAAAGAGAATTATGGGTGAGTAGCTTATGTGGTGTTTTCCACCACGTAGTGAGCTCCTTAACCACCTTCCATCCAGGGAAACGACCCAAGAATCTCCCAATTAAACAAAATCCAACTATTTTTTCAATGGGTTCCTAATCTTCTGCCGTGAGTCTGATCTTATCAGCCTGTTTGGTTATCGGTTGAAGGGTTGTGTCCTCTGAGCATAGCCTGTTTGTTTTAAAAAGGTCCGCCCATCTTCGTGTTCCTTGTGGATGTTCCAGTTGCTGGTATGCCATTCCACATTCCGACACTGGGAGGTTCTGTTGTGATCTCGATGATTGCCCTTGCTACACGGGAAGGTTGATGAGGGGCTCCTATTGACCATTTTCTCCGGTGTTCCTGCTTGTTATACCCTAGATATCTATTCGCTTCCACCCCCTTATTGCCGGCCGGCCAGGTGCCATGGCAGTCTGGCCAGTCACTTACAGATTGCGGGCAGCACCCCGTTAACCCGTTACATTTGAATTCAAACTTCTCAATTCATAGCCGTTGCATGTGGTTTGAAGTCCTCTTCCCTCTACTTACTGGTCCAGCTCAGATAAGTGGTGCCAGTTCATACACAATTGCCAGCTCAATCTCCTTCTTCCCAGGTGAAGGTGAAGTTCCGGGCACGACCGTTGGACCATGCCGGCCAGTTTTCGGTGATGTAGCTACTCTGGGAAGTCTCTATTAATGCCAGAGACATGTACAACTCGTTACGATTGCTTTGGATGTGTTTACTGTGGGGTTAGCTCCAGTAATTGAGGCATTGGCTTGCCGGCGACCAAGAAGATGATTGTGACTCTTGCGTATGTGCCCCGATCCACTCTTGTGCCAGATGAATGTTCGTCTAGTGTTACATTTACTCCTAGTGACCCTTGGAATCACCATCACAGCTGTCCAATGTCTCACCACAGTTTCGCCCCAATCCTCTGTAGCAACTAGAGTACCAGAAGGAACCCCAACCGCTATCCCCTTGGTGTGCCTCCTATCTTCTAGCTCTGCCAGTATCTTCGCTGTCCCAGTAGCTTCCCTTGTCCCACCACTGGCTCTTTGTCGTATCTTCCTGAGGTCGTAAATCTCAAAACTTCCCCTAGCAAAATTGCCCTCCTCTTTCATTTCAAGTCATCCTCACAGCTGTCTCAAGCCAGCAATCACATCCTGTTGTCCACTGGTTCTTACCACCCTAGTTGTACCACCAGATTCGCCCTTCACTGTCGTGAAACCCTATAAATTTCACCGGCGGAGCAGAATCGCTACTGTAGCTTTCTCAATCCGTTCACACCATTTGATCCCCTCCAGCAAAGGATCCCAATCGTTGTATCACTCTCTTTCTCTAGCTGCCACAACCTTCCCTGACGCCTTCTCTAGAGAGAAGGGAGAGCACCACTCTCTAGAACCAAGATCGCGTCCGCCGACACTGAGAGCTCTTTCACGATCGTTCATTATATCTTGAATCTATGCGTGGATTTGCGTTTCCGTCTCATTGTCCTGCATTTTTAGATTAAACAATTTATTCAAAAGTAGGTCTCATTTACATACCTTCGTGTCAATCATCCCTTCATGCAACTTGATGAGTTTGTTACAGAGGTCCTTGGCACTGATGAAGGGGCCGACGTGGTTGAGTTCTTCCTTGGAGAGATCGCACTACAGGATTTGAGTGGCTTTCGCATCAGCCTCTACTTGTCGCTTCATCGCGTTTGTCTACTTGTCGCAATCCACGAACTCTTCATCTTTATTTTTTGGTAAGGTAAAGCCCGTCTGGATGACGATCCACATCTCGACTTGGGTCTTAAGATAGCTTTCCATCCGACCCTTCCAATAACGGAAGTCATCTCCATTAAAGAACGGAGGTCGGGCGGTGCTATACCTCTCAAGATGGGACATCAAAAAGAATCTTGCACAAAACACGAACAATGAAAAATTCCCAAGACTTTGTCTTGTATTAGTAGTGCGGGATAAAACAAAAAAACTTAAATTAAATTAAGAAACGAAAAATACGAAAAGAATAAAAAACTCACTAGATCGGTGGTTGCACCGAATTTGAGCGCCCCCGCTCTAATACCAATTGTTGGATCGAGGAAAACGCTAGAGGGGGGTGAATAGCATTCTAAAAACTCTTTTCTTTTCGTCGAAAACACAAAGTGCACAACGAAAGTAAAAATAAAACAAAAGAGAAAAGTCACTTTTCTTTTTTACTTAGTTCACAACCAAAAGGTTGCTAGTCCAAGGCCTCGTGATCCTAGACTACTTTCGTTGAGACAATCCACTAGAAAGATCTCTTCCTCATTGAAGGTAAGAGGCAACAGTTACACAAGAAATATAGAGGAAGAGGCAACAAGTCTACCTCTCCTCTTAGAGATGAAAAACACAAGTAAAAGAGTAAAGACAACAATTAAAGAATGCTACCGACTAAGGATTGCGAAATTGGGAGTAATATCGGTGTTATGACGGCATAACGTTGTCGAAGAAGGCTTGGATTCATCGGAGCACTTTGGGAGCAATTGTTGATTATGAAAAGAGGCGAAACCTTTCTTCTTTTATAGCCCTTTCATCCCTGTTAGGAATATTGTAACGGCTAGAGGGGGGGTGAATAGCGTAGATGAAATTCGATCTCGTTCGTGTCTACAATTTCGTTAGTGCGCAGCGGAAATAGAAATAATACAATAACGAAATAGACAAGCACACACAAAGACACGAAGATTTAACGTGGTTCGAAACCGCACGGTTCCTACTCCACGGATCGGGTTTGTACGAACCCTAGCGATGCCAATCACAGACCACTATGAAATAACTCCTTCTCGACACGTGTCAGAGGCGGAGAAATCTCTTACAATTGTTTACAACAATAAACAAATAGCTACAAGCAAATACAATGAAATACAAAGCAAAACTAGTAAAGAAAACACTTTACAAATGCTCTTGAATGCTTGATCGCTAGGTTGATCGAGTAGCACTTGGAGACCCTGAATTGCAGCAGCAACTCGCCCCAAATCGCCTCAAAGAACCCTTTATTTTTCCTCCATCACGAGCTCCATATATAGCTTCAACCTGTGCTGGAAAAAGTCGATCAGTCGACTGATCGAGACCATCAGTCGACTGATGCCACTGTTGTCGTGAGACAACGGCTAGATCCACGCTGGATAAGTCCAACGGAACCTTCATCAGTCGACTGATTGTGACCATCAGTTGACTGATGGAGTCCTCACTCAACCAGTCAAGTCTCGACTCCATTCTGTGGCCGATTTCTCGAGCACCGGTTGGTGATTACGATCGATCAGCTCGAGCATCATCGATCGCACAACTCTGGCGATCACGCTAGGCTATAACCCGCGATCAAACCCTAGTTGACTCGGTCCGGTCGATTGCCACATGGCACGGTCGAGCACACCTCAAACATGAGGTTTTAACCCAAGTATGGTTCCCCATACTTGCTAGACCACCCTTAGCCTAGACTAAGCCTTCTAGCCACCTCCATCACCTCACGCCTCTCGGATCCCTCCAAGTCATCCATGACTTGTTCATCCATCGCGCTAGCCTTCAGGTGCTTCCATCGGCTATGTCATGCTAACGGTGTCTACACCGCCAAGGCACATTGGACTTATGCCGCCAAGACTCCGCTTGGACTTTACGCCGCCAACCATTGGACTTATGCTGCCAAGACTCCCGCTTGGACTTTACGCCGCCAATATCAATCCCCTTGGACTTTCTCTTGCCAACCCATGTTGGACTTTCTATGCCAAGACCATGCTTGGACTTTCCTTGCCAACCCATGTTGGACTTTCCATGCCAAGTACTCAAGACTTGGACTTTACCTTGCCAAGACCCATGCTTGGACTTTCCCTTGCCAACCCATGTTGGACTTTCCATGCCAAGTACTCAAGACTTGGACTTCCCTATGACAATTACATTGTCATATGTTTTTGTCGAACATCAAAACATCACTCGAGTCAAACTCGAGTCCTGGTCAATCGTGACCTGGGCCGATTGCACCAACAATCTCCCCCTTTTTGATGTTTGACAAAAACCAAACAAATTATTGAGTTAGAACACTAACTCAAATCCCTTACCAATTATCCCAAATTGGTAAACACTCACCAAATGTTCTCCCCCAAACATTCTCCCCCTTTTTGACTAACATCAAAAAGGTTTCCTCTCCAAGGAGGTCAATGTCTCATGTCCCAATGAGATCTTACAATCTCCCCCTTGGTCCAACAATACTTAGGATGCCTACCATCTTCCTAGTGATAAGTCCAATATCACTCAAGAGAGGCAATCCCATTTACTCTCCCAATTTCCAAATTGGGTCTCTCAAAAGTCCTATCAATTTCCCAATTGATGTCATATTCTCCCAATAACTTCTCCTCTTCAAGGAGAAAAAACACATCCATTATCCCAAGATGGATACCTCCCCCTAAAGGCTTGCTCCCCCTTGACCATTGCACCAACAATGTCCTTGGGAAGTCCCTAAGCCAATAGGAACTCTAAACCATCAAAATTAAGGTTAGAAATTCAACATTGAACTTTCCAACACCTTAAAATTGATACAAACCCTAAATACTTCTTCTAATCCATATCCAATGGATTTTCACCCTTTATAATGCTTCCCAAAGCATATCCTAGGGTTAGGAGTGATTAGGGACCATATAATCAGATTGAAATCGGGTTAAACAACCTTGTTTTACCGAAATCAGCTACGATGAGTGATTCGAAATCACGACCGCACCTCCATCAGTCGACTGACACCAATGACAGTCGATTGATAACTGAAATTTCCGAATTTCAGTTATCAGAGTTGAATTTCAGAAAATCATAAATAATTATACATATATCGAAAAATCACGAAATTTGATACGTATAATACCTATGACCAATACAATGGGTGAAAAATATTTTACCCATAAAATAAGGAGTTTGATACAAAACTCAAAACCATTGAAATTTTTAATGTTTTGGCCCTATCTTGTATCAACTCTATCAATGATGATTGCTATCAAAAGATAGACTTCATCAAGGTTTTTCAAAATGATTTTAAAACGTTTTCAAAACCTTATTTTGGATCATATTTCTTGGGCTCTATGTACATGACTTGTACACAAGCTTTCCCAATGATCCACATGTTGAGTTAAGATGAGTTTGGGTTCAACTAGATGCAAAAACTATGCACCTTGAACTTAACTCATATCCTAGCATCTCACATGTATCTAGGGTGTATAAATACACATACATGTTCATTGGATGTGAGATGTGGGTTTTGGTTCATTTAATCTAGGGTTTCATGCATTTTTCTAAGGCAACCCTACTTGATTCCCTTATAAATGGGACTCCAAGTCATGCTATTGTCCTTAAATCAATTTCAATCAAATTATCTTAAATGCATGAGTGATTATGGAATTAGAGATGATATAGATAAACACATGCTCATAATCATGATGTCATGGCATAATATGAAATCTAAAAACACATGACATTTAATCCTTAATCCTAAATATGTACATGACATATAGAATGATTAAAAATAAGCATGATATCATGGCATGTTATATGGCAAACAAAACATGACATATAAAATATATAGGTATAGTAATACCTAAATTTTAATATTAATTGTCATTTCATATAATTAATTATATTTTGCCATATTTCTATTTTTCTCCCAAATGTGCCAAAAACCCAAAATGGCACACTAACCTCTAAACCTAAATTGTGCCAATTTTGATCATTTTATCAAACTTCTCAAGTAATATTGGCACATCCTAAAACTTTTAAGATTAAGACTCAAATGTATTTCCAAGGTAACCATAACCTTGAAAATGACCTAACATGCCACCTTTGCCATGGTTGAGTTAACTACCCATCCAATCAAGGTTGACACACCCTAAACCCATCTTAGCGTGAATCAATCATGCTCTTAGGAACCCAAAAATGATTTGAGCTCCTAGGGTTAATTAGGTATTCCTTAGGGATAACCTCCCTAGATACCTTCCTAATGACTTTCCTAGGCTTGTTAGCCTTGGTCATTTGGGTCTTACCTAGGTTGACTCTAGGGGTAACTCCCCTTGCAACCTTCTTTGTGGCCACCCTAGGTTTCCTAGAAACCCTAGCCACTAGGCACAACCTTTGGTCAACCTTAGGGATGACTTCCCTATTGACCTTGGTCTTCCTAGACCTAGTTTGTGTCCCATAATCAAATGGAACACTATGGTAAGCTACCTTAGGCTTAGGTTTGTGACCCAAACCTTGTTTGCCTTTGGTTGACTTTTGACTCTTAGGTCCTTGGTGTTGACTTTGACTTTTGGACCTTTGACTTTGACCATTATACCCTTTAAATTGGTTTTGTATATTCCTAAGGGTCTTTTCTAGTTTCTCAAGCCTTGACCTCAAGGCTTGGTTTTCTAATTCTAATTGCCCAATTGATTTTTGATTAAATTCTTGGGCATGGGACTTTCTAGGCATATGCCTAGTCCATTTAGGGTTAACACCTAGGTGCTCTTACACCTTTCTAATTGTCTCCCTAGGTAAAATTGATCTTGAGTTATTTGACCTAGGTTTGTTCTTAGGTAAATTGTTTTTATGGACATTAGTCCCAAATTTCTCCTTATTTTCTAAGTGGACGTTTTTAGCACCTAAACAAATATATCTATCGTTTCTAGCATGCTTTTCATGTACAATAGCAAGACTATTAAAATTATTCCTAGCATGCTTCTTATCCCTAGAAATTGAAGGTGCATTAATAAATTTTACCTTAGGGTTTGCCTTGGAGGCTCCCCCTACTTGTGTTGCTCCTTCTTGCCCTTTCTTCTTCCCGCTTGGGCAATGACTCCGGTAATGCCCCTTTGAGTTGCACTTGAAGCATATGATATGCTCCTTGCTCTTTTGACTTTGGGGACCGACATCCTTGACTTTTAGTCCCGGTTGAGCCTTCTTTACCCTTTTTGGGCACTTACTCTTGTAGTGCCCGGATTCCCTACACTCAAAGCAAATTATATGATTTTTGTTTAAAACCGAATTGCTTGAGTTACCTAGTTCGGTGGTGAGGATCTCTTGAGCTTGTTCTTCCTCTTGACCGGATGTATATGTTACTTCTTGTTGCTCCGGTGTTGAGGATGCTCTAATCTCCTCAATCCTAGAAGTGGATACTTCTTCTACCTCTTCTTTCTCCGATCCGGAGGTTGACTCCATCTCAACTTCCGATTCCTCACTTTCACTTGAGGATGAACTCTCCTCATGGAATCTTGCCAACTTTCTCCATAGCTCCTTGGCATACATGTAATCCCCTAGCTTGCACAAAACATCATTAGGGATTAAATCTTCCAAAAGTTTCGTTACCTTAACTTCGGCCTTGAGCTTTTGGCATTGTTCTTGGGTCCACTTTTTCAATTTTAGGACATTCCCCTTCATATCCCTAGGGGGTTCAAGGCCTTCAATGAGGATGAACCAATCCTCTATGTTCATCATCAAGAATGTTTCCATTCTTGCTCTCCACGCCGGAAAATCTTCTGGATCATATGGAGGTGGAGTGTTGATATCCCATCCAAGCTTGTCTTGGAATTCCATCTTCACCCTCTAGCCTTTTGTCTTAGCTCCGGGCGGTTAGTCCGTAGAAGAGCCCCGGGCTCTGATACCACTTGTTAGGGATCGTTGGAACGGCTAGAGGGGGGGGGTGAATAGCGTAGATGAAATTCGATCTCGTTCGTGTCTACAATTTCGTTAGTGCGCAGCGAAAATAAAAATAATACAATAACGAAATAGACAAGCACACACAAAGACACGAAGATTTAACGTGGTTCGGAACTGCACGGTTCCTACTCCACGGATCGGGTTCGTACGAACCCTAGCGATGCCAATCACACACCACTATGAAATAACTCTTTCTCGACACGAGTTGGAGGCGGAGAAACCTCTTACAATTGTTTACAACAATAAACAAATAGCTACAAGCAAATACAATGGAATACAAAGCAAAACTAGTAAAGAAAACACTTTACAAATGCTCTTGAATGCTTGATCGCTAGGTTGATCGAGTAGCACTTGGAGACCCTGAATTGTAGCAGCAACTCGCCCCAAATCGCCTCAAAGAACCCTTTTTTTTCTCCATCACGAGCTCCATATATAGCTTCAACCTGTGCTGAAAAAAGTCGATCAGTCGACTGATCGGGACCATCAGTCGACTGATGCCATTGTTGTCGTGAGACAACGGCTAGATCCACGCTGGATAAGTCCAACGAAACCTTCATCAGTCGACTGATTGTGACCATCAGTCGACTGATGGAGTCCTCACTCGACCAGTCGAGTCTCGACTCCATTCTGGCGATCGAGCACCACGATCGATTACACGATCGATCGCTTGAGCCATCACGATCATAACTGGCGCAATGATCGCTAGGCCATAACCCGCAGTCAAACCCTAGTTGACTCGGTCCAGTCGACTGCCACATGACACCAGTCGACTGGCACACCTCAAACATGAGGTTTTAACCCAAGTATGGTTCCCCCATACTTGCTAGACCACCCTTAGCCTAGACCTAAGCCTTCTAGCCACCTCCATCAGCCTCACGCCTCTCGGATCCCTCCAAGTCATCCATGACTTGTTCATCCATCGCGCTAGCCTTCAGGTGCTTCCATCGGCTATGTCATGCTAACGGTGTCTACACCGCCAAGGCATATTGGACTTACGATGCCAAGACTCCGCTTGGACTTTATGCCGCCAACCATTGGACTTATGCTGCCAAGACTCCCGCTTGGACTTTACGCCGCCAATATCAATCCCCTTGGACTTTCTCTTGCCAACCCATGTTGGAATTTCCATGCCAAGACCATGCTTGGACTTTCCTTGCCAACCCATGTTGGACTTTCCATGCTAAGTACTCAAGACTTGGACTTTACCTTGCCAAGACCCATGCTTGGACTTTCCCTTGCCAACCCATGTTGGACTTTCCATGCCAAGTACTCAAGACTTGGACTTCCCTATGACAATTACATTGTCATATATTTTTGTCGAACATCAAAACATCACTCGAGTCAAACTCGAGTCCTGGTCAATCGTGACCTGGGCCGATTGCACCAACAATCCCTAGTTTGTTGAGATCCAGATATGGGTCAAAGCTCCTCAACTCCCCTTATTTTGTGGCTATTATCTTGACTATCTTCGAAGTGATTAGCTTGACCAGCAATCGACTGAACCCCTAAAGCAGTTGACTGATGGTAAGTTCAATCGACTGCCACTAGCCTCCAGTCGACTGTCAGCTTAATCACTCACCTACAATACAAGGTTAACACAGAATACTTCATTGATGGTAAATTCGACGATTCCTTACCGTCCAACCTCGACCTAGACCTTCCTCTAGAAGTCTTAGTTGAATTGCCGCCTATAGTTGTCCCCGTACGGAGGACACGATCTTACCATCACTCCGCACCCGGTGCTTACCTTTGGTCTTCCTGACTTGTCGCTTAGCTTTTTGCTACCGCCGAAGTTCCTTGACTCCCCGAGGTTCTCTTGGTGTCAACCGACCACCAAGGTTTCTCGTCCCGAGATTATCCTGGTGTTGTTGGCCTTAGCAAAGCTTAATACACTACCTGCACACTCAACACATCATGTGAGATAATAATAATGACTTAACTTTAAACCTTTGTTAATATCAAAACCTAGGTTCGATTATCTGGTTCTCATGCACCAACACAACCATGATCATGACCATAATGGTCCTCTATGGATCTAGGCTCTAATATCAACTGATGCAGATGGAATAGTGGGATGGTGGATCCTTCCACATGCGAGATTAGAATAAAGTGGTAGAGAGAATCGAATGAAGAGGGACTTCACAAACAAAGAGGGTTCGCCTCTAAGTTTAGATGAAAAGAAATAACTTTATTAATCCAAAATAAAATGCCCTTTACAAGAACCTTGGCTCATGTTTAAATAGACTAGAAATTGAGAAAAATTTAAAATAAATAAGAAAAATTCAAAACCCTATCTAGGTGGTGGTGGCAGCGCTCCAATGCAGTGAAGGTGTCCATGGTCCGGTCATGGTCTAGACTGTAGGAATGTTGATGATGCGCTAGAGGGGGGTGAATAGCGATTTTGCATCGTCGCTTGGAATTCGATCTTGATCGTCTCTACAAATTGTTAGTATGCGCAGTGAAATATAGAATAAGGCATAAACTAAAGAACAAGACAATCACACGCACGAGACAAGAATATAATCTGGAGGTGAGCTCTAGTGATGCACACCACCACTAATAAACTCCTTCTCGGAATAATCCGGAGGTGGAGAAACCTTTTACAAGTGATTATAAAAGTAATACAACAATAAGAGCAAGATACAAGCAATTACACTAAGTAAATGAATACAAGTAAAGAAAAATACTTTACAAATGTGAGCTTTGAATGCTTGATCTTTGGTTGCTTTTGGAATGTTTTGAAGGTCTAGAATGCAGTAGCAATTCCCCTTCAAATTCCTCAAGAAACGTTGGCTAAAATCCTCCTCTTCGTGCTCATTATAAAGCTACAACTTGGGTTGATTTTCGCCTAGTAGTCGACTATCATAAGGCACCAATCGACTGCCCCTATAGTCATTGTCTCACAACGGCTCAATCCACACTCGACTACTCAATTGATCCATAACTCCAGTCGACTGGTAAACCTCAAACATGAGGTTTAACTCAAGTATGATCCCTTCATACTTGATAGACCACTCTTAGTCTAGACCTAAGTCTTTTAGCCACCTCCATCAGTCTCATGCCTATCGGATCCCTCCAAGTCATCCATGACTTGTTCATCCATACGTTAGTCTTTAGGTGCTTCCATCGGCTATTGTCATGCTAAATGGGTCTACTTTGCCAAGGTACATTTGGACTTGTGCTGCCAAGATACATGCTTGGACTTTACACCGTCAAACATTGAACTTATGCCGCCAAGACTATAGCTTGGACTTTACGCTACCAATATCACACTCTTGGACTTTCCAATTGCCAAGACCCATGATTGGACTTTTCAATTGCCAAGTACCCATGACTTGGACTTTACCATTGCCACGACCCATGCTTGGACTTTCCACGATAAGTACCCATGACTTGGACTTTACCATTACAATCACATTGTCATACGTTTTGTCGAACAACAAAATAGTGCTCGACTCAAACTCAAGTCTAATCAATCATGACCTGGACCGATTGCACTAATATAGATCATGACCATGGAAGTGGCCATGGTTTGGCCATAGTGGAGACCACTACTATGGTGGGTACCACGGGCATCCCATGATCCCTACTGGATGCCCCCCTTCAAGATGTAGAATAGTCTATGCCTGTGGAGGTGGCCACGGACAGGTCATGGTAGTTTCTAGGAGCTCCAAGTTGCCTTGTTTCAATCCATAATGCACATCTATGTCAGGGAGCCATAGAGGTGTTGAAATCCTCATTTGAGACCTTAATTGGTCTTTGGCATGGCTCAGAAGAATGCAGGATTACGTCATAAGAAGAGAGTTGATCGAGCTGTTAGTTGTTCCTGCATCTTCGTCCTAGGCTCTGCCCATCTCTAGCATGGTCGTGCCAAAGAGCACAAGTGATGTGTGCCGATTCTGTAAGCGCACGATCATCGTCAAGTAATAAAATATCGATCTCATAGAGATTTTATCAAGTACTAGTTGTTTTGCAAGGAAAGATTATCTAGAAGATTAAATAATTGAGAAATGGTTAAGTAGAAGATGGTGTGAGAAATGAGAGCTAGTTTACGAGGAAATATTAAGACTTTGTTTTCGCTACAATGTCGGATATCTTGGCAACTCTTGGTTAATATGTATTCTTGAAGGAAACCTATCTACGTATAAAATATCTTTTGGATCATTTGTAGGTCAATTAACTTATTGCAACGACGGGCACTTGCCACATACCCAGGTAGATCACTACAGTTAAAGAAAATCCTAGAGATAAATCATGAAAGTCTTGAGAGAGTCTAATTTCTTTTTAGAACATTCATAGGTCGATGAACTTATTGCAATGACGGGCACTTTGTCACATGTAGGGTCGCGATTGATCGATGGTGAATAGTCTTTGTCGTAGACAGTGGAAGTCGTTCGTTCGTTGCTCTCTACAAACACTATTAGCGCAAGCGGAATATACTAATATGCAACTAAAACAAAACAAAGTACAGAATAGAGGCTCTCCTTTGCACCAAGCTAGGTGGAGGTAACCTCTTTACAATCCCTCTTCTTACAATAGAATGGAATAATAGCAAGTAAAAAGAGTGGGAATTCTTTAGGGCACTTTGGGAGAAGGTTAGAGCATAAGCATTAGGCCCCCAAAGCCCCACACCCCTCCTCTTTATAAAGGAAGAGAGTTTCTTCCCATTGACACAGGATCAGTCGACTGTTCCTATAGTCGTTGCTCAATAATGGTTGCTTTCCACGTTGGATTTCACCCAACGACTCCATCATCAGTCGACTGATGCTTTCATCAGTCGACTGATATCGACTTCCAGTCGAGTGCTCACGATCTCGACTCACTTCTGTGCTCGAAACCCTTGTGACCAGTCGACTGATGCCTTCATCAGTCGACTGGTGGTCTCGCAGTCGACTGCCATTCCATGGCAGTCGACTGTTGGCACTTGAACCGGACTCGAACACTAGTCGAGTCACAGTCGACTTAGAGTAGTCGACTACCATAACATTGCAGTCGACTGATGTCGGGAAATCCCATCCGACACTTAGCCAATTGGACAAGTTTCACCTAAGAGCACTACCCCTTCTTGGGTTACATTTGCTCACTCTCATTCCTTGGAGTCCCTCGCCTTTGAAGTTATCTTCGTCTGGTCACGTCCCTCGGATGCGCCAAGTGCATGGCTCTACAGTGCCATCCTTCACGTCTCGCCCTGAAGTCTACTTCCTCCGGTTTCACTCTAAACTCCTCGTCCAGCTGTCCCTCAAATGCTTCAAGCGCACGACTTCCGCAAAGTCATCCTTCACCGACTCAAGGACCGAGTCATGAGAGGTGAAACTCGCCAAGGCTCCTTGTGCGAATTACTAAATCCTGCAAGACTCCAACGCACATATCAAATCCAAACATTCTAACTTAAACCCTTTGCCACACACATCAAAACCATATCACGGGTTGATTGCACTAACAATCTCCCCCTTTTTGATGTGTGACAATCCGTTTAAGTTAGGTATAACATTTGATAAAAATATTAAGGTAAGAAAGTATGTAAATAACATGATTAGCAACTCTCCCCCTTAATACATGAAACTTCCCCTAAATACAATTCCCCCTTACTTAAACATATATATTTCTCCCCCTTTGACACCATAAAAAATATTAAACAAAGTTTATATAAGGATGACATCAAGTTTACAAGGAAACAAAAGCCAAAACATGCCTTAAAATCAGATAAAGGAGGTCATTGGGCATGTTATTAGTCGATCAGTCGACTGGTTCAGACTACCAGTCGACTGGCACTCTGATTTCGGATTTTTTTGATTTTTAGGGTGAATTTCAGAAATGCATTAAAAATTCTACAAAATTCAAAAAATCATGAAATTTGGGGAACACATTTATTTTAAGATTCTTTATCAATGAAAAATAGTTTTCCATGAAAAATCATTATATTTTCAAGTATTTGCTAAAAATCCAAAAGTTTCAAAATCAACTAGGTTTTTGATCAAGTTTGTATCACTTTTAACTCCTAGTTTCCCTTTAAATTGTTTCAAAACATGAACACAAATTTTAAAGTAAGAAATTGTTTTGAAAACATATGAAATATTCAACCATGATCTTTGGGCAATATGTCTATCAATTAAACATAAGTTTTCCCCATGATTGGTCTATTATTGCTATTTTGATACTTAAAATGACCATCTAAATGCCATAGGCATTAGTGGACCATTAGTAGCATCCTATCATCTCACCAATGCTAAGTTTTCAATTAAGGTAGCCTATGGTGAGTGTGAGATGTATCCTAAAGGTATTTGTATATACTTAACCATTAATTTCATGCAATTCTAAACATGGTTAAGTATCATCCTAACATATCACATGATCATAAAGACATATATGCATGAATTTTACATTATGATCATGAAACACATGTATTCATCAAATTATAATCATGCATTAGTATAAGAACATGATAAAGAAATCAAGTATCACCAAAAGCATGATTTAAACCCTATTGCCCATGATTATCTATCAAATATCAAGATCATAAATCATGATTGCAAACATATATAGCAATTACATTAACTATCATGATTTAAGCATTATTATCGATTTACGACACATTATCATCACCCAACACTATTTCTAAAATTAAGTCCCGCCATCCTAAGTCAACCAAAAATAAGATATAGGTGAAATCCACATGGTTGACTATCCTAGGGTTTTCCTAACCCTTAAGGATGGATTTAGGAACCCAAAACAATTTCTTTCCTATTGGGTTCACTAAAAAGTCCTTAAGGATCCATTTTCTAGCTATTACCTTCTTTTTATCTTAACCCCTAGCAATTAAATATTTATAGGCCTTTTCATTTTTATTTTCCTTATATCCTAGGCCTTTCTTATTGAAGCTTGCCCTTTGGCTCCCTATTATCATATTGAGGGTGTTGGAGCCTATTGTGAATTTTTCTAGGGCCTTGGTCAAATGATCTACTTTCTCCCTTAAAGCCCTATTTTCCTCCATACATGCATCACTTACATCAAATGACATGTAGTTATCATTTGAGCATGCATCATTTAGACTAGAAGAAATATTATCATTAATAGTTAAGCATGCTTTTTCTAATTTTTCTTCTAAGTCCTTAATTTGATCTAGCATGCATTTATTCTTTTTCTTTGCCCTAAACAAGTCCTTAGTGAGGCTAGAAATAATTGACATAATTTTCTTGGGGGAAAGATTCGTTATCTCACTTACCAAATTCCCTTCCGATGATGAGAATGTAGAAGAAGCTCCCCCTTCACTTGAGCTCTCCTCACTTGAGCTTGCTTCTATTTTTTTGGAGGAGGAGGTGGAGTCTAGGTCATCAAAGGCCATTAGGGCAAGATTTGAGTAGACATGTTCTTCTTCTTCGGATGAGGATGAGGAAGAAGGATCATCCAATGTCTTTGCCTTTAGTTCTTTGGCCTTCTTCCTTCTTCTTGCCCCCCTTTTTCTTCTTTTCTTCTTTCTTTCTCCTCTCCTCTTTACTCTTGTTTAGGAGGGGTCTCCTCTTTACTCTTGTTTAGGAGGGGACAATTATCTCTTATGCGTCCCTCTCCTTGGCAATTATAGCAAATCACCTTCCCCCTTGGTCTTCTTCTCCTATCATTAGATTTATTAAATTTAAAATTTTTCAAAGCACGCCTTACCTTCCTTACCATGTATGCTTCTTCCGTGCTATCCATGGAGTAAGAGGAGGATGCTTCGTCGGAGGAGGAGGGAGTCTCCATCTTCTTCTTCCCCTTGTTTGCCATCAAGGCTACTCCTCTTGAAGGTTGAAGTATTGGCTCTTCTACTACTCCTTCGAGCCTTGTTTCGTGGAGCTCCATGGTTGAGAAGAATTCCTCCAAGGTGCTAACTTCTAGGTTCTTAGAGATATAAAAGGAGTCCACCATAGAGCTCCATCTTGAGGACCGGGGAAAGACATCTATAGCCTTCATGAGCATGCCCGTATTTGAAAGCTTCTCCCCTACACTAGATAAATTGGTTATTATTTCTTTAAATATAGAGTGTAATGAGGTTACCTTTTCTCCCTTTTCAAGTTTAATATTCGTTAGTTGGGAGCGGAGGAGGTCTCTCCTTGCAAGCTTGGCCTCCGAGGTACCTTCATGAAGCTCTATAGCTTCTCCCACATCTCCTTGGCACTAGAGCATTCCCCAATCCGGTTTACTTCTTGTTGGGGGAGTACGTTGAGGAGATGGTGCTTAGCCTTTGAATTTGCAAGGTGCTCTTCTCTTTGCTTTTTAGTCCACCTTGATTTGTCTAGTATTCTCCCCACTTCATCCCTAGGCATCTCAAAACCGTTTTCCATTATAAGCATAATATCGAAATCAGTTTCAAAGAATACCTCCATTCTCTTCTTCCACCAAGAGAATTCGCCTTCAAACTTCGGTGGGTGAATGTTAGAGCCATCCATCCTTGATTGTACTTGTAGCGGTGGTTAGTCCGTTGACAAGCGACTTGGCTCTGATACCACTTGTAGGGTCGTGGTTGATCGGTGGTGAATAGCTTTTGATGTGTGTGGCAAAGGGTTTAAGTTAGGATGTTTGGATTTGATATGTGTGTTGGAGTCTTGCAAGACTTAGTAATTCGCACAAGGTGCCTTGGCAAGTTTCATCTCTCATGAATCGGTCCTTGAGTCGGTGAAGGATGGCTTTGCGGAAGCCGTGCACTTGGAGCATCCGAGGGATCGCCGGACGAGGAGATTGGAGTGAAGCCGTAGGAAGTAGACTTCAGGGTGAGACGCGAAGGATGGCGCTGTAAAGTCGTGCGCTTGGCGCATCCGAGGGACGTGGCCGGACGAAGATAACTTCAAAGGCGAGGGACTCCAAGGAATGAGAGTGAGCGAATGTAACCCGGGAAGGAGTAGTGCTCTTAGGTGAAACTTGGCCAATTGGCTAAGTGTTGGATGGGATTTCCCGACATCAGTTGACTGCCATGTTATGGTAGTCGACTGTGACTCGACTAGTGTTCGAGTCCGGTTCAGTAATACGATGATCGCCATGGAATGGCGGATCGCGAGACCACCAGTCGACTGATGAAGGCATTAGTCGACTGGTCGCAAGGGTTTCGGGCACAGAAGCGAGTCGAGCTCACGAGCACTCGACTGGAAGTCGATATCAGTCAACTGATGAAAGCATCAATCAACTGATGATGGAGTCGTTTGGTGAAAGCCAACATGGAAAGCATTAGTTATTGGGCAACGGCTACAAGACTAGTCGATTGATAGGGACATCAGTCAACTGATCCTGTGTCAACGGGAAGAAACCCTCTTTCTCTATAAAGAGGAGGGGTGTGGGGCTTTGGGGGCCTAATGCTTATGCTCTAACCTTCTCCCAAAGTGCCCTAAAGAATTCCCACTCTTCTTACTTGCTATTATTCCATTCTATTGTAAGAAGAGGGATTGTAAAGAGGTTACCTCCACCTAGCTTGGTGCAAAGGAGAGAATAGTGAAAGCTTGAGGCGTGATTCACCTTGGACGAATCGGACCGTGGATTATCGGCGTAGCCGTGAACCACGTTACATTATGGTGTTAGCGTTTGTGCCTCTATTCTATACTTTGTTTTGTTTTAATTGCATATTAGTATATTCTGCTTGCGCTAATAGTGTTTGTAGAGAGCAACGAACGAACGACATTCACCGTCTACAACAAAGGCTATTCACCACCGATCAACCGCGACCCTACAAGTGGTATCAGAGCCAAGTCTCTTATCAACGGACTAACCGCCGCTACTGTAAGGAATTTGAGGCCGCTAGAGGGGGTGAATAGCGTCGCGTGATTGTACGATGATGGAATTCATTGCGTTTGACTCTATAATTTCGTTAGCGCAACAGAAATAGAAATAATACAATAATGGAACAAAACAAACACAACTCACAACACGAGATATAACGTGCTTCGGAACCGAATGGTTTCTACTCCACGGATCGAGCTCTAAAGAGCTCTAGTGATGTACACGCCCTCACTAATCACAAATAACTCCTTCTCGACACAAGTTGGAGGTGGAGAAATCTCGTACAACAGTTTACAACAATAAACTAAGTACAACAAGCAATTACAATGCAATACAAGTAAATAAATCACTTTACAAATGCCTTTAGATTGCTTGCTTTTGGTTGCCTTGGACTAGCCATGAAGGACTGGAAGAGCACCAACTATTCCCCTTCAAATCGCCTAAGAAAACATATGCTTTGAGCCTTCCACGAACAGCTGCTTTTATCCTTCATCGGGCTGGATTTTTGCTTGGAAGTCGACTGTCATAAGGCCCCAGTCGACTGCCAACACTGTAGCTATGAGACAACGGCTCAATCCACGTTGGACAAGTTCCAACGGATCTCTTAGCGATCGTACCGCGCCAAGGTCTTGACGCCTTATCGGCCACGGAGCGCTTCAGTGCTCGTCGCGATCGATCGATCACCACAATGATCGCTACCAATGAGAAGTTGACTGCCAGCACACTTTCAACCACAAGCCGGCAGTCAAACTCAAGTCGAATCACGGTAGTCAAACCGGCCATAATGCCAGTCGACTGACAACCTCAAACATGAGGTTTTAACCCAAGTTTGGTGCCCCCATACTTGCTAGACAACCCTTAGCCTAGACCTAAGCCTTCTAGCCACCTCCATCAGCCTCATGCCTCTCGGATCCCTCCAAGTTATCCATAACTTTTTCATCCATCACGCTAGCCTTCAGGTGCTTCCATTAGCTATGTCATGCTAACGGTGTCTACACCGCCAAGACACATTGGACTTACGCCGCCAAGACTCCGCTTGGATTTTGCGCCACCAACCATTGGACTTATGCAGCCAAGACTCCACCCTTGGACTTTACGCCGCCAATATCAAACCCTTTGGGCTTCTCAAATACCAAGACTCAAGCTTGGACTTTCCCTTGTCAATCCATGTTGGACTTTCCATGGCAAGACCCATGCTTGGACTTCCCTTGTGCCAAGTACTCAAGACTTGGACTTTCCCAAATGCCAAGTGTCCCACTTGGACTTTCCATGCCAAGTACCCATGACTTGGACTTTACCTTGTCAAGACTCATGCTTGGACTTTCCCATAATCACATGGTCAACCCTAGTCAACCATCAAAGTCTCCCTCGAGTCAAACTCGAGTCTGGTCAATTATAACCTGGGTCGATTGTATAAACAATCTCCCCAAAATATTAACCGACATCAATATCAAACATCAATGTCAAACATACTATGTCAAACCACTTTGTCAAACATCAAAACATCACTCGAGTCAAACTCGAGTCTGGTCAATCGTGACCTGAGTCAATTGCACCAACAATCTCCTCCTTTTTGATGTTTGGCAAAACAAACCTTGAGTTAGTCCACTAACTCAAATTTCCTTACCAATTATCCCAAATTGGTAATCCCAAACACTTTCCCAAAACTTCTCCCCCTTTTTGACTAACATCAAAAAGGTTATCTTTCCAAGGAGGTCAATGTCTCATGTCCCAATGAGATCTTACAATCTCCCCCTTGATCCAAAAATACCTAGGATGCCTACCATCTTCCTAGTGATAAGTCTCATATCACTCAAGAGAGACAATCCTATACTTTCTCCCAATTTCCAAGTTGGGTTTCTCAAAATCCCATTAATTTTCCCAATTGATGATACTCTCCCAATAACTTCTCCCCCTTCAAGAAGAGAAACACATCCATCATCCCAAGATGGATAACTCCCCCTAAAGGCTTGCTCCCCCTTGACCATTGCACCAACAATGTCCTTGAAAAATCCCTAAGACAATAGGAACTCTAAACCATCAAAAATAAGGTTCAAAGTTCAAACATGAACTTTCCACACCTTAAATTTGATACTTTGACCTAACACCTCTCCTAATCCATATCCAATGGATTTTCACCCTTTATAATGCTTCCCAAAGCATATCCTAAGGTTAGTAGTGATTAGGGACCTTTACCATGGCTGAAAATGGGCTAAACATCTTTGTTTTTCTTGAAATCAGCTTGGCAGTCGACTACTTACAGTAATCAGTCGACTGCCACCCTTATCAGTCGACTGCCACTAATGACAGTCGGCTGATAACTGAAAATCTCGATTTTCAGTTATCGGAAATGAGATTTGAAAAATCATAAGTAATTCTACGTATATCGAAAAATCACAAAATTTGATATGTATATTACTTATAAGAAAAACAATGGGTAAAAAATATTTAAAAATTATTTTACCCATAAAATAGTGAGTTTGATACAAAACTTAAAACCATTGAAATTTTCAATGTTTTGACCCTATTTTGTATCAACTCTATCAATGGTGATTGCTATCAAAAGATAGACTTCACCAAGGTTTTTCAAAATGATTTTAAAATGTTTTCAAAACCTTATTTTGGATCATATTCCTTGGGATCTATGTACATGACTTGTACACATGCTCTCCCAATGATCCACTTGTTGGTTAAAGATGAGTTTTAGTTCATCTAGATGCAAAAACTATGCACCTTGAACTTAACTCATATCCTAGCATCTCACATATATCTAGAGTGTATAAATATACATACATGTCAATTGGATGTGAGATGTGGGTTTTGTTCTCCCTAATCTAGGGTTTCATGCATTTTCTAAGGCAACACTACTTGATTCCCTTATAAATGGGACTCCAAGTCATGTCATTGTCCTTAAATCAATTTTAATCAAATGCATGAATGGTTATGGCATTAATGATGATATAAATAAGCATATGGTCATAATCATGATGTCATGGCATAATATGAAATCTAAAAACACATGACATTTATCCTTAATCTTAAACATGATCATGACATATAAATGATAAAAATAAACATGATGTCATGTCATGGCATATGGGAAATCAAAGCATGGTAAATAAAATATTAAGGTATATAATACCTAAATTTTAACATTAATTTCCATTTGTTGGGATTAAGTTCATTTTTCCATAGAAACTAATTATCTCCCAAATGTGTCAAAAACCCAAAATGACACACTATAGCCTCTAAACCTAAATTGCGACAATTTGATCATTTTATCAAATTTCTCAAATAATGTTAGTACATCCTAAAATCTTTTAGGATTAAAGCTCAAATGTATTTCCAAGGTAACCATAACCTTGAAAATATCCTAAAATGCCACCTTTGTCATGGTTGAGTTAACTACCCATCCAATCAAGGTTGGCACACCCTAAACTCATCTAGCGTGAATCAATCACGCTCTTAGGAATCCAAAACCGATTTGAGCTCCTAGGATTTATTAGGTATTCATTAGGGATAACCTCCCTAGATACCTTCCTAAAGACCCTTCTAGGCTTATTAGCCTTGGTCATTTGGGTCTTACCTAGGTTGACTCTAGGGGTAACTCCCCTTGCAACCTTCTTAGTGGCTTCCCTAGGTTTCCTTGAAACCCTAGCCACTAGGCACACACCTTGGTCAACTCTAGGAATGACTTCCCTATTGACCTTGGTCTTCCTAGACCTATTTTGTGTTTCATAATCAAATGGAACACTATGATAAGCCACCTTAGGCTTAGGTTTGTGACCCAAACCTTGCTTGCCCTTGGTTGACTTTTGACTCTTAGGTCTTAGGTGTTGACTTTGACTTTTGGACCTAGACTTTTGATCACTTGACCCTTTAAATTGATTTTGCATAATTTTAAGGGTCTTCTCAAGTTTTTCAAGCCTTGATCTCAAGGCTTGGTTCTCTAATTCTAATTGCCCAATTTATTTTTGATTAAATTCTTGGGCATGAGACTTTCTAGGCATATGTCTAGTCAATTTAGGATTAATACCTAGGTGATCTTGTACCTTCCTAATTGTCTCCCTAGGTAGAATTGGACTTAAGTTATTTGACCTAGGTTTGTCCTTAGATAAATTGTTTTTAGGGATATTAGTCCCAAATTTCTTTTTATTATCAAAATGGACACTCTTAGCTCCTAAACAATAATATTTATTATTCCTAGCATGCTTTTCATGATGAATTGCAAGAGAATTAAAAGCATGCTTTTGACTTTTAAATTTAGAAAGAACATTACTAAAATATACCTTAGGGTTAGCCTTAGCTTCCCCTACATATGATGCTCCATTTTGGATCTTCTTGTCCCCCCTCTTGCATTGACTCCGGAAATGTCCCGGTTGTCGGCACTCGAAGCAAATGACTTGTTCTTTGCTCTTTTGCGTTGAGGGACCGACATCTTTGACCTTTGGAGGCAGAGGACTCTTCTTGACTCTTTTAGGACATTTACTTTTGTAATGTCCTACTTCCCTACACTCAAAGCAAACTATGTGATTTTTATTTAAAACTACATTGCTTGAGTTACCTAGATCCATGGTGATCAGAGTGGGTTCTTCATCCCTCCCGGAGGTTGAGGCTTCTTCTTTATTTTGTTCCGGCTCCGGTGTGGATGGTCTCTCTTCCTCAATCATAGAAGTGGATGCTTCTTCCACCTCTTCTACTTCCTTCTCCGATCCGGAAGTTGACTCCATCTCAACTTCCGACTCCTCACTTTCACTTGAGGATGAGCTCTCTTCTTCATCCTCCTTATCTTCTTGGATTGAATGAGGCTCTTCATGGAATTTTGCCAATTTGTTTCATACCTCCTTGGCGTCTTTACAATCCCCTATCTTGATGAAAATATCATTAGGGATTATATTGAGCAAAATACCTATTACCTTATTGTTGATGTTATAGTATCAGAGTTGTTCTTGGCTCCAATTCTTCTTCTTGATTTTTCTTCCTTCTTCATCTTTTGGAGTGTCAAAACCTACTAAAACACTAATCCAATTGTCAAAGTCACACATTAGAAGATACATCATTCTACCTTTTCAATACGCGAAATCTTCACGGTCGAAGGAAGGCGGAACGTTGATGTCGTCACCCAATCTCTCCATCTTTTCCTCTAGCGTGCTTTGTCTTAGTTCCCGGTGGTTAGTCCGTAGAAGAGCCCGGGCTCTGATACCAATTGTAAGGAATTTGAGGCCACTAGAGGGGGGTGAATAGCATCGCGTGATCGTACGATGATGGAATTCGTTGCGTTTGTCTCTACAATTTCGTAGCGCAACGGAAATAGAAATAATATAATAACGAAACAAAATAAACACAACTCACAACACGAGATATATCGTGGTTCGGAACCGAATGGTTCCTACTCCACGGATCGAGCTCTAAAGAGCTCTAGTGATGCACACGCACTCATTAATCACAAATAACTCCTTCTCGACACAAGTCGGAGGTGGAGAAACCTCGTACAACAGTTTACAACAATAAACTAAGTACAACAAGCAATTACAATGAAATACAATGCAATACAAGTAAAGAAATCACTTTACAAATGCCTTTAGATTGCTTGCTTTTGGTTGCCTTGGACTAGCCTTGAAGGACTGGAAGAGCACCAACTATTCCCCTTCAAATCGCCCAAGAAAACATATGCTTTGAGCCTTCCATGAACAACTGCTTTTATCCTTCATCGGGCTGGATTTTCGCCTAACAGTCGACTGCCATAAGGTCCCAGTCGACCTTCAACACTGTAGCTGTGAGACAATGACTCAATCCACGTTGGACAAGTTCTAACGGATCTCTTGGCGCCGATCAACATTGGCGATCGCCACCGGTCGATTGCCCTATTATGGCTACGGAGCATTTTGTGCTCATGGTCAAACCATCACGATCTCTGCCGATGACAACGATCGATCGTTCGACAAGAATGATTGCTACCAATGAGCAACCTCAAACATGAGGTTTTAACCCAAGTATGGTGCCTCCATACTTGCTAGACAACCCTTAGCCTAGACCTAAGCCTTCTAACCACCTCCATCAGCCTCATGCCTCTCGGATCCCTCCAAGTCATCCATGACTTGTTCATCCATCGCGCTAGCCTTCAGGTGCTTCCATCGGCTATGTCATGCTAATGGTGTCTACACTGCCAAGACACATTGGACTTACGCCGCCAAGACTCCGCTTGGATTTTATGCCGCCAACCATTGGACTTATGCCACCAAGACTCCACCCTTGGACTTTACGCCGCCAATATCAAACCCCTTGGACTTCTCAAATGCCAAGACTCAAGCTTGAACTTTCCCTTGCCAACCCATGTTGGACTTTCCATGCCAAGACCCATGCTTGGACTTCCCTTGTGCCAAGTACTCAAGACTTGGACTTTCCCAAATGCCAAGTGTCCCACTTGCACTTTCCATGCCAAGTACCCATGACTTGGACTTTACCTTGCCAAGACCCATGCTTGGACTTTCCCATAATCACATGGTCAACCCTAGTCAACCATCAAAGTCTCCCTCGAGTCAAACTCGAGTCTGGTCAATTATAATCTGGGTCGATTGTATAAACAATCTCCCCAAAATATTAACTGACATCAATGTCAAACATCAATGTCAAACATACTATGTTAAACCACTTTGTCAAACATCAAAACATCACTCGAGTCAAACTCGAGTCTGGTCAATCGTGACCTGGGTCGATTGCACCAACAACTACAAGCACTATAAGATGGCTGGCTACAACATCCATCCACCGAAATTCGATGGAGATTATGCTTGATGGAAGAAACGGATGGAGGTATATCTCGAAACCGACTTTGATTTTATGATTATTGTCGAAAATGATTTTGAGATGCCTAGGGACAAAGACAACAAGCCGATTGAAAAATCGAAATGGACCAAGGACCAAATCAAGGATTTCAAGATAAACATCGAGGTAATAAAATTACTTAGTGATTTGTTACCTAACCATATTTGGTCTAGATTGGGTGACTATAGGGATGCAAGGGAGCTATGGAATAAGATAATAAAATTCCAAAAAAAGTCCCAACCGGCACAAGTAGAGGAGAATGCTGAGGAAGAAGCACCCACCACATTTGATGATGTTGATGATTTGGTGGAGACCTCCACCTCTAGCATTGAGGGGGAGGAAAGAGTTTCTATTCCGGAGCAAAGTCAAAATGAAGCATCTACCTCTGGAAGATGTGATCAAGAAGAATCCTCCACCTCCCTAGGTAGCTCAAGTGTTGTTATTTTAAATAAAAATCACATAATATACTTTGAGTGTAGGGAGAAAGGGCATTACAAGAGTAAATGCCCAAAATTGGCTAAGAAAAAAACACCGGCACCAAAAGTCAACCGAAAGTCAAAGGATGCCGGAGTCCCCACAACTAGAAGCAAAGAGCACATTGTGTGCTTTAAATGTAATCAAAAGGTGCACTACCGAAGTCAATGTTCTAGGAGGAGGAAAAAAAAGGCAAGAAGGTGTATCTTATGTAGGGGGAGCTTACAAAGCTAACCCTAAGGTACATTTAAATAATGCACCTTCAAATTTTAGGGGTAAAAAGCATGCTAAAAATTATTTTAGTTCTCTTGCAATTATTAATGAAAAGCATGCTAGTAGAAATAATAAGGTTTATTGCTTAGGTGCCAAGCATGTTCATGTAACTTAGGACAAACCTAGGACTCATAATTCTAGAAATATTTTACCAAAGGTGTCCATTAGGAGAATAGAAGAAAATCAAGGCATTAACCCTAAGAAGGGTAGACACATGCCTAAGAGGAAGAATATTTCCCAAAAATCTAATGAAAATTCAAAATTGGGAAAATTAGAGCTAGAGAACCAAGTCTTGAGGTCAAGGCTTGAGAGAATGGAGAAAACCCTTAGAATCATTGAAAATTCAATTCAAGGGTCAAATGCCAAAAAGTCAAGACCTAGGGTTCAAAAACGGTCTAAGGGCAAGGAAGGTTTGGGTCACAAACCTAAGCCCAAGAAGACTTATCATAATGTTCCATTTGATTATGGAACAATTTCTAGGTCTAGGAAAACCAAGGCTAATAGGGAAGTTATCCCTAAGACTAGCCATGGTGTGTGCTTAGTGGCTAAGGACTCAAGAAAAACCATGAAAGCCACTAAGAAGGTCATTGGGGGAGTTACCTCTAGAGTTGACCTAGGAAAGATCCAAAAGACTATGATTTTAAAGTCTAAAAGGGTCATTAGGAAGATATATAGGGAAGTTATCCCATAGTGAATACCTTATTAACCCAAGGAGCTCCAATAGGTATTGGATTCCTATGAGCGTGATTGATTCACGCTAGATGGGTTAGGGTATGTCAACCCTAAGTGAATGGGTAGTTAACCTAGCCATTGTGAGTTGACACATTAGGGTGTGCCAATATGATTTGAGAAGATGAAAAATGATTAAATTGACACAATTAGGTCTTAGAGGTATTGGTGTGCCATTTTGGGTTTATGGCACACTAGGGGGATAAATGACATTAAGGCAAAAATGGACTTAACCCTAGAAATGACAATTTGGATTCAACACTTAGGTATTCTATACCTTAGCATATTTTACTTGTCATGATTTATTTGTCTTTCCATGTCATGACATCATTTTCACTTTTATCTCTAAAAATGTCATGATCATGCTTAGGGTTATTTATATATGTCATGTATGCTTAAATGTCATTCACATGCCATGACATCATGATTTTGGCATATGCTTTTATCTATATCTTATTTATTCCATAATCATCATCATGCATATAATTAAAAATGGATTTAAGGACTATGACATGATTTGATAGTAATCAAACAATATTGGCTAGAAATATGCATGAGACCATTAAAGAACAAAAACCCACATCTCACTAGATTAATTGCCTTGTATGTGTTTTACACATCTAGATACAAGTGAGATGTTTAGAAAAAAATGAATTAAAGGTTTCAAAAATATTTTGAAAATATTTTGAAAAACCTTGGTGAAGTCTATCTTTTGATAGCTATCACCATTGAATGGGATGATACAAAGAGGGCTCAATATTGAAGCTTTTCTTAACTTTTGGACTTTGTATCAATCTCTTAATTTAGTGGGTAAAATAATTTTTAAATATTTTTCACCCATAGTGTTTACGATAAGTATTATACGTATGAATTTTCAAGATTTTTAAAACTACATATATTTACTTATGGATTTCAGAAATTCATTTATGAAAATCTTTAACTCAAATCTGATTGTCGAGTCGTGACATGGAGGCCGATCGATGAGGGGTGTCGATCGGCCGGTTTTCGACTCGGGTCAACCTTGGTGGTTAGGCCCATGTTCAGCTGTATTTTGGTCCCCTAACCACTCGTAACCCTATGACATGCTTGGGAGAGCATTAGAAAGGGTGAAAATCCATTGGACATGGATTAGGAGAAGTGTTTAGGGAGAGTATCAATTTTAAGGTGGATGATAGTTCATTGTTGAACTTTGCCTTAATTTTGATTGGTTAAATGTTCCTATTGGCTTAGGGACTCTCCAAGGACATTGTTGGTGCAATGGTCAAGGGGGAGCAAGCCTCTAGGGGGAGGTATCCATCATGGGAAGATGGATGAGTATTTCCTCATGGGAGGAAAATTGGGTTGTCTCTCTTAAGTGATATGGGATCACTAGAAAGATTGAGGGCATGCCAAGGGGAAGATTGTAAGATCTCATTGGGATATGAGACATTGAAACTCTTGAGGACCTTTTTGATGCAATGTCAAAAAGGGGGAGAAGTTACCAAGTTACCAATTAGGATTCGTTGGAATTCTCATTGGGATGTGAGAATTGCCAATATGGGAGAATTGGTAGACTTGAGATGGTAGTTTTGTCAATCATCAAAAAGGGGAAAATTGTTGGTGCAATCGGCCCAGGTTGACTCGAGATTGACTCGAGCAGTATTTTGATGACAGACAAAACTCATGACATGAGATTGTCATGGGAAAGTCCAACATGGGGTTGGCATGGAAAATCCAAGCATGGAGCTTGGTGTGGTAAAGTCCAAAGCATTGCGAAGTCGTGCGCTTGGTGCTTGGCATGGGAAATCCAAAGCATTGCGAAGCCGTGCGCTTGGTGCTTGGTGAGAAATACATTGCAAAGTCATGCACTTGGTGCATGTGGGAAGTCTTGAGGGCTTGGCAAGTTCACTAGGCTCGGGGTCCTTGAGTCGGTGAAGGATGGCATTGCGAAGTCGTACGCTTGGTGCATCCGAGGAACCGCCGGACGGGGAGCGAATGGAGTGAGGCCCAAGGGAAGCATACTTCGAGGGCATGAGATGCGAAGGATGGCATTGTGAAGCCATGCGCTTGGTGCATCCGAGGGACGTAGGCTGAGGGAAGAGAGCTTCGGTGGGGAACTCCATGAGGGATGAGGTGGACTTGGCCAAGTGGATAAAACTGGTTGTTGGATGCTCAAACAGCTTGATGTTTGAGGTTTTACCCGATATCAATCGACTGGCATAAGTGTCAGTCGACTGCTCTAGGTCGTATGGGTTCGACCAATGTTCGATTGAACAGAGTCTGGCTGATCAGTCGACTGCCATGGGAGGGCAATCGACTGTTGACAACATCAATCGACTGCTTAAGGTTAGCAGTCGACTGATAGCACTGTGCACGGGCACAGAAGCTAGTCGAGCTCGCCAGCACTCGACTGATGGGTACCAGTCGACTGATAGGTGCCATCAGTCGACTGATGTGTGATCCGTTGGAACTTGACCAACGTGGATCTGGCCGTTGTGAGACAATGACTCTGAGGACCCGGTCGGTGATGGTCACGATCGTCGACTAATCTGAATCTATAAATGGAGCTCAAGATGGGGGATTTCGCCAAGACTTTTGTGAAGCTATTGGAGGTGAATTGCTACTGCATTCTAGACCTTCAAGATCCATCTAAAGCAAGCAACAAGAAAGCATTCAAAGCAAGAGTTGTAAAGCGTTCTTTACTTGTAATTCTTAGTGTCTTTGTATTTCTTATAGTATTATTGTTGCAATAGCTTGTACAAGGTTTCTCCACCTCCGACGTGTAGTCGAGAAGGAGTTTAGTTAGTGGCATGCGCATAACTAGAGCTCGGTGAGCTCACCCGTGGAGTAGGAACCATTCGGTTCCGAACCACGTATATCTTGTGTTGTGTGATTGTGTATTGTTGTTAGTTTCATTATTATTGTTATTCCGCTGCACTAATGACAATTGTAGACGAGCACGCAACGAGAACGATCGTATTCCACCGTATGACGAAAGAGGGCTATTCACCCCCCTCTAGCCGACAAACCGCGACCCTACATCACATACCCAGACATATCACTACAATTAATAAAAGCCCTAAATTACAATAGGTTCTCATGATTGGTCATACAAATCCGGGATATAAAAATCTTAAAGCATGCGAATAGGCGATCAATAAACTTGCAAAGCAAACGATATGCGTCGTAAAACCAATTCAAGAAATTCGCGATGAAATAAATAAAAGAGGCATACAATCCAAGACAAACCGATAGAGAGTTGCTCCCTAATCCTAAGGTACAAGACTACTCCATAAAGGAGTTACAAAATATAGACGATAGAAAAGAAAGAATTCACTCAGTGTCCTATGCTCTGCTCGCCTTGTCCTTGGCTTCTAGACCTCGATCCTCCTCCGAGGAATCCCAAGGATCGGAGTGATCCTGGGCTTCTTGAATGAACCTCAATCCTCTAAAACTAGAATCCTTTCTCTTTGGTTATGGGGTCGTTTTATAGATTTTTATGGAGAATAATTTGTGAATTCTATTAACAAAGAGGCAAAAATTAGCACGACCATGCCAGGCACTGTGAAGACTTGGCATGCCCTAAAATTGGGCATGTTGAAGGTGTCTGGCACGAACGTGCCCTTTGGCACACCCTGGGCGTGTCGGTTGCTGGAAGCTCCGGAAAATATCCGTTGTGACTCCGTTTGCTCTCCATTTCATCGTGTTCCCTCCATGACTCTATTATGCCTCCTTTTGTCCCTCATGAGGGTAAAAATATAGAAACCACAGTTATTAGAACTAAAAAAGCAATATGAAAGTAAATGCGACGTTTTATGCATGCTATGTGAATGAAATGCTAGAAAAATATGCTAAATAAATCCTAAAATATGTATATAATTCACACTCATCAACAAGCAATCCATGCATAGCTCTGTTTGCTTTGGATTCGAGGTGATCAATTGGGGCATTAAGGGACACAATTTGGTCATGTCTAGAGGCCTGGTTAAGCTCCAAAAATTCTTGATTTACTCCTTAGATATTCTACAAAATAATAAATTTAGTGTTTGGAGCATCAATTTAGAAGGTATTTGATTCAAAGTATCAAAATAATTTAATGCTCATAAAATATGATAAATAATATATTTTAACTATACAAGTGGATTAAATATTAAAAAATAAATCAAAATAATATATCAGAAGGAGCCTGCCAAGAATTCAGTGATAGCTGTTGCATGCAAAATCTGATGTCACTGCATTCCATATTTGCTTATAGAATTTTTTCATCACAAGTATTTGACCTCGGGGCTCGCTCATCTCTAATACTAAATATGTTTTTGTTATTTCTTATGGACTAACTGGCTGGGTAAGTTGCCCTCCATGCTTTACTATGATAAACTGATCATAATCAAAGAGGTTAGGATCTATTACTAATTGAGTATGGGTCGGGCCTACTTTTTAGGTTGCCTCTTTTCGTATCACTCCTCACAAGTCAACCTTATAATTGGTCAGTAGCATAGTGGTCGATGAGTTCCAGGTTGGTGAGGTGTAGGTCGACTCCCCCACTATTCGAGTAAGCGATTGGCTTGGCACCATAGTACTGTCATGGCCACCAAGACACGTGATCTCCCTATTCACTCACACATTACTCCAGCCATGGAAGCCCTTTCATGCAACTCAGGCTTCGCTCAAATAAGCCCGTTCAGATTAGCCCAGGTTCAAAGATCTAAAGGGTCAACCTGAGTTTTCTACCAGACTGATCGAACACGACCTACCTTCTACCAAGCCGATTCACCTTGGCTTACCTTCTAAAGGATTAACTTGTAGGCAGTTTTTCACACTGTACACATTGCCATGTGGACGATGTACTTAGTGCAGTGCATTACGTGCGCACTTGTGCACAATGCACTTAGAAAAGTGCATTTGTGACTGTCAAACTCTTTTAAATAGGTGAGCATCCAAGTGTAAAGAGAGTGCGAGGATCGCCGTCAGACTGTCGGAATATGTGTGATCTAGAGATCACTACGGAAGCTTTGCCGGATAGAATGGAGAGATCTTAAGAACATCAAGGCACGACTAGATCTTGATTCATGGATCAGAGGAGACTTTTCATTCATAATTGTCTTCCAGACGATGAGTAAACGGTCGAGAGATCTTCATCCCTGCATATCCGAAAATCTTGAGAAATTCTAAGGAAAGCCATGTAAGTCTATTTTTTTTACAGTTTTTATCATTTACAGTAATGATCAAATCCATACAAATTATTAGTTTAGATGCTGTAATACCTACAATGGTATCAGGAAAAATGTTGGTTTGCATCTGGTTGTATGAATTTAGATAGTATATTTCACAGTTCATCGTAAAGACGATGAAAAGTGCCGCTCGGGCACTCTACGTGCTCGAGACAAGGAGCGTAAATCACTCAGTTTTTCTCGAGTGTTTCCCGAGTGGGAAAGAGCCTCGCAGATTTTTATTCAGCGAGAAGAAATTAAGCAAGTGGTGCTCGAGCACTGGGTGCTCGTCACTATGACAGATGAACGCACAACACGGTGCTCCACACCGCAAGGTGGACCACAATGCCTCGAGTTTCGAGGTAGTCCAATGACAAAAGCACCGCGGCTTCTTTGTGTGCGCAGGCGACACAACCCACGCAGGCGCTCAATGTTCTCTGAGCAAAAGAATTTTTACTCTCGGGAAAAGCGAAATTTTTTACCATAAGCACTCATTTGTGAGATGCATGACTTCAAAAAAAATGGAGCTTTCTGTATTAACAAATTCATTCTACTGGCCATGGATTACTTTTGCATCTTTGATTATATGATCAATGGGCATGTGGTGGTCGGGCAATAGAGGCAGACCGTGCTCTGATGTTGAAAACTTCGATGCTTGGGCTTTGTGCTCGGCATGGAGAGACATCGCGCTGCGGTGCTTAGCACGAAGCATTTGTGCTCGACCAACCATCCAAGGCAGCCATGCTTGGCACACGGGGTGCTCGACCAGAGCACAAGCTGCTCGGGCATACCTTATGGTGCTCAGGAAGGGCACTTGGTGCTCAGCAAGCACTTATAGTGGTCAACTTGCATACTTGATGATCGATCGAATATAATAGTGGTCGGCTTGCATACTTGGTGTTCGATCAGATCTAATAGTGGTCGGCTTGCACACTTGGTGCTCGGTCGGACCTAATGGTGGTCGACTAGCACATAAGGTGCTCAGGCACACTATATGATGGTCGACATTGGTTGACCTGCCATAGTTAACAATAGTCAACTCATAACTCAATTATCGAGTAGTTGTTTGAAACAACTAGGACTCAATATAACCAACTTAATTATAGGCTTAGTGAACTAGGGTTGGCGACTAGGGACGATGAGAAGACAAAACACTACACATGGTGCTCAGGTGCTTGGGGTGCAAGGAGCAAATCGTGTGGAGTTCGAGTTCTCACTGAACACTGCCAAGTTGAGTTTCCAAAGTACTAGTTGACTAATATAAGTTGGCAGTCGACTGATAGACTATTGATTGGTGTCAGTCTACTAAAATATATTTTAGTCGACTGAGTCAATTCCAATAAATTAGTTAATGGATCTTCAACAAATCAAGAAAATTTATTCGTTCTTGATTTATTATGTTGGTTCTATGCCTGTATAAATTGAATTTAGCCAGTATGTGTGCTGGTTTGTCGATTTTGTACTGACTTAATTAATTTCAATTTTTTAAATGACACGGATGATTATCACGATGACTCATCGCAATGTTATGCGAAATCAGCTGAGGAAAGCTATCTAGGGGATAGAGTACAACCTAACTTATGGAGTCTGTGGACACATGGGGAGATCAGATAGACTATTTTGGCGCCTAGAGATGCAAGATTTTCTGATTCTGGACAACTACAGGATTTGGGCTTTGGTTTGTTCTTTGTCTGAAAACCTGAGAGATGTAGTGCATCAGATATGGGGGAGCTATGAGGGGAGTATTTTTTATACCCAGTTGTGCACAAAGTTGCTTCACTATGTAGATTATCAAGAGGATCCAGATTCATGAGAGCATCCTAGCTAAAGATATCCTAGTTCAGGCTAGAAAGATAGGACAGGTTTGGATTACTACTGCACTAGGGTTTGTCCTAGTAGGAGTAGTAATTGCTTATCTATATTGTTAGAGTTGTTGTTCAAGTTATGAGTAAGAAGAATATTATGTATAACTTTCTTAGTAGAGTTTTTTTATATGTTAACAATGTACAACATGTTTATATTAATGATATGTTCATTTAAATGATTTATTCATTTTATGTTGTTTACTCTACATGATGCATGATATTTATTTATTGCAATATACTCCTTGATTAGTTCATTATAAGTATAATTATAAATAATCAGTTCATTTAATCTTAAATATCATGATTATATAATGATTAAGTTCATTAGATGGGATGTATGTGATAGAATAGATCAATGTAAGTCATATTGACATATACAAATGATGAGTGGGAACATAGTTATCACTTGAATTTGTAAACTAAATCAATTTTACAATGAGTCAATTTAGAGATTATATACATAAATACATACACTGAATATCTAAATAATCTGTTTATTTATGATAGATTACGACAACAAAAAATATTATTGTTGAACTCAACAAGGGTGAGAAACTCAATAGGGAAAACTGTTGGTGCAGGGGCACCAGATGATCGAACCTGTGTTTTGATTATGACAAAAGACGCAAAGTTAAGATTACATCGTTATCTCATGAGCTTAATCGAGTGTGCAGAAAAGTGCTAAAGCTAGAGCTGAAGGCTAGCGATACCCAGAGGAAGCCGCGGTGGTCGGGTGACACTCGAGTGACTTCGGAGGGAGCCGAAGGAATCGAGTGGAAGGCCGGAAGCAAGAGCTACAAAGTAAGTATCGAGGTAAGCTCATGTGTGTGAGCGTAAGTGAGGTCGTATCCTCCTTACGTGGATTGTCTTAAGCGTAGATCCGACCAAAGACATCCCATGGATGGTCTAGGTCGAGATCGGACGGTCGACGACCGTCGAAATTATGTTTTAGTTGAGCTAACTTTGACTTGCAGTAAGCATCAGTCGACTGCCAACTTGGAGCACTCGACTACCATACATCAGTCGACTACTCGTGGTCAGCACTCGACTGATGCTCCCATCAGTCGACTGATGATGGCCATCAATCGATTGATGGTCAAGGATCAGCTTCAAGGAGTCAAGCCTTATCACCTCATTCCAAGGAGCTTTTGTGCCCATTTGTGATTGGTTGAAGACTCATTTGATGATGGGCTCAAAAGCTATAAAAGGAGGGCTACTCCTAGTGTTTTTCATCAATTCAAAAGCTTCCAAGTGCTTCCGGTACGCTACGAGTCTCCGACATTCCTATGACAAAGTGTTGTAGACACGACGACTAGGGCTTTATCTTTTCATCTACGAGTCGTCGGTATAAGACTAGTTTAATTCCATTTTGTACTTTGAGTTCATTCTATTGTGGTTTTATCGTAATGAGAAGAGGGGGAGTGTCCCTCTATCTCGAGCCTTTTTCATGGTTTTTGTATCTGATTAACTCCTACCTCTAACGAGGAGAAGTTCATTAGTGATTTGCCCTCCGTGCGTGATCAAGGATCACTAGGGCCTTGGAGTAGTAGCCGAAGGCTACGGACCAAGTAAAAAATACTATTGTCTCTTTTGTTTAATTTTATCTTCCGCTATATCTACTCGTGTTTTTAACGAACGAAATGAAAGAAAAGTTTTATCGCTATTCACCCCCCCTCTAGCGATCCGCTTGATCCAACAATTGGTATCAGAGCCGGGGGTACTTAGATTCGGTGCAACCACCGGTTGAGCATTTTTCTTTTTGTATTTATCGTTTTAAGATTTCTCCCACACTACTAATCCAAGACCAAGTCTTGGTACATAGTTTTTGGTTGTGTTTTTGCAAGTACTAATCGCCTTCGGAGTACCTCACGATCAAACGAGCATAACTTTTGCTACAAGTGAACTCACAAAACATTCTACCCACCAAATCGAAGCTCTCTGAGAGATCTACACTTCTTACTGGGGTTTACTCCTATAGCAAACTGTTTTCATCCTCATAAATCAATGTTTAGTACCCTTTTAGGGAAATCGAAGGTTGTGAGTACTTACTTTTTGTTTAGTTTCTTATCTCTTTGATTAACTTTTTATTTCTCGTTTGTTTTTTTTTTATTTCCCACACCACTAATCCAAGACTCGAGTCTTGGCAAGTTTTTTTTGTGTTTTTTTGTTTTGTGTGTGCAAGTTTTTCTTTATGGCCCACATTGAGGGGTATAGCACCACCCGACCTCCGTTCTTTAGCGGAGATGATTTCCGTTACTGGAAAGGTCGAATGGAGTATTTTCTAAAAACACAAGTCGAGTCTTGGATAATCATCCAAACCGGCTTTGCTCTACCCACCAATGATCAAGCTGAGCCCTTGGATTTCAACAAGTGGACCAATGCAACCAAGAGGCAAATCGAAGTCGATGCAAGAGCAACCCAAATATTGCAATGTTGTCTGTCTAAGGAAGAGCTCAACCGCATCGGACCCTTCATCAACGCAAAAGATCTGTGGACAAAACTCATAGAACTACATGAAGGGACTAACGACGTGAAGGTAAGTAAGCGTGATTTACTACTTAATAAATTGTATAACCTAAAAATGAAGAAATGTGAGACGACGATGCAACTACATGCCCGCATCCAAGACATTGTCAACGGCTTGCACTCCATCGGACACAAGGTCGAAAATCACGACCTCCTAAGGTACGTTCTTAATTCATTTTCTAGGACTACCTTGTGGGCATCCATGGTCGATGCCTACAAGGTCTCTAAGGACCTTTCGAAGCTTAGGTTAGACGAATTATTTTTCGAGTTTGAACTTCATGAGCAGACTAACGTGGTCCGGGCCGAGAGAGGTATTGCTCTACTTTCAGGACAAAGAAGAAAGCCATCTACCAGGCAAGAAGATGGACTTGAACCTGAAGATGAATCAGAGTCCGAATCTGAAGAGGTGGAAGCAATAGTGAACGTAGTGTGGAAGATCGTTCGGAGGGAAAGGAGGCTACTATAGAACCAAAAGAGGGCACAATTCAAATCAAATCAAAAGAAGGCTTTTCGTGCAACATGGAACAACGAAGTAGGCGTCGGCATAGCGTGCATGGCAAGACTCGAAGAGTTCGAGTCAGAGTCCGAATCCGAATCTAACTACAACACCGACTCCGAACTCGAGGACTACTTCGAGAAGAAACTCAAAGTCGGACCGAAAGGGAAAATTAAGGTTAGCCACTCACTAATTCATACGCTTTACAATACAATTAAATTGCTAACTAGGAAATTAGCTAAATCTGAGTCTAGGGTCGAGTCCTTGGTTGAGGAGATTGAAACCCTCAAACAAGAGACACCCCTAAACTCTTCGACTAGTCGAGTTCAAGAGGAGGACTCAACTTGAGTTGAAAAACTCGAAGAAGAGAACTCTCTCTTGAAAGGACGAGTCCAAGGGCTCGAAGCTCGGTTGAACAAGTTCTCGATGGGGTCCAAGAATCTTAACCGACTTCTTGAAACTCAGAGAGCCGTGTACAACAGAGCCAGACTTCGATATAGCTCAAAGACTATGAATAGATCTTACATGTCTATTGTAAACCGTAGTCATCATCGAGTCCAAGCGTTGGTCCCAAAAACTTTATTAAACTCACATATAAGGACCAATAGGTTTTGGATTCCCCAGGATCAAGTTCATTACTTGACCAGACCATATTAGTTCAATGATCCAGGGGGAGCTAATACCAAAATAGTATATCCGGTAACATAAATTATTTTTAATGGTTAGATAAGAATATAACTCGTCAATGCTTGATAACATAGTACCAGGATGCGGCGAGATGATAGTACGCTAGGAAAATGGAGTCTCGTGTATTCGGGTTAGATAAGACGTATCTAGTTCGGTTCACTTGACCGAATGGAACTAGCTGAAGCTACCTCGCCGTATCCTAGACTAGTTAGACCAGGAAGTGGTGTTAGGTGAGTCAAGTTACTATTTTCTCAAAATTGGCTTTGTCTAAGGAAGTGGTCATTTTTCCGATCAAAGAAGACCCCTGTGCCTCGCCACGACCTAGAAGCCAAGATCTTGAAAAGGTGACTTGATGACCTTAGGATCAAATCCGAATCTAACACAAGGTTGACCAGTTTCAAATCATTAAAGTTAATCAAGATAAAATTGGAATCATCTCACACAACATATAAGGTGAACCAATTCTAAGACACTTAGAATGGGTGAGATGAATAAGGAACAATTTCAATTTACATAATCTTTTCAAAAATGTTATCTATTTTTCAAACTATCAAGCTTAAACGTTTACTTATACTCGGACAAAACTCTAAATATACAACCTTCTAGGTCAATATTTAGGGCCCCCTAACTCTTCTATACCTTATATACTTGATTAAGGGGGAGAGTAAACTAACCCTAAGGGTTATATATTTTCAAAAGTTATTAGCATATAAGTATTTTGAAACAAAAAACTAATTTTATAAGTATTTTGAAAATCAAATTAGTCTCAAGACTTATATTGTTGGTGCAGAGGGTTATACCTCAAACCAAGTAAATCGAAACACATGCTTGGACTCATGTTAGATAATCTTTATGCATGCTACTTTTTTGTTAAAAAAAAACCCTACTTTTTATATACAACCCCAAATCTTTTTTGATTTATGGAAAAAGGGGGAGAAGAGCACAAGTTAAGGGGGAGAACAAAAATTTAAAATTTTTAAGATTAACTTTTTGTTCTAAAACTCACCTAAGGTTAAGGGGGAATTGATTATAATGCACATTTACTCATTTTCCACATTACATTTTTCCTTAACTTTGCATAAGTTTGCCATAGATCAAAAAGGGGGATATTGTTTGTGCAAGGGCACGAGATGATCGAACCTGTGTTTTGATTATGGCAAAAGATGCAAAGTTAAGATTACATCATTATCTCATGAGCTTAATCGAGTGTGCAGAAAAGTGCTAAAGCTGGAGCTGAAAGCTAGCGACACCCAAAGGAAGCCGCGGTGGTTGGGTGACACTCGAGTGACTTCGGAGGGAGCCGAAGGAATTGAGTGGAAGGCCGGAAGCAAGATCTACAAAGTAAGTATCGAGGTAAGCTCATGTGTGTGAGCGTAAGTGAGGTCGTATCCTCCTTACGGGGATGGTCTTAAGCGTAGATCCGACCAAAGACATCCCATGGATGGTCTAGGTCGAGATCGGATGGTCGACGACCATCAAAATTATGTTTGTGTTGAGCTAACTTTGACTTGCAGCAAGCATCAGTCGACTGTAAGCTTGGAGCACTCGACTGTTGTCCATCAGTCGACTGCCCTTGGTCAGCACTCGACTGATGCTGCCATCAGTCAACTGATGATGGACATCAGTCGATTGATGGTTAAGGATCAGTTTCGAGGAGCTTTTGTGCCCATTTGTGATTGGTTGAAGACCCATTCGATGAGGGGCTCAAAGGCTATAAAAGGAGGGCTACTCCTAGGGTTTTTCATCAATTCAAAAGCTTCCAAGTGCTTCCGGTACGCTACGAGTCTCTGACATTCCTAAGACGAAGCGCTGCAAACACGACGACTAGGGCTTTATCTTTTCATCTATGAGTCGTCGGTATAAGATTAGTTTAATTCCATTCTTTACTTTGAGTTCATTCTATTGTGGTTTTATCATAATGAGAAGAGGGGGAGTGTCCCTCTTTCTCGAGCCTTTTTTGTGGTTTTTGTATCCGATTAACTCCTACCTTCAACGAGGAGGAGTTCATTAGTGATTTGCCCTCCATGCGTGGTCAAGGATCACTAGGGCCTTGGAGTAGTAGCCGAAGGCTACGAACCAAGTAAAAAAAAATACTATTGTCTCTTTTGTTTAATTTTGTCTTCCGCTGTGTCTACTCGTGTTTTTAACGAACTAAATGAAAGAAAAGTTTTATCGCTATTCACCCCCCCCTCTAGCGATCCGCTCGATCCAACAAAAACTACAAAATATGGCACCTCAAGATTCAATTTGTTCTTGAGGAACAAGAAGTTCTAGAGATTGTACATTAGGTTATGGTAGAACCTATTGAAGGCCCCACTACACGGTACAGACGAGATTCTGATGCCTACAAGGCATGGAAAAAAGAAGAATTCCATTGCTAAGAGTATATTGATAAGTTCAATGGTTGATGACCTAATTTTTGAGTAGGAGTCGTATCCTACAGCTCATGCAGTCTGGGTAGCCCTTAGGGATAGATACAGTGGAATGAGTCTGAGCAAGCTTCGGTAGTTGATGATCAAGTTCGACAGCTACAGGAGGCGCCTGAATGTTTTGATGATTCAACATCTCAGGGAGATGTTGAATATAATTCAAAAGCTTAAAACTGCTGGTTATGAGATAAACGATGAATAATAGGGTCAGGTAGTTATTTGTTCCCTTTCAGATTCTTGGGAAATCATGAAGAAGACCTTAGCTCACAGTGAGAGTATTAAGACTTTCACTGACATCTCACACCATGTTGAACTGGAGGCGGAGGGACTATAATTTGCAAGGATTTCTAGCCAAACCTATTTGGCTGCCAGTTCTAATGGATTATTTAAATCCAAGAAAAAGAAATGGTTCAAGAAGAGAAAGGGAAAGAAAAAGGAAATTGTTGATGTTGTTGTTGAGGAAGGCCCAATCAAGAAGAAGGGTAAGAAGATAGGGAAGAAACTTAAAAGCAAGGTGTCTTGCTTTAACTGTGGCAAGAAGGGCCACTATGCTCGGGAATGTACTGAGCCAAAAAAGATAACTTCAAGACCGTATTATGAGCATTTTATTGCTAGTTCTATGTTGTTGGCTGATTCTTATCCTTTGTAGATTATAGATTCGGGAGCAACCAACTATGTAGCTTGAGAGAGGGTTACATATGTGGAGTACCGTAGGGTACAAGCAGGCAACAAATGGATCTATATAGGAAACAATGCAAAAGTTGAAGTTAAAGGAGTCGACACTTGCAAACTTAACCTTCGGGGTGGAAGTACTTTATTTCTATATGATGTCCTATATCCTCCTGAGATTCAAAGGAATCTTATTTCTGTTACTTATCTTTTTGATTTAGGATATTGTATTAATTTTTACAGTCGATGTGTGGAACTTAAGATTGACTTCATGTCAATCGAATATGATTTTTTAACGAATGATTTTATGGTTCTTGATGTTGAACCAAATATCAATTGTGCAATTGATAGTTATTTTTCAAACATTGCTCTTACTAGTGATGCAGATATAATTGATGATGTTTAGCATGCTAGATTAGCACATATAGGACAAGATCACATGAGTCGATTAGCCAAAGAGGGCTTCTTGGGCTATCATACTAAGATTAGCTTGTCTATATGTGAGCATTGTCTTGCTGGAAAAATAACTAGGAAACCATTTGGTAAGGCTATTAAGGATAAGTCACCATTGTAATTAATTCATTCGGATATTTGTGGTCTAATGAATGTGAAGGCTAGACATGGAGCTTCCTATTTCATTATATTTATTGATGATTTCTCTTATTTCGGTCATGTGTATTTGATTTCTCATAAATCTAAAGTATTGGATTGCTTCATTCATTATATGAACGAAGTTGAGAATCAAACGAAACGTAAGATTAAGACTTTACGCACTGACCGTAGAGGGGAATATTTGTCTGATCTGTTCAAGATAATATGTAATGATAAGAGGATTATTAGACAACTGACAATCTCTGGAACTCCACAACAAAATGGGATTGCTAAAAGAAGAAATAGTTTCTAGAAATGGTTAGGTCTATGATGACACAGGCTAATTTGTCGATCTCCTATTGGGGAGATGCATTATTAACTCAGCCTATATACTTAACAAAGTACCTTCAAAGTCAGTTCCATCTACCCCATATGAATGTTGGGCAGGAAGAAAACCAGATTTGAGCAATCTGAGACCCTAGAGAGTAGCTGCCTATGTTCATGATAGTTCTCACAAGTATGAAAAATTAGGACCTAGAGGTAGAAATGTATCTTTCTTAAGACCTCCAAAGGTTATATTTTATAGGTGAGCAACAAGATGGAATCATCTCTGAATTTGATTCGAGAGATGCTATTTTTCTTGAAACTGAGTTCCCAACTAGAGATGAAGTTGATAAGATAGTTCCTCTATTTGAGGAGGATGAGTCATTATCAATAAGACAGGTGTCGAGTGGGATACTTGGACCTAGTGAACTTAGTGGTAGTAATTTTCTTGGTCACGGGGTGACTTCTCAGGAACCTAACTTACGAAGAAGTATTCATAAGATCAAACCTAAGAAGTGGTTTCATAATGAGAATGAGACAATGATGATACTCCCAGTTGAAGATGATGAACCTCAATCAGTTGAGGAAACTCTGGGATGTAGAGTTAGAGAAAAGTGAAAAAAATACAATGGTTGAAGAGATGAAGTCGATGATTGAGAATCAAGTTTGGGATTTAGTTGATCTTCCTCTTGGCCGAACGGCTATTGGGAATACATGGATTCTCAAAATAATTATGAAATCAAATGGATCAATTAATCGATACAAAGCTCGTTTAGTTGCAAAAGGATTTATCCAATTAGAGGGTATAGACTTTGAAGAGGCATTTTCTCCTGTTGTTAAGTTTGTGTCAATCCGAGTCATTTTGGCTTTTTGGCACATTATGACTTGGAGTTACATCAGATGAATGTAAAAATCGCTTTTCTTAATGGTGAGCATGATGAGGAAATCTATATGGTTCAGCCAGAAGGTTTCATTGCTGAAGGCCAAAAAAAAGTATGTAGATTGGAGAAATCTATATGTGGGCTAAAGCAAACATCAAGAAGAAAAAGTATGTAGATTGAAGAAATCTATATATGGGCTAAAGCAAACATCAAGATAATTGACCGTAAGATTTAACGAAGTGGTTTTATCTTATGGTTTCGAAATGATCAATGAGGATCATTACGTTTTTCTTAAAATGAAAAAAAGAAAGTATGTCATTTTATCATTATATGTTGATGATATGCTAATAGCAGGAAATGACATAGGTTTTGTGATAAAAGTCAAAGAGTTTCTTTCATCACAGTTTGACACAACAGATATGGGAGAAGCTGAATATATCTTAGGAGTTAAGATCATCAAAGATCGATCTAAAAGACTTTTGGATTTGTCTCAAGATTCTTATATAAATAAGATGTTACAACATTTCAACATGTCTGATTGCAATAGTAAATATACACCCATTGTGAAAGGTACTGTTCTGAATAAGAGTATGAGTCCTAAGACTTCTAAAGAAATAGCCGAGATGAATAAAAAGTCATACACCAATGCTATAGGTAATTTGATATACACTATGTTGTGTACTTATCCCGATATTAGCTATGTTGTTGGCTTAGTCAGCTGGTTCCAATCAAACCCAGGACCGAGACACTGGAAGGCAATGAAAAAGATATTCAGATATGTGAAAGTGACAACAGATTATAGTCTCTGTATCAAGGATCAGATATAATCCTGAAGGGCTATTCAGATGCAGATTAAGTTGGGGACATCGATGATAGAAAATCCACATCAGGCTATGCGTTCTTATTGAATGGTGGTGCCATCTCTTGGAACAACAAGAAATAAGGTTGTGTGACCTTGTTAACTATAGAAGCTGAATATGTGGCATGTTTAGCAGCTGTGCAAGAAGTAGTTTGGTTAAGGAGATTCCTGAAGCATTTGAAGATTGCTGAGGACAGTGAGAATCAAGTGACCATCGACTGTGACAGTCAAGCTACTATAGATTTTTCCAAGGATCCCAAATATCACAGCAAGGGCAAGCATATATCTATAAAGTATAACTTTATAAGGGATATTATTGTTAAGAAGAAGGTGATTCTTGAATATATCCCTACACGTGTGATAGGTGAAGCCCAACAATTTAGTTACCAAACCCTCTCTATGCCAAATTAACACAGGGAACGACTCGGATCGTCTCCCACGGAAGGTAACGGTGTAAGTCAATGCTAGAGTTAAGGTTTTTCTTAATAAGATGGGGGTTTAGCTTTGAAGATTACGCAACTAAACTGATAACAGGAATTAAGGAGATAAACTATAACAATGAAGATAAATTCTGCATTTAACAATTGAAAACTAAAAGTAAATAAAATAAACTATTCTAAGCAGCAATTCATCGAACAATAGAAATGCAAGTTAAACAAACAACTACACAACTAACAATTCATCCAAAATCAAATAGAAGAAATCGACAACTATCAACTTAATGCATGAAACAGTAAATAAGCGATCCTCCCAATGATGAATGCCCGAGTAATGAGCAGAAAACTCAAACGAATTCAACAGAGCTAAATCGAGTCTCTGGAGCGAACGGACGTTGCGAACGGCGTAAACTCCCAAATATGGAAATCTCATGATGTCTCCTTTTTCGCTCGAATCTGATGCAGCTAGGAGACTGTCATCGAGGCAGAACTCCTCCGTGAATCCACAGAAGGAGGGAACAACCAGTTGTGGTGTGGAAAACTCATCAGAGCTTTCAGATGGAATGACCTCTTCGTCGGATCCGACGAAGAAGATGGTGATGGATGGCTGTGGCAGCATGTGTTGGCTCTTGATGGGAAGATGATCGGCGAAAGCTTACTCCAGCGAGCAGCAGCTGCGATCCCAGCTCCTACTTCCTCCACTCGCGCGTAGACGAAGGTCGGCGTCACGATGGAAGAAGCCTTCTCTGCGTCGCGTGATAGCTGCAGATTGGGGAAATATTGGTTTTTAAAGGGAATTTCCTTGGCCATCCATTTGAAGCAAGATCTAATCCCAACCGTCCGATTGAAGCTAGGTTAATTGCCTTGATTAATGATTAAGCAGGTTGTGCATCCAACAGCTGAAATTACTTTGATTTACAATGGATAGATTTGATCTGATCTGAATGGATGGTCACGATCAAATGGTCCAGATGAACAGTCAAGATGTCCAGATCTAAATGTATGGACTAGATATCTCCAGATTTAGATGGATGGCTTAGATCAATCATATCTCATCGAATAGTCAAGATTAAATAGATCTGAACCCTTTTATTAAACTGCTTCTGATCTGGATGAAGGGCTCATATTCTTCCAGCTTAGAATGTCCTTTATGCCCTTAGATGAAACCATATTTGATCCAACTCGAGTCTAATCCTTTGGCTCATCTCGATCTCCTACAATTAAGATGTAAAATTTGCATATAAGTCC
This sequence comes from Wurfbainia villosa, assembly GCA_025175895.1. NCBI lineage: Eukaryota > Viridiplantae > Streptophyta > Magnoliopsida > Zingiberales > Zingiberaceae > Wurfbainia > Wurfbainia villosa. The sequence goes on from CM045986.1 coordinate 38,594,779, forward strand.
AAAATTTAAGAGAATTTATAATAAGGTCCAAAAATAAATCCAACTCATAAAACATGATAATGAACGATAAATAATCACTTGAGTGGATAAAACATTGATATTAAGGACCAAAATAATATAATAAAATGGTAGTTATCAATTCCCCCACACTTATTCTTGTACGTCTCGGGCAAATATAAAAAACAACGAATAATCAAATCCATTTTTCCCAAGCAATTCGTCCTAATATTATGAAAATCGAAAAAGGTAGTTACTTAGGGTTGTCAATCCACAAAAATCACGACATTCATTCACTTAGTTCTTGCATTAGTTAACAAATATGGTGACTTCAATAAATCCTAAATAAACCAAGAATGATAAACCTTACTGAATCAATAAAGGTGGCTCTCATTCTCATAAGCATTGCAAAGGTAGAGCTCACTCAAAGTTACTCAAGATGATACACTACTATATGCTTGCTTATTTCCTACTCTCCACCACTTCAACCACATGAATGCATGATTCAGAAGGACTTCCAAGAATTGCAATGAAGAACAAGCACAAAATATAAGAATGACACAAATATAGGAATAGAAAGCAATGAAGACAAGAGGCAATTGAAATACTATCATGTTGCATTCAATGAAACAATGCCCATGCACATCTCCTTCCATTCTCAAAACTAACAACCTTTATCGCTCTCCACATTCATGTACGCCCACAAGAAACATATACTTGTACATCTCATGCAAGAAATAAATGAAACTCATCAACAAGAATCATCCTCCATACAAGAAAATAGCATGTCATCTAAAAATATCTACTTTTTTTTTCAAGTCAGTTTTTTTTCTCAAAATTTTATTATGGACACTCTATCATCAAGAATTATTCTTTTTTTTTTAAATCAATTTTTTTATGACGTGCTCTTTTCTTAATGGCCTTTCAATGCAAATACACACTCATAGGCAAATAAAACATGGCTCAACCATGGTGATCAAGCATGGTTCACTCATGCACCATTTAAATCTAGTCTTTCAACAATAATTTCTCAACTATGACTCTCCCAATCATTTCCTCCCCCACACTTAAATTTTACCGTCTCGAGCAATAGATTCAACATGATAAAGTTCAAATGTCTCAACAACAAAAGAATAACAAGACATGTCATAGAAGAAAGAGAAATGAAAAAGGACAAGCAATGTCTATCTACATGGAAGAGTATATTAATTAAGAGCACATGTATCAACAAGAGTATCAATAAGGACTAACAAAATGACCTTCATCATGTTGGTGCAGGGGCACTAGATAATCGAAGCTGTGTTTTGATTATGGCAAAGACACAAAGTTAAGTTTACATCGTTATCTCATGAGCTAAATCGAGTGTGCAGAAAAGTACTAAAGCTAGAGCTGAAGGCTAGCGACACCCGGAGGAAGCAGCGGTGGTCGGGCGACACTCGAGTGACTTCGGAGGGAGCTAAAGGAATCGAGTGGAAGGCCGAAAGCGAAAGCGTCACAGTAAGAATCGAGGTAAGCTCGTGTGAGTGAGAGATGGTAAGGTCGTGTCCTCTATATGGGGACGACCGTAGGCGGCGATCCGACTAAAACTTCTTGTGGAAGGTCTAGGTCGAGATCGGACGGTTAGAAACTGTCGTATTTATCATTTTTCGAGCTAACCTCTCCGCAGGAAGTGGCGGTGCAATCATCTGGACATGGAGCGCGATCGTGATGCCCATCGATCGGTCGATGGGAGGCATCGATCGGTGATGCCCATCACGATCGATGGGAGGCATCGATCGATGATGGCGACGACTCGACCTTTGCGCTAGGTCAAAACGGATAACGTTTGACGCGGCCACTTCGCGATAAAATTTGGAAAACTTCGTGATCCGTTCCAAAAAAAAAGGGAGACATATTCAGAGCCCAAAGTCTATAAAAGGAGGAGGATTCCAACTCCAAAGATCATCAAGTTTATTCATCAAGTGCTCCTACAACGCCAACGCTCCAACACCGTCATAACGCCGATGCGACGACAAGTTCTGATCTTCTTCGTCGGCAGCAGTAGCAAGTAACGTATTTTGATATTGTATTCTTTATTTTTATTCGTAATGAGGAGAGGTAGGCTTGTTGCCTCATCCTCATAATTTCGGTTTTGTGATCGTTGTCTCCTACCTCCAACGAGGAGGAGACGTTATAGTGATTTGCCCTCCGTACACGGTCTAGGACCGATAGGGCCTTGGAGTAGCAACCGCTGGGTTGTGAACCAAGTAAAATAAACGTGTCGCTTTATTTTCCGCTGTGTTTACTCATTTAATTGTCTACTCGAACGAAACGCCGAAAAGTTTTACGATCGCTATTCACCCCTCCTCTAGCGACGCTTCTCGATCCAACAATTGGTATCAGAGCGGGGGCGCTAAGATTTGGTGAAACCACCAATCTAGCACGTTTTGGTTTTCTGTTCGTATTTTTTGATTCATATTTTTTTGGGTCTTTTTCCTCCCGCACTACTAATCCAAGACGAAGTCTTGGTACGTTTCTTTTGGTCGTGTGCTTGCAAGTTTTCTCTCTTGAAGTAGCCGACGGTAAAACGGCCATAACTTTTCGCACAAGTGGACTCACATAACGATCTACATACCAAATTGAAGCTCTCAGAAAGATCTACATTTTTTATGAGGGTTTACCCTCGTAACAAACTGTTTCCAGACCCAAAATCCAACGTTTAGTACCCTTTCGGGGACATCAAAGGTTGTAAGTTTTGAGTTTTTGTTAGTTTCTTATTCTCCTTATTTATTTCTGTTTATTTCCTATTATTTCCCGCACTACTAATCCAAGACCAAGTCTTGGAATTCTCTTTGGTTTTTATTCGTATTTTTCAAGATATTTAATGGCTCACATTGAGGGGTATAGCACCACCCGACCTCCGTTCTTTAACGGAAAAGATTTCCGTTATTGGAAAGGTCGGATGGAGTGTTTTCTAAAAACACAAGTCGAGACTTGGATAATAATCCAAACCGGCTTTGCTCTACCCACCAATGATCAAGGAGAGGCCTTGGATTTCAACAAATGGACAAATGCAACCAAGAGGCAAATCGAAGCCGATGCAAGAGCAACCCAAATATTGCAATGCGGCTTGTCCAAGGAGGAACTCAACCGCATCGGACCATTCATTAGCGCCAAAGACCTCTGGAACAAATTGATTGATTTACACGAAGGGACGGCTGATGCTAAGGTATGTAAAAGAGATTTACTTTTAAATAAATTGTACAATCTAAAGATGCAGGATCATGAGACCGCCACCCAACTACATGCGCGGATCCAAGATATCGTCAACGATCTTCATTCGATCGGGCAAGCCATAGAGAACCGGGACCTTATAAGGTACGCTTTAAATGCTTTCCCTAGGACTACCTTATGGGCATCCATGGTCGATGTCTACAAGGTCTCTAAGGACCTTTCGAAGCTTAGGTTAGATGAATTATTTTCCGAGTTTAAACTTCATGAGCAAACTAACATGGTCCGGGCCGAGAGAGGTATTGCTCTACTTGCAGGACAAAGAAGGAAGCCACCTACTAAGCAAGTAGATGAACTCGAACCCAAAGACGAATACGAATCCGAAGAGGAGGCCATAATAGTCAACATTGTGCGGAGAATAGTTTGATAAGAAAAAAGGAAATTGAAGAATGAGAACCAAAAGAAAAAGGGAGCAACGAAAGCCTTCCATGCAACTTGGGACAACAGAGAAGACATAGCTTACATGGCAAGAACGGAGGAGTCCGAGTCAGAATCCGAAGCCGAGTCCAACTACAACTCCGACTCCGACCCCGAAGATTATTTCGAGAGAATCGAGAGAAAACTCAAAGCCGGACCAAAAGGGAAAGTCAAGGTTAATCGCTCTTTAATTAGTACGCTTTACAATACAATTAAAATGCTTAATAGAAAATTAACTAAGTTCGAGTCTAGGGTTGAGTCATTACTTGAGGAGGTTGAAACCCTCAAGCAAGAGGCTACTCTAACCCCTTCAACTAGTCAAGTTCAAGAGGGAAACTCAACTCAAATTGAAAAACTTGAGGAGGAGAATTCTCTCTTGAAAGACCAAGTTCAAGAGGTTGAGGCTAGGTTGGAAAGGTTCACGTTGGGATCTAAGAACCTTAATCGACTACTTGGAACCCAAAGAGCCGTGTACAATAAAGCCGGACTCGGATTTAAGTCAAAGACTACGAATAGGTCTTATATGTCTATCGTAAATCGTAGTCATCAAAGAGTCCAAGCATGGGTCCCTAAGAACTTTTTGATTTCAACTCTAGGATCCAACCCGTACTGGGTTCCCAAGGACCAAATCCACTATGTGGATAGACCGAACCGATTCAACGGTCTAGGGGGAGTCAGTACAAAACATGTTTGTGCTTTAACTTAGAAATTGCATGCTTTAACTTAGAAAGTTTGTGCTTTAAAATGTGTGAGCTCACTTAGAACACGTACATAACCAACTAAAATCCTACGAAAAGATTGAGCCTCGGGGAGCCTCTTTTCAAAAATAAAAAAATAAAAAAAAACCAGTTAGACTAGGAAATAGTCTTAGGTGAGTCAAGTCATCATTTTCTTGAAAATAGCTTTGTCTAAGGAAGTGGTCGATGATCCGATAAAAGAAGGCCCCTGTGCCTCGCCACGACCTGGAAGCCATGATCTTGAAAAGGTAAACTTGACAAGCCTAGGGTCAAATCCAAATCTAACATAAATTTACTTGAACCTAAAAGCACTTAATCAACTTAATTGGAAGTCATCTCACAAAAACACATAAGTATAACATGCTTGATCATATAGACACAGGTGAGATGTTAAGGATAATTGAAATATAGTTAAAACAACCTCTTCAAAATACTACTTATTTTCTCAACTATTGTACTTAACAACTCTTAGGCCAAAGTTTAGCGCCCCTACATCTCTTATACTTCATATATTTGACTAAGGGGGAGAGCAAACTAACCCTAAAGGGTTATATTACAAACCTTTAGATTATTGGTGCAGAGGGACACACCTCGAACCAATCTATCTAATTACTGCTAGACACATGCTTGGACTCATAGCTGATTTATCTTGATGCATGCATATACCATATTGTCTTTAAACCCCTATTTTATATAACAAACTTCATTTTTACATAACAAACCCCAATGTTTGTTTTGATTTATGGCAAAAGGGGGAGAAGAGCGAAAGTTAAGGGGGAGTAACACAAAATTTATTTGATTTTGAACTAAAGTATCTCTTTCAAAACTCACCTAGGGTTAAGGGGGAGTTTTGGTTAAGGGGGAGTTTTTCAAAATGACATTCATCATTTACTATACTTGTTTTATGTTTTAATTTCCCTTAACTTTGTGTTGGTTTGCCATAGATCAAAAAGGGGGAGATTGTTGGTGCAGGGGCACTAGATAATCGAAGCTGTGTTTTGATTATGGCAAAGACACAAAGTTAAGTTTACATCGTTATCTCAAGAGCTAAATCGAGTGTGCAGAAAAGTACTAAAGCTAGAGCTGAAGGCTAGCGACACCCGGAGGAAGCTGCGGTGGTCGGGCGACACTCGAGTGACTTCGGAGGGAGCTGAAGGAATCGAGTGGAAGGCCTAGCTTAAAGCGCACAAAGAATCGAGGTAAGCTCGTGTGAGTGAGAGATGGTAAGGTCGTGTCCTCTATACGGGGACGACCGTAGGCGGCGATCCGACTAAAACTTCTTGTGGAAGGTCTAGGTCGAGATCGGACGGTTAGAAACTGTCGTATTTATCATTTTTCGAGCTAACCTCTCACTGCAGGGAAGTGGCCAGCCGATGATCACTTTGGACATGGAAGCCGATCGATGCCCATCATCGGTGATGATGGCGACGACTTCGACCTTTTGCGCTAGGTCAAAACGGATAACATTTGACGCGACCACTTCGCGATAAAATTTGGAAACTTCGTGATCCGTTCCAAAAAAAAAGGGAGACATATTCAGAGCCCAAAGTCTATAAAAGGAGGAGGATTCCAACTCCAAAGATCATCAAGTTTATTCATCAAGTGCTCCTACAACGCCAACGCTCCAACACCGTCATAACGCCGACGCGACGACAAGTTCCGATCTTCTTCGTGCTTGTGAGAAGTAACATATTTTGATATTGTATTCTTTATTTTTATTCGTAACGAGGTGAGGTAGGCTTGTTGCCTCATCCTCCTAATTTCGGTTTTGTGATCGTTGTCTCCTACCTCTAACGAGGAGGAGACGTTATAGTGATTTGCCCTCCGTACACGGTCTAGGACCGATAGGGCCTTGGAGTAGCAACCGCTGGGTTGTGAACCAAGTAAAATAAACGTGTCGCTTTATTTTCCGCTGTGTTTACTCATTTAATTGTCTACTCGAACGAAACGCCGAAAAGTTTTACGATCGCTATTCACCCCCCCCCCCCTCTAGCGACGCTTCTCGATCCAACACATCATAATCATGCAACATATGGTAATGTTATCTCAATAAGGAGCAAAGCAAGTTCTAAAGTGTTACAAGCATGAGTGCTACCCACATATAAGAAGAATAATAATCATGAAGGCTCAAATCCTTACTAGGTGTATGAAATAATCAATCTTGGTCTATTCAAGATAAAATTCAACACCACACACGTAACCAAATGCAATCAATACAATCAATCATGTCCAATCGTTCTCCAGGTTCGACAACCAAACTTAACTAGCTTTTATGACATCAAAGTCTCGGTGAAGAATGCTTACGAAATTGAACTCAATATCCGATAAAACCCAAGAATCGATTATTCAAAACTCACGAAAGAAACAAAACTGCATAATAAAACTACCAAAGGAAAGTGCATATGTACAAAAAGAAAGAAGTGAAGACCAACAAACTCCCCTCAAGTCGGGTAAATGGCATTGATAAATGTCGCTGCCTCCTCCATTATTCCTTGCAAGCTTTCATGAAATTGTTTGAGTCTGTTCCCGTTGACTTTGAATGTTTTTCCCGAAGTAGGATCCTGTATCTCAATGACACCATACAGGAAAACATCAATAATAATGAACGAACCTTCCCATTTAGACTTCAACTTACCTGCAAACCATTTGAATTTGGAATTGTACAATAACACTTTCTCTCTAGCACGAAAGTTCTTGCATAGAATATGTTTGTCATGGAAAGCCTTGGTCTTTTCTTTATAGGTGCAAGAGTTCTCATACGCTTCCAATCTCAATTCCTCCAATTCTTGCAATTGCAGTTTTCTTTTGCAACCAGCTTCTTCCAAACTCATATCGCTCGCTTTCACGACCCAATATGCTTTGTGTTCCACCTCCACTGGTAAATGACAAGCCTTTCCAAATACAATCCGATAAGGAGACATTCTAATTGGAGTCTTGTAAGCGGTCTGGTAGGCCCATAATGTTTTGCTCCAATCCTTCCTATCCGGTCATACTGTCTTCTCCAGATTTAATTTAATTTCCCTATTTGAAATTTCAGCCTGACCATTTGTCTGAGGGTGGTATGGGGTGGACACCTTATGTACTACGCCGTAGCTTCTCATGAGTGCCTTCAAGTGTCTGTTGCAAAAGTGGGACCCTTGATCACTGATGATCGCCCTAGGTACCCCAAACCTACAAAATATCTGTGACCGGACAAAATCTACAACAACTGCAGCATCATCAGTCCTGGTGAGGATAGCCTCCACCCATTTAGAAACATAATCAATAGCTAGCAGGATGTAAATAAAGCCAAATGAACTAGGAAAAGGACCCGTAAAATCCATACCCCACACAAAAAATTTCACAAAACAAAATTGGTTGTTGGGGAATTTCATTCCTCTGGCCTAAAGTCCCCACTCGTTAACAACGATCACAAGTTTTGAAAAATAAAGATGCATTCCGAAATAAAGTAGGCCAATATAATCTTGCATCTAATACTTTCCTAGCTGTACGTTGGGGACCAAAATGACCCCCACATGCAAGTGAATGACAAAAGGAAAGTACATAGTGAAACTCATCATCAGGAATGCATCTCCTAACTACTTGGTCACTACAAAACTTCCACAGATAAGGATCATCCCACACATAATATTTTGCATCACTTTTCAGTTTTGCACATTGGGCCTTAGAGAACTGTGTAGGAAAAACACGAGCAACCAAATAGTTAACAAGATTAGCGTACCATGACATCTTACCCTGCAGCTGTAAAAGATGCTCCTCAGGAAATGAATCTCTGATCGGTATAGGGTCCGCCTCTCTCTCAATCCTGCTCAAGTGGTCGACTACCAGGTTCTCCCTACCGTTCCTATTGTGTATCTCGATGTCGAATTCTTGGAGCAGAAGCATCCATCGTATCAATCTTGGCTTTGCATCTTGCTTCTTTAATAGGTACCTGAGAGCTGCATGATCAGAAAAAATGATCACATGAGAACTTAAAAGATAAGATCAAAATTTATCTAAAGCAAAAACAATAGCCAAAAATTCTTTTTCTGTTGTCGTGTAGTTGGCTTGTGTGGAATCCAGAGTCTTTGACGTATAGCATATGACATGCATTGCTCCACCCACTCTTTGAGCTAGAACTGCTCCTACTGCATGATTCGAGGCATCACACATCACCTCGAATGGCAAAGTCTAATTCGGTGGTTGTATAATCAGAGTTGAGGTAAGAGCACTCTTCAACTGGTCAAATGCATCCTTACATTGCTGATCAAAATGGAATTCCACATCTTTTTGTAGCAATCTGGACAATGGTAGGGCAATCTTACTGAAATTTTTGATGAACTGCCTATAGAAACCTGCATGTCCAAGAAAAGAACGCACTGCCCACACGCATGTGGGGTAAGATAGCAAAGAAATAGTATTGATTTTTGCAGGATCTACTTCAATACCCTTCCTAAAGACTATATGACCTAAGACTATGCCATGTGTAACCATGAAATGACATTTTTCAAAATTTAATACCAGGTCAGTCTTTACACACCTATGCAAGACTCATGACAAGCTATCCAAACAAGTATCAAATGAGGTGTCATATACAGTGAAATCATCCATGAAAACTTCCATGCAATGCTCTAGTAGATCAGACAAAATGCTTACCATACATCGCTGGAAGGTACCTGGAGCGTTGCAGAGCCCAAATGACATACGTCGATATGCAAAAGTCTTGAATGGGCACGTAAAGGTAGTCTTTTCCTGATCCTCTGGTGCTATGGGAATATGAAAATAGCATTTGTAGCCATCTAAGAAGCAATAATAGGACTTCCTTGCCAACCTCTCCAACATCTGATCAATAAATGGCAGGGGGTAGTGATCTTTCCTGGTGGCATGGTTCAGCTTGCGATAATCAATACAGACACTCCATGCATTCTGCGGTCATGTGGGGATCATCTCATCATGTCGATTCGCTACCATGGTGATACCAAACTTCTTTGGCACCACATGCACGGGACTGACTCACTGACTGTCGAAAATGGGGTATATGATACCAGCCTGCAGAAGCTTGGTTATCTCTGTCTTGACAACCTCTGATATAAGTTGATTCAGTCTACGCTGTGGCTGCCTCACTAGCTTCAGTCCATCCTCCAAGAAAATCTGGTGCATACACAAAGTAGGACCAATATCAGGTATATCATCAATCGTCCACCCGATAGCTTTCTGATGTTGCCCGAGAAGATCTAGTAGACGCTGCTCTTGCTCTGGCTCAAGATCTCTAGCAATAATGACCAGTCTCTACTTGTCTTCACCTAAGTAGGCATACTTAAGGTGCTCAGGCAATGCTTTCAATTCCATTCTCGGTGGCTGAATAGTCCTTGGAAGCAATTTTTCAGAATCTGCTTCCTCTGTTGATACCTCTATTTCCTTAGCAAAAATAGCCTCACAGAGTAAATCTGCGCCACCAACATCATTCTCTGCATCACCTGGATCAAAACCAATGTCTCCCAATGAAATATCTACACTATCAAACCTGCTCACCCAATCTGTGTCAAAATGCTCAGCCTCCTCACAATCTTACTCATCCAGCACGTCTATGCTCAAAAGTGAATGATCCTCAGTGGGATATCTCATCGCATCTGGAATACTGAACTGAATAACTGTGTCGCCAAACTCCATGGTAAGCGTTCTTGTGTGTACATCGATTTTTGTCCTTGCAGTCTTCAAGAACGGTCGTCCAAGAATCAGTGGAGGTTGGCCTGAAGATGCATCTGTTGGTGCAATCGGCCTAGGTCACGATTGGCCGGACTCGAGTTTGACTCGAGTGATGTTTTGAAGTTTGACATAGTGAGTTGACATTGATGTCTAATAATGTTTTGGGGAGATTGTTGGAACATTCGACTCGGGTTATGATTAACTGGACTCGAGTTTGACTCGAGGGGATTTTGATGGTTGACTGGAGTTGACCATGTCATGGAAAGTCCAAGTCTTGAGTACTTGGCATGTAAATTCCAAGCATGGGTCTTGGCAAGGAAAAGTCCAAGCATGGGTCTTGGCATGGAAAGTCCAACATGGGTTGGCAAGGGAAAGTCCAAGCTTGAGTCTTGGTATTTGAGAAGTCTAAGGGGTTTGATATTGGCGGCGTAAAGTCCAAGCGAGAGTCTTGGTAGCATAAGTCCAATGGTTGGCAGCATAAAGTTCAAGCGGAGTCTTGGCAGCGTAAGTCTAATGTGCCTTGGCGGTGTAGACATCGTTAGCACGACATAGCCGATGGAAGCACCTGAAGGCTAGCGCAATCGATGAACAAGTCATGGATGATTTGGAGTGATCCGAGAGGCGTGAGGCTGACGGAGGTGGCTAGAAGACTTAGGTCTAGGCTAAGGGTTGTCTAGCAAGTATGGGGAAATCATACTTGGTTAAAACCTCATGTTTGAGGTGTGCCAGTCGACTGGTGCCATGTGGTAGTCGACTGGCGTGAGTCAACTAGGGGTTGACTGCGGGAATTGGTCTAGTAGTCGACTGCCAGAGGTCGACAATGTTAGGGCAATCTCTTGTCGTGATATGGTTTTAATATGTGTGGCAAAGGGTTTAAGTTAGGTTGTTAGTGTGATTTGATATGTGCGTTGGAGTCTTGCAGGACTTAGTAATTCGCACATGGAGCCTAGGCAAGTTTTCACATCTCATGACTCGGTCCTTGAGTCGGTGAAGGATGGCTTTGCGGAAGCCGTGAGCTTGGAGCATCCGAGGGACCGCCGGATGAGGAGCTTGGAGTGAAGCCGGAGGAAGTAGACTTCAAGGCAAGAGACGCGAAGGAGCATTGCAGAGTCGTGCGCCTGATGCTGCCGAGGGACGTGGCCGTGGACGAAGATAACTTCGAAGGCGAGGGACTCCGAGAGATGAGAGCGAATGTAACCCGGGAAGGGGTAGTAGCTCTTAGGTGAAACTTGGCCATTTGGCTAAGTGTCGGATGAGATTTCCCGACACTAGTCGACTGCCATGAAACGGCAGTCGACTACTCTAAGTCGAACGTAGTTCGACTGGTATTCGATTGGTTGTTTTGGGGCTAGCAGTCGACTTCCAAAACCATTAGTCGATCGGGCGTGATCGGTAGTAGAAAGGGTTTAGCCACGTAACCGCTCGTGAGATCGTGAAGTCGACTTACGAGCGGCGACTGATGGGTTCCATCAGTCGATTGCCAAGTGTTCCGTTGGACTACAACGATCGGGATCCGACGTGTTCGGAGGCCGTTGTAGTGGCAGCAGTCGACTGCCAAGGGCAGCAGTCGACTGGTGGTGGCCAACGGGAAGAAAAGCTTCCTCTCTATAAAAAGAGAGAGTGTGGAGCTTTGAGGGGCTAATGCTTATGCTCTAAGTGATCTTCCAAGTGCCCCACAATCTCTAAACTCTTCTTACTTGTTTTTACTTCATTCTTATTGTAAGAAGAGTGATCTTGATTGTAAAGGTTACCTCCACCTAGCTTGGTGCAAAGGAGAGACCATTAGTGGATTGGTTTTGGTGGAGTGATTCACCGAGGACGAATCTGATGTACTACTAGGTGCCACTCATGATCGTTCTATAATTAATGGTTAATTATAGACGGCCAACATAAACCGAGAACCTATTTGGTCAAACGCATAACGAGCGTAATCCAAAGGATTTAAAACGAGCTTGAGAATGGGATTCTCAGACCGAGAGAAACTAGATTTGGTTGGACCAAACATGAAGCGAGCATGAAATCGTTTCAGTCGCAATGGAAGCGTGGATGGGCTGTGTCTTATGAAGACATAATGGATGAACCAAAATGGTTTGGTTCTAATCCAATGGAGGAGAATAAACCAAAGGGTTTGGTTTATTTTAAACGAATGAACCAAAAGTTGGTTCGGTTCGTTTTAACTTAAAATAAACCATCATGGTTTGGTTTATTTTAACTTATCTTAATGGAGCGGGTTAACGGGCCTAATGGTTATGATCCAATAACCATTGAGAGAATTAGTTCTCTATAAAAGAGGGCTTAAGGGATAATTAAATCCTAATCCAAAACCCTAGCAATAGTTGCCGCCCACCTCTCCTTGGAGACTCTCTGCGCCAACCCCCATTGCCGTGCAGCCCCTTGTGCCATCGTCCAGCTCCTTGCCGGTGTCCAAGCTTCAGCCGGTGATCCTCCGGCGACCCTCCGGTGATCTTCCTAGGCTTCGGTGATAAGGTGAGCACTTGGCTTCCCTTGTTTGGCCGGCGCGTACTCCTACACCAAAGTTGTCCAGTTTTCTAAACATCTTGTTCTCTTCTCGTCGGAGCATCGTTTGGACGACGGTTAGAGCTCCGACAGCGCCTAACTTACCGGGGATTCGATCTCCGGTAATCCTTTGAGGTGGAGGATGAAGGATTCGTCAATCGTTTGACGAATACCTCTCCGGAGAAGCGAGTTTTGAGGACTCGTATTGGATCCGAATTTGGATTCGGATCGTGATCATCTCTCGATCATGTCGTCTTCAACACGAGGCTGGTAACCCGTACGAAGACAAAGCTCGTGGCTTAGCGAAGTCATCCTAAGGATACTCGGCGTGGATACGGATAGAGACGATTCTAGCGAGGATCGTTCCGGTTGATGTCGTTCCCGCTACACGTAATACGAAAGGTATAACGTAGTTAAATTTCCTTTTATTGCAAATTTAAATTTACGGTTATGTCTACACTTGTTGTACTATGCATGCGTGTGTTGTGTGTGTTGTAATAAATGTAGATTTATTATTTTTATTTCTTCCGCTGTGCACATGTTTACGAAACATGTACGAACACACACTCGCCGCGGTGCCGGAAACCCAACAGTGGTATCAGAGCCCAGGTTGTGTTTCGACATAATCGTAAAATGGTTTTGCGATAGTCATAATGTTATTTCTGGAAATTTTCTAATTTTGGAAATTTAGAAGTATTTATGGAAATTTTTCAATTTTGGAAAGTCTAGAAGTATTTATGGAAATCTTCCACTTTTGGAAAGTTGGAAGTATTTATGGAAATTGATATTTTTCATAAATAAAATATTTGATTAGATTTTGGAAATTTGTTTCCTAATTTAATCTTGATTTGATTTGGGAAATCAAATCATAAAATATTTTATTTCCATAAGTAGTTTTGATGATTTAGGAAATTGGTTTCCTAAATTGACTTTCCTTAATCAACTATTTCCATAAATAAAATATGTGATTAGATTTGGAAATTTGTTTCCTAATTTAATCATGATTTGATTTGGAGAATCAAATCTTAAACATATTTTATTTCCATAAATAGTTATGACAAATAAGGAAATTATGTACATGACATAATTGTATGCCATGTAATTGCATTAGATGCATATCATTATGCCATGCGTGTCGTGACATGTAGATGTATGCCATGTATGCCATGTCATGTAGATAATAGTTATTTGCATGCAAAGAGGATGATACATAAAAACCCTAACTCAATATTAAAGTTTACACCTTCCATTAATATGGTTAGAACCAGAGTTTCGTTTCTTGTTCAGGTTGTTGGACTCTCTCCAAGCCCGGCTCGAACCCGAACATGTTCAAACCATGGAATAGTTTAATACTAATATGGTAAGAGTCAGAGGTCAATCGTTATCTTTGGTTGTTGGACTCTCTCCAAGCTGGGCTAATTGGTTGAATGCGCTCTAACCATATTAAAACTATTTCTCGATTAATGAGTTGGCTTTAACCTGGAGCATCGGCTTGTTGGACTCTCTCCAAGGTCGATGTAAAGGGAGGTGAAGTTGGGTGCTATGCATATGATGCATACTTGTTAATGTGTTAACAACCCGATGTATGTGTGAACATTCAATTAGTTGATAGCACATTGTGATAGTTGCATATACGTGATATGCAATCGGTATAGTTGATACCTACCGTCGTAGTTATGAATGACTTGTTGGACTCTCTCCAAGGTTGTTCATAACTATGATGGATATCAGCCCATTCGGAGATGGACCTACGATCTCCCGAAGTGATTTTGGGGTTTTTGAAATTCGAAAAATGAATGGGATTTATAAATGTATATTGATGCATTTTAAAATCATTTTCTCATATATGCTCGTTTTGTATTTCTAGGTCAATAAATTGATCATGACGTCTTTGAATTTGTGCACTATTTTGGATTCGAACAAACTGACTGGGCCTAACTTCCTGGACTAGCTTAGAAACCTGAGAATTGTTCTCAAGGCAGAAAAGCTTGCATATGTCCTTGAAGAGCCTCTTCCCAACCGTCCTAAGGACGATGCAACTCCAGACCAAATGTTGGTCTATCAGAAGCATGTGGCAGATTCTGAGCTGGCGAGTTGCATCATGCTAGCGGCGATGGTACCTGAGCTGCAAAAGCAGCATGAGCATATGGATGCTAATACTATGGTCTTTCATCTTCATGAGTTGTTCGATGAGCAAGCGAGATCCGAAAGGTTCGAGGTCTCTAGGCTCCTCTTCACCACGAAGATGTAAGAAGGTTCGTCTGTAGTACAGTTTGTGATAAAGATGAACGGGTACATCGAGCGGCTAGCCACCCTCGGATTTGTGATGGATCATGAGTTAAGTATTGACTTAATTCTGCATTGTTTGCCCAAGAGTTTCTCACAATTTGTGATGAACTATCGGATGAACAAATTGGAATCCACTATTCCCGAGCTTCTCAATATGCTGAAGACTGTGGAGCCTTCTGTGAAGCATGAGGAGAAGGCAGTTCTATTAGTTGATTCCTCAAAGAAAGGTTCTAAGAGGAAGGCAAAAGAACAGAAGAAAGGGAAGAACAAAAAGGCGAAGAAGCGTAACTACAGAAAGGGCACTTGCCATCATTGTGGCAAGGAAGGCCCGCGAAGAAAGCGCGGTTATCTTGAGTCCATGAAGAAGAAGAAGGCATCCGATGCCCCATCCTCTTCAGGTATCTTCGTTATTGATTGTCATTCTATTTCCTTAGACACTTGGGTATTGGATACTGGTGTAGCTCACATATATGTAATGACATACAGGGGCTAAGGAATAGAAGAAGACTTGTTAGAGGGGAGTCAAATTTGCGAGTTGGCAATGGAGCAAAGGTTGCTGCGGTCGCCATCGGAAGTTATTTGCTGAAGCTCCCTAGTGGACTGGTCTTGGAACTGGACAATTGCTATTATGTTCCTTCTCTAATAAAGAACATTATTTCTATTTCCTGTTTAAATAGAAATGGTTTCCATTTGACGTTTGGTAACAATTGTTGTTATATAACTTTGAATGACGTACTTTATGGAACTGGAACTTTGAGTAATGGCATTTATACGTTGGACGTATCCAGTGACATTTTCAATATCGAAGCGAGCAACACGCGTGCTCGAAAGGATAATCAAATAGACTCCTATATGTGGCATTGTCGTCTTGGCCATATAAGCAAAGCGCATGTCAGATTACACGATGTGGAATCGGAATCGTTGAATTGGATTCATACGATACATGCGAATCATGCTTAAAAGGCAAGATGACTAAGTTACCTTTTCTTTGGAAAAGGTGAGCAGTGGGAGAGTTACTAGGTCTAATACATGCTTGATGTATGTGGACCTATGTCAACTCAAGCTTTAGGAGGCTATAGCTACTTCATTACCTTCACCGATGATCACTCACGGTTTGGGTATGTGTTCTTGATGAAACACAAGTCTGAAGCCTTTGAAAGGTTCAAAGAATTCAGAAATGAAGTAGAGAAACAACATGACAAGAGTATTAAAATACTTCGATCGGATCGAGGTGGTGAATACTTGAGTCAGATGCTTCTTGATTACCTAATAGACAATGGTATATTGGCTCAATGGACTCCACCATATACACCACAGCATAATGGTGTAACTGAAAGGCGTAACCGGACCTTGTTGGACATGGTCAGGTCAATGATGAATCATGTGAATCTTCCCAAGTCCTTTTGGGGTTATGCACTTCAGACAACTGTTTACTTGTTAAACAGAATGCCTACAAAGGTAGTCTCAACTACTCCATATGAGATATGGAATAGTAAGAAACCTCATGTATCTTACTTAAAGATATGGGGTTGTCCTGCTTATGTGAAGCGGACTGTATCAGACAAATTGGATGCTAAGTCTGATAAATGTCTATTTATTGGATACCCTAAGGAAATGAGGGGTTACCAATTCTATCATCCTGTGGAACAAAAGGTGTTTGTTTCAAGGCATGCTGTATTTCTATAGAAAGAGTTTCTCTTGCAAGAAAATAGTGGGAGTGTCATCAAGCTTGAGGAGGCTCGAGAGACTCAAATAGACATTGATGAGATGCCTTGTGAAGCACAACAGCCGACAACTCATAGTGATGAGCAATCGGTTGGACCTATTGTAACACCACATTTTTGTAGATCTGGTAGAACACGCAATATTCCTGAGAGATATGGATTTCTTGTAAGTGAATCGAACGACGTGTTACTCATTGATGATGAGGAGCCTACCAGTTATGAAGAAGTGCTAACAAGTTCAGAAAGGGATAAGTGGCTTGGTGCCATGAAGTCGAAAATGGATTCCATGTATGACAACCAAGTTTGGAACTTGGTTGACCCACCTGAAGGCATAAAGCCTATAGGGTGCAAGTGGGTTTTCAAGAAGAAAACCAACATGGATGGTAATGTGATTACCTATAAGGCTAGATTAGTGGCGAAAGGATATCGTCAAAAGTAAGGTGTTGATTATGACGAAACCTATTCGCCTGTAGCTATGCTTAAATCCATTCGGATGCTCTTGGCCATAGCGGCTCATTATGATTATGAGATATGGCAGATGGATGTGAAAACAACTTTCCTTATTGGAAACCTGCTCGAGGACATGTATATGATACAGCCTGAGGGTTTCACATCGGTTGATAAAACCAAGGTATGCAAATTGCGACGGTCCATTTATGGATTGAAGCAAGCATCCAAGAGCTAGAATATCCGTTTTGATGAGACCATCAAAAAGTTTGTTTTCTCACAAAATCCAGACGAACCTTGTGTGTACAAGAAGGTTAGTGAGAGTGCAGTCATGTTCCTAGTATTATATGTTGATGACATATTACTTATAGGAAATGATGTTTCAATCTTACAGTGAGTTAAGGTTTGGTTATCCAAGACATTCTCCATGAAAGACCTGGGAGAAGCAACCTACATCCTCGGGATTAAGATCTATAGAGATAGATCGAAACGGTTGCTTGGTCTTTCACGATCTACTATATAGGCCGAGTGCTAAGAGGTTTAGCATGTCGGAATCCAAGAAAGGTTTCCTACCCATCGGGCATGGGGTACACCTTTGAAGTCTCGTGTGTCACGCACGAAGGCGAGAGGATTTGCATGAGTAAGATTCCTATGCATCCATGATAGGATCTATCATGTATGCTATGTTATGTACGAGGCCCGATGTATCGTATGCTCACGAGTGTCACGGCGGATACGATCGATCAAGAATGGATCATTGGGTGGATGTTAAGGCGATCCTTAAGTACTTAAGAAGAACTAAGGATGTGTTCCTAATATATAGAGAAGGGACATGGTGATACGCGGGTATACGGATGCGGCTTCGGACGGACAAGGATGATTCGGTCTCGGATGCGGATGTGTTCACCTTGAATGCGCGATGAGTTGGAAAAGTTCCAAACAAGACAACATGGCGGAATTCTGCACTGAGGCATAATACATTGCGGCTTGAAGCGTTTGGATCGAAGTTCGTTTATGAACTTGGTGTGATTCCGACCATTGTTGAAGCAATACCGGTCTCTGCGACAACAATGGAGCAATTACCTGAGCGAAAGAGCCAAGGTCTCATCAACGATCCAAACATGTGTCCGCGCTATCATCTTATCAGAGAGATCATCAGTAGGAACGAAATACAAATCGAGAAAATTCCCACTGAAAGGAACTTAGCGGATCCTTTGACTAAAGCATTACCTCAAAGTAAGTTTGAGGGTCATGTTAGAGCTTATGGTATTGAATACCGTAGCGATTGGCATTAGGCCAAGTGGGAGTCTGTTAGTAATATATGAGAGATGTCCTAAGGCAATCGCCTTATGTATGAACCATTTATATGATAAATGAAGATTCACTATTTGAGTATACATGTTTCATGTATTTGATTGGATCTTAAACTCATTTACTGAATGTCCACGATGCGATTCACAACATGAGAGAATTTGTGATTGGATCACAACTAGTGAGTATCTCTACATGTGTAATTGTGATGTATCGAAAATATCCCTAGTCGATGAATTGATGAATTTGGACACCATCAATTCGATTACATCGAGACTAGCAGGGTAAACTCCTTGGTGTATCAAGCGGTGATTCTCACTTTGGTGGAGACATTGTGATGTCCGGAGTTAATCGTGGATGCTAGTTATGGTAACTAGTTCATTGGAGTGACCAACCGTAAGACTTCATATGGTTCTCTGCATATATAGATATGTCAATGAAGTTCTTACTGTAGCTTAAGTGCGATGTTCCTTTGACTTGTGGTATTCAAGTCATCTTGATCATGGAGACTTATGCTTTGACATCTTAAGCAAACATCTCTAAGGAGATGTGGACCCGGGATGATTGGGTATAAGTCGAAATGATCGAAGGTGTTTGAATAGCCTATAAAGGATTCACCACTCCTTGCGAGGAGATGTATACCCATGGCCTCTCGTCGGATTGTTACTAAAGTCTTTGGCCAAAGCATTATATGTTTAGAGTAAGGTACTCTTCGATACATGTGGAGTAACTAAAATCCGTAGGATGAGGAAATGATACTTGGGCTAGGTGTGACGTAGTCAGCCTAGTGGGGACTGACACTATAGACCATGTCCTGAACCAAGTGGGTATAAGATGAGTGAAGGGAATGGGGCACGAATCATTCGAGCTGCTGAAGGGTTTCAGAAATAGTTCTGGATCAACCGTTGATCTTTTCGATTAATTGGGGATCATGATGTACTACTAGGTGCCACTCATGATCGTTCTATAATTAATGGTTAATTATAGACGGCCAACATAAACCGAGAACCTATTTGGTCACACACATAATGAGCGTAATCCAAAGGATTTAAAACGAGCTTGAGAATGGGATTCTCAGACCGAAAGAAACTAGATTTGGTTGGACCAAACATGAAGTGAGCATGAAATCGTTTCAGTCGCAATGGAAGCGTGGATGGGCCGTGTCTTATGAAGACATAATGGATGAACCAAAATGGTTTGGTTCTAATCCAATGGAGGAGAATAAACCAAAGGGGTTGGTTTATTTTAAACGAATGAACCAAAAGTTGGTTCGGTTCGTTTTAACTTAAAATAAACCAACATTGTTTGGTTTATTTTAACTTATCTTAATGGAGCGGGCTAACATGCCTAATGGTTATGATCCAATAACCATTGAGAGAATTAGTTCTCTATAAAAGAGGGCTTAAGGGATAATTAAATCCTAATCCAAAACCCTAGCAATAGTTGCCACCCACCTCTCCTTGGGGCTCTCGGTGCCAACCCCCATTACCGCCCAGCCCCTTGTGCCGCCGTCCAGCTCCTTGCCGGCATCCAAGCTTCAGCCGGTGATCCTCCGGCGACCCTCCGGTGATTTTCCTAGGCTTCGGTGATAAGGTGAGCACTTGTCTTCCCTTGTTTGGCCGGCGCCTACTCCTCCACCAAAGCTGTCCAGTTTTCTGGACAGCTTGTTCTCTTCTCGTCGGAGCGTCGTTTGGACGATGGTTAGAGCTCCGACAGTGCCTAACTTACCGGGGATTCGATCTCCAGTAATCCTCTGAGGTGGAGGACGAAGGATTCGTCAATCGGTTGACGAATACCTCTCCGGAGAAGCGAGTTTTGAGGACTCATTTTGGATCCGAATTTGGATTCGGATCGTGATCATCTCTCGATCACGTCGTCTTCAACACGAGGCTAGTAACCCGTACGAAGACGAAGCTCGTGGCTTAGCAAAGTCATCCTAAGGATACTCGGCGTGGATACGGATAGAGACGATTCTAGCGAGGATCGTTCCGGTTGATGCCGTTCCCGCTACATGTAATACGAAAGGTATAACGTAGTTAAATTTCCTTTTATTGTAAATTTAAATTTACGGTTATGTCTACACTTGTTGTACTATGCATGCGTGTGTTGTGTGTGTTGTAATAAATGTAGATTTATTATTTTTATTTCTTCCGCTGTGCACATGTTTACGAAACATGTACGAACACACACTGGCCGCGGTGTCGGAAACCCAACAGAATCGGAGACCGTGGATTAGCGGCGTAGCCGTGAACCACGTTATACTATCGTGTTAGCGTTTGTTTTATTGTTATTTCCTTTTGCTTGTCTTTGTTGTTTCCATTGCGCTAATCTTTTGTAGACGAGCAAAATCCACCATTCAAGTAAAGAGGGCTATTCACCCCCCTCTAGCCGGCCGTTCGATCCCCTACAAGTGGTATCAGAGCAAGGTCGCTTGTCGAGGACTAACCGCCGCAACAAGCACTTCATCAAAAGATGGTCGACTCAAATATTCATCCGCCGAAGTTCGATAGAGAATTCGCTTTGTGGAAGAAGCAAATAGAGGTATTTTTCGAAACGGATTTTGATATTATAATTACAATGGAATCCGGTTTCATTTTGCCTAGGGATGAAGAAGGGAAGCCAATAGAGAAGTCAAGGTGCACCAAGAGGCAAAAAGAGGAGCACCTTGCAAACTCAAAAGCCAAGCACCATCTATACAATGTGGAAGCCATGAGCTTGGAGCATCCGAGGGACCGCCGGACAAGGAGCTTGGAGTGACGCCGGAGGAAGTAGACTTCGAGGCAAGAGATGCGAAGGAGCATTGCAAAGTCGTGCGCCTGATGCTGCCGAGGGACGTGGCCGCGGACGAAGATAACTTCGAAGGCGAGGGACTCTGAGAGATGAGAGCGAATGTAACCCGGGAAGGGGTAGTAGCTCTTAGGTGAAACTTGACCATTTGGCTAAGTGTCGGATGAGATTTCTCGACACCAGTCGACTGCCATTAAATGGCAGTCGACTGCTCTAAGTCGAACATAGTTCGACCGTATTCGATCGTTGTTTTGCGTGATGATCGCCATATGTGGGCGATCATGGAACCATATCGATCACAAGGCGCAATCGATCGGGTAGAAAGGGTTTGGCCGCGAATCGCCGCGCCGGGCGATCAACTACGGGGTAGCATCGATGGGTTCCATCAGTCGACTGCCAAGTGTTCCGTTGGACTACAACGGTCGGGATCCGACGTGTTCGAAGGTCGTTGTAGTGGCAGCAGTCGACTGCCAAGGGCAGCAGTCGACTAGTGGCGGCCAACGGGAAGAAAAGCTTCCTCTTTACAAAAGGAGAGGGTGTGGAGCTTTGAGGGGCTCAAATATTCATCCGCCGAAGTTCGAAGGAGAATTCGCTTGGTGGAAGAAGCGAATGGAGGTATTTTTCGAAACAGATTTTGATATTATGATTACAATGGAATCCGGTTTCGTTTTGCCTAGGGATAAAGAAGGGAAGCCAATAGAGAAGTCAAGGTGGACCAAGAGGCAAAGAGAGGAGCACCTTGCAAACTCAAAAGTCAAGCACCATCTATACAATGTTTTCTCAACAAGAACTAAATAGAATTGGAGATTGCCTAAGTGTCATGGAGATGTGGGAGAAGCTAGTAGAGCTTCATGAAGCTACCTCGGAGGCTAAACTTGCAAGAAGAGATCTCCTCCGCTCCCAATTATCCAACATAAAATTAGAAAAGGGAGAAAAGGTAACTTCATTGCATTCTAGGTTTAAAGAGATTTTAATTGGGCTAACAAGTGTAGGTGAAAAGCTATCCAACTGGGATATGATAATGAAAGTCATAGATGCTGTTCCCCGATCATCCAAGTGGAGTTCAATGGTGGACTCATTTTATATTTCAAAGAATCTAGAGGTAAGTACTCTAGATGAATTTTTTTCCACTATGGAATTGCATCAATCTAGGCTTGAAGGAGTAGTAGAAGAGCCAAGAATTCAACCATCAAGAGGAGTATCACTTTTGGCCAACAAGGGGAAGAAGAAGATAGAGATCCCCTCCTCCTCCGATGATGAAGCATCTTCCTCCTCCTCCATGGATAGCACGGAAGAAGCATATATGGTAAGGAGGGTAAGGCGTGCATTAAAAGGTTTTAGATTTAATAAATCTAATGATAGGAATAGAAGACCAAGGGGGAAAATTATTTGCTACAATTGCCAAGGAGAGGGACACATAAGGGACAATTGTCCTCTCCTAAACAAGAGCAAAGAAGAAAGGAAGAAGAAGGAAGAAAAGAAGAAGAAAAAGGGGAGCAAAAAGAAGGAAGAAGAGAAGAAGGCTAAAGAAAAGGGGAAGGCCAAGGCATTCAAAGCAAAGACATGGGATGATCTTCCTTCCTCATCTTCATCCGAAGAAGAGGAACAAGTCTACTCCAACCTTGCATTGATGGCCTTCGACGACTTGGATTGCTCCTCCACCGAAAATGAAGAATCAAGCTTAAGTGGAGATAGCTCAAATGAAGGGGGAGCCTCCTCATCCGAAGAAGAAGAGGACATGGAAACTATGGTAACTAACCTTTCACCCCATAAGATAGTTTCCATGATTTCTAGTCTTACTAAGTATTTATTTAGAGCTAAGAAAAAGAATAAGAGCATGCTAGATCAAATTAAGGACTTAGAAAATAAACTAGAAAAAGCATGCTTAAATGAAAATGAAAATGTTTCTTCTTGTCATGATGATGCATGCTCACATGAATATATGGCATTTAATGTTAGTGATGCATGCATGGATGAAAATAGGGCTTTAAGGGAAAAGGTAGATTATTTAACCAAAGCCCTAGAAAAATTCACTATTGGCTCAAATACATTGAACATGATAATTGGGAGCCAAAGAGCAAGCTTTAACAAAAAGGGCCTAGGATATAAAGAAAAGAAAATTGAAAAGGCCTATAAATGTCTAATTGCTAGGGGACAAGATAAAAAGAAGGTAATTGCTAGAAAATAGATCCCCAAGGAGTACTTAGTGAACCCAATAGGAAAGAACTTATTTTGGGTTCCTAAATCCATCCTTAAGGGTTAGGAAAACCCTAGGATAGTCAACCAAATGGAATTTACCTATATCTTATTTTTGGTTGACTTAGGATGGCGGGACAACATTTTTGAAATAGTGTTGGGTGATGATAATGTGTCCAAAATAGATAATAATACTTAAATCATGATATAATACCTAATGCATGATAACAATTCAATGAATACATGTGTTTCATGATCATAATGTGAAATTAATTCATATATATCTTTATGATCATGTGAATTGTTAGGATGATACTTAACCTTGATAGAATTGCATGAATATGATGGTTAAGTATATACAAACACCTTTAGGATACATCTCACACACACTATAGGCTACCTTGATTGAAAACTTAGCATGAGTGAGATGTTAGGATGATACAAATGTCCACTAATGCCTATGACATTTAGATGATCATTTAAGGTATCAAAATATCAATAATAGACCAATCATGGGGAAGGCTTAGGTTTAATTCATAGACATATTGGCCAAAGATCATGGTTGGATATTTCACATGTTTTCAAAACAATTTCTTACCCTAAAATCTATGTATTCATGTTTTGAAATAATTGGATGCAAAACTAGGTAGTAAACTTGATACTAGAATAATCAAAAACCTAGTGGTTTTTAAAGCTTTTGGATTTTTTGCAAATACTTGAAAATATAATGATTTTTCATAGGCAACTATTTTTCATTGATATATATACTTACAAGAAATATGTTTCCCAAATTTTATGATTTTTCGAATTTTTTGGAATTTTTAACGCATTTCTGAAATTCATCCAGAAAAATCAGAAATTCCGATATGCTTGTGCCAGTCGACTAGTAGTCTGAACCAGTCGACTGGTGCCCTGAAAATCAGAACAGTAAAGGCTGAATTCAGATTTTAAACCAATTTTTGGTACTCTCTTTCTATTAGACTTGATGCCATGAGTTTACAACTTAGTATTAATCTTTTTTGATGGTGTCAAAGGGGGAGAAATAATTGTGTTTAAGTAAATTATGATAGGGGGAGAAATATGTATAGGAGTTTCATGGATTAAGGGGGAGTTTCATGTTGCTATATTATGTTTATGTTTACATGCTTTCTTACCTTATAAATTTCTATCAAATGTTTTTACCTAACTTAAACAGATTGCCACACATCAAAAAGGGGGAGATTGTTAGGGCAATCTCTTGCCGTGATATGGTTTCGATGTGTGTGGTAAAGGGTTTAAGTTAGGTTGTTAGTGTGATTTGATATGTGCGTTGGAGTCTTGCAGGACTTAGTAATTCGCATGTGGAGCCTAGGCGAGTTTTCACATCTCATGACTCGGTCCTTGAGTCGGTGAAGGATGACTTTGCGGACGCCGTGAGCTTGGAGCATCCGAGGGACCACCGGACGAGGAGCTTGGAGTGAAGCCGGAGGAAGTAGACTTCGAGGCAAGAGACGCGAAGGAGCATTATAGAGTCGTGCACCTGATGCTGCCGAGGGACGTGGCTGCGGATGAAGATAACTTCGAAGGCGAGGGACTCCGAGAGATGAGAGCGAATGTAACCCGGGAAGGGGTAGTAGCTCTTAGGTGAAACTTGACCATTTGGCTAAGTGTCGGATGAGATTTCCCGACACTAGTCGACTGCCATGAAATGACAGTCGACTTCTCTGAGTCGAACGTAGTTCGACTGGTTGTTTAATCGCCGACTACCATATGTGGACGATCGATCGCAAACTCATCGATCGGCCAAGGCAGCTGATTGGTAGAAAAGGGTTTGGCCACGAGACCGCTCGTAGCCGATCGGGCTCGACTATGGAGGGTAGCTGATCGACTGATGGGTTCCATCAGTCGACTGCCAAGTGTTCCGTTGGACTACAACGGTCGGGATCCGACGTGTTCGGAGGCCGTTGTAGTGGCAGCAGTCGACTGCCAAGGGCAGCAGTCGACTGGTGGCGGCCAACGGGAAGAAAAGCTTCCTCTCTATAAAAAGAGAGGGTGTGGAGCTTTGAGGGGCTAATGCTTATGCTCTAAGTGATCTTCCAAGTGCCCCACAAGCTTTAAACTCTTCTTACTTGTTTTTACTTCATTCTTATTGTAAGAAGAGTGATCTTGATTGTAAAGGTTACCTCCACCTAGCTTGGTGCAAAGGAGAGACCATTAGTGGATTGGTTTTGGCGGAGTGATTCACCGAGGATGAATCGGAGACCGTGGATTAGCGGCGTAGCCGTGAACCACGTTATACTATCGTGTTAGCGTTTGTTTTATTGTTATTTCCTTTTGCTTGTCTTTGTTGTTTCCATTGCGCTAATCTTTTGTAGACGAGCAAAATCCACCATTCAAGTAAAGAGGGCTATTCACCCCCCTCTAGCGTGATTCGATCCCTACGATACGATCGGTGATTGGTAGAAGCGAATGACTTATCTTGTGATTAGTCGACTGTTGCTCGAGAATTCGGGCACAGAATGGAGTCAAGACTCAACTGTGGGGCTAGCAGTCGAGTGAAGGCTTCGTCAGTCGACTGATGGGTATGATCAGTCGACTGATGATGGATCCGTTGGATCTTTCCAGCGTGGATCTAGCCGTTGTCTCACGAAAACAGTGGCATCAGTCGACTGATGGTCCCGAGTAGTCGATTGATCAGCGATTTCTAGCCCAGGTTGCAGCTTTAAATGAAGCTCGTGGAGGAGAAAATCACTGCCGGTTCTTGAGAGCTTTTAGAGCAATTTGTTACTTCAAATCAGGGTCTCCAAGTGCAAGTCAAGCAACCAAGCATTCAGGCAATCAAAAGCAAAGTGTTGTAAAGTTTTCTTTACTTGTCTTTTGTATTTGTATTGTATCTTACTTGTATTATTTCTTACTATTGTAAGATAACTTGTACAAGGTTTCTCCACCTCCGGATTGTTCCGAGAAGGAGTTATTTGTGATTAGTGATTGCGTGTGCATCACTAGAGCTCTTTAGAGCTCGATCCGTGGAGTAGGAACCGTTCGGTTTCGAACCACGTTATATGCTTTTGTTGTGAATTGTGTTTGTCATATTTCATTATTGCTATTTGTTTTATTTCCACTGCGCTAACGAGATTTGTAGACGAATGCAATTGAATTCCATCACGCAATGAATTGACGCTATTCACCCCCCTCTAGCGGTCACAAATCTTCTACAATTGGTATCAGAGCTCGGAGCTCTTCTACGGATTAACCGCCAGGAGCTAAAGAAGCTAGAGGGAAGATGGAATTCCAAGACAAGCTTGGATGGGACATCAATACTCCACCACCATACGACCGGGAAGATTTTTCAGCGTGGAGAGCAAGAATGGAGACATTCTTGATGATGGATATAGATGATTGGTTCATCCTCGTAGAAGGCTTTGAACCTCCTAGGGATAAGAAGGGAGAGGTCCTAAAATTGAAGAAGTGAACCCAAGAGCAATGCCAAAAGTTCAAGACCGAAGTTAAGGTAACAAAACTTTTGGAAGATTTAATCCCTAATGATGGTTTGTGCAAGCTAGGGGATTACATGGATGCTAAGGAGCTATGGAGCAAATTGGCAAGATTCCATGAGGAGCCTCAATCCAAGAAGAAAAGGAAGAGGAAGAAGAGAGCTCATCCTCACAAGCAAGTGAGGATTCGGAAGTTGAGGAGGAGTCAACTTCCGGGTCGGTGGAAGAGGAAGAGGAAGAATTGGAGGAGACCTCCTCCTCTAGAATTGAGGGGGAGGAGATTAGAGCATCCTCAACACCGGAGCAATAAGAAGAACCATCTACATCCGGTAGAGAGGAAGAGCAAGCTCAAGAGAACCTCACCACCACCCTAGGTAACTCAAGCATGTCAATTAATAATAAAATTAATATTATATTCTTTGAGTGTAGGGAAGTTGGACACTACAAGAGAAAGTGCCCAAAGAAAGTAAAGAAAGCTCCTCCAGCACCTAAAAGTCAAGAAAATTCAAAGGATGTCGGTATTCCCACCAAGAAGAGCAAGGAGCACATTGTGTGCTTCAAATGTTGACAACCGGGACACTATAGGAGCCAATGTCCTAGGAGAAAGGAAAAAGCATCACATGTAGGGGGGGGGGGGGGGGAGGGGCTAAGGCTAACCCTAAGGTATTTTTCAATAATGCACCTTCTAGTTTTTATAGTAAAAAGCATGCTAGAAATAATGATAATTCACTTGCTATTGCCCATGAACATAATCATGCTACTAGGAACGACAAATATTTTTGCCTAAGAGCTAAGAATATTCATTTTAATAATAAGGAGAAATTCGAGACTAATGTCCCTAAAATAAATTTATCTAAAGAAAAATCTAGGTTAAATAATTCTAGACCGATTCTACCTAGGGAGACAATTAGAAAGGTACAAGAGCACCTAGGTTTAAACCCCAAATGGACTAGGCATATGCCTAGGAAGAACCATGCCCAAGGATTAAATCAAAATTCTAAAATTGAGCAATTAGAGATTGAAAATCAAGTCTTGAGGTCAAGGCTTGAGAAACTTGAAAAGACCCTTAAGATTATGCAAAACCAAATAAAAGGTTCAAATGGTCAAAGTCAAGAGTCTAGGACCAAGAGTCAAGGCCTAGGGCATAGGAGACAAAAGTCAACTAAGGGAAAGAAAGATTTGGGTCACAAACCTAAGCATAAGGTGGCTTATCATAGTGTTCCATTTGATTATGGAACACAAACAAGGTCTAGAAAGATCAAGGTCAATAGGAAAGTCATCCCTAGAGTTGACCATGGTGTGTGCTTGGTGGCCAAGGTTTCCATGAAACCTAGGAAGACCACTAGGAAGGTTACTAGGGAGGCAATCCCTAAGGTTAACCTAGTCAAGACTAAAATGACCAAGGCTAACAAGCCTAGAAGGGTCATTAGGAAGGTATCTAGGGAGGTTATCCCTAAGGAATACCTAGTAAACCCTAGGAGCTCAAATAGATTTTGGGTTCCTAAGAGCATGATCGATTCACGCTAGATGGGGTTAGGGCGTGCCAACTTTAAATGGAAGGGTAGTTAACCTAACCATGGTAAAGGTGGCACTTTAGGTCATTTTCATGGTTATGGTTGCCTTGGGAATGTGTTTTGATCTTGAATCCTAAAACCTTTTAGGATGTACCAATATTAACTAAGAAGTTTGATAAATCAATCAAATTGGTACAACTTAGATCTAGAGGTCATAGTGTGTCATTTTGGGTTTTGACACACTTTGGGAATTAGTGTATCAAGAAAATTGTCTTAAGGCTTAGAAATTATATTTAAGATTGATACTCAAGTACTACACATCTTAATGTCTCATACTTACCATGCTTCATGTGTTTTACCATATGTTTGCATGGAAGGAATGTTTATGGTGTATTGCATCTCACAAAATAGGTCATTCACTTTGATTGTGTATTTCAACACTTAGAAAGGGTGAGATGTTAGGATTTGAAACTATTGGATGTTAATGCTTGTGAAAATGAAATAAAATACCAAAATACATGAACATAGGCATAACATTAATATATTCGATATACATGAATAAACATGGTAAAATGAAACAAATTGAGTGAAGAAATCAAAATTCACTTAATGTCAGAATTGGAAATCAGATATCAATCGACTGATACAGTATATCAGTCGACTGTTAACCCTATAGCACGACACCACGAGCCCAGCAGTCAAGTGCTGCTTCCAGGACTCGACTGATTTGTACATCAGTCGACTGGGAATCTTCATCAGTCAACTGATGGTATTGTTCATCAAGGCAGAAGAGCCAACAGTCGAGTGGCTCGTCTAGCAGTCGAGTGCTGGTCATATCAGTCGACTGACGACCACTATCAATCGACCGATGTTACTGTAGCTCGACACAGAATGTTCAACAGTCGAGTGCTGAGCCGGAGCAGTCGACTGCCAGTTCGGTGAACCACTCACTAACCCGCCAACAGTCGACTGATGTCACATGTCAGTCGACTGGAGTCGTGATTTTATAACGCTGAACCGCTAGGGTTCGGCGTCTTCATGCCCTCTTCACGCGATTTTCTTCTCTGATCGTCTCCAAACTTCTCCGACCATCCTTCCCGCATCCACGTCGGCGACCAAAAGCCTTAGGTTTGAAAGTTATCCTTCTCATTTGTGTTTTGGTCGCTCTAATGGCGTCTCACAACCTTAGGTTTCTTCTCCGGCGATTTTCCTTGTGTTAGGGTTCTGACAAGATCCTCCTTCCGGCGATCTTCCGGTATTCTCTCCAGCAAACCGACTGCCCAGTTAGGCCCTCACAACCATCTAGTAATGACACCAAAGTATATCTCTATACCCTTTAAACCCTAATTTTCTTTTACACCACATTTTGATCTAATCATGTATTTGTGTCATTACATTGCATTGCATTGCACTCATCATATAATCATGTAGAAGACAGCGTAGGAATGACCCAAATGAGGATGGATCACGTTTGTACCAACCGATGGAGGTTAGGTACATCGATGACCGATTTTTTAGACACTACTATAGTGATATCATTGAGATTCTACTGCACTATCAGCTCATGAAGATTGCTCTGTGTACTCATGCTATTAATGATGATCTCCTCAAGAAATTTTACCAAAACTTGAGGAAGGTAGACAATGGCCCTACCTACACCACTCGCGTTGCAAAACGTGACCTGGAGTTCACTCTTGCGATCTTGTAGGAGTTCCTAGAGTGTAGGCCATCGGATGATACCTTCATCTTTTATCCTACCTTTGATGCACCTCTTCCTGCTCCTTTTGACCACATTTCATTAGATTCCATGCATGAGCACCTCTTCCGCCATCCTCGGCCACCAGCTCAGAACCTTTTTCCTATCAGTGAGTTATCTGCACCTGACAATGTTCTTTACAAAGTCATTGTTGGGTGCTTCCTTCCTATTGTGACTCGGGGTCTAGCCAAGATTCGGCCTCCCCATCTCTTCCTCATGTATGTCATGCACCATAGGTTAGATGTGAACATTGCATTGAACATGTTTCATTGCATTGTCCATTTCATATCCCATGTACAAGAGAAAGTTCATATGCCTTTTGGACATATTATCACTGCATGGTTAGAGTCCATAGGCATTAACATATCCAGGAGATTGCTGAGGGCGCTATCTGAAGTATACGACTGCATCTCAGTGCGTAACTTCACTTTGGCTAGGCTGCGGACTGGAGATGGACAGATGGAGCTGATACCTCGGCCTCAACCCATGGCACGTGGGGAGCCACCTCTAATGCCTGGAGAGCCTGTAGGACAGTATGAGGGGCCCAATGCTGCTGACGAGGATGACCATATGCCAGCAGATGCACTAGCAGCAGGTCTTTCAGATCGTGTTGCATAGCTGGAGATCAGATTCGGGTATTACGAGCAGTCTGTTGACTCACGACTGATGAAGATCATATCGGGGTAGTCCTCCATGAGTCGGTAGCTTAGTCAGATGGAGGAGCTGTTGGATTATCCGAGCCGTAAAAATCACTTTTTGCGTTACGAAAACCCCAGAAGTCGGTCACGGATCCGTGCGAAGGAAAATAAAAATGCATGTACATGTTTAAAACCTTTAGATCTACACTAGACCTACATGTTAAGAGTTTACCCTTGAAGCGATGCCCTTCGCTTATCCCGCTCGTCCAAACGGGTTGTCGAAACTCGAGAGTGTCATGTTTACACTCCTCTATTGGTATCCACACGAGCAATAGGTGGAGAAAAGACAATCTTGAGTGTGCTAGCACTCCTTGAAGTCCACGGAAAGATGAGGAAGAAAGGAGAGAGCTTGAGGGAAGAACCAA
This sequence comes from Wurfbainia villosa, assembly GCA_025175895.1. Taxonomy (NCBI): domain Eukaryota; kingdom Viridiplantae; phylum Streptophyta; class Magnoliopsida; order Zingiberales; family Zingiberaceae; genus Wurfbainia; species Wurfbainia villosa. The sequence continues at coordinate 38,625,962 of CM045986.1, forward strand.
GGAAGAAGATGAAGTTACCACACCAAATAACTTCACACACTAAACACCACTAAGTGACCGACCACTTCATGGAGGGGTATTACATGCATGCATGTAACTCCAAGAGCCAATGGCTCTTGGTCTCCCTCATGAGGTGGCACCCCATGATAAGTCCATGATGATGTGGAACATTATCATTGGTCGGCCCACATGCCAAGCCACCATGACATGACAATTGGTCCAGTCAAAATTGATCATTCATCTTCCCTCTCAAGTCAAGTCAAACTTAACCTATTATCTCCCATGGTTGATCAAATCTAACCACTTGATTCAAGTCAATTTGATTTAATGAATCTTTATTCATTATTCTAAATTGACTCAATGAATCAAATCTAAATTAGACTCATTCAATACTTGAATCAAATTGAGTCTAACTCAATTAGTCTAATTTGGATTACTCTTAATCCAATTTGGTTCATCCCATGAACCTAATCCTCATGGTTCATCATATGAACCTAATCTCCATCTAATTGCCCTTTGTGTGTGACCCTATAGGTTCTTGTAACATTGGCAATGTCCCTAAACCGATTTAGAAACATAAGCAATGAGCGGTATCTAGCAACACATCATTGCTACCTAAGTTACAAGAGTGTTGAGATCCAACATCACCTTTGTGACTACTTATTGTGACTCTCACAATATGTGATAATGTCCCTCTATCCTTGACATCTAGATTGACTAATTGAGGCATAGACCGTGTCATCCTCGGTATAATCTATATCTTGAACTCCAAGTAGACTCACTCTAATCAAATGAGCTCAATATCTCATATTGACTCATTTGGGCATGGTCATGCACTTCGTGGTCTCACTCTATCAAAAATAACGATGTCACTCCTGTCATATAGGAGGGATAGATCCCATCTACATCACTCACATCCCTCCACATAATTTGTTACATACCCAGTAATCGTCTTTATGGTCCACCCATTTACGGGTGATGTTTGATGAAGCCAAAGTATGAAACTCCTTATGTAGGGAACCATGGTGACTTCAGGTCCAAGGACTAATAGTCATACTAATAGTCACATGAGAAAGTATATGACAATCATATAACGATCCATGACACTTTCTCATGGCGGGTCATTCAGTATACATTCTTCAATGCATACCCATGTGTCAACTTGATATCTCATATCCATGACTTGTGAGATTAAGTCATCGAGTTGACCTACATGCTAGTCTCTACGCATTAACATTGTCCCTGAATGTTAATACTTGACCAAGAATAATTAAGAGTAGTGTTTTCTATATCATCTCATTATCGATTTAAACAATTGATTGATATAGATAAGAACTTTCTACTCAAGGATGTTATTATATTTAGTTATTTGGCACCAATACAAGTAAATATAATAATCATGCCTTTATAAATAGGAATATGATACAATAAAGTCTCTACAATAATCATCACATGACTGACTCTAGGGTTTTCACTAACAATCTCCCACTAGCACTAGTGTCAATCACCGTAGTATCTAATACCTAATGACCTAGTGTGACCATCATGATTTTTCTATGCCAAAGCCTTGGTCAAGGGATCTACGATGTTAGCCTCTGTGGGTACTCTGCAAATCTTCACATCTCCTCTATCGATAATCTCTCGAATGAGATGGAAGTGTCGTAGTATGTGTTTGGTCCGCTAGTGTGAGCAAGGTTCCTTAGCCTGTGCAATCGCTCCATTGTTGTCACAATAGAGCTCTATAGGATATGCTATGCTATGAACCACCCCAAGTTCAGTAATGAACTTGCGGATCTAAATTGCCTCCTTTGTTGCCTCTGATGCAGCGATATACTCGACCTCTGTTGTAGAATCAACAACTGTGTTATGCTTCGAACTCTTCCAACTCACAGCGCCACTATTCAAGCAAAACACGAACCCTGACTATGATCTATAATCATCCTGGTCAGTTTGGAAGCTGACATTGCTGTAACCCTTTACAGCTAGCTCCTCATCACCTCCAAATATCAAGAAATATTCTTTAGTTCTTCTCAAGTACTTAAGAATATTCTTGACTGCTATCCAGTGACGCTCACTTGGATCTAACTGGTATCTACTCGTCATGCTCAAAGCATACGAGACATCAGGATGAGTATATAGAATGACGTACATGATAGATCCTATAGCAGATGCATAAGGGATCTTATCCATGCGGTCTCTCTCCTCTCTAGAAGAGGGACATTGAGTCTTCGAAAGACTCACACCATGTGACATTGGAAGAAGTCCCTTCTTGGAATTCTGCATGGAAAACCGTAGTAATACCGTGTCAATATATGTACTCTGACTTAGGCCAAGCAATCTCTTAGATCTATCTCTATAGATCTTGATGCCTAGAATACAGGTTGCTTCACCTAAGTCCTTCATTGAGAAGCACGCCCTCACCAAGTCTTCAGATCAGAGCGTAAGGGATGTCATTCTAATGAGTAGTATGTCATCCATACAATACAAGGAAGACAACGTGTTCCCATTAACCCTCTTGTAGACACAGGTTCATCTTCATTCTTGATGAAACCAAACTGATCGCATCATCGAATCAAGATTCCAGCTCCGAGAAGCTTGCTTTAGCCCATAAATGGACTTTTGCAACTTGCATACTTTCCCAAAGATGTCAGGATCTACAAAACCTCAGTTGTGTCATGTACACATCCTCGAGCAAGTTTCCATTCGTAAATGCGTTTTGACATCCATCCGCCAGATCTCATAATCGTGGTATGCAATAGCAAGCAAGATCCGAATGGACTTAAACATCGCCATCGAGAAAAGGTTTCATCATAGTCAATACCATGAATTTGCTTGAAACCTTTAGCCACCAATCGCCCTTATAGGTATGCATAAGTCCATCCATGCCGCCTTTTCTTAAAGACCCACTTACACCCAATGGGCTCAATTCTTCGTGGATCAACTAAAGTCCATACTTGCTTAGTGTACATAGATTCCATTTCGGATCTCATGGCCTCTAGACATTTCTCAGAATCTGGGCTCATCACAGCTTCCTGATAGGAGGTAGGCTCATTCTTAATGAGCATAACGTCATCATGGTCAAACAAGAGAAATGACTATCTCTCAGGCTGATGACGTACCCTATCATACCTGCGAAGAGGTAGGTCTACCTGAACAGGTGGTTGTTCCACAACTCTTTGTGCAACAAACTCATCACCCACAACACTTTATGGTTCCTGTTCAACATCCATCAAGGCCTCAGTGTTATGGTCCACATCTTGAATTTCTTCAAGATCGAACATACTCCCACTAGTTTTTCTAGAAACAAAGTCCCTTCCTAGAAATACCCCAGTCTTTGCCACAAACACTTTGTGATGACTGGGTATGTAGAACTAATATCCCTTCGTCTCCTTGGGATATCCAACAAAATAGCACTTATCGAATTTGGGTCCCAGTTTGTCTGAGACTTGACGTCGAATGTAAGCCTCACAATCCCAAATCCTCATGAAAGACATCTTGGGATTTCTCTCTGTCCATATCATATATGGTGTCTTTATCATAGCCTTGGATGGTACATGGTTAAGTGTGAAGGCTGCTGTGTCTAGAGCATATCCCCAAAAGGATATAGGAAGATCTGTGTGACTCATCATAGATCGTATCATATCTAATAGGGTACGATTCCTCCTTTCAGACACATCATTCCACTGTGGTGTTCCAGGAGGAGTGAGTTGGGATAGAATCTCACACTCAGCTAGATAGTCACGAAACTCATGGCTAAGGTATTCACAACCTCGATCTGATCGAAGTATCTTAATACTCTTGCCAAGCTGGTTTTGTACTTCATTCTTGAATTCTTTGAATTTTTTAAAGGATTCTGATTTATGTGTCATCAGATACACATAACCATATCTAGTGAAGTCATCAGTAAATGTAATGAAGTACCTATAACCACCTCTAGTAGCAACATTGAAAGGATCACATACATCACTATGTATAAGTCCTAACAAGTCTATTGCTCTTTCGCTGTGTCCGCTAAAGGGAGTCTTGGTCAACTTTCCTAGAAGGCAAGACTCGCATGTCTCATATGATTCAAAATCAAATGAGTCCAGCAGCCCATCCTTATGGACCTGGGATAAGCGATTCTCATTTATGTGACCTAAGCGACAATGCCAGAGATAGGTTTGGTTCAACTCATTTGACTTAAACCTTTTGGTACTTATGTTATAGATGGGGCTCTCTAAGTCTAGAAAGTAGAGTCCATTCATTAGAGGTGTACTACAATGGAACATATCATTTAAATAAACTAAACAATATTTGTTCTTTATTATAAATGTAAATCCTTTCTTGTCCAAACAAGAAATTGAAATTATGTTCTTAGTCAAAGCAGGCACATAACAACATTCATCTAGTTCTAGTACAAGCCCAGAGGGAAGAGATAGATTATAAGTTCCTAAAGCAACAGCAACAACCCTTTCTCCATTGCCTACTCGTAGGTCCACCTCGCCCTTCATCAATGCCCTGCTATTTCTCAGTGCCTACACATTGGTACAAATGTGAGATGCACATCCGATATCTAATACCCATGATGAAGAAATAGATAGATTGACTTCTATAACATTTATACCTGAAGAAGAAGTCTCACTTCTCTTCTTCTTAAGATCTTCCAGGTATGCTTTGCAGTTATGCTTCCAGTGTCCAGCTTCCTTGCAGTGGAAGCAAGTCCCTTCTTTGGCCACCTCTCCTTTCGGTTTCAGTTCTTTGCCTTTGCCCTTGGCTTGGGACTTTCCCTTACCTTTAGGCTTGCCCTTGCCTTTCTTCTTTTGCACCATCAAAATGGAGTCAGATTTTCCCTTCTTAAGGTTGAGCTCAGCAGTTCTCAACATGTTGAGCATCTCAGGCAGTGGCTTATCAATTTCATTCATGTTGTAATTCATGACAAATTGATTGTAGCTTTGTGGTAAAGATTGTAAGATTAAGTTAGTGGCCAGCTCTTGGCTAAGTGGGAATCCCAACCTCTATAGGTTTTCTATGTACCCAATCATCTTGAGTACATATGGACCTACGGGAGTCCCATCTTGCATCTTGGACTGAAACAATGCCTTAGAGATCTCATATCTCTCGTGCCTTGCTTGTCCTTGATATAGTTGATGAAGATGTTCAACCATATCATAAGCATTCATGAACTCATGTTACTTCTGAAGCTCAGAGTTCATGGTCGCGAGCATGAGACAGGACACATCTAATGCATCATCTTGATACTTCTTGTAAGCATCTTTGTCAGTTCGCGAGGCAGTGACAGGAGGTGCCTCCGGAATGGGCTGCTCCATGACATACAGTTTCCTTTCTTGGGTGAGAACGATTCTCAGGTTCCTGTACCAGTCCAGGAAATTAGCTCCATTGAGCTTGTCCTTCTCAAGGACAGAACGCAGGGAGAGAGTGTTCGTATTTGTTGAAATGGTAATCTACAACATGCACAATGCAGAAAATTATTATCATATTCCATTTATCATTTAATTAAGCCTTTAATCAAATGATGCTCCTACTGAATTATAGGACTTTTGTAGAATCGAGTTATGGATGTGGTCAAACCACATTACTAGATTCTTACAAACTAGCTATAATTCTCGCGGGACAAGATCCACATCATACTATGCCTTGAGTTAGCTTTGGCTAAATCGCCCAAGACTTAGTATGATTGGTAGGTAACACATTACCGATTACATCTCTATAAAACTCTTGTTTATAGGATAAAGATCCACATTTACAAAAGACCTTGAGTTAGCTTTTGCTAAATCGCCCAAGATTTAGTGTAAATGCGATCTTATCCTATCTTTCCAACGGTTGGAATATGCCTATAGTTCAACTCGATCCAATTGAGTTAACTAGTTTTACTCAATCTAATTGAGCTCACTCTAACCCAAGTCATGATAGGCGGGACCAAGATTGTCCCTCCGCACCCTACCAAGATAATATGCGTTGCTTTGCTTTGGCAGATTCAACAACTACAAATGATCAAGGTATTGGTGCAATCGGCCCAGGTTAACTCGAGTTTGACTCGAGCAATACCTTGATAGTATTTTGATGATAGACAAAACTCATGACATGGGATTGTCATGGGAAAGTCCAACATGGTGTTGGCATGGAAAAGTCCAAAGCATTGCGAAGCCGTGTGCTTAGTGCTTGGTGAGAAATGCATTGCGAAGTCGTGCGCTTGGTGCATGTGAGAAGTCTTGAGGACTTGGTAAGTTCACTAGGCTCGGGGTCCTTGAGTCGGTGAAGGATGGCATTGCGAAGTCGTGCACTTGTTGCATCCGAGGGACCGCCGGACGGGGAGCGAATGGAGTGAGCCCAAAGGAAGCATACTTCTAGGGCAAGAGACGCGAAGGATGGCGTTGCGAAGCCGTGCGCTTGGCACATCTAAGGGACGTAGGCCGAGGGAAGAGAGAGCTTCGGTGGGGAACTCCATGAGGGATAAGGTGGACTTGGCAAGTGGCTAAGACTGAGTGTCGAAGGCTCAAACTTGATGTTTGAGGGTTTACCCGATGGTCGGATGCTCAAACAACTTGGTATTTGAGATTTTGCCCGATAGCAGTCGACTGGCATAGGTGGCAGTCGACTGATCCAAGTCGACTAGGGTTCGACTGGTGTTAGACTGCAGGTTTTGTGCTTGGCGATCGCGCCATGGATTAGCGATCGATGATGCAATGCGGCCGATCGAGGATGATGTGATGGGAGTGTCGTGAGCACTGTAACGCTCCATAGCCGTAGGCGATTGACTACTAGGTCACGATCATTGCCATGGTAGCGATCGGGTAGGTGATCCATTGGAACTTATCCAACGTGGATCTAGCCGTTGTGAGACAACGGCTACAGGGGCAGTCGGCTGGGGCCTTTTGGCAGTCGACTGCCGCGCGCGAAAATAGCTTGATGCAGGTTATAAATGGAGCTCAAGTGGGAGGATTTCGCCAAGACTTTAAGGAAGCTATTGGAGGGGAATTGCTGCTGCATTCCAGTCCTTCAAGAGCCATCCAAAGCAAGCAACAAGAAAGGGTTCAAAGCTAAGAGTTGTAAAGCATTCTTTACTTGTATTTCTTAGTGTCTTTGTATTTCTTGTAGTATTACTGTTGTAATAGTTTGTACGAGGTTTCTCCACCTCCGACGTGTTGTCAAGAAGGAGTTTGAGTATTGTCGTGTGCATCTCTAGAGCTCGTTGAGCTCACCCCGTGGAGTAGGAACCCTAAGGTTCCGAACCACGTATATAATTGCGTATTTTGTGTGCTTGTATTGTTGTTAGTATTATTATTGTTTCTATTGTTTCCGCTGCGCTAATGACAATCATAGACAAGCAACGCAAGAAGAACGAACGAATTACGTCATCAAACGAAAGAGGGCTATTCACCCCCCTCTAGCCGGCCAACACTACACTTCATCGATCCTACAAGTGGTATCAGAGCCAAGGTCGCTCTTCAAGGACTAATCACCGCGAGAGCACTACAAAATGGTTGGATTCATCCATCCACCGAAATTTGAAGGAGATTTTCTATGGTGGAGAAGAAAGATGGAGGTATATCTCGAAACTGATTTTGATGTTATGATTATTATAGAAAACGGTTTTGAGATGCCTAGGGACAAAGAGAACAAGCCCATTGAAAAATAAAAATGGACCCAAGACCAAATCAACGATTTCAAGACAAATCTCAAGGTAATAAAATTACTTAATGATTTGTTACCTAATCATATTTGGTCTAGATTGGGTGACTATAGGGATGCAAGGGAGCTATGGAATAAGATAATAAAATTCCAAGAAAACTCCCAATTGGCACAAGTAGAGGAGAATGCCGAGGAAGAAGCACCCACCACATTTGAAGATGTTGATGATTTAGTGGAGACCTCTACCTCTAGCATTGAGAGGGGAGGAAAGGATTTCTATTCCGGAGCAAGATCAAAATGAAGCTTCTACCTCTGGAAGAAGTGAAGAGGCCTCCACCACCTCCCTAGGTAACTCAAGTATTATAATTTTAAATAAAGATCAAATAATGTGTTTTGAGTGTAGGGAGAAAGGGCATTACAAGAGCAAATGCCCTAGATTGGCTAAGAAGAAAACACCGACACCAAAAGTCAACCCAAAGTCAAAGGATGCCGAAGTCCCCACAACTAGAAGCAAAGAGCACATTGTGTGTTTTAAATGCGATCAAAAGGGGCACTACCAAAGCCAATGCCCTAGGGAGAGGAAGAAAGGGCAAGAAGGTGTATCTCATATAGGGGGAGCTCCTAAAGCTAACCCTAAGGTAAATTTAAATTATGCACCTTTAATTCCTAAAGCTAAAAAACATGTTAAGAATTATTTTAGCTCTCTTGCAATCATTAATGAAAAACATGCTAGTAGGAATAAATATGTGTGTTTAGGTGCTAAGCATGTTAGTTTCTCTAAGGACAAACCTAGGACTCAAAACACTAGACCTATTTTACCTAAAGAGTCCATTAGAAGAGTTGAAAACCATCTAGACATTAACCCTAAGAAGGGTAGACACATGCCTAAGAAGAAGAACATTTCCCAAAAGATAAATGAAAATTCAAAATTGGGAAAACTAGAACTAGAAAACCAAGCCTTGAGGTCAAGGCTAGAAAAACTTAAGAAGACCCTAGCAATAATCACAAATTCGGTCAAGGGGTCTAATGAACAAAAGTCAAGGCCTAGGAAACAAGAACGGTCTAAGGACAAGAAGAGTTTGGGTCACAAACCTATGTCCTACCATAATGTTCCATTTAATTATGGAACAACATCTAGGTCTAGGAAATCCAAGGCTAATAGGGAAGTTATCCCTAAGTCTAGTCATGATATTTGTTTAGTGGCTAAAACCTCAAAGAAATCAAATGTAGCCACTAAGAAGGTCATTAGGGGAGTTACCTCTAGAGTTGACCTAGGAAAGACCCATCTGACTAAGGCTTCAAAGCCAAAAAGGGTCATTAGGAAGGTATCTAGGGAAGTTATCCCTAGTGAATACCTTGTTAACCCAAGGAGCTCCAATAGGTATTGGGTTCCTAGGAGCGTGATTGATTCACGCTAGATGGGTTAGGGTGTGTCAACCTTAAGTGGATGAGTAGTTAACCTAGCCATGATGAGTTGACACATTAGGATGTGCCAATATGTTTTGAGAAGTTGAAAAATGATTAAATTGGCACAATTAGGTCATAGAGGTTATGGTGTGCCATTTTGGGTTTTTGGCACACTAGGGAAATGAATGGTTTAAGGCAAAATGAATTTAATCCCTAGAAATGACAAATTGATTTTAACACTTAGGTATTCTATACCTTAGTATATTTTACTTGTCATGCTTTATTTGCCTTGCCATGTCATGACATCATTCTCATTTTTATCTATAAAAATGTCATGATCATGTTTAGACTTATTCTTTATATGTCATGTATGCTAAAATGTCATTCACATGCCATGACATCATGATTTTGGCATATGCTTTTATCTATATCATATCTATGCCATAATCATATCATGTATAAATTAAAATGAAATTAAGGACTATGACATGATTTGATGGGAATCAAATAATATTGTCTAGAAATATGCATGAGACCATTAAAGAACAAAACCCATATCTCACTAAAAACTTGACTTGTATGTGTTTTACACATCTAGATATAAGTGAGATGTTTAGGAAAAAGAAATTAAAGGTTTCAAAAATATTTTGAAAATATTTTGAAAAACCTTGGTGAAGCCTATCTTTTGATAGCTATCGCCATTGAATGGAATGATACAAAGAGGGCTCTTTATTGAAGCTTTTCTTTACTTTTGGACTTTGTGTCAATCTCTTAATTTAGTGGGTAAAATAATTTTCAAATATTTTTCACCCATAGTGTTTATGATAAGTAATATACATACCAAATTTCAAGAATTTTAAACATATGTATATTTACTTATGGATTTCAGAATTTCATTTCTGAAATGCTGAAAACTACAAATACGATTATCGATCGTCGGGAGGCCAATGATCGAAGGTGGCTGACGATTTCTAATGGTCATTGCCCAAGATGATTTCGGGTAAACCTTGTTGGTTAGGCCCATGTTCAGCTAGGTTAAGGTCCCCTAACCACTCCTAACCCTAGGACATGCTTGGGAGAGCATAAGAAAGGCTGGAAATCCATTGGACATGGATTAGGAGAAGGGTTTAGGGAGAGTATCAATTTTTAAGGTGGATGAGAGTTCATTGTTGAACTTTGCCTTAATTTTGATGGTTTTGATGTTCCTATTGGCTTAGGGACTCTCCAAGGACATTGTTGGTGCAATGGTCAAGGGGGAGCAAACCTCTAAGGGGAGGTATCCATTATGGTAAGATGGATGTGTATTTCCTCATGGGAGGAAAATTGGGTTGCCTCTCTTAAGTGATATGGGATCACTAGAAAGAGTGAGGGCATGCCAAGGGGAAGATTGTAAGATCTCATTGGAATATGAGACATTGAAACCCTTGAGGACCTTTTTGATGTAATGTCAAAAAGGGGGAGAAATTACCAAGTTACCAATTAGGGTTCGTTGGAATTCTCATTGGGATATGAGAATTGCTAATATGGGAGAATTGGTAGACTTGAGATGGTAGTTTTGTCAATCATCAAAAAGGGGGAGATTGTTGGTGCAATCGACCCAGGTTGACTCAAGTTTGACTCGAGCAGTACCTTGATAGTATTTTGATGATAGACAAAACTCATGACATGGGAAAGTCCAACATGGTGTTGGCATGGAAAAGTCCAAAGCATTACAAAGTTGTGCGCTTGGTGCTTGGTGAGAAATGCATTGCGAAGCCATGCGCTTGGTGCATGTGAGAAGTATTGAGGACTTGGTAAGTTCACTTGGCTCGGGGTCCTTGAGTCAGTGAAGGATGACATTGTGAAGCCGTGCACTTGGTGCATCCGAGGGACCGCCGGACGGGGAGCGAATGGAGTAAGCCCAAAGGAAGCATACTTCTAGGGCAAGAGACGCGAAGGATGGCATTGCGAAGTCGTGCGCTTGGCGCATCTGAGGGACATAGGCCGAGGGAAGAGAGAGCTTCGGTGGGGAACTCCATGAGGGATAAGGTGGACTTGGCCAAGTGGCTAAGACTAAGTGTCGGAGGCTCAAACTTGATGTTTGAGGGTTTACCCGACGGTTGGATGCTCAAACAACTTGGTGTTTGAGATTTTGCCCGACAGCAGTCGACCGACATAGGTGGCAGTCGACTGATCCAAGTCAACTAGGGTTCTGTTGGGTTTCCGGCACCGCGGCGTGTGTGTGTTCGATCATGTTTCGTAAACATGAACACAGCGGAAGCAATTAAAAATAATAAATCTATATTTATTACAACACACACAACACACGCATGCATATTACAACAAGTGTAGACATAACCGTAAATTAAAATTTGCAATAAAAGAAATTATCTACGTTATACCTTTCGTATGACGTGTAGCGGGAACGGCATCAACCGGAACGATCCTCGTAAGAATCGTCTCTATCCGTTTCCACGCCGAGCTCCTCGGGATGACTTCGCTAAGTCACGAGCTTCGTCTTCGTACGGGTTACTAGCCTCGTGTTGAAGACGACGTGATCGAGAGATGATCACGATCCGAATCCAAATTCGGATCCTAAAACGAGTTCTCAAAACTCGCTTCTCCGAAGAGGTATTCGTCAACCAATTGACGAATCCTTCGTCCTCCACCTCAGAGGATTACCGGAGATCAAATCCCCGGTAAGTTAGGCGCTATCGGAGCACTAACCGTCGTCCAAACGACGCTCCGACAACAAAGAAACAAGCTGTCCAGAAAAACTGGACAGCTTTTGGTGGAGGAATAGAGGCCGGCCAAGGAGAGATGGAAGCTCACCTTATCACCGAACCTAGAGGAGATCACCGGAGGGTCGCCGGAGGTTCACCGGCTGAATCTTGGTCGTCGGCAACAAGTTGGACGGCGGCACAAGAGGTTGGGCGGCGGCACACTAGGGTTGGCGCCGAAAACCTCCTTCAAGGGGTGGGCGGCAACTCCAAGGGCTCGGGTTTTGGATTAGGGTTTAAGCCCTATTTTATAGAGAACTAATTCTCTTAATGGTTAATGGATCATATCCATAAAGCCCGTTAACCCGCTCCATTAAGATAAGTTAAAATAAACCAAACCATGATGGTTTATTTTAAGTTAAAACGAACCGAACCAACCTTTGGTTCATTCGTTTAATATAAACCAAACCCTTTGGTTTATTCTCATCCATTGGATTAGAACCAAACCATTTTGGTCCATCCATTATGTCTTCATAAGACATGGCCCATCCACGCTTCCATTGCGACTGAAACAATTTCATGCTCGCTTTATGTTTGGTCCAACCAAACATAGTTTCTCTCGGTCTGAGAATCCCATTCTCAAGCTCGTTTTAAATCCTTTGGATTACACTCGTTGTGCGTGTGACCAAATAGGTTCTCGGTTTATGTTGGCCGTCTATAATTAACCATTAATTATAGAACGATCATGAGTGACACCTAGTAGTACATCATGATCCCCAATTAACCGAAAAGATCAACGGTTGATCCAGAACTATTTCTGAAACCCTTCAGTAGCTTGAATGAATCGTGCCCCATTCCCTTCACTCATCTTATACCCACTTGGTTCAGGACATGGTCTATTGTGTCAGTCCCCACTAGGCTGACTACGTCACACCTAGCCCAAGTATCATTTCCTCGTCCTACGGATTCTAGTCACTCCACATGTATCGAAGAGTACCTTGTTGGTGCAATCGGCCCAGGTCACGATTGACCAGGACTCGAGTTTGACTCGAGTAATGTTTTGATGTTTGACAAAGTATGTTTGACAAAGTATGTTAGACATAGGTTTGACATTGATGTTTGACATTAATGTCGGTTAATATGTTGGGGAGATTGTTTATACAATCGACCCAGGTTATAATTGACTTGATGGTTGACCAGGGTTGACCATGTGATTATGGGAAAGTCCAAGCATGGGTACTTGGCAATGGAAAGTCCAAGTCATGGGTACTTGGCCTTGAAAGTCCAAGTCATGGGTACTTGGCAATGGAAAGTCCAAGTCATGGGTACTTGGCATTGAAAGTCCAAGTCATGGGTACTTGGCAATGGAAAGTCCAGTCATGGGTACTTGGCATTGAAAGTCCAAGTGGGACACTTGGCATTTGGAAAAGTCCAACATGAGTTGGCAAGGGAAAGTCCAAGCATGGGTCTTGGCAATTGAGAAGTCCAACATGTGTTGGCAAGGGAAAGTCCAAGCTTGAGTCTTGGCACTTGAAGTCCAAGGGGATTGATATTGGCGGCGTAAAGTCCAAGCGGAGTCTTGGCGGCGTAAGCCCAATGTGCCTTGGCGGTGTAGACACCGTTAGCATGACATAGCCGATGGAAGCACCTGGAAGCTAGCGCGATGGATGAACAAGTCATGGATGACTTGGAGGGATCTGAGAGGCGTGAGGCTGATGGAGGTGGCTAGAAGGCTTAGGTCTAGGCTAAGGGTGGTCTAGCAAGTATGGGGGCACCATACTTGGGTTAAAACCTCTTTCTTGAGGTTGGCGATCGGGCATTATGGCGCTGACCAGTGAGTCGACGAGTTATTTGCCGAGTTAGAGCCGGGATGCTCGCGATCGGCTCGCTCATCGAGCGATTAGTGATGGCGATCACGCCATGGATGGCGATCGCGGTTGTCGCTGCCACGCGAGCGCTCCGTAGCCGGCAAGCGTCGACTACAGCGTTAGCGATCGGCTAATGTTGGCGATCATCAAGAGATCCGTTGAGTTTTTCCGTGGATCGACCCGTTGTCTCATGACAACGATGGCATCGATCGGCCGGACTTATGGCAATCGTGATGGGCGAAAAATCCAGCCGCACGCAGTTATAAAAGCGGCTCGGAAGGAGGGATTTAGCGGTGATTTTCTTGGCGAAATTGAAGGGGAAGTTGGTGCTTTCGGTCCTTCAAAGCTAGTTCAAGGCAATCAAAGATCAAGCAATCAAAGTTCTTGTAAAGTTGTTTTTCCTTTACTTGCATTGTATTTCTTACTTGTATTTGCTTGCATCTTGTAGATTATTGTTGTAATCTTTTGTACGAGGTTTCTCCACCTCCGACTTGTGTAGAGAAGGAGTATTTGTGATTAGTGAGTGCGTGTGCATCACTAGGGCTCTTTAGAGCTCGACCCGTGGAGTAGGAACCATTCGGTTCCGAACCACGTTATATGTTTGTGTTCGTGTGATTGCTTTTCGTTATTGCTTTTATTATATATATTCCGCTGCGCACTAACGTAATTGTAGACACGAACGCGATCGATTTCCATCTTCGGTCATCTACGCTATTCACCCCCCCTCTAGCGGGCATTCAATTCCCAACAAGTGGTATCAGAGCCCGGGGCTCTTCTACGGACTAACCGCCGGGAGCTAAAAGGCTAGAGGAAAGATGGAACTCCAAGACAAGCTTGGATGGGATATCAACACACCTATCCCCTATACCTTCTATGGACAAGAAGGGTTTAAACAATGGAAGTCAAGAATTGAAGACTTCCTAATGATGAGGGACATTGAGGAATGGGCTATCTTAATGGAAGGCTTTGAATTGCCAAGAGGACCAAAAGGTGGTTTCCTCAAAAGAAGAGATGGACCAAGAGCAAGTCCAAGCCTTGAGAAAAACACCAAGGTAATAAAGTTTTTGGTTGAGTTAATACCTAACAATATCTTGTGTATGTTAGGTAATTATATAGATGCCAAGGAGCTATGGAGCCAAGTGGCAAAGCTCCATGAAAACTCATCATCAATCCAACAAGAAGAAGAAGAAGAAGAAGAGTGCACACCCTCTCAAGCTCAAGAAAGTTCACCATCAATTCAAGAAGATAAGGAGGGTGAAGAAGAGAGATCATCCTCACAAGGAAGTGAGGATTCGGAGGTTGATAGGGAATCAACATTCGGATCGGAAGATGTGATGGAAGTGGAAGAAGCATCCACTTCAAGGATTGAGGGGGAGGAGAGAACTTCCATACCGGAACATCAAGAAGAAGCTTCGACATCCGGTCAAGATGAAGAAGCCCAAAGTCCAATTCCGATCTCCATTAACCTAGGTAACTCAAACATATGTGTTAATAATAAAATGCATATAATATGTTTTGAGTGTAGGGAAACCGGGCACTATAAGAGCAAGTGCCCAAAGAAGATTAGGAAAGCTCCACCGGTTCCAAAAGTTAAGGATGCCGGTTCCCCAAATATCAAGAGCAAGGAGCATATCATATGCTTCAAGTGCCGACAACCGGGACACTACCGGAGTCAATGCAAGAAAGGGGACAAGAAGACTCAAAATGGAGCATCATATGTAGGGGGAGCTAAGGCAAACCCTAGGGTAACTTCTAATTTTGCTCCCTCTTCAATTTACAAGCAAAAGCATGCTAGGGATATCAATTAACTTGCAATTTATAAAAAGCATGCTAATAGGAATAAGTATTTTGCTTAGGAGCTAAGAATGTTTACTTAGATAATAGGGAGAAATTTGGGACTAATGTCCTAAAAATAACTTATCTAAGGACAAACCTAGGTCAAATAACTCTAGAAAAACTTTACCTAGGGAGACCATTAGAAAGGTGCAAGAGCACCTAGGTCTTAATCCCAAATGGACTAGGCATATGCCTAAAAGGTCCCATGCCCAAGAACTCAATCAAAAATCAATTGGGCAATTGGAATTAGAAAACCAAGCCTTGAGGTCAAGGCTTGAGAAATTAGAAAAGACCCTTAGAAATATACAAAATCAAGTTCAAGGGTCTAATGGTCAAACTCCTAGGTCAAAAAGTCAAAATCAATACTTAAGACCTAAGAGTCAAAAGTCAACTAAGGGCAAGCAAGGCTTGGGTCACAAACCTAAGCCTAAGGTGGCTTATCATAGTGTTCCATTTGATTATGGAACACTAACTAGGTCTAGGAAGACCAAGGTTACTAGGGAAGTCATCCCTAGAGTTGACCAAAGGGTATGCCTAGTGGCTAGGGTTTCTAGGAAACCTAGGGTGGCCACTAAGAAGGTTGCAAGGGGAGTCACCCCTAGAGTCAACCTAGGTAAGACCCAAATGACCAAGGCTAACAAGCCTAGGAGGGTCATTAGGAAGGTATCTAGGGAAGTTATCCCTAAGGAATACCTAAGTAACCCTAGGAGTTCAAATCGTTTTTGGGTTCCTAAGAGTGTGATTGATTCATGCTAAGATGGGTTAGGGTGTGTCAACCTTAATTGGATGGGTAGTTAACTCAACCATAACAAAGGTGACACTTTAGGTTATTTTCAAGGTTATGGTTATGTTGAAAATACATTTGAGTCTTTAATCCTAAAAGATTTTAGGATGTGCCAATATTAATTATGAAGTTTGATAAAATGATCATTTTGGCACAATTTAGGTTTAGAGGTTGGTGTGCCATTTTGGGTTTTTGGCACACTAGGGAGATTAGGTTAATATGGCAAAATATGTTTAAATCTCAACAAGTCTCAACAAATGGCAATTAATATTAAAATTTAGGTATTATTATACCTATATATTTTATATGCCATGATTTGTTTGCCATATGCCATGACATGACATCATGTTTACTTTTATCATCTAAATGTCATGATCATGCTTAGGATTAAGTTTTAAAATGTCATGTGTTTTTAAATTTTATCATATGCCATGACATCATGATCATTGGCCATGATTTACTTTGCTATCATTATGCCATGATCATCTTCATGCATCTAAATTGATTAAAATTGATTTAAGGACTATGGCATGACTTGAGTCCCATTTATAAGGGAATCAAGTAGAGTTGCCTTAGAAAATGCATGAAACCCTAGTTTAGGGAGAACAAAACCCACATCTCACATCCAATTGACATGTATGTGTATTTATACACCCTAGATACATGTGAGATGCTAGGATATGAGTTGAGTTCAAGGTGCATAGTTTTGCATCTAGATGAACTAAAACTCATCTAATTTTATTGGTGGATCATTGGGAAAGCTTGTGTACAAGTCATGAACATAGAGCCCAAGGAATGTGATCCAAAATAGGTTTTCAAAAACATTTTAAATTCATTTTGAAAAACCTTGGTGAAGTCTATCTTTTGATAGCAATCACTATTGATGAAGTTGATACAAAATAGGGCCAAAACATTGAAAATTTCAATGGTTTTGAGTTTTGTATCAAACTCACTATTTTATGGGTAAAATAATTTTAAAATATTTTTCACCTATTGTATTTCTTATAAGTAATGTACGTATTAAGTTTCATGAATTTTCAAAATCGTAGAATTACTTATGCATTTTCAAAATTGATCGATCAAATTGAATTGAATTTGGCTACGATCGCCGCCACTTGGCTGATCGGTGATGAGAGTAACAATCGATCGACATCGTCAGAGTCATTGCCATGTCTGATTTCGGGTTAACAAGGGTTGTTTAGCCCGTGTTCAGCTATGACAAAGGTTCCTAACCACTCCTAACCCTAGGATATGCTTTGGGAAGCATTATGAAGGGTGAAAATCCATTGGATATGGATTAGGAGTTGTGTTAGGTCAAAGTATCAAATTTAGGGTGAGTAAAAGTTCTATGTTGAACTTAGAACCTGAATATTGATCGTTGAGAGTTCCTATTGGCTTACGCGCTTCCCAAGGATATTGTTGGTGCAATGGTCAAGGGGGAGCAAGCCGGTAGGGAGAGGTATCCATCGTGGGATGATGGATGTTTTTTTATGGGAGAATGTTATCAATTGAAAATTGATGGGTGTTTGATACCCAATTTGGAAATTGGGAGAGTGAGATAGAGTGCCTCTCTTGAGTGATATGGGACTTATCACTAGGAAGATGGTAGGCATCCTAGGTATTTTTGATCAAGGGGAGATTGTAAGATCTCATTGGGACATGAGACATTGACCTCCTTGGAGAAAACCTTTGATGTTAGTCAAAAAGGGGAGAATGTTTGGGGAGAACATTTGATTTACTTTTTCACTTAAATGTTTGGGGAGAACATTTGGTGAGTGTTTACCAATTTGGGATAATTGGTAAGGGATTTGAGTTAGTGTTCTAACTCATGGTTTTATTGGTTTTGTCAAACATCAAAAGGGGGAGATTGTTGGTGCAATCGGCCCAGTCACGATTGACGGGACTCGAGTTTGACTCGAGTGATGTTTTTATGTTTGACAAAGTATGTTAGACATAGGTTTGACATTGATGTTTGACATTAATGTCGGTTAATATGTTGGGGAGATTGTTTATACAATCGACCCAGGTTATAATTGACTTGATGGTTGACCAGGGTTGACCATGTGATTATGGGAAAGTCCAAGCATGGGTACTTGGCAATGGAAAGTCCAAGTCATGGGTACTTGGCATTGAAAGTCCAAGTCATGGGTACTTGGCAATGGAAAGTCCAAGTCATGGGTACTTGGCATTGAAAGTCCAAGTCATGGGTACTTGGCAATGGAAAGTCCAGTCATGGGTACTTGGCATTGAAAGTCCAAGTGGGACACTTGGCATTTGGAAAAGTCCAACATGAGTTGGCAAGGGAAAGTCCAAGCATGGGTCTTGGCAATTGAGAAGTCCAACATGTGTTGGCAAGGGAAAGTCCAAGCTTGAGTCTTGCACTTGAAGTCCAAGGGATTGATATTGGCACAGAAAGTCCAAGCGGAGTCTTGGCGGCGTAAGCCCAATGTGCCTTGGCGGTGTAGACACCGTTAGCATGACATAGCCGATGGAAGCACCTGGAAGCTAGCGCGATGGATGAACAAGTCATGGATGACTTGGAGGGATCTGAGAGGCGTGAGGCTGATGGAGGTGGCTAGAAGGCTTAGGTCTAGGCTAAGGGTGGTCTAGCAAGTATGGGGGCACCATACTTGGGTTAAAACCTCTTTCTGGCATTATGGCAGTTTTAGAGCTGGATGCTCGGCGACCGCGCTGAAGCGATTGGTGATGGCGATCGACTACCATGGATGTGATGGCGCGGTTATCTTCGCCAGAGCCGCGAGCGTAACGCCCGTAGCCGTGGCGATCGACTACGGGCGTTAGCGATCGGCCGATCGCCAATGTTGGCGATCGATCACAAGAGATCCGTTGGAGTTTTTCCAGCGTGGATCGACCTGTTGTCTCATGACAACAGTGGCATCACCGAATCGACTTATGGCGCGATCGATGGGCGAAAATCGGCCGACGCAGTTATAAAAGCAGCTCGGAAGGAGGGATTTAGCAATGATTTTCTTGGGCGAAATTGAAGGGGAAGTTGGTGCTTTCACCTTCAAAGCTAGTTCAAGGCAATCAAAGATCAAGCAATCCAAAGTTCTTGTAAAGTTGTTTTTCCTTTACTTGCATTGTATTTCTTACTTGTATTTGCTTGCATCTTGTAGATTATTGTTGTAATCTTTTGTACGAGGTTTCTCCACCTCCGACTTGTGTCGAGAAGGAGTATTTGTGATTAGTGAGTGCGTGTGCATCACTAGGGCTCTTTAGAGCTCGACCCGTGGAGTAGGAACCATTCGGTTCCGAACCACGTTATATGTTTGTGTTCGTGTGATTGCTTTTCGTTATTGCTTTTATTATATATATTCCGCTGCGCACTAACGTAATTGTAGACACGAACGCGATCGATTTCCATCTTCGGTCATCTACGCTATTCACCCCCCCTCTAGCGGGCATTCAATTCCCAACATACCTTACTCTAAACATGTAATGCTTTGGCCAAAGACTTTAGTAACAATCCGACGAGAGGCCATGGGTATACATCTCCTCGCAAGGAGTGGTGAATCCTTTATAGGCTATTCAAACACCTTCGATCACTTCGACTTATACCCAATCATCCCGGGTCCACATCTCCTTAGAGATATTTGCTTAAGATGTCAAAGCATAAGTCTCCATGATCAAGATGACTTGAATACCGCAAGTCAAAGGAACATCACACTTAAGCCACAGTAAGAACTTCATTGACATATCTATATATGCAGAGAACCATATGAAGTCTTACGGCTGGTCATTCCAATGAACTAGTTACCATAACTAGCATCCACGATTAACTCCGGACATCACTATGTCTCCAGCCAGTGAGAATCAGCTGCTTGGATACACCAAGGAGTATACCTCGTGCTAGTCTCGACAGAATTGATGGTGTCCAAATCCATCAATTCATCGACTAGGATAATTCCGATACATCACAATTACACATGTAGAGATACTCACTAGTTGTGATCCAATCACAAATTCTCTCATGCTGTGAATCGTATCGTGGACATTCAGTAAATGAGTTTAAGATCCAATCAAATACATGAAACATGTATACTCAAATAGTGAATCTTCATTTATCATATAAATGGTTTATACATAAGGCGATTGCCTTAGGACATCTCTCATATATTACTAACAGACTCCCACTTGGCCTAATGCCAATCGCTACGGTATCCAATACCATAAGCTCTAACATGACCCTCAAACTTATTTTGAGGTAATGCCTTAGTCAAGGGATCCGCTAAGTTCCTTTCAGTGGGAATTTTCTCGATTTGTATTTCGTTCCTACTGATGATCTCTTTGATAAGATGATAGCGGCGAAGCACATGTTTGGATCATTGATGAGACCACATCAAGTTCAGAGATGAACCTTTTGATCCAAACCGCTTCCTTTGCTGCTTCCAAAGCTGCAATGTATTCTGCCTTAGTGGCAGAATCCGCTATAGTGTCAAGCTTGGAACCTTTCCAACTTATTGCGCCTCCATTCCAGGTGAATACATACCCAGACAAAGACATGGAATCATCCTTGTCTGTCTGGAGCTGGCATTCGTATACCCACGTATCACCATGTACCCTTCTCCATATATTAGGAACGCATCCTTAGTTCTTCTTAAGTACTTAAGGATCATCTTAACAGTCACCCAATGATCCATTCCTGGATCAGACTGGTATCTGCTCGTGACATTCAGAGCATACAATACATCGGGCATCATACATAACATATCATACATGATAGATCCTATTGCGGATGCATAGGGAATCTTACTCATGCAAATCCTCTCGCCTTTTGTGCGCGGACACATAGACTTCGAAAGGTGTACCCCATGCCTGATGGGTAAGAAACCTTTCTTGGATTTCGACATGCTAAACCTCTTTAGCACTCGGTCTATATATGTAGACTGCGAAAGACCAAGCAACCATTTCGATCTATCTCTATAGATCTTAATCCCGAGGATGTAGGTTGCTTCTCCCAGGTCTTTCATGGAGAATGTCTTGGATAACCAAACCTTCACTGACTGTAAGATTGAAACATCGTTTCCTATAAGTAGTATGTCATCGACATACAATACTAGGAATACGACTGCACTCCCACTAACCTTCTTGTACACACAAGGTTCGTCTGGATTTTGTGAGAAATCAAACTTTTTGATTGTCTCATCAAAACGGATATTCCAGCTCCTGGATGCTTGCTTCAATCCATAAATAGATCGTCGCAATTTGCATACCTTGGTTTTATCAACCGATGTGAAACCCTCAGGTTGTATCATATACACGTCCTCGAGCAGGTTTCCATTAAGGAAAGCTGTTTTCACATCCATCTGCCATATCTCATAATCATAATGAGCCGCTATGGCGGGAGCATCCGAATGGATTTAAGATAGCTACAAAGTAATAGGTTTCGTCATAATCAACACCTTGTTTTTGACGATATCCTTTCGCCACCAATCTAGCCTTATAGGTAATCACATTACCATCCATGTCGGTTTTCTTCTTGAAAACCCACTTGCACCCTATAGGCTTTATCCCTTCAGGTGGGTCAACCAAGTTCCAAACTTGGTTTTCATACATGGAATCCATTTCCGACTTCATGGCACCAAGCCACTTATCCCTTTCTGAACTTGTCAGCACTTCTTCATAACTGGTAGGCTCCTCATCATCAATGAGTAACACGTCCGCTCGATTCGCTTACGAAATCCATATCTCTCAGAATATTGCGTGTTCTACCAGATCTACGAAGATGTGGTGTTACAACAGGTCCAAACCAATTGCTCATCACTATGAGTTGTTTACCGTGTGCTTCACTGTATCTCATTAATGTCTATTTGAGTCTCTCGAGCCTCCTCAAGCTCGACGACACTCCCACTGTTTTCTTGCAAGAGAAACTCTTTCTCTGGAAACACAACATGCCTTGAAACAAACACCTTTTGTTCCACAGGATGATAGAATTGGTAACCCCTTGTTTCCTTAGGGTATCCAACAAATAGACATTTATCAGACTTAGCATCCAATTTGTCTGATACAGTCCGCTTCACATAAGCAGGACAACCCCATATCTTCAAGTAAGATACATGAGGTTTCTTACCATTCCATATCTCATATGGAGTAGTTGAGACTACCTTGGTAGGCATTCTGTTTAACAAGTAAACAGCTGTCTGAAGTGCATAACCCCAAAAGGACTTGGGAAGAGTCGCATGATTCATCATTGACCTGACCATGTCCAACAAGGTCCGGTTACGCCTCTCAGATACACCATTATGCTGTGGTGTATATGGCGGAGTCCATTGAGACAATATGTCATTGTCTCTTAGATAATCAAGAAACTCTTGACTTAAGTATTCACCACCTCGATCTGATCGAAGTATTTTAATACTCTTGTCATGTTGTTTCTCTACTTCATTTCTGAGTTCTTTGAACCTTTCAAAGGCTTCAGACTTGTGTTTCATCAAGAACACATACCCAAACCGTGAGTGATCATCGGTGAAGGTAATGAAGTAGCTATAGCCTCCTAATGCTTGAGTTGACATAGGTCCACATACATCAGTATGTATTAGACCTAGTAACTCTCCCACTCGTTCACCTTTTCCAGTAAAAGGTAACTTAGTCATCTTGCCTTTTAAGCAAGATTCACATGTATCGTATGAATCCAATTCAAACGATTCCAGAATTCCACATCGGTGTAATTCGGACATGCGTTTCTTGCTTATATGGCCAAGACGACAATGCCACATATAGGAGTCTATTTGATTATCCTTTTGAGCACGCGTGTTGCTCGCTTCGATATTGAAAATGTCACTGGATACGTCCAACGTATAAATGTCATTGCTTAAAGTTCCAGTCCCATAAACAACTCCATTCAAAGTTATGTAACAACAATTGTTACTAAAAGTCAAATGGTACCCATTTCTATTTAAAATAGAAATGATGTTCTTTATCAACGAAGGAACATAAAAGCAATTGTCCAGTTCTAAGACAAGTCCTACAGGGAGTTCCAACAAATACGTTCCGATGGCGAGTGCAGCAACCGTTGCTCCATTCCCAACACGTAAATTTGACTCTCCCCTTGACGAGTCTTCTTCTATTCCTTAGCCCATGTATGTCATTACATATATGTGAGCCACACCCAGTATCAAATACCCAAGTGTCTGAGGAAATAGAATGACAATCAATAAAGAAGATTTCTGAAGAAGATGGGGCATCTGATGCCTTATCCTTCTTCATGGACTCAAGATAAATCTTGCACTTTCTTCGCAAATGTCTCTCCTTGCCATAATGATGGCAAGTTTCTTTTTGTGCTAGTTCTACCTTCTTAGCCCTTCTCTTCTTTCCCTTCTGCTGTTCCTTTGACTTCCTCTTAGAACCTTTCTTTGAGGAATCAACTAACAGCACTGTCCCCTGCTCATGCTTCTCAGAAGACTCCACAGTCTTCAGCATATTGAGCAGTACCACAGATGAACCTCCTAGCATCTCAGAGGTGAAGAGGAGCTTTGAGACTTCGAACCTTTCAAATCTCACTTGCTCATCAACCAACTCACAAAGATGAAGGACTACGATATGAGCATCCATATGCTCATGCTGTTTTCGTAGCTTGGGTTCCATCATGGCTAGCATGATGCAACTCATTTGTTCAGAATCATTCACATGTTTCTGATAGGCCAACAATTGGTCCAGAGTTGCATCGTCACTAGGACGGGCGGGTAGAGGCGCTTCGAGGACATTTGCAAGCTTTTCAACCTTGAGAACAATTCTCAAGCTTCTAAGCCAGTCCATGAAGCTCGGCCCAGTCAATTTATTTGAATCCAAAATGGAACGCAAATTCAAACACATCATGATCAATATATTAACTTAGAAACAGTATACTTCGTTCAGTTACGTATTGCTTTTAAAAATGCATCAATATACATTTATAAATCCCCATTCATTTTAATTTCAAAACCCCAAAATCACTTGGAGATCGTAGGTCCATCTCCGAATGGGCTGATATCCATCATAGTTATGAACAACCTTGGAGAGAGTCCAACAAGCCATTCAAAACTACGACCGTAGGTATCATCTATACCGATTGCATATCACGTATATGCAACTATCACAATGTGCTATCAACTAATTGAATGTTCACACATACATCGGGTTGTTAACACATTAACAAGTATGCATCATATGCATAGCACCCAACTTCACCTCCCTATACATCGACCTTGGAGAGAGTCCAACAATAGATGCTCGGGTTAAAGCCAACCCATTAATCGGACATAGTTTTAATATGGTTAGGCGCATTCAACCAATTAGCCCGGCTTGGAGAGAGTCCAACAACCAAAGCTAACGATTGACCTCGACTCTTACCATATTAGTATTAAACTATTCCATGGTTTGAACATATTGAGTTGAGAGGGCTTGGAAAGTCCAACAACCCAAACAAGAAACAGAACTCTGGTTCTAACCATATTAATGGAAGGTGTAGGCTTTAATATTGATTAAGGGTTTTTATGTCTCATCCTCTTTGCATGCAAATAACTATTATCTACATGGCATGGCATACATGACATACATCTACATGTCATGACACGCATGGCATAATGTTATGCATCTAATGCAATTACATGGCATACAATTATGTCATGTATATAATTTCCATATATGTCATAACTATTTATGGAAATAAAATATGTTTAAGATTTGATTCTCCAAATCAAATCATAATTAAATTAGGAAACAAATTTCCAAATCTAATCACATATTTTATTCATGGAATTATTTGATTTAAGGAAAATCTATTTAGGAAACCAATTTCCTAAATCATTAAAACTACTTATGGAAATAAAATATTTTAAGATTTGATTTCCCAAATCAAATCATGATTAAATTAGGAAACAAATTTCCAGAATCTAATCAAATATTTTATTTATGGAAAATATCAATTTCCATAAATACTTCCAACTTTCAAAAGTGGAAGATTTCCATAAATACTTCTAGACTTTCCAAAATTGAAAAATTTCCATAAATACTTCTAAATTTCCAAAATTAGAAAATTTCCAGAAATACATTATGACTATCATAAAACCATTTTACGATTATGTGAAACACAACCTGAGCTGATACCCTTTGTTGGGTTTGGCATGTGGCGTGTGTGTTCGATCATGTTTCGTAAACATGAGCACAGCGGAAGCAATAAAAATAATAAATCTATATTTATTACAACACACACAACACACGCATGCATATTACAACCAGTGTAGACATAACCGTAAATTAAAATTTGCAATAAAAGAAATTATCTACGTTATACCTTTCGTATGACGTGTAGCGGAAATGGCATCAACCGGAACGATTCTCGTAAGAATCGTCTCTATCCGTATCCATGCCGAGCTCCTCGGGATGACTTCGCTAAGTCACGAGCCGTCTTAAATGCGGGTTACTAGCCTCGTGTTGAAGGCGGCGTGATCGAGAGATGATCACGATCCGAATCCAAATTCGGATCCTAAAGCGAGTTCTCAAAACTCGCTTCTCCGGAGAGGTATTCGTCAACCAATTGGCCGAATCCTTCCGTCCTCCACCTCAGAGGATTACCGGAGATCAAATCCCGGTAAGTTAGCGCTATCGGGCACTAACCGTCGTCAAGCGGCTCCGACACAAAGAAACAAGCTGTCCAGAAAAACTGGACAGCTTTGGTGGAGGAATAGAGGCGGCCAAGGAGAGATGGAAGCTCACCTTATCACCGAACCTAGAGGAGATCACGGAGGGTCGCGGAGGTTCACGGCTGAAGCTTGGTCACGGCAACAAGTTGGACGGGCACAAGAGGTTGGGCGGCACACTAGGGTTGGCACCGAAAACCTCCTTCAAGGGTGGCGGCAACTCCAAGGGCTCTTAGGGTTTAAGCCCTATTTTATAGAGAACTAATTCACTTAATGGTTAATGGATCATATCCATAAAGCCCGTTAACCCGCTCCATTAAGATAAGTTAAAATAAACCAAACCATGATGGTTTATTTTAAGTTAAAACGAACCGAACCAACCTTTGGTTCATTCGTTTAATATAAACCAAACCCTTTGGTTTATTCTCATCCATTGGATTAGAACCAAACCATTTTGGTCCATCCATTATGTCTTCATAAGACACGGCTCATCCACGCTTCCATTGCGACTAAAACAATTTCATGCTCGCTTTATGTTTGGTCCAACCAAACATAGTTTCTCTCGGTCTGAGAATCCCATTCTCAAGCTCGTTTTAAATCCTTTGGATTACACTCGTTGTGCGTGTGACCAAATAGGTTCTCGGTTTATGTTGGCCGTCTATAATTAACCATTAATTATAGAGCGATCATGAGTGGCACCTAGTAGTACATCATGATCCCCAATTAGCGAAAAGATCAGCGGTTGATCGAACTATTTCGAAACCTTGATGGCTCGAATGAATCGTGCCCCATTCCTTCACTCATCTTATACCCACTTGGTTCAGGACATGGTCTATTGTGTCGATCCCCACTAGGTCACGTCACACCTAGCCCAAGTATCATTTCCTCGTCCCTACAGTTCTAGTTACTCCACATGTATCGAAGAGTACCTTACTCTAAACATGTAATGCTTTGGCCAAAGACTTTAGTAACAATCCGACGAGAGGCCATGGGTATACATCTCCTCGCAAGGAGTGGTGAATCCTTTATAGGCTATTCAAACACCTTGATCACTTGACTTATACCCAATCATCCGGGTCCACATCTCCTTAGAGATATTTGCTTAAGATGTCAAAGCATAAGTCTCCATGATCAAGATGACTTGAATACTGCAAGTCAAAGGAACATCACACTTAAGCCACAGTAAGAACTTCATTGACATATCTATATATGCAGAGAACCATATGAAGTCTTACGGTTGGTCACTCTAATGAACTAGTTACCATAACTAGCATCCACGATTAACTCGGACATCACTATGTCTCGGCCCGGTGAGAATCGGTGCTTGGATACACCAAGGAGTATACCTCGTGCTAGTCTCGACGAAATTGATGGTGTCCAAATCCATCAATTCATCGACTAGGGATAATTCTGATACATCACAATTACACATGTAGAGATACTCACTAGTTGTGATCCAATCACAAATTCTCTCATGCTGTGAATCGTATCGTGGACATTCAGTAAATGAGTTTAAGATCCAATCAAATACATGAAACATGTATACTCAAATAGTGAATCTTCATTTATTATATAAATGGTTTATACATAAGGCGATTGCCTTAGGACATCTCTCATATATTACTAACAGGTTCGACTGGTGTTAGACTGCAGGTTTTGTGCTTGGCAGTCGACTGCCATGGATTGGCAGTCAACTGATGTCGACAGTAGTCGACTGATGTCGACAGCAATCGACTGCCGAGGGATGACAATCGACTGATGGGAGTGTTGTGAGCACAGAATGCTTCGTAGTCGACTGGGCAGTCGACTACTAGGTCACCAGTCGACTATCATGGACTGGCAGTCGACTGGTAGGTGATCCGTTGGAACTTATCTAACGTAGATCTGGCCGTTGTGAGACAATGACTACAGGGGCAGTCGACTGGGGCCTTTTGGCAGTCAACTGCCGCGCACGAAATCAGCTTGATGCAGGTTATAAATGGAGCTCAAGTGGGATGATTTCGCCAAGACTTTAAGGAAGCGATTGGAGGGGAATTACTGTTGCATTCCAGTCCTTCAAGAGCCATCCAAAGCAAGCAACAAGAAAGGGTTCAAAGCTAAGAGTTGTAAAGTGTTCTTTACTTGTATTTCTTAGTGTCTTTGTATTTCTTGTAGTATTACTATTGTAATAGCTTGTATTAGGTTTCTCCACCTCTGACGTGTTGTCGAGAAGGAGTTTGAGTATTGCCGTGTGCATCTCTAGAGCTCATTGAGCTCATCCCGTGGAGTAGGAACCCTAAGGTTCCGAACCATATATATGCTTGCGTATTTTGTGTGCTTGTATTGTTGTTAGTATTATTATTGTTTCTATTATTTCCGCTGCGCTAACGATAATCGTATACAAGCAACGCAAGAAGAACGAACGAATTACGTCATCGAACGAAAGAGGGCTATTCACCCCCCTCTAGCCGGCCAACACTACACTTCATAGGCGGGACCAAGATTGTCCCTCCGCACCCTACCAAGATAATATGTGTTGCTCTGCTTTGGCAGATTCAACAACTACAAATGATCAAGGTAGTGATGGGTATCAATACTTGGTAGACATTTTTCGAGTTGATTCAATTAGGATCTAATATAATCGTGAATTTGTATCATATACGCATCAAGGCCTTTATCACCCTACACTAGCATGCATCACATACATACAAGCATTATACTAGCATGCATCATAAACATACAAGCAAAATATCCTAGCATGCATCATATACATACAAGTAAAAATTACTAGCATGCATCACATACATACAAGAAAAACAAATATATATATATATATATATCAAAATATATATATATATATATATATATATATATATATATATATATATATATATATATATATATCAAAAAATATAGATATATATATATAAATTGTGATTAGGTCATGGCCCTACTACGATCTTCTCAAGCCAATGAGAAGATCGGACGGTCAACCTAGGGTTAGCGGCTTCTCCAAGTGCCTCCTTTGACCGCCATGGGTCGTCGGCTCCCTCCTCGTAACTCCGTCTACAAGTGGACCTTCCACTGCTCCATTTTGTACATTACAAACATGAAACTCGAGTAACATTTGAGTCTA
Source organism: Wurfbainia villosa (assembly GCA_025175895.1). Taxonomy (NCBI): domain Eukaryota; kingdom Viridiplantae; phylum Streptophyta; class Magnoliopsida; order Zingiberales; family Zingiberaceae; genus Wurfbainia; species Wurfbainia villosa. The sequence goes on from CM045986.1 coordinate 38,654,938, forward strand.
AAACTATTTACAACTAGAATTTTAAAAGAAGAGGCACGACACTCAGGTCACATACCCTATACAACATGCACAACCACAAAAATGACACGCAGGCCGTATTATGAATTACAACACATTTTGTTAGTTATAGCCCTAGAACCAATCATGTGATGGTTGAATAGGGAACATTTTGTATCATATTCTATAAAGGCAAAGGATTGGTTATTATATTTACGTCTTGCTTGTGCCAGCTAAATTAAATATAATAATGCCCTAGAAAAGTAGGTTCTTATCTACAGCACATCAATTGGCAGAATTGATTATGAGAGGCTGTAGAGAACACTTTCCTAAAATGTTCCTAGTCAAGTATTAATATGCAAGGGCAATATTAATACATAAAGACTAGCATGTAGGTAAATTGATGACTTGATCTCACAAGTCATGGATATATGATATCAAGTTGACACATGGGTATATATTAGAGAATATATACTGAACTGACCCGCTATGAGAAAGTTTCATGGATCATCATATGAGTGTCATAAACTTTCTCATGTGACTATTGGTATGAATAGTCCTCAAACCTGAAGTCAATACGGTTCCCTACATAAGGAGTTATGTACTTTGGTATCGTCAAACGTCACCCGTAACAGGGTGGACCATAAAGGCGATTACTGGGTATATAACAAATTATGCGGAGGGATGTGAGTGATTTAGATGAGATCTATCCCTCCCATATGACGGGAATGATATCTGTGGGCCCCTTGATTGAGTAGAACTACTAAAACGCATGGCCATGCTTGAATGAGTCAATATGAGATATTGAGCTAATTTGTTTGAGTTAGTTTACTCAGAGATCAAGAAACACATAGATTGATCGAGGATGACACGGTCTATGCCTCATTGGTCAATCTGATATCAAGGATAGGACACGGTCATACATTATAGTAGTCACGGAAAGGTTAGTCGAATATTGACTTATTTCGTAACTTGGGTAGCAATGATGTATTGTTAGATGCCGCTCATTGCTTGTGTATCTAAAAGAGTTTAGATCCACTGCCAACGTTATGAGAGCCTATAGGGTCACACACAAAGAGCATGATGATTAGAAGAATTAGTGCATTCTAGTTTGACTAGAATAATTTGGAAATAAGCTTAAGTACAAAATGGTTTTTGAACTTTAAGCTTAATGAGAATTTTAGCTTATTGATTTAATGAGATTAATTCAATATGCTAAGCTTATTAATTTAATAAGATTAAATAAATATGTTATCATGATAGCCTAAGCTTAATTGATTTAATAAGATTAATTCAATATGTTACCTTATTGATTTAATGAGATTAATTCAATATGATAACATAAGCTTATTGAATTAATAAGATTAATTCAACATGCATGATGTCACATAAGCATGCCACCTAAGCATGCCACATAAGCATGCCACCTAAGCTTGATGAGGTGGAAGGAGACAAAGGGTTTTGACCTTTGGAATTTCTCCACATGTGGCCGGCCAAACAAGGAGTGTGATTATTTTTCAATGCAATTGATTGCATTGAATGTGATAGAAGGTGAAAGGTTTTTTCAATCCTATAAAACACTCCATGGGGTGGTCGGCCAAGGTGGGTGGAAGCTTGAGGCTTGGAGAGAGCTTGGTGGTGAGAGGCTTTGGTTGTGTGGCTTTTGTGAGTGTAGGCTAGCAAGAAGAGTGGTCTTCTTCTTCCTTTCTCTTTTTCCCTACCTTCCTCTCCTTTAGGGACTTCTCTAGCAAGAAGTAAAGGAGAGCTCTTCTAGTTTCTTTTGTGAGACAAGAGCTTGCTCGTGTGGATACATATAGAGGCACGGACAATTGAACGTGCTAAATGATCCAACAAACCCAAGGAGAAGCGGGATTAAAAAGGGCACGCAACAAAGGTAATATTCTCCTATAAGATAGGTTTTTCTTTTAGAGAAATTTATTTTTTTGTACGAGGTTTTCTTTCGCAAGGATCACTTGGAAGGGATCCTATTTTTTCCGTTGCGCATATGCTATTTTGCATAAAAAATCCCTACAGTGGTATCAGAGCCACTTGCGAAAGATCGTATAAAAAAATAGGTTTTCTCTATTTTATATATGATATAGAAGTAGGATAAATTTTATTATGAGTTGATAATTGCATTAGCAATTTTTCAAACATAATAAAATATCCGATGTCTTTTAAAAGTTAAAATTGACATGGTGCATGGTTATGGCCTAGTCCCAAAAAGTTTGTGAATGTGTGTGTTGTAATTCTTAATACGGCCTGCGTGTCGTGCCTTTCTCCTAAAATTCTTGTTGTAAAATTAGTTTTAGACTCGAATGTAACTCGAGTATTTCTCCTTTTGTAATATACAAAATAAAGATGGAGGGTCCATTGGAAGATGACGTTACAAGGAGGAAGTCAACAACACAAGACAACCAAAAGGAAGCACTTGGAAGAAGATGCTATCCCTAGGTTGACCAATCAATCTTTTCATTGGCTTGAGAAGATTGTAGAATAAGGGCCATAACCATGACATGCTTAGTTTAATATGTATGTGATGCATGTTAATCTAGCTTATATGTGATGTATGCTAATATGTATGTGATGCATGTTTAAGTTTATTTCTTAATAAGTCAAAAACGATATGCCTACCAAAGTTTGGTACTCACTACTTCCTCGATCATTTGTTGTTGGGTTTGCCAAAGCAAAGCAATGCATTTTATCTTGGAAGAGTGCAAGTGGACAATCGTGATGTCCCGCTATCAAACTTGGTTAAGACTTAATTAAGTTTTTCTTAATTAATTAAGAAAGTAGAGGCATATATTAGCTTTGAACATAAGTTTTAAAAATTAGTTTTGTGTGATTTCCGAACATCAGCTTTGTCTTAGAAAGTGGTCTTTGCTCCGATATCAAAGAAGGTCTCTGTGCCTCGCCACGGCCTGGAAGCTAGTTTAGGAATAAGCACTAAACTAACCTAAACTTAACCAAAGCTATTAAAAAGTTACATCAGATGTAATTGGCAAAAGATTGCCTACCTAATCATACTACATCTTGGGCGATTAGCCAAAACTGACTCAAGACGAAGTATGATGTGGATCTTTATCCCATATAAATTTATAGCTAAATAGAAGCTAATGATGTAAGCAAAATGTGTTTGCCTACATCAATGATTAGCTCATATCAAAGCTATGAGAATTTAGTGGGAGCCTCATTTAATTAAAGGCCTAATTAAATGACTTAGGTATGATACTTAATTTTGCATTTTAATGTTGTAGATCACCATGTCATCTAACACGACACACCCCCTCAACTTGCGATCTGTCCTTGAGAAAGACAAGCTCAATTGAGCTAACTTTCTAGACTGGTATAGGAACTTGAGGATTATCCTCAAGCAAGAACGTAAACTGTTTGTCCTAGAGTAGTCTATCCCTGAAACACCCGCCCCTGCGGCCACTCATGCTGAAAAGGATGCTTATAAGAAGCATCAAGATGACGCATTAGATGTGTCATGTCTTATGCTTGCCACCATGAACTTTGAGCTTCAGAAGCAACATGAGAACATGGATGCCTATAGTATGGTTGAGCATTTGAAACAACTATATCAAGGACAAGCTAGGCACGAGTGTTTTGAAGTGTCTAAGGCTTTTTTGCATGCAAGATGCAAGAAGGAACACCTTTAGGAACTCACGTACTTAAAATGATAGGGTACATTGAGAACCTTGAAAGACTAGGTTTTCCACTGAGCCAAGAATTGACAACCGATGTTATCCTGCAATCATTGCCGGAAGCATATAATCAATTCGTCATGAATTATAACATGAATGAAATTGATAAGCCTTTGCCTGAGATTCTCAGCATGTTAAGAACTACTGAATCGAATCTCAAGAAGAAAGTTAGTAACGTACTAATGGTCAAGAAGGGCAAAGGTAAGCGCAAAGGCAAGGGTAAGATCCAAGCCAAAGGCAAGGCCAATTCATCCACTTCAAAGGGTAAAGGTAAAGTACCTAAGGAAGGGGACTATTTCCATTGCGGTGAGACTGGACACTGGAAGCGGAACTGCAAAGTCTACCTTGAAGAAGTAAAGAAGAAAAGAAGTGGGACTTCTGCCTCAGGTATACACGTTATAGAAGTTAATCTATCTATTTCTTCTACATGGGTATTAGATACCGGATGTGCATCTCACATTTGTACTAATGTGCAGGGACTGAGAAATAGTAGACTAATGGCAAAGGGCGAAGTGGACCTACGAGTAGGCAATGACGCAAAAGTTGCTGCTGTAGCTGTAGGAACATATTCTTTGTCTTTGCCCACTGGGCTTATCTTAGAACTAGAGGAGTGCTTTTATGTACCTGCATTAACGAAGAACATAATTTTTGTATCTTGTTTAGATAAGAAAAACTTTTCTTTTATAATAAAGGACAAATGTTGTTCCATTTATTTGAATGAAATGTTCTATTGTAATGCACCACTTATGAATGGTCTCTATGTTCTAGATTTAGAAAACCCAATTTATAACGTAAATACCAAACAGTTCAAATCGAATAATTTGAACCAAACATATCTCTGGCACTGTCGCCTAGGTCACATAAATGAAAAACGCATATCCCAACTCCATAAAGATGGATTATTGGACTCATTTGATTTTGAATCATATGAGGTCTGCAAATCTTGTCTTTTAAGAAAGATGACTAAAACTCCATTTAGTGGACATGGCGAGAGAGCGACGGACTTGTTAGGACTCATACATACTGATGTATGTGGCCCTTTCAATGTCGAAGCCAGAGGAGGCTATAAGTACTTTATTACTTTCACTGATGATATGAGTAGATTTGGCTACTTCGATCAGATCAAGGTGGTGAATACCTTAGTCAAGAGTTTCGTGATCACCTGGCTGAGTGTGGGATAATATCCCAACTCACTCCACCTAGAACACCACAATGGAATGGTGTATCTGAGAGGAGAAATCGTACTCTATTAGATATGGTACGATCAATGATGAGCCAGACTGATCTACCTACTTTCTTTTGGGGTTTAGCTCTAGAGACAACCACTTTCACACTTAATCGCGTCCCATCAAAAGCCGTAGAAAAGACACCATATACATTATGGATTGGGAAGAGTCCCAAAATGTCTTTTATAAAGATTTAGGGTTGTGAAGCTTATGTTAGACGACAAGTCTCAGATAAACTAGGACCCAAATCAGATAAGTGTTATTTTGTAGGATATCCCAAGGAAACTAAATGATATTACTTTTACAATCCCACACTTGGCAAGGTGTTTGTTGCTAGAAATGCTGTCTTTCTAGAAAGAGAATTTATTTCTAGAAAAACTAGTGGGAGTAAAATTCATCTTGAAGAAATTCAAGATGAAGATAACACTAAGGCTTCGATGGAAAATGAACAGGCACCACAAAGTGTTGTGGATGAGGAAATTGTTGCCCAAAGAGTTGTGGAGCAAACACCTGTTCAAGTAGACCAACCTCTTCGTAGATCTAATAGGATCCGTCGTCAACCCGAGAGATATTCTTTTCTTTCTTGACGATAAACTGAAGTATTGCTTGTCGATCTTGACGAGCCTACATCCTATCAAGAAGCTATGATGAGCCCAGATTCCGAGAAATGGCTAGAGGCCATGAGATCCGAAATGGAATCCATGTACACTAACCAAGTATGGACTTTGGTTGATCCACCTGAAGGGGTAAAATCCATTGGGTGTAAGTGGGTCTTTAAAGTAAAGACTGACATGGATGGTAATAAGCATACCTATAAAGGTAGATTGGTGGATAAAGGATTCAAACAAATTCATGGTATTGACTATGATGAAACCTTTTCACCAGTTGCGATGCTTAAATCCATTCGGATCATACTTGCTATTGCAGCCTACCACAATTATGAGATCTGGCAGATGAATGTCAAAACCGCTTTTCTGAATGGAAAGCTACTCGAGGATGTGTACATGACCCAGCCTGAGGGTTTTGAAGATCCAAAGCATCCTGGAAAGGTATACAAACTGCAAAGGTCCATTTATGGACTAAAGCAAGCCTCTCGAAGCTGGAATCTTCGATTCGATGATGCAATCAAGGAGTTAGGTTTCATCAAGAATGAAGATGAACCTTGTGTCTACAAGAGAAATAGTGGGAGCACAGTTGTATTTCTTATCTTGTATGTAGATGACATACTTCTCATCGGAAATGATATTCCCTCACTCCAGTCTGTGAAGATGTGGTTAGGGAATTGTTTCTCGATGAAAGACTTAGGTGAAGCTGCCTATATTCTAGGCATCAAGATCTATAGAGATAGATCTAAAAGATTACTTGGCCTAAGTTAGAGTACATATATTGATAAAGTGCTAGATCGTTTTGCTATGCAAAATTCCAAGAAAGGATTTCTGCCTTTATCACATGGTGTGAGTCTTTCGAAGACTCAATGTCCCTCTTCTAAGGAGGAGAGAGATCGCATGGATAAGATCCCTTATGCATCTGCTATAGGGTCTATCATGTACGCCATGCTTTGTACTCGTCCTGACGTCTCGTATGCTTTGAGCATGACGAGTAGATACCAGTCGGATCCAGGTGAAAGTCACTGGATAGCAGTCAAAAATATTCTTAAATACTTACGAAGAATGAAAGAATATTTCTTGATATTTTGAGGCAATGAGGAGCTAACTGTAAAGGGTTACAGTGATGCAAGCTTCCAAACAGACAAGGATGACTATAGTGTTAGGACCCTTGGAACGGCTAGAGGGGGGGTGAATAGTGTTTCGCCCGTTCGTGAATAGAATTTGATCTCGTTCGTGTCTACAATTTTGTTAGCGCAGCAGAATACAGATAATGATAACAATAATGAAATAGACAACAAGCTAACACAATGATATAACGTGGTTCGGAACCGCACGGTTCCTACTCCACGGATCGAGCTCTAAAGAGCCCTAGTGATGCACACGCACTCACTAATGATAAACGCTCCTTCTTGACACAAGTCGGAGGCAGAGAAACCCCGTACAAACGTTTACAACAATAAACGAAAGGAATACAAGCAATATACAATGTAAATATGAAGTACAAGTAAAGAAAAGACTTTACAACACTTGTTTTGATTGCTTGAATGCTTGGTTGCTTGGTTGCACTTGGAGACCTGATTTGCACCAACAAATCGCCCCAATAGCCCTCAAGAACCGATACCAAAATCCTCCATCACGAGCTCCTTATAAAGCTTCAACCTGTGCTGGAAAAGGTCTATCACCGATCGACGGGACCATCACCGATCGATCTGATCGCTGTCGCGTGAGACAACGGTGTAATCCACGCCGAAAAATCCAAGGCTTAGGACATCACGACCGATCATGAACATCGGGCCGATCGCGATGAGCCATCACTGACCGTCGCCTCGAATGAGTGAGACTCCATTCGCGTCGGTAGAAAATCGAGCATCACGATCGATCACATGATCGATCGATTGCTGCCCATCATCGATCACGCTAACAGGGCGGATCGCTAGGCCACTTCCCGCAGTCAAACCCTAGTTGACTTGGTACTGTCGACTGCCACATGGCATCAGTCGACTGACACACCTCAACCATGAGGTTTTGACCCAAGTATGGTTCCCTCATACTTGTTAGACCACCCTTAGCCTAGACCTAAGCCTTCTAACTACCTCCATCAGCCTCACGCCTCTCGGATCCCTCCAAGTTGTCCATGACTTGTTCATCCATCGCGCTAGCCTTCAGGTGCTTCCATCGGCTATGTCATGCTAACGGTGTCTACACCGCCAAGGCACATTGGACTTACGCCGCCAAGACTCCGCTTGGACTTTACGCCGCCAACCATTGGACTTATGCTGCCAAGACTACCGCTTGGACTTTACGCCGCCAATATCAATACCCTTGGACTTCTAATGCCAACCCATGTTGGACTTTCCATGCCAAGACCATGCTTGGACTTTCTATGCCAAGACCATGCTTGGACTTTCCCAAATGCCAAGACCATGCTTGGACTTTCTCTTACCAACCCATGTTGGACTTTTACATTGCCAAGACCATGCTTGGACTTTCCTTGACAATTACATTGTCATATGTTTTTGTCGAAACATTAAAACACATCAAAACATCACTCGAGCCAAACTCGAGTCCTGGTCAATCGTGACCTGGGCCGATTGCACCAACAATCTCCCCCTTTTTAATGTTTGACAAAAACCAGACAAATTATTGAGTTAGAACACTAACTCAAATCCCTTACCAATTATCCCAAATCGGTAAATACTCTCCAAATGTTCTCCCCCAAACATTCTCCCCCTTTTTGACTAACATTAAAAAGGTTTTCTCTCCAAGGAGATCAACGTCTCATGTCTCAATGAGATCTTACAATCTCCCCCTTGGTCTTAAAAATACTTAGGATGCCTGCCCTCTTCCTAGTGATAAGTCCCATATCACTTAAGAGAGGCAATCCTATTCACTCTCCCAATTTCCAAATTGGGTCTCTCAAAAGTCCCATCAATTTCCCAATTGATGTCATATTCTCCCAATAACTTCTCCTCTTGAAGGAGAAAAACACATCCATCATCCCAAGATAGATATCTCTTCCTAAAGGCTTGCTCCCCCTTGACCATTGCATCAACAATGTCCTTGGGAGGTCCCTAAGCCAATAGGAACTCTAAGCCATCAAAATTAAGGTTAGAAATTCAACATAGAACTCTCCAACACCTTAAAATTGATACAAACCCTAAACACCTCTCCTAATCCATATCCAATGGATTTTCACCCTTCATCATGCTTCCCAAAGCATATCCTAGGGTTAGGAGTGATTAGGGACCATAACCGTAGCTGAAATCGGGTCAAACAACCTTGTTTACCCCGAAATCAGGCTACCAGTCGAGTGATTCAGAAATCAGTCGACTGGCACCTCCATCAGTCGACTGCCACTATAAGCAGTCGACTGATAACTGAAAAATCCGATTTTCAGTTATCAGAAATGAATTTCAGAAAATCATAAATAATTATATGTATATCGAAAAATCACAAAATTTGATACGTATATTACTTATCACACATACAATCAGTGAAAAATTTTGGAAAAATATTTTTACCATTGAAATAGGAGATTGATACAAAATCCAAAAGTGATTGAAAACTTTAAAGTTTAAGCTCACTTTGTATCAATCTTATCAATGGTGATTTCTATCAAAAGATAGGCTTCACCAAGGTTTTTCAAAATGATTTTAAAATGTTTTTGAAAGCCTATTTTAAACCATAATTTATAGGCTAAATAACATAGCTTGTATATTAGCTTTCCTTATGATTCTTGGTGGTAATTAGAATAAGTTTGAGTTCATCTAGATGCACTACCCATGCACCTTGAACTTAACTTATTATCCTAGCATCTCACATGTATCTAGGATGTATAAATACACATACATGTCAATGTGATGTGAGATGTGGATTCGGGTTCACTGTATCTATGGTTTCATGCATTTCCTAGGCAACCCTACTTGATTCCCTTATAAATGAGACTTCAAGTAATGCCATAGTTCTTAAATCAATTTCAACCAATTGCCTTAAATGCATGAATGATTATGGCATTAGAAATGATATAAATAAGCATATGCTCATAATCATGATGTCATGGCATAAGATGAAATTTAAGAACACATGACATCTAAAATAATCCTAAGCAATAACATGACATGGTATATGATAGGATGCAATTTCATGTCATGATATATCAACTTTCATAAGCAATACAATCATACAAGTACTCATCCAAGCACACAAGATTTTCATAAACAAAAATTTCATTTAACTTAAAAATTTTAGTCTTTTACATTCAAAATCGAGATTGGCTATGCTCAATCTCACTACAGAAACTGACAACAAAAGAAAATCTAACATCCTAAATATTTAATCGTCTGCAGGAGGTGGCGGTGGAGGAGGCTGCTGACTCAGGGTCCAGGCCCGCATCATCTCTAACATATCGAGCTGACACTGCTCGATGCAGCTCTGGGACTCCTCCATCCGATCCAGACGCGAAGGCGAAGCTGCTCGCTAATAACTCGATGACCTAAGCGTCAACCGATCGCCGATAGTCCTGAAATCGGACTCCAAATAGGCCACGATCATCTGATGGACCCGCCGCTGATGCATCTGCAGGCATCTGATCATCCTCATCAGCGGCGTCTACATCCTCGTAGTCCTCTGCTGCATCTCTGGGTAATGGAGGATGCTCTCTACGTGCCCTGGGTGGTGGTCGTGGCGCCAACTCCATCTGGTTAGGCCCCATCCGTAGCTTTGCTAACGAAGTTCTGGCGAATCGATATACCAGACACCTCCGATAGCGCTCTTAGAGAACCCCTGTGGATGTTGATGCCTACGGACTCTAACCATGCGGTAATGATATGACCAAAAGGCATATGCACTTTCCCTTGTACAGGGGAAATGAAATGCACAATGCAGTGGAACATGTTTAATGCAAAGTTAATATCTAACCTATGACGCATGGCGTATAGTAGAAAGAGATGGGGAGGCCGAATCTTGGCGCACCCAGTGACAATGGGAAGAAAACACCCAACAATGACCTTGTAAAGGCATTGTCATCATAACCTTCGGTGATAGGAAATAAGTTTTGGGCCGGTGGACGAGGATAACCAAAAATGTGCTCATGCATGGACTCCATAGAGATATGGGCAAAGGGCTCAGGTAAGGGGAAATCCATGGTAGGGTAACAGATAAAAGTGTCATCTGAGGGCCTACACTCGAGAAACTCCTACAGTATCGCAGGAGTGAACTCTAACTCGCGTTTTGCAATGCGAGTAGTGTAAGTAGGGCCGTCATCCACTTTCTTTGGGTTTTGATAAAATTCCTTAAGAAGGTCATCGTTAATAGAATGGGTGCATAGGACGACTTTCATGAGACTATAGTATGAAATTAACTCCATTACATCACTACAATGACGGTTAAAAAAAAATCCCTGTCGATGTACCTAACCAACATTGGTTGGTACACTCGAGATTCACCCTCAGGTGGATCATCCCTACAGCCTCTCCTATTATGAATGCAATGTATGATATGACATGCAAGGGCAATAATACATGATTAGATAAACCTAAATTGTAACGGAAATGAAAATTAGGGCTCGGAAAAAAAATCGTTACTTAGGCGCCATTTGAAGGTGTGGCCGGAGAGAGAACTCAGATGTTGCTGGGGGGTCGCCGGAAAACTCGCCGGAGAACTTCAGACGCCAGAACCCTAATCGGAACAAGGAAAGATCAACCCTAAAACATGTGAACTAGGGCTCGAAATAAGTGAAAAAATGGAAGAAGAGGGGCTTATCTATCAAACCTAACACTTTGGGTGGTTGGCACGGCCGGAAGAATCGGTCGGAGACGGAGATGGCGATCGGAGAAAGAAAGGAGAAGAAAAGCTCGTCGCGTGAAGATGCCGAACCCTAGCGGTTCGGCGTTATAAAATCACGATGCAGTCGACTGATGTGGAGCATCAGTCGACTGATCACGGTTTATTACTGGGTTTACCGAGCCGGCAGTCGACTGATCCGGCTCGGCAATCGATCGAACCTTCCGCGGACGTGCTACGATGGCATCGATCGGTGATGTTGCTCATCGACCGATGTGCACATCACTTGATCGCTTGTCGAGCACTCGATCGATGACCCTACGGCCTCGGTGAAGAGTACCATCACCGATTGATGTATTCATCGATCGATCGATGTTCAATCACCGAAGTCATGAAGCTAGCACTGATCATCGATGACCGTATCGTATCGCGCCATGCAGTTATCGATGATATCGATTTCCGATTCGAAATCTCGATTTCTTCATCTAATTGGTTCCATTTTATCATGTTTATCTTGTATATCGAATGTATTGATGTTATACTTATATTCATATATTTGTTAATGTATTTTTAATGTTTTATTCCATTTTTGCAGACATTAACATTCAATGATTTCCAAATCCTAACATCTCACCCTTCCTAAGTGTTAAAATACACAATCAAGGTAAAAGACTTGTTTGTGAGATGCAATTCATCCTAAACATTCCTTCCATGCAAACATATGGCAAAACATATGAAGCATGGTGAGTACAAGACATCAAGTTGTGTGACACTTGAGTATCGCTCTTGATGTTACTTTTACACGAACTCTTGAAGTGTGCCAACAATCAAAGTTACACACTATGATCTCTAAATCTAGATTGTGGCAATTTTGATCATTTTATAAAACTTCTCAATTAGCATTGGCACATCCTAAATCCACCTAGGGTGAGTCAATCACGCTCTTAGGAACCCAAAACCGATTTGAGCTCCTAGGGTTAATTAGGTATTCCTTAGGGATAACCTCCCTAGATACCTTCCTAATGACTTTCCTAGGCTTATTAGCCTTGGTCATTTTGGTCTTGCCTAGGTTAACCTTAGGAATTGCCTTCCTAACAACCTTCTTAGTGGCCACCCTAGGTTTCTTTGAAACCTTGGCCACTAGGTACAAACCTTGGTCAACTCTAGGGATGACTTCCCCATTGACCTTGGTCTTTCTAGACCTAGTTAATGTTCCATAGTCAAATGGAACACTATGATAAGTCACCTTGGACTTAGGTTTGTGACCCAAACCATTCTTGCCCTTGGTTGACTTTTGACTCTTACGTCCTAGATGTTGACTTTGACTTCTTGACCTAGGAGTTTGACCATTAGACCCTTTAAATTGATTTTGCATAATGTTAAGGGTCTTTTCAAGTTTTTCAAGCCTTGACCTCAAGACTTGATTTTCTTTTTCTAATTGCCCAATTTTAGAATTTTGATTTAAAACATGGGCATTGTACTTCCTAGGCATGATTTTTCTAGGGACATTAGTCCCAAATTTCTCCTTATTCTTAAGGTGAACATTCTTAGCTCCTAAACAAATATGTTTGTTATTTCTAGCATGCTCTTTATGATACATAGCAAAATTGCTAAAATTAGTTCTAGCATGCTCTTTAACGTTTAAATTAGACGGAGCATTATTCAAATGTACCTTAGGGTTTGCCTTAGTGGCTCCCCCTACTTGTGATGCTCCTTCTTTGGTCTTTTTGCTTCCCCTAGGACATTGATTCCTATAATGTCCTTTTGCATTGCATTTGAAGCATATGATGTGCTCCTTGCTCTTGATACTTGGGGAACCGGCGTCCGTTGACTTTTGTTGACTTTTAGGCACCGGAGGAGCTTTCTTGACTTTCTTTGGGCACTTACTCTTATAATGCCCAAATTTCCTACACTCAAAACACATAATGTTATTTTTATTTTGAATTGAGGTGTTTGAGTTACCGATGGTGGTGAAGACCGGAATTGGACTTTGGGCTTCTTCATCTTGATCGGATGTCGAAGCTTCTTCTTCTCGATGTTCTGGTATGAAGATTCTCTCCTCCCCCTCAATCCTTGAGGTGGATGCTTCTTCCACTTCCTCCATCTCTTCCGACCCGGAAGTTGACTCCTCACTTTCTTGTGAGGATGATGATAATTCTTCTTCGGTCTCCTCCTCTTCCAAGTCTTCTTGGACCGATTCGGGATTGTCGTGGAACTTGATCAACTTGTTCCACAACTCCTTGGCATCCCTATAGCTTCCTAATCTGGACAAAATATCGTTAGGTATCAAATCAATCAACATTTTTGTTACCTTAACGGTTGTCTTGAATTTTTCCCGTTGCTCCTCGGTCCATCTCTTCATCTTGAGGATTTCGCCGTTTTCTCCTCTCGGAGCATCAAAACCTATAGTCACGGCAAACCAATTTTCTATATTCGTCATTAGAAAATATTCCATCCTACCTTTCCAATATGCAAAATGTTCACGGTTGAAGGAAGGTGGAATGTTGACGTCGTCACCCAATTTTTCTTGGAAATCCATATTCTTCCCTATAGATTCTTGACTCCGGGTTGTTAATCCGTAGAAGAGCCCCGGGCTCTGATACCACTTGTTAGGACCCTTGGAACGGCTAGAGGGGGGGGTGAATAGCGTTTCGCCCGTTCGTGAATAGAATTCGATCTCGTTCGTGTCTACAATTTAGTTAGCGCAGTGGAATACAGATAATGATAACAATAACGAAATAGACAACAAGCTAACACAATGATATAACGTGGTTCGGAACCGCACGGTTCCTACTCCACGGATCGAGCTCTAAAGAGCCCTAGTGATGCACACACACTCACTAATGATAAACACTCCTTCTCGACACAAGTCGGAGGCGGAGAAACCCCGTACAAACGTTTACAACAATAAACGAAAGGAATACAAGCAATATACAATGTAAATACGAAGTACAAGTAAAGAAAAGACTTTACAACACTTGTTTTGATTGCTTGAATGCTTGGTTGCTTGCTTGCACTTGGAGACCTGATTTGCACCAACAAATCGCCCCAATAGCCCTCAAGAACCAATACCAAAATCCTCCATCACGAGCTCCTTATAAAGCTTCAACCTGTGCTAGAAAAGGTCTATCAGTCGACTGATCGGGACCATCAGTTGACTGATCACACTGTTGCTGTGAGACAACGATGTAATCCACGCTGGAAAAATCCAACGGCTAGACATCGATCGATCATGAACATCACGATCGATGAGCCATCACCGACCGCCGCCTCGCAGCCGAATGAGTGAGACTCCATTCGCGGGTCGGTAATCCGAGCATCACCGATCGATCACATGATCATTCGACCGCTTCCATCACCGATCGCTTAACAAAGGGCGATCGCTAGGCCACTTCCCGCAGTCAAACCCTAGTTGACTTGGTACAGTCGACTGCCACATGGCATCAGTCGACTGACACACCTCAACCATGAGGTTTTGACCCAAGTATGGTTCCCTCATACTTGCTAGACCACCCTTAGCCTAGACCTAATCCTTCTAACTACCTCCATCAGCCTCACGCCTCTCGGATCCCTCCAAGTCGTCCATGACTTGTTCATCCATCGCGCTAGCCTTCAGGTGCTTCCATCGGCTATGTCATGCTAACGGTGTCTACACCGCCAAGGCACATTGGACTTACGCCGCCAAGACTCCGCTTGGACTTTACGCCGCCAACCATTGGACTTATGCTGCCAAGACTACCGCTTGGACTTTACGCCGCCAATATCAATCCCCTTGGACTTCTAATGCCAACCCATGTTGGACTTTCCATGCCAAGACCATGCTTGGACTTTCTATGCCAAGACCATGCTTGGACTTTCCCAAATGCCAAGACCATGCTTGGACTTTCTCTTGCCAACCCATGTTGGACTTTTACATTGCCAAGACCATGCTTGGACTTTCCTTGACAATTACATTGTCATATGTTTTTGTCGAAACATTAAAACACATCAAAACATCACTCGAGCCAAACTCGAGTCCTAGTCAATCGTGACCTGAGCCGATTGCACCAACATATAGATCGCAATCGGGGTACGTGTTTTGCCTGAATGGTGGAGCTATGAGCTGGAAGAGTTCGAAGCAGGACACAGTTGCTGGTTCTACAACAAAAGCCGAGTATATTGTTGCGTTTGATGCAGCAAAGGAGACTGTTTGGCTCTGCAAGTTCATCAATGAACTTGGGGTAGTTCCTAGCATTGCAGATCCAATAGACCTCTATTGTGACAACAATGGGGCTATTGCACAGGCTAAGGAACCTCGATCACATCAGCGGACCAAACACATACTGCAGCGCTTCCATCTCGTTCGAGAGATCATCAATAGAGGAGATGTGAGGATATGCAGAGTACCGACAGAAGCTAACATCGCAGATCCATTGACCAAGGCTTTGGCACAGAGGAAGCATGATGGTCACACTAGGTCACTAGGTATTAGATATTATAGTGATTGGTACTAGTGCTAGTGGGAGATTGTTAGTTATAGCCCTAGAACCAATCATGTGATGGTTGAATAGGGAACATTTTGTATCATATTCTATAAAGGCAAAGGATTGGTTATTATATTTACGTCTTGCTTGTGCCAGCTAAATTAAATATAATAATGCCCTAGAAAAGTAGGTTCTTATCTACAGCACATCAATTGACAAAATTGATTATGAGAGACTGTAGAGAACACTTTCCTAAAATATTCCTAGTCAAGTATTAATATGCAAGGGCAATATTAATACATAAAGACTAGCATGTAGGTCAATTGATGACTTGATCTCACAAGTCATGGATATATGATATCATGTTGACACATGGGTATATATTAGAGAATATATACTGAACTGACCCGCCATGAGAAAGTTTCATGGATCGTCATATGAGTGTCATAAACTTTCTCATGTGACTATTGGTATGAATAGTCCTCAAACCTGAAGTCACTACGGTTCCCTACATAAGGAGTTATATACTTTGGTATCGTCAAACGTCACCCGTAACAGGGTGGACCACAAAGGCGATTACTGGGTATATAACAAATTATGCGGAGGGATGTGAGTGATGTAGATGGGATCTATCCCTCCCATATGACGGGAGTGATATCTGTGGGCCCCTTGATTGAGTAGAACTACTAAAACGCATGCTCGAATGAGTCAATATGAGATATTGAGCTCATTTGTTTGAGTTAGTTTACTCAGGGATCAAGAAACACATAGATTGATCGAGGATGACACGGTCTATGCCTCATTGGTCAATTTGATATCAAGGATAGAAGGACTCGGTCATACATTATAATAGTCACGGAAAAGTTAGTCGGATCTTGACTTATTTCGTAACTTGGGTAGCAATGATGTATTGCTAGATGTCGCTCATTGCTTGTGTATCTAAAAGAGTTTAGATCCACTGCCAAAGTTATGAGAACCTATAGGGTCACACACAAAGAGCATGATGATTAGAAGAATTAGTGCATTCTAGTTTGACTAGAATAATTTGGGAATAAGCTTAAGTACAAAATGGTTTTTGGACTTTAAGCTTAATGAGAATTTTAGCTTATTGATTTAATGAGATTAATTCAATATGCTAAGCTTATTAATTTAATAAGATTAAATAAATATGTTATCATGATAGCCTAAGTTTAATTGATTTAATAAGATTAATTCAATATGTTACCTTATTGATTTAATGAGATTAATTCAATATGATAACATAAGCTTATTGAATTAATAAGATTAATTCAACATGCATGAATGCCACATAAGCATGCCACCTAAGCATGCCACATAAGCATGCCACATAAGCATGCCACCTAAGCTTGATGAGGTGGAAGGAGACAAAGGGTTTTGACCTTTGGAATTTCTCCATATGTGGCTGGCCAAACAAGGAGTGTTGATTATTTTTCAATGCAATTGATTGCATTGAATGTGATAGGAGGTGAAAGGTTTTTTCAATCCTATAAAACACTCCATGGGGTGGCCAACCAAGGTCTGTGGAAGCTTGAGGCTTGGAGAGAGCTTGGTGGTGAGAGGCTTTGGTCGTGTGGCTTTTGTGAGTATAGGCTAGCAAGAAGAGTGGTCTTCTTCTTCCTTTCTCTTTTTCCCTACCTTCCTCTCCTTTAGGGACTTCTCTAGCAAGAAGTAAAGGAGAGCTCTTCTAGTTTCTTTTGTGAGACAAGAGCTTGCTCGTGTAGATACATATAGAGGCACGGACAATTGAACGTGCTAAAAGATCCAACAAACCCAAGGAGAAGCGGGATTAAAAATGGCACGCAACAAAGGTAATATTCTCCTATAAGATAGGTTTTTCTTTTAGAGAAATTTATTTTTTTGTACGAGGTTTTCTTTCGCAAGGATCACTTGGAAGGGATCCTATTTTTTCCATTGCGCATATGCTATTTTGCATAAAAAAAATCCCTACACATTTATCATCCAATCATATTAGGGTTATTGGGCCATGACCATCACAAAATTATAGATAATTCTAAATTATGTATTTTACAGAAAATTTCTATAATTTTTCTTTTTTTTTTCAATTTTATGAGTCACATCTCCGTAACAGTTCCGCTAAGCGATTTTCGGATGCAATCTCGGAACAATGCCCCTTTCGGGATTAGGGGCAGCGCCCCTACTCGCAGAATAAACTTTGCAAGTGTCCCAAAAACCTAAAGCGAGAACTCGCCGTTTCGAAGAGTTTTTCTTGGTGGTTGAAGCCTACAAGTGTCCCAACACTTGTTGCTTCACCTCTTTGAGAAAAATACCCAAAAAATCTATAAAAATAGGAAATTTACAGAAACTTAAAAATCTATAATTTTTATATCTAATACAAAAACTACAAAACATAAACACATACATGCTTCACATGTGGCTCTGATACCACTGTTGGACTATCCGAGCCGCAAAAACCACTTTTTGCTTTGCGGAAACCCCGGAAGTCTGCCACGGATCAGTGCGAAGGCAAATAAAATACATGTATGTGTTTAAAACCTTTTGATATATACTAGACCTACATGTTAAGAGTTTACCCTTGAAGCGACGCCCTTCGCTTATCCCGCTCGTCCAAACGGATTGCCGGAACTTAAGAGTGTCAATTGTACACTCCTCTATTGGTATCCACACGAGAAATAGGTGGAGAAAAGACAATCTTGAGTGTGCTAGAACTCCTTGAAGTCCACGATAAGATGAGGAAGAGAGGAGAGAGCTTGAGGGAAGAACCAAGGAAGAAGATGAAGTTACCACACCAAATAACTTCACACACTAAACACCACTAAGTGGTCGACCACTTCATGGAGGGGGGTTACATGCATGCATGTAACTCCAAAAGACAATGGCTCTTGGTCTCCCTCATGAGGTGGAACCCCATGATAAGTCCATGATGATGTGGAACATTATCATTGGCCAGCCCCCATGCCAAGTCACCATGACATGGCAATTGGTCAAGTCAAAATTGACAATTCATCTTCCCTCTCAAGTCAAGTCAAACTTGACATATTATCTCCCATGGTTGATCAAATATAACCACTTGATTCAAGTCAATTTGATTTAATGAATCTCTATTCATTATTCTAAATTGACTCAATGAATCAAATCTAAATTAGTCTCATTCAACACTTGAATCAAATTAAGTCTAACTCAATTAGTCTAATTTGGATTACTCTTAATCCAATTTGGTTCATCCAATGAACCTAATCCTCATGGTTCATCATATGAACCTAATCTCCATCTAATTTCCCTTTGTGTGTGACCCTATAGGTTCTTGTAACGTTGGCAATGTCCCTCAACCGATTTAGAAACATAAGCAATGAGCGGTATCTAGCGACACATCATTGCTACCCAAGTTACAAGAATGTTGAGATCTAACATCACCTTTGTGACTACTAATTGTGACTCTCACAATATGTGACAATGTCCCTCTATCTTTGACATCTAGATTGACCAATTGAGGCATAGACCGTGTCATCCTCGGTACAATTTATATCTTGAACTCCAAGTAGACTCACTATAATCAAATGAGCTCAATATCTCATATTGACTCTTTTGGGCATGGCCATGCACTTCATGGTCTCACTCTATCAAGAATAACGATGTCACTCCCGTCATATAAGAGGGATAGATCCCATCTACATCACTCACATCCCTCCACATAATTTGTTACATACCTAGTAATCGCCTTTATGGTCTACCCATTTACGGGTGACGTTTGACGAAGTCAAAGTATGCAACTCCTTATGTAGGGAACCATGGTGACTTCAGGTCCAAGGACTAATAGTCATACTAATAGTCACATGAGAAAGTATATGACACTCATATAGCGATCCATGATACTTTCTCATGGCGGGTCATTCAATATATATTCTCCAATGCATACCCATGTGTCAACTTGATATCTCATATCCATGACTTGTGAGATCAAGTCATCGAGTTGACCTACATGCTAGTCTCTACGCATTAACATTGTCCCTGAATGTTAATACTTGACTAGGAATGATTATGAGTAGTGTTCTCTATATCATCTCATTATCGATTCAACCAATCGATTGATATAGATAAGAACCTTCTACTCAAGGATGTTATTATACTTAGTTATTTGGCACAAATACAAGTAAATATAATAACCATGCCTTTATAAATAGGAATATGATACATTAAAGTCCATACAACAATCATCACATGATTGACTCTAGGGCTTTCACTAACAGGAGCGCCATAGTAGGATGGAGGAGCGTCATAGCCGGATGGAGCAGCGCCAGATCGATATGGACGAGATGATGAGGACTTGGATGCTAAGCTAGCAGCCTCCACCTCCACCATCTGCCGGGGATGACAACTAGAGCAGGTTTAGGGATTCTGTTTTTAGTTTCTTAGTGAGGTTGAGAGTTTTAGACTTCCATTTTGCTTGTAAAAACTAAAGTTATATTTGAATGAAATATTTTGTTTATCAAAAATTATGTGTTTTTTCTGATTATGTGTGTGTTAATGTGTTTATATATACAAATTTGACATGTCATGACATCATACTTATATTTATCATTAATATGTCATGATTATGTTTAGGATTAAAGACTAATGTCATGTGTTTTTAGATTATATCATATGCCATGACATCATGATCATTGGTCATGCTTAATTATTGCTATCATTTATACCATGATCATTCATGCATTAATTAAAATTGAGTTAAGGATTATAGCATGATTTGAAGTCCCATCTATAAGGGAGTCAAATAGAGTTGCCTAGAAAATGCATGAGGCTATAATAACCCTAATCCCCACATCTCACAATTACTTTGACTTGTGTGTGCTTAATTCATCTTAGATACATGTGAGATGTTAGGAAAATAAGTTAAGTTCAAGGTGCATAGATAGTTCATCTAGATGAACTTAAATTTATCTCAATCATCAATATGAATCATAAGAAAAGCTAATGTACAAGTCATGTACATCTAGCCAAGAGTCCATGGTTCAAAATAGGTTTTCAAAAACATTTTAAAATCACTTTAGAAAACCTTAGTGAAGTCTATCTTTTGATATCAATCACCATTGATGAAGTTGATACAAAGTAGGGCCAAAACATTGAAAATTTCAATGGTTTTGGACTTTGTATCAATCTCCTATTTTAATAGGTAAAATATTTTTCTAATATTTTTCACCAATTGTATGTGTTATAAGTATTATACATATGAAATTTCATGATTTTTCAAGCTATGTTTAATTACTTATGATTTTTCAAACTCTGATTCTGATAATTGAAAAACTGAGTTTTCAATTATCAGTCGACTGCCACTATTTGGCAATGATCGATGGGGCGGCTACTCGGCGCGTAATCGCCTAGAAAACCGCTCGCAACAAAATCGCTCGCAAACCGCTCGGCGAAAACCGCTCGTACTGGCAAGAAACCACCCCGGTGCCTCGGGCGCACGATGCACTACCTAGCGGAAACCACCCTGGCGAAAGTGCCCTGGCAAAACTACCCTGGCGCAGTTATCAGTCGACTGCTGCTTGGTGCCAGTCGACTGATTTCTGAAGGACTCGACTGATTGGCTGATTTCGGGAAAAACAAGGTTGTTTAGCCCATTTTCAGCCATGGTAAAGTTCCCTAACCACTCTTAACCCTAGGATATGCTTTGGGAAGCATTATAAAGGGTGAAAATCTTTTGGATATGGATTAGGAGAGGTGTTAGGATGATGTATCAAATTTAAGGTGTGGAGGGTTTATGTTTGAATTTTGAACCTTATTTTTTATGCTTTAGAGTTCCTATTGGCTTAGGGACTTTCCAAGGACATTGTTGGTGCAATGGTCAAGGGGGAGCAAGACTTTAGGGGGAGGTATCCATCATGGGATAATGGATGGTATTTTTCCTCATGAGAAGGAAAATGGGATTTTGAGATACCCAATTTGAAATTGGGAGAGTATATAGGATTGTCTCTCTTGAGTGATATGGAACTTATCACTAGGAAGATGGTAAACATCCTAGGTATCTTTGGACCAAGGGGAAGATTGTAAGATCTCATTGGGACATGAGACATTGACCTCCTTGGAGAAAACCTTTTTGATGTATGTCAAAAAGGGGGTGAACATAAAATTACCAATTTGGGATAATTGGTAAGATAATTTGAGTTAGTGTTCTAACTCAAAGATATGTATTTTTGTCAAACATAAAAAAGGGGGAGATTGTTGGTGCAATCGGCCCAGGTCACGATTAACCGGACTCGAGTTTGACTCGAGTGATGTTTTGATGTTTGACATAGTGAGTTGACATTGATGTTTGACATTGATGTCTAATAATGTTTTGGGGAGATTGTTGGAACAATCGACCCAGGTTATGATTAACCGGACTCGAGTTTGACTCGAGAGGATTTTGATGGTTGATTGGAGTTGACTATGTCATGGAAAGTCCAAGTCTTGAGTACTAGGCATGTAAAGTCCAAGCATGGGTCTTAGCAAGGAAAAATCCAAGCATGGGTCTTGGCATGGAAAGTCCAACATGGGTTGGCAAGGGAAAGTCCAAGCTTGAGTCTTGGAATTTGAGAAGTCTAAGGGGTTTGATATTGGCGGGATAAAGTCTAAGCAGGAGTCTTGGCAGCATAAGTCCAATGGTTGGCGGCGTAAAGTCCAAGCGAAGTCTTGGCAGCGTAAGTCCAATGTGCCTTGGCGGTGTAGACACCGTTAGCATGACATAGCCGATGGAAGCACCTGAAGGCTAGTGTAATGGATGAACAAGTCATGGATGACTTGGAGGGATCCGAGAGGCGTGATGCTAACGGAGGTGGCTAGAAGACTTAGTTCTAGGCTACAGTGGTCTAGCAAGTATGGGGAAACCATACTTGGGTTAAAACCTCATGTTTGAGGTGTGCCAGTCGACTGGTGCCATGTGGTAGTCGACTGGCATGAGTCAACTAGGGTTTGACTGCGGGAATTAGCCTAGCAGTCGACTGCCAGAGGTGGGCAGTCGACTGATTGGCCGAGCAGTCGACTGATCTTGTGATCAGTCGACTGGTGCTCGAGAATTCGGGCACAGAATGGAGTCAAGACTCTACTGTGGGGCTAGCAGTCGAGTGAAGGCTTCATCAATTGACTGATAGGTATGATCAGTCGACTGATGATGGATCCTTTGGATCTTTCCAGCGTGGATCTAGCCGTTGTCTCATGACAACAGCGGCATCAGTCGATTGATGGTCTCGATCAATCGACTGATCAGCGATTTTCAGCCAGGTTCCAGCTTTAAATGGAGCTCGTGGAGGAGGAAATCACCACCGGTTCATGATAGATTTTGAGGTGATTTGTTGCTGCAAATCAGAGTCTCTAAGTGCAAGTCAAGCAACCAAGCATTCAAGCAATCAAAAGTAAAGTGTTGTAAAGTTTTCTTTACTTGTCTTTTGTATTTGTATTGTATCTTACTTGTATTATTTCTTACTATTGTAAGATAACTTGTACGAGGTTTCTCCACCTCCGGATTATTCCAAGAAGGAGTTATTTGTGATTAGTGATTGCGTGTGCATCACTAGAGCTCTATAGAGCTCGATCCGTGAAGTAGGAACCGTTCGGTTCTTAACCATATTATATGCTTATGTTGTGAATTGTGTTTGTCATATTTCGTTATTGCTATTTGTTTTATTTCTGTTGCGCTAACGAGATTTGTAGACGAATGCAATTAAATTCCATCACGCAATGAATTGATGCTATTCACCCCCCCCCCCCTCTAGTGGTCACAAATCCTCTACAGCATCTCCCTCCATATCCAAAATATAGAAATCCGTTGGAAAAATTAACTCCTTTACCATGACTAATACATCCTCTATCACTCCTGTTGGGTGCACGAAACTATGGTTCGCCAACTATATAACAACTCCAGTGGACTGAAGTGGGCCAATACCGAGCGCCTGAAAAAAAAGACTTAGGCATAACATTAATAGAAGCTCCTAGGTCTAGTATAGCATCTCCAAAAGTGTTGTCTCCAATCACACATGGCACGGTAAATACTCCATGATCCTTGCACTTCTGAGGCATCTGCTGAATCATACTTGATACATTTTTCCCCTTGCTGACCAACTCATTCCCCTTAATCTTCCTCTTATTAATGCACAGATCCTTCAGAAACTTGGTATATTTTGGGATGTTCTTGATGACTCTCAATAATGGAATGTTCACTTCTACTTTGCTAAATGTGTCCACCAGCTTTGAAGTTCCTCTGCCTTTTCTGCATCAGTGTTTTTTCTTGAAGGTACTGGCCTCTGAGGAAAGGGTAAAGACATTGGGGCATCCAGTATTGTCCATGAAGCATCTCTCTGCTCCTCACATACCAGATCTGGAACTGGCACTGGTGCAGATGCTGCTAAGTCAGAAGTAGTCTTACCACTCCGCAATGTGATGTCACTGACATTCCCTCTGGGGTTCGGAATGGTTTGCGAAGGTAACTGACTGGACCCCTGTGACTGAGACTGCGTAATGTTGGATGCTATCTAACTAAGCTGTCTCTCCAGATTCTGGATGGATGCATCCATCCTCTGTTGTTGCTGCATCTGCTGTTGCATTTGTTGTGCATCTGTTGTTGCATATTCTTCACAAGCTCCTCCAACTTTTGCACTGAAGACTCTGGTCTAGTGGGTTGAGACTGTTGTGCTTTAACTGGAGTTGCATTCTGATGAACAACCAACGGTCTTTGAAAAGTTGGAGGTGGCTGATATGACTGTTGCTGCTGCTGATGCACATTCCCATACCTCAAATTTGGGTGATCTCTCCATCCTGGATTGTAAGTGGGAGACATGGGATCATACTGCCTATACCTAGGTTGTGACTGATAACATTGAGACCTTGGTTGAAAAACATTTGCTGTAGCTGCCTGATCCATAAAGTTAGAACTCCCTTCTTGCTGTAACATGGAGCAAACATCGGTCAAATGAGTGGAACTAGAACAAATCCCACTTGGTGCTCACCGGATGAATAGACTACATCAATGGTTGTTGAGCCTGCTTCAAAGCTATCTGTCTAACCATAGAAGTTAGCTCCTGCAATTCAGTTTTGAGCTCCTGGTTATCTGCTCTGGGCACTAGAATCTCATTCACCCCTCTGGCAAGCAACTGTCTGCTCCCAAACTGCTGTGCATTGGCTGCCATAATTGAGATGAGCTCCCTTGCTGCTTCAGGTGTCTTATTTTCCAGTGCTCCCCCACTAGCTGCGTCGATTATACATCGATCCATAGGAAGTAGTCCCTCCTAGAATGACTGAATGAGTATCTATTCACTGAGCTGGTGATGAGGACAACTGGTACATAACTTTTCAAAATGCTCCCAATACTCATGCAAAGTTTCTCCTGTCAATTGTTGAATTGCACAGATACTTCTTCTGATAGCCGCAGACCGTGAAGCTAGAAAAAATTTCTCTAGGAATGATCTCTTCATCTCAGCCCAACATGTGATAGATCCGGGTGGTAAAGCATAAAGCCAATCTTTTGCTCCTCCCGCTAATGAAAATGGAAAAGCTCTCAAGCTAATATCCTCCTCACTGATGCCATGCGATTTCATGGTGGAACAAACCGCATGGAACTCCTGTAAGTGTTGGGTAGGGTCTTCTCCAGCTGATCCATTGAATTTGGGCAAAAGATGAATGATCCCAGATCGTAGCTCAAAATCTACATCAAGGTCTGGATACTGAATGCACAATGAATGGTAAGAAACATCTAGCGTTGCGAGCTCCCTAAGTGTTCGATTGATTACCATATCCGAATCAAGTCCCACAAGACTAGCACTCTCACTTGCAGTTGAAATTCGATGTGTTCGCTGCAGTGCATGAAAAGTTCGATCAATTTCTGGATCAAGCTCAAGTAAATCCTCACTGGATGATCTTGTCATGCACTGTACAAAAGTAAAAGATTAGAAAGCTCAAACATGCAAGAATATCTAAAAGAGATTATTGCAACTCTAACAACTAACTAACACCGCTAACAACTTCCCAGGCAACGACGCCAAAAATTGATAGGCGAAGCCCAACAATTTAGTTACCAAACCCTCTCTATGCCAAATTAACACAGGGAACAACCCGGATCGTCTCCCACGAAAGGTAACGGTGTAAGTCAATGCTAGAGTTAAGGTTTTTCTTAATAAGATGGGGGTTTGGCTTTGAAAATTATGCAGCTAAACTGATAACAAGAATTAAGGAGATAAACTATAACAATGAAGATAAATTCTGCATTCAACAATTGAAAATTGAAAGTAAATAAAACAAACTATTCTAAGCAGCAATTCATCGAACAATCGAAATGCAAGTTAAACAAACAACTTCACAACTAACAATTCATCCAAAATCAAATAGGAGAAATCGACAACTATCAACTTAATGCATGAAATAGTAAATAAGTGATCCTCCCAATGATGAACGCTCGAGTAATGAGTAGAAAACTCCAGCGAATTCAACAGAGTTCAATTGAGTCTCCGGAGCGAACGGACGGTGCGGATGACATAAACTCCCAAATCTGGAAATCTTGTGGTGTCTCCTTGCTCGCTCGAATTCGATGCAACTAGGATATTGTCGTTGAGGTGGAACTCCTCAGTGAATTCACAGAAGGAGGGAACAATCGGCTGTGGTTCGGAAAACTCGTCGGAGCTTTCAAATGGAATGGCCTCTTCGTCGGATCCGACGAAGAAGATGGCGATGGACGGCTGTGGCAGCGTGTGTGGGCGCTTGATGGGAAGATGACTAGCGATAGCTAACTTCGGCGAGCAGCAGCTGCAATCCCATCTCCTACTTCCTCCGCTCGCGCATAGACGAAGGTCGGCGTCGCGATGGAAGAAGCCTTATGTGCGTCGCGTGATAGCTGCAGATTAGGGAAATGTTGGTTTTTAAAGGGAATTTCCTTGGTCATCCATTTGAACCAAGATCTAATCCCAACCGTCCGATTGAAGCTAGGTTAATTGCCTTGATTAATGATTAAGCAGGCTACGTATCCAACGGTTGAAATTACTCTGATTTTCGATGGACGGATCTGATCAGATATGAATGGATGGTCACGATCAAATGGTCCAGATGAACAGTCAAGTTGTCCATATCTAAATGTATGGACCAGATCTCTCCAGATTTAGATGAATGGCTCAGATCAATCATATCTCATCGGACGGTCATGATTAAATAGATATGAACCCTTTGATTAAACTACTTCTGATATGGATGAAGGGCTCAGATTCTTCCAACTTAGAATGTCCTCTATGCCCTTACATGAAACCATATTGATCCAACTCGAGTCTAATCCTTTGGCTCATCTCGATCTCCTACAATTAAGATGTAAAATTTGCATATAAGTCCAAAATTTAGAAGAATTTACAATAATGTCCAAAAATAAATCCAACTCATAAAACATGATAATGATCGATAAATAATCACTTGAGTGGATAAAACATTGATATTAAGGACTAAAATAATGCAATAAAATGGTAGTTATCAACGTGTTATGCTTGTAGATCATTTTACTAAGTCGATGACTAGAGAATGATTTAATGATCATGTAAAGTCTATGAGATTTCGTAAAATGTAACAATTTTGTAATGACAATCAGATATTATAATTTGATTATTTGAAATGCCAACCATAATTTATTCAGTGTATATAATGTTACATTCTGATAAGATCTCGGTGAACATATTGGTAGATAATGATTGGTCCTCTCACATGGATAATCATCTCTATTTGTTAAGTACGAATAGGGATAAGACCATTGCTTATAGGATAGCTTCGGAAGCTATATGTATAAAGATACATACCTATAAGTTGGGGTCATCTTGATATTTATATCAAGATAAGATCATTTGAGAATTGTGATCGAAGTAAATACTCCCACCATTTACTATATCTATTTAGAGCCAGATTTGAATTTATATGTTGAATTCAGGATTAGACATTTGGAATGTCTAGATCAAAATCTGTACGATGTTAATTTGAGGAAAACATACATTCTTTACTAGTAAAGAGAATAACATTGTAACATATTATTCATACCATATGTGCTAAGACGACAATAAGGGTAGTAGGAGAATGAATCTCTGCTTCTCTACTATGTGAGTCCTTTGAGATTATTAATCTCAGTATTTTTTCTTTGTGACTATCTACTTGAAGTTTTAATCACAGTCTGCTACTTTAGCATGTAAACCATTGACTATGGATGATTCGGTCTATGAAACATGACTAGGAAAATGACTGATTAAAATGAATAGATTCAAGTTAAAAAAGAAAATTAAATAGATTTATATCTTTTGAGAATTATTCACTGATCGACCCATTTCTATTGTGTATAGAAATGATTGTGAATATTGAGAATATGGAATATGCTTTTGACATGATGATCATTATAAAGGATTAGAGATGTTCATATTGATGTAAATATAGATTATTTAATCTGAATAAATAGAAAGGCATGGATGTATCTAGGAAAACAGTTATGTACCATCGGAAGAATGGTTTTATACCACTTGGAGAATGACTATATACCACTCGAAAAATGACTATCATTCAGAGAATGGTTATGTACAATTTGGAGAGCGACTAGGTTAGGTGTAACAATTTTTCTTAGCATTGATCACTCTATGAGTAGTTATGTAAGGTGTAACAATTTTTTTAGCATTGGATTGTTCAGTGTATTTGTTGTCGCATGAACCATTTTCCTAAGTCTTTGTGACTATTGATCTCTGTTCTTTTAGTCTTTGTGACTATGAACTCTGGCTCTATTTAGTTTATGTGGCTAAATATCTTTTAATGGTGTATGTGACCATTAATCTCTTAGTCTTTGTGACTACTGATCTCTATTCTATTAGTCTTTTAGGACTATGGACTCCGACTTTATTTAGTCTACATGGCTAAATTTCTCTTATTGGTCTATATGACCATTTTTCAAGTAGCATAACTTGAACGAGTGAGAGATGCAGACAGTTTTTCCCACCGCACACGTTGTCATGTGCACGATGCACTTAATGCAGTGCATTACGTGTGCACATGTGCACGATGCACTTAGAGCAGTGCATTTGTGGTTGTCAAACACCTTTAAATAGGTGAGCGCCCAAGTGTAAAGAGGAGGGTGCGAGGATCGTCATCAGGCTGTCGGAATCTGTGTGATCTGGGGATCACTGCAGAAGCTTTGCCGGAGAGAAAGGAGAGATCTTGAGAACACCAAGGCACGATCAGATCTTGGTTCGTGGATCATAGAAGACTTTTCATTCATAATTGTCTTCCTGACGATGAGCAAACGATCGAGAGATCGTCATCCCAATGGATTTGAAAATCTTGAGAAATTCGGACGAAAACACTATAAGTCTATTTTTTTTTTACAATTTTTATAGTAATAATCAAATTCATACAAATTATTAGTTTAGATGTTGTAATACCTGCCATGTGGCCTACGCGCTTCTCCCACATCACTGGTCTAGGAGTTTCAACGTCAACTAGATTTGCAAACTGAGTTGTAAATTCAATTACAATTCTAGTCCAACATATAATAGCCACTGAGCCCTTTTAGATTATTAAAATCTCATTTTACTTGTTTCGATTTCAATGCATGGAAACACCAAGGGAGCGTTTGATTTGGAGATTTTTTTATTTTTATTTTCTGAAAAATAAAAAATATTGTTTGATTGATAATTTTCACTTTTATTTTCTAGAAAAAGATATATCATTTTCTAGAAAAATAAAAAATATCTAAAAGTCATTTTATAATGATACTATTGGTACTTTTTCTGCCTAATTCCCAATAGAAGAGTTAGCAGGTGACCCGTGACCCGTCCCCAAAACACCTGGTTCAGCCAAAGGGGAAAAGGAGAAACAGTTCGGGCGAGAGTTATCAGAAGTCATGGGCACGGGCGAGAGTTGGACGAAGCCATTGACACGGGCGAGAGTTATCGGAAGTAATCGACACGGGCGCAAGTACCCGAGGTCATCGGCACGGACAAGTAGCGAGAGCCATCGGCACGGGCGAATGCTAGAAGCAAGGGACGCAGGTGGAAAAAAGGCGGAAGGCACTTCGCTAATAGAGGACTAGGAACTGGTTCAACTAGACAATTCCAGAAGCCAATGGGATGGAGGAAGGGTCAACTCAACCTAATCGACGCGAAAGAAGTTTGGTACGGGAAAAAGGAGAATTGGTTCGGTTTAAGGAGAAACCCTAAGGCTAGGTCACCTATGGTATAGGGGCCTAAGTTAACTTCACCC
Source organism: Wurfbainia villosa (assembly GCA_025175895.1). Lineage (NCBI taxonomy): Eukaryota > Viridiplantae > Streptophyta > Magnoliopsida > Zingiberales > Zingiberaceae > Wurfbainia > Wurfbainia villosa. The sequence goes on from CM045986.1 coordinate 38,684,952, forward strand.
AAAGTAGAGGGGTGAGGGAGACAGTTTAACCTCGTTGCCTGAAAAGTAAAGGGAAAGGTGCTATGCAATGGCTTGGGGGGCCCCACGCAATATTCGAGGGAGTCCTCGTTCCTCATATTTGTAACAGAATTATTCTCCAGGAGGAGGTGGTGGCCACGTGTACGATGGAGATAATCCGCGACGTTACGTTGAAGGAGGAGGGAAGATAAAAGGGAGAGAGGGAGGAAGGAGAAAGGGGGATCGATCCGCAATCATTCGCATCTAGCAAGAGAGAAGAGGAGACGAGAGAAAAGGAAGAATGGTCTCGCCGGAGAAGGAGGACGGAGATCTGTTGTTTGATAAGTCTCTTGTATTTTCCTCATCTTGTAACATCATTGTAAGAGGTCCTTTCTCCTCCACCTTCGGAAACTTGCTTTCTGTAAAGGAGGATCTTCATAGTGAAAGTGCTTAGGCACCGCATCTGGTGAGAAACCTCACCCCCGTGGAGTAGGAATCCTTATTCCGAACCACGTTACATCTTGTGTCTGAATCTCGATTGCTGGTGTCGGGTTTTCGCTTTTCGTATACTTCATTTTCTTATTCTTTACTGATCGCCGCCGGAGAAGAATATTTCGAGACCTCCCTCATCGCTTCATCGCCTTGAAAACGGAGCGAACGGATTTTTCCCCCGCGCCCGCATCAGTTGGCGCCGTCTGTGGGAACATTTGAGCTGGACGTTGAGATGCAACCCGAAGAAATGCAACAACCTGATATCTCTGCGGCGGAGGAGCGCCCCATCACCCTTCTACCATCGCAACTAAAGGCCTTAATGGATGATGCTATCACAGAAGCCCGCGCTAGAGAAAGGAGAAGGATCGGATATCTGCATCCGCACTCCGGGGAACCTTCTTCTAGAGATCCCCTCCCAGAAATGCCTCCTCCCTCTCGTACAGCCGCCCATGGTGATGTGTTGCCTGGAGGCGGACTCGGGGGAAGAACACCCCAGAATACTACGCCCTTCACCCAAACGCGCCGGGAGGAACAAGGTGAAAGTCAATCAACCAGACCTCCGTAATTCTACGAGCCTAGCCCCTTCACGATGGACATTCTTTCGGAGCTCCCTCCATCCTACTTCCGAAATCCTCAGGTCTGTAAGTACGATGGTTCAACGGATCCGGAAGAGCACATATCACAATTCGATGGAGCGGCCTCGCTTCACTGTTATACTGACGCTCTCAAGTGTCGAGTCTTTCGGACCACCCTGATTGGTTCAGCGCAAAAGTGGTTCACTACTCTGCCCCCGGGATCTATCACCTGTTGCGCTGACTTCCAAAGAATGTTCAGTCGAGAATTTGTCAGCTGTAAGGCATATAAGCAAGACGCCTCTATGTTAATGCACATCACCCAGGGACCTTCAGAATCCCTTAGGGGGTATATCCATCGATTCACCTCGGCCTAGGGAATCCCACGATCTCAATCCTTCCGAGGTGCCATTCAAGACGGGCCAAGGAGGGCCCCTTCCTTAGTTCCTTCATCGAGACTACGGATAGCTATGAAGAGCTACTGAGCCGTGCAGAGCAGTTTATCCGCGAAGAAGAAGGATTAAAGGTGATGAGAGCCGAGCGAACTGCCGCAACAGTCCCAACTGAAAGGGCTCGTCCCGCTGTTCCTCAAGCTCCTCCTCGGCGGGAGTATACAAGACCTTTTCGGCACGAGGCTCCGAGGCCTCGACCAATGCTACAGGGAGTTCGCCCCGCCCCGCCATTGCAAATCATGGCTGCTGAAGTGCTTCCTCCTGTGAGGACTTGGAAAGAACGTGAAATGGAGTTCTACGATCAACAGGGTCTACTACAACGACCCTTGGGACATAGAGGGATCCCGCGTAATCCCCCAGCCCCGTTCTTTTGCCAATATCATACAGAGTACGGTCACAGTAGCAATCGATGTTTCAAGCTACAAGAAGAACTAGATCGCCTCCATGTTGCATATCCGCAATTGAGGTATCGCCGAGGAACGGCACTCGAGGCCCCGAACCAATGTCGCCCGTCCGATGCCGTATAATCAACAACCTCGGGTCACTTTCCCCCAAACGCCGTCCCGAGAGGTGGTCTCTCAAGAAGGTCCATCAGGTGAGGGCCCTTCCTCCGCTTCAGATGACCTTCCCCCTCGGGGAGTTATCCATGTGATAGCCGGAGGACCTACTGACGGGGACTCTAACCGGGCACGGAAGTCATACGCCCGTCTTATGGAGAGTTTGGCCATCGTCATCGACCAGACTGTACAAGCGGCGCCGCCCGTTTCGTTCGGGCCAGAAGATCTGCAGGGTGTTCTGCTGCCTCATACAGACGCCTTGGTTATCCGTATATCCCTGGCTAATTATGAAGTGGCCCGGGTGCTAGTTGATTCGGGGAGCTCTGTCAACATCCTCTTCCAGGAGGCCTTCAGGCAGATGCAACTGGGAAATGCCCAGCTAGAAGATGTGTCCACTCCCCTTTTCGGATTCGCAGGGCACATGGTCCACCCGACGGGGCAGATTTCATTGCCTTTAACTCTGGGTGAAAAGTCCTGCCAAAAAACTAGTATAATCCCTTTCCTTATCGTGGATGCTCCATCCACTTATAACGCTATTCTTGGGCGCCCTTTCCTCACCCTTTTTCAGGCCGTGGCTTCCCCGTACCACCAGAAGCTGAAATTTCCAATGGGACAATTGGTGGGAGAAGTTCGTGGAGAACAGAAGGCCTCCCAGAGCTGCTATGTGCAAATGGTTCGGAACGATCAAAAGAAGGCCAGAACTGAAGACCTAAAAGGCAAAGCTGTCATCATCGCTACGACGTCAAGCGCCTGGAGGAATTTCCCCCCAAGGCTGATAAGATAGAGGAGGGAGAACTGGTGGAGATCGCTCCGGGAAAGGCCACACGGGTAGCACAACAGTTGGATATCAAAGGAGAGCTGGTGGCCTGCTTAAAGGAGAATGAGGATATCTTTGCAAGAGATGTGCATGATCTCACGGGTATCCATCCTCAAGTAGCGGAACACCACCTCAACATCATTAGAGGAGCCCGACCCGTCCAACAGAAGAGGCGACACTTTGGACCCGAGAAAGACAAGATCATAGCTGAGGAGGTGGATAAGCTACTAAAAGCGGGCCATATAAAGGAAATCCAGTTTCCCGAATGGGTTTCTAATGTAGTCTTGGTCCCCAAGCCTTCTGGGTAATGGAGGATGTGTATCGATTTCCGTGATTTGAATAAAGCATGCCCTAAAGACTGCTACCCCTTGCCTCGTATTGATCAATTGGTGGATTCTACTGTAGGATATGAAGTGGTTTCCCTAATGGATGCCTATCAGGGATATCATCAAATACCTTTGGCCGAAGAGGATCGAAAGAGGGTTAGCTTTGTGACTGCAGGGGGATTATATTCCTATGTGGTCATGCCGTTTGGATTGAAGAACACCGGGGCTACATATCAGCGCCTTATGGATAAAATTTTTGCAGAACAGAAAGGGAAGAATGTGGAGGTCTACGTGGATGACATCCTGGTCAAGTCGAAGGTCACTCAGGATTTAGTCAAGGACTTGAATGAAACCTTCGCTACGTTAAGACGATTTAATATGAAGCTAAACCCTAACAAATGCTTGTTCGGGGTAAAAAGTGGCAAGTTCTTGGGGTACATTGTGACTGAGAAGGGGTTGCAAGCCAACCCCGAGAAGGTGAAGGCCTTATGCAACATGAAATCACCTACTAATTTGTAAGAGACCCAGAAGTTAGTGGGCAGGATTGTTTCTTTATCCCGATTCATAGCCAGATCGGTGGACAAGGGGCTACCTTTCTTCAAGATCTTGCGCAAAGCTACTAAATTTCAGTGGGACGATCAATGTGAACAAGCTTTCCAGGAGTTGAAGAGATATCTGGCCGGACTCCCGCTACTGGCTAAACCAATACATGGAGAACCATTATGGATGTATCTGGCCGTCTCAGAAGGAGCCGTTAGTTCGGTATTACTAAAACAAGAAGGTTCTCACCAGCAACCTATTTACTATACCAGCCATATTCTGAAGGGGGCAGAATTCCATTATACGGAGTTAGAGAAGCTGGCATATATCTTAGTGCTAACCGCCCGCAGACTGAGGCCATACTTTTTGGCTCATCCTCTCACCGTTTTAACACACAGCGAATTGGGCAAGGTCGTCACTAAGCCAAATTTCTCGGGAAGGTTAGCCAAATGGGTGGTAGAGCTAAGCGAGTATGATATACACTACCAACCTCGCACGGTCATCAAGGCCCAAGCACTCGCCGATTTCCTGGCCGAGGTACCTTGTGGTTCGGAAGAAGGTTCAACTATGAAGGAGAGGGAATCAAAGGCATGGAATATATTCGTAGATGGCTCTTCAGGATCTACAGGCAGTGGTGTTGGTGTTCTATTAATTACCCCGGAGGGTGAAGAAACTCGATTAGCCGTTCGCCTGGAATATCGGGCATCTAATAATGAAGCGGAATATGAAGCTATCATAGCGGGATTGTAGGCTGCTAAAGCGGTAGGGGCTTCTTCCATTGTGATCCACTCGGATTCCCAGTTGGTAATATCCCAACTTCAAGGTTCTTTTGCGGTGCGGGAGGAAAGACTGCACAAGTACTTGAAAGCTTTTGAGAAAGAAAAAGCTCAATTTCATCAGGTCCTCTTGAAGCAAATCCCGCGGGAGCACAATGAGAAAGCAGATGAATTGGCTCGGATGGCTAGCGTTGTGGGAGGAATAAAATCATCGGAGACGATCCAGGCGAGAATTCACACTTCCTTAGCAATATGCAACATAGAGAGAAGCCCCTAATTCTTGATTGGAGAACCGATATCATAGCTTATTTACGGCACGGAAGATTCTGAAGGAAAATTGCGGCATCTACTTTAATACACGAGCCAAGCGGTTCATCCTCTTAAATGAAGACACATACAAGACCTCTTTTAGGCGACCCTTGTTAAAATGCCTAGGAAATGAGGATGCGGAATGGGTACTCGGAGATCCATGAAGGATCTGCAGAATCATTTAGGAGGAGAGCTTTAGTAAGAAAGACCTTGTTGGCCGGATACTTTTGGCCTACTCTTCAACGAGATGCGGCTCGTATAGTGCAAAGTTGCATCGCTTGTCAGAAACATAGCAACCGTTCTGAGCGACCAGCTGAGTTAATGAAAGCTGTAGTCTCTTCCTGTCCTTTTGACCAATAGAGAATGGATATAGTGGGTCCGATGCCAATGGTACCTTTACAGAAGAGGTTTTTATTGGTCTTGTGGATTATTTTTCCAAATGGGTGGAGGAGAGCCCTTAGCCAAAATTCGAGAATGTCGTAATACAGTTCTTATGGAGAAATATCATTTGTCGGTATGGTATCCCTCGGAAAATAGTCAGTGATAATGGGCGATAGTTCCAAGGGAAAAAGATTCAAGAATGGTGCCAAAGTCTCAACATTCAGCAAGCTTTCACTTCGGTAGCTCACCCTCAAGCGAATGGACAAGTAGAGGTAACTAACAGGATCCTCATTCAAGGATTAAAGACCAAGTTGGGTGCTCAGAGGGGAAACTGGGTGGAAGAGCTACTAGGCGTCCTGTGGGCCTATCGAACCACACCTAAGACAGCGACAGGAGAGACTCCCTTTAGTTTGGTATATGGGGCGGAGGCCGTTATTCCGGTCGAAGTTTTGTTGGATAGCGCTCGGGTAAAAGCATACGAGCCAGATCAGAACCAACTTATCCGAAGCACCGAATTAGATCTGGTGGAGGAAAGGCAGGAGATGGCCCGGAGGCGAGCGGAATTTTACAAGCAGAGAGTTCAGCGAGCCTTTAATAAGAAAGTGGTGCCTCGGAGATTTCAAGAAGGAGATTGGGTTTTGCGTAAGGTCAATCCCGCTGGAGATCCTGGAAAGTTGGCTCCCAACTGGGAGGGACCCTACGAGATAATGCGCTGCGAAAGGTGGATATTATCTCAAGGCAAAGAGCTTCCACGACCTTGGACGCCCTTCACTGAAGCTCTTTCACCTTTGTATAGAAATATGAAATAGAAAAGGAGAAATTATGAAACTCAGAGGGGGTGTTTATTGAATTGATTATATCAATTAAATGCCAAGTGCTCTCTAAATTTCATTAAGGGGTTATTTACAAGGGCAATACGGTATTACCAATGAGTATTGAAGGAGAAACAGAAAAACAGAAAGGAAATTCCCGTTTCAAAATGAGATATTGTATTACAGCTTAAATCGTTCAGGAGGATAACGTTTGAACCCAGCCTCCCAATTTAAAGAAAATGAAGGATAAGTTGGAGGAGGTAATCCTTGGGCAGCATACTGCCGAACCGCGTCATTGAATCCGTCCTGATAGGTGGCGCACATTAAAATAGTGAGTCGCTCCTGGCGGTTCGGACGGTCAGGGCTTCGTTCTCGATGCCGCCTCTCGCACTTTTCTTATTGTTCGCGAAGATTTCGACGCACGTCCACATAGCACCGTGATACCTCCATAATTGCGTCAGCCATGGTAGAAACGTCATCAGCTCGAGAACTTTGGTCCTGCTGCACAAGGTGTGTCATCTCCACCATATTTTGGCGCATGGAAGCTGAAATCCCCTCCACTGCTTCGGAATACGATCTGGTTCGGGCAAGTTCAGAGCTCATCCTCTGGAGGGAAGTCTCTTGCCTGCGTAGACGGGCATGAGCATGCGCCCGGGAATTTATAAGGGAGGAGTTTTCTTGTACCTCCTTGCATAAGCGGGTGCGAAGGTCCCCTATTTTATCTTGTGCTCGCTGATATTGAACCTGAAGACGAGCGAGGGCGTCGGAATCTTGTTGCTTCCCCTTGAGAAGCTCTGCTACCTACCCTTGAAGATGTATTAACTCTTGAGCCAAGGAAGATTCTGCGTTAAGAGAGGCCGACTGGATTTCTTGCTGGGGGACGAGTGGATCTGCCCCTGGACGTGATTGCGCCTTCAATACTGCAATAGTGTCGACATCCTCTCAGATTTGTTAGTGGGCCTCGCCAATTGCTCCCGCACCGGATAATTGGTGGGACAGAGTCGCTCCTGATTCGAGCATTTGCTAAATCTTCCCGTTGTTGCCGCTCCCATTCTTGGATGAGCTTGGTATGTATTGGTGAAGGGAACGATCCAATTCTCGGTGGTTGGTCAGGGCCTACATGCCGGTTGAAGAGAAGAAAAATGGGTCAGTTAAACAAAGCTAAGGAAATTGATTAAGAAAACGTACCAGGTCCAAAGCATGATGCAGGCCTTCCATACGAGGAGTCATCTCCTCTAAGTTCAGAATCCGAAGACTCCTGGGAGAAAGGGAAGAAGATGGGACGGATGATGCCGAAGGGGGAATCTCACTCGTAAAGGGAAGAATGGAGGCGATATTCGGTGGTGGAGAACGGAGAGAAGGAGGAGTCTCATTCAAAAGGTCCATGGAAGTGGTGGTCAAGGGTGGCATATTCAGAGATGCGGGGAGAATGGGCGTCACATTTGTCTGGGAGGTGAAGTCGGAAGGAAAAATCGAAGGAGGCTGATCGGAGGAGGGTCCTGGAGAAGATGAGATGATGAGCACTGGGTCGGGGAAGCCTTCAATGAGGATTTTAGAAGTAGAAGGCTCCTGATTAGGGTCTACAGGAAGAGGAGGACTCTTCAGGCGATAAACGAAGGGGGAGGTTGGCAGCGAAGGAATGTCAACCGCCATGGGTTCAGGAGAGGAATGACGGGCCGAGGAAGGAGAAGACAGGGGCGATATAACCTCTATCATCGGCGGGCATGAAAGCATCTCCTTCCCAGATGCACCCCCAGGTTGTGGGGAAGAAGAAGGCGGTTTCTGAACGTCACTGGTGGAGGGAGGCAAAGGGGGAAAGTTAGGGCTTGTACAGGTAGGAGGAAGTGAAGAGGGACTGATGACCCCGACTTCCTTCGAGATGGGGGTAGCGAAAGTCACCGAAGGAGGAGAGGGAGGATGACGAGGTGATTCCCGTATGGTGGTGATCGAAGGAGGTGAAGAAGAAGAAGAAGCTAAGGGCTGACCGACACCCCGTTTACGATTCGTGTAGCGGCCCGCTATTTCCTGGAAGAAGGTGGAATGCATCTCGGATATCTGAAAATAACGAAAGACGAGGAACCAGGAAGGAAAGATCGAAGAAACGAAATTTGGCGGCGGAGGAGCAAGCAGACGAAGAAGAGGAAGACCAAAAGGTGAAAGGATGAAGATAGCAGAAAAAACGAGGACGAAAGAGTCCCTTATAAAAGGAGGAAGAATGGGCTTACAATGTTAATGGGAAGAAGGATTTATTTTTCCTAAATAGCCCATTATATACAAAATGCTATCCCCGCAGAGCGGAAGCTATCCCCGTGTGGTGGTGGAACGGAAGAACCGAGATTCCTCGGTTACTATTTACTCTATATAAAAAATGCTATCCCCGCAGAGCGGAAGTTATCCCCGTGTGGTGGTGGAACGGAAGAACCGAGACTCCTCGGTTACTATTTACTCTATATAAAAAATACTATCCCCGCAGAGCGGAAGTTATCCCCGTGTGGTGGTGGAACAGAAGAACCAAGACTCCTCGGTTACTATTTACTCTATATAAAAAATGCTATCCCCGCAGAGCGGAAGTTATCCCCGTGTGGTGGTGGAACGGAAGAACTGAGACTCCTCGGTTACTATTTACTCTATATAAAAAATGCTATCCCCGCAGAGCGGAAGTTATCCCCGTGTGGTGGTGGAATGGAAGAACCGAGACTCCTCGGTTACTATTTACTCTATATAAAAAATGCTATCCCCGCAGAGCGGAAGCTATCCCCGTGTGGTGGTGGAACGGAAGAACCGAGACTCCTCGGTTACTATTTACTCTATATAAAAAATGCTATCCACCCATAGCTGAAGATTATCCCCGTGTGGTGGTGGAACGGAAGAACCGAAACTCCTCGGTTACTATTTACTCTATATAAAAAATGTTATCCCCGCAGAGCGGAAGTTATCCCCGTGTGGTGGTTGAACGGAAGAACCGAGACTCCTCGGTTACTATTTACTCTATATAAAAAATGCTATCCCCGTAGAGCGGAAGTTATCCCCGTGTGGTGGTGGAACGGAAGAACCGAGACTCCTCGGTTACTATTTACTCTATATAAAAAATGCTATCCCCGCAGAGCGGAAGCTATCCCCGTGTGGTGATGGAACGGAAGAACCGAGACTCCTCGGTTACTATTTACTCTATATAAAAAATGCTATGCCCGCAGAGCGGAAGTTATCCCTGTGTGGTGGTGGAACGGAAGAACCGAGACTCCTCGGTTACTATTTACTCTATATAAAAAATGCTATCCCCGCAGAGCGGAAGTTATCCCCGTGTGGTGGTGGAACGGAAGAACTGAGACTATTCGGTTACTATTTACTCTATATAAAAAATGCTATCCCCGCAGAGCGAAAGTTATCCCCGTGTGGTGGTGGAACGGAAGAACCGAGACTCCTCAGTTACTATTTACTCTATATAAAAAATGCTATCCCCGCAGAGCGGAAGCTATCCCCGTGTGGTGGTGGAACGGAAGAACCGAGACTCCTCGGTTACTATTTACTCTATATAAAAAATGTTATCCCCGCAGAGCGGAAGTTATCCCCGTGTGGTGGTGGAACGGAAGAACCGAGACTCCTCGGTTACTATTTACTCTATATACAAAATGTTATCCCCGTGTGGTGGTGGAACGGGAGAACCGGGATTCCTCGGTTACTACTTACTTTATGTGCAAATTGCTATCCCCGTAGAGCAGAAGATATCCCCGTGCGGTGGTGAAACGGAAGAACCGAAATTTCTCGGTTATTATTTATTCTATGTCTCAGTTGCTTGTATTAATCAACTTTATATGGTTGTATTCTTGTGCCATAGCAGAGTCGGCTCATCTAAGGGGTCTATATACCCAGCAGATTGAAAAGACGGGAGAGCCGAAATATGCCCCAAATTACATGTAAATACGAAAGAAGTAAAGAGTAGTACAACTCAGAAGGTCCTGGAGGAAGGAGATAAACTAAGGAAGTTCGATGATACGGGAGAACTACATACTCCCAGCCATCTACAAGGAGAAACAACAAAAGAAACCCTAATACATCTAGGGTATTACAATTCTTTGTTAGGCGGAACGGATGGAGTTTCCTTGCACGGTCGGGGTTGGCGCAGTAGCTGCTGAAGATAAGACTGCTTCAAGAAGATTTGCCTGGATAGTTCTTTTTGGGACCCTATCAGTTGTTGACGCAGGGAACGATTATGGGCGGAAGTTTCCTCCAACTGTTCACTTGTTCCTCCAAGATGGCTATGTATCGCGGTCATTCATCCGTTCTTTAGAAGCGAGAACCGCCGCCTGCTCGATATTCATCCATGACAAGCAAAGGAAAAAGGATAATGGTGGAAACTATCAGGTAAAGGTCGGTGGGTTTTTATGGCGACGAAGGGGAAGAGTGCATTCATTGGTAGGAGACGTGAGAACCATAAATGCCGATACAGAAGAGGAAACGTAGGGGCAGTAGCAGGAAGATTGACGGGCTTACAATCATAATTAAGAGGGTCTGAATCCCCGAGACATGATAGAGGAAGATATGTTCGGATCAGATTACTATCCTTTTGGAAGACAAAAGCCTTACTTCTACGGGAAAAAGACAAAAACAGATATCATTTGCCTCCCTTATTTATTTTTATTAACATATTTGAAACGATTACATTAACTTGATCTACAAAGATTTTCCATGATTACTCCTAACAGATGAAGTGGGAGATGTCTCTTTGGGGGGAGAAGGAGCTAATATAACTCTGAAGCGTTCGCCTTGGGGTGGAGGAAGAACTGGTGGACCTTCATCGAAAGGGGAAGGACGAGTCCTCGCCGGGGGAACTGGGACGAAAGCCAACGCGGGTGGAAGTGGAGGAAGTTCATCAACGGCACGGGGGTCTCCCACTGTGTACTCCCAGGTGAAGGGAGGATTCCATACCCTGTTGCGGAAGGAGGGGAAAGGAGCGCGGAAGGATCTCCCCGCTGGAGGGGTGGGAGTTGGACCGAAAGGCGGAAAAGGTAGGGGATGGAAGACTGAAGTGGCGGTTGATCGGGTCTCCGAATCTGCATCATCCTCAGAGACCCAGTCCTGTATTTCAAAAGATTCTGATTCCGAAGAAATTTCAATGGGATGCCCTGCTGAAGCCATGATGGTAAGATAACAGGACGAAGACAAGGGGGACGAAGGACTTATAATGGAAGGAGAATGGCGAAAAAGTTCTGGGGAAGGGGGAGAAGACGAAGAGGCTGGCATCTTTTCCGAAGCTGGAGGAAGGATAGGGAAAATCAACGGGCAAAAGGCCATTTAAAGTGATGTCCGAACCAAAATCGGGGCGGATGTGGATCCTAGTAGGCAAAATCCCGTAAGAGAGCCCCGAACCAGCCAGGCGATGGCGTTATACGGTACAGGTAAAGAAATAACAAGGGAAAGCTCAAAATTGGTCCAGAAACCCCGACTCGCTAGAGAACACGCAAGGACCGTAATGGACAGACATATTGATAAGAGTCAGCTCTTAACAGTAAAGAAAAAGTTATTACCGAAAAAACAGTACGGGAGATTACAACTCAAATCGCTCAGGGGAACATTTAGCCAACGCCGATACAGGATCTAAGTGGCTGGTGTCCACGCCGGGAGGTGGATATCCTTGTTCGGCGTTTTGAGTTACAGCCCCCTCGAAGCCTAATATAAAGAGATCTACTCCTTTCTTGACATAGCACCTCTTGAGGTCGACTTCCTGCTCCTTTAATTGGTCCTGATATTGAGCCACCTGAGTTTGACTTTCCGCCAATTTGATCGCCAAAGCATCTCTCTCGGTGGCTGCCTTTATAGCTCGCTGTCCTAAGGCTGAAAGGGCTTCAAGATACTCCTGTTGGAGGGTGGATTGCTGCTGGGCCACCGGTGATAAGGTTCGAGGAAGAGCCGTTATTGCAAAGGAAAGTTCCTGACACTTCTTTGCACAGGATTCCCGAGTAATGGCCCAGGCTTGACGTTCCAGGTTAAGGCGGTTGCATTCTTGTTGAAGCTGTGAGATAGTAGCCGCAGAGTCAGCATCCTTGACCATGGCATCCATAAGATATCTTTTGTATTCCTTCAACTCCCGAGCCAATTCATCTACTTGTTGCAGTTCACTGGATTGGAGAAAAATCCGCTGCTCCAAGTCCTCGTTCTTTCATTGCGGCAGCCTCCTCTTTCTTGCTCCGCACGTGGCTAGCCGTGATCATCGCTTCCTCGCATTGGCCCCTCATATCGGTTTCCTTGCCTCTTGCTCGCTCGATTCTTTGAACGAGCTTTTTCTGTGACACGGAGGCGAAGTGGCGAGTTTCCACGGTAGATTGAAAGCGGGCCAGCCGAGTGACCATCTTATCATGCTGAGCGGCGGCCTGCAGGGGAAAGACTATCATTACAAATTGGCATATAGTAATACTTACGGTAAAGAGAAAAGGGAGAAATAAGAGATACCTCAGCAAGTAGCTTGCCCACTTGCTCGCATGGGCCTTATGCGATTAAAGAATTTCACCTCCGAGGGGTGCCGAATTTGCAGAGGGACCCTAACGTGACCCTCGGAGGAGGAACAGAAGGGAGGGTCTTCCCTTGGAGGAGGTGGGAGGCTGATCTGGCGAAGGGGAGGGAGCAGCCCTTAGGTCCGAAGGAACAGAAGCTTGGAGTGGCTCCACATGAGAAGGTGGAGGTGAATTTTGCGTCGAGGGGGAGGAGTGAAGAAAATGAGAAGGAGAATCCCCTCCTTGAGGAGATGGAGAATAGACAGGGGAGGTAGTACCTTCTCTTCGTGGTTCATAAATGGTCGTGTGAGACCCCGTGGATCTGAAGTTGAGGAGATGAGCCATGAGCTTGAGGCTCCTTTCTTAACGAGCCGCTTTTCCGAGGAGGTGACTGAGCCGCTGTGGGTTTTCCTCCATTGTCGCCTTCTTCTTCTTAGCACCTCGATCGACTCCCCTTCCACCAGAGCCTTCTGCATCAGATTATCTACAAGATATACTGGTAAGAAAGATGGATGACCTAAAAAGGAAGTCACATTGCAGGATAAATGTCACCCTACCTACAGCAACTGAAGTCGTCAGAGGTAGAGGAGACAATCCAAAATGGCGCAGGAGGGGAGTCTCTAGCAGATGGTTCGAACAGTAGTGTAGCTCCCCTAAAACTCTATACACCTCCAGGAAAGGACATTTGGTCCTCATTTCCCGGAAGGAAGGCAATTTGGGAAGGTCTACTTTCCAAATATCGGAATGAGGTAAAGACTCCGGAAGCTCTACAAAGAAGTATAGTGCTTCCCAGCCCTTGTGGGAAGTAGGCAGGTTCACCAGAAATTGGCAGTCTGAATGACTAGACAAATAGAAGAGGCCTGCCTTAGAAGACTTTAATTGGAAGAAGCAATGGAATAGTTCTGGGGTCAAAGGGAGGTTCAAATGTTGGAACACTATGTGGGCTCCCGATAGAATTCGGAAAGAGTTGGGGGTGAATTGGTTCAGGGGTAATCTATAGAAGTCTAGGAGGTCCAAGTAGACCTGTGGTGCCGGCAAAGATAGGCCGTTAAAGAATTGTTCGGAGAAAAAGCATGTCAAACCAGGAGGAGGAGTATGGTATGCAATTTTAGTCGTGAAACAGCATTTTATAGAAGGATCTATGTAGTCGTTCTTGATATTAAAGAAATAATGGTTACAATCTAACTGGGTTATGGTATGTTCATACCAGGCGGGTGGAGAGGTAGTCCTAGGAGCCATGGGTGTTAAACTAAGCAAAGCACTTACTCGGGGGTACGGGAGAACCGTGCGAGAAGGGAAGGACTGAATCGCCGAAACGCCACCGGGGAAAATCGTGGAAGAAGAAATACAAGACTGGATTGTTAGGCACGCTAAATGATACCTAAGAGGAGAAGGCGGAGGTTTATATAGGGTTTCCCGTGATGATTCAATTTCACGAAGAGAGAAGGAGAAGCGGAGCCCATGGGCCCATCGTGCCGCCTCGGGGGCATACAAGGGAGTTATAAAGGAAAAGGTGGATTCAAGCGGAGGAATGAAGAATAGGGCATAAACTCTACGCACATTTGGAAAGTCAAGCTTATAACTTCGCTTGACTATTTTTTGGGGTTGACTAATGATACTACTGGTACTTTTTCTGCCTAATTCCCAATAGAAGAGTTAGCAGGTGACCCATGACCCGTCCCCAAAACACCTGGTTCAGCCAAAGGGGAAAAGGAGAAACAGTTTGGGCGAGAGTTATCAGAAGCCATGGGCACGGGCGAGAGTTGGACGAAGCCATTGACACGGGCGAGAGTTATCGGAAGTAATCGACACGGGCGCAAGTACCCGAGGTCATCAGCACGGACAAGTAGCGAGAGCCATCGGCACGGGCGAATGCTAGAAGCAAGGGACGCAGGTGGAAAAAAGGCGGAAGGCACTTCGCTAATAGAGGACTAGGAACTGGTTCAACTAGGCAATTCCAGAAGCCAATGGGATGGAGGAAGGGTCAACTCAACCTAATCGTGAAAGAAGTTTGGTACGGGAAAAAGGAGAATTGGTTCGGTTTAAGGAGAAACCCTAAGGCTAGGTCACCTATGGTATAGGGGCCTAAGTTAACTTCACCCAAAGCAGAGGGGTGAGGGAGACAGTTTAACCTCGTTGCCTGAAAAGTAAAGGGAAAGGTGCTATGCAACGGCTTGGGGGGCCCCACGCAATATTCGGAGGAGTCCTCGTTCCTCATATTTGTAACAGAATTATTCTCCAGGAGGAGGTGGTGGCCACGTGTACGATGGAGATAATCCGCAACGTTACGTTGAAGGAGGAGGGAAGATAAAAGGGAGAGAGGGAGGAAGGAGAAAGGGGGATCGATCCGCAATCATTCGCATCCAGCAAGAGAGAAGAGGAGACGAGAGAAAAGGAAGAACGGTCTCGCCGGAGAAGGAGGACGGAGATCTGCTGTTTGATAAGTCTCTTGTATTTTCCTCATCTTGTAACATCATTGTAAGAGGTCCTTTCTCCTCCACCTTCGGAAACTTGCTTTCTGTAAAGGAGGATCTTCATAGTGAAAGTGCTTAGGCACCGCATTTGGTGAGAAACCTCACCCCCGTGGAGTAGGAATCCTTATTCCGAACCACGTTACATCTCGTGTCTGAATCTCGATTGCTGGTGTCGGGTTTTCGCGTTTCGTATACTTCATTTTCTTATTCTTTACTGATCGCCGCCGGGGAAGAATATTCCGAGACCTCCCTCATCGCTTCATCGCCTTGAAAACAGAGCGAACGGAATTTTCCCCCGCGCCCACATCATATAAAAAAAAAAGAAAAAAATGTTGGATGCATTTTCTAATTTTCTTTTCTATACCAAACACATTTTCTAATTTTCTTTTCTATAGAATAGAAACACTACAAAAAAAAACAGTCATTAGCGACGAATTTAGCGACGAATTTTAAAATAAAATTCGTTGCAAAATAAATTAGCGACGAATTTAGCGACAAAAATATTTTTGTTGCGAATAAAGCGTCGCAAATAATAGCGACAAAATTAGCGACGAATTTTTTGCGACGAATTTTTGCGACGAAAATTAGGGACGAATTTAAAATTTCGTCGCTAATTTTGTTGCAGATGTTAACACGAATTCAAAAATTCGTCGCAAATTTGCGACGAATTAATTTTTCCGTTGGTAATTTTCGCGATGAAATAAGAAATTCGTTGGTAAATTGGCAACTGATACAAAATTGTCGCAAAATTCGTCGCTGAATTCATCGCTAAATTCGTCGCAAAAAACCAAATTTTGCGACGAATTAATTTTTTCGTTGGAAATTTTTGCGACGAAATAAGAAATTCGTTGGTAAATTTGCGACTAATACAAATTCGTTGCAAATTTCGTCGCTAAATTCGTCACAAAATTCGTCGCAAAGTTCAATATTTTGCGACTAATTTTTTTCGTTGCAAAAATTTGCGACGAATTTAATTTTCGTCACAAATTTCGTCGCAAAATTCGTTGTAAAATTTGTCGCAAGTTGGAATCGTTGCTAAATTCGTCGCTAATTTGCGACGAAAATTTAAATCGTCGCAAAAGTCGTCGCAGCTTTCTCAGAATTTTGCAACGAATATATATTTTTGTCACTAAATTTGTCGCTAAATAAAAAAAAATTTAACAGATTTCATCCGTTTCGATATTCTATCGTATATACAAATTTTCACACACATACAACAAAACACAATAAGTTCTAATATCCAAATAAATACATTCAATACAAACAAAACACATACACATTCAATACAACAAAATAATATACAATCATATCCAAATAAATACAAAGCAACACAATCAGTTAAGAACAATACAACATTCCAAATAAAAAGTTATATCTTTTAACATTTCAAACATCAACATAGTTCTAATATTCAAATAACAATGTCTACAAAAAATCTAAACACATGGGAAAGAAAAAAAAAAGAGAATCTGGTAAGCTCTGCCGACATATTTTCTACCTGCATTAGAAAAGAAACAAAAAAAAAGTATCATGCATTAAAAAAAAACTATATACTAACACGAAAATAAATATGCAAAGACTTACAATGATGTGCAGGTAGAAAACCGCCATAGGGATTAACTTCATCGATCATTCCTGTTTAAACCAAAATAAACAAACTCAATAAACTAAAAATTTTTAAAAGTACTAATTAAAAAAATGCATACAATATCATCATCGTCGCCACCATCATCGTCATGACTCGGAGGAATATGACTTGGACCAGAACTAAATTGGAAATCGCCGTGATAAGAAAGGCTTGTTGTCGTCGCATTTCTATCATTTCTTGATCCCTTTGTGAGTTTTGTTGTTGTATTTCTAGAATTTGCTGATCTCTTTCATGTATTATGCCCTTCAAATTGCTAACCTCCTCAGTTAAGTTATGTATCTGTGCCGCTACTGCTGGTGGAGTAGAAGAAATAGATCTACGAGGAGCATTATGCATTCTGCTCAGAGAACCCATACCTAATATCCTTCCCCCTTTTGATCCTCCACTCGCCTCAAGCCATAAATCCAAATTATTACTAACAGATGGCTCAGATCCCTTAGTATCACCGTCATCTCCTGAAATTCTCTGAGATGAGGATAACTGATCATATCTCTCCTACACAAAATTAAAATTCTAATCAGAGCATTTACATAACTAACAGAATTAAAGTTATAAAATAAGTTTAAAGATTAATTCAAACCTTAATTGCTCGAGCTCTATCTCCACTCCAAGTCTTATCTTTTTTTTGGAAAGTGCGAACGAAAGTATCTATAAATTTCGACTCCTTTCCCAATTCCTTAGACTAAATATAAGAATGTTAGAAATAAAATAATAATCTAAAATATATTTAAAAACTAATTGTAGAATTTAAAAATTACCAATCTACGTGAATGCTCCTCGATATTTATAGATCCTCCCGCATATGTTGCAGATAAGTCTCCAGAATTATAAGCTTGATTTAATTTATTCTGTTGACTTCTTTTTTTGCTCTCATCAGATTGCCAATAATTGGAGATTTTACTCCAATTTTCTGATGTGACACAGGCGGGTTTTTTCCAGTAGATTTGGCATGACTCAATACATGCCGGATATGATCGCCACATTTTTTTTTAAAAATTCTTTTAACTTCCAAGTCTTGAGTAGAGTCCCAAATAAATCTCCGCTGAGATGGAAATAAAACAATTGATTATATAATCACTTTTATAATATATAAAAAAAGAATCAATTATACCTGAAACTCACACCACCATAATTCTTTTGTAGGTCCTGGCGTGCTCGAGTATGACAAAGAGTCTCCTCTCCAATAGTTATTCACGATTTTATTGATCTCGCGAATAACAGGTACAGAATTTTCAAACCTACGATAAAGTGAAAAAAATTGAATAAATAATTAAGATAATTTAAAAAATATAATACTTATATTACTTACGAATCTCCCATCGGAAATATATATAGTCGACTTTCGATGTTCTCAGTAGAGGAGTGTCCGTGTACAGTGAATCGGGACAAGGCCGTGCGTGCCCAACGAGATGGTATCGGCGATCGATCATGTGAAGGTCCGAGATCGGGAGGGCAAGTAGGTATAGTGTCGAGCGGTGGATCACCGCCACTACTAGTACTCTGTCGTCCTCGCTCAAAACTATCAACCCAAAACAAAATTAGAATAAAGAAAATAAAACTTTTATGCTTAATGAAGAACATGAAAAACTTACAATATGCATAATGAAGATATGAGAGACTGCGACTGCGCTAAGCTACGATGATTTCACCACTGATAACCTATAAGAACAAAATATACAAAACATACAGAGACAAAAGATATAAATTTAAAAATGAGACATTATATAAACAAATAATTGAGCTAAGAAAATTTGTAAAATTATAGTTTAAAACTAAAATTATATATAAAAAAACTTACCCTATACGTCAAATTTCAAAGTCCTCATTATCATCTTCTTCATCCTCATCAGTATCCTCATCCTCGGCCTCCTCCTCCTCTTCCTCCTCGTCCCCCTCCTGCTCCTCCCCCTCCTCCTCCTCATCATTATCATCAATTTCAGTTGCATCCACGTTTATCACTACTCCGCTGGGATCTCGTAACGTTGGAATTATATATTCCTCGGTATGAAATATATTTGTAACTTTGTCTTGTTGATATGCAATGTCTTGCCAGCGCTCTTCAATTTTTTTCTGTGCTTTTGTTTTACAAACAGCCCACCATTCATTTTTGTCACGCCTCAAACTAGGATATGGAGCATAGAAAACTTGAATCGCTTGTTGTGCCAAAATAAATGGTTCATATCTCTTATAAAATCTTTTATGATTTATTTCAACCAAATTATACTGTGGATGCACCTTCATCCCTCTGACGGGGTCAAACCAGCGACACATAAATAAGATAACTCGCATTTCTGGACCAGGATAATCAATCTCTATAATTTCATCCAGCAAACCATAAAATTCATTGCTTGCACCTCCATCATTGGAAGACTGAACACATACTCCACTATTCATTGTACTCTTTCCATTTCCATATTCTTGAGTGTGGAAATTATATCCGTTTATGAAATATGCTGGCCAAGTGCGTACCATTGCTTTTGGACCCCATGATAGATGGATTAGCAATTCTTGCTGAACTTGAGTTTGATTAGCATAAACCTATACTCAAATGAAAATGATATTTATTTAAAAGTTAAGATATGTGTAAACAAAAATGAGGTAATTAAAACTGCTTACATATGATTTGAACCATGGTGCAAATTCCTAATCGCAGAAGTGATCAAAGTCACGTGTCGGGATTTCAGAATATAAATTTTGGAAAATCCTATAATAAAAAATTGTATTATAACATAAAAAAATTAACACTTGACGAAGAAATAGGAAATATATACTAACTCGAAATATAGCGATACTTCTGAACAATTAAGTAAAACATATGTCTGGGCTGCCTGCCATTCTTGATCAGTTAAGTATCGTTGCTTACACGGTCCACTTGGTCAACCAAGATAATTAAAAATTGAGAATGAATTCAAATTGGGATCGACAAGACCTTCATCATTCCTTCCGGATTTCCGTCTTTTGGTCTGAATGTGAGGCTCAAAATAATATGATGCAAAAGTTGTTACTTCCTCCACAATATATGCATTCACAATAGAGGCTTCAACATGTACCTTATTTTTCACTTTTTTCTTCAAATGATATAAGAATCTGATTGTAATATAACAAATTATATTAGAAATGAATATATAAAAAATTTAAACATTTTTATGCAATATTAACGAAATATAGAATATGCGAATTATACCTTTCAAAAGGATACATCCATCGATAATGAACTGGTCCTCCAACTTTGGCCTCATATGGCAAGTGAACCAAAAGATGTTCCATTGAATCAAAAAATACAGGCGGAAAAATCCTTTCTAAATTGCACAAAATGATTGGAATGTCTCTCTCTAACTTCTCCATGTGTGAATATCCCAAAATTGTTGAGCATATATCATGAAGAAAAATACTTAACTCTGTAATGGCACCCCAGACAAAATTCGGTAAGAGTTCTTTAAAGGCAATAGGAATAAGTCTTTCCATGAATATATGACATTCATGGCTTTTCAAACCCATCAATTTGCATTCCTTCATATCGACACATCTCCCAAGATTAGAAACATACCCATCAGGAAATCTCAATGACTTCAACCATTTACAAACAACACATCTCTGTTCTTTATTCAATGTATAAACTGCCTTTGGTTTTCGTCCTCTACTATTTTCATCAACATCAAGGGTGGGTCGTTTGCAAATGAGTCGCATATCTTTTCTTGCATTCAGATTATCTTTTGTTTTTCCGGTGATATCCATCACTGTATTTATCAGATTATCAAAAATATTCTTCTCAATATGCATAACATCGAGATTATGATGAATCAAATTACTAAACCAATACGGTAACTCCCAAAATATACTTCGTTTGGTCCATTTATGGTTGCTTCCATATTCATAAGTTGTACCATGTGACTCTTCAATAACATATGGAAAGTGAAGAACTCTGTACCAAATATCTTGACCAGTCAATCTCAATGGTGGAGGTGTTCTTTCAATTCGATTCCTAGTGAATTCATCTTTATTCCTTCTGAAATTATGATTTAGTGGTAAAAATTGTCTGTGACAATCAAAATAACTTGGCTTCTTACCATGTTTCAATCTAATCGACTTTGATCTCTCCATACATATTGGGCATCCTAAGATCCCTGCAGTACTCCAACCTGATAGCATACCATAAGTCATTTATGGTCCAATGAAGAGCAGCCTTCATTACAAACATCTGATTAGTATGAACGTCGTATGTAGGAAAACCTTCATCCCATAGTTGTTTTAGCTCTGCAATCAATGGTTGCATATAAACATCTATTAACTTCTTCGGATTTTTTGGGCCAGGCACAACCAATGTTAAAAACATATGTGGTGTTTTCATGCACATCCCAGGCGGAAGATTATACGGAGTTAATATAACTGGCCAACAAGAATAGTGTCTTCCTGATTTACCAAATGGAGCAAATCCGTCAGCACAGAGACCTAACCTAATATTTCGAGTCTCCTTCGCAAAATCAGGATATGTTCTATCAAAATTTTTCCACGCCTCTGCATCTGATGGATGACACATTAGTCCCTCTTCTGTTCGATGATTTGCATGTCAAGTCATGTGTTCAGTAGTTGTCTTTGATGCATAAAGCCTTTGTAACCTAGGAGTTAAAGGTAAATAAAACAACTGACTATATGATTTACGTTGTTGCTGCCTCCTACTAGTGCTCTTGTACCTATCTTGATTACAAAATTTACAAACATCCACATCTGCATCATCTCCCCAATATAACATACAACCATCTCTGCACACATCAATTCTTTCCACTGGGAGACCTAATTCTTTCATCAGTTTTTTCATACTGTACAAATCATTGGGCAGTATATGATCACGCGGCAATGCCTCTTCAAAAGCTTGAACAAAATTATTAAAACACTCTTCAGACACATTATGCTCTGCCTTGACATTCAACATTCTTGCGGTGAATGATAGTTTAGTGTGAGTCTCACAACCAGCCCATAAAGGTGCATCTGCAGCACTCAACACCTCCTGAAATTTGAGATATGCTTCATTATTCATATTCTGACCGATATCTGTTACTTGCACCTCTTCCAAGGGTGATGCATTAGTAAACATTTGCTCAACTGTTGGAGGACAACTTGAAGTGGCACCTTGTGATTGGGGAATCAAATTCGGGCCCGCTACATCATATATCATCCTCTGATATGGATTTAATTGATTATAATCACTTTGATCCCTAGAGACTTGTGTGTTGTGTCTATCATAAACTTCATCAGATATAAATGGTTCACCATGACATGTCCAGTTATAGTAATTTGTAACGAATCCAAATCTACAAAGATGCTCTGAAACTTTGCTAGACGGTAAAAATCTACCATTGTGACACTTTCTGCACGGACACCTTATCTGATTACCATCCATAAACTCAACATTACTAGTCAAATTTAAAAACTCTTGCAACCCACTTATAAATTCATCGATTAAACCCGACGTTGTAAATTCCTATTATACATCCAACTCCTTTCACGTGTATTTTGTCCTGCTTTCAATCAATTATATTAATATCAACTCCTAGAAATTACAATACGAATATCTGATTAGTTCACATATGAATTCACTATGTTTAACAATCTTTAAACATAACCGAAAAAGGACAACAGTTGTATAGAAAGCTTATTGTTAATTTAGGGTTAAACATTTTGGGATGTTTAAACCTGAAATGTTAAACAACTTAAGTTGATTGTGACAATTAATATCACAGATGAACACATTCCAAGGTAATGTGTGGTGTTAGAGATGGTTGCATGTGGGATAGTGTGGCTACCATTGGGCCTCACATTCTTCTGATTAGGAATGGTTCAAATTATGTGTTGGGGTTTCGGTCTTAACGAGGACATCAGGACTTACAATGGGGGTGATTGTGACAACCCGAGTTTAGTGTCAAATTGTGAATTGTGGGCTAATAATATAGAGAAGCTTTATAAGCTTAGATGAGAGAGTTATTATTAACATAGGTCTAGAAGTTTTGTTAATCGGCCAATTCTCTCATCTAAGCAAGCAGTGACAACAAACTAATCAAATTTATTGAACATGAAAGATATTCATTGCAATTATGCCATTTAGGTCAAATTATTGTTGTAGATGTATAACAATCGTCGCAAATGAGATAGCTCAAAATGTAACACCACAAGTTAATACTAATCTAATAAGCCTTAAACACTAGCTCCCCCACCAACACTGACTTTAAGATGCTTGTAATTTCTCAGGTAGATGTGCATGATTTCCTCATCTAAGCCTTATAAACTGCTTGTTTTATCCCATAACTTCCTATATGTGACTAAACAAAATCATAAAATATTTCTTCCAACTTAGTACTTAGCATTATTTGGTATGTGAACCAAAATGGCAAATTAGCAGCTTAAAGCTTCTGTAGTTTTACAGTTAACTATATATAGTTACAGAATAAATAGGATAACAGCATAAAGCTTCTGTAGTTAATTATGGAGTTAAATATAGGAAAAAAAATAAATTTATACCACTGGTGCCTGCGGGCGTCTCCGAGCCGGCGATTGGTTAACTGGAAGGCGGACGCAAGTACCGGGTAAGGAGGCGACGCCGACTACCGGGCAGAAGGCGACGCCGCGGCTAGCAGGAGGCGCTACCGTCATAGGGCAGGAGAGCCACGGCGGCGAGGCAAAGAAGGTGGGCTCACACCGGGGCACGCGACCGGACGAGGGGCGGCCAGAAGGTAGCGGCCGCCGCCGCTGGCGCCGGGCGTCGGGTCGCGGCCGTCGCTCGCCATGGCGTGGCACGCGCCGACGAGGCGCCGGCAAGGCGATCACGGCACGGCCGGCGGTATCGGGGGCGCTGGTCGCCGCGGCGGTACGCACGCGACGAGGGGGCGCCGAAGGTAGCGGCCACCGCCGCTCGGCGCGGCGGCGAAGCGCTCCGTCGCTGGGCGGTGGGGGGCACGCCGAGGGCACCGTGCCGCGCGGCCGGTCGCGGCGGCGACGCCGCGGCGGCGGCCGACCTCAGCGGCGCTGCCTCCGGGTGGGGCGGCGCGGCTCTGGCGCGGCGGCTCGGTCGCGATGCGGCCAAGGTCGGTCATGGTCGCGCCGAACGCCGCAGTGCGAGGCGAAGACCGGCGGGGAAGGGAATCTGGAGGGGAAATTAGGTCAGGCACGATGCGAGGAGAAGGAAAAAACTTAGGCCAGGGTAAAGTTAATTAAATTTTGCAACGAATCCAAAGATTCGTTGCAAAATAAAAAAAAATTAAACGTGGTTTTTTTTTAAATTTGCAACGTATCCTGGATTCGTTGCAAATTAAAAAAAAACTTAACGTTCTAAAAAAATTTTTTTTTTGCAACGAATCCACGGATTCGTTGCAAAAATTTGCAACGAATACAGTATTCGTTGTAAAAATTTGCAATGAATCCAGGATTTGTTGCAAAATTGCAACGAATTTTATTTTTTCGTTGCAAAATTGCCGACGAAAATTTATTTCGTTATAAATTTGCGACGAAACCTAAAATTCGTTGCTATATTTGTTGCAGATTTGCAACGAAAATAATTCGTTGCTAAATTTCGTCGCAAAAAAACTGTTTTTTTGTAGTGAAATACAACATATCATATCAAACACATTTTCTATTTTCTAAAAATTATTGTCGTGCCTCTGATTTTTCGCTCCTTGATCTTGTGCCAGCGAAGAGAGATTCTTTCGGACTGCAACAGTAAATTTGTCCTAAAAAAGTTAACAAGTGTTAAACCACCATCGGTCTATCCGATGGCGATACTCCGATACTTAAATTAGGTCAGACATTAATAAAATAAAATATATTAAATATAGTAAAAATAATTTAAAAGATGAAGAAGATAACTTAACTCATATATAATTAGAAATATGCAAGAGTGCTTAGATAAAGCCATAAGAAATCGTTGGACAGCTAGAAACATGCGTAAATATAAACTTCCTCTGCTAATTCAAGTTTCCCAGCTCAATCAATGATCCCTATCCTCATAGGTTCTGTTTCATTCGATTTCCAATGCTTTGTAATGTTCCCAGAAAGGAGATCATTCAGATTTGGAGCACTAAGAGTTGCTTAAATAGTAAGTAATACTCTTCTAATTTAGAGAGCTAACTCCAT
Source organism: Wurfbainia villosa (assembly GCA_025175895.1). NCBI lineage: Eukaryota > Viridiplantae > Streptophyta > Magnoliopsida > Zingiberales > Zingiberaceae > Wurfbainia > Wurfbainia villosa. Next base: position 38,709,714 of record CM045986.1, read on the forward strand.
TTGTCCTTGAGGATGTCAAGGCATATTCTTCCAACCTTGTCCATGTTAGAATGGCAGATTCTGGTGAGAAAATGGACTGTGACGTTCAGCCATTGCTTCATACTCCATCTATTCTAATTCTACAACCCTCCTCTTTGCTTCTCGATCCCTTTCAGGCATCCTTCTTAATAGTAGCTCCGAGTCCAATAATCTGCGGCAACATGAGTGGCGGAGATGGCCGCATTCCTGCCAAGAGGTGGAGGGGGTGAAGCTGAGGAATGATAGAGGCAAATTAAAGGATGTCAAGGGGATATCATATGTTGGTCGACTGCAGTGTGTCAGATGAAGGAAGGTGGCAGCGGCAACAGCAGCCGTGGTGTCTGATGAGTTTGACTTCAGCTTTATCACTCCCCTAGAGCTAGATCACATCACTATTCCCTGTTGCTTTATTCAGAGATATCATACCTATCCATAATGTCCGGTCTGCCAAATAACAAGATCGGATGAATAAATAGGTCGGCACGAGGTCTTACGATCTGCCTCCAATGAATATAAAAAGATGACCCATTCGAGGGCTAACGAATGTTGGTGCAACAATGCCCCAAGCATTTATATGTTTTGATGTTTGGATAATCATCTAAGTTAGGCAACAATTTGTGATCTAATTGTGAACATGTTCAAGTGACAGGGAAATCCAAGTATGAAGACTTGGTAAAGGCAAAGTCCAAGTATAATCTTGGCAAGAAAAGTCCAAGGTAAAGGTTTGACGGCATAAGACCAAGCATGTTATCTTGGCGGCATTAAGTCTAAATGGACTTTGTCAAAGGAAGTTCAAAGGCAAGTCTTTACAGCGTAAGTCCAAGCATGTAGACTTGGCGACGTAAAGTCCAAGCACGCTTTGGCAAAGGGAAACCCAAGACATGACAAAACCGAAGGATGCTCTTGGAAGCAAAGTGCAAAGGATGAACAAGTCGCGGACTCGGAGGAATCCTGGAGGCGCAAGGCTTAAGGAAGAGCTAGAAGGTTGAGTCTAGGTCTAGGGGTGAAATCAAGTATGAATTATTCATACTTGATGAGTATCACCGATCGATCACGATGTATCACCGATCGTCGTGCTCGACCGAGTCAAGATGAAACCTCGGACAATCACGCCGATCGCTATGGTCATGGTAGTCGATCGATGTTGCGATCATCGACCGCCAACAAAGGGCGCGGATCGATCTAAACACAGTACGTAATGGAGTCTCACTCAACTACGACTGCGGATCACTGATCGATCACTCCATCACCGATCGATGGAGGGATCAGTCGACTGATGAGAGTGTCGTTGGAGGTAACGACTGTGAATCCCGTGAATCCGGCTATTCAGAAGTCGTTAACCGCGCCGGCAGTCGACTGATGTTGTGCATCAGTCGACTGATGGTGCTCCAACGGGAAAATCAGTCATCTCTCTATAAAAAGAGGGCTTGTGGAGGTTTTTAGGGCTAATGCTTATTCTCTGATAATACTCTCAAGCCTCCACGATTTTTCAAAGCTTTCTAGTGATTCTAAATCTCCTTCTCCTCTCTAAGCTCCATCTACATCCTTTGTAAGAAGAGGAGGAGTGTTGTATAGGAAAGTTTCATAGTGATATTGATTAGGGTTGATCCACCTCAAGGATCACCGTGGAGTAGGAGCGCTATCTTCGAACCACGTAAAAGAATCGTGTTAGCATTATTTTTCATTTGTGTTATTATTATTTTTGTTGTGCTTCCGCTAATCTCTTGTAGAGACGAAAAACAAGCTATTCACCCCCCCCCTCTAGCTTTCAATCGATCACCAACAAGTGGTATCAGAGCCCGGATCGCATCGGAAGATCTAACAATCAATCAGAGCAAAATGGCTTTCCAAGAGGGGTATAGCACGGCGAGGCCTCCGTTCTTCGACGACAATGACTTCGGCTACTGGAAAGGTAGGATGGAGTATTATTTAATGAATGATATTGAAAATTTATTTAGTGTTGTAGATGGTTTCGAGAAGCCGGTCGATGAACACGGAGTGCCCATACCGACCAAGGATTGGACGAGAGACATGGCCAAGAAGGATCAAGTCAACGCCAAGGCAACAACCACACTTCAATGTGGTTTTTCAAAAGAGCAACTAAGCAAGGTGGGGCCATTTGAATCGGCGAAGGAACTTTGGGAGAAGTTGATAGAGCTCAATGAAGGATCCAAGGAAACAAGAAGGCCCAAGAGAGATCTCCTAATTGGCCAACTTCAAAGCTTCTCCATGAAGACCAATGAGACTGTGAGCCAAATGCACGGTCGCTTCAAAGAAGTAGTCAACGGACTACATGTAATAGGTGAGAAGGTCGACAACCGAGACCTTGTAAGGTATGTGCTCCAAGCCTTCCCTAGAATAACCTTATGGGCCTCAATGGTAGATGCCTATAAGGTCTCTAGGGATCTCTCTTTGGTTATGTTAGATGAGTTATTTTGTGAATTTCAATTACATGAACAAGCTAACACTTCATCCAAAGAGAAGGGTATAACTCTTTTTGTAGGAAAGAAGGACAAAAAGAAGAAGGAGAAGAAAAAAGTGTCCTCCTCATCCGAATCCGAGGAAGACTCGTCAAGTAGTGAAGATGAGCTATCGGCAAGCGAGGTGGCTCATTATGTCAAGAAGTTTGGTGGGAAGTCAAGGAAACTCACCAAGAAAGATGTGAGGAGGATGTTTCAATCCTCAAGAGGTAAGTCTTCAAATAGTTCAAATTCTACAGCTAACGTAACTTGCTATGGTTGCAACAAGAAAGGACATATCAAGCCAAATTGCCCGGAACTAAAGAAGAAGGAGGAGAAGGAAAAGAAAAAGAAGGAAAAGAAGGAGAAGAAGAAGGAGGCAATGGTGGCACAAACATGGGACACCCTAAGCATGGAGGACTCTTCCGACGATGAAGAAGTATATCATGCCACCCGGAATCTAGCCCTCATGGCATTGGAGGAAGAAGTCGGGAGCTCAAGTAAGGAGTCCTCATCTTCTTCTTCAAGCGACGATCATCATCAAGTGATAATGATGAGGTAAACAACTCTCCTAGGGTAGATTTACTTTACAAGACAATTGCATATCTTCAAAAATGCATTGAATAGATCGAAAACTAGGATTAAGGACTTAAAAGTAGAGATTAAATCACTTGAGAGTGTAGAACAGTCTTGTGGTAAATTATCTTGTGATGATGATGCATGTACCCTTAGGGATGAAAATGATGAATTGAGAAAAGAAATAGGTAACTTAAGAGCATGCTTAGAGAAATTTACCAATGGTTCTAAATACCTAGACATGATAATTAAGGATCAAAGGGCTATTTACAACAAGACCGGACTAGGATATAGGCCTAAGGAAAAGGAGGTAGCATTTACATCTCTTGTTAGTAGAAAATCCATAATTAAAAGCAAGGGTAGAAAGGCTTGGGTCCCTAAGAAATTTCTAATTGATTCTAGTGGTCCTAAGATTTGGGTACCTAAGAATTGTATTTTTCATGTGATATAGGTAGAAGAGCCAAGCTTGTAGATTGTTGATAGTGGGTGCTCAAAACACATGACCGGTGATGAGAGAAAATTCTCCACTAACAACCACACTAGCAAGGGAAAGGTATCATTTGGTAATAGTGGCAAACTTAAGATTCTAGGAAAGGGCACAATTGAGGTATCCCCCAACCTTGCCATTCATAAAGTGATATTAGTTAAAAATATGAAATTTAATTTACTTAGTGTAAGCCAACTATGTGATGCAAACTTTGATGTTAAATTTGATTCCTCAAAATGTTTTATAAGACACAAAACTCTAAATGATTGCATGTTAGTAGGTTTTAGGAAATCAAATATATATTATGTTGATTTATCCTATGCTACTAATGCTTCTACGAAGTGTCTTATTGCAAAAGAGGAAGAAAGTTGGCTTTGGCATAGGAGGCTAGGATATATAAACATGAAGAACATAGCCAAAATAGCAAAAATGAAGTTAGTCAAAGGGTTGCGTAAAGTCAATTTTCTCAAGGACAAAATGTGTGATGCATGCCAAGAAGGGAAACAATCAAAAACATCACACAAAGGTAAAACTTTACTTAGTACTGCTTTACCTTTAGAACTTTTACATATGGACTTATTTGATTGTCATAGTACCCCTTCTATGATTGGTAGTAGATATTGCTTAGTAATAGTAGATGATTTCTCTAGGTTTACTTGGGTATTTTTCATGAAAAATAAAGATGAAACCTTAGGAATAATCATAGGATTTAGCAAGAGAGTAGAGAATGAAAGAAAACTCAAAATCAACCGGATTCGTAGTGATCATGGTGGAGAATTTGAGAATTCTAATTTCTCAACCTTTTGCTTAGAACAAGAGTACAAACATGAGTTTTCTTGTCCCAGAACACCCCAACAAAATGGGGTTGTGGAAAGGAAAAATCGTGCCCTACAAGAGGCGGCTAGGACTATGCTAAATGCATATTCTTTACCTAGCTACTTGTGGGCAAAAGCGGTTAATACCGCTTGCTATATCCAAAATAGGGTGTTAATTCATAGGTTTTTAGGAAAAACCCCATTTGAATTGTGGAATGGTACAATTCCAACAATTCATTATTTCAAGGTTTTTGGATGCGAAGTTTATATCTTAAATACCAAAGACAATCTAAGTAAATTTGAGTCCAAAGCGGATGAGGGAATCCTAGTTAGATACTCATCCACTAGTGTAGGATATAGAGTTTATAACAAAAGGACTCAAAAGATTGAGGAATCTTCAAATGTCCAATTTGATGAAACTTCCAATACATACCCTAGAAAATCCCCTATTGATGATGATATCAATAATGAAAATCAAGAAATTACCCAATAATTTCAAGATTTAACCTTAAGGGGTAATGATCAAGGGGGAGGATTGAATCAAGGGGGAGTAAGAGGTAATTCCGATGATGAGCAAAGGATTGAGATTAATTATGATCAAACTCAAATTAATACACCTCCTAGAACCATAAGAGTTCATCAAAATCACCCCTTAGATCAAATTATGGGTGAATTATCTCAAGGTGTTAGGACTAGGTCATTTCATAAGGATCCCACTAGTCATATAGCTCTAATTTCTCAAATTGAGCCCAAAACAATCAAAGATGCATTACTTGATCCGGATTGGATCTTAGCAATGCAAGATGAATTGGCTCAATTTGAAAGGAGTTAAGTATGGGAGTTAGTTCCTATACCTAATGAAAACACCATCATTACTACAAGATGTGTCTTTAGGAACAAACTAGATAACCAAGGGAATATTATTAGGAATAAGGCAAGATTAGTTGCAAGGGACTTTAATCAAGTTGAAGGACTTGACTATGATGAAATATATGCCCCGGTTACTAGGTTAGAGTCTATTAGGATACTATTAGGGTATGCCTCCTATATGGGTTTCAAACTCCATAAAATGGATGTTAAATCGGCATTCCTAAATGGGTTTATTAAGGAAGAGGTATATGTAGAACAACCTCCCGGGTTTGAGAATATGGACTATCCAAACCATGTATATAAGCTTATGAAAGCTTTGTATGGTTTGAACCAAGCTCCCCGGGCTTGGTATGAAAGATTATCATTTTTCTTAATTTCTAAGGACTTTAAAAGGGGTAGTGTAGATCAAACTCTATTTATAAAGTCAATATCAAAGGACATCTTTGTAGCCCAAGTATATGTTGATGACATTATATTTGGGTCAACAAATGATGAACTTCTTCAAGACTTTATTAAAAATATGGAAAAAGAGCTTGAAATGAGTGTAGTTGGGGAATTAAATTTCTTCCTAGGATTACAAGTCAAACAAACAAGTGAAGGAATTTATATTTATCAAACCAAATATACTAAGGAAATGATTAAGAAATTTGGTTTGGAAAATGCTAAGGTAGTTTCAACTCCAATGGCAACCAATACTAAAATAGATAGTGATAATGAAGGAAAATAAATTGATCTTACACTCTATAGGAGCATGATTGGTAGCCTTTTGTACTTAACCACTAGTAGACCCGACATATTATTTGCGGTTGGTATGTGTGCTAGGTATCAATCATGTGCAAAAGAATCCCATTTAGTTTCCGTTAAGAGAATCTTAAGATATATTAAAGACACACTAAATGTAGGACTAGGTACCCTAGGACTAGGTCTTTTGATTTGGTTGGGTACACCGATTCCGATTATGCCGGTTGTAAATTGGATCGGAAGAGTACTAGTGGTGGATGCCAATTCCTTGGGTCCTCCCTAGTTAGTTGGAGTAGTAGGAAGCAACCTTGTGTTGCCCTATCCACGACCGAGGCCAAGTATGTGGCTATGGATGGTTGTGTAGATCAACTACTATGGATGAAACATACCTTAGAGGATTATGAGCTATCTTACTCCAACATGAAAATATTTTGTGATAATATAAGCACCATAAACTTGACCAAAAATCCGGTGCATCACTCTAGGACCAAGCACATTGAAGTGAAACATCACTTCATTAGAGATCATGTGACTAAGGGTGACATTGAGCTTAATTACATTGAATCCAAGTCCAACCTAGCCGACATATTTACCAATGCTCTCCCCGAGGTAGAATTTTCATCACTTAGGAGAGAACTTGGAATGTGCTTGGTTGAGTAAAGGTGTAGGTTTGCATGATCCTATAAAAATACTAGGATTTATACCTTTAAGCATCTCACAAAATACCTAAGAAACCATGATTTTTGTATTGAGCCACTTAGACAACATGTGAGATACTAGGAAGATGCACTTGGTTCATCATGCTTGTTATGATGCATTACTATGGACCAAAGTGTCATCTAGAGACATTAATCCTTCATTGGACCAATCATTGGGAAGACTTATACACAATTGATGTGCATATAGCTCCAAGAACATGATTGGAAATGTCAAATAAAACATATCTTAAACTATGTTTATCATATTTTGAAAAACAGTTTTCAAGTGGAACACAAAAGTGATACAAAGTTTGCAAAAATATTAGAACTTTTGTTAGTTTCCAAGTTTGTATCAATCCTAAAATCAGGAAAACATATATTTTTAAAATTAGTTTTTCTTGATAAAGTATGATTTCAGAAATGTGTACACAAAATTTCGTAATTTTTCAAGGTTTCTAGAATTTCTAATGCATTTTCGGTTAATGAAAAGGTCAAATTGATTTCAGATGTAGCAATGATCGGGTCGTTATTTTCTGAAAAATAGCTCCACTTTCTGATATTTAGTGTATCCTTGATGTCCTAAAACCATAGCATGATAATATTGAGTATAAACAAACTTTTAGGACTGTTAATACGGTGTTTTAGGGGGAGTTTCATAAAATATATCTTTTTTATCCCCAAAATTTACATTGTTGGTGCAAAGGTAGGATTTAATCTTCAAATTGTTTGTTAGGCTTTTGGTCCACATGTCTTTTACTCATCATGAACTATATCTTGGATTAAGGGGGAGCTAATTTTCAATTCTATACCTTAGTTCAAGATTACAACACATTCAATTCTTCTATAAAATATATGATTTCTTCTCTTTTTGATGTATGTCAAAGGGGGAGAAGAAATGTTTAAGTTAGAATTGGATATATGATTATGTGATATGATTATGTGCGTATCTTTAAAAGACCAAACTTAAATGATTGCCAAACATCAAAAAGGGGGAGATTGTTAGTGCAACAATGCCCCAAACATTTATATGTTTTGATGTTTGGATAATCATCTAAGTTAGGCAATAATTTGTGATCTAATTGTGAACATGTTCAAGTGACAGGGAAATCCAAGTATGAAGACTTAGTAAAGGCAAAGTCCAAGTATGATCTTGGCAAGAAAAGTCCAAGGTAAAGGTTTGACGGCAAAAGACCAAGCATGTTGTCTTGGCGGCATTAAGTCCAAACAGACTTTGGCAAAGGAAGTCCAAAGGCAAGTCTTGGAAGCGTAAGTCCAAGCATGTAGACTTGGCGGCGTAAAGTCTAAGCACGCTTTGGCAAAGGGAAACCCAAGACATGACAAAACCGAAGGAAGCTCTTGGAAGCAAAGCGCAAAGGATGAACAAGTCGCGGACTAGGAGAGATCCTGGAGGCGCAAGGCTTAAGGAAGAGCTAGAAGGTTGGGTCTAGGTCTAGGGGGTGAAATCAAGTATGAATTATTCATACTTGATGAGTATCACGATCATTGTCAGTGCTCGACCGAGTCGGGATGAAACCCCGACGATCAATGATCGCTTTGGTCGTGGCAATGATCGATGTTGCGATCACCAATCGCCAACAGCGATGGCGGCCGATCGATCAAGTTAAACACAGTACGTAATGGAGTCTCACTGATCGCGGGCCTATGATCACTCGGGATCGATCACCCATCACCAATCGATGGAGGATCAGCCATCGATGAGAGTGTCGTTGGAGGTAACGACTCTGAATCCCACAAATCCGACTATTCAGAAGTCGTTAACCGTGTCGGCAGTCGACTGATGCTATGCATCAGTCGACTGATGGTGCTCCAACGGGAAAATCAGCCCTCTCTCTATAAAATGAGGGCTTGTGGAGGTTTTTAGGGCTAATGCTTATTCTCTGATAATACTCTCAAGCATCCATAATTTTTCAAAGCTTTCTAGTGATTCTAAATCTCCTTCTCCTCTCTAAACTCCATCTACATCCTTTGTAAGAAGAGGAGGAGTGTTGTAAAGGAAAGCTTTATAGTGATATTGATTAGGGTTGATCCACCTCAAGGATCACCGTGGAGTAGGAGCATAATCTCCGAACCACGTAAAAGAATCGTGTTAGCATTATTTTTCATTTGTGTTATTATTATTTTTGTTGTGCTTCCGCTAATCTCTTGTAGAGACGAAAAACAAGCTATTCACCCCCCCCTCTAGCTTCCAATCGATCACCAACAACGAATATCCTCGGATAAATATAATAAGATAATCGACTCGAGGACTTATGAATGACCTTAGTCGGATATAGGAATAATCGAAGTGACGGATTGCCTCGGATGGATATAATAAGAGGTTCGGTATGAGGACATACGAACTGCCTCACCAGGTTGAATGGGGATCGATAGTCTTGAGCAATGCAGAGATTACGGAAGGTTTTGTTGTGCCACATCATAAGTGCTTCGAGCAGTGCAAGGGTTAGGAATTTCTATTCGTGATAAGTAATAAGTACTTCAGGTGGTGCAAGGCTTAAGAATTGTCAGTTTGTGCCGAGTAATAAGCGCTTCAGGCGGTGTAAAGCTTACAAATTTCTTGTCTGTGCCGAGTAATAAGTGCTTCGGGCGATGCAGGACTTATGAATTGCCTATCTGTGCCGAGTAAAAAGTGCTTCGGGTGATGTAGGGCTTAAGAATAACCTTAGTCATATTGGTGCAATCAGTCCAGGTTACAATTGATCAGACTCAAGTTTGACTCAAGTGTTCGACAAAATGTATGACAATGTGATTGTCATGGGAAAGTCTAAGTCATGGGTACTTGACATGGAAAGTCCAAGCATGGGTCTTGGCAATGGGAAAGTCCAAGTCTTGGGTACTTGACATGGAAAGACCAAGCATGGGTCTTGGTAAGGGAAAGACCAAGCTTGAGTCTTGGCAATTGGAAAGTCCAACATGGGTTGGCAAGGGAAGTCCAAGGGTTGATATTGGCGGCGTAAAGTCCAAACGGGAGTCTTGACAGCATAAGTCCAATTGTTGGTGGCGTAAAGTCCAAGCGGTAGTCTTGGCAGCGTAAGTTCAATGTGCCTTGGCGGTGTAGACCAGGTTAGCATGACAATAGCCGATGGAAGCACCTAAAGGCTAGCGTATGGATGAACAAGTCATGAATGATTTGAAGGGATCCGATAGGCATGAGGCTGACGGAGGTGGCTATAAGGCTTAGGTCTAGGCTAAGGATGGTCTAGCAAGTATGAGAGCATCATACTTGGGGTTAAACCTCATGGTTGAGATTATCAGTCGACTGGGCTTTGGACCAGTCAATTGGTCAAGTATTTTGACACTTGACAGCTGAGTTGACTCTTGGTAGTCGACTGCCAAAATTGGGCAGTCGACAGATGGCAGTCGACTTCCATGGATGGCAATTGACTGCTGGTCGGGATTACGGGAGAAGAATGCTTGGTAGACGACTGGTCAATCGACTATGGCCCTAGCAGTTGACTGATGGGTATTGGAAGTCAACTGCAGTGTAACTGTTGGATTGAATGCCGACGTGGATTAAGCCGTTGTCTCACAATGGTACTGTTGGCAGTCGACTGGGGCCTTATGGTAGTCGACTGTCAGGCAAGAATCCAACCCAATTACAGGTTTAAAAGGAGCACGAAGGGAGGATTTAACCAGCGATTTCTTGAGAATTTTTTATACGATTTGCTGGTGCAAATCAGGGTCTTCAAGCACGGTTCAAGCAATCAACAAGAAAGAATCCAAAGCAATAGTTGTAGAGTTTTCTTTACGTTATTTTGTGTATTTCATTTGTATTTGCTTGTTTATTACGTGTATTACTTTTGTAATCATTGTAAGAGGTTTCTCCGCCTCCGACTTGTTATCGAGAAGGAGTGTTTGTGATTATTAGTGGTGTTTAGCATTGCTAGGGCTCATTCGAGCCCAACCAATGAAGTAGGAACCTTGAGGTTCCTAACCACGTTATATCTTGCGTATTGTGCTTGTGCTTGTGTATTTTTTTTGCTATTATATATATTCCGCTGCGCATAACAAGTTTTGTAGCAAGAACGATCGAATTTCATCAAGCAACGAACTCGCTATTCACCCCCCTTTAGCGGTCACCAACGATCCCTACAATTGATATCAGAGCTAGGATCTCTTCACCGGCTTCACATCCGAGGGAGCGCGCTAGAGGGAACAAGATGGAATTTGAAGAAAAATTGGGATGGGATGTCAACACTCCGATCCCATACACTTTCTATGGACAAGAAGAGTTTGAGCAATGGAGGGCACGAATGGAGAACTTCATCATGATGGACTTTGTAGATTGGATGATCCTAGTGAAGGGGTTTGAAATTCCAAGAGGTCCAAAAGGTGGATACCTCAAGAAGAAAAGATGGACCGAAGAGCAAGTCCAAGATTTCGAAAGAAATGATAAGGCAACGTAATTAATATTAAATTCAATACCTAATGATATTGTTTCTAGGTTAGGTGAATTTCAAGATGCCAAGGAGCTATGGGATAGATTGGCCAAGCTCCATGAAGAACCATCCATGGCTCAAGTAGAAAGAGAGCCCAAAGAAGAGAGTACATCATCCTCACAAGAAAGTGAGGATTCGAAGGTCAAGGAGTGTTCGACATCCGAGGAGGAAGGAAGAGGTAGAAGAAGCCTCCACCTCTAGGATTGTGGGAGGACATGAGATCATCCTCAATGTCAGAGCAAGAAGAACATGAACTATCTACCTCCGATCAAGAAGAAGAGGATGTTTAAAATTCTACCACCACCCTAGGTAACTCAAGCATTACTTTTAAAAATAAAATTTATATTATATGCTTTTAGTGTAGGGAAATAGGACACTACAAGAGCAAGTGCCCGAAAAGAGTCAAAAAGACTCAACCGGCGTCAAAAAGTCAAGAAAAAGTCAAGGATGCTAGTGCCTCAACACATAAAACAAGGAGCACATTATTTGCTTCAAATGTCAACAAAAAGGGCATTATAGGAGTCAATGCCCTAGGGGGAAGAAGAAGGTCCAAGGAGGAGCTACACATGTAGGGGAGCTTCTAAAGCTAACCCTAAGGTATATTTTAGTAATGCAACTTTTAGTTTTGATGTAAAAAATAATGCTAGAAATAATTTAAATACTGTTGCTATTGTTCATTAAAAGCATGCTAGGAATAACAAATACTATTGCCTAGGTGCTAAGCATGTTGATTTATCCAATAACAAGTCTAGAACTAATATCCCTAAAACAATCCTACCTAGGGAAACAATTAAGAAAATAGAGTCATTTAGGCTTTAATGCTAAGAAAGATCGACATATGCCTAGAAAGAACAACCCTACTCAAAGAAATAATGGGCCCATAAAATTTGAGATATTAGAGCTAGAGAATTAAGTTTTGAGATCAAAACTTGAGAAAATGGAGAAGACCCTTAGGAAAATGAAAAATCAAATGCAAGGGTCAAATGATCAAAATCTAGGTCCTAGGAAGCAAGAACCTTCAAGGGGAAAGAAAGGTTTGGGTCACAAACCCAACCCCAAGAAGACATATCATAATGTTCCATTTGACTATGGAACTAAACCAAGGTCTAGGAAAACCAAGGTCACAAGGGAAGTCATCCCTAGAGTTGACCATGGAGTGTGCCTAGTGGCTAAGGTTTCGAAAAAAATCTAGGGAAGCCACTAAGAAGGTTACAAGGGGAGTCACCCCTAGAGCTAACCTAGGCAAGACCACAATGACTAAGGCTACCAAGCCTAAGAGAGTCATTAGGAGTGTATCTAGGGAAGTTATCCCTAAGGAATACCTAGTTAACCCAAGGAGCTCAAATAGATTTAGGGTTTCTAGGAGTGTGATCGATTCATGCTAAATGAGTTAGGTTGTGCCAACTTCAAATGGATAGGTAGTTAACCTGACCATGGTAAAGGTGGCACTTTAGGTCATTTTCAAGGTTATATATACCTTGGAAATAAGTATTGATCTTTATTCTAAAGGATTTTAGGATGTGTCAATATTATTTAAAAAGTTTGATAAAATTGATCAAATTGACATAAATTAGGTTTAGAGGTCATAGTGTGCCATTTTGGATTTTTGGCACACTTGGGGGATAATTGATTATATGGAAAAATAAACTTAATAATAACAAATGACAATCAATATTAAAATTTAAGTATTATTATACCTTTATATTTTATTTTTCATGTCTTGATTGTCATATGTCATGTCATGACATCATATTTACTTTTATCATTTATATGTCATGATCATGCTTAGTTTGTTTTTATGTCATGTATGTTTAGGTTCATTCATATGCCATGACATCATGATTTTTGACAATGCTTATCTATATTATCATTTATGCCATGATCATTCCATGCATTAAGAAAAATTGATTTAAGGAATATGACATGACTTGAAGTCTCATGTATAAGGGAATCAAGTAGTGTTGCCTTAGAGAATACATAAGACCTTAGATTAGGATGAATAAAATTTACATCTCACATCAAATTGACTTAGATGTATTTTCATACACCTTAGACATATGTGAGATGCTAGGAAATGAGTTAAGTTCAAAGTGTATAGTTCTTGCATCTAGATGAACTCAATCTCATCTTATACCATGAATGGATCATGGGGAAAGCTAATGTGCAAGTCATGTGCATTGAACCCATTGATCATGATCCAATATAGGTTTTAAAAATCATTTTAAAATGTTTTTAGAAAACCTTGGTGAAGTCTATCTTTTGATAGCAATCACCATTGATAGAGTTGATACAAAGTAGGGCCAAAATATTAAACTTTTTAATAGTTTTGAACTTTGTGTCAATCTCATTGTTTTATGGGTATTTTATTTTTCAAATATTTTTCACCCATAATGTTTAATATAAGTATTATACATATGAATTTTTGTGAATTTTTTATTTATGTATAATTACTTATGAATTTCCGAAATTCAGATTCTGAAACTGAAATTCTGCATCTGCAGAAATCAGTCGACTACCGCTTATGGAAGTGGACTGTCGTCAATAGCAGTCGACTGTTAGGCCTGATTTCGGATAAAAAAAAGATTTGTTTAGTCTGATTTCAGCTATGTTAGGCTACCCTAACTGTTCTTAACCCTAGGATATGCTTTGGAAAGCATTGAAAATGGTGAAAAACCATTGGATATGGATTAGGAGAGTTGTTTGGGTGTGTATCAATTTTAAGGTGTGTGAAAGTTCAAGGTTGAACTTTTAACCTTAATTTTGATGGTTTAGTGTTCCTATAGGCTTAGGGACTCTCCAAGGACATTGTTGGTACAATGGTCAAGGGGGAGCAAGCTTTAGGGGGAGGTTATCCATCATGGGATGATAAATGTGTTCTTCCTCATGAGGGAGAGAATTTTGAAGAAATGGGAATGTGAGATGCCCAATTTGAAAATTAGGAGAGTTTGTAGGATTGTCTCTCTTGAGTGATATGAGACTTATCACTAGGAAGAGTGAAGGCATCCTAGATGTGTTTTGGACCAAGGGGGAGATTATAAGATCTCATTGGGATATGATACATTGACACCCTTGGGAAGAACCTTTTTGATGTATGTCAAAAAGGGGGAGAAGTTATGGGAGAATTGATGGATGAATTTGAGATTACCAATTTGAGAGAATTGGTAAGGAGATTTGAGTTAGGTGGCCTAACTCAAAGGTGTTTGTGGTTTTTGTCAAACATCAAAAAGAGGGAGATTGTTGGTGTAATCAGCCTAGGTCACGATTAACAAGACTCGAGTTTGACTCGAGCGATATTTTGATGTTCGACAAAAAGTATGACAATATGATTGTCATGGGAAAGTTCAAGTCATGGGTATTAGCATGGAAAGTCGAAGCATGGGTCTTGGCAATGGAAAAGTCCAAGTCTTGGGTACTTGGCATGGAAAAGGCATGGGTCTTGGAAAGGGAAAGTCCAAGCTTGAGTCTTGGCAAGGTTGGCAAGAGAAGTCTAAGGGTTGATATTGGCGGCGTAAAGTCCAAGTGGGAGTCTTGGCAGTATAAGTCCAATGGTTGGTGGCGTAAAGTCCAAGCGGTAGTCTCAGCAGCGTAAGCCCAATGTGCCTTGGCGATGTAGACCAGCTTAGCATGACAATAGCTGATGGAAGCACCTGAAGGCTAGCGTATGGATGAACAAGTCATAGATGACTTGGAGGGATCCGATAGGCGTGAGGCTGACGGAGGTGGCTAGAAGGCTAGGTCTAGGCTAAGGGTGATTTAGCAAGTATGGGGGCACCATACTTGGGGTTAAAACCTCATGGATGAGGTTATCAGTCTACTAGGGTTTTGGACCAGTCGATTGATCAAGTGTTTTGACACTTGTCAACTGAGTTGAATCTTGGTGTTCTATTGGGATTATGAACAGTCGACTGTCGTGAGTCGACTAGGGTTCGACTATGGCAAAATGCCTTGGCAGTCGATTGATGGCAGTCAACTGCCATGGATGGCAGTTGACTTCTGGTCGGGGTTACAGGAGCAGAATGCTCAGTAGCCGACTGGTGAGTCGGCTATGGTCCTGGCAGTCAACTAATGAGTATTGGTAGTCGACTATCAATATAACCGTTGGCTTGAATGCCGATGTGGATTAAGTCGTTATCTCACAACGGTACTGTTGGCAGTCGGCTAGGGTGTTATGGCAGTTGACTGCTAGGCGCAAATCCAGCCCGATTGCAGGTTTAAAAGGAGCACGAAGGGAGGATTTGGCCAGTGATTTCTTGGGCATTTTGAGGCAATTTGCTAGTGCAAATCAGGGTTTTCAAGCATGGTTCAAGCAATCAACAAGCAAGCATCTAAAACAATAGTTGTAAAGTTTTCTTTAAGTTGTTTTGTGTATTTCATTTGTATTTGCTTGTTTATTACATGTATTACTTTTGTAATTGTCGTAAGAGGTTTCTCCGCCTCCGACTTGTTGTCGAGAAGGAGTGTTTGTGATTATTAGTGGTGTTTCGCATCGCTAGGGCCTATTCGAGCCCAACCTGTGGAGTAGGAACCTTGAGATTCCGAACCACATTATATCTTGCGTATTGTGCTTGTGTTGTGTATTTGTTTTTTTATTATATATATTCCTCTACGTATAACAAGTTTTGTAGCAAGCACGATCGAATTCTATCAAGCAACGAACTCGCTATTCACCCCCTCTAGCGGTCACCAACAGTTTCTACAAGTCAAACATGAGTGACACCTGTGGCCGGAAGAATACCATAACGCTTTATATGCCTCCGCTTCTCGCCCATCGGGAATGAAAAATAATACTTCGCATAACTCCACTGCTCGCCTATCAAGAATGAAAAACAATGCTTTGTATAACTCCGCTACTCACCTCGAATAGATAAGAGAAGAACCCCAAATCCCGATCGAATAAAATAATACCCGTCTCAAAATACTTGGGCTAAATAAAATAAGAGCTGACCCAAATCGCCTCAATCGAATAATCTTATACCCCTTTAAGAATAGCTCGGATGAATAAAATAAGAGCTGACTAGGAATGCCTCAACTGCATTATGTAATACCCCATTAAGAACAGCTCAGATGAATAAAATAAGAGTTGACTAGAAAGGCCTCAACTGACTGAAATAATATCCACTTTAGAATACTTTGGATGAATAAGATAATGGCTGACTTGGAGCGATTCGATAGAATGAAAGAATACATACTCTAACTCAGTTCGACCGAATAAAATAACAATCGACCTGGAGCATCTTGGCTCGGAACAATTTGGCATAAGAACAAAAAATAACAACCGGAATGACACGTCTCATCTAGACTAAATAAAATAATACTCATCTCAGAACACTTCAATTGAATAACATGAAAATAAATTCGAGAACGCTTGGGTTGAATAATACCCTGTTAGTAATATATGAGAGATGTCCTAAGGCAATCGCCTTATGTATGAATCATTTATATGATAAATGAAGATTTACTATTTGAGTATACATGTTTCATGTATTTGATTGGATCTTAAACTCATTTACTGAATGTCCACGATGTGATTCACAGCATGAGAGAATTTGTGATTGGATCACAACTAGTGAGTATCTCTACATGTGTAATTGTGATGTATCGGAATTATCCTTAGTCGATGAATTGATGAATTTGGACACCATCAATTCTGTCGAGACTAGCACGAGGTATACTCCTTGGTGTATCCAAGCAGCTGATTCTCACTGGCTGGAGACATTATGATATCCGGAGTTGATCGTGGATGCTAGTTATGGTAACTAGTTCATTGGAGTGACCAGCCGTAAGACTTCATATGGTTCTCTGCATATATAGATATGTCAATGAAGTTCTTACTGTAGCTTAAGTGCGATGTTCCTTTGACTTGCGGTATTCAAGTCATCTTGATCATGGAGACTTATGCTTTGACATCTTAAGCAAACATCTTTAAGGAGATGTGGACCCGAGATGATTGGGTATAAGTCGAAATGATCGAAGGTGTTTGAATAGCCTATAAAGGATTCACCACTCCTTACGAGGAGATGTATACCCATGGCCTCTCGTCGGATTGTTACTAAAGTCTTTGGCCAAAGCATTACATGTTTAGAGTAAGGTACTCTTCGATACATGTGCAGTAACTAGAATCCATAGGATGAGGAAATGATACTTGGGCTAGGTGTGACGTAGTCAGCCTAGTGGGGACTGACACTATAGACCATGTCCTGAACCAAGTGGGTATAAGATGAGTCAAGGGAATGGGGCACGAATCATTCGAGCTGCTGAAGGGTTTCAGAAATAGTTCTGGATCAACCGTTGATCTTTTCGATTAATTGGGGATCATGATATACTACTAGGTGCCACTCATGATCGTTTTATAATTAATGGTTAATTATAGACGGCCAACATAAACCAAGAACCTATTTGGTCACACGCACAACGAGCGTAATCCGAAGGATTTAAAATGAGCTTGAGAATGGGATTCTCAGACCGAGAGAAACTAGGTTTGGTTGGACCAAACAAGAAGCGAGCATGAAATCGTTTCAGTCGCAATGGAAGCGTGGATGGGCCGTGTCGTATGAAGGCATAATGGATGAACCAAAATGGTTTGGTTCTAATCCAATGGAGGAGAATAAACCAAAGGGTTTGGTTTATTTTAAACGAATGAACCAAAAGTTGGTTCGGTTCGTTTTAACTTAAAATAAACCATCATGGTTTGGTTTATTTTAACTTATACTAATGGAGCGGGTTAACGGGCTTTATGGATATGATCCATTAACCATTAAGAGAATTAGTTCTCTATAAAAGAGGGCTTAAGGGATTGTTAAGCCCTAATCCAAAACCCTAGCAATAGTTGCCGCCCACCTCTCCTTAGAGACTCTCGGCGCCAACCCCCCATTGCCGCCCAGCCCCTTGTGCCGCCGTCCAGCTCCTTGTCGGCGTCCAAGCTTCAGCTGGTGATCCTCCGGCGACCCTCCGGTGATCTTCCTAGGCTTCGGTGATAAGGTGAGCACTTGGCTTCCCTTGTTTGGCCGGCGCCTACTCCTCCACCAAAGCTGTCCAGTTTTCTGGACAGCTTGTTCTCTTCGCCGAGGCTGCTTGACGGTTAGAGCTCCGAAAGCGCCTAACTTACCAGGGATTCGATCTCCGGTAATCCTTTGAGGTTGAGGACGAAGGATTCGTCAATCGGTTGACGAATACCTCTCCGGAGAAGCGAGTTTTGAGGACTCATTTTGGATCCGAATTTGGATTCGGATCGTGATCATCTCTCGATCACGTCGTCTTCAACACGAGGCTAGTAACCCGTACGAAGACGAAGCTCGTGGCTTAGCGAAGTCATCCTAAGGATACTCGGCGTGGATACAGATAGAGACGATTCTAGCGAGGATCGTTCCGGTTGATGTCGTTCCCGCTACACGTAATACGAAAGGTATAACGTAGTTAAATTTCCTTTTATTGCAAATTTAAATTTACGGTTATGTCTACACTTGTTGTACTATGCATGCGTGTGTTGTGTGTGTTGTAATAAATGTAGATTTATTAATTTTATTGCTTCCGCTATGCTCATGTTTACGAAACATGATCGAACACACATGCCACGGTGCCGGAAACCCAACAGTGGTATCAGAGCCCAGGTTGTGTTTTGACATAATCGTAAAATGGTTTTGCGATAGTCATAATGTTATTTCTGGAAATTTTCTAATTTTGGAAATTTATAAGTATTTATGGAAATATTTCAATTTTGGAAAGTCTAGAAGTATTTATTGAAATCTTCCACTTTTGGAAAGTTGGAAGTATTTATGGAAATTGATATTTTCCATAAATAAAATATTTGATTAGATTATGGAAATTTGTTTCCTAATTTAATCATGATTTGATTTGGGAAATTAAATCTTAAAATATTTTATTTCCATAAGTAGTTTTGATGATTTAGGAAATTGGTTTCCTAAATTGATTTTCCTTAATCAACTATTTCCATAAATAAAATATGTGATTAGATTTGGAAATTTATTTTCTAATTTAATCATGATTTGATTTGGAGAATCAAATCTTAAACATATTTTATTTCCATAAATAATTATGACAAATAAGGAAATTATGTACATGACATAATTGTATGTCATGTAATTGCATTAGATGCATATCATTATGTCATGCATGTCGTGACATGTAGATGTATGCCATGTATGTCATGCCATGTAGATAATAGTTATTTGCATGCAAAGAGGATGAGACATAAAAACCCTAACTCAATATTAAAGCCTACACCTTCCATTAATATGGTTAGAACCAGAGTTCCGTTTCTTGTTTGGGTTGTTGGACTCTCTCCAAGCCCGGCTCGAACCCGAACATGTTCAAACCATGGAATAGTTTAATACTAATATGGTAAGAGTCAGAGGTCAATCGTTAGCTTTGGTTGTTGGACTCTCTCCAAGCTGGGCTAATTAGTTGAATGCGCTCTAACCATATTAAAACTATTTCTCGTTTAATGGGTTGGCTTTAACCTGGAGCATCGACTTGTTGGACTCTCTCAAAGGTTGA
This sequence comes from Wurfbainia villosa, assembly GCA_025175895.1. Taxonomy (NCBI): domain Eukaryota; kingdom Viridiplantae; phylum Streptophyta; class Magnoliopsida; order Zingiberales; family Zingiberaceae; genus Wurfbainia; species Wurfbainia villosa. Next base: position 38,729,349 of record CM045986.1, read on the forward strand.
TGTAAAGGGAGGTGAAGTTGGGTGCTATGCATATGATGCATACTTGTTAATGTGTTAACAACCCGATGTATGTGTGAACATTCAATTAGTTGATAGAACATTGTGATAGTTGCATATACGTGATATTCAATCGGTATAGATGATACCTACCGTCATAGTTATGAATGGCTTGTTGGACTCTCTCCAAGGTTGTTCATATCTATGATGGATATCAGCCCATTCGGAGATGGACCTACGATCTCCCGAAGTGATTTTGGGGTTTTTGAAATTCGAAAAATGAATGGGATTTATGAATGTATATTAATGCATTTTAAATCATTTTCTTATATATGCTCGTTTTGTATTTCTAGGTCAATAAATTGATCATGACGTCTTTGAATTTGTGCACTATTTTGGATTCAAACAAACTGACTGGGCCTAACTTTTTGGACTGGCTTAGAAACCTGAGAATTGTTCTCAAGGAGGAAAAGCTTGCATATGTCCTTGAAGAGCCTCTTCCCCACCGTCCTAAGGACGATGCAACTCCAGACCAAATGTTGGTCTATCAGAAGCATGTGGCAGATTCTGAGCTGGCGAGTTGCATCATGCTAGCGGCGATGGTACCCGAGCTACAAAAGCAGCATGGGCATATGGATGCTAATACTATGGTCTTCCATCTTCATGAGTTGTTTGATGAGCAAGCGAGATCCGAAAGGTTCGAGGTCTCTAGGCTCCTCTTCACCATGAAGATGCAAGAAGGTTCGTCTGTAGTGCAGTTTGTGCTAAAGATGAACGGGTACATCAAGCGGCTAGCTACTCTCGAGTTTGTGATGGATCACAAATTAAGTATTGACTTAATTCTGCATTGTTTGCCCAAGAGTTTCTCACAATTCGTGATGAACTATCGGATGAACAAATTGGAATCCACTATTCCCGAGCTCCTCAATATGCTGAAGACTGTGGAGCCTTCTGTGAAGCATGAGGAGAAGGTGGTTCTGTTAGTTAATTCCTCAAAGAAAGGTTCTAAGAGGAAGGCAAAAGAACAGAAGAAAGGGAAGAACAAAAAGGCAAAGAAGGCGGAACCAACGCAAAAGGGCACTTGTCATCATTGTGGCAAGGAAGGCCACTGGCGAAGAAACTGCAAGATTTATCTTGAGTCCATGAAGAAGAAGAAGGCATCCGATGCCCCATCCTCTTCAAGTATCTTCGTTATTGATTGTCATTCTATTTCCTTAGACACTTGGGTATTGGATATTGGGTGTGGCTCACATATATGTAATGACATACAGGGGCTAAGGAATAGAAGAAGACTTGTCAGAGGGGAGTCAAATTTGTGAGTTGGCAATGGAGAAAAGGTTGTTGCGGTCGCCATCGGAACTTATTTGCTGAAGCTCCCTAGTGGACTGGTCTTGGAACTGGACAATTGCTATTATGTTCCTTCTCTAATAAAGAACATTGTTTCTATTTCCTGTTTAAATAGAAATGGTTTCCATTTGACGTTTAGTAACAATTGTTGTTATATAACTTTAAATGGCGTACTTTATGGAACTGGAACTTTGAGTAATGGCATTTATACGTTGGACGTATCCAGTGACATTTTCAATATCGAAGCGAGCAACACGCGTGCTCGAAAGGATAATCAAATAGACTCCTATATGTGGCATTGTCTTCTTGGCCATATAAGCAAGAAACGCATGTCCAAATTACACCGATGTGGAATTCTGGAATCGTTTGAATTGGATTCATATGATACATGCGAATCATGCTTAAAAGGCAAGATGACCAAGTTACATTTTACTGGAAAAGGTGAACGAGTGGGAGAGTTACTAGGTCTAATACATACTGATGTATGTGGACCTATGTCAACTCAAGCTTTAGGAGGTTATAGCTACTTCATTACCTTCACTGATGATCACTCACGGTTTGGGTATGTGTTCTTGATGAAACACAAGTCTAAAGCCTTTGAAAGGTTCAAAGAATTCAGAAATGAAGTAGAGAAACAACATGATAAGAGTATTAAAATACTTCGATCGGATCGAGGTGGTGAATACTTGAGTCAGGAGTTTCTTGATTACCTAAGAGACAATGGTATATTGTATCAATGGACTCCACCATATACACCACAACATAATGGTGTATCTGAAAGGCATAACCGAACCTTGTTGGACATGGTCAGGTCAATGATGAATCATGCGAATCTTCCCAAGTCCTTTTGGGGTTATGCACTTCAGACAGCTGTTTACTTGTTAAACAGAATGCCTACCAAGGTAGTCTCAACTACTCCATATGAGATATGGAATAGTAAGAAACCTCATGTATCTTACTTGAAGATATGGGGTTGTCCTGCTTATGTGAAGCGGACAGTATCAGACAAATTGGATGCTAAGTCTGATAAATGTCTATTTATTGGATACCCTAAGGAAACAAGGGGTTACCAATTCTATCATCCTGTGGAACAAAAGGTGTTTGTTTCAAGACATGTTGTATTTCTAGAGAAAGAGTTTCTCTTGCAAGAAAACAGTGGGAGTGTCGTCGAGCTTGAGGAGGCTCGAGAGACTCAAATAGACATTGATGAGATACCTGGTGAAGCACAACAGCCGACAACTCATAGTGATGAGCAATCGGCTGGACCTATTGTAACACCACATCTTCGTAGATCTGGTAGAACACGCAATATTCCTGAGAGATATGGATTTCTCGTAAGTGAATCGAACGACGTGTTACTCATTGATGATGAGGAGTCTACCAGTTATGAAGAAGTGCTGACAAGTTCAGAAAGGGATAAGTGGCTTGGTGTCATGAAGTCGGAAATGGATTCCATGTATGAAAACCAAGTTTGGAACTTGGTTGACCCACCTGAAGGCATAAAGCCTATAGGGTGCAAGTGGGTTTTCAAGAAGAAAACTGACATGGATGGTAATGTGATTACCTATAAGGCTAGATTGGTGGCGAAAGGATATCATCAAAAGCAAGGTGTTGATTATGACGAAACCTATTCGCTTGTAGCTATGCTTAAATCCATTCAGATGCTCCTGGCCATAGCGGCTCATTATGATTATGAGATATGGCAGATGGATGTGAAAACAGCTTTCCTTAATGGAAACCTACTCGAGGACGTGTATATGATACAGCCTGAGGGTTTCACATCGGTTGATAAAACCAAGGTATGCAAATTGCGACGGTCCATTTATGGATTGAAGCAAGCATCCAGAAGCTGGAATATCCGTTTTGATGAGACCATCAAAAAGTTTGATTTCTCACAAAATCCAGACGAACACCACTTGTTGGAGATCGAATGGCCGGCTAGAGGGGGGTGAATAGCCCTCGTTCATTGGATGTCGATATTTGCTCGTCTACAAAACTAATTAGCGCAAGCGGAAGACTAATAAAGACAAGCAAATAGAAATTACAAGAAAGCAAACGCTAACAAGAAGATGTAACGTGGTTCACGGCTACGCCGCTAATCCACGATCCCGATTCGTCCGAGGTGAATCACTCCTTCAAAGCCAATCCAATATTGGTCTCTCCTTTGCACCAAGCTAGGTGGAGGTAACCTTTACAACCAAGATCACTCTTCTACAATGGAATGAAGATTAAAGCAAGTAGAAGAGTGGAAAAACGTTTAGGGCACTTTGGGAGTAGTTGGGCGTTCAAGCATTAACCCCCCAAAGCCCCAACCCTTTCCTTTTTATAGAGGAAGAGGGTTTCTTCCCGTTGACACAGGAGCAGTCGACTGATGGCACCCATCAGTCGACTGGTGCTGTAGCCGTTGCCCAATAACGGCCGCTTTCCACGTTGGATTCCATCCAACGGTATTGGCATCAGTCGACTGATGGCACCCATCAGTCGACTGATGTCAACCAGTCGAGTCCTCAACGAGGTCGACTCCATTCTGTGCCCGTGCAGACACGACATCGATCGCCATCCCTTGGCAATCGATCGCTATCGATCGACGCCCATTCGGCGATCGGTGATCAACTTGATTCAGCCACATTAGACCAGTCGATCGAACCATCGACTCAGAGCAGTCGACTGCCATGACATGGCAGTCGACTGGTGTCGGGAAAACTCATCCGACACTTGGCCAAATGGCCAAGTTTCACCTAAGAGCTACCCTTCCCGGGTTACAATTGCTCACTCTCATCCCTCGGAGTCCCTCGCCGGTTCTCTTCGCGGGGCTACGTCCCTCGGCAGCATCAGGCGCACGGCTCTGCAATGCTCCTTCGCGTCTCTTGCCTCGAAGTCTACTTCCTCCGGCTTCACTCCAAGCTCCTCGTCCGGCGGTCCCTCGGATGCTCCAAGCGCACGGCTTCCGCAAAGCTATCCTTCACCGACTCAAGGCACGAGTCATGAGATGTGAAACTCGCCATGGCTCCATGTGCGAATTACTAAGTCCTGCACGACTTCAACGCACATATCAAATCAACATATCAAACTAACTTAAACCCTTTGCCACACCATCAAAACCATATCACGGCAAGAGATTGCCCTAACAATCTCCCCCTTTTTGATGTGTGGCAATCCGTTTAAGTTAGGTATATAAGTTTTAAAGGAAAGAATGCATGTAAACATAAACATGATATAGCAACATGCAACTCCCCCTTAATCCATGAAACTCTCTATGTAAATTTCTCCCTATCATAAATTTCTCCCCCTTTTATAATTAACTTAAACATAATATTTTCTCCCCCTTTGACACCATCAAAAAGATTTTCACTAAGTTAAAAACACATGGCATCAAGTCTCATAGAAAGAAAATACCACAAGTTGATTTAAAATCGGAATTCAGCCTTTTCGTCGATATTCACTCCATCGATCATTGGTTCGGATACGATCGACCGCAATGAATTTCGGGATTTTCTAATTTTCAGACCGAATTTCAGAAATGCATTAAAAATTCCAGAAAATTCAAAAAATCATGAAATTTTGGGGAGCACATTTCTTTTAAGTATATCTATCAGTGAAAAATATGTTTTCATGAAAAATCATTATATTTTCACGTATTTGCCAAAAATCAAAAGGCTTTAAAAACTACTAGGTTTTTGATCATAAGAGTATCAAGTTAACTACCTAGTTTTGTATCCAATTGTTTCAAAACATGAATACATATATTTTAAAATAAGAAATTGTTTTGAAAACATATGAAATATCCAACCATGATCTTTGGGCAATATGTCTATGAATTAAACATAAGTCTTCCCCATGATTGGTCTATTATTGCTATTTTGATACTTTAAATGACCATCTAAATGTCATAGGCATTAGTGGACATTTGTATCATCCTAATATCTCACCCATGCTAAGTTTGCAATCAAGTTAGCCTATAGTGAGTGTGAGATGCATCCTAGGGGATATTTGTATATACTTAACCAATATATTCATGCAATCTATCATGGTTAAGTATCAACCTAACATCCTACATGATCATAATGACATATATGATTTAATTTCACATTATGATCATGAAATGCATGTTTTCATCAATTTATAACCATGCATTAGGTATTATGTGATGATAATAAACAAATTATCACCTAAAGCATGATTCAAACCTATTTCTCATGATAACGTGCCAAATTTCAAGAACATAAATCATGATTGCAAATATACATAGGAATTACATCAATCATCATGATTTAAGCATTATTATCTATTTATGGGTGCGTTATCATCACCCAACACTATCTAAAAAATGTTGTCCCGTCATCCTAAGTCAACCAAAATATGATATAGGCTAGGTCCATGTGGTTGACTACCCTAGGGTTATTCTAACCCTTAAGGATGGATTTTGGAACCCAAAATAAGTTCTTTCCTATTGGGTTCACTAGGTATTCCTTGGGGATCCATTTCCTAGCAATTACTTTCTTTTTATCTTGTCCCCTAGCTATTAGGCATTTGTAGGCCTTTTCATTTTTCTTTTCCTTGTATCCTAGGCCTTTTTTATTGAAGCTAGCTCTTTGGCTCCCTATAATCATATTTAATGTGTTGGAGCTAATAGTAAATTTTTCTAGGGCTTTGGTTAAATAATCTACCTTTTCCCTTAATGCCCTATTTTCCTCTATGCATGCATCATTAACATCCAAAGGTATATAATCATGTGAGCATGCATCATCATGGCAAGAAGAGGTATCATTATTATTTAAACATGCATTTTCTAGCTTATATTCCAAAGCCTTAATTTGATTAAGCATGCTTTTATTTTTCTTTTTCATTCCAAATAAGTCCTTAGTTAAACTAGAAATTATGGAAACTATTTTCTTAGGAGAAGCTTTCGTTACCATAGTTTCCATATCTTCTTCTTCTTCTTCGGATGAGGAGGATGTAGAAGCTCCCCCTTCACTTGAGCTCTCTCCTCTTGAGCTTGATCCTTCATTTTCGGAGGAAGAGCAATCCAAGTCATCAAAGGCCATCAAGGCCAAATTGGTGACAAAGGCATTCTTCTCATCCGATGATGATGAAGAGGATGAAGATGGGTCATCCCAAGTCCTTGCCTTTAGGGCTTTGACCTTTCCCTTTCCCTTTGTCTTCTTCTCCTCTTCCTTTTTCTTCTTGCTCCCCTTTTTCTTCTTCTTTTCTTCCTTCTTTTTCTTTTCTTCTTTGCTTTTGTTTAGGAGGGGACAATTATCCCTTATGTGCCCTTCTCCTTGGCAATTGTAGCATATGACCTTCCCCCTTGGTCTTCTATTCCTATCATGAGATTTATCAAATCTAAAATTCTTAAATGCACGTCTTACCTTCCTTACCATGTAGGCTTCTTCCGTTCTTATCCATGGAGGAGGAAGACGCTTCATCATCGGAGGAGGAGGAGATCTCTATCTTCTTCTTCCCCTTATTTGCCAACAATGCTACTCCTCTTGAGGGTTGAATTCTAGGCTCCTCTTGTATTCCTTCAAGCCTAGTTTCGTGGAGCTCCATTGTTGAGAAAAATTCCTCCAAGGTACTTACTTCCAAGTTCTTGGAGATGTAGAACGAATCCACCATGGAGCTCCACTTTGAGGACCGGGGAAAGGCATCTATAGCCTTCATGAGCATGTCCCGGTTTGATAGCTTCTCACCTACACTTGTTAGCCCAATTAAAATTTCTTTAAACCTAGAGTGTAGTGAGGTTACCTTTTCTCCCTTTTCTAGTTTTATATTGGATAGTTGGGAGCGGAGGAGATCTCTCCTTGCTAGCTTGGCCTCGGATGTGCCTTCATGGAGTTCTATAAGCTTCTCCCACATCTCTTTGACGCTAGCACATTCTCCGATCCGGTTGATCTCTTGTTGGGAGAGCACATTGAAAAGATGATGTTTTTCCTTTGAGTTCGCAAGGTGCTCCTCTCTTTGCTTCTTAGTCCATCGTGATTTTTCGATTGGTTCATCCTTTTCATCCCTAGGCAACTCGAACCCATTTTCCATTATTAGCATAATATCAAAATCGGTCTCAAAGAATACCTCCATTCTCTTTTTCCACCAAGAGAATTCGCCGTCGAACTTCGGTGGGTGGATGTTTGAGCCAGCCATTTTGAATGTTGCTTGTTGTGGCGGTTAGTCCTCGACAAGCTTTCCTTTGCTCTGATACCACTTGTTGGAGATCGAATGGCCGGCTAGAGGGGGGTGAATAGCCCTCGTTCGTTGGATGTCGGTATTTGCTCGTCTACAAAACTAATTAGCGCAAGCGGAAGACTAATAAAGACAAGCAAATAGAAATTACAAGAAAGCAAACGCTAACAAGAAGATGTAACGTGGTTCACGGCTACGCCGCTAATCCACGATCCCGATTCGTCCGAGGTGAATCACTCCTTCAAAGCCAATCCAATATTGGTCTCTCCTTTGCACCAAGCTAGGTGGAGGTAACCTTTACAACCAAGATCACTCTTCTACAATGGAATGAAGATTAAAGCAAGTAGAAGAGTGGAAAAACGTTTAGGGCACTTTGGGAGTGGCCGCTCAAGCATTAACCCCCAAAGCCCCAACCCTTTCCTTTTATAGAGAAAGAGGGTTTCTTCCAGAGCAGCCGAATCGATGGCACCCATCACGACCGTGTCAGAGCCGCTGCCCAATAATGGTCGCTTTCCACGCTGGATTCCATCCAATCCAGATGGCATCATCGATCGATGGCACCCATCGGGCCGATCGATGTCAACCAGTCGAGTCCTCAACGAGGTCGACTCCATTCTGCGCTGCACGCGATATCACCGATCGCCGTCCCTCGGTCGGCCGATCGAACTATCACCGACCGTCATTCTCGCAATGATCGATCAACTTGATTCAGCCACATTAGACCAGTCGATCGAACCATCGACTCAAAGCAATCGACTGCCATGACATGGCAGTCGACTGGTGTCGGGAAAACTCATCCGACACTTGGCCAAATGGCCAAGTTTCACCTAAGAGCTACCCTTCCCGGGTTACAATTGCTCACTCTCATCCCTCGGAGTCCCTCGCCTTCGAAGTTCTCTTCGTTCGCGGCCACGTCCCTCGGCAGCATCAGGCGCACGGCTCTGCAATGCTCCTTCGCGTCTCTTGCCTCGAAGTCTACTTCCTCCGGCTTCACTCCAAGCTCCTCGTCCGGTGGTCCCTTGGATGCTCCAAGCGCACGGCTTCCCCAAAGCTATCCTTCACCGACTCAAGGCACGAGTCATGAGATGTGAAACTCGCCATGGCTCCATGTGCGAATTACTAAGTCCTGCACGACTTCAACGCACATATCAAATCAACATATCAAACTAACTTAAACCCTTTGCCACACCATCAAAACCATATCACGGCAAGAGATTGCCCTAACACCTTGTGTGTACAAGAAGGATAGTGGGAGTGCAGTCGTGTTCCTAGTATTGTATGTCGATGACATATTACTTATAGGAAATGATGTTTCAATCTTACAGTCAGTTAAGGTTTGGTTATCCAAGACATTCTTCATGAAAGACCTGGGAGAAGCAACCTACATTCTCAGGATTAAGATCTATAGAGATAGATCGAAACGGTTGCTTGGTCTTTCGCAGTCTACATATATAGACCGAGTGCTAAAGAGGTTTAGCATGTCGGAATCCAAGAAAGGTTTCCTACCCATCAGGCATGGGGGTACACCATTCGAAGTCTATGTGTCCGCGCACAGAAGACGAGAGGATTTGCATGAGTAAGATTCCCTATACATCCGCAATAGGATCTATCATGTATGCTATGTTATGTATAAGGCCCGATGTATCGTATGCTCTGAGTGTCACAAGCAGATACCAGTCTGATCCAGGAATGGATCAATGGGTGGCTGTTAAGACGATCCTTAAGTACTTAAGAAGAACTAAGGATACGTTCCTAATATATGGAGAAGGGTACATGGTGATACGTGGGTATACGGATGCCAGCTCCAGACAGACAAGGATGATTCCATGTCTTTGTCTGGGTATGTATTCACCTGGAATGGAGGCGCAATAAGTTGGAAAGGTTCCAAGCTTGACACTATAGCGGATTCTGCCACTAAGGCAGAATACATTGCAGCTTTGGAAGCAGCAAAGGAAGCGGTTTGGATCAAGAAGTTCATCTCTGAACTTGATGTGGTCTCATCAATGATCCAAACATGTGCTTCGCCGCTATCATCTTATCAGAGAGATCATCAGTAGGAACGAAATACAAATCGAGAAAATTCCCACTGAAAGGAACTTAGCGGATCCTTTGACTAAAGCATTACCTCAAAGTAAGTTTGAGGGTCATGTTAGTGCTTATGGTATTGGATACCATAGCGATTGGCATTAGGCCAAGTGGGAGTCTGTTAGTAATATATGAGAGATGTCCTAAGGCAATCGCCTTATGTATGAACCATTTATATGATAAATGAAGATTCACTATTTGAGTATACATGTTTCATGTATTTGATTGGATCTTAAACTCATTTACTGAATGTCCACGATGCGATTCACAGCATGATAGAATTTGTGATTGGATCACAACTAGTGAGTATCTCTACATGTGTAATTGTGATGTATCGGAATTATCCCTAGTCGATGAATTGATGAATTTGGACACCATCAATTCTATCGAGACTAGCACGAGGTATACTCCTTGGTGTATCCAAGCAGCTGATTCTCACTGGCTGGAGACATTGTGATGTCCGGAGTTGATCGTGGATGCTAGTTATGGTAACTAGTTCATTGGAGTGACCAGACGTAAGACATCATATGGTTCTCTGCATATATAGATATGTCAATGAAGTTCTTATTGTAGCTTAAGTGCGATGTTCCTTTGACTTGCGGTATTCAAGTCATCTTGATCATGGAGACTTATGCTTTGACATCTTAATCAAACATCTCTAAGGAGATGTGGACCCGGGATGATTGGGTATAAGTCGAAATGATCGAAGGTGTTTGAATAGCCTATAAAGGATTCACCACTCCTTACGAGGAGATGTATACCCATGGCCTCTCGTCGGATTGTTACTAAAGTCTTTGGCCAAAGCATTACATGTTTAGAGTAAGGTACTCTTTGATACATGTGCAGTAACTAAAATCCGTAGGACGAGGAAATGATACTTGGGATAGGTGTGACGTAGTCAGCCTAGTGGGGACTGACACTATAGACCATGTCCTGAACCAAGTGGGTATAAGATGAGTGAAGGGAATGGGGCACGAATCATTCGAGCTGCTGAAGGGTTTTAGAAATAGTTCTGGACAACCGTTGATCTTTTCGGTTAATTGGGGATCATGATGTACTACTAGGTGCCACTCATGATCGTTTTATAATTAATGGTTAATTATAGACGGGCAACATAAACCGAGAACCTATTTGGTCATACGCACAACCAGCGTAATCCGAAGGATTTAAAATGAGCTTGAGAATGGGATTCTCTGACCGAGAGAAACTAGGTTTGGTTGGACCAAACAAGAAGCGAGCATGAAATCATTTTAGTTGCAATGGAAGCGTGGATGGGCCGTGTCTTATGAAGACATAATGGATGAACCAAAATGGTTTGGTTCTAATCCAATGGAGGAGAATAAACCAAAGGGTTTGGTTTATTTTAAACGAATGAACCAAAAGTTGGTTCGGTTCGTTTTAACTTAAAATAAACCATCATGATTTGGTTTATTTTAACTTATACTAATGGAGCGGGTTAACGGGCTTTATGGATATGATCCATTAACTATTAAGAGAATTAGTTCTCTATAAAAGAGGGCTTAAGGGATTGTTAAGCCCTAGTCCAAAACCCTAGCAATAGTTGCCGCCCACCTCTCCTTGGAGACTCTCGGCGCCAACCCCCCGTTGCCGCCCAGCCCCTTGTGCCACCGTCCAGCTCCTTGCCGACATCCAAGCTTCAGCCGGTGATCCTCCGGCGACCCTCTGGTGATCTTCCTAGGCTTCGGTGATAAGGTGAGCACTTGGCTTCCCTTGATTGGCCGGCGCCTACTCCTCCACCAAAGCTGTCCAGTTTTCTGGACAGCTTGTTCTCTTCTCGTCGGAGTATCGTTTGGATGACGGTTAGAGCTCCGACAGCGCCTAACTTACCGGGGATTCGATCTCCAGTAATCCTCTGAGGTGGAGGATGAAGGATTCGTCAATCGGTTGACGAATACCTCTCTGGAGAAGCGAGTTTTGAGGACTCATTTTGGATCCGAATTTGGATTCGGATCGTGATCATCTCTCGATCACGTCGTCTTCAACACGAGGCTAGTAACCCATACGAAGACGAAACTCGTGGCTTAGCGAAGTCATCCTAAGGATACTCGGCGTGGATACGGATAGAGACGATTCTAGCGAGGATCGTTCCGGTTGATGCCGTTCCCGCTACACGTAATACGAAAGGTATAACGTAGTTAAATTTCCTTTTATTGCAAATTTAAATTTACGGTTATGTCTACACTTGTTGTACTATGCATGCGTGTGTTGTGTGTGTTGTAATAATGTAGATTTATTAATTTTATTGCTTCCGCTGTGCTCATGTTTACGAAACATGATCGAACACACACACGCCGCGGTGCCGGAAACCCAACATACCCGCCTCAAAATATATTAATGGAATAAAGTAATAATTAGACTGGAACTCCTCGATTGCTCAAGACCACGTAGACTGAATAAAATAAGAGCTCTCTCCCTAACAACTCCTCATAAGTAGGTGAATGGAATACCTTTCTCCTCGAACGATTGAATATCAAATCCTACTCCTCCCGCTCCGCTACCACATGGGGATATGTCAAACTTTGATAGATACGAATGCTTATGAATTGCCTCAGCTCGCCGATCTAAATAAGAAAGAAGACCTAACTGTCAGAAACGTTGGCGTCGCTAGAGGGGGTGAATAGCATTTTTGTCACGCCCCGAGGGAGTCCCCCACCAGACAAAAATCCGACAGCATCTCCCCTATACGGGTGACAATACCAATTTTTCATACAAGGTCTACACGGCCACTATACATCAGTCAACACGACCGGAATCCAAACAACCCACGCAGGTAATAATTAGGCCTCAGGCCATCAATCAAAGTAAATAAGTAAAATCTATCACCTCTTGACTTACCCCTTCTGTCATTTGGGCAGGAATACTCATCCAAATCCAATCCAAAATAAAACTCCGAATAGAGGTCCATAAAGACATACCAAAACATCCACAAGAATATAAATCCAACTCCATTCCTAAAACATATCTTCTAATCAAAATATCCAAAAAAAAAACCACAATTCAACTAACGAATAAAACTATCACGACGAGAGGGGTTTGACAGTTGGACTCTCCTGACCGTTTCATCCTGAAATAGATATAAATCAACGGGGTAAGTTCAAAGAACTCAGCGGATATATTTGATATGCAAAGTAAGATATAACTAACAATAACAATTATGCTAGTACAGTCTCATATATATAGGGTATGCAAGGAAGAAATTCAAAAGGACTGTACTTACCTGAATCTTCTACCCTGATATAGGAACATGTGTCATACTAGAAGAAATAAAGCCATCACCATATACAAATATGTATCCTGTATGCATGACAATCATATGCAACATCCAAGGCAGCAATAAAGATGCATCAAACACAATACAAATGTTATCCATGCAAAATGCATGTCGTGCAAATGACATGGTCACCCCTGACGCCAGTCAGCCGCCTCACACGTGATGGTGAAGCCGAGTGGGTAGGACTATGACAACTATACACTCTGTCATCACTGCTCCTGAGTGACCGAGTGGACAGGATGCTGTCGGAGTACACCTATCCTCCTGCCCCAAACAGAGTGGGGGAGATAAGCTCTCATCTCTCGGTGTCAAAGACCAGAGGAGGGATCCCTGCCTGCTACCACGCTGCCTCATCACTACCCATGAGCGGACCAGCGGAGCCTGACAGAGCAACTGCACATACCCTCCTGATGTACCACTAACCCATGAGTAGCAGTGTGTGCAGGCCATGTAACTGGCTGCGGGCTCAACTATAAAGGAACCCCGTCCAGCCAGCATGCAATCATGCAAGATGATGCATGATACAAAAGCATGTAAATCCAACTAAAAATACCTATCCGAATAATATGCACAATCAATAAGTATATATCTATGATCCAAGTAACTATGATCCAAGTAAAATAGGGAAGATATAATCATAACCGATAAAATGCATGTATCAAGTAGGCACAAAAACATACTAGACATATAAACATAAAAATTATTGCAAGCTATCCTAACTAGCATATCAATATGACCATATCTAAGAGATAAGTCAAAGTACTCGCCTGAATAAAAATGTCTGCAAGAATGAAATCGTCACAACCGAGAAACTGCTTCGTGATCAAAACCTACATACAGCGTAACTATTGTTAAGCACAAAAATACAATCCACCGACAAATCAAATACTTAATCGATTTCTTACATAACCAATTAACCCAAATCAACTTCCAATTTCACTAATTTATCTAACCCTTTCACAACCCTTACAACTCCCAATTACACCAATTTAGGGATCTAATCACCCTAATTGAAATCTCATCACAACCCAAAATAGATCCACCCCCAAATCGAGCCTAAATCTTGATTAGCTTTAGATCTAACATCATAATCATAACAACCATTAGACCAACTAACTTCCAAACACCTAGCCGTGCACATCCCCTTCCCACTCAGCCACAGCCGTGTAACACCAACACCAGCAATTCTCCAAACAGGAACATCCCACGACCAGATCAATCACTCACCCAATAGAATCTATAACTAGCAGATGCAAAAAGAGTAGATCAAGTTATACCAGCACTGCTACACCGGTGGCTCTCCTCCCAATTTGCTCCATTCGTCGAATACCTGTTGCTGCCCTAAATCGCTTACTCCAACAGAAACTCACCGCCGCTGATCAATCCGCGCAGAGGGGAAGGCTACGACGACGGAGGCGAGTGGAGAAGGCGGTCGTAGGCGATCCTGTGGCAGAGGAGCCGACGCCTGCGACTGTGGCAGAGGAGGCCGACGAGATCCTATTGTCGCGGCTGTGGTCGGCGAGCACCAGAGGGTCGTTGGGGCGGCGACGACAAGGCTCTACGGTGGCCCTGTGGCAGAGGAGGCCGGCACGCACGGCAATGGACGGCGAAGGGGAGAACCATCGGGCAGCGTGAGAAAGGGGAAGGCGATGGCTGTGGCGAGAAGAAAAAGAAATCGCGAGAGAAACTGTCGACGGCAGAGAGGGAGTCGCGAGAGAGAAAAGAGGGCGCGGCGGGGGGGGGGGGAGAAAGAAATAGAAAAATTTAGGTTAATGTCGCCGATTAACCCCCTTTTATAGACTCCTCCAAGGCCTATTTATTTTATCCCCGTAATTTTCTTGTACGGACTCCGTTATAATCCAGAAAAATTCTGAAAAAATTCTGGAAATTCCCTAAAAAATCTCGAAAAATTTCCAGGAGTATTTCTCTAAATTTTTGGCCATTTATTTTGGTATTTTAAATTTTCTGTATTTAACATTCTCCCCCACTAATAAAAATTTGGTCCCCAAATTTCCTACTCATGTATGAGTACGAGATGTCACAACAACCATCTCCGGCATCTAGAGACAAGTCACACCTCAAGTGACTAAGTGGGATTACTTATATCCCCTAAAACCTATCACACCTGCTTCTAGCAACCCTTCCAAAGTATGAATAGTATCTTCATATCTACTCACCTATCATAAGTACCTAACTATACAAGAGTGGAGCTCTATATTCGTGATCTGTTAAAGACTTTGCCAGAATCACAAGGTAAACCCTGAACTGCTATTACATACGATACTCAAAGATACTCCATGATCTGAAAATCTTCACAGTATAAACCTAACCAGTGATCCAACAAACTCATCGTATGGATCGGACGAAAATAAGCGGACTTAGCTAATCATACTAAGTCCTTTCCGAATTCTAAATAATCTCCCAACACTGTCCATCATACTAGGCTCCCACTTCCCTCTCGGTACACCACTTTGTTGATCACTAGTATTCCACTTTTACTAGTTGACACACTGAACACCAGACCACCAAATCAACTAAGTTCTGCATGACGTCCCACCACGGAAAACTTTTCAATACTTACTATTTTCCGGATACAATCGTATACCTCTGCAACATATAGAACCTACCGCAATCTACTAGCAATACTTATCAAAATATCATGATAAAGCCTCGTGGCTCTCGAGGTAATACAAAAGGCACTATTTACAGGCAACGACATGCTACCACGACCGGGACTCGTGGCCAGTCAAGATGTCAGGTAGCTATCTAGCTACAAACGACATACGAATTCAACTATCACTTACTCCGAACAGGTAGAGCAAGAGTATAACTCTATGGTAGATTCTCTCTATCATCCCAACAGGAATCTATCTGCTGTTCCTGAATCAATAGTAACTCTTCCTAAATTCGAATGCAACTATGTAACCCACTATTCTCCTCGGAAATTGAGAAATATTTTCTCTCAAGAGCAATCTACTGTCTAAAATCCATTCTATCGCACAAAACGGAAGGTGACTGAAAAAACTTTACTGACCATTCTCCCCAGTTGCAACTATCCTTGTTCTAACAACTCTGTACAGCTAGCCAGTAGCTAGCCAAAACCCCATAAGCATTCCGGCTCCTCACTTATACAAAACAACATAACATCTGCTAAGTCCACATCATATATTTGACAACTTATCTCGCAATTCTTTAACTTCCGTAAGCTTAGGATACATCTCATTCAATAGCATCGGAATCGCTCCGATCCCCGAAATGATACATCCATTTACACGACCCTTCCATCCACACCAAAATAATTAAACAATACTGGTGTAACAGTCAACCATCGTCTGAGCTGTGAAACTAGTTTCACAAGCTTTAGACCAAGTAAATTCCATCACCTTCCTAGTCCAACCAGTCAGCGATGTAACACCGTTAGAGCATCCTATCCTTATCTATGGTAATAATCAAATCAATAAAAAGGAAACCACCATCTACGGTGGTCGAGTGCGCAACTCCAACTACCACCATCACAAATGATCCAATCGTGTCTAGAATACCCGATTTCCCAAATCCCTGGATGACTAAGTCGTCATAAGTCTAACAAGATAATCAAACCTCACACAATTCATACCAAGTATGAGATTGTCATCGCTACACACCTGCATCCACTTTACTCTAGGCTGATGATATATCAATCATCCCTACGACTTTGATAATTGTATGACACCCTGTCACTACAATATCAACATACCAATCATAAATCAATCCTAGAGTATACACAGGTGTCCTATAGCTGATCTAAATAGATCCTCAATCCACCATAAAGGATATTCATTTCCTTCTACCATTACCGCATTCCATCACCGATAATCGATGTATAACCTCAAAGGTTCATCTCTCTTTGAACAACGAGTTCCAGAGCTTCTCAAAAAAAAAATGAAATACTGGGACAAATAAATATCCCATCCAATACCTCCTATAATTGGAACTTAGATTCTTCCAATTCCCATAGTGTTAAGCAACACTGATAACAACTAAATTATCCCCTGGAAAAATCATCTTTCTAACAAATACCTCTCGGCATCATCAACCTTGCCAACTTTGAAAGACTGATCGATGACAGTATCTAAGCAATTCGATTCGGCGCTCAGCCAATTGGATGACATTGCCTTGAGTATATCACGAGCTTCAACAACCTTGTGCGCTTTACACTAGTCCTCAGCCAACACACCATAAGTACAAACATTTGGCTCGTAAAATATCATTACCTCAGTACCAAATAAATTATCACACAGTAGGGGATCTTCGATATTTAAACTATTTCCGAAATCACTCTGATCGCCTACTCTACTTGCCTATACAGCGGCAAGCCTATAAGTTCATCCGACACCACATCTGATTACTCTCAAATTATACAGGCATCCGAGAGACATTCTTATACCATCATGTCACAATCATAACCTCCAAGTTAATATCCAGATATCCACATCATATCAACCAAGTTAACTATAACTCAACTAAGTCAACTCTCTCACCATACTATAACATTTCTATCAATCAACCTCTAAACATCCAAAATCAATATCATACCCCGCTGATAATCATCATAGTAATCATCTCAACATCTCACCTGTCGATGGAAACACTATTAATCCACATGATCCAAATATAGAAATCCTTCTAATCCTATCTATACATGTTTTAACCAAAGATATCTGTAAATACTGGTATCTCTCAATATATCATCAAGTAAGGTAAACTATAGTAATACCTCAATGATCAATCCTTCAACCATCTACAATTCCTTTCGAGTAAAGATGCAAACTCATCCAACTTCTGCTCTTAATGGATTCCCTATTTCACAGTAACCTAGAATAAGAATTCGGTAACTGTATGCATCTAGGTGGTAACTGTATGCATCTAGGTGTACACCTCTTCCTTTCATTTTCTTCAAGAACCACACAACCAGCTTCATATCTTCCACAAGTGCACAAACCACTTCTGATAGCCATGTAAATCTGAGGAGAAAGCTTTAATCCATATCCCTGCTTTCCGCTGGGAATTGAAGTGTTTCATCAATCTTTCATTCCCGGGACAGAGCCTTGATCACCACCAAAATAAACTAAAATTTCAACTAATCCCTCAATCACTCAAGAGGTTGTAAACTTCCATCATCAACATCAAGTTACCATCTCTAACAACAGACATAATCAATATCGAGCATCAACATGAGAACGAAATAATGCCACGTGAATTTAGCTAGAAGAGCACGTTCACGACTTCTACGGTTACCTTATCATAAGTGTAGGTTATTATCATTAGATTGACTACACTATTATCTTGAGACACTGACTACAGTGTCATTTTCATAAATGTGGTTCTCTCTTTTGATTCAATGCCAATTCAGGCACTCAATCTTCCAGCAAGCACAGCAAATCACTCCAAACATCATTATGTTTTTGCCTCGTAATGTGGATGTAAACCAAGTGGAAGAACTCTTTTGGCTATCTACGCCTCCCTTGAACTTTGAGTTAGAAGAAAATCACGTACAATCTAAAGTCAAAGCAATTACTGCCTACTTTGGAGATATGGCATCTAGATGACTCAGAGTCAGATTTCTTTAGTGCTGCTGTAACATCAGAGGGAGATATACTTCCTCACTACAAAAAAAAAAAATCCAGAGGCATGTGCTATTTTTAAGTTCCTTACCATAATTATCCATGTATCTTTCTTTCTGTTTTAAATGACTACGAGCAGTAGTGCTCTGAGTTCCAAAGTCTCAACTAGCAAACAATAGGTTGTATCACCAAGAGCTGCCCATCCATGCTGGTTATATCTTTAAAGCTAAAATCATACTGGAGGATTCCAGCCAGCCAGTGACACCATAGAGACTGCAGTAATTCTGTCTGTGCAATATGAAAGCTAAAGTCCCTTCCTCTTGATTTTTTTTTGTTACTTTTGACAACCTTAACTCAATTAAGTTCATCTAATGCCTGTTAGTGCGTAGTGTATTTTCCTGTTGATTGCTCTTGCTTTGTGTTCCATCTGTGAGCATTGCATCTATTAGTTTGTGTTATTGTTTGATTGAAGCAACCAAAGGGAGTAGAGGAAGGATCATGTGGACAAGGAAATCTTTGTGTTCTTGAGTAACAGTTCCTTGTTTTTGTTACACTTACCGCAGAGCTATTATTACCTCAGCCTATGGCTCCTGATCTGAATCAACCTGGGACGTCTCTTTTGTAAGTATGATTTTTATGCCAACCTGAGGATGAGTGCAATCTTTCACTAGGTATAACATTGCCGAAGAATATTTGTTGACTAATCTGCACCCATGTGAGGCCACATGAAGTTTATATGCAATTTGAAGATATTGAACATGCCTAACTTGGTGAACAACAAACAAGTTTTGACAGTCTATGAGCAAATTTTGTTAGTTCTTCTCAAATGTTTGGTCATAAACAAACCTAACTGGATCACAGTCAATTATTCAGACTCCAAGGAGCTTCACGAAGATCAGAAGTTGAGAAGAATAAGGCCATTGTTAAATTCATAGACAAAGTAGAGTTGCTGAACATTTCCTTTAGCCAGATCTGCCTTTTTTTTTTTTTTTTTTTTTAGAAGACAAGACCACATGTGTCACAACTCTATAGACCCTTCTGGCAAATTCATAGCCAGAGATCTCACTGTCCTCTTACGTGGTTACCCTGCACCACGTCTCGGTGCAGGAGCACGCCCACCTCGTCTCATATCTGTTAAATTTATTACCAGATGTTACTATAATTAATAACATATAAAATTAAGCATCATACCTATCTTGCCGCCAGGAGATGTCCCGTCGCCACCAAATCCACAAATTGCCCTCGTCATAAATACCTCGAATTTCCGAAACATAAAAATCGTCGAAAATCCATACTAATCCAAAAATTTCCAGGTTGACTCCCAAAAACCTACCAAACATGGCGAACTCCGAAAAATCCAAAAACCCCTAGGAACTCGAAAACCTAGGCGCTCTGATACCAAATAAATTGTCATGCCCCGAGTGAGTCGTCCGCCAGACAAAAATCCGACAGCATCTCCCCTGTACGGGTGACAATACCAATTTTTCATACAAGGCCTACACGACCACTATACATCGGTCAACACAACCGGAATCCAAACAACCCACGCAGGTAATAATTAGGCCTCAGACCATCAACCAAAGTAAATAAGTAAAATCTATCACCTCTTGATTTACCCCTTCTGCCATCTGGGCAGGAATACTCATCCAAATCCAATCCAAAATAAAACACCGAACAGAGGTCCATAAAGACATACCAAAACATCCACAAGAATATAAATCCAACTCCATTCCTAAAACATATCTTCTAATCAAAATATCCAAAAAAAACCATAATTTAACTAACGAATAAAACTATCACGACGAGAGGGGTTTGGCAGCTGGACTCTCCTGAACGCTTCATCCTGAAATAGATATAAATCAATGGGGTAAGTTCAAAGAACTCAGCAGATATAGTTGATATGCAAAGTAAAATATAGCTAACAATAACAATCATGCCAGTATAGTCTCACATATACAGGGTATGCAGGAAAGAAATACAAAAAGAACTGTACTTACCTGATTCTCCTACCCTGATATAAGAGCATGTGCTATACTAGAAGAAATAAAGTCATCACCATATACAAATATGTATCATGTATGCATGACAATCATATGCAACATCCAAGGCAGCAATAAAGATGCATCAAACACAATACAAATGTTATCCATGCAAAATGCATGTCGTGCAAATGACATGGTCACCCCTGACGTCAGTCAACCGCCTCACACGCGATGGTGAAGCCGAGTGGGTAGGGCTATGACAACTGTACACTCTGTCATCACTGCTCCTGAGTGACCGAGTTGAAAGGATGCTGTCGGAGCCCACCTATCCTCCTGCCCCAAATAGAGTGGGGGAGCTAAGCTATCATCTCCCGGTGTCATAGACCAGAGGAGGGATCCCTGCTCGCTACCACACTGCCTCATCGCTACCCATGAGCGGACCAGCGGAGCCTGACAGAGCAACTGCACACACCCTCCTGATGTACCACTAACCCATGAGTGGCAGTGTGTGCTGGCCATGTAATTGGCTGCGGGCTCTACTATAAAGGAACCCCGTCCAGCCAACATACAATCATGCAAGATGGTGCATGATACTAAAGCATGTAAATCCAACTAAAAATACCTATCCGAATAATATACACAATCAATAAGTACATATCTATGATCCATGTAACTATGATCCAAGTAAAATAGGGAAGATATAATCATAAACGATTAAATGCATGTATCAAGTAGGCACAAAAATATACTAGGCATATAAACATGAAAATTATTGCAAGCTATCCTAACTAGCATATCAACATGACTATATCTAAGAGATAAGTCAAAGTACCCGCCTGAATAAAAATGTCCGCAAGAATGAAATCGTCACGACCGAGGACCTACCTCGTGACCGAAACCTGCATACATCGTAACTATTGTTAAGCACAAAAATGCAATCCACCGACAAATCAAATACTTAATCGATTTCTTACATAACCAATTAACCCAAATCAACTTCCAATTTCACTAATTTATCTAACCCTTTCACAACCCTTATAACTCCCAATTACACCAATTTAGGGATCTAATCACCCTAATTGAAATCTCATCATAACCCAAAATAGATCCACCCATAAATCGAGCCTAAATCTTGATTAGCTTTAGATCTAACATCATAATCATAACAACCATTAGACCAACTAACTTCCAAACACCTAGTCGTGCACATCCCCTTCCCACTCAGCCACAGTCGTGTAACACCAACACCAGCAATTCTCCAAACAGGAACATCCCACGACCAGATCAATCACTCACCCAATAGAATCTATAACTAGCAGATGCAAAAAGAGTAGATCAAGTTATACCAGCACTACTACACCGGTGGCTCTCCTCCCAATTTGCTCCGTTCGTCGAATACCTGTTGTTGCCCTAAATCGCTTACTCCAACAGAAACTCACCACCGCTGATCAATCCACGCGGAGGGGAAGGCTATGGCGATGGAGGCGAGTGGAGAAGGCGGCCGCAGGCGGTCCTGTGGCAGAGGAGCCGACACCTGCGATTGTGGCAGAGGAGGCCGACGAGATCTTGTTGCCGCGGCTGTGGTTGGCGAGCACGCAGAGGGTCGTCGGGGCGGCGATGGCAAGGCTTTACGGCGGCCCTGTGGCAGAGGAGGCCGGCACGCACGGCAATGGACGGCGAAGGGGAGAACCATCGGGCGGCGTGAGAAAGGGGAAGGCGATGGCTGTGGCGAGAAGAAAAAGAAATCGCGAGAGAAACTGTCGACGCCAGAGAGGGAGTCGCGAGAGAGAAAAGAGGGTGCAGCGGGGGAAAAATAAAAGAAAGAAATAAAAAAACTTAGGTTAATGTCGCCGATTAACCCCCTTTTATAGACTCCTCCAAGGCCTATTTATTTTATCCCCGTAATTTTCTCATACGGACTCCGTTAAAATCCAAAAAAAATCCGGAAAAATTCCTAAAATTCCCTAAAAAATCTCGAAATATTTTCAGGAGTATTTCTCTAAATTTTTTACTATTTATTTTGGTATTTTAAATTTTTCATATTTAACAATTTTCATCACTTCGTTGGATTGCGATCATGATTGTCTTATCTATAATTGTTAGTATGCAGCGGAATATAGAATAAAGCATAAACTAAAGAATAAAATAATCACACGCACAAGACACAATTTTACGTGGTTCGGAACTAGAGTTCCTACTCCACAGCTGGGGCTTTAGGGTCTACTCCGCTAAACCTCTTTCTCCTTATCAGCAACACACCGGAGGTGGAGAAATCTCTTACAAGTGCATACAACATGAATACAATAACAAGATACAATCAAATACAAGAATACAAATAAAATGCAAAGAAAAACTTTACAAGAGAGTGCTTTGATTGCCTTGCTTGTTGGTTGCTTGGATGAGCTTGGAAGAGCTTGGAAGATCTGGAATGCAACGGCAAATCCTCCCCTAAATCACCAAAAATTGACAGCTCCAAATCCTCCATGAAATCTCCTTATAAGGATGAGCTCGGGCTAATTTTCAACCTAGCAGTCGACTACCAAAAGGCCCCAGTCGATTGCTCTCCCATTTGTTGTCTCACAACGCCTCCATCTACACTGGAACCCACCCAACTAATACTCTAGCAGTCGAATGTCCTTACCAACAGTCGAATGTTGTCCGATAGTCGACTACCCAGATGACTACCAAACATTATGTGCTCGTGTCCACCAGCTCCAGTCGACATCCCTCCATGGCAGTCGACTTATCAAGGTCAGTCGACTGCCCATGCATGGCAATTGACTGCCAGTGGCACACGATAACAGTCAAGCCTCTAGTCGACTACTGACCAATCGACTGGTCATAGTCCCAGTCGACTTCTCTGAGTTGACTAGACTGTCAAGTGTAAAACACTCTATCAGTCGACTGATAAACCTCAAATATGAGGTTTAACTCAAGTATGATCCCCTCATACTTGATAGACCATCCTTAGCCTAGACCTAAGCCTTCTAGCCACCTCTATCAGTCTCATGTCTATTGGATCCCTTCAAGTCCTCTATAACTTGTTCATCCAAATTCTAACCTTCAGGTGCTTCCATCTTCTATTGTCATGTTAACCGGGTCTACTTTGCCAATGTACATTTGGACTTACACCGCCAAAACAAACATTGGACTTTATGCCGCCAAGACTATAGCTTGGACTTTAGGCCACCAATATCACACCCTTAGCCTTCCCAATTGTTAAGTATCCATACTTGGACTTTCACCGCCAAAGTTCACTTAGACATTACGTCGCCAAGACTACACACTTGGACTTATGCTACCAGACTAACCTTTGGACTTTCCTTACTAAGTACCCATGACTTGGATTGTCCATTGCCAAGACCCATACATGGACTTTCCAATTGTCAAGTACCCATGACTTGGACTTTACCATTGCCAAGACTCATGCTTGGACTTTCCATACCAAGTACCCAAGACTTAGAATTTCCATGCCATGTGTCAAAACTTGGACTTTTCCTCGAGTCTCACTCGAGCTAGGTCAGCCTTGACCTGAGGTCGATTACTTCACCAATCTCCCCATAAAGATATCTCTTCATATGGTCAAACCTATGTCAACCATATGATCAATCCATTTTCAAATAATGGTTAAACTTTTTTTTCAAATATTAAAACACTACTCGAGTCTCATTCGAGCCTAGTTAATCGTGACCTGGGCCGATTTCACCAACAATCTCCCCCTTTTTGATGTTTGATAAAAACTTTGAGTTAGGCTACCTAACTCAAGCCATCAATTCTCCCCCTTTTTGACATACGTCAAAAAGTCTTCTCCATGGGTATCCATGTCTCATATCCCAATAAGATAACTCAATCTCCCCCTTGGTCCAAAAGCATCATCAATGCCTTCATTTTCCCTAGTGATACTCCCTATCACTAAAAGCAAGACATTTTCTCCATTCTCCAACTCTCCTCCTTTGAGAAAAAACTCATCCATCATCCCTTAATGGATAATCTCTCCCTAAAGGCTTACTCCCCCTTGACCATTGTACCAACAATGTTCTTAGAGAGTTCCTAAGCCAATAGACACACTAAACCATCGAAAATAAGAGTAAATATTCAACATTGAACTTTCACCTCCGTTAAAATTTGATTTTTCACCCTAAACACCTCTCCTAATCCATTTCCAATGGATTTTCACCCTTCCAATACTTTCCAAAGCATGCCCTAGGGTTAGGAGATGTTAAGGCAGCCTAAACTTGTTGATAAATGATTGAACATATCTAGTTCAGTCGAAATTAGCTTCGGCAGTCGACCCGATCAAAAACCAGTCGACTGTCATCAAGCAGCAGTTGACTGATATCTGCAAATGCAAAAATCAAGTTATAGAATTGATTTTTCAAAATTCATAAATAAATATACGTAATTTGAAAAATCTAGAAATTTCATATGTATATTACTTATGTCAAAAATTATGGGTGAAAAATAATTTGAAAATAAAATACCCATTTAATTGTGAGATTGATACAAAGTTCAAAACCATTGATAACTTCAATGTTTTAGGCCTACTTTGTATCAACTCATCAATGGTGATAACTATCAAAAGATAGACTTCACCAAGATTTTTTAAAATGATTTTAAAATATTTTTGAAAACCTATTTTAAACCATGGTCTATGAGCTCAATGTACATGACTTGTACATAAGTTTTCATCATAATTCATCATTATCATTTAATTAGTTCTAAGTTCACTATGATGTACTAAATAAGCACATAAACTTAACTCATTTTCTAGTATCTCACATGTGTCTAAGGTGTATGAAAATACACATAAGTCAATTTAATGTGAGATGTTGGTTTAGGTTCTTAGGGTTTCATGTATTTTTCTAGACAACTCTATTTGATTCCCTTATACTTGGTATTTAAAATCATGCCATTGTCCTAAAATTAATTTTAATTAACCTAAATGCATGAATGATAACTATGGCAACATATAAGATAGCATAATTAAGCATGTGTCAAAGATACATGTAATTAAATGAAATATGATGTCATGACATGGCAAATGACAAAAAAAATATAGCAAATAAAATGTAAAGACATAAGAATACCTAAATTTTAATATTAATTGTCATTTATTAGAATTAAACCCAGTTTGCCATAATACAAAATCTCCCAAGTGTGCAAAAAACCTAAAATGACACACTAATGACTCTAAAACCTAATTGTACCAATTTTGTTCAATTTTTTATACTTCTCAAATTCTAATAGCACATCTTAAAATATTTAGGATCAAAATTCTAACCTCATTTCCAAAGTATCACATTACTTTGAAAATGTACTAAAATGTCAACTTTGCTATGGTTAGGTTAACTACCTTACCAATTCAAGTTGACACGTCCTAACCCATCTAGCATGAGGGAATCACGCTCCTAGGTACCCAAAATCTATTTGAGCTCTTTGAGTTAACTAGGTACTCACTAGGGATATCCTCCCTTAGTACCTTCCTAATGACCCTTCTAGGCTTTGAAGCTTTAGTTATTTGGGTCTTGTCAAGGTCAACTCTAGGGATAACTCCCCTTGTAACCTTGCTAGTGGTTTTCCCAGACTTCTTCGAAGCCTTAGTCACTTGACACTTACCATGGTTAACCTTAGAGATGACTTCTCTAGTAACCTTGATTTTCCTAGACTTAGGAGTAGTTCCATAATAAAATGGAACATTGTGATAGGTAAGCTTATCTACCTTAGACCTAGGCTTGTGACTTAAGCCTTTCTTCCCCATAGATGAACCTTGCCTATTGACCCCTATATTTTGTCCATTATACCCTAGAATCATATTTTCTATCTTTCTAAGAGTCTTTTCCATTTTCTCAAACTTTGACCTCAAAGCTTAATTTTCTAACTCTAATTTTCCTAATTTTGAATTTTCATTCTTCTTTTGGGAATGACTTTTCCTAGGCATATGCCTAGTCCATTTAGGGTTGATACCTATGTTGTTTTCTATCTTTCTAATAGTTTTCTTAGGTAAAATAGTTCTAGAGTTATTGGTTCTAGATTTTTCCTTAGGTACATCAACATGTTTAGCACCTAAGCAATAAATTTTATTATTTCTAGCATGCTTTTTGTTATGATGGATTGCAATAAAATTCCTAGCATGCTTTTGATCCTTACATAAATAACGAGCATTATTGAAATATATCTTAGGGGTTACCTTAGCTCCCCCTACATGTGTAGTTCCTTCCTTTCCCTTGGTTTGCTTCCTCCCCCTAGGGCATTGACTTATATAGTGGTCCATTCGATT
The DNA here is from genome assembly GCA_025175895.1 of Wurfbainia villosa. Lineage (NCBI taxonomy): Eukaryota > Viridiplantae > Streptophyta > Magnoliopsida > Zingiberales > Zingiberaceae > Wurfbainia > Wurfbainia villosa. The sequence goes on from CM045986.1 coordinate 38,756,109, forward strand.
GCACTTGAATCAAATAATATGCTCCTTGCTCTTAATTGTTAAGGCTCTGGCATCCTTAGGCTTTTCATTGACTTTTGATGTCAGTTGAGTCTTCTTGACTCTTTTTAGACACTTACTTTTATAGTGTCCTACTTCCATACACTCAAAACACGTTATATGATTTTTATTATTAATACATGTATTTGAGTTACCTAAGTCAGTAAGGGAATTTTGGTCTTGTCCTTGGCTCCCAAAGGTGGATGGCTCATTTTCTTGCTCCGACATTGAGGATGATCTCTTCTCCTTCTCAATTCTAGAGGTGGAGGCTTCCTCCAATTCTTCCACCTCTTCCTTGGATGTTGAGCATCTCTTAATTTCCAATTCCTCAAGCTCTTGTGAGGATGACGAACTTACTTCTTCGGTCTCATTATCATCTCCACTTTGGACCATTGAGCATTCTTGTTCCTTGGCCTCCTCTATTTCTTGAGTCGTTTAAGGTTCTTCATGGAGCTTGGCTAGCTTACTCCATAGTTCCTTAGCATCTGTAAACTCACCTAACTTTGCCAAAATATCGATAGGTAACAAATTAACCAACATTTTTGTTACTTTATTATTTATTTTGAAATATCGGATTTACTCCTTGGTCCACTTCTTCTTTTTGAGTGTTCTCCCCTTCTTACCTTTGGAGCGTCGAATCCTACTATAACACTAATCCAATTATCATAATCACACATAAGAAAATACATCATTCAACCTTTCCAATATTCGAAATTTTCGCGATCGAAGGTAGGTGGAACTGTGACATCATCGCCCAATTTTTCTTGAAACTCCATCTTCTTCTCCTCTAGCAATTTGCTTCCTTGGTTGTTAATCCTTGAAGAGTGACCCGCTCTGATACCACTTGTTAGGAACATTGGCATCGCTAGAGGGGGTGAATAGCATTTTCATCACTTCATTGGATTGCGATCATGATTGCCTTATCTATAATCGTTAGTATGTAGCGAAATATAGAATAAATAAAAAACTAAAGAACAAAACAATCACATGCACAAGACACACAATTTTGAGTGGTTCAGAACTAGAGTTCCTACTCTACGCCCGGGACTTTAGTGTTTACTCCACTAAACCTCTTTCTCCTTATCGACAACACACCGGAGGTGGAGAAACCTCTTACAAGTGCATACAACACGAATACAATAACAAGAATACAAATGAAATGCAAAAAATAACTTTATAAGAGAGTGCTTTAATTGCCTTGCTTATTGGTTGCTTGGAAGATCTAGAATGTAGCAGCAAATCCTCCCCCAATTCACCAAAAATCAACAACTCCAAATGCTCCACAAAATCTCCTTATAAGCCTGAGCTCAGGGTAATTTTTTGCCTAACAGTCGACTGCTCTCCCATCCATTGTCTCACAATGGCTCCATCCATGCTGGAACTTGTCCAAGGATACCTTAGCAGTTGACTGGTCTTACCAGCATTCGACTGCTGCCCGAGAGTCGACTGCCCAGTCGACTACCAAATATTCTGTGCTCGTATCCACCAACTCTAGTCGACTGCCCTCTATGATAGTTGGCTGATCAAGGCAGTCATTTACCCATACATGGCAATCAATTGCCTATGTCACACGACAATAGTCGAGCCTCTAGTCGACTACTTACTAGTCGATTGCTCTGAGTTGACTAGACTGTCAAGTGTCAAATATTCATCCAGTCGACTGATCCATAACCCCAATCGACTGATAAAGTCAAACATGAGGTTTAACTCAAGTATGATACCTTTATATTTGATAGACCACCCTTAGCCTAGACTTAAGCCTTCTAGTCACCTCCATTAGTCTCACGCCTATTGGATCCCTCTAAGTCCTTCATGACTTGTTCATCCATATGCTAGCCTTAAGGTGCTTCCATCGGCTATTTTCATGCTAATTGGGTCTACTTTGCCAAGGTACATTTGGACTTACGCCGTTAAGACAAATGCTTGGACTTTACGCCGTTAAACATTGGACTTATGCCGCCAAGACTACAACTTGGACTTTACACTGCCAATATCACACCCTTGGACTTCCCAATTGCCAAGCATCCATACTTGAACTTTTACCGTCAAAGTTCACTTGGACTTTACACCACCAAGACTACACACTTGGACTTATGCCACAAAGATTATACCTTTGGACTTTCCTTGTCAAGTACCCATGACTTTGACTTTCTATTGCCAAGACTCATGCTTGAACTTTCCAATTGGCAAGTACCCATGACTTAGACTTTACCATTTCCAAGACCCATTCTTGGACTTTTCATGCCAAGTACCAAAGACTTGGACTTTCCATGTCAAGTATCCAAACTTGGACTTTCCCTCGAGTCTCACTCGAGCTAGGTCAGCCTTGACTTGAGGCCAATTGCTTCACCAATCTCCCCATAAAGCTATCTCCTCATATAGTCAAACCCATGTCAACCATATGATCAACCCATTATCAAACAATAGTCAAACTATTTGTCAAACATCAAAACACTACTCGAGTCTCATTCGAGTCTGGTCAATCGTGACCTAGGTCGATTGCTCCAACACCGACTTGAAGGCTTACGAATTGCCTCGGTTGATCGTGATAATAAACTCCGTCGTTCTTCCAAAGTGAATTATACCTTAAACCTGACTCCTTCGATCCATCACTGCATGGGGACAATACCTTTAGCCAGTGTCGAGCTATGAGAAGAATGCATACTAGATTGAGGGCTTACGAACTGTTTCTATCACTCATAAAATATACTCCGCACGTGGATAGTAGCTTTGGTCATTGCCGAGCTATAATAAGAGTGAAGAAATAACATACTCCATTATTCTTCCAAAGTGAATTCTACCTTAAACCTGACACCTCCAATCCGCCACCACACAGGGGACATCAACTGCGAGCGTATTGAGGGCTTACGAATGGCCTCGGATGACCGAGTTGAGGAATAAGACCGACTCAAGGGCTTACGAAATGCCTCGATCGACTGTAGCAAAATACTACGTCGTTCTTCCAAAGTGTGTTCTAACTTAAAGCCCACTCCTCTGATCTGCTACTGCATGGGGAACGTTAATTGCGAGCACGTCGAGGGCTTACGAATGGCCTCGGCGATTGAGTTGAGGAATAAGACCGACTCGAGGGCTTACGAACTGCCTCGATCGACTGTAGAAAAATACTCTTCCGTTCTTCCAAAGTGTGTTCTGCCTTAAACTCGACTCCTCCAATCTACTACGACACGGGGAACGTCAATTGCGAGCATGCTGAGGGCTTACGAATGACCTTGGATGGTCGAGTTGAGGATAATACTGACTCGAGGGCTTATGAACTTCCTTAGTCAACTATAGCAAAATACTCCGCCGTTCTTCCAAAGTGTGTTCTACCTTAAACCCGACTCCTTCAATCTATCACCGCATGGAGAAAGTCAATTGCAAGTGCACCGAGGGCTTATGAATGGCCTCGAATGACCGAGTTGAGAAATAAGACTGACTCGAGGGCTTACGAACTGTCTCGGTTGACTGTAGTAAAATAATCCGCCATTCTTCAAAAGTGTGTTCTACCTTAAAGCATACTCCTCCGATCCACCACCACAAGGGGAAATAAGAAAACCTTAAAGAAGTCATGTGTATCTCCAACCCTCATAAAAGAAAATAATAGTCCCTATATGATAAGTAGGGGTAGTACGTGATATATTAAGCACGAAGTTAATTTACTGAAAACTTTGAGAAAACCTGCTTGCGCTTAGAAATTACAGTGTTGAGAATACTAGTGGGGCAGTAGATAAACTTCAAAATAAATAAGGAACTGAGTGGGTTCTTATCTGTAAGTAGGATTAAGCGGATCATCTCCAGTCGCTAATTTCTTTTGGAGGATCGTGTCTCATCTAGAAGGGGGGGTTGAATAGCCCCAATTTCGTAGATGGAAATCGCTCGCCTCTTAATTGTCTACAAAGGTAATTAGCGCAGCGAAAATGCTAAAATGAAAACAATTAAGACAAACACAAAGAGAAAAGAGATGCAAATGCTAATGCCAATATGTAACGTGGTACGGCCCTTGCCACTAGTCCACGAACGATTCATATGGCGAATCACTCCCTCAACCAATCACTAGTCTCTCCTTTAGCCCAAGCAAGGTGGAGGTAAACCTTTCTTACAAAATCTCTCCTTACAATAGAATTGAGATAAGAACAAGTAAGAGGAGTAGAAAATGTTTAGGGAACTTGGAAGTAAGATTATGAGTGAAGCATTAACCTCCCAACAACCCCCAACCCTTCTTTTTATAGAGAAGAAGGGTTTCTTCCCGTTGGGCAGGCAACAGTCGACTGATGCATGCATCGGTTGACTGCTGGCCATTCTAACAACTTTTGACCCAACGGAATCGTGGTCATCACATTCAACGGTGTTGGTGCAATCGGCCCAGGTCACGATTGACCAGGACTCGAGTTTGACTCGAGTGATATTTTGATATTTCGACAAAAACATATGACAATGTAATTGTCATGGGAAAGTCCAAGTCTTGTGCACTTGGCATGGAAAGTCCAAGTGGAACACTTGGCATTTGGTAAAGTCCAAGTCTTGAGTACTTGGCATGAAAAGTCCAAGTGGGACACTTGGCACATAAAAAGTCCAAGCATGGGTCTTGGCAATGTAAAAGTCCAACATGGGTTGGCAAGGGAAAAGTCCAAGCATGGGTCTTGGCAATGTAAAAGTCCAACATGGGTTAGCAAGGGAAAGTCCAAGCTTGAGTCTTGGCATGAGAAGTCCAAGGGGTTTGATGATGGCTGCGTAAAGTCCAAGCGGGAGTCTTGGCAGCACAAGTCCAATGGTTGGCGGCGTAAAGTCCAAGCGGAGTCTTGGCGGCGTAAGTCCAATATGCCTTGGCGGTGTAGACATCGTTAGCATGACATAGCCGACGGAAGCACCTAGAGGCTAGCGCGATGGATGAACAAGTCATGGATGACTTGGAGGGATCCGAGAGGCGTGAGGCTGATGGAGGTGGCTAGAAGGCTTAGGTCTAGGCTAAGGGTGGTCTAGCAAGTGTGGGGGCACCATACTTGGGTTAAAACCTCATTTTTGAGGTTGGCAGTCGACTGACATTATGGCCGGTTTGACTGCCAGTTTAGAGCTGGAAATGCTCTGGCAGTCGACTACTCATTTGAGCAGTCGATTGGTGTCGACGGTAGTCGACTGCCAAGGGTCAGCGATTGATCGATCGATACCCAATGTCGAGCACGTAACGCGCTCAGTAGTCGACCGCTGGCGATCGGCACGGCGTATGCGATCGACTACCAATGTTGGCAGTCGACTGCCAAGAGTCCCGTTGGAACTTGTCCGACGTGGATTGAGCCGTTGTCTCACGACAATAGTGGCATCAGTCGACTGGGGACTTATGGCAGTCGACTGATAGGCGGAAATTCAGCCCGACGCAAGATAAAAAGGGGAGCTCATGGAGGTTTTCATCATCAGTTCTTTGGGGGCTTTGGTGAGGCGATTTGAAGGCGATTTGCAGGTGCATTTCAGGGTCCTTCAAGCTCATCCAAGCAACCGACAAGCAAGCGCTCAAAACCCTAGTTTGTAAAGTGTTCTTTACATTTTCACTTGTATTTTCTTGTATTTCTTTCATTTATTATTGTAAACATTTGTACGAGGTTTCTCCGCCTCCGACTTGTTGTCGAGAAGGAGTTTATTGATTAGTGATTGCATTGGCGTCACTAGAGCTCGTTAGAGCTCGATCCATGGAGTAGGAACCGTGTGGTTCCGAACCACGTTAAATCTTCGTGTTATTGTGTTTGTGATTGTGTTTCATTATTGTTATCATATATATATTTTGCTGTGCTAACGAAACTTGTAGACACGAACACGCGATAGAATTCCATCTACGAACGGTCAAACACTATTCACCCCCCTCTAGCGGCGTCAAATTTCCAACAAGTGGTATCAGAGCCCGGGATTCTTCTACGGACTAACCACCGGGAGCTAAGACAAAGAGGCTAGAGGGTGAAGATGGAAGAACCATTGGGATGGGACATCAACACCCCAATTCCCTATTCCTTCTATGGACAAGAAGGTTTCAATTCTTGGAAGGCAAGAATTGAAGATTTTTTGATGATGAGAGACCTTGAGGAGTGGTCCGCGTTGATGGAAGGATTTGAATATCCTAAGGGACCAAAGGGAGGGTTTCTCATGAAGAAGAAGTGGAGTGAGGAGCAACTCCAACAATTCGAGAAAAATAAGAAGGTAATCAAATTCATTTTTGATTTAATTCCTAATGACCTCTTGTGTAGTCTAGGTGACTATGTGGATGCCAAGGAGCTATGGAGCGATTTGGCCAAGCTCCATGAAAACCCTCAACTGGTCCAAGAAGAAGAAGATGTAGAATGCTCATTGGTTCAATCGGAAGAGGCCGAAGAAGCAAGCTCCTCCTCACACGCAAGTGAGGATTCGGAAGTTGAAGAAGAGTCAACATCCGGGGCAAGAGGAGAGTGTGAAGAATTGGAGGTTGAGAGGCCATCAATCTCCAAGGAGGTGGAGGAAGTGGAAGAAGCATCCACCTCAAGGATTGAGGGGGAGGAGATAACTTCCACACCGGAACATCAAGAAGAAGCTTCGACATCCGGTCAAGATGAAGAAGCCTAACGTCCAATTCCGATCTCCATTAACCTAGGTAACTCAAACATATGTGTTAATAATAAAATACATATAATATGTTTTGAGTGTAGGGAAACCGGGCACTATAAATGCAAGTGCCCAAAGAAGAATAGGAAAGCTCCATCGGCTCCAAAGGTCAAGGATGTCGGTCCCTCAACACAAAAGAGCAAAGAACAAGTAATTTGCTTTAAGTGTCGACAATCGGGACATTACCGGAGTCAATGTCCTAGGGGGAGGAAGAAGACCCAAGAAGGAGCTATACATGTAAGGGAAGCCTCCAAGGCAAACCCTAGGGTAACCTCTAATCCTGCACCTTCAAAATTTCAAAGTCAAAAGCATGCTAGGAGTTTTAATTCTCTTGCTATTGTACATGAAAAGCATGCTAGAAATAATAGATATATTTGTTTAGGTGCTAAGAGTGTCTACTTAGATAATAGGGAGAAATTTAGGACTAATGTCCCTAAAAACAATTTACCTAAGGACAAACCTAGGTCAAATAACTCAAGATCAATTTTACCTAGGGAGACAATTAGAAAGGTGCAAGAGCACCTAGGTCTAAATCCTAAATGGACTAGGCATATGCCTAGAAAGTCCCATGCCCAAGAATTTAATCAAAAATCAATTGGGCAATTGGAATTAGAAAACCAAGCCTTAAGGTCAAGGCTTGAGAAACTAGAAAAAACCCTTAGGAATATACAAAACCAATTTAAAGGGTCTAATGGTCAAAGTCAAAGGTCCAAAAGTCAAAGTCAACACCAAGGACCTAAGAGTCAAAAGTCAACCAAGGGCAAGCAAGGTTTGGGTCACAAACCTAAGCCTAAGGTAGCTTACCATAGTGTTTCATTTGATTATGAGACACAAACTAGGTCTAGGAAGACCAAGGTCAATAGGGAAGTCATCCCTAAGGTTGACCAAAGGTTGTGCCTAGTGGCTAGAGTTTCTAGGAAACCTATGGTGGCCACTAAGAAGGTTGCAAGGGGAGTTACCCCTAGAGTCAACCTAGGTAAGACCCAAATGACCAAGGCCAACAAGCCTAGGAGGGTCATTAGGAAGGTATCTAGGGAGCTTATCCCTAAGGAATACCTAATTAACCCTAGGAGCTCAAATCGGTTTTGGGTTCCTAAGAGCGTGATTGATTCACGCTAGATGGGTTTAGGGTGTGCCAACCTTGATTGGATGGGTAGTTAACTCAACCATGGTAAAGGTGACACTTTAGGATATTTTCAAGGTTATGGTTACCTTGGAAATAGATTTGAATCAATATCCTAAAAGATTTTAGGATGTGCCAATGCACTTTTAAAATTAAGAAAAATCAATTAAATTGGCACAATTTAGGTTTAGAGGTTAGTGTGCCATTTTGGATTGTTGGCACACTAGGGGGATTAATGATAATATGGCAAAATATATCTAATTATATCAAATGACAATTAATATTAAAATTTAGGTATTACTATACCTATATATTTTATATGTCATGCTTTGTTTGCCATATAACATGCCATGACATCATATTTATTTTAATCATTTTACATGTCATGTTCATGTTTAGAATTAAGGTTTCAAATGTCATGTGTTTTTAGATTTCATCTTATGCCATGACATCATGATTATGAGCATATGCTTATTTATATCATTTCTAATGTCATAATCATTCATGCATTTAAGACAATTGGTTGAAATTGATTTAAGAACTATGGCATGACTTGAAGTCCCATTTATAAGGGAATCAAGTAGGGTTGCCTAGGAAATGCATGAAACCCTAGATAAAATGAATCAAAACCCATATCTCACATCCAATTGACATGTATACGTATTTATACACCCTAGATACATGTGAGATGCTAGGATATGAGTTAAGTTCAAGGTGCATAGTTTTTGCATCTAGATGAACTAAAACTCATCTAATTTCAAGTGTGGATCATTAGGAAAGCTTGTGTACAAGTCATGTGCATAGAGCCCAAGGAATATGATCCAAAACATGGTTTTGAAATCATTTTAAAATCAATTTAGAAAACCTTGGTGAAGTCTATCTTTTGATAGCAATCACCATTGATAGAGTTGATACAAAATAGGGCCAAAACATTGAAAATTTCAATGGTTTTGAGTTTTGTATCAAACTCACTATTTTCTGGGTAAAATAATTTTCAAATATTTTTCACCCATTGTAATGACTATAAGTAATATACGTATCAAATTTTATGATTTTTCAAATTACGTAGAATTACTTATGTTTTTCCAAATCTCGATAATGATAGATGAAATTCGGAAATTTCAGCTATCAGTCAACTGCCCTTGGTGTCAGTCAACTGATATCGGTGGCAGTCGACTGATTATTGTCAGGAGTCGACTGCCAGGTCTAATTTCGGGTTAACAAGGTTTATTTAGCCCGTGTTCAGCTATGGAAAAGGTTCCTAATCACTCCTAACCCTAGGATATATTTTAGGAAGCATTATAAAGGGTGAAAATCCATTGGATATGGATTAAGAGCTGTGTTAGGTCAAAGTATCAAATTTAGGGTGAGTGAAAGTTCTATGTTGAACTTAGAACCTTAATTTTGATGGTTTAGAGTTCCTATTGGCTTAGGGGCTTCCCAAGGACATTGTTGGTGCAATGGTCAAGGGGGAGCAAGCCTTTAGGGGGAGGAATCCATCTTGGGATGATGGATGTGTTTTTCTCCTTGAAGAAGAGAAGTTATTGGGAGAGTATCATCAATTGGGAAAATTGATGAGTTTTTGATACCCAATTTGGAAATTGGGAGAGAGTATAGGATTGCATCTCTTGAGTGATATGTGAATTATCACTAGGAAGATGGTAGGCATCCTAGGTATTTATTTTTGGATCAAGGGGGAGATTATAAGATCTCATTGGGACATGAGACATTGACCTCCTTGGAGAGAAAACCTTTTTGATGTTAGTCAAAAAGGGGGAGAATGTTTGGGGGAGAACGTTTGGAGAGTGTTTACCAATTTGGGATAATTGGTAAGGGATTTGAGTTAGTGGTCTAACTCAAATGATTTGTTTGGTTTTTGTCAAACATCAAAAAGGGGGAGATTGTTGGTGCAATCGGCCCAGGTCACGATTGACCAGGACTCGAGTTTGACTCGAGTGATGTTTTGATGTTTCAACAAAAACATATGACAATGTAATTGTCATGGGAAAGTCCAAGTCTTGTGCACTTGGCATGGAAAGTCCAAGTGGAACACTTGGCATTTGGTAAAGTCCAAGTCTTGAGTACTTGGCATGAAAAGTCCAAGTGGGACACTTGACACATGAAAAGTCCAAGCATGGGTCTTGGCAATGTAAAAGTCCAACATGGGTTGGAAAGGGAAAAGTCCAAGCATGGGTCTTTGCAATGTAAAAGTCCAACATTGGTTGGCAAGGGAAAGTCCAAGCTTGAGTCTTGGCATGAGAAGTCCAAGGGATTTGATGTTGGCTGCGTAAAGTCCAAGCGGGAGTCTTGGCAGCATAAGTCCAATGGTTGGCGGCGTAAAGTCCAAGCGGAGTCTTGGCGGCGTAAGTCCAATGTGCCTTGGCGGTGTAGACACCGTTAGCATGACATAGCCGACGGAAGCACCTAGAGGCTAGCGCGATGGATGAACAAGTCATGGATGACTTGGAGGGATCCGAGAGGCGTGAGGTTGATGGAGGTGGCTAGAAGGCTTAGGTCTAGGCTAAGGGTGGTCTAGCATGTATGGGGGCACCATACTTGGGTTAAAACCTCATTTTTGAGGTTGGCAGTCGACTGACAATATGGCCAGTTCGACTGCCATGAGTCGACTTGAGTTCGACTGTCAGTTTAGAGCTGGAAATGCTCTGGCAGTGGACTTCTCATTGGAAGCGATCGGGTGTCGGCAAGTCATTGCCGATCAATATCGAGCCGAAGCGCTCCGTGGCAGCGATGAGCTACGCGCGCCGATCGGCGCCAATGTTGGCGATGATCGCCAAGAGTCCCGTTGGAACTTATCCGATGTGGATTGAGCCGTTGTCTCACAACAACAGTGGCATCAGTCGATTGGGGACTTATGGCAGTCGACTGATAGGCGGAAATCCAGCCCGACGCAAGATAAAAAGGGGAGCTCGTGGAGGATTTCATCATCAGTTCTTTGGGGGCTTTGGTGAGGCGATTTGAAGGCGATTTGCAGGTGCATTTCAGGGTCCTTCAAGCTCATCCAAGCAACCGACAAGCAAGCGCTCAAAACCCTAGTTTGTAAAGTGTTCTTTACATTTTCACTTGTATTTGCTTGTATTTCTTTCGTTTATTGTTGTAAACGTTTGTACGAGGTTTCTCCGCCTCCGACTTGTTGTCGAGAAGGAGTTTATTGATTAGTGATTGCATTGGCGTCGCTAGAGCTCGTTAGAGCTCGATCCGTGGAGTAGGAACCGTGTGGTTCCGAACCACGTTAAATCTTCGTGTTATTGTGTTTGTGATTGTGTTTCGTTATTGTTATCATATATATATTCCGCTGTGCTAACGAAACTTGTAAACACGAACACGCGATCGAATTCCATCTAAGAACGGTCAAACGCTATTCACCCCCCTCTAGCGGCGTCAAATTTCCAACAAACGGCTCCTCCATCAGTCGACTGATCTAATCATCAGTCGAGTGATCCAGGCAATCAGTCGACTTTCAAACCTTCTGTACCCACGACCACCTTAATTAGTCAACTGCTATCCCTTGGCAGTCGACTGATGGTGCAGCAGTCGACTGTTGGGCCAAAAGTCCATCAGTCGAATACCGGTCGAGCACCAATCGAGTGCCATCGACCCAGAGCAGTCGACTGCTACCTATAGCAGTCGACTGATGTCGGATAAAACCTCAAACCAACCTTTTGTTTAAGCATCCGACTTAACAAAAAACATCGGATAAAACATCAAACCTAAGTTTGAGCACCCGACTCTTGACTTAGCCATTCGGCCAAGTTCATCTATGAGCTACCTCATCCCGGGTTACATTCGCTCACTCTCATCTCCCATGAAGTTCCTCGCCTCGAAACTCTCTTCGGCCTACGTCCCTCGGATGCACCAAGCGCATGGCTTCCGCAATGTCATTCTTCACATCTTGCCACGAAGTCTGCTTCTTCCGACTTCACTTCATTTGCCCTCGTCCGGCGGTCCCTCGGATGCACCAAGCACACGGCTTCCGCAATGCCTTCCTTCACCGACTCAAGGACCCGAGCCATGAGATGGTGAACCCACCAATGCTAATATCAAGCGAACCCATGTGTGATTTACTAAGTCCTGCACAACTTAAACACACATATCAAATCAACATAATATCCTAACTTAAACATTTGTCACACACATCAAAACCAAACCATACATGGGTTGATTGCTCTAATAATCTCCCCCTTTTTGATGTATGACAACATTTAAGTTAGGTAAAACATTAACAAAATACATAAGTTAGGAAAGCATGTAAACATAATATGAGTACCAAAACACTCCCCCTTAATACATGCAACTCCCCCTTAACACATGCTAATTCTCCCCCTAGCATGATTAACTTAAACTCTACCATTTCTCCCCCTTCTACACCATCAAAAATATCATACACATGTTATATAATGAGGTATCAAAGTATAATGGAATAAAAATACCAAAACATGTTGAAAACACCCAAAACAGGCTGTGCACAGTTCCATCAGTCGACTGGTTCAGATAAACAGTTGACTGACACCTAAATTTCAACCTTTTCTGATTTCCGAACTCAAATTTAGAAATACATTAAAAATTCTAGAAAAATCAAAAAATCATGAAATTTAGGGAACACATTTCTTATGAGTTCCTTTATCAATGAAAAATAATTTTTCAAGAAAATTCATTCTATTTTTGAAAATTAGGCAAAAACTCAAAAGTTGTAAAATGTCTCAATTTTGTATCAACTTTAAGACCTAGTTTTGCCTTAAGTTGTTTTAAAACATCAATTCACTATTTGCAAAATATAAAATGGTTTTAAAACATTTAAAATATCTAACTATGATCTATGGGCAATATGTCCGTTGATTAAACATTTGCTTTCCCCATAGTTGGTCTATGATTAGTAGTATATCATGATACTTCTAATGACCCATCAAAATGCCATAAGCATTAGTGAGTCACTTGTATCATCCTAACATCTCACTCATTGCTATGTTTTCAATCAAGTTAGCCTTATGGTGAGTGTGAGATGTAACTAAGGTATTATACTTAACCATCAATTTCATACAATTTCTACCAAGGTTAAGTATTATCCAAAACAACCAACATGATCATTACACAAACATTATCATAATTGCATATCATGATCATAAATCAAGTATTGTTACTAAATGCACATTATGATCATTAATCATATATTATCACTATAATAACATAAGTCAAAAACTAACACCCACATCATTATAAGTCAACCAAATATTCATGATATGAAATAAGTCCACTTATGGTTGACCATCCTAGGTTTCTCTAACCTCTAAGGATGGACTTGGGAACCCAATATAAATTCTTTCCAATGGGGTTCACCAAGTACTCCTTAGGGATCCATTTCCTAGCTACCATTGTTGTCTTTGATTGTCCTCTAGCAATTAAGCAATGATAGGCCTTCTCATTCTTTGTTCCCTTATATCCTAGGCCCTTCTTGTTAAAACTAGCCCTTTGGATCCCAATGATCATATTTAGGGTATTATAGCCAATTGTGAATTTCTCTAGGGCCTTAGTTAGAAAGTCTACCTTTTCCCTTAAAGCCTTATTTTCTTCAATACATGCATCATTAATATTAGAAGAAATACAATCATCATGTGAAAATGTTTTTTTAAGTTTCTCTTCTAATTTACTAATATCATCAAGCATGCATTTATTTTTCTTCTTACTCCTAAATAAGTCTCTAGTAAGACTTGAAATCATGGAAACAATTTCTTGAGTAGGGAGATTTCTTACCATACTTACCATATCTTCTTCTTCCGATGAAGATGATGATGCTCCCCCTACATTTGAGCTCTCCTCCTCACTTGTGCTTCCTTCTTGCTCGGATGAGGTGGATGCCAAATCATCTATCGCCATAAGTACAAGGCTTGTGAATGCTTCTTCTTCCTCCAATGAAGATGGATCATCCCATGTGACCTTCAAGTTGTGGGCTTTTGTCTTCCCCTTTTCTTTTGATTTCTTTTCTTCCTTTTTCTTGCTTTTTGTCTTCTTGTCTTTCTTCGTTTCTTCCTTTGCTTTGTTTAACAAGGGACATTCATCCCTCATGTGTCCCTCTCCTTGAAAATTGTACCATATAACCTTTTGTCTTGGCCTTCTCATATCATGAGACTTGTTAAATTTAAAACTCTTAAGAGCACGTTTCACCTTTCTTATCATGTAGGCCTCCTCATTACTATCCATTAAAGAGGATGATTCATCTTCCGATGAGGATGGTGAGGACATCTTCTTCTTTTCTTTGTTTGCTACTAGTGTCACTCCCCTTGGTTGACTCATTGGTTCTTCTATTATACCTTCAAGTCTAGTTTCGTGAAGCTCCGTAGTATAGAAAAAATCTTCTAGAGTACTTACCTCTAGATTCTTTGATATATAGAAGGAGTGCACCATTGAGCTCCACTTTGATGACTAGGGAAAGACATCTATGACTTTCATTATCATATTCTGGTTGAAGAGATTTTCACCTATACTTGACAATCCATTAATTATTTCTTTAAATCTAGAGTGTAGTGATAATACCTTCTCCCTTTTATCTAATTTGATGTTATTTAGTTGAGAGCGGAGGAGGTCCCTTCTTACTAGCTTGGCTTCGGATGTACCTTCACGAAGCTCCACTAGCTTTTTCCCACATCTCCTTGGCACTAGAGCACTCTCCAATCCTATTGATTTCTTGTTGAGGGAGCACATTGTAGAGGTGATGCTTGACTTTTGAATTCGCAAGGTGCTCCTCTCTTTGTTTCTTGGTCCACCTTAATTTTTTGATTTGCTTCCCTTCTTCATCCCTAGGTATATTGAAACCAGTTTTCATAATAACCATAATATCAAAATCGGTCTCAAAAAATACCTCCATTCACTTTTTCCACCAAGCGAAGTCTCCTTCGAATTTATGCAGATGGATGTTGGAGCCGGCCATTTTTGTTGTGCTTGTTGCGGTGGTGAGTCCGATGGCAAGCAACCTTGGCTTTGATATCACTTGTTAGAGGATCGTTGCCTGGCTAAAAGGAGGGTTGAATAGCCCCGATGTCATAGATGGAAATCGCTCGCCTATTAATTGTCTACAAAGGTAATTAGCACAGCGGAAATGCTAAAATAAAAACAATTAAGACAAACACAAAGAGAAAAGAGATGTAAACGCTAACGCCAAAATGTAATGTGGTTCACGACCCTTGCTGCTAGTCCATGGACGATTCGTATGACGAATCACTCCCTCCACCAATCACTAGTCTCTCCTTTAGCCCAAGCAAGGTGGAGGTAAACCTTTCTTACAAAATCTCTCCTTCTTACAATAGAATTGAGATAAGAACAAGAGGAGTAGAAAACATTTAGGGCACTTGGGGAGTAAGATTATGAGTGAAACATTAACCTCCCAATATCCCCCAACCCTTCTTTTTATAGAGAAGAAGGGTTTCTTCCCGTTGGGCAAGCGACAGTCGACTGATGCATGCATCAGTCGACTGCTGGCTGTTCTAACGATTTCTGACCTAACTGAATCACGGTCATCACATCCAACGTCTCCTCCATCAGTTGACTGATCAGCACATCAGTCGACTGATCAGCTCATCAATCGACTGATCTATCTATCAGTCGAGTGATCTAGGCAATCAGTCGACTTTCAAACCTTCTATGCCCGCGACCACCTTGATTAGTCAACTGTTATCCCTTGGAAGTCGTTTGATGGTGCAGCAGTCGATTGCCAAACCCTAACAGTCGACTGCTGGGCCAAAAATCCAACAATCGAACATCGGTCGATCACCAGTTGAGTGTCATTGACCCAAAGAACTCGACTTCTACCTATAACAGTCGACTGGTGTCGAGTAAAACCTCAAACAAACCTTTTGTTTGAGCATCCGACTTAACCAAACATTGGGTAAAATCTCAAACCTAAGTTTGAGCATCCGACTCTTGACTTATCCATTCGGTCAAGTTCATCTATGAGCTACCCCGTCCCGGGTTATATTTGCTCGCTCTCATCTCCCATGAAGTCCCTCGCCTCGAAGCTCTCTTCTGCCTGTGTCCCTCGGATGCACCAAGCGCACGACTTTCACAATGCCATCTTTCACGTCTTGCCACAAATTATGCTTCCTCCAGTTTCACTTCATTTTCTCCTCGTCCGGCAGTCCCTCGGATGCACCAAGTGCACGCCTTCCGCAATGCCTTCCTTCACCGACTCAAGGACCCGAGCCATGAGATGGTGAACCCACCAATGCTAACATCAAGATAACCCCCATGTGTGATTTACTAAGTCCTGCACAACTTAAACACACATATCAAATCAACATAACATCCTAACCTAAACCTTTTCCACACACATCAAAACCAAACTATACATGGGTTGATTGCCCTAACAATTTCATTGTGTTGACTCTTCTTATAATGATATACTTATTAAGGGTCGAGCTGAAATTCCCATGAGCCCCAGAGATGAGTGACGAGATGAATGATACTATATATATGTGGCACCAATGATTAAAGGTTCTTGCAGTTCTAAATAATTAAAGCGGCAACTCTATTGCTAGTCATCTTTCTGGTGATCTTTAGTGGTTTTCCATCCTTCCATGGTAGATGAGATGATCAGATTGTGATTTGATTGAGCCACCATGTCTCATGGTATCAAATCTACAGTTAACTCAGAGTCTCCTGGAGAGCTTATAAGCCATCATGAAGATGTCAATAGTCCTATTGGGCCTGATGCGGCTAGATGACTGTGTTTCTAGAGGATGAGTTGCTAGGTGACTGAGTTGCTAAAGGATGAGCTGCTAGATGATTGTGTTGCCAAAGGATGAGCTCCTATGGGGCTGAGCTGCTAGAGGCTAAGCTGCTAAGGGATGAGCTATTCTGTGCTGAGCTGAGCTGTGATATGACCAATCTTGAGATGTTATAGTCTTTTGGTATACCCAAATTAACTTGTGTCGCTCTTGCTCGAGTCCCACCTAGGGTTCCAACTTAACTTGACCATTGACTTAACTCGGCCACCTGACATCAGATGGTCACATTTCTTTCTCAACGTCTAGCCCAAAAGTTTCCACAGACTACGCTAACTGATGTGACTCGGTTTTTTGCTCATTGATCTTGTGCCACCGAGGAGGGGTTCTCTCCGACCGCAATAGTAAATTTGTTCTGAAAAAGTTAATACGTATTAAATCACTGTCGACCTACTTGGCTCGACACTCCGATGCTTTAGTTAGGTCAGACATTAATAAAAGAAAATATATTAAATGCAGAAAAAATAATGTAAAAGATGAGGAAGATAACTTATCTCGTGTGTAGTTAGAAATATGCGAGAGAGACCGTGAGAGAGTGCTTAGATAAAGCCATAAGAAAATCGTTGGACAACTAGAAACATGTGCAACTCTAAACCTCCTTAGCTAATTCAAGTTTCCCAGCTCAATCAATGATCCCTGTCCTCACAGCTTCTGTTTCATTTGATTTTCAATGCTTCGTAATGTTCCCAAAAAGGAGATCATCTAAATTTAGAGCACCAAGAGTTGCTTGAATAGTAAGTAATATTGTTCTAATTTAGAGAGTTGACTCCATTTGTCCTTCAAGATGTCAAGGCATATTCTTTCCAACCTTGTCCATGTTATAATGGCAGATTCTGGTGAGAAAATGGACTGTGACGTTTTGCCATTGCTGCATACTCCATCTGTTCTGATTCTACAACCCTCCTCTTTGCTTCTCGATCCCTTTCAGCCGTCCTTCTTAATAGTAGCTCTGAGTCCAATAATCCCCGGCGACATGAGTGGCGGAGATGGTCACATTACTTCCGAGAGGTGGAGGGGGCGAAGCTGAGGAATTATAGAGGCAAATTAAAGGATGTCAAGGGGATATCATATGTTGGTTGGTTGCAGTGTGTCGGATGAAGGAAGGTGGCGGCGACAGTAGCAGCGGTGGCGAAGGATGAAATGAAACAAGGAAATAAATCGCAGATGTGGAAGGGTGGGCTACCGCTGTTGATCTCATCTCGGTTGTTGGCGGCGGAGTTCTTGGGGCCATCAAAGAGCTTGAAGGGAGACTCGAGGACTGCCAGACGAGGAAGAGGATGGTTGAGGCAATGACGGAGCTCTTTAAGACAGCGGAATGTGAGCAAACGAACTCCCTCCAGTGGAAGAATATGGGTAAGAAGAAGACCCCTCTCTAAAATCAGGCACTTTTATCCCTTCTCAAAGGCCCTCGCTTTATTATTCCATGGGTCAATATTTTCTCCATATCAACTATATTAAACAATATAAAAATAAAAAATAAAAATAAAAAATAAAAAAAATATTTTTTTTAACAAATCAAATGCTCTCTTAGTATTTCGGTTATCCTTTTTGAGGTATTTGATTTTGACACGTTAAAAAAGTAAAATGAGTTCAGATTCAGCCAATTTAATTAAAATTTTAGACATTATAAGCATAGATATTGATATCTAATGTAAATCTTCAAATCAATTAATATAAAATTTTATCACATACGATTTTGATACTGCTGCTACCTTTATCCATAAATAAAATGAAAGAACCCGTGCGTAAGACATTGTCCAAACCAAATAGTTGGTTCGGCGGAGGGGATCTGAGAAAATCGGTTCGGGTACATAAATCTGGGAAAAATGGCTCGGGGAAACGGTTCAAGGGAATTGGTACGGCCGAGCGAATTTGGAGATTAGTTCAGTACGGGAAGAATAGGATTCGGCTCGGTGGAACATGCTTGGAGGTTGGTTTTGTACGGGAATGATAGAAGTTGGTTCGGGTTATTAAAAGAAGTCTAAGAGCTATGCTACACTTAAGCAGTAGGTTTATTATAGCCTTACGGAAGGCAAGTGGGTGAAAGGAATGAGCTAGAATATTTTCTAAAATGTGGATGAGAGTTTGTTACACCACAACTTAGGACCCCATATAATATTCGGAGAAGTATTCACTCTCCATTTCTGTAACAGAATGATTCTCAAGATAAGAAAGGTGACCACGTGTACGGTGATGAAGGAGGTTCATTATGCAACAGCTGGCCAGAGGAAGAGGAGGAAGATAAAAGGCAGTGGAAGGGCGAGAGGAAGGGGATCCACAACTTTCAACAGCGAGAGACAAAGACACACTCGAAGAGGAGAGCGACCACATTGCCGAAGAAGGAAGGAAGAAGGAGACAAGGAGAGTAGTGAGCTTCATTATTTCCATATCTATATATTGAGCTAACTGTAAGAGGTTTTTTCCCTCCACCTCTGGAAGCTTTTTCCGGGAAGGAGGAAGTTCATAGTGAAAGTACTTTGGCACTGTAGCTCGTGGGAGAGCTCACCCCCGTAGAGTAGGAATCCTCATTCCGAACCACATTAAATCTTGTGTCTCTGCTCTTTGCTTGTGTTGTGCGTGTTTTTCTTCTTCTTATTTCATTACTATTGTGGCCGGAGAGAACCCCAAGCTTCCCACACGCTCCCATCTGTTGAGAGGAAGCTAGAAAATTCGTCTACGACTGCATCAGTTGGCGTCGTCTATGGAAACACTGAGCAAGACGTTGAGATGCAGCCAGAGGAGATACACTATCCAGCAGCCTCCTCTGCAGAGGAGAATCCTATCACACTGCTACCGTCGCAGTTAAGGGCTATGGTAGACACAGCTGTGGCCGAAGCCCTCGCCAAAGAGAGGAGAAGGACTGGGTACCTCCATCCTCATTCCGATGAATCCTCCTCCCGCAGACAGCAACAAGAGATGCCCCTCCACTTCGTACAACTATAAATGTCGAGGTGTTGCCTGGGGAAGGGCTAGGGGGAAGAATGCATTAGACCACTATGCTTGCAACCCAGATCAGACGAGAAAAGCAGGGTGAAAGCCAGTCAACTAGGGCCCCTGAGATTTACGAGCCCAGTCCTTTCACTATGGACATTCTTTCTGAATTGCTACCCTCATACTTCAAAAATCCCCAAGTGGACAAGTACGATGGTACGATGGATCCTGAAGAACATCTATTGCAGTTTGCAGGAGCTGCCTCGCTTCATTGCTACACCGACACCCTCAAATGTCGAGTCTTCTGTACTACTTTAACTAGCTCGGCGAAAAAATGGTTCAACACCCTTACCCCGGGGTCTATTACTTGTTTCGCTGATTTTCAAGGGGTGTTCCACCAGGAGTTTGCAAGATGCAAGACATACAAGCATGACACGTCAATCCTGCTACACATTAGGCAGGAGCCCTCAAAGTCACTCAGAGAGTATCTTCATCGATTTACTTCCACTATCAGGAATATCCCATCGACGAAATCAGATGCACTGAGGGTGGCCATTCCGCATGGGCTAAGGGAGGGACCTTTCCTTAGCTCACTATTGAGAAAGGTCGCAGCTAGCTATGAGGAACTGCTAAGCCGTGCAAAGAAATACATTAACGAGGAGGAAGGACTAAAGGTTCGAAGGGTCGAACAATCCTCTGTAATGGCCCCTACAGAAAGAAGTCGCTCGGCGGCCCCTCGAGTGCATCCTCGAAAAGAATATATGCGACCTTTTCTACCAGAGGCTCCTAGGCCCCGATTATTGATGCAAGGAGCTCGCCCCACTCCTCCATTGCAAATCATGGCTGCCGACGCAGTCCCTCCCCCAAGAACTTGGAAGGAGCGGGGGATGAAAAAAAGAATTTGTGGGTCCCTTATGAAATGTACGGGATGATTCAATATGTCATCTGATGTATGACAAACATGAATACAAGTGGCGAGTCATTTGCATTAAAACTAATTTCTCCCCTGCGGGCTATGAAAAGAATGAAAACAAAAAGGGAGCTATATGTAACAGCCAGAATCCCTTAACAACGACCATTATAAAGTGATACATAAAGTTATAATTTGAAATGATCTGGAGGGTAGCGTCGGAAGCCAGTTTCCCAGTGCAAAAAGAGTGCAGGTTGGTTCACAGGAGGTAGTCCTTAGTCGGCGTATTATCGAACTGCTTCATTGAATCCATCCTGAAAGGTGACCCACATCATAGCTATTAGCCATTCTCGTTGGCTCGAGTCGTCAGGACTTCAATCTTGATGAAGCCTGCGGCAATTATCTTGGTGCTCATGGAGGGATCGACGCATTTCACTATAGCGTTGGGATATTTCCATGATAGCGTCAGCCAGGACAGATATGTCATCCGCTCGGAAGGTCTGACCCTGTTGAAGGAACCTCGTCATCTTCATCATATCCTGGCATATAGAGGCCGAGATACCCTCTACAGCCTCCGTGTGAGATCTGGTGCCAATGAGCTCGCTACCCAGTCTTTGGAGAGAGGCTTCCTGCCTGCATATATGGGTGTAAGCATGTGCCCTAGAAGTTATTAATGAGGAGTTTTCTTGTACCTCCTTGCATAAGCAGGTGCGGAGGTCCACTATTTTGTCTTCCGCCCTTTGGTGTTTAACTCGCAGATTTGCTATGATTTCAGAATCCCTTTTCTTTTCGCGGAGGAGTTCAGCTATCTGCTCTTGAAGGGTCATCAATTCTTGAGGCCGGTGAGCTGTTCTATCAGTCTGCTTCTACTAAGCGCCTTGCAAAGTAGATAAAAGTTCTGTGTGGGCCTCCTGTTGTGCTTATAATGCTGTGATGGTCTCAGCATCTTCTTGCCGTTGGCGATGAGCTTCTGCCAGCTACTCCTGATATTGTGTCAATTTTTGTAATAGAAGGTGCTCCTGGCTCCATGTAGCAGTTTAATCTTCCAGTCGTTGTTGCTCCTGATGTAGAAACTAAGCTAGGTATTGCGTAAAGGAGCGATCCAGCCCTTGATAGTTTGTTAAGGCCTGGAGGTCATTAATAAGAAAGAAATTGTTTGATAAAAGAAATCAACGAAGTCAGTTTAAGGAGCTTACCAATTCCAGAACATGGCGCAAACTCTCCATCCGGGGAATTAACTCTTCCAGGTTCAAGATTTGAAGCCCACGGTTGGAAGAAGAAGAAGGGATAGATGACATTAGGGGTGAAGGTTTGCTCATGATGGGGTGTTGGAAGGTGGAAGCAATGGCTTGTGCAGGGGGTCCGGAAGGAGGAGAGGTGGTGCTTAAGGGAATGGAAGGTGGCACGGAGGTAGCCAAATTGGTTGGGAAGGTTGCAAATAGAGCTCTTGCTAAGAGGCTCGAGGAAACTGGAGAAGAAAGTGGGGAAACAGACGTGGGTGGTGGAAGGCCAGAAATTGCCCACTGTTTGGCAGGAGCAGAAGAATCCGTAGGAAGTAATTGGCCCGGTGAGGTACTTGGTGAGGAAGATATGGAGAGAACCGGGATTGAGGCTTCTTCTCTGGTGGGAGAAAGAGCGAGTTAATCAAGGTCTATATCCAAATGAGGGGAAAGGCCTCCCGAACTCTAGACAGCAGGGGAAGGCAGCGGGGAGGCGACTAGGAGAGGCAGAGGCAAAGATGTGGGAATCTCGGCCATCATGGGTTCTGATGTTAAAGAATGCTTCGGAGAAGGGGGGGAGTGGAAGCAGGGATGTCCTCTACCTACATATGTTGATGTGCAGCGCCCCTCAATTCAACTTGATGTTGTAAGAAAGGAGGGGGCGATTTGCGGATTCCCATGACAGAAGGTGAAGGAACGGGCGAGTTAGGGTTTTCGAGCGACATCGGAGGTGGGGATGGACAGGTTACGCTAAGCAAGTTTGGTGTTGTTGAGACGGAGATTTCAGAGGAACAAGGAGAAGGAGGGGGTGATGGAATAGGAGCCACGGGAATGGGTGAAGGCAGAATAGGGGATGAAGGTGGAGGTGTTGTAGGCTGTGTTGGAACGTAGGTGGTCGGCTAGAGGGGGGTGAATAGCCCTCAATTGTTATACGGTGGATGTCATTTGATTAATCGTCTACAATTATCGTTAGTGCAAGCGGAAATATAAAGCTAAGACAATTAAGAACAACACAAAATAAAGAGCAATGCTAACAAAAGATATAACGTGGTTCACGGTCTCGCCGCTAATCCACGGTCCAATTCATCTCCTGTGAATCACTCCGAAACCAATCCAATATGGTCTCTCCCTTTAGCCAAAGCAAGGTGGAGGTAAACCTTCTTACAAGACAAGAACTCTTTCTTACAATAGATTTGAAATAAGAACAAGAGAAAGAGTTGGAAGCTTGTAGGGCACTTGGATGATCAGTTAGAGCATAAACATTAGCCATCCAAAAGCCCACACCTTCTCTATAAATAGAGAAGGCTGTTTTTTTCCCATTGGCCACTGGCAGTCGACTGATGCCCCGATCAGTCGACTGCCCCTGTAGTCGTTAGCCTATAACGGCTTCTTCCATGTTGGATTCGAACCAACAGCTCCCACATCAGTCGACTGATGGAGCTAACAGTCGAGTGCCGGAAGTTAGCACTCGACTGATTACCATTCTGTGCCCGAAACCCTCGCGACAAGTCGACTGCTACCATCAGTAGTTGACTGATGGTCTCGACAGTCGACTGATGGCACAAAAACCAGACTAGAACACCAGTCGAGTCACAGTCGACTTGGAGCAGTCGACTGCCATGATATGGCAATCGACTGATGTCGGGTAAACCTCAAACTTTACATCCGTTTGAGCGTCCGACGGTCGGGTAAACCTCAACCCTCTTGGTCAAGCCTTCGACACTTAGCCATTCTGCCAAGTTCCCTAATGAGCTACTTACATTTCACTCATTCTCTCATCTCACTTGAAGTCCCTCGCCGAAGCTCTCTTCGTTCGCAGCCACGTCCCTTGGCAGCACCAAGCGCACGACTTCGCAATGCTCCTTCGCGTCTCTTGCCCTCGAAGTCTACTTCCTTGCTTCGCTTAAAGTCATCTCGTCCGGTATACCCTCGGATGCATCAAGCGCACGACTTTGCAATGCTCCTTTACCGACTCAAGCATGAGGTTGTGAGTTGGTGAAACTTGTCAAAGCTCCATGTGCGAATTACAAAGTCCTGCAAGACTCCAACACACATAACAAAACAATAACAACCTAACTTAAACCCTTTGCCACACACATCAAAACCATATCATATGGGTTGATTGTCCTAACAATATCCCCCTTTTTGATGTGTGGAAATCCGTTTAAGTTAGGTAAAACAAATAACAATAGCATAATAAGGCAAGAAAGCATGTAAATCATATGAGTATTGATGTGAGCAAAATATATAGGGTTTTAGGAGTAGTTTTCGCTCACATCTCATTACATTTTGTGTTAGTTTCATGCATATATTACTCTATTTTTGAACGCATTTCTTATTTTCTGGTTCGGAGGTATGCTCGTTGTACTTTTGTGTGCAGGTTAGCTGTTCGGGTGAAAAAGACGCATTTTTAGAGCAAAAGGACATTTCGCAGCTAGACGCAGAGTGGGACACGACCGTGTCCAATGTGCGAGATCAACACCCTAGGGCCGCACACGGCCTGGTCGTGTGGAAACACACGACCGTGTGGTGCCCCGATGGATTTGCGCGACTAGGACTTTTTTTGGATTTTGTAGTAGTCCGAGGTGATGTCTATATAAGGATGGCTCCACCCAAATCCTAGGGGGGAAGCAGACGGCTAGGACGACACGCTAAAGCCCTAAAAAGCTTCGGTAACTCGCAATGGGGACGAGGAACGCCACCGGAGGTCCACACCTTGCAATTCAACGTCGGAGAGAAGATCACGAAAGCATTGTATATCTTTATTTCTGCATTTTATTCCTTATGTATTCAAACTTAGACATGCTTTGTGATTCTTCCTTCGTATACATAGAATAGTACTTTCGATTCTAGGATTAGGGAGTAGCTTGTGTACATAAACAATGTTGGTTCATATTAAATTCTGGCCATGATTTTGATTTGATAATTGGTAGTTGCTCTCTACTATATCTATACATTTTTGGCTTTCTTTCCGCTGTATTTAGGCGATACGAGGGGTGACAGCCCTCACAATCTAAAATTTAGGGGAATTGATATAAGGAACCTAGGAATAAACCTGATCTCCTATAACTGCAGGGAGAAGAGTGTGATGGAATGGGAAACGGTCCACCGTAAGGATTGATTTGACATCCTCGTACCGTCTATCCCGTCCCTTTAGGCGGAGATAGCTCCCGATAGATGCGGCGGCTCTGCGGGAGAGTGTGTGATGTCCCTTCCACAAAGCCATAGGTAAACGTCTAGACAACGCCAATTAACAATATTATTCTGTGATACGTAAGCGAAACCGAAGTCATAGAATCACCTTTGAAGACCTCGGCACACTCCTTTCCTCCTCCGTGTGACACCGTACAGAGTAGAGTCCATAGACAGCCCTCTGTTGGGATGTATACTGAAAAGTCTATCTTTTATATGAACATCTTTATTTTTGAAATAAAAATCACACGAACATTGTTTGCATATTTATGATTATGCATATTGTCTAATACATTACATTGAAGATAACATGGTGTGTAGTGTCACACGGGAGATCATGTTATCGGTTCCTTGTAAAGTATAAGTAAAGGCTCACAACCTAGATGGTTATGGACAAACCATTGGAATGGTTGTAGTGTGATTTGGTATTGGTTTATCTTGGCCATTGAATTACACTAGTATATTTTGTGTGTATTGAGCAGGACCGACATAGAGGTGATTCGATTTATTGCTGACTACATAATCGAATCGGACCTCAGATATTATGTTGTACATGCTCGTAATCCCGATATAATAACGGGCACATATACTTAGTATTCATTTCTTTTATTTACCAATGGGCGAGATTTATAGAGTAAATCGATAGGCTTGGTAAGTTGGAAAATGATATTATTTATATGGTGTGTCGTTGATTATAGGAGGAAACAGTGTCCTATATATTAGGATGATGATGTCCCCTTGAGGAGCTCATAAGGTTCATCATGTAAACCCTGCAGGTGGACTTGGTCCGACATGATGATAAGGTTGAGTGGTACTACTCATGGAGTTAGATGTTGATTAATTAATTGTCAGTAAATTAATTAATCGACGGACATTCGAGATCTTAAACACGGGGAGATATATGTACAAATAATATATGGAGCCCATATTAACTTATGGGCGTTGGTGAGGTAGATCAATGATAATCCTCTAGTGGAATGGATTATCATTAATGGATCGGACTTTATGTGAGCTTCATCCATTGGGTGGCCAAGATCCAACTCCTCCTCATGGTCCCTATCGTAGCCTATTAAAACCCTCTTGAAGTCTAGATCCGATGATGGAAAATGAAACTCTAGATCTGACGGTGGAGATTAAATCTCTAGATCCAACGGTGGAGATTAAATCTTTAGATCCGACGGTGGAGATTAAATATCTAGATCCGACGATTGAGATTAAATCTCTAGATCCGACGGTTGAGATTAAATCCCTAGAACTGATGGTGGAGATTAAAAGGAGGCTAGAGCCCAACTCTATAAATAAGGCTCCTAGGGTGGGCGGCAAGATGAATAGAAGGAGAATTAGGGTTTGGGCAGCTAGGGCTTGGAGGGCAATTGGCGGCTAGGGTTTAGAGAATCCTTAGGCGGCAAGGCTTCTTCCTCTTCTCCTTGGCCGGTGCCCATCTTGCTCTTCTCAACCTTGGCCAGTGCTCATCCTCTTCTTCTCTCCATCCTTGGCCGGCGGTGACTAGGGTTAGGGTTCTTCCCTTGGATCTCTTGGTCGGCGCCCACCCCATTCTCTTCATCTACTCCTTGTTCTCTCCTTGGCCGGTGCCCATCTTGCTCTTCTCAACCTTGGCCAGTGCTCATCCTCTTCTTCTCTCCATCCTTGGCCGGCGGTGACTAGGGTTAGGGTTCTTCCCTTGGATCTCTTGGTCGGCGCCCACCCCATTCTCTTCATCTACTCCTTG
Organism: Wurfbainia villosa; assembly: GCA_025175895.1. NCBI lineage: Eukaryota > Viridiplantae > Streptophyta > Magnoliopsida > Zingiberales > Zingiberaceae > Wurfbainia > Wurfbainia villosa. Next base: position 38,782,660 of record CM045986.1, read on the forward strand.
TTCTCTCCTTGGCCGGCAGCAATCGCTAAGCAAGGAGGCTTAGTGGTCGGTTCTAGATAGGAGAAGAGTTTTGTTTCTATACTTCCTCTTGTTCGGAGCGAGCAAGGAAAGGAAGATCGTAATCTAGGAGGCTTCATCTCTTGGAGGATCGTTGCCCACACAATGTCCAAGAGGAGGATAGAATATACGATAGAAGATCTTGAGGTAAACAAGAGGTATAAATCTTGTTTTGTTTTCCTTGTTTGTTTCTTTGTATATTGTATGTATGACATGTGGCTAAATTTACTTGGACCCCGAATACAAACGCAAAAACTGGCGATCCATACATCATCTATTCCGCGGCTATTCGAAGAATAGAGGTTGGTTGCTTAAACAACAAGTTTGTTCAAGTGACCACTCTAATCGAATAACACGACGATGAAATGGTAGCTTGGGTAATCCCTAATTGTCATGGATTAATTTTTTTTTAATCCGGGGATGAAGATGGGATCGCCATGAACAAACAACCGAGTTGAAGTGGGAATCGAAGTTTCCCCTACCTTCAAGTGGTATCAGAGCCACAATTTCTGGTTTTGTGTGTTTAGGATTCGGTTACTTTTATGTACTTTTCATATATTGTATGTGTCGGATGATAGTAGGATGTGCGTAGGCTAACTCTTTGGTTGTAGGCATAAGATCCAACTATTATGGCCATATGTGTGTATGTGATTGCATGTGTGTAATAATGTTTGAATCCTCGGGGTTGACGAGGCTAGTATTTAATTTTGTAATTAAGTATGACATTGTTTAGCCACTCATTTATTTTAGTTTACTTTCGATCTAGATTTCATGTACACTCCTTTGAGAAGTATAGGATCGATGGATGTAAATTAAAATAGTTAGTCTCGGCTCGGATCTCCGGATGACTCATACATGGCGTAGGGAGGAGCGGACGAGATGACGATACGACGAGAGGCATATTGGAGACAAAAGTCATAATAGTTGGAAAATATTTTTTTCATATTTATTGCTTTTTGTTTGATATGCATGTCGTAGGCTAGGAAAAATTTTTCAATTTTAAATTACTACGTGGGAGAGGGATATTTTTATAAATTCCCACGGCCTCCATTACGATTTGACATGTGATGCAAATAAACTTGCGCGTCGGCTCTGAGTGTCTTCCTCCCCATCGGATGAGTTTGTTTGCGGATCACAAGGTCGAATATGGTTATAGAAAATTATTAAGGAGCGTGTGTACTTCCTCATCGGAAGGCACATAACCCGAGATAATTACCTTGGTACCAAGTAATGGTGAACACTTAGATGCAAATAGGAGTATCCTCCCCATCGAAGTCACTGCTTTTATTTGTAGGGCCAAAGAGGAACCAACTATTAATTTTATTTGTCAAAAATTTAGGTTGACAAGATAGTAAAATTAATGGATAAAACCTCCTCTTATAAATGTAGAATTCATATACGTCCACACTATCGTGGCATATGATATTCTCGGTGTTTTGAGGTGTTGGTTGATTTTAAAATTTTATTGTTTGAGGAATCAATAATTTTTTGAAATCTAATGTTTTGATCTATGTGATTCTTAGGTTTTTCAAAATGTCTTTCAACCCACTTGCTGTGATACTGAAAGAAAATAAACTTACTGGACCTAATTATGCTGATTGGAAGAGGAATCTTGACATTGTCTTGACTGCTGAGGAGTACAAATATGTATTCTTCGAAGAGTATCCTCCTAAGCCTGCGGATGATTCTGGGGAAAAGGAGAAGGAGAGTTATAAGAAGTGGATTAAGGCTTATGAGATGACGCAATATTACATTTTGGCATCTATGTCAAATGTACTGCAACATCAGCATCAAGCCATGCCCATTGCTTATGACATGATGCTCAATCTCAAAGAGCTTTTCGGACACCAGAATCGGGCTGCAAGGCAGGAAGCCATGAGGAACTTCATGACGACCACCATGATCGAGGGAACACTCGTGAGGTATCATGTTCTCAAGATGATGTTGGGTTTCCGGCACCGCGGCAAGTGTGTGTTCGAACATGTTTCGTAAACATGTGCACAACGGAAGAAATAAAAAGCAATAAATATAATTTATTACATCACACACACCACACGCATGCATAGTAAAATATGTGTAGACATAATCATAAATTTAAATTTTGCAATAAAAGTAAATTATACTACGTATACCTGACATATCACGTGTAGCGGGAAAGACATCAACTGGAGCGACCCTCACTAGAATCGCCTCTATCCGTATCCATGCCGAGTATCTTCGGGATGACTTCACAAAGTCACGAGCCTTATCTTCATACGAGTCACTAGCCTCGTGTCGAAGACGATGTGATCGAGAGAATATCACAATCCGAATCAAAATTCGAATTCAAAACCAAGTCCCCAAAACTCGCTTCTCCGGAGAGGTATTCGTCAACCGTTTGACGAATCCTTCATCCTCCACCTATGAGGATTACCGAAGATCGAATCCCCAGAAAGGTAGCCACTTTCGGAGCTCAAAACGTCGTTCAAATGACTCTCCGACAAGAAGAAAACAAGCTGTCCAGAAAACTGGACAGCTTTGGTGGAGAACTTGCGCCGACCAAATAAGGAAAGCTAGATGCTCACCTTGTCACTGGAGCCAAGGAAGATCACCGGAGGGTCGCCGGCAACAACTTGGATGGTGGCACAAGGGCTGGGCGGTGGTAAGAGATTGGGCGCCGACTAGAAGAGGAGAAGAGAGGAAGGGGCGGCACAAATAGGGTTTGGGCGCCGACCACTAGAAGAGAAGAGGGAGGGGGCGACAACTTTGGATTAGGGCTTCATTAAGCCCTTGAGCCCTATTTTATAGAGAAAAAATTCTTCAAATGGTTATTGGTTCATAACCAAAATCCGTTAACCCGCTCCATTAATTTAAGTTAAAATAAACCAAACCGATTTGGTTTATTTTAAGTTAAAACGAACCGAACCAACTTTGGTTCATTCGTTTAAAACAAACCAAACCCCTTTGGTTTATTCTCCACCATTGGATTAGAACCAAACCAATTTGGTTCATCCATCATGTCTTCATAAGACACGACCCATCCACGCTTCCATTGCGACTGAAACGATTTCATGCTCGATCCTTGTTTGGTCCAACCAAACCTAGTTTCTCTTGGTATGAGAATCTCATTCTCAAGCTCGTTTTAAATCCTTTGGATTACTCTCGTTGTGTGTGTGACCAAATAGGTTCTTGGTTTATGTAGGCCATCTATAATTAACCATTAATTATAGAACGATCATGAGTGGCACGTAGTAGTACATCATGATCCCGAATTAACCGAAAAGATCAATGGTTGATCCAGAACTATTTCTGAAATCCTTCAGCAGCTACAATAAATCGTGCTCCATTCCTTTCACTCATCTTATACCCACTTGGTTTAGGACATGGTCTATAGTGTCAGTCCCCACTAGGTTGACTACGTCACACATAGCCTAAGTATCATTTTTTCGTCCTACGGATTCTAGTTACTGCACATATTTCCAAGAGTACCTTACTCTAAACATGTAATGCTTTGGCCAAAGACTTTAGTAACAATTCGACGAGAGGCCATGGATATACATCTCCTCACAAGGAGTGGTGAATCCTTTATAGGCTATTCAAACACCTTCGATCACTTTGACTTATACCCAATCATCCCGGGTCCACATCTCCTCAGAGATGTTTGCTTAAGATGTCAAAGCATAAGTCTTCATGATCAAGATGACTTGAATACCACAAGTCAAAGGAACATCGCACTTAAGCTGCAGTAAGAACTTCATTGACATATCTATATATGCAGAGAACCATATGAAGTCTTACGGCTGGTCACTCCAATGAACTAGTTACCATAACTAGCATCCACGATTAACTCCGGACATCACAATGTCTCCAGCCAGTGAGAATCAGCTGCTTAAGGAGTATACCTCGTTCTAGTCTCGACAGAATCGATGGTGTCCAAATCCATCAATTCACCGACTAGGGATAATTCTGATACATCACAATTACACATGTAGAGATACTCACTAGTTGTGATCCAATCACAAATTCTCTCATGCTTTGAATCGTATCATGGACATTCAGTAAATGAGTTTAAGATCTAATCAAATATATGAAAATATGTATACTCAAATAGTGAATCTTCATTTGGTATATAAATGGTTCAAACATAAGGCGATTGCCTTAGGACATCTCTCATATATTACTAACAAACTCCCACTTGGCCTAATGTCAATCGCTATGATATCCAATACCATAAGCTCTAACATGACCCTCAAACTTACTTTGAGGTAATGCCTTAGTCAAAGGATCCGCTAAGTTCCTTTCATTGGGGATTTTCTCGATTTGTATTTCCTTCCTACTAATGATCTCTCTGATCAGATGATAGTGGCGAAGCACGTGTTTGGATCATTGATGAGACCTTGGCTCTTTCGCCTGTGCAATTGCTCCATTGTTGTCGCAGTAGACCGCTATTGCTTCAACAATGGCTAGAACCACACCAAGTTCATAAATGAACTTCTTGATCCAAACTGCTTCCTTTGCTGCTTCCGAAGCTGCAATGTATCCTGCATCAGTGGTAGAATCCGCTACAGTGTCTTGTTGTGAACTTTTCCAACTCACTGCGCCCCCATTCAAGGTGAACACATACCCAGACTGAGACTTGGAATCATCCTTGTCCATCTGGAAGCTGGCATCTGTATACCCGCGCATCACCATGTCCCCTTCTCCATATATTAGGAACACATCCTCAGTTCTTCTCAAGTACTTAAGGATCGTCTTAACAGCCGCCCAATGATCCATTCCTGGATCAGACTGGTATCTACTCGTGACACTCAGAGCATACGATACATCAGGTCTCGTACATAACATAGCATACATGATAGATCCTATTGCGGATGCATAGGGAATCTTACTCATGCAAATCCTCTCGTCTTCTGTGCATGGACACATAGAATTCGAAAGTTATATCCCATGCCTGATGGGTAGGAAACCTTTCTTGGATTTCGACATGCTAAACCTCTTTAGCACTCGGTCTATATATGTAGACTGCGAAAGACCAAGCAACTATTTTAATCTATCTCTATAGATCTTAATCCCGAGGATGTAGGTTGCTTCTCCCAGGTCTTTAATGGAGAATGTCTTGGATAACCAAATCTTAACTGACTGTAAGACTGAAACATCATTTCCTATAAGTAATATGTCATCAACATACAATACTAGGAACACGACTGCACTCCCACTAACCTTCTTGTACACACAAGGTTCGTCTAGATTTTGCGAGAAATCAAACTTTTTGATTTACTCATCAAAATGGATATTCCAGCTCCTGGATGCTTGCTTCAATCCATATATGGACCGTCGCAATTTGCATACCTTGGTTTTATCAACCGATATGAAACCATCAGGCTGTATCATAAATACATCCTCGAGCAGGTTTCCATTAAGGAAAGCTGTTTTCACATCCATCTGCCATATCTCATAATCATAATGAGCCGCTATGGCCAGGAGCATCCGAATGGATTTAAGCATAGCTACAGGCGAATAGGTTTCGTCATAATCAACACCTTGTTTTTGACGATATCCTTTCGCCACCACTCTAGCCTTATAGGTAATCACATTACCATCCATGTCGGTTTTCTTCTTGAAAACCCACTTGCACCCTATAGGCTTTATGCCTTCAAGTGGGTCAACCAAGTTCCAAACTTGATTTTCATACATGGAATCCATTTCTGACTTTATGGCTTCAAGTCACTTATCCCTTTCTGAACTTCTTCATAACTTGTAGGCTCCTCATCATCAATGAGTAGCACGTCGTTAGATTCAATTACGAGAAATCCATCTCTCAGGAATATTGCATGTTCTACCAGATCTACGAATATGTGGTGTCTTAATAGGTCTAGCCGATGGCTCATCACTATGAGTGATTGACTGTTGTGCTTCACCAGGTATCTCATCAATGTCTATTTGAGTCTCTCGAGCCTCTTCAAGCTCGACGACACTCCCACTGTTTTCTTGCAAGAGAAACTCTTTCTCTAGAAACACAGTATGCCTTGAAACAAACACCTTTTGTTCCACAGGATGATAGAATTGGTAACCCCTTGTTTCCTTAGGGTATCCAATAAATAGACATTTATTAGACTTAGCATCCAATTTGTCTGATACAGTCTGCTTCACATAAGCAGGACAACCCCATATCTTCAAGTAAGATACATGAGGTTTCTTACTATTCCATATCTCATATGGAGTAGTAGAGACCACCTTGGTTGGCATTTTGTTTAACAAGTAAACAGCTGTCTGAAGTGTATAGCCCCAAAAGGGCTTGGGAAGATTCACATGATTCATCATTGACCTGACCATGTCCAACAAGGTCCGATTACGCCTCTCAGATACACCATTATGCTGTGGTGTATTTGGCGGAGTCCATTGAGACAATATACCTTAGATAATCTAGAAACTCTTGACTTAAGTATTCACCACCTCGATCCGATCGAAGTATTTTAATACTCTTGTAATGTTATTTCTCTACTTCATTTCTGAATTCTTTGAACCTTTCAAAGACTTTAGACTTGTGTTTCATCAAGAACACATACCCAAATCGTGAGTGATCATCGGTGAAGGAAATGAAGTAGCTATAGCCTCCTAAAGCTTGAGTTGACATAGGTCCGCATACATCAATATGTATTAGACCAAGCAACTCTCCCACCGGTTCACCTTTCCCTGAAAAAGGTAACTTAGTCATCTTGCCTTTTAAGCATGATTCACATGTATCACATGAATCTAATTCAAACGATTCCAGAATTCCACATCAGTATAATTCGAACATGCGTTTCTTGCTTACATAGCCAAGACAACAATGTCACATGTAGGAGGCTAATTGATTATCTTTTTTAGCACACTTGTTGCTCGCTTCGATATTGAAAATGTCACTAGATACGTCCAATGTATAAATACCATTGCTCAAAGTTCCAGTCCCATAAAGAATGCCATTCAAAGTTATGTAACAACAATTGTTACTAAAAGTCAAATGGTACCCATTTCTATTTAAACAAGAAATAGAAATGATATTCTTTATCAACGAAGGAACATAAAAGCAATTGTCCAATTCTAAGACAAGTCCTGTAGGGAGTTTCAACAAATACGTTCCGATGGCGAGTGCAGCAACCTTAATTTGTTCCATTCCCAACACATAAATTTGACTCTCCCTTGACGAGTCTTCTTCTATTCCTTAGCCCATGTATGTCATTACATATATGTGAGCCACACCTAGTATCCAATACCCAAGTGTTTGAGGAAATAGAATGACAATCAATAACGAAGATATCTGAAGAAGATGGGGCATCTGATGCCTTATTCTTCTTCACTGACTCAGGATAAATCTTGCAATTTCTTCGCCAATGGCCCTCCTTGCCACAATGATGGCAAGTTCCCTTTTGAGTTGGTTATGCCTTTTTAGCCTTTTTCTTCTTCCCTTTATGTTGTTCCTTTGACTTCCTCTTAGAACATTTCTTCGAGGAATCAACTAATAGCACCGTCCCCTGCTCATGCTTCTCAGAAGGCTCCACAGTCTTCTGCATGTTGAGCAGTACCACAGATGAACCTTCTTGCATCTGAGAGGTAAAGAGGAGTTTGGAGACTTCGAACCTTTCGAATCTCACTTGCTCATCAAACAACTCATAAAGATGAAAGACTATGGTATGAGCATCCATATGCTCATGCTGCTTTCGCAGCTCGGGTACCATCACGGCTTGCATGATGCAACTCACTAGTTCAGAATCACTCACATATTTCTGATAGGCCAACAATTGGTCCAGAGTTGCATCATCACTAGGATGGGCGGGAAGAGGCTCTTCGAGGACATATGCAAGCTTTTCTACCTTGAGAACAATTCTCAAGTTTCTAAGACAGTCCAAGAAGTTTAGCCCAGTCATTTATTTGAATTCAAAATAGAGTGCAAATTCAAAGACATCATGATCAAGCGATTAATCTAGAAATACAAAATCAAGCATATATGAGAAAGATGATTTAAAATGCATCAACATATATTTATAAATCCCATTCATTTTTCCGAATTTCAAAAACCCCAAAATCACTTCGGGAGATCGTAGGTCCATCTCCGAATGGGCTGATATCCATCATAGATATGAACAACCTTGGAGAGAGTCCAATAAGCCATTCATAGCTACGATGGTAGGTATCAAATATACCGATTGCATATCACATATATGCAACTATCACAATGTGCTATCAACTAATTGAATGTTCACACATACATCGGGTTGTTAACTCATTAACAAGTATGCATCATATGCATAGCACCCAACTTCACCTCCTTTCACATCGACCTTGGAGAGAGTCCAACAAGTCGATGCTCTAGGTTAAAGCCAACCCATTAATCAAGACATAGTTTTAATATGGTTAGAGTACATTCAACCAATTAGCCCAGCTTGGAGAGAGTCCAACAACCAAAGCTAACGATTGACCTCTGACTCTTACCATATTAGTATTAAACTATTCCATGGTTTGAACATGTTCGGGTTCGAGCCGGGCTTGGAGAGGGTCCAACAACCCAAACAAGAAACGGAACTCTAGTTCTAACTATATTAATGGAAGGTGTAGGCTTTAATATTGAGTAAGAGTTTTTATGTCTCATCCTCTTTGCATGCAAATAACTATTATCTACATGGCATGACATACATCTACATGTCACGACACGCATGACATAATGATATGCATCTAATGCAATTACATGACATACAATTATGACATGTACAAAATTTCCTTATATGTCATAACTATTTATGGAAATAATATATGTTTGAGATTTGATTCTCCAAATCAAATCATGATTAAATTAGGAAAAAAATTTCCAAATCTAATCACATATTTTATTTGTGGAAAGTGTTGATTAAAGAAAGTCAATTTTTAATTTAGGAAACAAATTTCCTAAATTGTCAAAACTATTTATGGAAATAAAATATATTTAAGATTTGATTCCCAAATCAAATCATGATTAAATTAGGAAATAAATTTCCAAACCTAATCAAATATTTTATTTATGGAAAATATTAATTTCCATAAATACTTCTAACTTTCCAAAAGTAGAAGATTTCCATAAATACTTTTAGACTTTCCAAAATTAAAAATTTTCATAAATACTTCTAACTTTCAAAAAGTAGAAAATTTCCATAAATACAATTACGACTATCTCAAAATAATTATACGATTATGTCGAAATACAACCTGGGCTCTGATACCACTGTTGGGTTTTCGGCATTGCGGCGAGTGTATGTTCGAACATGTTTCGTAAATATGTGCACAGTGGAAGAAATAAAAAGCAATAAATCTAATTTATTATATCACACACACCACATGCATGCATAGTACAACATGTGTAGACATAACCGTAAATTTAAATTTTGCAATAAAAGGAAATTATACTACGTATACCTGACGTATCACGTGTAGCGGGAAAGACATCAACTGGAGTGACCCTCGCTAGAATTGCCTCGATCCGTATCCACGCCGAGTATCTTCGGGATGACTTCGCAAAGTCATGAGCCTCGTCTTCATACGAGTCACTAGCCTCGTGTCGAAGACGATGTGATCGAGAGAAGATCACAATCCGAATCAAAATTCATATTCAAAACTGAGTCCCCAAAACTCGCTTCTTCGGAGAGGTATTTGTTGGATCGAAGCGGATCGCTAGAGGGGGGGGGTGAATAATGATAAAACCTTTTTTTGTTCGTTCGTTAAAACCCGTGTAGATAATTAATTACAGCGGAAAGATAAGCAATAAATAAAGGAGACAAATATTTTTACTTGGTTCGTAGCCTTCGGCTACTACTCCAAGGCCCTAGTGGTCCTTGACCACGTACGGAGGGCAAAACACTAAAGAACTCCTCCTCGTTAGAGGTAGGAGTTAATCGTTACAAATAAAAGCAAAAAGCTTGAGGTAGAGGGACACTCCCCCTCTCCTCGTTATGATAAAAGCTCCGAGATTTGAAAGTAATGAACTGAAATAAACAACTTAAACCGACGAAATAAAAAGAAAACAATTAAACCTAGATGTCGGAGAAGAAGCAATTCGTTGTCGGAAAGTTATAGCTTGGCGGAGGCTTTTGGAAGCTTAGAATTGATGAAGAAACCCTAGGATTGGCCCTCCTTTTATAGCCTTTGAGCCCCTTTTCGAGAGGAACTTCACCCAATAGAGTTTTGGCACATGGCTCCTTGAAAAATGGTGATAAGGCTTGACTCCTCGAGGCTGATCCTTGACCATCAGTCGACTGATGATGGCAGTCGATTGATGACCATCATCGATCGATGGCGGATCGGTCGAATCTTCGACCTCGCAATGATCGGCCCGACCAAAGTTAGCTTAACAAAAACATTAATTCGACGGCCTCCGACCGTCCGATCTCGACCTAGACCACCTATAGGATGTCTTTGGTCGGATCTATGCCTAAGATCATCCCCGTAAAGAGGATACGACCTCACTTACTCTCGCACACACACGAGCTTACCTCGATACATACTGTGTTGCTTTCGCTTTCGGCCTTCGACTCGATTCCTTCGGCTCCCTCCGAAGTCACTCGAGTGTCGCCCGACCACCGCGGCTTCCTCCGGGTGTCGCTAGCCTTCAGCTCTAGCTATAGCAATTTTCTGCACACTCGATTCAGCTCGTGAGATAACGACATAAGCTTAACTTTATATCGTTTGATATAATCAAAACTCAGGTTCGACTTAGGTGCCTACTGCACCAACAATCTCCCCCTTTTTGATTTATGGCAAACCCACATACAAAGTTAAAAACATAGCATGCATGAAGAATAATAATGTGCATAAAATATCATGCATGAAAAATAATAATGTGCATGAAAAACAAAAATAAAGATTAAGTTGGAGTAGTAAGGATTTTCTTCAAGTACTCCCCCTTGAGGAAACCTCCCCCTTGACCGAGGGTGAGTCTTGAAAGAAGACCTTAGTCCTCCCCCTTGAAGATTTCTATTTAGGAAGAGTTTAAGTAATTAACATTACTTAAAGTTGGCCTTAGTAAAACATTTAAGTTAAGAGGACTTCTTAACTTGGCCCTTTCTCCCTCTTTCTTAAGTAAAGCATTAGCATTTGGCCATAGTGTTTAAAAAATAAGTTTAAGTTAAGAATTCTCTTAACTTGGCCTTTACTTCCTTTTAAGTAAATTTTTAAAACTTAAAGTTAAGTAAACATTTACTTAACTTTTGGCCATGAAAATTTTTGATCCCTTAACTTTGGCAAATTTTTGATCCCTTAACCTTTTTCTCCCCCTTTTGCCATATATCAAAAAGAGTGGGGTGTGTGAAAAACAAATATAGATATTAATTTTAAAGTCCAAGCATGTTCCATATTATTTTGAAAATAATATACTGAAAATAAGTTCATCTATAAAATGTTTGACTCATATTTAGCTTGATTGATATGAAAGATCAACCAGTCCTGGTCAGAGTCGGTTAGTATGTATGATTATACTCCGTGGTTCATGGCGATGCACTAGCTCTACATCTGGAACCAGGAGTAAGGTCCTAACATCTCACGCCCATCTACGTGGCTAAGTACACAAACACATTAGTCCTATATGTTGTGAGATGTACTGGCTCCTTAAATCTATAGTTGCATGATATCTAAGGTATGTCCTATGCTAGTTCCATGAAATGAAAAGTAAGAAATAGTAGTACGAAAATATAATTTGTAAGTTCCTATTCTACTATGCACATGCCCAATTTTCATCTTAATAGACTGAATTCGACTTCGGGTAGGGGTTTAGTAAATAGGTCTGCCAAGTTAGACTTCGATTCGACGTATTCGAGTTGTATGGCTCCGTTGGCCACATGTTCTCGAATGAAATGGTGTTTGACCTCTATATGTTTGGTCCTAGAGTGACATATCAGATTTTTAGTAAGGTTAATTGAACTAATGTTATCTATATGGAGTTTTGTGTTCGTAAAGTCTAACTTAAAGTCGCGGAGAGTGTGCTTCATCCAAAGAAGCTGAGTGACACACTCACCCATTGCGATGTATTCGGCTTCGGTGGTAGATAAGGCAACACAGTGTTGCTTTCTACTGCACCAACTCACTAGACTTGAGCCAAGAAGTTGACAACAACCACTTGTACTCTTTCTATCGAGCATACTACCGGCATAGTCCGAATCAGAGTAGCCGGTTAGTTCGAACTCGATAGATCTAGGGTACCAAATACCGACATTAAGTGTACCCTTTAGATATCTAAGGATACGCTTGACTAGAGTTAGGTGAGACTCCTTGGCACAGGTTTGGAACCTTGCGCACATACTTACTGCAAATAGGATATCAAGTCGGCTCGTAGTTAAGTAAAGGAGACTCCCTATTATGCTCCTATAGTATTTTAAATCAATTGAGTTTCCGATTAAATCTTCTTCTATATTCACATTAGTTGTCATGGGGTATTAATAATTTTAGCGTCTTGCATTCCAAAGCGTTTGATTAATTCCCTAGTATATTTGCGTTGATGTAGGTATATTCCATCTTTAGTTTGTTTAATTTGTAGACCTAAGAAGAAACTTAACTCGCCTACTAAATTCATTTCAAATTCACTTTCCATAAGTGAAATGAACTCATTTAGTAGGATTGAGTTGGTGGTTCCGAAAATAATATCATCTACGTAGATTTGGGCTATGAATATGTCTTTACCTAAGGTTTTTACGAAAAGGGTTGGGTCAACTACACCTTGATTAAATCCTTTAGACTTAAGATAAATCGAAAGTCTCTCATACCAAGCTCGAGGAGCTTATTTAAGTTCATAGAGAGCTTTCTTTAACCTAAGGACATGGTCGGGTTTGTCTAAACTTTCGAAACCGGGGGGTTGACTAACATAAACCTCTTCTTTAATGTATCCATTCAAGAACGCAGATTTCACATCCATTTGAAACAATTTAAATCCTCGATGTGCAGCATATGCTAATAGCATTCGAATGGACTCTAATCTAGCTACTGGGGCATAGGTCTCGTCGTAATCTAAACCTTCAACTTGACTAAACCCTTTAGCGACTAGTCTAGCTTTATTTCTAACTACTTCACCTTTATCATCAAGTTTATTTCTAAACACCCACCTTGTTCCAATGATTGTTTTATCTTTAGGTGGTTGTACTAATTCCCATACTTCGTTCCTAGTGAATTGAGCCAGCTCTTCTTGCATTGCAATAATCCAATCGGGATCAAGAAGAGCTTGGTCAATAGTTTTGGGTTCAATTTTAGAAATCAAGGAGATTTGACTAAGGTTTCTATATGAGGCTCTAGTTCGAACTCCTAGACTTGGATCACCTATCACTTGGTCGATAGGAAGATTCGTTTGAGTCCTAGTTGGATTTGGGTTTGAGTCTACAACTTGATCCATAGGATGACTCGTTTGAGTTCTAGTTTGGTTGGAGTCATCTATCACTTGGTCAATAGAGTGACTTGGTTGACTTAGGTTAGGATTAACACTAGACCTGATCTCCGGATCAGAGTTGGAATTGGGGTTGCTGGGGGATTTGTAGGTTTGTGTCCTTCATCAAATACTACATTGATAGTTTCTTCGACTCTAAGGGTGTCATGATTATATACTCTATACGCTCTACTTGTAGTCGAGTATCCTAGAAAGATTCCGGTCGAGGTTTTGGATGTAAATTTCCCTAGGTAATCCTTAGTGTTTAGGATATGTACCTTACACCCAAATACCCTAAAGTACTTGATGTTAGGTATTTTATCGTGATAAATCTCGTATGAGGTCTTAAGGTGCCTCTTTACCATAAGGATCCTATTTTGGACATAGCATGTCGTACTCATGGCTTCTGCCCAAAACCTATCGGGTAGGTTATACTCATTTAACATTGTCCTAGCGGCTTCTTGTAGGGTTCTATTCTTGTGTTCTACTAGGCCATTCTGTTGTGGGGTTCTAGGACAAGAGAACTCATGGTGGTATCCATTTAGGTTACAGAATTCTGTAAACCTATTGTTCTCGAATTCACCACCATGATCAGTCGTAAGTCTTTTGATTTTAATGCTTTGTTGATTTTATATTAATTTAAATAGGTTGATTAATTGATCTAGGGTGCCACTTTTGTGTTTGATGAACCTAACCCAAGTAAATATAGAGTAGTCATCAATTATGACTAAACAGAATTTACTTCCATTAAGTGACTTAGCCCCGTGTGAATCAAATAGATCCATGTGTAGGAGCTCAAGAACACTTTTGGTTCGTTCTTGATTAGTTAGTTGATGTTGTGTCCTAGATTGTTTACCTTGTTGACAAGCATTATATATTTTATTATTCAAATTATTGAGGTTAGGCAAACCTCTGACTAAGTCACTCTGACTCATCTTGTGGATGAGTCTTGGGTGTGAGTGACCGAGTCGTCGGTGCCACAACCATGATTCCTCTTGCCGTGTCATAAGACACTTAGTTGAGGAGTTAGTTAAGTTAATAGTGTAAATATTGTTATTTCTAGTTCCCTTAAGAATTGTTTTAGAAGTTTCATTTGTATTAATTACGCATTCATTTTCTAGAAATATGACCTTATAGTTATTATCATACAATTGGCTTACACTAAGTAAATTATATTGAAAATTTTCTACTAATAAAACATTTTGAATAACAAAATTTGAGTTGAGCTCAATATCACCTGATCCGATGATTTTGAGCTTGCCGTTATTTTCGAAGGCTACCGATCCTTGTAGTTTGAATCGAAGCTTCGAAAACTTGAGTTGATCCCCGGTCATGTGTCGGGAGCAACCACTGTCCAACATCCATTGATCCTACACGCAAGGTAGTTGGATCGGATATTAGATTTATTAAAGATTGGTTGAAGATTATTAACCTAAATCATCTCACCCATGTCTACATGATCAAACATGTTAACCCTATATGTTATTGTGAGATGACTTCCAATTTTACTTGATTTAAATTTAATGACTTAAACACTTGTCAACCTTGCGTTAGATTAGGATTTGACCTTAGGCTTATCAAGTCACCTTTTCAAGATCATGGCTTCCAGGTCGTGGCGAGACACAGAGGCCTTCTTTTATCGGAACAATGACCACTTCCTTAGACAAAGCCATTTTCAAGAAAATAGAGACTTGACTTACCTAAGACCACTTTCTGGTCTAACTAACTAGTCTAGGATACGGCGAGGTAGCTTCAGCTAGTTCCGCTCGGTCAAGTGTACCGAACTAGATACGCCTTATTTAGCTCGAATACTCAAGACTCCGCTTTCCTAGTGTACTATCATCTCACCGTGTCCTGGTACTATGTTATCAAGTATTGACGAGTTATAGTCCTATCTAGCCATTCTAAAAAAAAAATCAAACAAAATAAAGAACCTAAGCATGCAATTTCTAAGTTAAAATACAAACAAGTTTTGTACTGGCTCCCCCTGGACCGTTGATTCGGTTCAGTCTCTCCACATAGTGGATTTGGTCCTTGGGAACCTAATACTGGTTCGATCCTAAATTTAAAATCAAGGCAATCTTAGGGACCCATGCTTGGACACATTTTTTATGTCGACTTACAATTGACATATACGATTTATTGGTCGTATTTGAGCTAAACCCTAGACCGACCTTGTTGTACACGGCCCTTTGCGATCCAAGTAAGAGGTCAAGTCCTTTGGATCCCAAAGTAAACCTTTCCAACGTGTTCCTAAGATCTTCGACTTGACTCTTCAAGAGTGAGTTCTCAACTTCGAGCTTTTCAACCCGAGTTGAGTCCTCCTCTTGAACTCGACTAGTCGAAGAGGTTAAAGAGACCTCGTGCTTCAGGAGTTTAACTTCCTCAACTAGGGTCTCGACCATGGACTCGGACTTAGCTAACTTTCTAGTTAAAAACTTAATTGCACTATAAAGTGTACTTATCAGAGACCGACTTACTTGAGTGTATCTTTTGAACCGGATGCATATCCGTGGCTTGTCTTGAATAGTGCTTCGCAGTCTGACTCGTCTTCGGTTTCTAATTCAAGTTCCGGTTCTGACTCCATCTCTGATTCCACCGGTTTAGCCATCAGAACACGATCATTATCTTCTTCCTCGGATGCTTCTTCCCAAGTAGCGTTGAGTGCCTTTTTGTGTTTTGGTGCTTTGCTCTTGAGTTTTGGCCATTCGGACTTGATATGTCCAAACCTGTTGCATTCATAACATCTAATATTTGAACTTTTAGGCTTACCTTCGTTGAGTCGAGTGATGGTTCATTTTTGGCCCTTGACTATCCTTCGAACTAGGTTAACTAGTTTGGCCTCCATTTCCGAGTCGACCTCCGAATCGGACTCATCCTCTTCTTCCTTCGGGGGTGGTTTGCTTGCGGTTTTCTTCCTTGAACCTACAAAAAGTGCTATACCCTTCTCGGGTTCTGAGTTAGACTGCTCATGAAGTTCAAAATCAGAAAATAGTTCATCTAACCTAAGTTTCGAAAGATCCTTGGAGACCTTGTAGGCATCGACCATGGATGCCCACAAGGTAGTCCTCGGAAAGGAGTTTAGGACATACCTTATAAGGTCACGGTTTTCGACCTTTTGCCCGATCGCGTGTAGATTGTTGACTATGTCTTGGACGCGGGCGTGAAGTTGCGTTGCGGACTCGTGTTCCTGCATTTTTAGATTATATAGTTTATTAAATAAAAGATCACGCTTACATACCTTGGCTTCATCGATCCCTTCGTGTAGCTCCACTAGCTTTGTCCAAAGGTCCTTTGCGCTTATGATGGGGCCAACGCGATTTAGCTCCTCCTTGGACAAGCCGCATTGAAGAATTTGAGTTGCCTTGGCATCGACTTCGACTTGTCGTTTTGTCGCAATGGTCCATTGGTCATAACCCAAGGATTCACCCACTTCGTTAGTTGGAAGTGTGAAACCCGTTTGGATTATGATCCACATCTCGATTTGGGTTTTGACAAAGCATTCCATCCGACCTTTTCAGTAATGAAAATCATCTCCGTTGTAAAACGGAGGTCGGACGGTGCTAAAACCCTCAAGATGGGCCATTTGGAAGGGAAACCTTGCACAAAAAATACCAAAAAAAAAACACGAAAAAGGTTCCAAGACTTCGCCTTGGATTAGTAATGTAGGAAATGAAAAGAAACAAAAGGAATAAACGAGAAATAACCAACTAAAATAAAAGATGAGCACTTACAACCTTCGATGTCCCAGAAATGGTACTAAACGATGGTTTTTGGGGATGAAGACAGCTTGTTACGAGAGTTTAACCTCATATGGAGTGTAGATCTCTCCGAGAGCTTTGTTTTGGTAGGTAGCCCGTTTCGTGGGTCAACTTGTATGAAAAGTTATGCCCATTTTACCGTCAGCTACTCCAAAAGCGAATACTTGCAAAACAAAATCAAACGAAGAGTACCAAGACTTCGTCTTGGATTAGTAGTGCGGGAGAAAAATTTAAACGAATGAAAAACAAAACTATAAAAAATGGTAGATTTGTGGTTTCACCAAATCTAAGCGCCCTCGGCTCTGATACCAATTGTTGGATCAAAGCGGATCGCTAGAGGGGGGGTGAATAGCGATAAAACCTTTTTTTTGTTCGTTCGTTAAAACCCGAGTAGATAATTAATTGCAGCGGAAAGATAAGCAATAAATAAAGGAGACAAATATTTTTACTTGGTTCGTAGCCTTCGGCTACTACTCCAAGGCCCTAGTGGTCCTTGACCACGCACGGAGGGCAAAACACTAAAGAACTCCTCGTTAGAGGTAGGAGTTAATCATTACAAATAAAAGCAAAAAGCTTGAGGTAGAGGGACACTCCCCCTCTCCTCGTTACGATAAAAGCTCCGAGATTTGAAAGTAATGAACTGAAATAAACAACTTAAACCGACGTAATAAAAAGAAAACAATTAAACCTAGACGTCGAAGAAGAAGTAAATCGTTGTCGGAAAGTTGTAGCTTGGCGGAGGCTTTTGGAAGCTTAGAATTGATGAAGAAACCCTAAGATTGACCCTCCTTTTATAGCCTTTGAGCCCCTTTTCGAGAGGAACTTCACCCAATAGAGTTTTGGCACATGGCTCCTTGAAAAATGGTGATAAGGCTTGACTCCTCGAGGATGATCCTTGACCATTAGTCGACTGATGGCCATCATCAGTCGAATGATGGCGATCGACCGAATCGACCTCAGCAATGATCGTTGTTGGCAATGAGTCCTCCAAGCCGGGCAATGATCGATGCTAGCTGCAAGGCAAAGTTAGCTTAACAAAAACATTAATTCGACGACCTCCGATCGTCCGATCTCGACCTAGACCACCTATAGGATGTCTTTGGTCGGATCTATGCCTAAGATCATCCCCGTAAAGAGGTTACGACCTCACTTACTCTCGCACACACACGAGCTTACCTCGATACTTACTGTGTTGCTTTCGCTTTTGGCCTTCCACTCGATTCCTTTGGCTCCCTCCGAAGTCACTCGAGTGTCGCCCGACCACCGCGGCTTCCTCCGGGTGTCGCTAGCCTTCAGCTCCAGCTATAGCAATTTTCTGCACACTCGATTCAGCTCGTGAGATAACGACATGAGCTTAACTTTGTATCGTTTTCTATAATCAAAACTCAGGTTCGACATAGGTGCCTACTGCACCAATAATATTCGTCAACCATTTGATGAATTCTTCATCCTCCGCCTATGAGGATTATCGGAGATCGAATCCCCTACAAGGTAGCCGCTGTCGGAGCTCCAAACGTTATCCAAACGACTCTCCGACAAGAAGAAAACATGCTATCCAGAAAATTGGACAGCTTTGGTGGAGAACTTGCGCCGACCAAATAAGGAAAGCTAGATGCTCACCTTATCATCGGAGCCAAGGAAGATCACCGGAGGGTCGCCAGCAGGAGCTTGGACACCGACAACAATTTGGACGGCGAAACAAGGGCTGGGCGGCGGCAAGAGGTTGGGTGCCGACTAGAAGAGGAGAAGAGAGGGAGGGGCGGCACAAATAGGGTTTGGGTGCCGACCACTAGAGGAGAAGAGGGAGGGGGCGACAACTTTGGATTAGGGCTTCATTAAGCCCTTGAGCCCTATTTTATAGAGAACAAATTCTCCTAATGGTTATTGGTTCATAACCAAAACCCGTTAACCCGCTACATTAATTTAAGTTAAAATAAACCAAACCGATTTGGTCTATTTTAAGTTAAAACGAACCGAACCAACTTTGGTTCATTCGTTTAAAACAAACCAAACCCCTTTGGTTTATTCTCCACCATTGGATTAGAACCAAACCAATTTGGTTCATCCATCATGTCTTCATAAGACACGGCCCATCCACGCTTCCATTACGACTGAAACAATTTCATGCTCGATCCTTGTTTGGTCCAACCAAATCTAGTTTCTCTCGATCTGAGAATATCATTCTCAAGCTCGTTTTAAATCCTTTGGATTACACTCATTGTGCGTGTGACCAAATAGGTTCTCGGTTTATGTTGGCCATCTATAATTAACCATTAATTATAGAATGATCATGAGTGGCACGTAGTAGTACATCATGATCCCCAATTAACCGAAAAGATCAACGGTTGATCCAGAACTATTTCTGAAACCCTTCAGCAGCTACAATGAATCGTGCCCCATTCCTTTCACTCATCTTATAACCACTTTGTTCAGGACATGGTCTATAGTGTCAGTCCCCACTAGGTTGACTACGTCACTAGGTTCAGGACATGATGCTCAATCTCAAAGAGCTTTTCGGACACCAGAATCGGGCTGCAAGGCAGGAAGCCATAAGGAACTTGATGACGACCACCATGATCGAGGGAACACCCGTGAGGGATCATGTTCTCAAGATGATGACTCATTTTAATGAGATGGAAGTCCTCAGAACTGAGATCGATTGGAAAACCCAGGTCGATATCATCCTCCAGTCTCTACCGAGGAGTTTTAAGCAGTTCCGCCTGAACTGCTACATGAACAAGAGGTTGTATTCGTTGGCGGAGCTTCTGATATAACTCCAGGCGGCAGAGGGGCTTTTTTGTCAGTGTGTTCAGGCACAGACCATGGTTGCCCAAAATGTTTCTTCTTCTAAGCCGAAAGGAAAGAAGAAGAAGAAACAAGTTGGGGCAAAGGTGGCGGGAGGAACTCAGGGAGGAGTGAAGAAGCCTAAAGGCAAGTGCTTCACTTGCAAGCAGACTGGACACTGGAAGAAGGACTGCCCCAACTGGAAGCAGAACAAAGGTATATCTTTTGATCTAGTCGTTGAAACATGTTTAGCGGTGTTTTCTACCGGCACCTGGTGTGTAGATACGGGAGCCACTGATAATGTCTGCAATACTTTGTAGGGGTTCCAGGAAACCAGATGACTAACTGAGGGAGAGATTACCATTTACTTGGGCGATGCCATGAAGGTGGCGGTTGTTGCAGTGAGAGACGTTTATTTATCTTTTGAGAAGAATAAAGTTTTGGTTCTTAAAAATTGCCTTTATGTACCTTTATTTAGAAAGAATTTGATTTCTGTTTCTAAATTGTTTATGGATGGTTATTCTATTTCTTTTAATGACAGAGTTGTTATAAAAAGGAATAGGGAGATTATCTATTCTGGTGCATTGATAGGAAATTTATATACTCTTGAACCAAAAGCTCCCACAATGCAAATCGAAGTTAATAACTCATCTTCTAATTCCAATAAGAGAAAAGAACCTTCAAAGATGAACCAAACATATCTTTGGCATCTAAGGCTTGGTCATATTAACCTAAGCAGAATTCAAAGGTTGATAGCTGATGGACCTCTGAGTT
Organism: Wurfbainia villosa; assembly: GCA_025175895.1. Lineage (NCBI taxonomy): Eukaryota > Viridiplantae > Streptophyta > Magnoliopsida > Zingiberales > Zingiberaceae > Wurfbainia > Wurfbainia villosa. The sequence continues at coordinate 38,803,423 of CM045986.1, forward strand.
CATTAGTGGTGGAAGACTTCCCAACTTGCGAGTCTTGCTTGGAAGGTAAAATGACCAAGAGGCCTTTCAAGGCCAAGGGGTATAGAGCCAAAGATGTGTTGGAATTGGTTCATTTTGATTTGTGTGGTCCTATGTCTATCTAGGCAAGAGGTGGTTTTGAGTATTTCGTCTCTTTCATAGATGATTATTCAAGATATGGATACATTTACTTGATGCGCTGCAAGTCTGAATGCTTTGACAAGTTCAAAGAATTCAAGGCTGATGTGGAGAAATGTCAAGGTAAAAGTATCAAGACACTACGATCTGATCGTGGTGGTGAGTACCTCTTGGGATAGTTTAGGAATTACTTATTAGAGGCTGGGATTCAATCCCAATTGTCTGCACCTGGCACACCCCAGCAGAATGGTATAGCAGAGCGAAGGAATAGGACTCTTATGGAGATGGTTAGATCAATGATGAGTTATTCTGAGTTGCCAGATTTGTTCTGGGGGTATGCTCTAGATACGGCAGTGTATATTCTGAACTTGGTTCCATCTAAATCAGTGCCTTCTACTCCCACAGAATTGTGGAGTGGGCGAAAGCCTAGTCTGAGACATATTCGGATTTGGAGGAGTCTAGCACATGTGCTGAAGGTAGATGCTGGTAAGTTAGAACCTCGTACAGAAGTGCGCATGTTCATTGGCTATCTTAGAGGAATGAAAGGTCATTTGTTTTATAGTCCTAGATATCAGAGGGTGATCGTTAGCACGAATGCCAGATTTCTAGAGGAAGACTATGTGATGAATCACAAGCCCATGAGTAAGACTGTTCTGGAGGAATTGAGAGGGGAAGTCACTACTTCAGTACCACCAGTACAAGATGATATACCATAAGTCACTGTACCACATGTCACAGAGGATACACAGGTGATACCTCGTCGTAGTGGGAGGGTTGTTAGACAGCCTGATAAATTCATGTTCTTGGGAGAATCTTCTGATTTGGTCCCTGGCGAACATGAACCTGATCCCTGGACATATGACGAGGTAATCCAAGATAAAGATGCGGTATCTTGGCAAAGTGCAATGAATGCTGAGATTGAATCTATGGATTCAAATCAGGTCTGGGAGCTAGTAGAACCACCCAATGGTGTAAAAACCATTGGATGCAAGTGGATCTACAAAAAAAAGAGAGGAATAGACGGGAAGGTTGAAACCTTCAAAGCAAGGCTTGTTGCGAAGGGGTATACTCAGAAAGAGGGCATCGATTATGAGGAGACCTTTTCGCCGGGAGCCATGCTTAAGTCTATCCGGATTCTCTCATGTATTACTGCTCATATGGATTATGAGGTATGGTAGATGGATGTCAAGACATCTTTCCTTAATGGAAGTCTTGAGGAAAACATCTATATGAAGAAACCAGAGAGATTCATTGCAAAGGGCAAAGAGCATCTTGTGTGTAAGCTTAATCGGTCCATTTATAGATTAAAGTAAACTTCAAGGTCTTGGAACATCCGCTTTGATGAGGTAATCCAGTCTTATGGATTTATTCAAAGTTCGGATGAGTCTTGTGTATACAAGAGATGTGACGGAAACGTAGTGGTATTTTTTGTACTATACGTAGATGACATTTTGTTAATTGGCAACAGTGTCAAGGTGTTATCAGACGTAAGGGTATGGTTGTCCAAACAGTTTGATATGAAGGACTTGGGAGAAGTGAGACACATCCTTGGGATCAAGGTTATAAGGGATTACAGGAAAAGGATGTTGTGCTTATCTCAAGCTTCATACATAGACACCATTATGGATCGTTTTAGCATGCAGAACTCCAAGAAAGGTTTTCTACCTTTCAGGCATGGAGTTCCTTTATCTAAGGAGATGTGTCCTAGAACATCTAAGGAGATAGAGGAGATGAAGGTGGTTCCTTATGCTTCGGCAGTAGGAAGCCTCATGTATGCTATGCTATGTACGAGATCAGATATCTGCTTTCTCGTAGACATGGTCAGCAAATATCAGAGTAATCTAGGACAGGGACATTGGACTGCAGTAAGGCATATATTGAAGTACCTGAGAAGGACTTGAGATTATATGCTGGTATACCAAGCAGATCAATTACTCTCTATGGGTTACACAGATTCCGACTTCCAATCAGATAGGGATAATAGTAAGTATACCTCTGGTTTTGTGTTTACTTTGGGTGGTGGAGCCATTGTATAGAGGAGTGTCAAGAAGAAATACGTGGCAGACTCTACCATGGAAGCTGAGTATGTGGCAGCCTCTGAGGCGGCCAAAGAAGTTGTATGGCTCAGGAACTTCTTGATGGACTTGGATGTGATTCCTAGTTTGCCCATAACTATCACAATTTATTGTGATAATAGTGGTGCAGTTGCAAACTCGAAGGAACCACGAGTCCATAAGGCAAGTAAAGACATAGAGCGCAAGTACCACCTGATATGAGAAATCGTAAAGCGAGGAGAAGTTGTTGTGGCCAAGATTGCATCTGAGGATAACCTGGCAGATCCTTTCACTAAGGCCCTTCCAGCGAGAGCTTTTGATAGGCATGTGGAAGGAATGGGAATCAAATGTATGGCAGTATGAGGATAACATAGTCTTTTAGTATAAGTGGGAGATTGTTGGGATGTATACTGAAAAGTCTATCTTTTGTATGAACATCTTTATTTTTGAAATAAGAATCACATGATCATTGTTTGCATATTTATGGTTATGCATATTGTCTATTACATTACATTGAAGATAACATGGTGTGTAGTGTCACACGGGAGATCATGTTATCGGTTCCTTGTAAAGTATAAGTAAAGGCTCACAACCTAGATGGTTATGAACAAACCATTGGAAAGGTTGTAGTGTGATTTGGTATTGGTTTGTCTTGGCCATTGAATTACACTAGTATACTTTGTGTGTATTGAGCATGACCGACTTAGAGGTGATTCGATTTATTGATGACTACATAATCGAATTGGACCTCAGATATTATGTTGTACATGCTCTTAATCCCAATATAATAACGGGCACATATACTTAGTATTCATTTATTTGATTTACCAATGGGCAAGATTTATAGAGTAAATCGATAGGCTCGGTAAGTTGAGAAATGATATTATTTATATGGTGCCGTTGATTATAGGAGGAAACTGTGTCCTATATATTAGGATGATGATGTCCCCTTGAGGAGCTCATAAGGTTCATCATGTAAACCCTACAGGTGGACTTGGTCCGGCATGATGATAAAGTTGAGTGGTACTACTCATGGAGTTAGATGTGGATTAATTAATTGTCAGTAAATTAATTAATCGACGGACATTCGAGATCTTAAACACGGGGAGATATATATACAAATAATATATGGAGCCCATATTAACTTATGTGGGTTGGTGAGGTAGATCAATGATAATCCTCTAGTGGAATGAATTATCATTAATGGATCGGACTTTATGTGGGCTTGATCCATTGGGTGGCCAAGATCCAACTCCTTCTCATGGTCCCTATCGTAGCCTATTAAAACCCTCTTGAAGTCTAGATCCGATGATGGAAAATGAAACTCTAGATCCGACGGTGGAGATTAAATCTCCAGATCCAACGGTGGAGATTAAATCTTTAGATCCGACGGTGGAGATTAAATCTCTAGATCCGACGGTTGAGATTGAATCTCTAGACCCAACGGTTGAGATTAAATCTTTAGAACGACGGTAGAGATTAAAAGGAGGCTAGAGCCCAACTCTATAAATAAGGCTCCTAGGGTGGGCGGCAAGATGAATATAAGGAGAATTAGGGTTTGGGTGGCTAGGGCTTGGAGGGCAATTGGTGGCTAGGGTTTGGAGAATCCTTGGGCGGCAAGGCTTCTTCCTCTTCTCCTTGGCCAGTGCCCATCTTTCTCTTTTCAACCTTGGTCGGTGCTCATCCTCTTCTTCTCTCCATCCTTTGCTGGCGGTGACTAGGGTTAGGGTTCTTCCCTTGGAGCTCTTGGTCGGCGCCCACCCCATTCTCTTCATCCACTCCTTGTTCTCTCCTTGGCCGGTGGCAATCACCAAGCAAGGAGTCTTAGTGGTTGGTTCTTGATAGGAGAAGAGTTTTGTTTCTATACTTTCTCTTGTTTGGAGCGAGCAAGGAAGGGAAGATCGTGATCTAAGAGGCTTCATCTCTTGGAGGATCGTTGCCCACACAACGTCTAAGAGGAGGATAGGACATACGATAGAAGATCTTGAGGTAAACAAGAGGTATAAATCTTGTTTTGTTTTCCTTGTTTATTTCTTTGTATATTGTATGTATGGCATGTGGCTAAATTTACTTGGACCCCAAATACAAACGCAAAAACTGGCGATCCGTACATCGTCTATTCCGATTCCGCGACTATTCAAAGAATAGAGGTTGGTTGCTTGAACAACAAGTTTGTTCAAGTGACCACTCTAATCGAATAGCACGATGATGAAATGGTAGCTTGGGTAATCCCTAATTGTCATGGATTAATTTTTTTTTAATCCGGGGACGAAGACGGGATCGCCATGAACAAGCAACCGAGTTGAAGTGGGAAGAGAAGTTTCCCCTACCTTCACCCTCACCAACCGAAACCTCTTAGAGATCACGTCTGAACAATTACAACCACTGAGTATATTGTTATTCGAATCCCAGCTCATGTGGGATCGATAATCTTTATTACTTGACGACATCCGTGCACTTATGGGCTTTGATCGCGAGCGCGCGCTTTGAGTCCTCGACGGTATCCGTCGCAAGATTTGAGGTCGCGTCCATGCACATTAAGTTTTTGGCGTCGTTGCTGAGGACTGATCGATTCGATATCAAATCGAACAGTGGTAAATTAGATCAGACTTAGGATTAGATTATTTGCTTGATTTATTTTCTTTCTAGTTTATCTTATTTGCTTTAGTTTTATATTTTCCATATTTAGATTTAGTTTTTATTTTTAGCAGTAGTTTCCTATTTACTTATTGCATCTTAGATTTTTATTTTCTAGATTGATTTATTTTCTGCTTTTAGAATTAGATTAGCACTCTTAACTTTGTGCTTTGGTTCATCGTATGCTTAGACGATTAGGGTCGAAAGGTCTAATTCCGATCGACTTAGAAATTGAGCGAACCTTTCATCGTTGGAGAGCAGAACAGCGAAAGATAGAGGATCAAGCTGCATCCGAGGTGAACATAGGTAGTTGACCTATGCGGGACTATGCAGCTCCTAGCGCTAGAGGATTCAGGCCGAGTATAGTTGGACCATCTATTTTGGCAAATAACTTTGAGATGAAGCCGACACTTATACATTTGGTCCAACAGAACCAATTTGGGGGAGCTGCGACTGAAGACCCGAACCGGCACCTTGAGGCATTTCTTGAAATCTGCTCAATGATGAAAATGAATAGAGTCCCTACTGACATGATCCGCCTGAGCTTGTTCCCGTTTTCACTGTAGGATAAGGCTAAGGCATGGCTTTACTCCCTACCTTCTGGCAGCATCACCACATGGGAGCAGTGTGAGCAGCAGTTTCTGAATAAATACTTCCCACCAAGTAAGACTACTCACATGCGCCATCTTATCATGAGCTTTCGCCAGAAGGAGGGGGAGTCCTTATTCGAGGCTTGGGATCGCTACAAGGGGCTACTCTACCAATGCCCCCACCACGGACTGGAGAGGTGGCTGGTGATCCACATTTTCTATAATGGGATTGCTTACGCCATGAAGATGTCTCTGGATTCTGCCGCAGGAGGAGCACTGATGAATAAGACCATAGAGGAGGCGGAAGAGCTGATAGAAGAGGTGGCCCAAAACCACCATCAATGGGCTTCCGAACGTGGTCAACCCACACCTACAGCGGGACGATACAATGTCAACTCCATGGACCACCTTTCAGCAAGGATGGACGCGCTCAGAAGACGGTTTGAATCTTTGAATCCTTCATCTGCATGCATGGCCATTGATTTTGGAGAGGGAGCGACAGCGTATCGAGAGGACCACTATGGAGGGCAGGGGACCTCAGACGAGCAGATTGAGCATTATGACGCAATTGGGGACTATGACCAAAGGCCCCATAACCCATACTCTAATACCTACAATCACGAATGGAGAATCACCCGAATTTCTCCTATAAGAATAACTCGGGAAACTCCCAACCATCAGGGGGTATGGGCAGCAGCGGGGCAATGGGCAGCGACCATAGAAGTCCAGACTGGAACTGATGATGGAGGACTTCATCACTACCCAAACTAAGGCCAATGAGGAATTTCGTCGCCAACATCAGAAGTCTGAAGAATCACTTAGAGACTTGAAGGCCACCGTTGATGGTCTTGCAAGTCATACCAGGATGTTAGACATGCAAGTGGCTTAAATAGCCCAATCCGTGTCGCAACCTGTGAAGAGCTCTCCGGCGAGTCAAGGAAAAGAGGAAGGAGTGGGGCAAAGTAGCCAATTTGCCAAGGGGTATGCAGTCATGATTTCCACCCTACATGACTAAGCAGAGTTTGAAGAGAAGAGTCCAATATAGCTTGAGGACCCTGGTGAATTCGTTATTCCCTGCTCAATTTATGGGAAGAGCTTCGACGAAGCGCTATGTGACTTGGGGTCATCAATCAGTGTGATGCCCTACGCATACTATTTGAAGATGGGACTGAGCGGGCTCCAACCAGCGAATCTTGCTATTCGTATGGGGGATGATTCAGTCAAGGAGCCCGTTGGCCTGCTACCACACATGCCTATGAGGATTAAGGATTTCGTGATACCAACGGACTTCATCATACTGGACACAGGACCAAATCTCCAGAATCCCATCATTCTGGGAAGGCCTTTTCTAGCGACTGTAGGGGCGTGCATAGATGTGAAGGCACACCAGATCTCCCTAGAGGTAGACGGAGAGATCATCCTTTTCAGCCTTTCGGAGCACAGAGCTCCCTACCTCAATGACTTCACATTTAGCATAATGAAGCCGGAATTTCCAGATGAAGATCCCGAGATGGATGAATGGAGGTTCACTGAACCACCAGAGCCGAGTTGATAGTAGAGTGCCGTTGAGCTAAACGACCTTAAACAAAGCGCTTCTTGGGAGGAAACCCAAGTTTAGTTTTAGATTTCCCTTTTTGATTGCATTGCATACATTTATTTGATTTCCATCACATTTAGAGTTAGGACTAGAAAAGAACTTTGCTAGACAAAAATAAAATCCATATTAGCCTACACAACGAAGTGTATGAGAAAATTCGAATAGTTGTACATAAATGTGTGAAAAAGGGCGACACATGACCTGGCCGTGTGTTTTTCCACGGTCGTGCCCGACCAACCCGAGGCGCACATGGCCTGGCCGTGTGTTTTCACACGACTATGGGGCACGAGGTTAAAAGGGGTGAGTCGTGTGTTTTCACCCCATTTACGCAGTGTGCTTCAAAAGTTCTTGCCCTAGCCGTGTGATTTCATCTTTCCCACCATCTAGAAGCATTTTTAACCTCTAAAAAAGCCAAAAGAAGCAAGGATGAGGAGGACCAAGCACATAGCATCCTGATCCGACGCCTCGGAGCGACAAACAAGGAGAGCCGACGCCCCTTAAGCTCTGGAGGAGGGTAGGATAACTTTTAGGCTTTTTAACATTGAGCATGAGTGGACCCTTCACTAATGGAACTCATGCTTTGGCTTACCAAGTGGGGTAGAGAGAAGGACCCCTAATGGGTACAAATCTCGGATAGTTTGTACTGAGTTAACAAGGGAGCACGCTTATGACCCATCTAGGGCCAAAGTGTCGTGCCTCTAAAACCCCATCTTTTGATACCTTCACCGCATCATGGCCAGTACTATATTTGGTCGTGGGGAGAGTGACAGTGTAGTTAGAGTTAGCGAGCTGCTTTGCCTATGGGATATGCTACAAGAAAGGAGTAGCATCGATGTAGGGTCCCACTTCATCAGACACTTAGTGAAGATGGGCAAAGCAGCACGAGGAGAGATCAATGTGGGAGGCCTACTTACCCACATTTGCCATAGGATGGGGTACGATTATACAGCATTAGAGAGTATAGAGGGGAGCCCTAGGATCGACCTAGGAGTATGCATGGCCATGAAAATGATTGTGAGAGAAGGAGACTCCTTATACTTTGTAAGGAAAAATCTGACGACCCTTAGGCTCCCCGAACCAGATCGTACCACCATCGCTATACGCGCCAACTGGCGCTTGGACTTAATAGTGGAGTCCCCTCCACATGAGAGACCATCCACATCAGCGCCCATCTCTCCACCTTTATATCACTCTCCCTACAGTTCACACATGCATAGGAGCCCACCTTGTCCACGTCGACATGAGCCTACACCTGCACCACCACCTTTTTCTACTTTTGAGTAGGATGTAGGTACGTTAGTCTATGATTTCTCGGAGTTCCGTTCGTGCCTCGACGACATTTACACTGAGCAGCAGACGCAAAGGTAGCGATGGGAGGAGCAGAGCGCCTACCAGCAGTCGGAGTTCCAGGGATTTCGGGAGCATTTCCAGCGGGCTGAGGAGTTCTACGATGAGGCCCACATATACTTCCAGGAAGAGGCTATTCGTCGTCAGGATAAGGCCGTCTACCGCAGGGAGATACGGCAGCACATGCATGCCCAGCAGACGCAGTGGGCTAGGGAGGAGGAGCACCGAGCAGCCGTTGCATCCACCAACTCCCAGATCGACCACATGTATAAATGACATCAGTGGCTCAGCAGCAGGTTCTCCCAGGATCCAGAGATGCCCAAGCTCCCAGACTTTCCACCTCGTCCACCATATTAGAGGTATATTTTCATTTTAGTCTGGGGGGAGACCCCAAGGTATATTTTGTTTTGTTTCCTAGCAGTAGTTTCTTTTCTAGTATTTTCATTTATTCATGCATGAGTTATCGAGTTTCTTTCAGTGCTTAATTTTTGTTGTTTGTAAAGCTACCTCAGTAGTATTTTTGAAAGTTGCTTACATGAGTTGTTCCCATAGGTAGCTTAACTCCATTTATCTTGTGATATTTTATTTTATTCGCTCTATTGAATTTTCTAGACATACACTGGTTAGCTTTATTTTTGCACTTACACATGTCGAACATTCTGAAAGGGAGAATCTAGTACATACCTAGTTATGATTCACTTCAGTAGTTTAGTACTTTGGAATCCATAGGCGACTCTAGGTTTAGCATTTTAGTTACTAGAGATGCTCGGATTGTGTAAGTCCATTCGGAAAAATCAAAATCCCAATGAGCCAAAAAATAAAAGAGAAAAAAGAAAAAGAGAAATAAAAGAAAAAGAGAAAAAGAAATGAGAAAAAAAAGAGTAGAAAAAAAAGATTATGAGGGATAAAAAATAGTTGTGTGGGTGGAAATGGCTAGGTGTCCCTTTGAGACCGAGTTAGGTTACTGGGGAAACACTTACCAATTTCTCTCAATACCGAGTACGCCTTTGAGACTTTATGTTAGATCTAGGGAACGACTCTCGCTTTGGGCAGGTAAGTGCCTAAGAGCCGGAAACCTTAGGAAAGCTATGGGGTGACGACTTAACTCACCATGGAACGGGCATCCCCTAAGAATGGTTCCCTTAGCACGAGCATGAGGAGTTAACTTAGTGAACTTCTAGAACATATTTGTTTTTCTTTGATTGCAAATACCACCTGATAAATTTAGTTAACATGCTAATTATGGAACAATATCTTTTTAAAATTTCATAGCACTGAGGTTTGCTTGAGGACAAGAAAAGATTTAAGTTTGGGGGAAGTGATGTGAGCAAAACATATAGGATTTTAGGAGTAGTTTTCGCTCACATCTCATTGCATTTTGTGTTAGTTTCATGTATATGTTACTCTATTTTTGCATACATTTTCTATTTTCTGGTTCGGAGGTCTGCTCATTGTACTTTTGTGTGCAGGTTATCTTTATGGGTGAAAAAGACACGTTTTCGGAGCAAAAGAATGACATTTCGCAGCTAGACGCGGAGTGGGACATGGTCAGGGCATGTGGATTCACACGATCGTGTCCAATGGGTGAGATCAGCACCCCAGGGCCGCACACGGCCTAGCCATGTGGAAACACACGGCCGTGTGGTGGCCCGACATATTTGCGATACTAGGAATTTTTCTAGAATTTACAGCAGTTCGAGGCGATGTTTATATAAGGATGGCTCTGCCCAAACCCTAGGGGTGAGGCACGACAGCTAGGATGACACGTCGAAGCCCTAAAAAGCTTCGATAACTCGCAACGTGGAGGAACGCTGCCGAAGGTCCACACCTTGCAATTCAACGCCGGAGAGAAGATCACGAAAGCATTGTATATCTTTATTTATGTGTTTTATTCCTTATGTATTCAAACTTAGACATGCTTTGTGATTCTTCCTTCGTATACATGGAGTAGTACTTTCGATTCTAGGATTAGGGAGTAGCTTGTGTACATAAACAATGTTGGTTCATGTTAAATTCTGCCCATGAGTTTGATTTGACAATTGGTAGTTACTCTCTACTATATCTATGCGTGTTTGGCTTTCTTTCCGTTGTGCTTAGGCGATACGAGGGGTGGCAGCCCACGTAATCTAAAATTTATGGGATTTGATATAAGGAACCTAGGGGTAAATCTAATCTCCTGTAACTGCGGGGAGAAGAGTGTGGTGGAATCGGAAACGGTCCACCTTAGGGATTGATTTAGCATTTGTTGGTGCAATCGGCCTAGGTTAACTCGAGTTTGACTTGAGCAGTACCTTGATAGTATTTTGATGATAGACAAAACTCATGACATGGGATTGTCATGGGAAAGTCCAACATGGGGTTGGCATGGAAAATCCAAGCATGGAGCTTGGTGTGGAAGTCCAAGGGGGAAGCCTTGGCATGGGAAAGTCCAAAGCATTGCGAAGCCGTGCGCTTGGTGCTTGGCATGGGAAAGTCCAAAGCATTGCGAAGTCGTGCGCTTGGTGCTTGGCATGGGAAATCCAAAGCATTGCGAAGCCGTGCGCTTGGTGCATTTGGGAAGTCTTGAGAACTTGGAAAGTTCACTAGGCTCGGGTCCTTGAGTCGGTGAAGGATGACATTGCGAAGCCGTGCGCTTGGTGCATCCGAGGGACCGACGGACAGGGAGCGAATGGAGTGAGCCCAAAGGGAAGCATACTTCTAGGATATGAGATGCGAAGGATGGCATTGCGAAGCCATGCGCTTGGCGCATCTGAGGGACGTAGGCCGAGGGAAGAGAGCTTCGGTGGGGAACTCCATGAGGGATAAGGTGGACTTGGCCAAGTGGCTAAGACTAAGTGTCGGACGCTCAAACAACTTTGTTTTTGAGGTTTTAGCTGACATCAGTCGACTTGCATAGGTGCCAGTCGACTGCTCTAGGTCATATGGGTTCGACCAGTGTTCGACTGAACCAAGTCTGGCTGATCACCGATCACGAGGAGGGCAATGATCGTTGGGAGAATCGACCGTCGGGGATGATGACAATGATCGATGACACCGCACAGTGCACATAATGGAGTCGACCTCGCCAAGATTGATCGATGGATGATCACCGATCGATGGGTGCCATCGATCCGATGTGTGATCCGCTTGGAACTTAACCAACGTGGATCCGGCCGTGAGACAACGACCACGGACTACCGATCATGGTCACGATCAGTCGACTGATGTGCACGAGATCAGCTTGATGCAGGTTATAAATGGAGCTCAAGTGGGAGGATTTCGCCAAGACTTTTGTGAAGCTATTGGAGGGGAATTGCTGCTGCATTCCAGACCTTCAAGATCCATCTAAAGCAAGCTACAAGCAAAGGGTTCAAAGCAAGCGTTGTAAAGTGTTCTTTACGTGTATTTCATATTTGTCTTTGTATTGCTTGTATTTTATATATTACTTGTTGTAATATCTTGTGAGAGGTTTCTCCACCTCCGACGTGTAGTCGATAAGGAGTGTTGTTAGTGCCGTGCGCATAACACGAGCTCGTTGAGCTCACCCCGTGGAGTAGGAACCATTCAATTCCGAACCACGTATATGCTTGTGTATTGATTGTGCTTGTATTGTTGTTATTTCTATTGTTATTCCGCTGCGTATATTAACGACAATTGTAGACAAGCACACGAGAACGAATGAATTACGACATCCAACGAATGAGGGCTATTCACCCCCCTCTAGCCGGCCGTTTTGATCTCCCAACAAGTGGTATCAGAGCCGAGGTCGCTCTTTGAGCACTACAAGATGGCCGGCTACAACCTTCAACCACCAAAATTCGAAGGAGACTTTATATGGTGGAGAAGAAAAATAGAGGTATATCTAGAAACCGATTTTGATTTTATGCTAATCCTAGAAAACAGTTTCGAATTGCCTAGGGATGAAAGAAATAGGCAAATTGAGAAGTCAAAATGGACCCAAGACCAAATCAAAGACTTCAAGACAAATCTCAAGGTAATCAAGTTGATTAGTGATTTGTTACCTAATACTATTTGGTCTAGATTGGGTAATTTTAGGGATGCAAAGGAATTATGAGAGAAGATAATGAAATTTCAAGAAAACTTCCAACCGGCACAAGTAGAGGAAAATGCCGTGGAAGAATTGACACCCACATTCGAAGATGTGGATGATTTGGTGGAGACCTCCACCTCTAGCACTGAGGGGGAGGAAAGGGTTTCTACTCCGGAGAAAGATCAAGATGAAGCTTCTACCTCCGGAAGAAGTGAAGAGGCCTCCACCACCTCCCTAGGTAACTCAAGTGTTGTTATTTTAAATAAAAATCACATAATATGTTTTGAGTGTAGGGAGAAAGGGCACTACAAGAGTAAATGCCCTAAATTGGCTAAGGAAAAGGCATCAACACCAAAAGTCAACTCAAAGTCAAAGGATGCCGGTGTTCCCAAAATCAAGAGCAAAGAGCACATTGTGTGCTTTAAATGCAACCAACGGGGACATTACCGAAGCCAATGCCCTAGGGGGAGGAAGAAAGGGCAAGAAGGTGTGACTCATGTAGGGGGAGCTCTAAAGCTAACCCTAAGGTACATTTAAATAATGCACCTTCAATTTCTAGAATTAAAAAGCATGCTAAGAATTATTTTAGTTCTCTTGCCATTATTAATGAAAAGCATGCTAAGAGAAACAATAAGGTTTATTGCTTAGGTGCTAAGCATGTTAGTTTCTCTAAGGACAAACTTAGGACTCAAAACACTAGATCTATTTTACCTAGGGAGTCAATTAGGAGAATTGAAGAAAAATTGGGTGTTAATCCCAAGAAATCTAGGCATATGCCTAAAAAGAAAAACATTTCCCAAAAGATAAATGAAAATTAAAAATTAGGAAAATTAGAGTTAGAAAACCAAGCCTTGAGGTCAAGGCTAGAAAAATTGGAGAAGACCCTAGCAATAATATCAAATTCGGTTAAGGGGTCTAATGTACAAAAGTCAATACCTAGAAAACAAGAAATGTCTAAGGGCAAGAAGGGTTTGGGTCACAAACTTATGTCCTACCATAATGTTCCATTTAATTATGGAACCACATCTAGGTCTAGGAAAACCAAGGCTAATAGGGAAGTCATCCCTAAGTCTAGCCATGGTATGTGTTTAGTGGCTAACACCTCAAAGAAATCAAATGTAGCCACTAAGAAAGTCAATGGATGAGTCACCTCTAGAGTTGACCCAAGTAAGACCCATTTGACTAAGGCTTCGAAGCCTAAAAGGGTCATTAGGAAGGTATCTAGGGATGTTATCCCTAGGGAATACCTTGTTAACCCAAGGAGCTCCAATAGGTATTGGGTTCCTAGACGCGTGATCGATTCACGCTAGATGGGTTAGGGTGTGTCAACCCTAAGTGGATGGGTAGTTAACCTAGCCATGATGAGTTGACACATTAGGATGTGCCAATATGGTTTGAGAAGTTTTAAAATGATTTAAATTGGCACAATTAGGTCTTAGAGGTATTGGTGTGTCATTTTGGGTTTTTGACACACTAAGGAAATAATGGCATTAAGGCAAAATGTATTTAATCCCTAAAAATGGCAAATTGATTTTCACACTTAGGTATTCTATACCTTAGTATATTTTACTTGCCATGTTTTGTTTGCCTTACCATGTCATGACATCATTTTCATTTTTATCTATAAAATGTCATGATCATGTTTAGAATTATCTTTAGATGTCATGTATGCTTAGTTCTCATTAACATGTCATGACATCATGATATTGGCATATGTTTTTATCTAAATCATATTTATGCCATAATCATATCATGCATAGTTTAAAATGGAGTTAAGGACTATGCCACAACTTGAAGGGAATCAAATTAATGTTGCCTAGAAATATGCATGAGAACATAAACAAAACAAAACCCACATCTCACAAAAAATTTGACTTGTATGTGTTTTACACCTAGATATTGGTGAGATGTTTAGGAAAAAGAAAATAAAGGTTTGAAAAACCTTGGTGAAACCTATCTTTTGATAGCTATCACCATTGAATGGGATGATACAAAGAGGGCTCTTTATTGAAGCTTTTCTGAAATTTTGGACTTTGTATCAATCTCCTAATTTAATGGGTAAAATAATTTTCCGATATTTTTCACCCATAATGATTGTGATAAGTAATATACATACCAAATTTCAAGATTTATCAATTTATGTATATTTACTTCATTTCGAAATTTTGGAAAGTCAAATCGCGAATGAAGTATCGACGCCAGGAGGCCAATGATCGATGAGTGTGTCACCGACCGTTTCGATGCAATGATCAAAATACTGATTTCGGGTAAACCTTGTTGGTTAGGCCCATGTTCAGCTGTGTTTTGGTTCCCTAACCCTAGGATATGCTTGGGAGAGCATTAGAGAGGGTGGAAATCCATTGGATATGGATTAGGAGTTGGGTTGAGGGTGAGTATCAATTTTAAGGTAGATGAGAGTTCATTGTTGAACTTTGCCTTAATTTTGTTTGGTTTAATGTTCCTATTGGCTTAGGGACTCTCCAAGGACATTGTTGGTGCAATGGTCAAGGGATAGCAAGCCTCTAGGGGGAGGTATCCATCATGGGAAGATGGATGTGTATTTCCTCATGGGAGGAAAATTGGGTTGCCTCTCTTTAAGTGATATGGGATCACTAGAAAGATTGTAGGCATGTGTTCCTCCAAGGGAGAGATTGTAAGATCTCATTGGGATATGAGACATTCATACCCTTGGGGAGGACCTTTTTGATGTAATGTCAAAAAGGGGGAGAAGTTACCAAGTTACCAATTAGGGTTCGTTGGAATTCTCATTGGGATATGAGAATTGCCAATATGGGAGAATTGGTAGACTTGAGATGGTAGTTTTGTCAATCATCAAAAAGGGAGAGATTGTTGGTGCAATCAGCCCAGGTTGACTCGAGTTTGACTCGAGCAGTACCTTGATAGTATTTTGATGATAGACAAAACTCATGACATGGGATTGTCATGGGAAATTCCAACATGGGGTTGGCATGGAAAATCCAAGCATGGAGCTTGGTGTGGAAGTCCAAGGGGGAAGCCTTGGCATGGGAAAGTCCAAAGCATTGCGAAGCCGTGCGCTTGGTGCTTGGCATGGGAAAGTCCAAAGCATTGCGAAGCCGTGCGCTTGGTGCTTGGTGAGAAATGCATTGTGAAGTCATGCGCTTGGTGCATTTGGAAAGTCTTGAGAACTTGGCAGGTTCACTAGGCTCGGGTCCTTGAGTCGATGAAGGATGACATTGCGAAGCGATGTGCTTGGTGCATCTAAGGGACTGCCGGACAAGGTGCGAATGGAGTGAGCCCAAAGGGAAGCATACTTCTAGGGTATGAGACGCGAAGGATGGTGTTGCGAAGCCGTGCGCTTAGCACATCCGAGGGACGTAGGCCGAGGGAAGAGAGCTTCAGTGGGGAACTCCATGAGGGATAAGGTGGACTTGGCCAAGTGGCTAAGACTGAGTGTCAGACGCTCAAACAACTTTGTGTTTGAGGTTTTAGCCGACATCGGGCCGACCGCATAGTTGCCCGATCGATCGCTTCTAGGTCGTATGGGTTCGACTGGTTTGATTGAACCAAGTTCGGTGACGGTCGACTACACCGAGGGAGGGCAATGATCGTTGGAGAATCCGATCCGCCGAGGGATGGCAATGACTGATGACATCAGATACACGGCATAAAATGGAGTCGAGCTCGCCAAAGACTGATCGGATGATCGATCGCCGATGATGGGTGCCATCGATGATCGATGTGAGATCCATTGGAACTTAACGAACGTGGATCTGGTCATTGTGAGACAATGGCTTTGGGACCAGTCGACTGATGGTCACGATCAGTCGACTGATGTGCGCGAGATCAGCTTGATGCAGGTTATAAATGGAGCTCAAGTGGGAGGATTTCGCCAAGACTTTTGTGAAGCTATTGGAGGGGAATTGCTGCTGCATTCCAGACCTTCAAGAGCCATCTAAAGCAAGCTACAAGCAAAGGGTTCAAAGCAAGCGTTGTAAAGTGTTCTTTACGTGTATTTCGTATTTGTCTTTGTATTGCTTGTATTTTATATATTACTTGTTGTAATAGCTTGTGAGAGGTTTCTCCACCTCCGACGTGTAGTCGATAAGGAGTGTTGTTAGTGTCGTGTGTAGGGAGTTGCTTCGGAGGCTCATTGGCTCCCATGTCCCCGGATTAAAATTTTCACTAATGAAAGAACTAATCTGGATGGGATGAGTTTCCTTAGCACAACCAATTCGTCGTCGTGCTAACAACTTGAGTGATCGCTTTAACAAACTAGTTGTTCAAGCAACACAACTCTTCTAGTTTGTTAGCCGCGGAAGAGACGATGGACGGATCGCCGGTTTTTGTGTTTGTCTCCGGGGTCCATGATTATACAAAATATATACAAATGCACACTTGTATAATCAACACATAAAAAAACATGCTAAGATCAGAAAATAAAGTTGTAAAACTTTTATACCTCACGAACTTCTACCGTATGTCCTATCCTCCTTGTGGATGACGTGTGGGCGAAGATCCTCCACAAGTAGAAGCCTTCTAGATCGCATTCTTCCCTTCCTTGTTCGCTGTGAACAAAGAGAAGAACCAAACAAAACTTCTCCTTTCTAGAACCGGCAACCAAGCAAAGGAGCTCGATGTAACCGCCGGCCAAGGAATGAATGGATGAGCACCCGTCACTTGTGACAATGTTGCCGCCGGCCACCTAGAGGTTGGAGAAGCGCCGGCCACCAAGAAGATGGAGAACCGCCGGCCACCAAGGAGCAAAGGAGGAGGAAGAAGGTCGGCCAAAGCTAGGATAAGGAAGGAGTGAGCGCCGACCACCAAGGAGAAAAGGAAGAAACCCTAATCACCTTCCTTGTTGCCGCCCAAACCACACCAAAACCCTAGCCGCCTAAAACACTTGAGAGGCAAAACCCTAATCCAAATGAACCATGCTTGCCGCCCAACCTAAGCCCTCTATTTATAGAATTGGGCTTAAGCCTCCTTTAATCTCCACCGTCGGATCTAGGGATTTAATCTCCACCGTCGGATCTAGGGTTTTATCCCAACCGTCGGATCTAGGGTTTCATCCCAACCGTCGGATCTAGGATTTCATCCTAACCGTCGGATCTAGGGTTTCATCCCAACCGTCGGATCTAGGATTTCATCCCAACCGTCGGATCTAGGGTTTCATCCCAACCATCGGATCTAGGGTTTCATCCCAACCATCGGATCTAGGGATTTAATCCCAACCGTTGGTTCTAGGGTTTCATCCCAACCATCGGATCTAGGGATTTAATCCCAACCGTTGGTTCTAGAGTTTTGTTTTACATCCTTGGATCTAGACTTCATGAGGATTATATTAGGCTACGATAGGGACCATAAGGAGGAGTTGGATCTTGGCCACCCGATGGATCGGAACCACACAAACTTGATCCATCAATGATGTTCCATTCCACTAGAGGATCATCATTGAACTACCTCACCAACCCCCATAAATTAATATGGGCTTCATATATAATTTGTACATTCATCTCCCCGTGTTTAAGATATCGAATGTCCATCAATTAATTGATTTACTGACCATCAATTAATTAACATCTAACTCCTCGAGTAGTACCACTCAACCTTATCATCATGTTGACTAAGTCAACCAGCTGGGTTTACATGATGAACCTTATGGGTTCCTCAAGGGGACATCATCAACCTAATATATAGGACACGGTTTCCTCCTATAATCAACGGCACACCATGTAAATAATATCATTTCCCAACTTACCGGGCATATTGATTTAATCCATCTAAATCTCACCCTCTGGTAAATCAAAGAAATAAATACTAAGTACATGTGTCCGTTATTATATCGGGATTAAGAGCATGTACAACATAATATCCGAGGTCCGATTCAATTATGTAGTTAGCAATAAATTGAATCACCTCTATGTCGGTCCTGCTCAATACACCTAAGTGTACTAGTGTAACTCTATGTTCAAGACAAAACAATACCAAGCTACACTATAACCATACCAATGGTTTGTCCGAAACCATCTTGGTTGTGAGCCTCTACTTATATTCTACAAGGGACTGATAACATGATCTTCTGTGCCACACCAAGCACCATGTTATCTACAATGTAAAATATTAGACAATATGCACACATATAATAAATATATAAAGTGCAAACAATGATCATGTGATTCTTATTTCAAAATAAAAATGTTCATACAGAAAGAGCTAGGCTTTCAGTATACATTCCAACAATCTCCCACTTATACTAAAAGACTATGCTGTCATCACACTGCCATACATCTGATCCCCATGTCCTCCACATGCCTATCAAACGCTTTCGCTGGAAGGGCCTTAGTGAATGGATCTGCTAGGTTATCCTCTGATGCAATCTTGGCGACAGCAACTTCTCCTCGCTTTACGATCTCTCGTATAAGGTGGTACTTGTGCTCTATGTGTTTACTCGCCTTATGGGCTCGTGGTTCCTTCGAGCAATCGACCAATCAAGTTATCACAATAAATTGTGATAGTTCCGGGAAAACCAGAATCACATCCAAGTCCATCAAGAAGTTCTGAGCCATACAAATACTTCCTTGGCTACCTCGAGGGTCGTATATACTCACCTTCCATGGTAGAGTCCGCCACGCATTTCGCTGACACTCCTCCATACTATGGCTCCACCTCCAAAAGTAAACACAAACCCCGAGGTAGACTTACTCTTGTCCCTATCGATTGGAAATCAACTGTAACTCATAGGGACTAATTGATCCGCCTGCAGAACCAAAGATATAATCCCTAGTCCTTCTCGTGTACTTCAATATATGCTTTACATCCCAATGTCTCTGTCAGATTACTCGATATCTACTAACCATGCCCACTGGCAAAGCGAGATATCTGGTCTCAGACATAACATAGCATACATGAGGCTTCCATCGCCGAAGCATAAGGAACCGCCTTCATGTCCTCTATCTCCTTTGATGTTTTGGGACACATCTCTTTAGATAAAGGAACTCCATGCCTAAAAGGTAGAAAACCTTTCTTGGAGTTCTGCATGCTAAAACTAGCAAGGATAGTGTCAATGTATGAGGCTTGAGATAAGCACAACATCATTTTCTTGCGATCCCTTATAACTTTGATCCCAAGGACGTGTCCCACTTCTCCCAAGTCCTTCATGTCAAACTGTTTGGACAACCATACCCTTACATCTGATAACACTTTGATATTGTTTCCAACTAACAAAATGTCATCTACGTATAGTACAAGAAACACCACTACGTTTCCGTCACATCTCTTGTATACACAAGGCTCATCCGGACTTTGAATAAATCCATATGACTGGATTACCTCATCAAAGCGGATGTTCCAAGATCTAGAAGCTTGCTTCAATCCATAAATGGACCGATTAAGCTTACATACAAGATGCTCTTTGCCTTTAGCAATGAATCTCCGCTGCCGCATATAGATGTTCTCCTCAAGACTTCCGTTAAGGAAAGCTGTCTTGACATCCATCTGCCAAATCTCATAATCCATATGAGCAGCTATAGATAAGAGAATCCAGATAGACTTAAGCATAGCTACCGACAAAAAGGTCTCCTCATAATCGATACCCTCTTTCTGAGTATACCCTTTCGCAACAAGCCTAGCTTTGAAGGTCTCAACCTTCCCGTCTACTCCTCTCTTTCTCTTGTAGATCCACTTCCATCCAATGGCTTTTACACCATCGGGTGGTTCTACTAGCTCCCAGACCTGATTAGAATCCATAGATTCTATCTCTGAATCCATCGCTCTTTGCCAAGATACCGCATCTCTATCTTGGAGTGCCTCGTCATATGTCCAGGGATCAGGTTCATGTTCACCAAGTACTAAGTCCGAAGACTCTCCCAAAATCATGAATCTCTCGGGTTGTCTAACAACCCTCCCACTACGACGAGGTGCCTCCTGTGTATGCTCTATGACACGCGGTGCAGTGACTTGTGGTATCTCCTCTTGTACCGGTGGTCAAGTCGGACTTCGTCCAACTCCTCAAGAACAATCCTACTTTGGGCTTGTGGTTCATTACATAATCCTCCTCTAGAAATCAAGGCTCGTGGCTAACGATCACCCTCTCGATCTCTAGGATTATAAAACAAACCACCTTCGCTCCCTTAGGGTAGCCAACAAACATGCACACTGCATAAGGTTCCAACTTATCAAGAACCTTCAAAGACATGTGCTGGACTCCCCCATATCCGAATATGTCTCAGACTAGGCTTTCGCCCAGTCCACAATTCTACAGGGGTAGAAGGTACTAATTTAGATGGAACCAAGTTCAGAGTATACATTGCCATATCCAGCGCATACCCCCAGAACAAAACAGGTAACTCAGAATAACTCATCATCGATCTGACCATCTCCATAAGAGTCCTATTCCTTTGCTCCGCTACACCATTCTGCTGGGGTGTGCCAGGTGCAGACAATTGGGATTGAATCCCAGCCTCTGATAAGTAATTCCTAAACTCTCCCAAGAGGTACTCACCACCACGATCAGATCGTAGGGTCTTAATACTCTTACCTTGACGCTTCTCCACATCAACCTTGAATTCTTTGAACCTATCAAAGCATTCAGACTTGCGGCGCATCAAGTAAATGTATCCATATCTTGAATAATCGTCTATAAAAGAGATGAAATATTCAAAACCACCTCTTACCTGGATAGACATAAAACCGCACAAATTAGAATGAACCAATTCTAACACATCTTTGGCTCTATACCCCTTGGCCTTGAAAGGCCTCTTGGTCATTTTACCTTCCAAGCAAGATTCGCAGGTTGGGAGATCCTCCACCACTAATGAACCCAAAGGTCCATCAGCTATCAACCTTTGAATTCTGCTTAGGTTAATATGACCAAGCCTTAGATGCCAAAGATATGTTTGGTTTATTTGCGAAGGTTCTTTTCTCTTATTAGACTTAGAAGATGAGTTATTGATTTCTATATGCATCGTGGGAGTTTTCGGTTCAAGAGTATATAAATTGCCAACCAATGTACCAGAACAGATAATTTCCCTATTCCTTTTTATAACCACTTTGTCATTAAAAGAAACAGAATATCCATCCATAAACAATTTAGAAACTGAAATTAAATTCTTTCTAAAAGTAGGTACATAAAGACAATTTCTCAAAACCAAAACTTTATTCCTATCAAAAGATAAATAAACGTCTCCCACTGCAATAGCTGTCACCTTTGAAGCATTGCTCATGAAGACGGTAATCTCTCCTCTAGTTGCTCGGTTTCGAACCCTACAAAGTATTGCAGACATGATCAATGGCTCCTGTATCTACACACCAGGCACTGGTAGATAACACCGCTAAACATGTTTCAACAACTAAACAAGAAGATATACCTTTGTTCTTTCGACGAGGACAGTCCGCCTTCCAATGTCCAGTCTGCTTGCAAGTGAAGCACTTGCCTTTCGGCTTCTTCACTCCTGCATGAGGTCCCACTGCCACTTTCTTTGCTCCACCTTTCTTCTTCTTCTTCTTACCTTTCGGTTTAGAGGAAGAAACCTTCTGAGCGACCATGGCTTGAGCACTTTGACGAAAAAGCCCCTCTGCCGCCTGGAGTTCTGTCAGAAGCTCCGCCAACGAATACAACCTCTTGTTCATGTTGTAGTTGAGGCGGAACTACTCAAAACTCCTAGGCAGAGACTGGAGAATGATATCGACCTGGGTTTCCCCATCGATCTCAGCTCCGAGGACTTCCATCTCATTAAGATGAGTCATCATCTTGAGAACATGATCCCTAACGGGTGTTCCCTCGATCATGGTGGTCGTCATCAAGTTTCTCATTGCCTCCTGTCTAGCCGCCCTACTCTGATGTCCGAAAAGTTCCTTGAGATTGAACATCATGTCATAAGCTGTGGCTATGGCCTGATGCTGATGTTGCAGCACATTTGACATAGATGCCAAAATGTAACACCGCGCCATCTCATCTGCCTTAACCCATTTCTTATAACGTTCTTTCTCCTTTTCATCAGAGTCATCGGAGGGCTTAGGAGGACAGACCTCGAAGAGTACAAATTTGTACTCCTCCACAGTTAAGACAATATCCAGATTTCTTTTC